>OY992774.1:28033016-29403239 GCA_963921325.1 Logfia minima
AATTATTTTATTTATTTGTCATGTATAAAATTTTAAAAATAAATAATCTAAAGTAATGATATTTGAAATGAACTTTAAAAATTATTAACAACAAACAATACAATTAATTTACACTTTAAATCATACATGTATATGTATATCTTCACATAATATATTAAAGAATGTTGTGATATTTTATATTCATTCAAGTTACAACCATAACATAAATGATAGAATTTTAAAATTTTCTCGTTGAAGTAAAAAAAGACATATTCTTTTTAATAACACATTATCAATGAATTATACGTTGCAAATGATTGTTGAAACAAAACATTTAATAATATAATATCGAAATAAAATGCTAAGAATCAACACAAAAGTCAAATTTAAAAAGAACGTTATGATAACTCAACAACAAAACAAATCAATTTGCATTCTCCAATATGTGCGAGTGTATTTTGCCAATGAATATTATTGGCATCCTACATACGGCATGCCATGAATATTATAGATGAAAATTTCAAGTATCACTTATTACTTAAATAATATAAAGTTCTAATGTATAGTTTGAATTCTAGAGGAGGTGAATATAAATGAACTCTTTATATGTAGTATTTTAAAATTCTTAACACATACTAGTAATTTTAAAGTACTTGTATAATAAACAGAGTATGAATTGTAAATATGAAAGCTGGTAACAATAGTGCAAATCACAAATAACTTGAACGATGAATTTATTGATAATAAATTACATCAACATATTAAATTGCCGAATAATCTAAGCCAAAGCTAAAGTTTAATTTATACACTTACAAGCTATTTCGTTACTCGTTGTGAGAATAGACTGACTATTACTCACTTACTATAATTTGTAGTTAGACAATATTTATCACTGCATAATGTTCAAATGATAGCCACAAATCGGTGAACGACTAAGTACAATATGTCACTTTATTTATAGACAAAAATTTTCCCTTAAATATCTCCTATTATCTAGGAAATAGAATGACATTTGTTGCTGTGTAAATAGTTTTCTTCTAACAGACAAACGGATAAAAGGAATCTTCTGCGATCCCTACTTGATCATGCCTTATTCGTATGTAGTATTTCCACCAATCATAATTAAGCATGATGCCAGACATTTCATCGTTGTTACTTTGGAGGTTGCTAATCTAATATTGACTGGGGACCTCAGACACATAGCGAATATAACTTGATCGTTTATTTATTTATGAGGTTGGAGGACAAAGAAACTTCTTCACTTACTGTGAGCTAACATGCTATTGTAAAGTGACTTAACTTAGGTGACCTCCCTTTATTTAACTACAACAACTGCTGTGATTTTGTATTGCACAAAATAAATAATCAGAATACCAGGGAGTAGGCTTAGTCCCTAGTAAAGATTATCTACTTAGCAGGGATCTTCTTCAGTTGCAGTGAATCACATAATCAGGTTTTTCATCATTTAAGGCTTATTGCGATAGAGGCCTACGTGATAGTGATTAGCGATAGTTCACAAAGTATTATCTTCATTTTCTTAATAATGATTTGGTTGACTAGGGACTGATGACCTAACTTGTATTAGGAGTTTTTATCTCATTATTTATATAAAGTACTTAAGTGATTAAGTTGATTGTAAATCAGTGATTTAACAATTGACGAGACATTTATTCCGTTAGTCAGAAAAAAACAAATCAGGTACTTTTGGGGTATTATTCTATATGATTTTTAACCATCACATAATCAATTCAAGATTATTTGTAAGAAGTGTTTGGTGAAGAAGGTGAAAATGAGCTATATATATAGTAGAAAGATGTGAAGTAAGTGACTTTCTCACTTTTTATTACCTTTGAGAGTTGCAACCAAAATTTAAAATTAAGAAAATGAAGGATTGTTTAATTAATTGTGTACGCTTCTTGTATTCCATTGATGGCTAAATTGGAAGCTTAAATTAATTAAAGATATTAAAATTAAGATAACAAAGGGGTGCTATTTGTCTTACTTATGTACAACCATACTTAAAGTGAACGATGGTAGGTTTTTCATTCCTACCATTTATAGTGTTAAAACTATCTGTTATAAACTTAATCGATTGTTATTAACTTAATACTTAATAATATTAAAATTATACTATACTACTTATAATAATATCAAAAATATTGATGTATTTATATATGTCGAAATTATAGTTTAAGATAAACTGTTAAATTATGAAGATTTCAGAAGGTATTAATTATTAATTATTTATCATGTAAATCGATGTAGATGTTTAAAATGCTAAGAAATTGAATTTTTCGTCATCATTTAATATGTTGTGATTAATAAAAATTTTAAAATCATTTTATTATTATTTAGTATAGTGATTTTTCTATCTTATCATTATTTACTATAATGATTAGTTAATTATAATTATTATCATATTAATAACTTAAAGATTTTATCACTGTATTATCATTTAGTACTAGTCAGTCAAATTCGTGAGTTGCACACGTATTGTATAATTTTTTTTGAAATATAATGTTTAGCATAAATGGTTAAAATATCGATAAAAGGGTTGTTGAAACTATCAATTATAACTTATTAATTGATTGGGTCGGATCGGGTTGAGTCGAGTTGCACCAACTCGGTGTTTACAAATAGCTTGTGTTACGATTTTCAGTTCGATATTACATACACCGTCTGCTAAGTTTTATCTTGTTTAATAACAATACCTTTACAATCGATGGACAATAAAATTCAAAAACACTTTCAGCATAACTCAAGATTATTAATCGAACACAAAATCAAAAAGGAACTTTTGATTAATCTTTTAATTATCTCAATCTAATCGCAAATAACTACGGTTAGAATCGATAGCTAAAGCTATAAGAGTCTCGATTAAAGGTTGTACTACATTTGACAATTTAGACAAAAAATGAAATTTTATCATTTTTAAAATTATTTGGCATTGATATTTTAGCATTGTTGATAAGTATTTTTGATATAATATTAAAAATTATAATATATAAAAATACATTAATAACATTAATCTTCAAGACTTAATATTTAATCGTAAGAACTCAACTTTTATATAGATATATATATATACACATATATAGATAATTGATGAATTTTTACTATTTTATTCATTATAGTGATAGTGATTTAACATTCATTATTACAAAAGAACTCGCCGCCATTTTATCATTATTTCGTATACTGATTTTACCATTTTACTGTAATTTATTATTATTATTATTATTACTATTATTATTATTATAGTGATTAAACAATCATTATTACATAAAAACTCACTCTTGATGGTACTGTAGATATATCTGATTATGGAACAAAGAGAAGGATATGAAGTGGGTCCTAAAAACTAAAAAGCCCACCTCTTTATTTTCTTGATCTCTGTCCTCTTCAATGGCAGGAAAACCACATGTGGACAGCACTAAATTCATTGGAAAATCAAATTTATGAAATTTTCTTACATACTGACATTTATTTTCAACTACCCACGTCAGATTTCATCTTTGTTTTCTAGTTTCTTTGCTTGATTCCTCCTAATTTTATTTAAAAAAATCAAATCTTGATTTCACATAAAAACAGGGGAAACAGAACATAACATTTGTCTGTTCTCATCTTTAAAAGCTTAAATCTTGGCTTCTAGTTTCTAAAGATTCTATATATGAATAATTCTTCATGTTTATCTTTTTGGGTTACTAAAAAGTTGCTTATGTGAATTTTACACTCTTTTCTTCTCCAAAAAAACAGAGTATTTCAATGGCAGTTTCAAGTTTTTATCTGGTATTCTTGACTATTTCATGGAGTTTGTTCTTCACAAATGCAATTCAACCTTCACAAAAACAAGTGTTGCTTCAAATAAGAAAACAATTGGAGTACCCAAAGCAATTGGATTTTTGGGTCAACACAAGTGATGATTTCTGCTACTTATCATCACCACAAGTCAACATTACTTGTGAAAATAATTTTGTTACAGAGCTCAAAATTATGGGTTTTGCACCTGATCAACTGCCAAAAAAGGTAATATCAACTTATAATGGCTTCCCAATTCCTCCACAAACCCTTTCTCAAAACTTCTCAATGGACTCTTTGATTGCCACTTTATCAAGATTAACAAGCTTGAAGGTTCTTCGTTTGGTTTCTTTAGGAATATGGGGTCCACTTCCTAATAAAATTCAAAGATTATATACACTTGAGTACATTGACTTAAGTTATAATTACTTATATGGTTCAATTCCTCCAACTTTTATAAGATTAGCTAGTCTTCAAAGTGTGAATCTTGATGGCAATTTCTTGAATGCTAGCTTCCCTGATGGGGTTGACTTATTATCGAGTTTGACCAGTTTAAGCGTAAAAGAAAATGGTTTCACAGGTCAGTTACCGGATTTATCCGATTTGCCAAACGGTTTAGTCATCTTACATCTCAGCAAGAATTCATTCTCTGGTCAAATTCCAGTAAAGTATGGTCAACTGAATCACCTTCAAGAGCTTGATCTTTCATTCAATTCACTTACTGGTGTCATTCCACCTTCACTCTTTTCACTGCCTTACATTACTTACTTGAATCTAACATCAAATAAGTTGATTGGTCAACTACCAAGTCAAATACAATGTGGAAACAAACTAGCAGCTGTTGATATTTCGTTGAATCGGTTTACGGGTGGTTTACCTTCTTGTTTAAGCGATGTGGTGAACAATAGAACTGTTAAGTATGATGGGAATTGCTTAATGATTGATGTGAAGAATCAACACCCTTTGAATTATTGCGTAGAAGAAGCTAGAGGAGTTGAAGTAGATCCTAAAAATTTCAAAGATTCTGGAAAAAGAAAACGTAGTCCAGGAATTATTGTGGGAGTGATTGTAGGGAGTGTTTTAGTTCTAGTGCTTTTGGTATTCGGGTTTGTTGTTCTTTTTCGAAATATTTGTGTTCGAGGCTTACCGGACCCGAAACTGCTGCCTAAAACGGTGCAAGATTACTCTGTTACGGGTTACCCATCCGACCTTTTAACGAGCGCAAGTAAGTCTTTCAGAACCACAATATCTTTAATAAGGAAACTTTAAATTGATTACATATTTTTTTATTATTTGAAGGAAAGTAATTTGTTTAGAATTATACATTTAGACTTTAAATTTCTGACTATGTAACTGATTGGATACTTTCATGAATAATTATATAGACGCATTTGTTAAACAAAACAAGATTGGTCTTTTTTTCACTAAAACTATGATAAGATTATGATTTAATCTTTATTTTGATTATCTTTTGGAAAATAGGACTTGTTTCTGAGGCTGCAAAGTTGGGTAAAGAAGGAATTCCAGTTCACAGATCGTTTTCATTTGAAGAGTTGAAGGATGCTACTGATAACTTTCATAGATCTAACTTAATAGGGGGAGGTTCAACCGGCAAGGTACCAATCTAAAAGTACAATGTACACATTATTAACTAAAGCTGTCAAATTGGTGGGTCAAAGAGTCAATTGGGTAACATGTCAAAGTGGGTAATTTGTTGGAGTAAGCGTCCCATTGGGTTGACTGTAAGTCTGGAAATAACTATCATCCATTTTTTATCATTTGAATAATAATATATCTTTTTGATTAAAATAATCTTGTGAGGTTTTATGCATTATAAATACATTTTGGCCTTGTGGGCGACATTCAACTCAATTCACGGTTCCTTCTAAACTACTTTTTATTGTAACCGTTTGAGCTATTAGAGATAAAACACAACCTGAGTCGCATGTCAAATAGATGATTATTTACCTTCACATTTTCTTTTATAGATCTACAAAGGCAAGCTAGCTAATGGAACCGACACTGCAATAAGGCATTTGACTGTGTCAAAAAAGTACACAATGAGAAACCTAAAACTAAGGCTAGATTTGCTTGCAAGGCTTCGGCACCCTCATTTGGTGTGCCTTTTGGGGCACTGCATTAGTGGGGAAGGACCAAATGACGGCGATGATTCAAACAAAGTATACCTTGTGTATGAATATGTGCATAATGGGAATTATCGTTCGATTCTTGCTGGTAAGTATTGGTACAACAAATGAGCATAAGTTTGAAAATTTTAAGTAATGAAGGTTTGATTGTTTTTGCAGGAAATGATCCCGAAAAAGTTCTAAAATGGGAAGACAGATTGAGAATTTTAACTGGTGTAGCAAAGGCTGTGCATTTTCTTCACACGGGACTTATTCCCGGTTTCTTTAACAACCGATTGAAAGCAAATAACATTTTATTGAATGAAAATGGCATGGCGAAGCTGAGTGATTATGGGCTTTCTATCATAGCAGAAGACATCAAACAAGAAGACGTACGTAAAATAGTGTACTAACAAAAAAAACATGGTTTAGTATAGCCTTTACTTGTGCATGCAACCAACCCCAAAATCTGACCTTTTTATGATCATTTTCATTTGCAGGAAAACAGGGAAGGTGTCGAATCATGGTAAGGGCCTTTTGGGTGAAAACCATTACTTCTAGATAGAGGTGACAAAATGGATGGGTCATACAGGTTATAATGGGTTGGGTTGACCCACAAATACTTTTTGGTCCATTGTATTATTACAATAATATTGATTTCTGAATAAAACAATTTAGGAGGTTGTATACAATAAAAATTCACTTTTGTGCCATTATCTTTTTACACTATTGGACACTTTTCAACCCGCTTTTCAGTTTTAGCCTTTTTTTTGCCTGCTTGGTATTTGAACCATTTAAAAGGAATTTGAAATTGCTGTCTCTACTGTTTGAGTAATTAATGGATCTTGAGAGAGACATTACGTAATCATTTTTGGTCTTTTGCAGGAAAATGAAGAACTTAGAAGACGATGTATACAGCTTTGGATTCATTCTACTCGAGTCCCTTGTTGGGCCTTCAGCTGCATCCAGAAAAGATGAATCTCTCATGAAAAAAATGGTATATATTTCTTCGAACTAGACTTAAATAATAAAAATAGTAATGAAAACAACAAAAGACGAGTTTTTTCTTTTGGAGTGATAGATAAATATTAAGAATGTACCTCGCTATTGGATACTACAGGCTTCGTTTGAAACAGAAGTAGAACGAAAGAAAGTGGTGGACCCCGTTGTACTTGGTTCATGCTCAGAGGAATCACTTTCGGTTATAATCTCCATAACCAAGAAATGTTTTTGTGGTGATTCATGGGCTCGACCATCTTTTGAAGACGTGCTTTGGCACCTGCAATATGCTTCTCAAGTTCAGGCTAACACACAACGGCCTGCTCAAGCTGTTTCATTCAATGGATGTTAACGTTGCACTAAATGTCTAGATAATAATTGTAAATTATAATTATCTTCTAGATTGTTGCCATGATGAAGAATCAGCATCTAATAAAAATGTAATAATAATAATAATATACATTATGAATTTAGTATAGATATTGTAATGTCATTGTGCATATTATATATGTGATATTTAATTTATAATAATATTTTTAGAATTGCAACCTTAATGTCTGTCGGTAGACCATTGTTCAATACTTGTTTAAAACGAGCTCGATCAATTAAGAAACAATATCTGGATTCATCATATCGATTTTGGTCAAAAATAAACCAAAAGAAATTATAAAATCAAGCTAAATTCAATTATACTAGTAGGGTACTCGCGCTATGCAGCGGAAATAATTACAAAATATGGTGGTTGTCGGGTACATGTCATTTTTTTGAAGAATATGGAGTTGATGCAACTCAATACGAATAGTCGAATAATAACACGTTTGTTCATCTTTTCAGAATGATTTTAGGAAGATGTAACATTATTCTTACAAAATATTTGAGAACTCAAACTGTGTGTTAGAAAATTCACAAATTATTATCTTTTTCATATTTCTTATTAAGTAAAAGATCCATGAATCTATCAAAAACATTTCTTATATAAAAATATATATCGTATGCAAAAGTGATCCATATATGTATCGAACAAAGCATTTTATAGCGCTTTTATAAAATATATTCATGAACAAAATATAATCTCATTTAATACATTAAATTTTGTAAAATAAAATAAATGAAAATCAATAAATATAGAAAACATTGATAAGAAGTAGAATGTTCCAATATTTGTCAAAGAGTTACATAAAGTAAAAATTAGGAGAGAAATAGATAGTGTATTAATTAGTTTCTATTTTTATAAATTTAAGTTTTAAAAAAGAGAGCGTGAAATGAATTATAAGAATTATAGATATAGATATAGATTTAAAAGTAATTAGATGTCATATTCATGTCAAATATTTTGTAGGATCAAGCAGTTATTATCAGAATACACTATCAATCATCAAAGGTTTTTGTTTCCATCTGTCTCAGTTTCTTCTAATGAAATTCGACTCTCATTCAAATCAAGCAAACGCGATCGCAAGTGAATGTTCATTTCATTCACTCGCTTTGTCATGTCAATAATCCTTAATCTACTCTCGACATTCGTTTCAACTTTCAACTCTAAGGCTTCAGGTGTCCGTTCCACCTGCACAAATAAAAAATAACATGGTTTAACTGGCAAACAAGTAGAAAAATTTAACTCTTTCTAAAAACGGCAATGTGGTGACCTCCAAATCAAGGATCTGTTGGTGGAGTAAATCAGCACTTTGATATCGCTGGGTAATTTGTTGTTCTCCCGGTGAAAATAGAAGCGTGAAAGTTTCTTTTAATGGATCATTCTGTTGAGAATATTTTTGAAGCAATGATACAGGCAAAAGAGTAGATTTGCGCTGATGACTATTCAGAACCAGCGCAGATCTTGGGATCACGACCATATTAGTAATAAAATCTGCATATATTTATATAATATCATTCACTAGAGAACAATTAAAACACTAATGGTAACAGTACCCAATCCTGCCTGGGCGGGTTATGGGGAGGTAAGATGTAGACAATCATGCCTCTACCAAAGGGTAGAGAGACTTCTTCCTGAAAGACCTCCAACAATTGTGAATACATGTATATATGCATGTAAATATAATGTAAAGGAAAATTTAATTCTTAAGTAGATAAAATACTTAATAAAAGAATCTTGTAGACTCAAAACATTACCATCAATTTATTGTTTACCTTTGTGATGCTGAAATCTTCGAATGATAACACCCTTAACGATATCCCATAAGCAGGCAGTACAGTCCTCTGAGGCAGAAATAAGGCCCGATCTACTCCAGGCAAACGCCGTAATGCATTTCCTCCAGATTTCAGCAATTTATAAGTTCATAATGTATTGATCGCAACAAGGTTAACCAGAAATGACAAAATTGGTTCGGGCCAAAACAGGTACTTTTTGTGCGAGTAGGGTTTGATCAGAAACGCTTTCAATTCAAATATTTTTAGTTTTTTTTACAAGAAACTACAGTGACAAAATTTGTTCACAAATATATTACATACGAACAGTTTTTAATTAAAATATATTGTTTCAGTAATAATCTAACTTTTTGAATAAAAAGATATATAAGGTTTTATGCATTATACATACACTTCCGGCGACTTTCAACTCATTCAAACCCTCTGACCCATTTCATTTTTAGCTACTTTTAATATTTGCCCCTTTAGTTAAAAATAAAACATAACCCAAATTGACCCATTTATAAGTAAATGGGTTGAAATTGCCACTTGTCCAACCATCAAATGTTTACATATATTTGTTACCATCATTATATATAATTAGCAAGCATTAACGTACTCGTGTCCATTCAATGCCACTTTTTGATCCTCAGAATCAACACTAGAATCGATTAATCCAACATCAAACGGGGTCATGAATATCCTTCCATCTGCACTTCCAGAGTAGAGAAACCTCTCTGCAGGGTCAAGGACCGCTGCAGTAATTGGTTGCGGAAAAGAGTAAGTTTGCAGAACAGTCCCTTTTAAGAGATCCCTTATCTATTGCAAAGAAGCACTGTTTTTTTCAAGATCTCAAATATAGATAAAACTGGCAACTTCATTCGATTTATGTAAGAATATGTAGATCTCAATTCGTTTATGTGTTATCCCTAGCGGGTCGAAAAGGTAAAGCAAAAAATGGTGCTTAATAGAAAACTTCAAAACTCACCCGGAATTATCTTTTTAGTGCATAACACAATTACTAAAGAACTTAAGGAAAATGTTGAAGGGTATAAACTGTAACACTGACACCAGTTATTTGAAAAAATGGACAAAAACCGATTTGGGTCAACCCACCCGGATCTGACCCGTTTCGCCCATACAAAAGAATTGTATGTTCTGACCCATTACCCAACCTGTCCGACCTGCCATTTTGCCAACTCTAAAGATACCTATACATATATCGTCCACTGAAATTAAATAAACCTTGCATGTGCCATCAAGACAGCTTGACACAAACACCGAGTGACAGATGTTTGATGATGGTAAGAGTCCAGTTATGAAGGATATATAGTCAGTTGAAACACTTAGTGATATAGGAGGGGAACTCGAGTCTGTCTCATCTAGCAAACTGCATCGAACTTAAATAACTTTAATGTTTAAAAAACGGTTTTCAAATGGTTGCTGAAATGTAACAAATCGGAAAAACCATAGACATTATGTTACCTTATCATTGGCCAGACAACTACCATTCCATCTTCGGAACCAGATATAAGAAAAGAAGCATCGTTAGAAAATGCCAAGCAGGTTAGTGGCGAATTATGCGCATGCCAAGTCCTGAGCAGTTTCCCTTTTATTACCTGATAAATTTTCAATTAACAAGATGAAAATTTTGGCATTCTGACAACAACAAACGTTTTCCATATTGTCCATTTACATGGGATTAAAAGAAGGGGTAAATAAGTAATCTTGTTTAAACCTAATCACATAATCAGACGTTGAATTTTTCCAAACACACAAATCTAAAGTTGCAATGATCCGATAGACAATTCCAAACCTTGTATGAACCATAGCAACAAGCATAGATGGCAGGTAGATTACCGTAACGTGTGAATACTGATCTAAATTTTCTTGTTTTACGCAGCAAACATGTGTGTTTGTGTGAGATTTATATAGAAACATGGTTTAGAAATCTTCTCAAATAGGGAAGAACTTGAAGCAGTAGAAGAAGTATTATCATAGTGAACTAGAAGATTGTGTACCTTCCAAATATAAACATTTCCAGAAGCGGCTCCACCGGCTAAATACATACCATCTTTTGTGCTGGAAATCGGGCCAACGGGTTCAAATGAATAGCTCCGTATCAATGCACTAGGCTGAAATTATATGTCTTTTTAGTATCAACGACAAAATCATAATGGAGCACAAGTTTACATTTAGTCCATGCAAATATGCAACTCTATAGTAACATGCTTCACTATTTCCATTCATTTACACAGTTTTCCTCTAATCTCCATTCTATTATCTGGAACTCGTTACATTTTACATCAAGTAAATGACACCATATAATCCTTCATCAGAAATTTATGTCCATATAGTGAGACCCACCGACTAAAAATACTAGAAATATGATAAGTAAGCAGGAATTTGGGATCGCTTATGTAAGTGTGTATCTGATTATTGCTTATTTTTACAGTAGATTATCAATCTGAAATACTCTTTTAATAACTGTTTATTCGCTTATTAATTAATAATAACTTAACGTGCTTTATTTAAGTTAACTAATTAACAATTAACTATGTGATAAATATAACACTTGAAAAAATGGATTGGACAATTAACGAATATATTAAAGAAATTAATATAATTGATTCAAAGAATGAAAAAAAAATAATAATAACAATTAATGATGTTCATTAATGTATTTTATATATTTTAAGAATGAAAAAAATAATAACAACTAATTATGCTTATTAATTTATTTAATCATAGTCTTTAATTATATTAATTAATGTAGTCAATGCTTGCAATTAATTTGGCTTTTATGATATATAAAGACACATAAGCAATGTATATATGGTAAAAAAATTTAGAAAAATCATATGATTGACACCTAAGATTTTTGCATATGTGGCAAACAATGATTGGAACCACATAAGCAATATGATATCCTCTTTTAGTATATATAAAGATAATAACTTAACGTGCTTTATTTAAGAAATAATAATAACTTAAAGTAGTTTAGGCCATCTCCAATGGTACTCTATAATGGCTCCTCTATCTCTATCTAACAATATAGGGATAGAGGAGGAAAAACACTCTAACGGTTTCTTTATATTTAAAGAAATTTTTAGAGGAAGTCAAGTTTCCTTTATGTATAGAAGAAACTATTCATCCTCTAAAAATCTTAATCAATACTTTTTAGTGTTATTATCAATATTAGTCAACTTTCAATATTGTTAAATTCTTAATAATAAGGATCATTGCTAATTAATTATTATTGGTAAATAAATAAAATAAATTTAATGAAAAAATAATATATCAAAAAATAAATATAATGCAATATTACTTTATAATGATTACAAACGAATAAAATGTTACATAAATGAATGAATTTTAACTTAAAAAATTCTTAAATTATTGTTTAAAGATGAATTAAGTAGTATAAAAAGGTATGGAATTGTGTTTTTAGAATAGTTGGTTGAAGTAGAGTTATTGTTAAATTTTTGTCACCGCAAACAACCAATGCTTCTTTCATTTCGATTTCGATGGATGGTGAAATTGAGTGTGTATGCAGAGAATTTTAGGATGAAATTGAAGGTTAAATTAATTACTATAGCCATTGGGTTTCGAGAAATATATTACGATTACGATTATTGCATATAGAATTGTACTGTAATTGCCATGCAGTGCACTCAATTTGATAATTTTTGGTCTTTAGCACTTTTAAGGAATGTTGGATTTGTTTGGGATTTGGAGCGGATGGACCCGAATCCGGATTGGGTAATTGATTCATTGTATGGTTGGGCTTTTGTAATATCAAAGGGGCTACTATTTTGGGCTTTCAGATATTCCAATAACGTTTAACATGAAATTATGGCTATCACACTAATTTTGTTGATGCTATGGCGGTATGGCCTATGGATGTATATAATCACTCCTGTTTTAACAAAGAAATGCATACATCAATTTGAGAATTATATAACGTTTTTTCCAATGCTTTTAAGCTCGTTAACAGAAAAGAAAACTTAAAGAGTATATGTATTACCATTAGGTAAGAATTATTAATAAATAAATTGAATCTGAAGTTATAGAAATAAATAGTAAAAATAACTAATTAAATTAATTAATTAATCTTTATAATTAGTTAATTAGCAAGTTAATGGGTTGAAATTGCCACTTGTCCAACCATCAAATGTCTACATATATTTGTTTACCATCATTATATATAATTAGCAAGCATTAAAATACTCTTGTCCATTCAATGCCACTTTTTGATCCTCAGAATCAACACCGGAATCGATTAATCCAACACCAAGAGAGATGTTTGATGATGGTGAGAGTCCAGTTATGAAGGATATATGGTCAGTTGAAACACTTAGTGATATAGGAGGGGAACTTGAGTCTGTCTCATCTAGCAAACTGCATCGAAGTTAAATAACTTTAATGTTTAAATAAATGTTTCCAAATGTTTTCTGAAATGTAACATATCAGAAAAACCAGAGACATTATGTTTCCTTATCATTGGCCAGACAACTATATTCCATCTTCGGAACCAGATATAAGAAAAGAAGCATCGTTAGAAAATGCCAAGCAGGTCAATGGTGAATATGCGCATGCCAAGTCCTGAGCAGTTTCCCGTTTATTACCTGATAAATTTGCAATTAACAAGATGAAAATTTTGGCGTTCTGACAACAACAGACGTTTTCCATATTGTCCATTTCCCGTTTACAAACACCTTTTATGAACGACAGCAACAAGCATAGATGGCAGGTAAATTGCTGGACGTGTGAATACTGATCTAAATTTTCTTGTTTTCCGCAGCAAATATATGTGTTTGTGTGAGATTTATTTACAAACATGATTTAGAAATCTTCTAAAATAGGGAAGAACTTGAAGCAGTAGTAGAAGTATTATCATAGTGAACTAGAAGATTGTTTACCTTCCAAATATAAACATTTCCAGAAGCGGGTCTTTAGTGCAAAATACATACAATCTTTTGTGCTGGAAATCGGGCCAACGGATTCAAATGAATAGCTCCGTATCAATGCACTAGGCTGAAATTATACGTCTTTTTAGTATCAACGACAAAATCCTAATGGAGAACAAGTCTACATTTAGTCCACGCAAATATTCAATTCTATAGTAACATGCTTTACTATTTGCATTCATTTACACAGTTTTCCTCTAATCTCCATTCTATCATCCGGAACTCGTTAAAAGTATAATAATAACGTTATTGAAGTTACAGAAATAAATAGTTAAAATAACTATTTAAACTAATTAATTAATTAATTTTTATAATAATGCACGATCTAAACCCTGCTCCATTGACAAGATATAATATATAATATACTAAGATCCAGAGTAAACTGCAAATCTAGTCCCTGAAGTAAACATCATTTTACATAAATAGTGTTTCAAGAGTTATTATTTTCAAATCTAAAAAGCTCTCTCAGTTACTATCAATCTCACCCTATTTGGAATCGTTTTCACAAATTCACGAACAACGAAGAAAACTGGAAATCTGAAATCCGTTTTCGCCGGCTTGGTCCGCCTCCAACCGCCGTCCTCCGACCGCATTTGTCTCTGTCCTAAGTTCGTGCAATTTTCAGTTGTAAGTCTCATAATTGGTAACTTGGGGTTCAAATGGAAATGGGGGAAATTGATGTAATGGTTTGTTTTGATGTTCAATTGCTTGAATTTACATGTTTGTATGATACTTATACTTTTAATTGCATGAATTCATCATTAATTTGGTTATATGTAAATCTTGAGAAACATAGGGTTCATGCTATTTGAAAAAGATTCAAATATCCAGGGACTAAACTTGTAATTTTTTTACTATCAAAGCTCCGACCAAATCACACCACATCATTGCCGAAACAAACGAAGAATCCGACTGCAGATCAACCCAGTATGGGCGGTAAGTTCAACTCAAGTGTATCTCTATAAAACAATGTTTCTTTCATATATCTTTTATTAAATTAATATCCTAAATCATTAACATTTATCCCAAATTTCCTTCATTTCTTACAAAATATTATTTACTGTTTTGCAGGTAGTGAAAAAGTAGTAGAATGTAATTCGAATTTATGGTTAGCATCAAATGGAAGTAAAAGATGGGGTGAAGTGTTTTTTCTTCTTTACACTCCTTTTTGGCTCACTCTTTGTCTCGGTATTGTTGTTCCTTACAAGCTCTATGAGGTACCTCTTTTGACTCTTTATTTATTTATTTTTTTGAGCTATTATTGGATTTGCGGAATCATGAACTACAATTGGAGATATAGATAGGTGTACATATTGAGAAATTTGAAATACTGATATAACTTCTTTTGTGGTGATCATATATTCTGGAAAAGATTAATCACTAGTATTCATTTTGAATGTTAAGAGATAACTCATTTGACTTCCCAAAGTTCAAATGTTGCACCATTTTTTCAGATTATGGAGTTATTAGATAAGGCTCAATGTGGGTGGAAAAATATAGTCTAGCTGTTATGTTCTGTTTCCTATGCTTTATTGTTATCTGGAAATATTATGGTTTCGTGAAGATTGTAATCGTGTTTATTGATATATTACTTTGTTTGCATCATATGATTTCTATTAACAGGATTTCAAGGAGTTGGAGTACTTGCTTTTAGGACTTGTTTCCGTGCTTCCTGCTTTTCTTATACCAATATTTTTTGTTGGAAAGGTGAATTTTCTACAATTTTCTAATTTCACATTGTTCAAATGATGTACCAATGTGATTAATATTTTAGCAGTTGCATAGAAGATTAAGCGATATTTACAAATTTTTAACTTAATGTGATTTTTTTTCAGGCAGATCGTGGTCTTAGCTTTAAGAATCGATATTGGGTGAAGGCAAGTTTATTTGCAGTTGAATTTATCTTAATTGGTTTTATTAGCAAAAGTTTCTGATTCGGTATAGTTGTTTAATAAATCATGACACAATAACTTTCATTTTTAATAGAGCTAATGGTTAAAAAGGATCTTACATCAAAATTGTATATAAATGCAGGCAAGTTTATGGATAATAATCTTCGGTTATGTTGGGAATTACTTTTGGACTCATTATTTTTTCACAGTGCTTGGTGCATCCTACACCTTCCCATCATGGAAGATGAATAACGTAAGCCATACTGCTAGCTGTTTAGTCCGATACACCTTAACGAATCCTTTTTTTATGTGATTATGAATTTTTTATGTATGGTTTTTCAAATTTATTTGCAGGTACCTCACACGACCTTCCTATTGACAATTGTTTGCTTCTTGTTTTACCATGTGACATCGAATATGACACTTCGTAGACTACAGCATGCTATTGCTCACTTGCCAGTTAAAACACAATGGGTTATTAAGTCTGCCTGGATTCTAGCTCTTTCATACTTTATTGCGTTCCTGGAGACCATAGCTATTTCAAATGTATGTGGCCATTTTTTATTTTACTACAGGAACACTGATTATCAATTTTAACTGTAGCTGATTACTTCAATATTATGTTGCAGTTTCCTTACTATTCATTTGTGGACCGAACTTTGATGTATAAAGTTGGTTCTTTGTTTTATGCCATCTACTTTCTTGTGAGCTTCCCGATGTTTCTAAGGTAAGAACTCACTCCTGTGCCTAATGGTGGAAGTAATACATGTCACTTGTTCATTGCTGTACTTTGTGCTTATAGGATTGATGAGAATGTTGAAGATCTGTGGGACCTACCAAGAATAGCTGTTGATGCTTTAGGTGCAGCTATGCTCGTCACCATTATACTGGATTTGTGGCGCCTTTTTTTGGGCCCCATTGTTCCTATTCCAGACAGCAAAACGGGTGCTGAACCAGGCCTCCCTTGGTTCCCTGGACACACTGAGCTGTAGTTTGTTGTAATTTGGATGCATTGTTAGACCTTCCTGAGAAGATGTTAATTGTTGATTCACATTCATTATAATGAATTTATGGTTTTGGATAATACAATTGACCAAATGTATTTGGTGTACGTTCTATCATGGCTTAGCACAACTTAAACCCCTTGAACCATGCCGTAAAAATGCTAAAATTCACAACTGGTCGTGTATATGTTGCACAATGCTACTTGCATTTGTGTAGCATGCTGATGTCACTTTTAAAAAGTGAAGTAACATAAAACCCTTTACTGCATCATGTACACATTACTAGAAAATATTATCTTGGATTTTGCTTGATTCAATTACTACTTACAAAATTTAGGAAAAGTAGAAAATGTATAACAAGGTTGTCTTCCAAGAACTTACTATACCAAGAATATAAGAATGTCACTGATAAATCACAACACTGGTTACAAAATTGTCTTTGATACATTATTAGTGAAGTCAACAAAAACCTATATATACTGTAATGAGTCAGACAGAAACAATCTGACACGAAAATCAAAGAGAAGATGCGAGTTGAGAGAAATGTGCTCATTGTAGGGCTCACACTACTCCACAGCTACTATAATACGCAACCATCGGTGTATTAGGCACCTCCAAAAAAGATCAAAAACTCTAAACTAAAAACTTATTTCCGCTTGTCTATCTTGAGGAGCAACTAATTGCCACAAAGAACAATATGCAGGAATCTTGGCTGCTTCAACCCCAAGTGCTGCAAGGTTACGCCCATATTCCTGCGTTCAGGGTTCAGACAACAAGGATGTATTTGATCATTATGGGTCCAAATAAATCCATGGCCAGAGGTGGAAACAAGTTCGTGTCAAAACAGTAACGTTTTTATTATGATCACGCAAACTATACTATTAAAATACTAACAGATTTAAAAAATAAAACAATCAAGAAGATTATAGGCATTAGATACACTCTGCACCACACGACTCCGTTTGGCCTATTGATGCTCTATCCATGACATTGCCGTGCATATTATGAAAGATACATGTAGTGTTATAGTATTCGCACCTGAATGTCAAGAAATAACTGCATGCAAATTCTATCCGTTTCAGAAACATTATGGTCCGAGACATCAGAGCTAGCTCCAGCTCTTCTCTGTGCGCCCAGACGTATTCTCTGAAGTGAAGTCTCTGTTTTCCTTGCCTGGTTGATTAAGTAAGATTTCAAGATTACTGAAGATTAAATACTCATATGCATTTCTCCATTATTTAATGTTTTTACCGTGTTAACAATATCAGCAGCCAACTCATTATAGCGACCAGTAATCTTGAAGGCAGCACCTTCTGTGAGTTTTTCTTTGGTATCTTCTGTCAAATATTTGGTGGCCCGCTCACCATCCAGAAAAACCTGTGTACATTATTTTGGTTAAATTTTATATAAAAACATCATGCATATCATACTTCAACTTCATCCATAAATTAACAGAACATGTTACATTAATGCTCTTTAGAATCTAAACCTATATAAGAAAAATATGGATACCTTCAAGGGACGCAATACCCCTGACACGTAATGGGAGTGTCTCACAGGAGGTGGTTTTTTAGTCATTCTGTAAGCAGCAACTATCCCATGAAGCTGCTTCAATTCCTACAATTAAGTATCAAACATGTTATCAGTGATGGGAAATATTGCAGAAAAGTTGTAACATAAAATCATGATACTAAAGTTATATGAAACTTTATTAATTAAATGACGTGATAATATACCTCATTGGACTTTTCAACTAATGTTTCAATGATTGAATCAATCACAGAAGGGATGAGATCTTTAAGAGATTTTCCACCTTGCAAAATGCTGTGTTTAACATGATCAAGTACTTCTTCGGTAGGGCAGGAATTAAGAATCTCGAACACTTCTCCAATGTAGTTGCCACAAACCTCTGCAGCTAGATGATCTAAATCATGAATTATCTACACCATTAAATGGAACTTTTATCAGAAAACATTTCATGAGACGACAAGTTCTTTTATTTGATAAATGCAACCCCATTTGAGATAGAACACAACCCAAATAAACCAGTTCATAAGTAAATATGTTGAATTATAACCTCTAGAAAATATAATTAGAATTAGATAAAGGGTGTGGTTTATGAGGCCCATAAGCTCGTGTTTGTACCGAACATTCAACTATAATTTATTCAGAAGCTTACAAGATTAAGTGCAATTTGATACATACATAAACAAAATCATCTGGAGAAGCAGCAAGTGCCCATTCAAATGGAGAGCTAGAGCCTGAGTTGCTAGTTCTGCGAGCAGACAGTCCAGCTGACAACCAATTTGCATATCTACAGATCAAAGTTTCCACAAGTCAAAACTATTAATCTAACAAAATTCTACGTTGATCCAATTTGATGCAGCTTAACCTAGATACAAGTTGTAACGTCAAGCGAAGAAACTTGTCAGAGATAGAAATGACAAGAACATCTTCTCTCCAACAGGATCTGAGGCATTCCAAAAGAGTAAGACTTTGCTTTAATGTCATTCCATGCTCAGAATCTGACTTCTGAATTGGGGTAAGGCCAGAACCTACGAGTGCGGAGTCTAAGGAACCGGCAATTTCCTGAAACCTGCAAGCAATATACAGACAAATCATTCATCATTTTCTTTTCTATATATTTGTTTTATGTTCTATCAGTAAAGGTGGCAAAATGAGTGGGTAGGGTGGATTGTGTAACAGGTCAAAATGGACAATTTTAACCTGGGTCAAAATAGTACATATTGGGTTGGGTTGGACACATTTTTGAACTTTACAGAGTAATAATTAATGAGCAAAATATGATCACAAACGCAGTCCGAAAACTTATTTATTAAAATTATATTATTACGAGTTAATTATTATTTTTCTAAATAACACAGAATTAGAAATGTTTGTGCAATTTAAATACACTTAAAGTGAGTTTCAGGCCTTCTGACCCATTCAACGCATTTGGCCTGGTTGCAATGTATCTAATATTTTATAATTTACCCATTTGACCCTTT
Source organism: Logfia minima (assembly GCA_963921325.1). Taxonomy (NCBI): domain Eukaryota; kingdom Viridiplantae; phylum Streptophyta; class Magnoliopsida; order Asterales; family Asteraceae; genus Logfia; species Logfia minima. Next base: position 28,052,935 of record OY992774.1, read on the forward strand.
TGGGATAAAATACAGACCAAAACGATCCATTTACATATAAAAGGGCCCAAATTGTCTCCTTTAACCACCTCACATCAGAAGAGGTGTGAGAGTAATTGAGTAATAGTGATTAGACTTTAGATAATGCCACAAATTGAGAATTTTCAGTACCTTAATGAGAAATACACCCCAATGTTCCACTGTTTCATGAAATCTACGTATACAGCCTCAGCTCGGAAGTTGGCAACGGCAGATCTGGATGGACAGTATCCTTTGAAAGACAATGCAAATTTACAATCATAAGTATCAGTGCCACCCTTGATACAAAGGAGTTGATAGGTCAAATAAGAAGGCAGATACTATAAATCAAAACTTTTTTTTATACCTTCTAGATGAGCCAGGAAACCCAGACTTGATTTGTAATTTTTCAGGAACTCAGTAGGCCTTCCAGGAGAAAATGCCCCTGGCTTTCCCTGTTGGATTGCCCACAGAACCTCCTTAAGGATTGAATTAGCAAGGAAGCTAAATACATGCAAGCCTGAATTTTCTGCAATAGTGAGGAACAAACAGTAAAAGATATAACCGTTAAAATGTCCCTTTTACTTTTCAAGCACGTAGCTAATGCATCCATATCTGAGCAATTATAGAGAAGGCAGAATATTTAAACAGGACCACAGAGTACCAAAAAAGGAATATCTTTGTCAAATGCGGAAATATATCATAGGCAGGGCTTTAGATTAATGATTGTACCTGTAGAAGAAATCTCCAACAAAAATGTACAATTTTCTGCGATGAGATGCTTAATTTGTTTATAGTCTTCTTCAAGTTCATCCCCAATGGACCCACTAATAGCTCCAGACGAGCCATATGGAATCACTTTCTGAACTAATGGGGCCACAACTGCTGAACGGAATATCTCTTCTGCATTCCGGGTGTTGTCCACAGCAGCATAAGCACGTAAGCAATTGTACACTGCATTTTCATCTTTGTGTATCAGTCCCTCTACAAAACAGTGTCCCAAGCTTGTATCCAACAATGAGCTTGCATTCTGTATCCTCTTTTCCATGTTTTCAATAAAAGGCAGGTTCTGTACTGCCATTAACAGAGAGAATATGTGTAAGTTCCTAAGACACTATTCAAGGTTTTCATGGGTCAATGAAACTATGAATGAAATTATTTCTACAACCAACAGAAGTTCCATGAGCTTAATGACAAAGGAAGCACTATAAATGCTATTAATACAACAGAGATGCAGTGGAAAGACCTTGGCATGAGCGAAGTAGAACTTTAGCCTGTTCATTTCACTAGAAATTCTCTCCAAAAGCATGCTTTGAGTTTCCCTGAGGTTTATTCCAATTTCAGCATGCTGTGTAGAGACACCATTACTTAAATGACCTTTTTCTGCAGTGTGTAGATCTCCATTTGAACCATCAACAGGCACACCATGCAACTCCTTTATTAGTTTCTCAACCTGCAATCACAACAACAAAACTGCCTAAATCCTTAAATGACTTGATGCATCCCATTTAAGTAACGGAATACAAATCTTTGCGGCAACCTATTGGGAAAACTATACACTACATGTATTCGGCTGATAAAACTTCAGAAGGTCAACATTATTCTCAGGCAAGCAATTTTTTGTCAGCTAATACAATTGTAGCTCGTATGTGAGACAAGACAGTTTCATGACAATGCCAAATACTTCAGTTGTTCTCATAATTGTATAAAAATCATTTCTTCAGACCAATGGGTGTAAAAACGATGACCACAAGTTTATCATGGAAAACAGAAATATATTATTTATCTCTAAAAATCTGGGAAATGGTCATCAATGTGAAACATACTACTACAGAACATGCATAAAGTATAAAACATCCCCAATGAATCAAATTATCCTCAACACTCAAACCCCACTTCATACATCCTAAATAAGATCATCATTCTCAACAATTCATTTAGCTTTATTGGCGGTGTGTATTGGATCCAAGTGGTTTTTGTAGTTATTCTGATTGTCTCTAACGTAATGTAATGTGATATGTCTGGAGCTTATTTAAGATCATTATTCTTAAATTATTAGCTTATTAGCCACGGACATAAAGCATTATCACTCAAATTCTACAAGACATCTAAAGAAAAACAAATGCAGTTTTCACCGGTCAGAGGTGCATAGATAACAAGGTCAATGAACTTAATAACAAAAGGATACTTGGATCATAACACAATTTCAATTCAACAAATTGTTCAAACCGAAATCGCTTAATTCCGAATCAAATAAGCTAATAATTTAAGAATAATGATCTTAAATAAGCTCCAGACATAACTTACGTTAGAGACAATCAAATTAACTACAAAAAAACCACTTGGATTCAATACACACTGCCAATTTAGCAACTTGTTTGAATCAAATCGCTTATATACTCATCAAATAGAGTAATAGTTATGTGTATATGTATAACTTAATTAAGCTCCAAAAGTATCACATTTCATTACCTTGGAAACGACATGAGAAGTATCAATCAAAAGTTCTAAGATCTCTCTAGCAGCAGAAGCTTCAGCTCTTTGCTTAAGTCCACCTTGTAATGACACAAGCGATCCTTCAACAGCTCCCCGAAACCCTAGTATCTTCTCACGAATCTCAATCAGCGGTGCTCGCATACGCAATACAGCAGCATCAACATCCACAAGTTTCGTACTTAGATTAACGAAATCAGCGTAATCTCGATTAATTAATTCCACTAATTCATGTTTAAGAGATGAAAGATGTGATTGTAGTTCCGATCTTAGGGTTTCGAACGGAACGAAGGTCCGCAGATCGGAGATGTAGGATTCGGAATTGAAATTAGGGTTTAGGAATGAAGATTGTTTGAACCATAAAGGATGCGAGTCAATTGGATCGCCGAATAGGTCCGCGGTGGCGGTACGCGGCGGAGGTGATAGTTGCAGCTGTGCTGCCGGTGGCTGGTCCGGCTGGATCCCCATTGGCAAGAGGAGAAGAAACAGATCCAAAATTAGAAGTGACCTCTAAAATAGAAAAACTCGTACTGTAATTTAGCCAACCAAAAACATTAAAATTAAAATTAACAACGGTACTGTAACTTTGAAGTTAAGTATATTGTTTTACACCAAATGAGTGAAAAGCAATCAAATGTTTTTTGTTTGGGATAATAATAATAATAATAATAATAATAATAATAATTTATATTAAGAAATTAAATATCATTTATTGATATTGTACATATATTATAAAATAAAATGAGGTGTTGTACCTTTAGTGTACGAAGTAATTTAGTGACGTAAATATTAATTCTTTTTTAGTTAATCGAAAATAATATCAGTGGATTTTATTTTTTCTGATTAAATCACATCCAAATATAGATGACACTATGAGTATCGAATGGCTGAATGCAGTAATAAGTGAATTGTACTTTTAGTGTATGGAGTAATTTAGTGACGTAAATATTAGTTCTCTTTTAGTTAATCGAAAATGATATTGGCGGATGTTTATCTTTTCTTATTAAATCACATCTAAATATAGATGACATTAAGAGTTTACAATTCTATGATCAATAATAATGACTTCTTAACATTATAATATAACTGAAGAAAAAAAAAAAAAAAAAAAAAAAAAAAAAAGCCAATGGCCGACAACAAAACAACAGATATGATAAGGAGCATTCATATATCACAACATAGTATCCAAAAATCTACAAACGTCAGTTTAACATGTTACTAGCTTCAATACATCAAGGAACTTTCGTTGCGTCAAAGTACAATTATAATATCCAACAACTAGAGTACGCAACATGACTAAACATCAACCTATAACTAGTTCAACTTCAAGCCAGTGTTTAACTTCACCACACAAGCATATCACCAACAATCGAACTAATTCAAGTCAGTGGTTAGTGAAGACTACACAAGCATTTTACCCAAAAATAGAGCAGGTTCACAACATGTTTAGCTTATAACGACAATCCTTTGATGCGTGTAAGATTTTTCACCCAATTCCTTGATCTTTTCGGTTTTAGCTTCATCCAAACCACCCTATTCGATGGATTGTCTTCACTCAAAATGGCAAGTGTAGCATCATACAACAAGTTATCTGATTCCCACCCAAGCTCATCTAGTTTGGCTAAGCATTCATCAAATGTAGGTTGTTCGAATTTTGAATATTTTTCAGCCATCAAAGTTGTCACCCATAATTTATTAATCCACAAGCATCAAGGCTGTACATGCTTTTGGCATCGAGAACAAGGTAGCATGTAGTGTCATTCATTCACATGCATAACAACAATGGATTTGGATTATGATGTTCACATGCATAGCAGTCGCTGAAGGTATTTTTATTTGGTATATACTCATAAAGTAAAGAGTAATGCTAAATAGATCTAAAATCATAAGCTTAAAATTAAGCCTAACCATACAGTTTTTGACATGTGAATTCTACTTATTCTCTCTTCGTATATTCACCAATCATTTTAACATGTGCACCAATCAAATCTTTAGGCTTAGTTTTAGGTCCATATGTTTAGACTTATCTAGCATTTTTCTAAAGTAAATAAATTCATTTCCTTCTCTCTATATATGACATATATAATAACTATACTATATGGAAAACTAAAACGAATTATAAAGATAAAGTAAGATTAAAGACTTTAATTTCTATTTCCCGTTCTTCCTCAATCAAGTTATATGTGTTGGTGAAATGGTTTATCGTCTGTTTACGCTCAACATCAGATTCACATGTTTCTTTTAGGACTTGGCCAACTTTCGTCCATGAAAGTGCCTTCAAATTACCACCTTCTCACCTGTTATGTGCAATTTTTGGAGACAAGCATCAAGAAAAGTTCTTTCCAGGAGTGATTCACTAAACAGACATATGAGTCATATATCTAAGGGTTGATCACTAAATAGAAGGTTTCCACGAGTGATTCACCAAACAAAAGTGCTTGCCAACAGTGCCTAAGCATCCGGTGGAGGCACTGCGGTTTGAGGCGCACCTGGGCTCAGCGTGTATGGGTGTGTTGGATTCCAAAGACCCATTGGTGGCAGAACTGGGCTCAACCCATACATGTTTGATGGATTCTATATGGCAACTGTTGGCGTAGCATGTGTTGTTGGTTAAAATAAATTTGACTGCGACAGGGAAGGACTTTTGTTCACTTGTGCCTAAGGCCATTTGTCTAGCTAATTCTCGGGCGCTACTCGGTTTCACCTACGATGCATAAAGAGGAGGTGGCGTAGAGTACATGGGAGTGTTCTCTACAGAGAATCCAGAGCTCAGCCCTTGACTGGAGCCAAAATTTAACCGGAGTGGACCAACCCTTGCGTTGAACGGTGTTGAAACCGCCGCATTAAGAGTGGGTTGATGATTGGTGTGCTCTGCACCACTAGTGGCATAATGCCAAAGTGCGTCGACTGAGAAACGACGACTTGGTTGTTCTTAGCAGAACCTTCAGTTGGAGGAAGTGGCGCATGAGATGAAATGGTAACTATTTTGCACTTTTTAAGAAAAATTACCAGATTCCGGCGTACGGAATGGTGGTTTGCAGTGGTTACACTTGAAAATCTCAGAAAAATGATAAAAATTACAATTTTATTTGTAGATTAACCCACATATGGCGCCATTTGATCGAGCATATTTCATCTTGAGTGCAAAGTGACGAGGGTTAATGGGTGATTAATCTTTGACACTCCGATAAACATGCAAACCCAGTTCGAAATTAAGCTCAATTGAGGGTGGCCAAGGGATTAATCCTTGAAATCACACAGGGAGGCAATTTTAAAGTGTATGGAGTGCTTGTAAGATGATGAATGAGGGCAAATAATAGTTTATTTATAGTGCAACTCTACCTTGAAGGTTCCGGAATGATGTAATTTAGGGTGTGAGAATGAGAACATTCTCTGAGATTAATGGTGACGTGAACCAATTAGATGGGTGGCCATGCAAATATCTACCAACATGAATAGTCTCTTTTGTACTATTGTCAGATATTTGTCAAGAGATCATGAAAGGTGTGTGTTAGCCGAGCTTAGGGATTGTGACCTCTAACATCGGATGACGCTAAGCGGATTCTACCTTTGGGAGAGTAACCGTGGTGCTTGTGAGACCCCCATTATGAAAAGTGATATCTGGGATCCAAGCTCCGCTATAAGATGTGCTGACCAGCTTGTTTCGGGTATTTTGTTAGTAGTTGATAGCATTTCTAGTTGTGATGTAATATACATCATTAATCTTCTAATTATAATTTATCAAACTACAATTGCATGTTTAAAATAAAATTCCCTTATGACTTTCATCAAATACCTTAAAGATACAAAATACACATAAACTATAACACAGACTAATCAAGAATATCAACATTATTTTTTTTAAAAGAAACCTACAACAAGTAATATTCAATGTTTATGTTATTGAAACAAGAGCATTCTCACTACTTGTATAATCAAGGCTATCAACATTATTAAAACACAAAGTAACCAACAACTTGCCATATGCAATTTTCTTATTTGAATAAAGAGGCTTCTCAATCGTTAAAGATTCACACCTTATTATTGGCTAGCAATCAAGGAATCACTATTCTCACTGAAATTAGGACTTGAGAGTGCTAAAGCATAAGGGGTAGTTTGGGACTTGAGAGTGCTAAAGCATAAGGGGTAGTTTGGGGAAGGGTATGGTCGGATGGGGAGCACAGTTTTTTTAGGTTGAGCTAATAATACCTTGATACAGTCTGAGATTAATTTTTAAGTCCCAAATAAAAAATAGCCAAATGGGTGATCGAATAATCTTATAGCCCATTAAATTCAAAAAGGCCCAAGTAAACATGCCCTCGTGAATTTGGTGCTTGTTTTGTTAGATTAAGCCACTTCAATATATCTACGTTAAAAATGATCCTTTGATTTCTTCATTTCAACATCTGGTAATTACTTGTATGTCTTTCTATAAATTAAATTGCATGGTACCTACGTGAAACATCGGGGTACTTGTTCCTTTAATCTCGTTATATAAATCAAAATTTTAGATCTTTGAATTCAAAATTTTAAGTAAATTTTCATCCCCATTAATCACAATCATGTTCACATGTCTCGACACATTTGAAAGTGAACATTCACAAATTACATTAATAGACTATATATAAAAATATAGTGACTTTTAAAAATATGCATAAAAATATTCGAATACTAAATATAGTAAATCAATAATCATATATATAAGAGTAAATTCAATTTTAAATTTAGAAATAAATTATTGTAATTTTCTATCATTGATTATAACATAAATATATCAGCAAATTGCTGAAAAAAAAACATCTAATCCACTTTTTTACATTATGGGTATAAACTAATTTTTTATTTTTTTTTAAATGAATCACTAATTCAAAATTGAACATCTAAGGGTATAATGACTTTGATATTAAATTTTATTGATTAGTCATCAGGTGAATAGCCATGTGGAACTAAGAAAAACTTCCGATTGATAATCAAATATCCAACATATATTTAAGCAAAACACGTGTGATTTTTTTACTACATTCAACAATGGAATTAAGAAATGTATTCTTTTTATTCAAGTAGTTTGGTTGTTAGTATATGAGAGCATCATCATTCATGAGAATAAGATACTATGAATTTTATTGTTGACTTTTTTCTATACATTTGTAATGGACTAATGGTAGACTAGTATACAAATAAAATATATAGATTTTGTAGTGAAGTAGGACTGTAGGAGACCACTAATTTTTCATGAATAATGGATTTAAAAAGAAAAATAGAATAGTACAGTAATACATAACATAATTAAAGTTAATACTTCAAAAATTGAAATCTGTATTGTGGTCAAACGAGTCTTTTTTTTCTCTAAAAGTAAGTTATCAGCAAACTTTCCATTTATAGTAATAAAGTAAAGGGGTGAGTAAATGATCTATAGTACTTTTTTCTTCTTTTGTGTATAGTCTTCTGCAGAGTGCAGAAAGTTGTTTGAAGTATAGCAACAAATGTGCTGGAAAATCAGACCTGCAATTACATTTCAAAACCCATACTCCATACCCTCTAAAGCAATATATTCAAGGCTGTGTTCGGTAGAGGCATTTTAGGATCACCATCTTCCGTTAGAAATATTACTGTTAGACATAATAGGATTAGAGTTGAAATTACAGACTAGATAATTTTTAGAAAAATACTACACGATGAAAAGAATCTGGACGATTGAAGAATTGGAAACTTTCTTGGGAGGTGTTAAAAAACATGGTGCTGGCAAGTGGATAGAGATTCTAAAGGATCCTCAGTTTGCTTCTTCACTCGCTAATCAAGACAATAAAACTCTTACGGTATTTTTACTTATTCATCACCATTATTACTTTTGAAGTTGAAATAAGTATTAATTTTATTATTTTCATGCAGGACAAATGGAAATTCTTCGGTAAATATGATGATAGGTTAGTAGTTACTGTTAAGTATTAATCCACCCCTTTTTGAGTTATTAATCGGAAAAATAGTATGTGCTGATTTCTGCAACAAGGTATGAGTTGAGGCTTAAAAGTATAACTTTAGGGGGTGTTTGGCTTAGCATAAACTTATATGTGAAAATAGCTTATGAGCTCATTTGTTATCAAAGTTTAGTTCTTGAAATAGTGTTTGAATTAGCTTATAAACTTGTGATAGATTAAATGACCAAATGGGACACCATTTCTTAAAACGAACGTAGGTAAAAAGGAAGGCATGGGCAACATAGTAAATCAACCAAATAAGCCAGAGATGAGTCGCTTATGAAAATGGGTTTGAATAAGCCAATAAGTTTAAGCTTCTCCAAACACTAAAAAAGGAGCTTATTGTGCTTAAAAAACCAATAAGCTTGTAAGCTCACTAAATACGCTAAAACAAACACCCCTTATCATTGTTACTATTTTTTGTTTTTGATGCTTCTAAGTTCTAACTTAGCTTTTCGTTTTATAATTATATTTTGATTTGATTTGATTATTTCAGAAATGTAGTAGAAGGATCCATATGTTGAGCATGATGTTTCGGCATTATAATTCATAACTGATGTACTGCAATTTGTAGACACTAATTTTAAAGAAAAGATTAAAGTAGTTTAGAAAAAGGCATGTTAGTTTGGAATTGTCGATGTAAACCTCCACTACTTCTTATGCAGTAAAAGATCAGGATGGACGGTTAAAGAAGTGGAAGCTTTGTTTGGTGGTTCTGAAAAATATGGTGTTGGCAAATGGCAAAAAGTTCTCAACGATCCTCAATTTGCTTTTGTACTTGCTAATCGTTCAATTTCTGCTATTTTGGTATTTTTTTAAAAAAATTATGATTATTAGAGATTATAATTATTGTTATTATTATTATTTTTATTTTTTTGCAAAAATTATTAGTGCTGTTAGTTTAAAATGCGGGTTTGAATATGAAAAAGATGAAAACAATAAAGTATAAATAAGTACTTATGGGGCAAACATCATTGGTCGACAACTCATGAGTCGTGTGCTATTGCCGGCAAATATGATATCTTATTTTTATAAGTTCGAATAAGTATTAACTATATTATTATCTTGCAGAGAAAATGGAGCGGATTGGGTGGATATGATCATAGGTTAGTAGTTACTCTTAGATACTAAGCCACCCTTTATTAGTGTTAATGTTATGTTTTGTAATTGGAAAAATAAACTGTGTTGGTTCCGTGCAATAAGGTATAAATCAAGGTTCTGAAAAATCCAAAGGGTTATAGGTATAAGTTATTGATCTTTTGTGGTCTTTGGTGCGTTACCTTTCGTAATGTTAACAACACTTATTTTATCACCTCATAATTATTCTGATTTGACATCCAAAATGTAATTAAAGGATCTATATATTCATTATGATATGTGGGCTGTAAAATTCATAATGGATGACCTTCAATGTGCAAACACTAATTTTATTGAGAAAAAAGTTAGTTTAGAGAAAGACATGTTCGTATGGAAATGCAAATATAAACCATCACTACTACTATGTATGCAGTAAATCCAGGGGAAATGAATGGACGAAGAGAGAGATGGAAGCCTTTCTTGGTGGTATTAAAAAACATGGTGTTAGCAACTGGCAAGATATTCTCAACGATCCACGATTTTCTTCTTCACTTGCTAATCGTTCCAATACTGATCTTGAGGTCCTTTTCATTTGGAATTTATTATTAGTATTAGTATTATTATTATTATTATTATTATTATTATTATTATTATCTTTATTATTATCATTATTTACATTTGTAAGTTGGAATAAGTATTAATTTAATTTTAGTATTACTTTGCAGGATAAATGGTGCAACTCGGATCGATCTTGTGATAGGTTAGTAGTTATTGTCAAGTACTAATCCACCCTTTATTAGTTTTAATAATATGTTTTGTAATTGGGAATAAACTGTGTTGATTACGTGCAACAAGGTATAAATTAGGGTTCAACTGATTATGATCAAATGAATGATTTGAAGGGTTATAAGTATAAGTATATTGATCTTTTGTTGCTTTTGATGCTCTAACTTAGGTAATGTTAACAACACTTATGTTATTCCTCATAATTAATTCTGAATTGATTAGTTCCAAAATGTAGTTGAATGAATGATATGTATTCATTATGATGTTTAGGTTGTATAACTCATAATTGATGAGCTTCAATGTGTAAACACTGTCTATAATAAGTAGAAAAAAGTAGTTTGGAGAAAGGAAAGTCCGTATAGAATTTCAAATATAAACAACCACTACTTTACATGGAGTAAAACACCAACAAATTGGTTGATAAGTATGTATATTTCGTATTGTTACACGATGGACAGTGAAATATAAACTTGGGAGAATGGATCATCTGTCGTCCAACATGTAAAACTTCCATTAACAGCATGGATTATATCCTTAAATCAATACAAGCAATAGTCTTCAATTTCGTAAAAGAACTTGGGTAGCTTGGTGTATAGAAATTGTACTTAGTGAAGAGTGAAGTAATAGTTCTGGTATACATGTTACTATTGAATTACAAATATTAACCACATCATTGCAATGTCGCGTATGCTATATAATACTTATAATCAATCTAAACATTATGAATATTTACTTCAGTTATATGCTACCTAGTCCCATTTTCATTAGACTGTTTAATATGCATATATTCACTTTACAAACTTGCAGAAGAGATTACACAATGCATCCACCTCTAAGTTCAAGTAAAAAACAACTCGGTGAAGAGTTTGGTGACCCTGAAGATTACCATAACCCATGCACCGTTAGTCGTAAAAAAAGAGGGCCCTTCAACAACATGATAAACCAAATTAGTAAAACAAGACTAGTTGAAGACCTTCATAACTCTCAAGATTACCATAATCCATGTACCATCACTCGTCAAAAAAGGACCCGTAACAACAGAGTAAACCAAGGTGTTAAAGAATGTGTAGTTGAAGACTTCAACAACTCTCAGAATCACCTTAATCCATGCACTGTTATCCGTCAAAGAAGTGGGAGCCGGAGAAAAATGATAAGCCAAGATAGTGAAGAAAGTGACGTTGAAGAGGTTAGTGACTCACAATATGAGTCAGATGACCATAGTCCATGCACCATTACTCGTCAAAGAAGTGGGACTTGGAGAAACAGAGTAAACCAATCTAGGAAGTTGGACTCTGAGAAAGTCCACATTTACTTGGAGTGAGCTAAACCTTTTATTTAATTACATTAAACAAACACTATGCATTTTACTCTTGTGTTTTGGCACTAATGCATGATTTAATTTACGTAGGAATCTATGGCTCAACTTATCAGAAGATAAAAGAAAGTCAGTCACATACCTTGATCCATTATGGTATAACATGTACTCGCATGGTTCCGACAAAGAGAAAGTGTTGAAGTGGATCAAGAGGAAGGACATATTTTCTAGAAGATATGTGGTTCTTCCCATTGTTGAGGGGTAAGTAAATCTTTAGTAGGTAACATTTAGGGGGTGTTTGAATTCGCGTTTTGAAAATGAGTATGTGATATTTAATAACGAGATCAGATAAGTAGTTGTACAACAAAGTATTAGAAAATGATCGAGTCACAAAACAAAACAAAAATTCACCACCTTTAGCATATGTATACCTTTGTTGGCATGTGGTAACATGAAGATACCTTTTTTGCAGGGGTCATTGGATGGTCTTGATATTCTGTCACCTTGGTGGAAGTTTAGGATCAACTATTAAGACTCCATGCATCTTGTTGTTGGATTCAATGGCAAAAACTGAGCACTCCAACCAACTTGATCCCATGATAAGAAAGTAATGTTGATATATATTAATACGTTTTCTTATGTTTTGGATTTATAGAACTCTGGTTTTACATTTAATTTTTCACGTGGCAGATTTATTTTGCACATCTACAAAAGTTCAGAAAGGACAGAGGATCCAAAACAGTTGCGTAAAATGCCCTTTTTGGTTCCTAAGGTGCCTAGCAACCTAGCATTATCTCGCTATTTTCTGTAATGTGATCTAGGCATGCCAATGAGCTAGATCTTGATCTAGACATGATCCGACCCATTTGTATAATCCCATGGGTCAAAAACTTGATCCATCAAACCAATAGATCCATTGCAAACACATCCTGAATTGATAAATGTGGTATTGATAGTTGCCACCCCTACCCCTTATCGATCCTAGCCATTGGCAGGTCTAATATGATCTATCAAGTACTTACTTATCTCTTTTCTGCTCAAACAAACAATTTTCAGGTTCCACAACAGAGAGATAACGAGGAATGTGGATTTTTTGCTCTTTACTATATAAAGCTCTTTGTTGAGAATGCTCCTGAAAGTTTTAGTGTATCAGATGGATACCCATATTTTGTAAGTTGTCTTGCCACATTTAGTTCATACATGTTTACCTTCATTATTGAAATTTGAAAGTCAACTAAGCTACTTTGCAAGTTTGTGATTTAAACCACTAATAGTGGACACCCCTATCTAGTTCATACATCTTTACCCTCACCGTCGTCACTGATTTGAGTTTAATCAACTACAAGTAGTAAATGTACATATGCTAAGATTTGGACAAATATTTCTCAATTTTTGAATGTAGACTTTCTTTTTGGTCTTGAGTGAGCATTTTCATACAACCAAATATGCCTCTTTTTGAGTTTCATGTCTTACTATTGTTGTAGATGAAGAAAGATTGGTTTAATTTCGAGGGATTGGATAGCTTTCGCGAAACTCTCGATTTTGCGCATGTATAGCATTTGGCTGGCTCGTGTACAGTGACAAGTAATGGTATAGACATCCGAATTTAAGATATTGTATTTGAATCAAGAGTTCAGTTGGGCAGATTCTTTGAGTGATTACTCAAATAGTATACAGTATCTACCTTTGAGCTAAACTTGGCAATGAGTTGTTTGGCTAGCTAGTATTCTAGTTATCATTTTGGAAATTTGCAGGCACCGTGTGTAACGTGAGATTAATTATGAGGTTACATACTTACATTACACTTTCTGTTAAGTTTGTGATATAACCAGGGGGTGTTCATCGGTTCGGTTTACGATTTTCTCGGTTTATTTAATTCGAGTTATTGGGTTTGAAATTTTTGAGAGCCAAATCGAAAACCAAACCGAAAACCGAATTAAAATTCAGCTGGGTTTCGGTTAAAACCGAAAAAAAATCAAAATATAACCAAAATAACCAACAAAAATCGGCTTTGGCTTGTAATTGTTAGCGTGTTAAGGTTTCACTAGTGTGGAAAGTGGAAGAGGTGAAGTTAATTTAGGTTGAAATGTGAATTGACTTTTTTAGAAAATTTAATTATCACATATATACTACATATATTAATAATTTAGTATATTATTAATAGAATTCGGTTTGAACGAATTTAAAAAATTTAAAACCAAAAACAGAATTTGAATTCGGTTCAACTTTTTATTTATTTTTATTTAGCTTGGTATTCGAATTAAATGGTTTCAAATCGGATATTGAATACCCCTAATATAACCACTTCAGTTCTTGATCATTAACTCGGTTCATTAACTAATAATGATTGATAGATTTTAATTTTTTATTAATCAATAATGAAATTTTAGTTTCTTATTAACCAATAATAATTAACAAGGTTTCTTTAAATTTGTTGAAAATTGTTGAAAGTTTATTTCACAATATTTAATTGATAAGGTTAAATTTTAAAAGTTAATATAAGAAATAAACTGAACTTATTAAAAATCTCAAAAGGTTCATAAATAGTTTAGTTAAATTAAAAGATTTTGATTGATTAATAATAAATTAAAATTATATTAGAAAAGGAACTTTTTTATTTTAAAAGGAAACTAAAATTTTAGAAAGAGTTAATAAGAAACTAATTTCTTTTTAGTAAATAGATTCGAAATAGCACCGTATTGAAATATACATTTTTTCTCCCTATCATTTTCGCCAAAAACTTGCTTTTATCTTCTATCAAGGTATATATGTTTTGAAATAGTATATATATTTTGAAATTTTCAAAATTTCAAATACTCATAATACACATTCCAAATTCGTTTCCTCAAATCTTTAGCACAGAAAGCTTAACTTTTTTATTTTTAATTAATATACACAAAAGAGTTGTATAAAATAAAGATAAAACCATTTCGATGGCATTGGTTTAACAACGGGATTGAAAATAAGTATAAATTTGAAAGAAAGTGATATGAAAGTAAAGATATAATCAAATGATAAGATAATTTATTTTGTAATTATAAATAAAAATATTAATATTATTTAAATGAGAACAGTAGGAGCCATGTGACAATTATAAAATAAAAAGAATGAAAAAGAGATAAAATAATAAAATAAAATATAAAATAATAACTTTGAAAAGAAAATGTAATATTAGAAAACTTTAGAAGTTAATCAGGTTTCTAAAAAGCTCATGTTTTTAAATATTTAAATCCACCTCTTAAAACCATGCCAGCATACCAAACATCAACTTTTAGCGATCAAACCTAGACCCTTAGTCAAAACCCATCTAACAATCTTAATGAATTTGAAGTTTTATATTATTAAAATAAAATCAAATTGGAGTAGATCATATATATATTATATCCAGTGGGCCAATTGTTGGATCATTTCTAAAGGGGTATTGCTGACATCCTGATCTTTGTGACAAAAATCCATTTTCACTCTTTAGAAGTACTCGTCTGTAAATGGTGACCGTTCATTGAGACCCTTCTGCAATACACGTATTTGGGAAGGGAGTTAAGAGAGGATGATTGTCACTACCATCCGGTAGAATTTTTTTTTTTTTAAAATACATGGGAAAGCAAAAAACTAAATGGACCAATGAAGAAGTGGAAGCTTTGAAAAGTGGTTTTCAAAAATATGGTGTTAGCAAATGGCAACTTATTCTCAACGATCCTCAGTTTGCTTCTTCACTTGCTAATCGTAACAATATCGATCTTAGGGTATTTTTATTTATTCATTACCATTATTATTTTTGAAGTTAAAATAAGTAATAATTATTAATTGTATTATTACTGTGCAGGACAAATGGCGCAACTTGGGTCGATACAGTGATAGGTTAGTAGTTACTATTAAGTACTAATCCACCCCTTCTTAGTTTTCATGATATGTTCTGTAATTTGGGAAATAATATGCGTTGATACTGTGCAACTAGGTAAAGATTAAGGTTCATGTAGGGGGTGAACTGATAATGTATGAATGAAAAATCTATAGGGTTATAGGTATAAGTTTATTGATCTTTTGTAGCCTTTGATGCACTAACTTTGGTAATGTTAACAACATTTATGCTATCCCCTTTAATTTGGCTAAAGTACTTTGGTGTATAGAAACTGAACTTAGTGAAGAGTGAAATAATAGTTCGGTGATTTATGTTGCTGTAGAATTACAAACATAAACTACGTTGTTATAATGTTGTATATGTTCTACAATACTCATAACCAATCTATGCCCTATGAATATTTTAGTTCGGTGATATGCTATCTGGTCCCCATTTTCATTAGACTATGGTTGATACTTTGATGCATATACTTATCTTTACAAACTTGCAGAAGAGATTGTGTGATGTCCTTACCTCCAAGTTCAAGTAAAAGAAGAAGTAAAAAAACACCAGTTGAAGAGCTTAGAGATCCTAAAGATTACCATAATGCATGCACCATTAGTTGTCAAAGAAAAGAGACCCCCAACAACATTGTAAACCAAACTAGTAAAACAAGACTAGTTGAAGACCTTTACGACTCCGAGTATTACCACAATCCAGGCACCATCACTCGTCAAAAAAGAGGGACCCGTAACATGAGAGTAAACCAAGTTAGTAAAAAAGGTGCAGTTGAAGAGCTTAGCGAGACTCAGGATTATCTTAATCCGTGCACCATTGCTCGTCAAAGATTTGGGAACTGCAAGAAAAAGATAAGCCAAGATCTTATTTCAAGGAAGTTGAACTCTGAGAAAGTCCAAAATTACTTGGAGTGAGCTAAACATTTTATTTCATTAAATGGAAAAGATACTCTGCATTTTACTCTTGTATTTTGACATTAATACATCGGTTAAATTATGCAGGAATCTGTGGTTCAACTTTTCAGAAGATAAAAAAAGTGCATTCACATACCTTGATCCATTATGGTATGTTTTGTACTGTGATGATTCAAACAAAGGGAAAGTGCTGAACTGGATAAAAAAGAAGGACGTATTTTCTAGAAAATACGTAGTTTTCCCCATTGTTGACGGGTCAGTAATCTTTAGTAGGTTATGTTTAGGGGTGTCTGGATTTGCATTTTGAATATGAGTATGTGACATTGAATAGTTAGATCAGATTAGTAACTGTAAAATAAAATATTTAAAAAATAATCAAGTTGCAATACAAACACAAATTTACCCTCTTAGCATATGTATATCTTTGTTGGCATGTAGTAATGTGAAGATATCTTATTTGCAGGGGTCATTGGATGGTTTTGATATTCTGTCACCTTGGTGGAAGTTCAGGATCAACTAGTAAGACTCCATGCATCTTGTTGTTGGATTCAATGGCAAAAACTGATCACTCCAACCGACTTGAACCCATGATAAAAAAGTAATATTAATATATATATATATATACCAATAGGTCTTCTTATGTTTTAAATTTGTAGAACCCAGTTTAATCAGGTTTTACATCTAATTTTCACCTGGCAGATTTGTTTTGAACATCTACAAAAATTCAGGGAGGACAGAGAATCCAAGACTGTTGCGTAAAATGCTATTTTTGGTTCCCAAGGTGACTAGCATTTCTAGCTGTTTAACTTGATGTGATCTAGACATAATCAGATCCATTTGTAATAACCAATCTGTCAAAACATTTGATCGATCGATCCAATAGATCACCTATTTAGATGTGTTAATGTATGCATTCATCTATGATCCTTCAGGTTGATCCATTTAGGTTAGTCATGAGTCCAATCATGATCCATTATCTAATCGGTTAGATCACTTCCATTTAGTTGGGTCATTTGTCAGATCGTAACTGATTCTAGGGGTGGCAATTCGTGTCATGGTTTGGTTGGCGACTTGGCGAGTTGAAAACATCCAGATTGAACATAACCCCTTAGTTCTTTAAGTTGATGGGATGGAATCACCCAACTTTAACACAAGGGGTCAAACGGGTCAGCAGGTTGGTCTTGTCAAAGTGTTATATACAGGTCATAAATGGGTTGGTGGGTTCAATTTGGAACTAATTTTTGCACTTTTAATTTTAATTGCCTTGGTCGGCTTGATATTTTTGACCCGTCAACCCTATTGGACCCAATCCTAACATGTTTATTTTCGTTTCAAGTCCATGCTGTGTTTCTTGTCGTCTCGTGAATTGCCACCCTTTGATCGACTCATCGACCCGCTGGCAGGTCTACTTTGATCAATCAACTTCTTGCCTAAGTTATATGTGCTTACACAAACAATTTTCCAGGTTCCGCAGCAAAGAGATAACGAGGAATGTGGAGTTTTTGCTCTTTACTATATAAAGCTCTTTGTTGAGAATGCTCCTGAAAGTTTTAGCATATCCGATGGATATCCGTATTTTGTAAGTCCTCTTGCCACATTTAGTTCATACATCAAAACATCTTACCCGTAATTATGACATTCAAACATCAATCAAACTATTTTTCCAACTTCATGGTTGTCATTAATTCAAGTTTAACCAAGTACCACTGGTAAATGTATGGATACTAAAAGTTGGACAGATTTTTTTTTAAATTTAAATGTAGACTTTCTTTTTGGTAACAAATGAACATTTCACAAAACCAATACTCTCCTATTTGAGTTTGTCTCTTTTATATGTTATTGTGTTTGTAGATGAAGAAAGACTGGTTTAATTTTGAAGAATTGGATAGCTTTCGCGAAACTCTTGATTCTACGCATGTATAGCATTTAGTGCGCTGGTGTAAAGTGATCAATGATGGTACATAGACTTATATATTCGAATTTAAGATATTGTATTTAAATCAAGAGTTTAGTTGGGCACATTCTTTGAGTATTTACTCAAATAGTATTTAGTATTTACCCTTAAATTAAACTCTGCAATGAATGGTGTTTGACCCTCTAAATTCTAGTTATCATTTTGGTAATTACAGGCACCATGCGTTACCTGAGATTAATTTGCGGATACTGCCCCATTGGCTCGTCAGAGGAGAGTTAGATGTCTCCATAGAGGTCTTTTATTCTGCAGAAATGTTATATTTCTCTTACAAGTGATGGTGTATGGAATATGATAATCTTGAGAGTCACCAACCTCTTTAGCTAGTCTTGTTTAACTAGTTTGATTTATCATGTTACTGTGGGTCCCACTTCTTTGACGAGCGATGGTGCATGGATTAAGGAAATTCTTTGACCATGGCTCGTTAAATAAGGGGACCCGCAGTAACATGATAATCCAAACTAGTAAAGCAAGACTAGTTGAAGAGCTTGGTGATTCTCAAGAAAAACATATTTGATGCACAATCAACTGTCAAAGGAGAGGGAACCACAACAATATGATAGCCAGCCAGTGAAGTTGAAGGGCTTACCATAATCATGCACCATTAGTCACCGAAGTACAGAGACCCACAGTCATAGACTAAGTCGAAGTAGGAAGTTGAACTCCGAGCAAGTCTACATTTACTTCGAGTGAGCTAAACCTTTCATTTCTTAAAAATTAAAAGACCACGCTCGATTTAGTCTTCTGTTTTGTTGTTAATTTTAAAATTTAATACTTGAGTTTGAATATGTAGGAACTAATGGATCAGCTTCCCCGAAGGTAAAAAAAAGTTTATTTACAGACCTTGATCCATTATGGTATTGACTTCTGCATTCGAATTTAAGACTTCAGTTCTCAGTAGTCAACAGGGTTGACGCAAAGCTAGCTTCCAAACTGCACAAGCTTTCATCTTCCTTCTTCAATGGATCCGAAAGTGGCCTTCCTAAAGCCTAACTGAGAACAGTAAGCACCAAGTCAAAATTGCCACTTTCGCCATCAGAAGAGAGTTCAATGTCCCCATATATATCTTTAATGGACACCTGATTTCGTAAAAGGAAACTGAAAATTTCTGAAAAATGTTATATTTCCTTTATTGTAGGTATTTATATATATTTATTTACTTGCTTATTAGCAATCTTTATGATAAGATACTCGTGATATGAATTGCTATCCACTGGTTCTTTCATTTTTATCCGATTATTAGTAAAAAGATTAAGTTAAATGACTTACAAGGATGGAGTGGCATTTCTGTTGTGGAAATATAAAATTTTAGTATGGTTTTAAAATTTTGATATAAACCATCAGTTTTTTTTTTTGTTTTGTTTTGTTTTGTTTTCTTTTTTGGGTCAATAAATTTCTTTGTTTTGTATATACTTCTCTACCATTTTCTGTATCTTTGTTACAGTTTATGATTGCTGGCTTGCAGCATTCCATGATTTACATTCTTTTATGATATTATGCCTGGAAAATTAGTCTATTATCTCATGAATTTCTTATGATGATAAGGCGTTAAATTTTTAAACCTTTGATTCTATTTATCCATGGGTTAAACATAATATTTTGCCGCATAATGAAATCGTTGTCTTGTATGTTATATCGAGAAGTGTATACCTTCTTTTCAAACAATATCGAACAACTTTGATATAATTACTTTAAAGGGTTCACATACAAATCTATTTCATATACAGAATTTAGACTATTTAAGTACGTATTGTCAAACGTAAGATTGGGACAGCTTATCGTGCTATGAATGAGTAGGGTAATATCGTTTACCAGAAGCGAAGATTGAGAAAAACTCTTTCCCGACTCTTTTGTTAATTTATCAGTAAAAAAACATAATCTTATCTTATCTTAAATAATATATAAGAATCATACTTGTGACATCATCATCTTAATTTGAAATCTAATTAACCAATCACAAGTCATAATTTAATTAAAATATATTTTTTTAAATTGAGTAAAATTAGGAATTTGATGACATTATCAATTATGATTTTAAAAAATAAAACAAATAACTATTTTAAAGATAAACATAGTAAATAAGATAATTAGTAAATACTACTACTAACATTATCTAAATTATATACTATTAATTAATTAATGAATTAATATTTTTCATATATGTTTTTAATAGTTTTATATTATTTGTTATATGAAGTGCTTCGAATTTAAGATTACTAATTATATTTCACGAACTACACTTGTAATTATTTTCAAAAATGTTCAAATAGTATTATTTTATATTTTTTAAAATGACCCGTGTATATACACGGGTGTAAAAACTAGTTAAATTCTATGCTAATGACCCATATTTATACTAGATAAAACTAATCCTAATTCTATTGGAAAACTAATTAACAGGACACTAATTAAAAACTAATTGATTAAATAAAGATAATCTCAATCTAATCCTCCTGGAGAATCTGGACTCACCCTTTACTTGCCCAACACTCTTAAACAGTTTTCTTCTCCAACACTACTCATCTTGATCAAGAGGTTCTAGACTTATCTCGTTTACTTACTCAATGCGTTCTTCATCAAAACAACCTATATGTGATTGTGACCTAAAAAGTTGATAACATTCTAAGCATAAGGTTTTTAAGCCAAGTACTTAAGTTTTTTATACTTGGCTCCCTATGTAGGCATTTATGTTGATAATAACGAGTTTGGTTCAAGTAAGGTCATAATCTACTTTCTTGTCAACAAATGGGTCTAGTGGGTTCTTAATGTTAACTAACTATATATGACTCCACAAGTGTTCAAGGTTGATACTTATTACTGATATGTTGGTGGTTATATATTTGATTAATTTTGGGATTAAGATTAATGGTTTCAATACTTCATTACTCGAATGACATTCTTATTGTTAGAGGTGGATCGGTTGAATGTATCACAATTTGAGTTTGTTGGACTACAATATGAGGGGACGCATACACGATCTTGAGTTACCATTAACGATATATATGAACCGGTATGTCGTGTGCTAGTTACCACTTACCACTGTTGTGTCACTAAGTTTATTTGTTCATGAGTTTTATCGCCATGTATATTTCAAAGATTAAAGTTCAAATAGCTGTAATCATATGTTCAAAGGAAGGATGTCTTTCCTTTCTCATATACAACAAAACTCAATACAATGATAGTTTAAATTTCACCTTCGTTATTTATGGTTTATGATAAAGTAACACAAGTAACGTTAACATTATTTATTATTTATCTTAATTATTATAAAAACAAATTAACTGAACTTTATATATTTTTAACCTTTTAACTTTGTCTATTCATATTAAACGTTTTCAAGCTTACATGTCAAAATAATATAATTTATATTAATCAATTATTTTTTATTAATTATTTAAGTTTTTAATACTTTTTTTTTCTTTAAATATAAAAATTTATTTAAATTTCCTAAATAAGTAAATACACCACCAGAAAATAAAATAAAATAATTCCTTATTTAACTTAAACATATTCAAACCTCAGGGGCTTAATAGTATTTCGATCTTTCATAGGTTTCTTGAACATGACATTTTTGCCCCTGTTGATTTCGTTATAAATTGAACTAGGGTTTCTCTTCAAAGTCTTTGACCCAGCCGACTTCCGAACTCACGAATAACCAGCCATTCGATCTCTCACAATCAGGTACGCTCCTTAGATTGTGGTTCTTTATTATTGTTAATTTGTTGATTGATTAATTCATTAATCATGTCAAATTTATAGTACTCTTATTGAAAACTATCCCAATTGTTTCTTTGCTACTTTTTTTTGTAGTTATACTTGCAGATCTGTCTGTATCCTGTGATATTTTTGAGTTCCGTACAAAAAGTGTTGAATAACTGGTTGTAACCATTCAAGTAATGATGTGCTATTAAGATAATATAAGTTGAATTTATGAACTACGATTGGATAGGATACATATAATACTGATAGTTAAATTAAATTAATGTAATACGATTTTAATGTAATAGCAGTTCTAGTTAGACCTAAAAATAGTTGTATATATCGGAAATTTAAGATACTGAGTATGCTTGATATCGAGATATAAATTGATATTGTATTTTTTCGGAAAGCTATATGATTGAATGTCGGTGTGGTGTGTGGTCTACAGTTTGGGTTAATTACTTGTGTTTAAAGTTACAACTTTTATTTTTTGCGGTAGGGAATACTTGATTATTCGAAAAAATGGCTCCTACATTTTACGTTGGTTCGGAAGCTGGTCTTAAGAATCTCGACGAGTACCTTTTATCTCGCAGTTACATCACCGGGTACCAAGCGTCAAAGGATGATCTCGCTGTGCATGGTGCTTTCCCAAAACCTCCATCAGCTCAATATGTGAATGTGTCTCGTTGGTTTAACCATATTGAGGCACTCTTGAGAATCTCGTAAGTGCTTAAACCTTATATTCATTGTTGATGAAAGATTATTAAGAATCTTTTAGCACTATTATTGGTTTAAATTAGGTCATACTTATTTGTATTGTTTTTGGAGGTTTATAACTGATTACATTTTTTTGCAGTGGTGTATCTGCTGAAGGAAGTGGAGTTACTATTGAGGGATCTGCTTCTTTCCCACAGGAGGCCATTGCAACTCCTCCTGTTGCCGACACAAAGGTAATTTTGGCTAAATTTTTCTATGATTTGTTTTGTACCAAGCTTCATTATTACAGTATTAGTCTTGGTCTCTCAATTAAATGATATAAGAGGGTTTGTGCTTTTAAAATAGACTTTGTGTGAATTCCTATCTGTTTGCCATGTTTGAGATAACACAACCCAAATTGACCCTAAGTAAAAGAGTTGTAATCTGGCACCTCTATTTCTTTAAGATGTGGCTTGTTTTATCCCTTGGATATATACTAATTTAAAATCTTTTTGCACTTTGTTTCTAACCTGAAATTTATCTGGATGCATAATATTCAGGCTGCAGCTGATGAGGATGATGACAGTGATGTTGATCTTTTCGGTGAAGAGACCGAAGAAGAAAAGAAGGCTGCTGAAGATCGTGCAGCTGCATTGAAGGCATCTGGAAAGAAGAAAGAATGTGAGTTTATGTTCACTTTATTATATCATTCAAGTTTTATGAAAACAGCAGCGTCTTAAACAATACCAGTAACCAGTCTTCACGTTTATGCTATATTCCTGAAATTTTCTTCCAGTTGTTTACTGACATTGATTTTGTTTGTGCTTCTGTTTGTGATTATATTTTCAGCTGGCAAGTCTTCAGTGTTGATGGATGTAAAGCCATGGGATGATGAGACTGACATGAAAAAGCTTGAGGAGGCTGTTAGAAGCGTTCACCTTGATGGCTTGTTGTGGGGTGCCTGTATGTTTCTTTCTCCATCTAATATAGAAAGACTAGATATGTGTGATTGGATAAGTAGTTGTATAACAATTTTATTTTAATGATTGCAGCAAAATTGGTACCAGTTGGGTATGGAATCAAGAAACTCCAAATCATGATGACCATTGTTGATGACTTGGTGTCTGTTGACACGCTCATTGAAGAGCGACTTTGCGAGGAACCAATCAACGAGTATGTTCAGAGCTGTGACATTGTCGCCTTCAACAAGATCTGTAAGTTCATTCTAGTCGGTGTTAACACGATTTCGTTTTTTTCCATTCTTTCATTCTCTGACTTGGTGCCCCTTCTTTTTTGTTTCCTAATCGCTGTTTTTGTGATCTTGCAGAGTTTAACAACGTTGACTGGATTGCTACTATGATGCACAATGGCTGTGATGGTGTTTTGTAGTTTCTCTCTCCCCCCGAATGCAAAACTATTTATCAGCTTTATTGTTCCAGTTTTCATTATGCACTGTTAACGTTTATTCGGTGACTTGGATTTATGTCCAATTACATTTTGATTTTGAGCAGTCTAAAATTGGAATATTTTGCTTTAGTTTTGTTCAACATCTAGGAATACATATAGGTAAATCAGTTGATTTAGGTAACATTTTTGGAACTGGTCAAATTGATTTAAATTTAGAAGTACACATAAGGTGCATAAATACTTCAGAAATCTAACAAAACACAATATATGATATACTTATACATTGTGGTCTCAATGTTTAGACACGTCGCGAGATCTGATTTGTTTTTGTACCAGAGATAACCAGAAATTTTAAGATATGAAAGTAATGTAAATTCGATTATTCTTATAGGGAAATAATAAAAGTTGTATAATGTAAAAATTTAAAGTAATAAAGGTATTCTTGTGGTTACAAAGATTTTATAACATTTTAAATACATAACGGTATTTCACCAATAAAATAAAGAGATATAACAAGAGTGAAATAAAAGAAATCAAAATGATGATGACAAATTATTTCGTAACGATTGTAAGCATATCTTTCTTCTTTAAACTTAGGTCGTTTTATTCCTATAAAACTTTGATACAAGTACAACCACTAGATCGAATCATATATAAAGTTATATTATATAAAAAGAATTGCCTTTTAGTAATGTTGATGATGATGCATATCGCGTAATAGGTCCAAAAACAATCGGATGGACAACGATCTCTAATTTAGTTGACCCAGTAACGAGGCGTTAATATGTGCACATAAATTTGCAATCAGAATCGACGTGGATAAATTAGTTAGGTCATTGTAAGATATAAATAGTATAAACAATTATATTTTTAAATTCCTAGAATTTTTTTCTCGTACACTAAATGTCTCATTACTCTTTAACATTAGCTTGTGAACTTACTTAGACAGTGTTAGCATCCAACATTAGTGTTCCAATCGAAATAATAATTTTAACATTAGTCTGAGGGTGCATTTGGTTTATGGATTTTAATGAAATATGATAGAATTTGAATTAGATTTTATTTCATTTGTCCATTTGATTAGTAATAGAGGAAGAAATGGAAGTCAATTTCATTCTATTTGTCTGTTTGGTTGACATAAAAAATAAAATTTGAATCTATCAAATTTCATTAAATAAAGAAATTCAGTTATATGAAAAAATGAATGTAATCTCATTCCATCAACTAAAAAATTCATTTCAATTATAATATGAGGTACAAAGTATTATGATATACTGCATTATATAACTACGATATTATATTTAATATTTTACATTTTATTTATATTTTATCTTATTTGTTTATATATTTTATCTATATTTATACTTATATTATTTATATAGGAAAATGATATATAGCGAAGCTTCAAATCTTGGGAAAGGAAGGAAACAAATCTTAACTCTTGATTTTTTCATAGAGAAATGTTTTTAACATTTATTTGTGATGAATATTAAATTTTGAAATTATTTGTGATTTTTAAAATTCATTTATGATGAAATCAAGGATTGAGATTTGATTCCCTCATTCCCTAATTTTTTTGCTTCCCTCTTGATCCCCTCCTATGTTTTTATTTATATTATAATTATATAATTTATCAAATTCATTATATTATTAAATCTAGAGTTCAATTCCATTTCGTACAACACAAACGTGGATGACCTGTTATTATTCTATCATAATCACATTCTTTTAAATGAGATTTCAATTCCATCCAATTCTAATTTCCTCTAACAGATTTTAATCCATTGAAATCGTTCTGTGAATCAGATGAGGTCTTATATTAAATTTTTAGTTACCGATTGTAGTTTTGTAATATGTAGCGTTAGCCCCCAAAACATTAACAATCTATTTAGATTTGCAGGTGTGTTAAGTTTTATACATAATTGTCCATTAATTTTTGTCCATTAATTTTATACATTAACGAAAATTTCCCCCTTAAAATTAAGTACCTTGTAACCTCAAACTCATGACCTTTAACACGATAATTTGTTTATCCAATTATACCAAGCACTTGACAATTTCAATTCATTGAGATTACAGTTCCTTTAAATTTTAAAACTTTTGTATTCTAATTCATTTGGATTTCAATTAATTTAATATATTTTAATTTCTTTAAAAATATTCTGCAAAGCAAACGGACCTAAGGAACCAAAGCTATAAATATGCACGAGAGGTTATATAATTTGAAAAATATAAAAGCAAAATAAGTTATCCCAAATTTAGATATAAAAAAGTTGTAACAAAAGAGGATTTAATTCCGCTTCTGGACCGGACATGCCTGAATTTATAAGCGATTTGTACAAATAGCCAGCAATTTGGTACTTATGGTACCCTACGCAATTTTGGTCGACGAGAGCAAATATAAACAATAGTCTTACAAAAAAATGAACATTTTCCTAAACTAACCAGAAGGGTTCACTAGCTAATAAATCTGAAACAAGAATGTCGTGGTTGTTAAAAGAAGTTACTCGTACAAGATAATTCGAAATATACAACAAATTTGTACTTACTACCGTTAGTATGTCATAAAGTTTTTTGTTCACTCATTTACTCTTCACGGTTACGATACTTTTGTTATAACCCTGCATGGCCTTAAATATATTTTTAAGTGTGATCAAGCATATTTCGACTCGAGTGTGACTTGGGGGTCACTTATTTACTCTACATAAATGTTGTAACCCGAATCGAGATGAAATTCATCGAGTATGGTAAAGAGTGATTAAAGCACCCATCTAAGAAGATGGGGGTTTTTTGGAGAGGAGATGATGACGATTTTGTCCAATATGTGTGTTGTTGTTATTGTTGTTGTGTCCTTACTTGTACTTGTAAGTTAGGGTTTCCCTCCTTTATAAGGAGGAAAGGGCAGACCCATCAAGTCCCCTAGTTCAGTACGACAAGTTCTTAATTGTCCTGTCGAACTTATTAATATGTCAGACCCATCACTGCCAATGACCCGACAGAGATGTCGCCCATGGTGGTAGTGACCGAGTTGTTGAGGCAATCAGAGCTTCAAACGAGCTGCTAGAATGAGTTAGACTCCAAACGAGCAAAGTTTGAGCGGGCTCCAAGACAAGTTGCTGAGTCGAGCTAAGGCAAGAGCTTTGACTTCCCGGCTCTTGATGAATGGAGTTATCGGAACACTCGTGAAAGTCAAATTAACCCCAAAGTTGCCTTTTCAACTCCTTCGTAACTTAGGTATGCTTGAGCAGTTAGTGAAGGAGCATGGACTCTTTGGCACCTCTCCTCAACTTCAAGAAAATTGTTCTGTTGCCTTGCCATCCAAGAGTACAACCAATCCAGTTGTTGAGACACAACCTCTTTTTCAAAGAGATGGAGTTTAAAGAGCATCTGCAAAACTTACTACCTTGATCGGATCAAAGGAGTCAGGAAGTCATATTGACCCCAAGTTGCTTTTTCAGCTTTTTCCCTATCCAAGTACGCTTGAGCAGTTAATGAAGGAGCATAGACTTTCTGCCACCTCTTCTCAACTTCATGAAAATTCTTCAGTCACCTTGCCATCAAAAGTCCAGCCAATCAAGTTGTTGAAACACAACCACTTTTTCAGAGAGATGGAAGTTATAGGAACATCTGTGAAACTTACTACCTTGATTAAATCAAAGGAGCTGGTAAGTCATATTGACCCTGAGTTGCTTTTTCAGATTCTTTGTAACTTGAGCAGTTAATGAAAGAGCATGGGCTCTCTGCCATCTCTGCTCAAACTCAAAGTAACAACTTTGTTTCCTCCGGCTAAAACCACAACATGGCTCATGTCGCTTACATGCTCGTGATTCGTACCTATTACTTCCGTTATGTACGAGGTTATCATACTCGATATCTTTGACCATTACGTCCGGTTCTATTGTCTCGACATCCATAACTTGCTCAAAAACTACGTCTGTTGAGTAAGTACTCATCTTCAACGCTAATATCATTATCAACCCAACCTTCATATCCTTTTTCTTCGAGTAGTCATATACTTTCTTCCACTACTTCGTCCTTTTCATCTTCAATTACTTCCTATATATTATTTTTAATTTTCATGCATTGAACTCTCGACGAACATATCCCCTACCATGTTTTCTTCCTCTAAACCATCATCATCTCCCTGCAGATACTCTTTTCCAGCATATTCCTCATACTCTTCTCCAGTTATCGGCCACGGGTCTAACCAAGCCTCATCTTAAACTTGTTACTTTATTCCATTTGCTCAGTTTCTTCCTCTTTTGTGACATTTTCTCTTTGTAAGACATCATCTTCCATTTCTTTTTCATCATCATTTTCGTTAGTACAGTAGCTTTTATTCTTCCACATTCATCATTGAAGCTTCGCCTTTCATGGTGCACTTTTTCTTCTTTATCTTCATTGGTAAAGCAACATTCTCCAACAATATTTTCTGTCTAAATTTGTGAATGAAGCTCCCACATATGCCTATAATATTCATCACCGCCATCATCTAACTCGAATACAACATCACCCATTTGTAAAGTTTCCTTTCTAGCTAGTTTTCATATCACCCGTTTGATCTCTTAACTTCGCTATCATCATGACAAAAAGCAATATGGGAACCGAAAATATAAAAGCCCATTTATGAGTTACACTCATTTATGCAACTAGAACAAATCATCGAACAAAAATTCAAAAAAGAAAAATTGGGAAAAAGTTAAACATCTCGATGGTCCTGATTCCGATCTCTTCGTTTATTACTGCAAACACTGCAGTTCTCACGTTCTAATTACCGTTGAACTTCTCTCTTTTTCTCTTGTTTCATTTAATTTTACGTCAATTTGTAATTATATTTATTATATTCCAAGTAAACATCTTATGTATTCCCGAAATTAACTTGTATACAGTATCAATTACGTCTAATCGACTTATGATAATAGAATGAAATAAAACCCTAATTAAGTTGAAATTGATGATAAATAGTATTTGCATTTCTAGCTTTGTTGGTAAATTGTTGAGTGTATAGATTATGCATATGACTTGTTTTACATAAGGTTTTTATAGGTGTTTATACATTCCTTCTGGATTAGGGTTTTATTGAGTGAAATTGGATGAAGTTTTCAAAACCATTGCAGCTCCCTAACACGCTCAATATACTCGATGTTGTATGCAAACTTATGCCACAGTTTTACTATTTCAAACCGATTTTTTTTGGAGTGAAAAATTAAATTTGAAATTGGTTAGAAGTCAGTTTATAAGGTATACAGTTATGTAGACAGATAATATGATTAGGTATTGACTGGTTTAAGTGTCAGTATATATTTTGAATTATCGTAGCAGATGGATAGACTACTTAAGGATTGCTATTGCTTATATGTGTATCTCTGGATATGATTCAAAAGTTAAAACAAATTATATAAGATACGATCAGTATCGAAAGGTGTATGGTATGATTTTACTTTGATTGTTATTGATTTTACATGCTTTGTAGGTTTCTGAGTATGATCTTTGTAATGCAAGCTTGACTGCCATATCCATTTTCAGCTTTACTTTGTCGTTTTTCTTTGTTCCATTTTACCGTATTAATTTATGATTGTAGATACCCAATTGCAGAAGATGCCCAAACGAAAAACTGACAAAGCGTATGTTTTGGATAAGAAGAAGCATCTTACGCGATTGAACATAAATGAGGCAGGGAAATTCTCCTAAAGTGGTAAGCTTTTTCACCTATTTGCTAATTCAGAAAATGTGTGCTTGATCGAAATAGCTTATAGACATTTCATTATACGGGTGAAGGAACATTAGAAAAGCAGTTTCGCATGAATTGTATGGGTTGTGGACTCTTTGTTTGCTACCGCTCTGAAGAAGACCTGGAATCTGCTTTTTTCATTTATGTTCTTGATGGTGCACTCAGTACAGTTGCTGCAGAAACTAACCCCCCAGGTAATTGCCGCAAATAGTTATGGTCTTTTTAATGTAACTTCTGCAATTGAACTCATGAGACTTCACTGGTTATGTTGATGTTAAGTCGTAATGGTTAGTCCTAATAATCATTTAACTGACAAAAACGATGGAACTTGTAAGATTGCTACTCTTGCTTTTTATGGACACTGTTTCTTTATTCTTTTTGGGTCACATATTCCTTGCTAGCTCTATGAATGATATGATTTAGGAAAGTGGGACTTGCTGGATAAGTTAGTAAAGCGCACGCAAATGCATAAGAAAGGGTTTTATATTACTTTTGTTTGATTTTATGCTGCAGGATGCTCCTGTACCGCCGTGCATTTCACAGCTTGAAGGAGGACTTGTTCAAGTGGCAATAGAAGTGGAGGACCGTGCACAGCGTTCAGCGATTACAAGTAATTTTTGTTATTTTTTTTTTTTCATCTATTAGTTTTGTCTGTAATATTTGGTTGTCTCTGACCTTACTTTTGCTTCCAAAACATTTCAGGAGTAAATGCTGATGATGTTAGAGTCACTGTTGCTGCACCTGCAGCTCGTGGAGAAGCTAATAATGAACTTTGGAATTTATGGGCAAGGTTTGTTCCTTCGTTTTTCTTCTCCTCCGTTCCCAAATCTTTTATTCTTTTGAGTGGTTTGGCTGACTTTTACCTTGAATGTAATCTAGGTTTTACGTTTGAGACTTAGCCAGATGACCCTTCAAAGAGGGTGCAATAGCAAGTCTAAGCTCCTCATGGTGAGTTGAAACATTATCTTTCGAACGTATTTCCTCCAAGGTTCCAAGAGAAAAACTGTTTTAAGTTTATAGGATTCCACCAATGAGTTATACTTTCTTGTATCCCATTTTTATGTATACATTTTGGAGCAGGCGGAAGATTAGACAGGTATATGAGAAGCTGCTTGAAGCTGTGCAGCCTTGAATCTTCTCACTGGACACCTTCTAGGATCTTGCGCCCTCTTGCTTGTCTTTTGTAATTGGCATCCAGACTTTATCTTAGATTTCACTTTTATCGCTAAGAATCTCAAGTTTTCAAGGAATGTGGAGTGATGTTGCTTCTTTTTTGTACTCTCAGTTGCTTGTGTTGAAGAGTCAATGACATTAATCACTTGTCTTTAGACTTGTACTCCTTGAATTATGACAGATCAAAATTTTTACAAATGGATAAATCATGAATTGAAATTAGATTTACTGTCATACATATTTAGTTCTTAATAGGATTGCAGGTATTTGCAAATATTCAATGATGATATAAAATACACATTTAGCTCAATGCTAATTGCAAGTATGAGGATATACCAACATTGGTCTTGATTAGAACTTGTTGCCTTTTGTCATCAAAGGAAAGCCCCTATAGTTGTATAGTCAAGCTTAGACCAACAGAGTCAACAGGATAGGGACTCCAGTGTTAATGTTCAGGTTTACGCATGTAAGCGAGCCAATGAGCTCAGTCCACCGATCTTAGGCTAAGCTGGAGTATATCTCAACCAAGAATACTAGAATCTCACAACCCGGTTGATAACCATGTACATTCCTTTATTTTCTTTTTGGCAAAATTAATGGTGTTGAATCACACTCCAACTGTCAACTGATAACTAGTTGTGAGGATTTGAGATGTTAATTTATAAATAATAAATTACAACAATCTCATTTCTATTTTGGGTTCATGAAGAGGGTTTAAACATTGGTTACCATTTACCAACCCCTATTAAAAACAAAAATAGGACCCTAACAAATGACTCGGAAAACTTGTTACAAACCAAGTGCAGAGTTGTACACTTTTAACCCGAACTTGTACTTCATTATATTCTTGAACTTGGATTATTCAATAAAATCAGCTTTAATATAATTCCCATCGATGCCAGCATTTCGGTTCACAAAGATGCTCTATTGAATACGCCTTTGTAAACAGAAATGTCAGGCTTGAATCACATTATATGGTTTGTAAAACTAAATACGCCAGACTAAAATCATCTGTTCAAATGATAAACTCTTCTAACCTCCTACTCACAAAGATTGCTTTTCGCGGATGAAAAAAGAAGTTTGCATAAGATTTTTCAGAAAAACGTAAAAAAACAATAGTACAAACGTGGATGTGATTCCAATTAAATTCCATAGTATTCCTATGCTCATATTACATTTCATGAAATGACCAATAGACACTAACATGATCAGCCAGAGATATTTAAACTTGTATCAAACACATGGGCATTTAACCAAAAATGAAAACAAGTGACGTTCAATATTTAATTTCATAAATCACGATCATCTCTCATAATTGGACATAGAATAAGAATCTCTGGAAATGGAAACACATGGTTTTAAGATAACAGAGTAAAACAACAAAACTCTTTCTACCAACAAACTATGACTCCTCAACAGGATACACCCCTGACTTATGCTTGGTTCTTCTTGGTTCTAGGAGCCAACTGAGTCTCAGGCTGCAACATCCACAAATGGTTCACGGTTAGCTAAAAAAACCTTGACCACAAGCATTAACAACTAGGTAGCAACATAGGAGTCATAGATAACAAAATGCAATATAACCTACCTCCTTTTTAACTGGCTCTTCTTTCTCAGACAAAGTGAGTTCAATGTGACAGGGGGAAGACATGTAAGCTGCACAAAAAAGACATTTCCATTATTAATCCAACACAAACACATTACCATTTAAACACAATATCCTGAAAAAGGACAACATTAAGGTAGCGAGACTCACGGTTAATTCTTCCATGAGCACGGTATGTTCGACGTCTCTGTTTCTGTGCTTGGTTCACCTGGATGTGCGAGATGTGAAGAGCATCCACATCCAACCCTTTGACCTGCAATAGTTGAAAACAAGTATAATTGATAAGCTAGAATTTGAAGAAACTATTTAACATTAAAATAACCATCACAAGGTGGCCTAGTGGTTGGCGTCCTGATATCCTCACAAGAGGTCTCAGGTTCAAACCTCACTAGTAGCACATCTTGGAATGGCCAGGGAAAGGGTTCGGAAACGGTCACGGGATAACCCGGTTAGGCAGCGTACATCAGAGTAAAAAAGCTCGTCCTCCCCAGGTAACCTGAACAGGGAAAACCTTCTCCGTTTATCCGTTTATTAAAGATCAAAATATTCACAGTTTTTACTACTTACTTCTGCGTTACTTTCAGCATTTTTCAAGAGATCCAAGATATACTTGGCAGACTTAGCAGGCCAACGTCCTTGTCCATTGGAATGACGGTTCTTAGCTTGGGCAGTTCGTCCAACTCCACGACAAAAGCGGGTGAATGGAATGGCTTGCTTGTGGGCCAAAACATCCTCTAAGTATCTCTTAGCTTTGATCAAAGGCATCTTACGGAGAGCATGGGCAGTCTCACGGGTGTTCTAAAAGAATGCAACAACTGTATCAGTTAACAAATACACAGAAATAGCTGACAAGAACTTAAAAAATGTAAAATTTTGCTAGAATTTGAACGTGACAGCTTCAGCGTGTGTGTGTGTATTACAGACAACATCACAAAACATCAAAGTATAATAGCATTCCATGAAATGAGAGTAAAAAACAAAAACAAATAAGTATACTTATATGTAAAAGTATTATACAATTAAATTGTTATAACAATTAACACTGAACACTTTATGCCATTACTACAATCATCAATTTATATCAAGAAAAACAATTGCTTTTGAAAATGTGAATTAATACAGATTCCACAATACCTAACCAAAATAGTAACAATTAAATTAAAAAAATTCGAAAACTTTCTATTTAGAATTCTATAAACATAAAGATACCTTGAAATGGCACCTGAGATCAGCACCCCTAGCTTTGCAAGCTGATAAAAACAATCAATACATACACAGATTAATAAGTACATCCGATAGAAACCCTAAAAAACTCCTAATTTTCAAATCACTGTGATAATTTTGTAAAACAAATACAAAAACTTAAAAACTTACATTTGGTAGGGTTTTCTGGTTCCTTTGAGTATTTCACCTGAGATAATGAAACAGCAATAATAACAAAACACATCAATCTAATATACTCAATATATGATCAATATTCATATTCATATGCATAAATTAGGCGGCGTGAACTTACCATTGCTGCTGCTGATTCGGCTGCCGGTGAAAATGATTTGTTAATGTTCTTCGGAGGCCACCCCAACAAAGAAGTATTTGGAGGTCTAGGGTTTTGAATTATAACTCCACCCTTTGGTGTTTACTTCCGATGAATTTGGGTCGGGCCTTATACACTGCGGCCCATCTTTTTTTTTTTTTGTATTGGGCTTTATCTGTGAAAAGTTATAAGACAACAAATACTGTAACCATTTTTGTTTTCGTTTTATTATTTTAAAAAATTATGAAAAATTAAAAATTTGCTCTCATTTTCAAAGCTATAAAAACGTTTGCCCCAAAAAGGAAAAACTAT
Source organism: Logfia minima (assembly GCA_963921325.1). NCBI lineage: Eukaryota > Viridiplantae > Streptophyta > Magnoliopsida > Asterales > Asteraceae > Logfia > Logfia minima. The sequence goes on from OY992774.1 coordinate 28,087,478, forward strand.
ATCATTTTGCCCCTTTCAAACGCAAGTTGCAAATTGCGACTTGCGAATCGCTTTTTGCAATTTGTGTCCCTGGACACATGACTGAGAACCGAGTGCGGTGACTTAGCCTGGTTGGATTGGGCGCATATCGGGTTAGGCGCAAGTTATAAATGAAAAAATATATTTTTTAAATGTTTTTCAACCGCCACCTTCTTCAACCTCCGCCACCACTCACAATCCCGTTTTCACCACCTGTAACCACCGCCAAGCAAACCACCACCATTGCAAGTCGCAAACTGCAACATCGGGTTCGAACTGCAAGCCCACCACCACCACCCCGAAAGATCCGGGTTTTTTCCCCTTAAAATTCAAGGTTAACAATGGCTAATTATCAAGTACAAACACATTTAAAATTCAAATCTTAGCTTTTATTTTAAAATTTTGATGAGGCATTTTATTGAACACTTGGTGTGCATATATATATATATTTTTTTTGTGTTTTTGACATTAAATTGTTAGTATTTGTGTTAGTACTCGATGCGTATGTATATTTTTATGTTAGTTTGCTGTTAGGAATAGAGCAAAAAATATGTTTACCACTAAAATATGGTGACTGAGATTTTTCTCGGTCACGGGCCGCAAATTCTCGGTTATGACCGAGTGAATTTCTATTTACTATTGTCCTAGAAAATAAGTGTCAACTTTCTATTTCAACCATCAAAAGAGATTTTAGTGTATAGAGATGATACTTGATATAGATATAATAGATAGAGCTGATACTTGATTGGTGAAGAGTATAATTAATGGACATTTCTAAAACTATTTTAATTTTCAAAGTGGACATTTTAATTAGGCAGTAAAGTAATAACTTAATTTTTGTTTGTTAGTTAAACAAACTAAACAAACGAAAATAAATAAGTTATATACGATTCTTTTAAGATTCTAAAAAGAAATGTTTGTGGTCCAGTTAAGGTCGAAAATCTCCCATGAATGCTATACTCTAGCAATTTCAAATAGACCAAACTAGGCGAATGGATGAATTGTAAAATTGCTCTATCTATATTGTGTATTTTATTTGTGTTTATTCTTTCCCAATTAGAAATCATATAGGCTTGTTTTATTATTTTTATTAATTATAAATTATCATTACGATAAATTCGAACTAGATTGTTCGTATTTTAGGAGTTATTATATGGGTGGGTTAAACATCGGGAGTCTTAAGGTGATGAATTGGGATTTGCTTGAAAAATGGTGGTGTAGATTCCCAGTTGAGAATGAGGCGTTGTGGGTGAGCGTGATTCAGAGTGTATACGAGGAAATTGGTGGTTTTAGGGAGGTAGCGGGAGAGAATAAGGGAGCGTGTAGTGTTTTGGGGGGGATATTATTAGAATTTTAAAGGATAGAGGTGAAATTGGAATTACTCTTTCATCATCTTTTGGGTGGTTGGTTGAGGATTGTTGTGGGACGACATTTTTTTTGGGGTGGGGTGGGGGGTGAAGATTAGTGGGTTGGGGAGATGAGGTTGTGTGAGAGATTTTCTCGACTATATCATTTAGAGTTAGAGAAGAAGGACAAGATTAATGATAAATGGGAATGGAGAATGGGTTGTGGTGTTTGACTTGGAATTGGATGAATACTTTAAGAGGTAGAGCGATGAACTTCATGAATTATCTATTTTGTTGCAGTATCCCAAAAAGTAGAGTAAAGACAAGTGGAAATGGTTATTGAGTAACAACGGTGATTTCTCCGTTAGAAGACTTAAAGAGTTGGTGTATGACAAGCTTCTTGAAAGCTCAAGGTGTAACTTCAAGACATCATAGAGTATGATCGTCCCAAGAAAGGTATGTATCTTTGTTTGGCGGCTCTTTCACGGGAGAATTCTGGTTGGGACGGTGGTCGATAACGTAGGTATAGATTTAGATTATGTGTTGTGTCCACTATGTGATAATGAATTGGAAACAATTGACCATTGTCTTGTTAGATGTTCTAAAGTTAAAAGTGTGTGGGAAAAAATCTTTGCTTGGTAGGGATGATAAAATGAATGTTTGTTATATCCAATCTTGATTAGAGAGAGTCAACTTCATTTGTTCAGGGCCTATATTGTAAATTGTATTATAACAAATATAAATAGCTCTTGTTTTTGTTTTTCTCATTTTTTGTCTTCAAAAATATGTTTGTCTCTCTTAGTTTTTAGTACTAAAACCTAATATGTGTTTGTTGTAATTTGTTCATTTGTAAAGAAGTTTATTTCATAAGTTTATGAATAAACTAGGTATAAGTGGTTAGTTGTAAGAGCATTTTTTGTTGTAGAGAGTTTTGTCTTGTTTTTGGGCTTTGCCCGATCATAGTAAAGTTACTAGCGTCAGATCTCGCGCACAACAACGGATGAAGATTTCGCATGTTGATGTTGACAGACATATGTTTAATGGTACATTAATGCAAGAATAATTGCTACTTTTTAAATGAAAGTAATTTTTTATAATAATTTAAATTATTGTAGTTGTAAATTAAAAAATGTGATATAAAGGAAGAAATAAGATATTTAAATTTGAATTATTTATATATTAAATAAATAGAGGGATAAGTGGAGGGATAAATGGTAATTTCTGATATCCCTTTCTAAGGATTTAGAAAGAGAGTGTTAAATGCTTTATAAGGGTTATAGATTATAGATTATGTGCATCTTACATAATCTGTTGTTATTTTATTCAGTTTATAGTTCTTAACAAGGGATGAATATGTCTAATGTAATTTCGGTCATGAATGTGATAACAAAAGAGGATGCTGTGGAGTTTACAGGTGAAAAAAGAAATATTTGGCAAGGTGTTGTGTGGTCAACTTTATTTGTTTTGTGTTCTAATAGATATGAGGTGGTGTTTATAACAAAATGTAGGAATTCACTTGATTTATTTGCTGAAATACAGACTAGATCCTTTGCGTGGATCTCTAACGCATTAAAAGATGCGGCTTTGGTTTGGGATGAAAGGCAGAAAGGTCAGATTCTCTGAAATACAGACTAGATCCTTTGCGTGGATCTCTAACACATTAAAAGATGCGGCTTTGATTTTAGATGAAAGGCAGAAAGGTCAGATTCTCGTATAGGGGTTCACCTTCTGTATGGTGTGTGGATTTAAGCTCGTCAAAGACGCAAATTCAAATCATTATTAATCAATGATTATAGTTAATCAATTTGATAAAATAAAAAGTAATATATTAATTCGTTAATTTACTGTTAATTTGTACTTTGGTGTATGGCGTGGAATGTAGACTAGTTTATAAAAAAGAAGGTCGTTGATTTTTGAGCCGTTGATAATTAGGTAATTGGTGTGGGTCTAATAGGCCTTTTGAGGTCCGGTTTTGTAATAAATTAATGCAGTTCAAAAATAATAATAATAATAACTGCTGTGGGCTCCACCTTAACAAACACCATTTCTTGAGGTCGGTCGGACCCAACAAACGTTATTTTAATATATCAAATAATCTACTAAACGTTAAATTAATGTAGAGATTAGCCTAAACTGTTTGGAGTAGTATTTAATAGTACTAGCTTGAGGTCCTACTTAATGTATTAGTTAGACTAGCGTAATATTTGTGTTATACAACAGAATACAATATGTTATTATAAATTGTGATTCGACGACAATCGTATATTATATTTGTTTTTTACGGATTATCCATAATGGTGACTCAATAACGATAGTTTACTCGTATTTAGAGTTAATGATTCGAGATACGGTGGTGAGTCTTATGAGTATGATAAAATTAATATGAAATAAAAATTACATAAATTATATTTTAAAATTTTAAATCTTAGTTTTAAAATTGTTTACATATAAAACATCTAAGATACTTTATTAATCTAAGATAGTTTATATATTAATAGTTCTTGACAGGGATGAATATGTCTAATGTAATTTTGGTCATGGATGTGATAACAAAAGAGGATGTTCTGTCTTTAGTATGCTGTGTGGATTTAAGTTTGAGTTATTGGGTGTTTTAGTGTTGGATTTGGGTTGCTTATTTTTATGTGGCTGTCATTTGTTAAAAGAAGGTTGTTGATTTTTGAGCAGTTGGAAATAAGGTAATTGGTGGGTCTAATAGGCCTTTTGAGGTTTAGTTTGGTAATAAATTAATGCGGTTAAAAATAATAATAATAATAACTGTTGTGGGCTCCACCTTAACAAACACCATTTTCTTGATTTTGTGTTCATATGTTCGAGGTTGGACCCAACAAACGTTATGTTTATATCAAATAATTTACTAAATGTTAAATTAATGTGGAGATTAGCCTAAACTGTTTGGAGTAGTATTGAGTAGTACTAGTTTGAGGTCCTACCTAATGTATTATTTAGATTAGCGTAATACTCGCGTTATACATCAGAATATAATATGTTATTATAAATTGTGATTTAACGATAGTTGTATATTGTGTTTGTTTTTCACGGGATTATCTATAATGGTGACTCAATAACGGTAATTTACTTATATTTAGAGTTAATGATTCAGGATACAGTGATAAGTCTTACGAGTATGATAAAATTAATATTAAATAAAAATTACATAAATTATATTTTGAAATGTTAAATTTTAATTCTAAAATTTTTTACATATAAAATACCAAGATACTTTATATAATAATATTATTAAGAATATCATGAAAAAGGCATAAATCTAAAAACACAATAAAAGCATGAGTCTAATATGGACGACCATATGTAAACACAACATCTCAATTCTTTATGGGAATATGAATGACAGATTGTATTATTTAACTTTCACTAATCCACCAAGCTCAAATATTTGGATACCAGGTGAAATGTCCCATGCATCGTGTTTCATGACACATTAAGTAATTAAACTTCACTTTTACTCTAGACTAGTCAATCTCACCTGTGCTTTGCACACATATTGTGTAAATTTTTTTAGAATTTGATGTTTAACATAAATGGTTAAAAGTATCGATAAAAGGGTTGTTGAAACGGTCAAATATAACTTATTAATTAATTGGGTCGGGTCGGGTCGGGTCGCACCGGGTCGGTGTTTACTAAAGCTTGTGGTACGATTTTCAGTTCAATATTACATATGTTGTCTGCTAAGTTTTATCTGGTTTGATAACAACATATTATAATCAGTGGAAAATAAAATTCAAAAACACTTTCAACATAACTCAAGATTATTAATCGAACACAAAACTAAAAAGGAACTTTTGACTAAACCTTTAATTACCTCAATCTAATCGCAAACAACTACGGTTAGAATCGCTAACTAAAGCTTTAAGAGTCTCGATTAAAGGTTGTATTAAATTTGACTACTTAGACAAAAAAGAAATTTTATCATTTTTAAAACTATTTGACATTGATATTTTAGCATTGTTGATAAGTATTTTTAACATGATATTAAAATCATAATATGTAAAGATGTATTAATGATATTAATATTTAAGATTTAACATTTAATTGAAGGACTCAATCTTTATATAGATATAGATAGATAGATAGATAGATAGATATTATATTTATATTATACATTATAGAAGATAGATTATTTATATATATATTTATTATATACCAACATTTATGAAACTCAACTGTTATATACTATAGTGTACTATATATAGATTTATAATTATACTATTAATTGTCAATATTAATGATTTGAAATTTAACTTTTATATATTTGTATTATTATTTATTTATATTTATATTTATTATTATTATTATACATCAACATTTATGATATTTATATTTGTATACCAATACTTATGACTTATTTGTGTATTTACTATTTATTAAGACTTCACATTAATGACATGAAACTCAAATTTTAAAGTATATAGATATGCACGAATACATTGACTGAAACAGAAGAAAAATAAAGAAACAATTAGCCAGTCAAGATTCCAGCTACTTGTTTAAATATGTATGAAGACGGAGCAAGGCTTCTATATACTGATCTAGTGAAAGAAAAAAAATATATTTAATTAAGATGCCAACCTCAAGTTCCATTAATCCAAGCTTCGTAGAAGAAGAGTATTACTCATACCCATCACACGTATGTGCCCCAAACCCTGTTACCGTGAAGCTGAGTGGTAAAGACAAATACAAGGTGTGGAAAACACAGATGTTATGTCTTTTAATGACTCATAATATGCTTGGTTTCATCAATGGTAAATATGTAAATCCTGAGGGTCATGAAAAGAGGAAAGTGGGAGATATCAATCATGGGTTAGATCAAATGCACTCGTCAAAAGTTGGATTCTTGGATCCATCTCCGAACAAGCAGCCATGAACGTCATTGATCATTTTACATCCGAGATTTCAACCGCAGATTTCACTGCAAAAGATGTGTGGGGTGAGTTGCATCGTATTTATGATCCTGCAGTTGTTCAACAAGCAACAGGTACAATCTAGCTCCTCTTTGCGAATCTATGGTTAAATGAACTATTAATAATTATTTGAAGAATTCTTTATCAAAATGTGAGTTGCTACCAAAAACTCATTCACCATAAATACATTTAACTAAAGTGTTAAAACATCACATGATTCTAGCTAGGAACTGTACTTATTTAACAATTAAGACACATTTAATCGTAAGTCTGACAACCATATGTAAACACAAAAACTCAATTAACAGAATATGATAGCACTCGTGGTATTGTTTAACATCTGATAAGAAATAATCATATGGCCAAGATTAATTAGGCGCAATGTCAACCCATCCAGTCAAGGTAGAATATATTTTAATAATTGCGTTCAAGCTCGAGGTTCAGTGACTTGCTTTTGTTTGAGTTTGAGCTTGAGCTTGAATCAATATTTTTTCCTTGAAAAGCATTCATGATGTATACAAATAATTAAAAGGTTACAATCAAGATCACCCCCTGTATCCACAAGTGGAAAAACGCAGGGGCACTACCAATGACACCATGAATGAAAACTATAGTAAGTACATGGCACACCAGGCTAATAAAAACCAGACCATCAATCTTGTATCAGTAAAAATTTAGAAACAAAGTTAACCCCTAACGTTCTTTATGTATTCCGTCACTTCTAGTTGTCTATATATTCAGATTGGCAAACCATATTATCTTACCCTTGAAGTTCTCTGGTCTTTCAGAGAAGGAAACCAAGTTAACATCTTCGATGGAAAATGTCGATGGGAACACTCTCGAAATCCTTCTTGATTGTGTAGAAAGAGGACGGGATCGTGGCAACCATATTCTACCATCAATTTGTGTGATTGCTAGCCTGTATAAAGATTTGAATCCAAGTTGTTTCAACCCTCAGGTGGTGTCTATAGGACCTCTGCACAAAAATGATGAAAATGTGAAAGAATCAGAAGTGCTGAAAGAGCGTTATCTGCATGACCTATTGCAAAGTATAAATTCCCCCCAAGAGCAAACATTAAAAGAATGTGTTCAAAAGGTGAGTGCTTCAATAGACCAAATCAGGGCATCGTATGCCTGTATGATCACCTTTAATGATGTTGACCTTGCCAAGATGATGGTTATAGATGCTTGCTTCATACTTCTATTCTGCTTCAAGCGTTATAAAGATGACGAAGAGTATTTACCAAACGACATACAACAAATTTGTATTGGTGAAGATATGATTTTGTTAGAAAATCAAATCCCTTTCTTCGTTCTTCAGAATTTGTTTGACTGCACCCTTGGAAAAATTTCATCACCATCGCTTAGTAAACTTCTCTGTAACGTTCTAGAAACCTACATCAATCCCTTCGAAAATCTGATTCTTAAAGACTTTTCAAACACAGATTTAACTCATGATCACGTTCTTGGCTATTTGCACAATTGCTTCCAGCCTGTGGATGATATGCCATTGAAGCCGACAGATGGAACAGAAACTAGGACCCACAAAGAACTGGCCATGAAAATAAAATCATCGTTGTTTGAATGTTTTTCCTGGTGTTTGGGTAAGCCTACTTTACTAGTGCCAACACTTTCTTTGTCCAACGACACTGAGCGAATTTTGAGGAATTTAATTGCATATGAGCAATCTTTTCCTAAAGTTCATAAATACTTTGTATCATATGCAAAAGCCCTACATAATCTAGTTCATGATCAAGAAGATGTAGGAACATTGGTCGAATTAAAAGTCCTTGTCAACAAACTACCTTCAAACAAAGAGGCTGCAGATATGATCAAAGCAATATGCAAAAACATCCTTTTTGTTGATTTCTGTTCCAATCAAGAGTTACTACAATTGAAAAACTACTATGACAGTTCTTGGCTCAGAAATCTTAGACGCTTGAGACATACATATTTCAGTAGTCCATGGAGCGTCACTGCACTAGTTGCTGGTATTGTCCTATTCACTCTTACAGTGGTTCAGACCGTATTTACCATCAAGGCCACATAATGCCATATATACATTCTAGCTAGGAGTGATGGATACAACAAACAAATTTCAGCTTTGGCATCGCTTTTCTTCTTTCAGAATTCAGGCCTTTCTCTAAGTCATCCAGTCCAGAACTCCAGATATGTTCTACTTTTATTAACTTCAACATTGATTATGTACACATAATTAAGGTTTTAGTTTTTCAGATGTGTTCTACTTTTATTAATGTTCAGTGTTTAGTTTAATATGTAACCGTCAGTAAGTTTTTCAGTTAATTCTATGTATTTCTAAATCATCTTATAAGCTACTGAAGTACCATATCAAATGATGCTATCCTCACCTTTTTATTAAACAGTATTTATATATATATTAGGTAGTCTAAATAGTTGTGCATAGCACAATCCACGAACATTAGTGTTAAAAGTTTAAGATGGCCACTAGTGAAAGGAAAAAAAAGGACTTCCATTAAATTACATTGACACTATTACTTATTTGCAATTTTTGGCGAAATTCATATTATGAGATTTTTAGACTCCTCATTCCTTTCATCTGGATCACATAACATAATTGTGTCATATTGTTCCATACAATTATATATCATTCTATATTGTTGATCCACACCATTTTGTTGTGGTATATGACATTTCTATACGATTCGATATCATGTCTTATGGGTCACATAAAACGCTTAATTTTCTCTTTGACTAACTTTTTAATCTCAAGGGGATGGCTTAGCGGTAAGAATCTTTAAATCCTGTAAGCTACTGATCTTGAAGCCATAATGGGTTTTCATATGGTAAAAAGAATTCATATAGATTTAATGTTTATATTCTGAGTTTATGAGTTCTCAAGTTGTTGCATCAACATAACTGATATTCAGATAAAAAGGTCAATTTCAATTCTAATTCAATTTTTTTCCCCCTGAAAACTCAAACTCAAAACCTAAATAAACTTCTAGAATAACAACTTACCTTATACGAGTAATTAATTTTAGGGGTGGCAAAGGGCGAGAAAAAACCCACGACCTATGGGTACCTGCGCCATCATGTCTGGGCAGGTAAACAAACAGTTGGGACCAACAGCCCCCTTCGTACCCAACTTTTAGAAGCCGGAACAAGTCAATCACCACCCATGTACAGAAAGCAACCATTTTTACAAAAGAAAGTCTAACATGTAATCAAAAGCATCAGCATATATTACATATTCACCTGCTGTAATTAAAATCAACTTGGTACTATAAACACCAATTACCTATCTTTCTGTCATAGTGTTGTATGGCAACCCAAAACTCAAGTCCAGAAGCTTGCTCAATCGAGTGTAGACCTCAATTGTGCAATTAGGTCACCCTGCCATGCTACACAAGCTCAGTTAAAACAGGACATATTGTGAATATGTGAAACCATGAATATGATGATGAAAATTTGTCTAAAAAAATTCAGTAATGCAAGCTCTTGCCTTCCTCCATCTTAGGGAAAGGCCTCTCTCTCTCTTAAAAGTACTCTGATTGTCTCTACAGTCAATGCGCAAATGTCATTAAATGTTCACGCAAATTAATAACAGATACAACTACAATTAAACCTTAACTCTTGTTAGGCCAGTAAGTCTATGCTCATCTGATATATGCAAGAGCAAATAAAAACCAAAGCATGTTTCTGCTAAATTTTTGTCACTTGTTTTATTCTCTATAAAGTCAGTCCCACATTTTTTTATATTCGCAAATAAAGACCAAAAATCTCTCTTTTTTCAGTTTCTTTTGACAGCAAGTAAACAGGACTCACAAAAGAAAACCTGAAAGGGGAATCATCACAAGTTTCAACGCAACTACAGTTAGTCGATACAAACATTTACTAAAAACTGCAAAGCTCACCTTTGTGAGAAGCTGCCCTCTTTGTAGAAGGCCTACCATCAAGAGCTCTTTCTAAAGCCCTGGAGATTAACAACCACACACAACAACGAGTGAGCTAAATCAACTCAAATTTTCAAAACCGAGAAAATAAAAATTACAATCAAGAAGACAATGGAATCATTGAACAAGGAGTCGAGCTTAAATTTTTCTTACAAAAAAACATATACCGTTTTCTTGAGCCCTCTTTTGTACCCACACCTTTTCCACTCGAATCAGTTTTTTGTTATTGCTTAAGCATAAGAGACCTAATAAGTATGTTCATTTGGTCCGTTTTAATTAGCTGGTTTTCTGGAAACCGTTAAAATTACAACGAGTCAAATCTTCAAGTTAACATACAAAACAGTTGCAATTTCAAGGTAAATGTTTACAAACCATTAAAAGTACATCCAATTGGAGAAAACATGAGGTATACATCCTATTGGAGAAAACATGAGGTAACTAGACCCGTAAAAGATAATGTTCACAACTTGGATTACAAGTTTGACAGAGTAATTCAATTTAATAACCGATACTCATTCGTATAATTAATTCAAAATGTTTAATCGATAGACACAAACTGTCAGAAAGTTACTTGGGGAGATGTATCATGAACAGTGACATATACATGCATTCCATCCTTCATAAATACAATGTATACATATATGAATAACTGTAAATAACAATTTAAAAAATGCATAAATGATTAAGCTAAATAAAGCTTAACACTAATTCTGTATTCAGGCATAATGCGAACGGTGATAGAGTGTTATTTGTTAATGGATTAGTAAGCTTCTTCGATCTTAACATAAATACACTTAATTACATTTAGCCCTAATCTCTTAGTAAATCAAATTGCAATTGCCTTATAACACCGAAGACTAACGCTGCATTCTCGAGTTTTTTTTACTGGAAAGGAAAATAAATCAATAGAAAAAATAATAAAAAGTCATTTTCGAGTTTTTTTGAGGTGATTGCGAAAGAAAACAATCAATCTAAATATTTTCTTTCCCTTTCTTTTACTTTCTTTCTGGCTCAAAAATATATGTAAGCTATCTTATATTACATTCATTTCCATCATTTTCTTCTATTTTCTTTTCCATCTCATGTTTTTCCACTAACGCTGCATTCTCGAGTTTTTTTAGTGAAAAGGAGAAGAAGGGGAAAGAAAAAAATAATTAAAAGTGATTCTCGAGTTTTTTTTGGGAAGGTGTCAAAATTATGAACATAACAAGAGAGAAACAACAACAACTAAATCAGAAGCACTTTGTATAAACTGCATACAACCAATGACCGGGTATAAAACCCAAATACAAGACCCAAAATCTCACAACAAGAAAACTCTCCTCTCTCACTAACCTACACAATCATCTTTGGATGATTGATACATAACAAATGAAACAAACTCAGAACTCTAATTCTAAACTTACAAACGAACAAGAAAGAGAGAGAACAACTAACAATAATATCTGAGAATAATAATGAATAAACTATAAACGACAACTTATATTTACAATATTAAACAAATTACACTAAGGTCCTTCAAGTCTCCAATTATTAAACACCTGCACAAAAGATTTAACAATTTATATAACTGAACACTTACCTTTTACCTGTTCCAATATTAGGCACTGAACTTTCTCCCTAATATTAAACCTGCACAAAACTAACTAAACAAAACTTATAAGTTAAACTTTAATAGTTCCATAATTATTTTGCATTAATCCATTATATATTTTAACAGAAGGAAAGGAAGGGAAAGTAAAGGAAAGGAATGGAAACAAATGGGCTTTTTATTATTAACATTTTCTATTCAATTTTGAGGGGATTAGAAAAGAAAACAATTTTTTCCTTCCCATTTCTTTTCCTTTCATTCCGACTCGAGAATACATGTAACCTATCTTATGTTACATTCCTTTCCATTCTTTTCTTCTTTTTTCTTTTACATCCCATTCTTTTCCACTAAAAAAAACTCGAGAATACAATGTAAGAAAAACAACATAAGAAACTAGGGTTTGGAGAGGATTAGTACTAATTTGGAAGAAATGACAGTGGAAGAGAAAAGACATAAGATCAACAAGGAGCTTGGAAGGTCCTTGGGGTTGTTCTTCGATAGTGTATCATTATTCATGGGGATCATTTATGTTGCTTAATCACTCTTTGTATCATGAAGGCTGAGATTAAAGAATTGAAAGGTAAGATCAGCATCACATTAGTACTTCAGAAATAACGAACAAAGACTAAACACTGCCTATGATGACGTGAAAAACTGAACTTCTAAACCCCACATTTACCAATAATACATTTATTTATTATATATTCAAAACAGAAAACAAAAATAAAATAAAAAATACCCTGGACCACACTCTTCCGTCTTAACTCCGTCATGCATGAGACGGTTGAATCAAAGGACGAAGAGAAAACTCGATGGTGCCTATGAAGTCCTTGGAAGAAAAGTGGTAAAACGGAGGACCAACTGGTGCTATAGGCACCTTCTTGGCTATCTGCACAAAAATTACCAACCTGTGGATCATATGCCATCGAATATGACAGATAGAACGGAAACTACAAACCGCAAAAAACTGGCCATGAAACTCGAATCATTTATGATTACATGTTTTTCCTAGTGTTTGGGTAAGCCTACTTTACAAGTGCCAACACCTTTTATTTACGACAGCACTGAGTGAGTTATAAGGAACTTTATTGCGTATAAGCCTTGTTTTTCCTAAAGTTCATACTTACTTTACATCATATGCGAATGGCCTATTTGATTTAGTTCAAGATAAAAAAAATGTAGGAACACTGGTACAATCAGAAGTTCTAGTCAACCTCAACCATTTACCTTCAAACAAAGAGGCTGCAGATATGCTCAAAGCACTAAGCAAATACGCCATTTCTGTAGATTTCCGTTCTAATCAAGAGTTAATGCAATTGAAAAACTACTTTGATAGTTCTTGGCTTAAAAGTCTTAGACAGTTGAGACATGCATATTCCAGCAGTCCACGGACTGCCCTTTTCACTAATTGTTGGAATCATCCTATTTTCTCTGACAGTGGTTCAGACCATCTTTACCATCAAGGGCCCCTTATAACCCCATATATACTTGCTAGCAGCTGATGGAAACAACAAACGAATTCAGCTTCTACACAACTTTTCTTCTTTATGAGTTCAGGTGTTTCTCTAAGTCAGTCGGTCCAGGTTTTTCACTTTTATTAATCTTCAATATTTAAATTGATCTACATATATGCGTAATTATTAGTTAATTTTTCAGGTAACGTTCTTATAATATCGTCAAATAAGTTATCAAATAAATTTTGTAGATGTTCTTATATCGTCAAATAAATTAAATAGGCTAATATGTTCTATATTTTCGGTTAATGATGCTTTACTCGTTTTATTGAACAGTATATTATATGTTAAATATATAGGAGTGGGTTTAAGGGAGAAAGAAAATTTGGTGGAGAAAGGGGAGAAAAGTTTTTTTAACTCTTCGATTCTGTAAAATAACTTTTTGATTCAGTTTTAAATTATATTTAATTTTTATTGAATCATAGTTGTTTTTTGCTGAATCATAGTTTTAGATATATCTTTCTCCCTTTTCTCCCTCAAAATTTCTTTCTTTTTAGATCCTGGTACTATATATATATATATATAGGGTGGGGATCAAGAGGGAAGTAAAAAAATTAGGGAAGAAGTGAAGTAAATTTCAAACCCTTGATTTTATCATAAATGAATTTTAAAAATTACAAATAATTTCAAAATTTAACATTCATCACAAATGAATGTTAAAAATATTTATTTATGAAAAAATCAAGGGCTAAGATTTACTTCGCTCTTTCATATATATATATATATATAATAATATACAATATACAATAGAAAATGAAAGAAAGGGACAATTGAATGAAAGAATGGACCAATTCAAAGAAATGAAGAAAGGACAAGCAGATAGAAACTTTGTTTGAAGGTGGGGTACGTAGAGTTAAAGCTTTAAATTTCATGGTTATTTTCAATTCTATTTGTGTTTAATCCTAATCTATTCATCAGAGTTTGTAGTTGCAATGTGAACCTTTAAATTTGATGAATAAACTGTTTTGTTGTTAAAAGATATTATTTATTATTTATAATATATATATATATATATATCGGGATGAGTAGAGGGAAACTGGAAATCTCAGGAAAGCGGGGAAAGCTGCTCCTGGCCGTTGATCTCATCTGCTCAGCTACTTTCCTTCAACCTGCTACTACTAAAGTGAAATAATAGCGTCAAGGGCAATTTCATCATTCTCTTTTATTATCATACACAACTCTTTTGGGGTGCTCTTTTGATATCTTTTATTATTATCAACTAACCAATTTTACATGCTACAAACATTGAAGTACCTCAAGTTAAGCCAGCTCAAACAGGTTAAATACATCTAAGTTTAAAACACAAAGCTGTCTATAACTAAACTGTAAACATCTGTCTCTTTCTTACAAGAAACTTCCATTTAACACATTTGCGGCGACGATGTAGTTTCAAACGATTTCTTCCTAACAAGTAAGCAAGTAATCTTTGAAGAACGAGTGCTCGTATTATCAGGACTGCATAGCACAAAATCAGGCCTATGTAGTGTTAAATTCAGCTGATCTTCTCCCATAACCATAGCAGTTGCATCAAGCAAAACATGCCATTGGTTTCTATGTGCTTCTGAGGCCCAATGCATCGAGTAGTGGGTCCCATTAACATTCGCGGGATAAGAGAACAACCCTTTCGGGCTTTGCTTGCTTTTTCTTCTAAAATATTGACTGAGTTGTGAACCTTTGATCCTTAGATCTAACCATGTTTCAGGTGCCGGAATTACCTTTGATTCCTTGTAGCTTGCAAATGCTCGTATGAAGTCAAGTTCTTCTTTAATAATCGTCATGTAGTAGTTCCCTCTGAAGAAGGGGTAACTTTCGCCAACCAACATCATGGCATCACGATAGCTTGAAGTGAATAAAACAAGATACTCTTCATCTGGTAAACCACAATGCTTCAAAACTTTGTTTCTAGCTTGAATTTCGGGTATTGAAATAAAGCTACCAAGATACGATGATTTCTTGGTGAGTATATCGAGTAATCTTGATGGTTCAAGTTGGATTCTTACTAGATCATGAAAATTACTCCCTAACGTTTCGCGAAATACCCCTCTTGGCGATTTTCGTTTGTTGTCATCTTGTGGAGGCTCTAAAGGCTCTTCTTTTACACAAAGCTCGTAAAGGTCGGTTTTGTCTTTTCCTTGAACCAGTGCATTTGAATATTCTGGATATTTCGCAATAGCGTATTGTTCCACATATTGCATTTCTGCTGGCGTGATCGGTCCTGACCACCTGATGTCCACACCATGTAGAGTTGATATGGCTTCTGCTATTATATGTGGAGGTATGACTCTATTCGCTCTCTGTTATTCGAATTCATCATTAGATCGTACTTAATATCATCAAAAATCTTATAAACTATTTTGGGTGTGTTTGAGATTACTCATCTTAAACATCTTATCTGCTTATAATTTTTTATTTTTAAGTGCCTATTTTTTTTTCTCTCTAGCGAAAATATAAACAGTTTTCAGAAGTGCAGTTGGTATAGCATATATGTTGTAAAATTAAGCAATACACATAAACACCTAAATAAACAAATCCAAACGTACCCTTAAAGAATCAAATACTTAAAACAAAACATACCTTAATGATCATACTATTTGGTCTCCCAGTTTCTGTTGTCTTGAAAAGGGATTTCACCATATCCCGTTCAACTCCTCCCTGATTAGGGTCATATTTTTATCATAAGTTCATAATAATATCATAGATTTAAAATCATTTGACATAAAAAGAATAGTAAAGTTTGTACCTTTGGCCTAGTTTGAATGATCCTAGACTCTTCATTGTTTCTTCCCATTACAAACAACCAAGATTAAGGTCTTTGGCCTATGAACGAGATCTATGTATATAAAAACCAAAACAAAAGGCTAGAATAGGTCCTATTTCTCTAGAAATTGATTCGGTTTGATTATATTATAGATGGGTTAGGTGACATTTACAACACAAGTAGTTTACTCTTATACTCTTATTAACTACAATATGGAAGTTGCCAAGAAATAGAATTAAGAAACAAAGAGACCTAGTCAAGAGTTAAGCCAAATCCTACTCATTTCTTGTGTTAGATAGTGATTTAAACTAATAAACAAAAACACTTATTCATCTGAGGTTTGTTTATACTAGCTTTTTTCAGCCTGGTTTGACTCGGCGAGTTGCGAGTGAGTCAGAATATGATACTGTGCCAACCAATAAGATGTTGACAAGTGTGCGATAGTGATGGGTATAGGTAATTAAATCAGAAGTGAGTTGGAACTTTGGTGGTTGATCCGAGTTAAGGTTAAGTTCACACCGCCTATCCAATTTAAGGATCTAATATTAGTTTATGAACCCACTAATCATATTTAATTAAGTAATGTCACCCTAAAAATATATAATAGTGACAACAGAAAACGACCCGTTTTCCCTTTTGAGGTACAAGAGAATATTAATAAGTAGCTTTGGTTGATGGCCTTCAGATATATAATTTGCATAAAGATTTTGATCCTAATTAGTTCAAAACAGCAAATTACTGGTCTGAAGACTAGTTTGATATCAATTTCTTGTTAGAAATTGGGATTATCAAATACTTGGATGATACTGAAAGTCGTGATTCACTTTCAGATTGAAATATTTCGTTGGTACACACGAAATTCCAATCGGATAAAATTCAGTATATTTTCAGAGAATTAGTATGTGAATGTTGTGTTTTCTGTACCAAATGTGATGAACAAAACTGACCAAATTGGCGGTTACAAAAAACCGTTTTTCAAACGTTTTTAACCATTTTCAAACGGGCGGGTCAAACCGGGTTTCATTTCCAATTTCGGATTTTCAAGGCATTTTCCTTAAAGGAACGTTGACCGAAATAAAAAATTTCCAGCTCGACCCCAGCCAGGGGCTTTGCCCCTTGGACCCCGCTACCGGGGGCGCTGCCCCCGGACCCTCGTTGGACCTAAACGAATTAAAACAAGCGTGCACCCCGCACCACCAAACTTGTTTAGTATCCATTTAGATCAAATTGGTCAATAAGTTTAATCCCATTACACTTAAATCATATTGGTGATAAATCACCAACATTTCTAAACAAAATTACCAATATTTTTTTGACTGAAATTTGTTTCAAATATTGCTACAGAAATGATGATATCTTAATACAGAATCATGAATGTTATGTTGAAAACTTATGGGCATTGTTCATCTTATATATGGTAAATTAGCCCATAATGTTATCTTAAGTTGGACCAATTCAAAGATTAAATTTAGTGACATCGAGCTTTCTAAATGCTTAAGGTCCAATTTTTATTTTTTACTTTTTTAATGAAAAAGATGGGTGAAGCAATAAAGATGAAAGTTGAAGTATTTTGCTTGGTGGTAATTTCTGAGATCCCAATGAGTTCCTGTCGTTTTGTACAACCATGATCGAAACATGTCACTTTCGAAAAAAACTGGTAATTAGTACCATCTCAATATTCTTCTGTCTCGACGTTTATTATGAGAAAGAGAGGTAGGAAATAATTATATCCTAATCACGACATAAACATTAATCTAAGAACTCTGACAAAATCATTATACAGTTCTACTGTAGTAAGCATAAGAATGATGATAAGCAGAGTGATCAACAGTACAAATCTTTCGAAAACTCTTGCAACATGAAAAATTTGTATAAGCGCGCTATGAATTTCGAAAACCACCAGATTAAGTTTTTCGGTTTTAAGCACAATCGTGTATAAGATTGATTAAAGTTGGTTTTTGCACTCAAGCTAACGTTTTGGAAGCAAGCTCAATCATTCTTTATAAGATCGTACAACGTTACATTGGTTCAATCATTGTACTTATAGAGCATTCAAAAACATATAATGGTTGTGTACTTGTTGATTGATTCAAAACTTTTGATCCGTCGTTGTAGCAGTAGTAATCGTGGGTGCATTAGAAAACGTTTTGATCAATATATAGATGTCTCTACCGAGACATTCTCTTTCCCGACGATACATTTTATGTTCGATTGATGATGATGATACATGTAGCCAGGAAGCCGTTTGAAAGATGCGTTTTGGTAGTAGGAGACAAGTTTGTGAGAACTGGGAAGAGGCTACATTACAACCCACTTTTGGAGAGAACTAATACATTATTGCAAATATATGTTCTAAGAGTTAGACTTTGAATGAATAGAAATTTTTGTAAGAATTGGACAACTAATAAGAATGTTTTATTTGCTAAATCTTCACTTTTACTTGTTTAAAATTAAATATCTCAAAAACAACTATTAAAAAATTACATCATAAAATCAACGTTTTTATTTCTTCGATTAGACATCTCACATGATATACTTTCTACGAACTTTTTTTCTTCTTCATATTTTGGTAGCCTTTGAAAACGATTATCACATTTGATACCGGCGACTGTTGCATGTGATACCGACAATTATCATAGGTGATAGTCGTTTTCAAAATCCACCAAAAAATGAGAAAAAAAAGTTCGTAATGTCAGATGTCTAATCGACGAGAAAAAACGTTGATTTTTATGAATCAATTTTTATAAATTTTTTGACTAACCGTTTTTGAAATGTTTAATTTTTAAAAATGTGAGAGAAAATGAAAGTTTTATTATCTTAATGAAAATAGGCAGTTGAAATTGATTCATTTATTCTCATAAAAATTTTCTATTTTCATTTTAACTGTCCTTATGTTTTAAATATAATAAATATGATTAAGTATTGGAAAATTTACCAAAATATAGTAATTTTTGACCATATATAAAATTTATCCTCCAAAACTCAATAGCAAAAAACTATTACCCACACGCAACTCGCAATTTGCGAGTTACATGTCCCTGATTTCTTGGTCATGACTTAGCCATGACCGAGTATTTTCTTCGATTATTGATCTGGTTTTTCGGTAATGGCTCAGTCAAATACTCAGTTACTGATATGGTTTCCCAGTTATGGTGCTCGGCCATGGCTTGGTGATGACCGAGTGGTATAAATTCTTCTTTGTTCTTCAAACTTTTTTGACTAAAAATCCGGATGAGTTTGGATCTATTTACGATACGATAGTGAAATAGGTTGAATTATATAGATTATTTGGGTGAAATAATGTTTTTGAATGTAGAGAAATAATGTAAAAAGTGTGTGTGAATTATATGAAATAGTTGGTTGGAATAATGTATTTGAATGTAATAAAAAGATGATGAAAGTTGAGCATGAATTATAGTTTAGTTGTATGTATATTATAGTTTGTTTGGGGTAGGTTTGAGAAGTTGAAAAAATATAAAAAATTACTTTTTTGACAAAAAACGAAAATACATCCGGTTTTCAGAGAAACAAATTTTGTTTATTTTTAAGTCAACGGTCAAAAAAGAATAGAAGGAGAAATAAAAATTAATAAAAAGATTTCACTATTTCGAGTATATTATTTTTTATTTTTTTCTACTAAAATTTCTTTTTCTTTTTATGTATAAAAATCATAAATACAATGTTTTTAATGCTTAATGATCGACCAATTTTGATATGATATATTGACCCTCAACATATCTAAGACGAACTTATAAACCAACTTCAACAACAAATTACTAAATTAGATAATTCAACAATTCATTCATTCTAGATAGAAGAATTCAAACCAATAACCGTAATAATAATAATAATAATAATAATAATATGTTGCAAACTCCACCAAATGAGACGTTTAGTGGGATTAAATTAATGTAGTGCTGGTCGTCACATCACACACAACGTACGTTTTGGTTTAAAATTACTAATTGATTATATCGCCGGGTTCATTTTTCTTCCTTTTATCCTCAGCTTTTTGGTGCAACTCCAACTACTTCCCACAACTCGTCATCTCATATAATTTATTCGTTTTTTTATGTTCTTTTATAGTTAGTAATATAATATAATAATATAATTTTTCTTTTGTTTAGTACCTTTTTTATGTTGTAATATTTGCAAATTCAAGATATGAGAGTAGTACATTCCTATTTATTTTTAATTATTAATTATGAGCGAAGTAAATATACATAATTACATGAACATTTAATTCCAATCAAACACGTAGGATGACAAGTTTTAATTGTTCAAAGAAACACTCAGTCAACCTAAAGACTTTTTGTCATGCAACACAAAAAGTCATAAAAATTTGCAAGTCAAATGTCTAAAGTCACGAGTCAAAACATGTCAGTTAAGATGATCCGTCGATATATATTTTTTACGAGAAATAACTCACACCCTTAACTTAATTAGTATATATGAACCTTATTGATATAAAACACCGCTATCTTTTGTTTTGAAAAATGAGAACTCCCGATTCTTTTAGGAATTGTTGTGACGAAATTTATTTAATTTATAGAACGAATCTCTATTGTATAAATTATATTCAAAACGTCTCTATTGTGTTTACTTAACTTTTAAAAACATACGCTTAATGTATTTTACCATTATTTATGTACGTATAATGATGTAGGTAACATGATGATAGTCAGGTAGAAAGATATATGCGTGTTTTAGTCATTAAAAGTCTAAAACATTAATCACAACATTCTCAAAAGTTGATTTATAGCATATGCAAAATCCAAATGTATAATCTGTTAGAAGTAGAGGCCAATCCCCTTAATTAGGTGTGTCGCTACAATTTAATCACTAGAGGTTTGGTGACACAGAACAATTTCAATGTATGCTTGAAAACACAGCAACATAATTCCTTCATGTTCACTCAAGTAAAAAATTCCTAAAATCAAAAACATTTACTTTCAATATCTTCCCTACATTCACAACTATCAGTTAATTAGCTATACGCCAACTTGTCAACCGAAAAACGCTAGCAGTGACTACAAAAATTGCCTCCTCAAGAACCTTCATCCTCCCATACCAATGCTCCCTTGTTGCATATTCCCTCCCCAAAAACATCTGCAACCCATACAACTAGAGTAAGATCTCCATTAACAATGAGTCTTTACTAAGAGAAAATTGATTCTCGTGCTTGTTTTAATCCTTGTGGAGCCTCCCTCCTCAGAGAACTAAGGATCACAATTAGTACTTCATATTTACCGACTCTTGAACATGACCAAAATACAAGCAATCAGAGCCATACCACCAAAATATTATCTGAAAAGGAACTTAGGTTTCTTTATGATATTATCTTAGAAAAATCTCCATGTAATCTTCTTGTTTTTGGGCTTGAAGATAAGTTATATCTTAGAGCGAATTATAGTCCCTGCCCCTGTGTTATACCCGATTTTAACGGCGCATCCCTAATCTTTCATTTTCGCAGTCCCTACCCTCATTGTTGGCACTTTCGTAACAAATCAACCCCTCCCCTAACTTTCGTTAGTTTTTCCCCGTTAAGTCCCCCCACGTGCCAAACACGTGAGGGTAATTTTGTAAAATTAAGTCTTCCCTTCTAATTTAATAACCTTCTTCCTTTCCTTCCTTCCTCAACTGAAACTCGTTCAATTTCACAATTTCAAAATTACGACTCTGTGCGTGTTTTCAACTGTTCAAACAACAATCGCGAAATTGGGGTTTTCAACTATGGTGGTCGCATGTTATTGTGGTAAACCCGCAGGTGTTTGAACATCTTGGACAAACATCAACCCAGGCCGTCGCTTTTATGGGTGTACGCAACCTATAAGTAATTTGAAAACCCTAAATCTACAATTGATAGTTCCGCTGAACCCTAAATATTCATGTTCGTTTTTACAGACGAACGATTGTGGATTTAATGGGTGGTATGACCCACCAATGTGTCAATGGTCTATGAACATAATTCCCGGACTGCTACGTGCTAAAAACAGACTGGAACAAGAAAACGATGCACATGGTGAAGAAATTCGTAGGTTGAAGAAGTATCTGATTTGTAGTTGGGTGTTTTTTGTTGTTTATGTGTGCTTTTTTTAGGATTAAGTAGGGTAATTATTTTGACTTTTGAAGTCAAAGTCTTCAACTTGCTATTAAACTGTACCTCTGAGTTTGAAATGAAAATATTGCACTCTGGATCCTAATTTTGTGTGTTTAAAGTTGTGATGATTACTTTTATAGTTTATACCCGAGATTGCAAACTGAAAAGCTCTAAATATGCAAACTGAAATGCTATAAATATGAGTCACTTTTGTGACAAAAGCATTACTTTAAGTTGTTACAAACTTGTAAATATGATATATCAGAATGACCCAAGATTGCAACAGAAACAAAAGCCATTAGATGCCATTAAGAGCATAAGTTGACCCTAAGTTAAAAACATAAATGTTTGACAAAAGCATAAGTTTGACACTAAATTAACAACTATTATCCCAATAAAAACAACATAATTGTTTGACAACTTCATTTCCAACAAAAGCAAATTAACAAATGTTTGACAAATGCATAACCTTGACTGCTTTCAAACAACATGTCTCTTCCCCTCTGCTTTCAATCTTTGACTGCTTCTTGTCCCTATTCTAACCTCTGATCCACCATCTTGACTGCTTTGAACTTGACTGCTTCCACTAACTGTAACACCATCTGCTCCACCACCTTGACTGCTTCCAACAACAGTTTGACCACCATCTCCAGCACCTTGACTGCTCCCAACTTGACTTTGACCATCAGTAACACCACTTGAAGCCCCTCTCTTACCAGCAGTTTTACCTCTGACCCCCTGCTGTTCACCCTTGCATGTCAATGAATTATGGCCCCTGTTCTTACACTTGCTGCATGTTACTGTTCTCCCAGCTCTTGATAACTTACCACCTCTCACCATTTGACTCTCTACCTGTGAACTTTGTTCATACATCCCCCTACTCCTCTTTTTCCTTGGCCTTTCTCTGTAGGACATTGACTCCTAGGCCACAAGGTAATTCCACTTATAGGCTCAATCTTAAATGAATACATTTGTGTAACATCCTCCCCAATGGCCTAGTATTTTTAGGTAAATTTACCTTATGTTACCTTATTTACTTGAATTCATTTATATGAAATGTTTGAATGTATAATTGTTAGGAATAATTAAATGGGAATTACGGTATTTTTAGTTTAAAATACGGATTAGCCTAACTATTATAACTAATACCATCGTGTGCTAGATTAATGATAATAATACATCGTAGTATACGTAAATCATTATATATATATCACAAATCTGGAAATCAGCTCATTTCTTCATTTCATCTTCATCTTTCATCTCAAGAACACACACAAAACACCAAAAACACCAAGAACACACACTAAAACACACACTTGCACAATTGAAGCTCAAATCAAGCCCAAAACATCTCCAAATTGTGTCATTAGATTCGGAATTCATTATAGATCATTCCTACAACTCGTTTCTGTGGATTAAATCAGATTAAGGTTAGTTTTGATTAGTTTTTTTGTTTTTTTACAAAAAGTGAGAAAGTTAGTTGGTTTGATTTAATTATGTCTTTTTATGTTAAATTGATGCATTTCGAGTGTTTGTTTATGTGTTTACTAAGTGTTAGAACGTTTAATTTGTGTAGAAACGCTGTTAAAATTCGATTTGAGAAGTTTTGGTGAAAACAGCCCAGTTTTCTGCCCAGTTCGCAGGATGAACTGGTTTGGCGATATTGCAATATCGCCCTCCAATATCGCTACCCAATATCGCGATTAATTTCGCTTGCAATATCGCTAGTGGCGATATTGCAATGTCGCTAGTGGCGATATTGCAATGTCGCTAGTGGCGATATTGCAATATCGCTAGTGGCGATATTGCAATGTCGCTAGAGGTGCAAATTTTGAAAATGCATAAGTAAAAGGTTATACTTTTAGCGACCAAAATTGAAAGATTCCTTTTTAACTGCGGATCGAACTTTTATTATTCCTTGAATACAGGGGTCACCTGTTTGATTAAATATGTTATAATAATGATTCGAAAATTTGGTTAATTGAGTAAATAATTAAATAAGCAAATTTTTTATTAAATTGATATAATTGATAGTTGTAAAGCGGTTATAACAGATAAATTGTAACTTGATAATTGTTTATTATCTGGATAATATACATTGAGACATGTTATACGATTTCAAGGTGAGTTACTAACTCATTATCTGTTGTATTCTCAGATCAGTCAAAGACTCAGTAATATAAGAATTCTGAGAAGTGAACGGTAGCAGTCAGGTGAGTGGATCTGCAACTCATAATTTGAGTTAGTTGTAATGGTGTGATTACAACAAGTAGCGTAAACCTTGATTGACTATTTAGTCTGAGTTATGATTGAATATATCTGCTTGTTATGCATATGTGGCCTTCGGGCATCTGTGTTATTCAGAGGTCAATTGCGATTGGACTTGGCTACTACTGTGTTCAACACACGTTCCAGATACATGTGTTGTCGCTGGAAAGTGTGTTGTTGTGTTGTAGTGCCAAGTTATCGGCCTATTCTGTATGGGCCTTTACAGATTGTGGTAAGTGTTACTGAGGGCCACCGCGGCTGTAGGGTTCCTCAGTAACCGCCGATCCTCTTGAGTTTATGTGTTTATTGTGCTTAGTGTAAACAGATTATTAAGCTAAGTTGAATTGTTAGTTGTACATTCATTCACTTAGCTTTGTGCTAATCCCACCATTTCCCTTCCTGCAGGTTATGCATGTCTTTTGTGGGTTGGGCAGGAAGGTGGTTTTGAAGAATGTTTGACACGTGCCATAACTCTGATATATTTATGAATGTTTTGTTAATTAACATGTATGTGGATTTGTATAACAATTATATGTTTTGTTTCAGCAACATTTTAATATTGTAAACTCACGAAAAATCTATGGTCATTTTGTAAGATAAGTTATAATATTATCTTTTATCCATCGCTTCCGAGTCAAATTACTATTTTAACCCTGAGGTAATTTAAGGGGTGTTATAATTTGTCTCCAAGTTTCTAGCTTATAGGCAGGGTGAACCCAATCTTCAGGAATACCTACATCAAATCCATTCATTCCCATGTTCCATATTGAAGCCACAACATGTTTACATGGGATCCCAACCAACTGCCACCTTCTACAAGAACATTCCTTCTGTCTCATATCCACAACACATTGTTCCAACCATTTCCCCTTACATTGGTACTTGTCACCACCATTCCAAGTGACATTAATACCACTAGCTTGTTTTTTAATCTTCTCAAAAATGGTCATAACAGTAGGTGTTAGAGGACCCTCATTCCTATCAATCACTTATTGAACTATCACAATCCTTTTCATCAGATACTCTCTTATAAACTCTAAACATGAAATGATAGGTTGCTCTCTTGCATCTACAATCTTGCTATTAAAACTCTCACAAATATTGTTTAACATAATATCACAAACTGCTCTACCTGTTGGGCCACAAATATGAATAAATTACAAAACTACTTATCCAGCCCAGTTTAAACAGATTTAAATATTAAGTCATTTTAAACTAACCTGTAAATTGTGACCTTGCCCAATTGTTTGCTGGTATGTCAGACAGCCAATTATGAGCTCCAGCATGGTACTTTTTAAATTCATCCATTGCAGTCTCAAATTCTCTTGTAGTTGTTTGTGTAGCACACTTCCATAACATCTCCTTAAATATCCCTCCTTTAAAATGGGACTTCATGTTCTCATGGATATGTCTAAGACAATATCTATGTTCTGCACAGGGAAACACCTTTGCAATGGCTGGCACTAGACCCTGCCACATTTTTCAGTGAACAGAAGCATGTATATAAGTGTAAATACAGTGAACAGAAAGTAAATACTAATTAGCTGCTAGCATGTATGTAAGTGTAAATACTAATTACAAAAGCATGTATAAACCTGTAAAATAGTACCTTTTGTCTGTCTGTGATGAAAGTAAAATTGCACAACCTTCTCAACTCCAAATCATCTGCTAGATTTTTCAGAAACCATGTCCAAGAATTGAGGTTCTCAGCTTCTACAATTGCATAAGCTAGAGGATAAATCCCATTATTTGAATCAACCCCAACAGCACTTAGCACTTGACCTGGATATGGTCCTTTCATGAAAGCACCATCTAATCCAATAATCTCCCTCAAGCATGCTTTGAACCCCTTTTTTAATGCACATAGACATATATATATTCGTTTAAAAACTCTAGTTGGTGAATTAGGGTTAGCTGCTGGCTGCACATCAAGCTTTACTGTTGTGCCAGGATTTGTGGTTTGTAACTCCAAAATATAATCTCTCAAAATCCCAAACTGCTGCTGGTAGTCTCCCCTCAAACGCTTAGCTGCCAGATCTTTAGCCCTATAAGCCGTCATCTTATTTATATTCAACTGAAATTGTTTTTGTAACTGGTCTTGCAGAGCCTTACCACTAATTCGTGGGTTGCTTTGAACAGTGTCACTTATTTCGTTTGCAAGATAAGTTGAAGTACACAGTTTAAGTTCTCGTCTTTGGAGGCATTTATGTTCATCAATCAATGTTTTCACCATCCAATAATCCTCATGTTTGCCTTTTGAAATATGTAAAGTCCAAGGACAGGCTGGCTTGTCCCTTACTTTTGTGTGACTTTTTTTGACCTTTTTACCCTCATCATCTGCCAATATTGCCTTTTGTCCTTTTTTTTGTCACTTTCTGTTTTATCTTTTTCTCTTTCCCACTAAATGCCTTATCTACCACACTCTCCCTCATTTGACTTTGACTACACTCTCCTTCTCCCTCGCCCATTTTCTTGCTAACTCCAGGTCTATACCCAAAACACCTAACCCTAATCCTCAGTTTGGTCACTTTTAACTACCAAAAGCTCCCTTCTTGTTTCCACTGCATGTTTCCTTACAAGCTCAATGATTTATTTTTTCACTGCAAATGTTTAGCCCACATAGAAAAAACTCTCAGTATTTCATCACCCATGTTACTCCTCTTCAGTTTTTTCAACCTTCTCTTCCTTTCACTATCACTTTCATATTCATCCCCACTCTCAAACTCATCAAAATTCATTCCTACCACCTCATCATTAACAAACATTTGGCCAACATTTGGTTCAATATTGATTCCAGCCCATGCCACATTCCTATCTGTCTGACAGTTGTACCCCTTCATATCCACATCCACATCTTCTATAAACTCATCCTCTTCTCCACTACCTCTTTCATTGGCATCATCACCCTCTACATCAACCCCCTCTTCTGCCTCATCATCCTCATCATCTTCTGCCTCATCATCCTTTGCATCATCATCCTCTGTATCATCATCCTCTGAATTATCAATACCAGGTTCATTCAAGTCTTGTGTCAATAACTCTTTCAACTCCTGTTCTCTCAATGGTTCATTCAAGTCAGCATCTCTCAATGGTTCATTCAAGTGTGTTGTACCTACTTGTTCATTCTCCAAATCATCTCTCAATGGTTCATTCATATCTGCCTCAGTCACTTGTTGATTCAATTCTGTTATACCTACTTGTTCATTCAACCCCAGTTCACTCACTTGCTCATTCAACCTCAACTCACTCACTTGCTCATTCAACCCTGTTGTACCTACTTCTTCATTGCCTAATTCTGTAAAGAAAGGATCCAAGAATGGATTTTCATCATCATTTACAGAAGGACCCTCATTTTTATCTTTGCAGCCCAAATACAACTTCTTGTTCACTTTCCTCTTGGGTTTGGGTTTTTCCACCTTTTTAGGAGCATCATCTTCTAACTCTTGTATCACTACTTTACTTTGTTGTGGGGATCTCCAATAATTGAACAGAGTTGTTATACCATGTTCAATATATACATATATAACCTTATATCTATTGGTATAACTTATCAGATTTCTTATATCTTCATCACAAGCTAATGCTAACAGACCATAGTCTAAATTAGAATCCGGCTTCTTAAAATGGTAATACATTTTGTCATCTAAACTGTACCCTAATGTTTCCACCATTTTATCAAGTTCATACGCAGAAAAATAATCTCGACTTACAAGATCGAAGTAAGTAAATATACCACCAACATATTTTCTACCAGGATACTTTGAGAATGTACCAGCATGATGCATCCTGATGGAGAACAATTCATCGTATTGCTCTGTTTGTTTAAAAAATTAAAAAATTAAATTATAATTAGTGTACAGTAACTACACAATTACGCTTTTCTATTTCAACAAAATCAACATTACATATTGCTTACAACTTCATTACCGTATAATTGTCGCAAGTCTTCGACTTCTATATCGTCCTCTTGCTCCCGACGACACCAACGAGCTTGCCTATCCATGATTGAACAGTTGTATAAAATTGACGATGACCAGTTTTCGAAACCCTAAACCGCTAAAAGGCTAAAACGGACGATGATTTGCTTGCGAGAATCGAAAATTTTGAAAAATGACGGTGGTATAAATTACTTTGCAGTTCACACAGTAGTTCGCACAGTAACTTGATTTTGAAATTTGGGAACGAAGATCATTTCAGTAAAGAAGAGGTTAATAAATTAGGTAGAAGACTTAATTTTACAAAATTACCCTCACGTGTTTGGCACGTGGGGGGACTTAACGGGGAAAAAACTAACGAAAGTTAGGGGAGGGGTTGATTTGTTACGAAAGTGCCAACAATGAGGGTAGGGACTGAGAAAATGAGAGATTAGGGATGCGCCGTTAAAATCGGGCATAACACAGGGGCAGGGACTGTAATTCGCTCTATATCTTAAGTTACCATCCATCAATACAGGTGGTTCCACTATTTTTCTAGAGGACAATCAAGAAAAGCTTGTGAAAATGAACGCGAATGTTGAGAGGACAGGAGTTTATAAAATTAAGTACAAGACATCGGCTAAGGAAGCTTATAAGTTGTTAAAGCATGCAAGAACACTGTAGTTGTTCATTGCGGTCTGGGATAAGACCACTTACTTCCAAATGTAAGATCGCATTAACTGGGCTTCCTAATAAAGTTCTCAAGACTAAAATGGGATGTTATTGTTGTGGATGGGCCCGGAGGGACGGGTCCGAGTCACCAGGACGAATGGGTGCTATTTATATGGCTGGTGTTCTTGCACGAGCAAGAAATGGGACTAATGTGGTTGTACATGATGTTGATCGAGCGATTGAGAAGTGGTTTTCTTGGGAGTTTTTGAGTGAAAGGAATTTGGTTTCATCTAAAGGGAAGGTTTGGAATTTTAGGATAGCTAAGAAAAAGAAATTGGTTCCTTTGAAAACATCTGTGTGTAGCATTTATTTGATTCTATTATGTTGGGCTACCGTTTTGCGTTTGTAGCCCAAGCCCAGAGGCCAAAAGTAACAAGTTTGTTGATATGAATGAGAAACCGTGAGATTCCATAAACATGGCAAATCATTGTAAAAAAGGTATATAAAAACACAAATATGAAGTTCATTTCAGATCACAAGAAAATTATAGTACAAACTTTACATGTGTTACAGTGAATGTTACCTAGTGCTTTAGATTGATCATTTTAAGCTGAAAATAGCAACTCTTTTTATCAAAAGACATAATTGCCCCCACTGCCCCTACTCATGTTTGTCCACTTCAATGTAACATGCTATTTCTATATGGGTGTGATCCACAATTTCAACATTTTATATGATTCCTGAAAGAACCCCACCACCACCACCACCATTTATTGCTAAAAGACCATGCTTTCCATTTCAATTTAAAAGTAGTTTTCCCCTTTGTTTTTGGGGTTCTAAGAAATTGCAATTGACCGTGAAAACTAAAGTTGATAAGATCGGAATCTTAATTAGGATCAATTTTGTCTTTACAGGATCGGAAACATAAGATCGATTAGGATCATAAAATCCTATTAAAATATAACTTTTTTATAACATAATTTATAAACTATGAGAAACATATTAACTTATATGCAAAATACATTAATGGGTGAAAATTTAAATATAATAGACTAATGCTAGTAATAAGAGATTACAACTAAAATGACTCCTAACTAGGTTCATTGAGATAAAGTATACACTACATATTTTGTCCATCATGGAGTACAATTTAATCATCCACGAAGCGTTAAAAAAGTTTTAACTTTATTACACTTAATTGAAAATGGCAATATAGTAATATACACAAAGATATCTTTAGAACTTGTTTGGAACCCAACGGTTAAAGTCTAAACACAAATAGACCTGCATGGTTCAGAACCGGATCAAATCGGCTCAGCATCGAACTAATCTGAATCCTGACTTGTATTGAAAAATTGAACTGAGGACCATACCATCTATCATCAGTTTGGTTGGGTTCAGTTCCATACTGGGTCTGCTCTGTTATGAAAAAAAGTCCAACTCGTCTGATAATTCATGAATTTCATTGTCTTTTGATTAGAGGGGCTATATTTTTTAGTACTATTATAAAATTAATATATCTTTACGTACATGTGTGACCATATAAATAAAAAAACTTAATCCAAATAACAAGTAAAATTAATAAACTTAAATCAAATTATAGGAGTGCATAAACATAACCAAGTAAAAAGGGTTTAACAAAAATAACAAATAAAAAACAAAGGTCTAATGAAAATAATCAGACTCTCATTGCGCCGCAACTTGCTTCATTGCATCTCAACCTGACATATGCATTCTCAATATGGCTACTACTCACCAATTGCGGCACAACTCCAACTATTGCGTCACAACTCGCCTTCTTCTAGATTTTTGGCTTCGTTTTTCACTCGCCTCTTCCTCGATCTTTGTCATCTTTTGAGTATTTTATCATCAACTCTCGTCATTTCATAATTATATTTGTATGATCACGTAAGATGTCACTGTTGTTTTTTCCCATAATTTAGGAAGTTATATGCTATAATTAAGGAATGTATAACCAACACTCGGTTCGGTTCTTTTTCCATGTTTTCTTGGATTTGGTTTGGACCGAAGCGAAGACCGAAAAACTGATATGGACCATGGGATCGGACCTTAAAACTTCGAGTATATTTGGGTTCGGTTCGGTTCCTCATGGTCGTCGGATATTTTCAGTTCTTCCCGATATGCACACCTCCAAACACAAAAGAGTGAAAGACCCTACTTTTATTTTACATTTACATCCTAGGAATTTGAGCTTTCTTGGACCAAGCATATTTCCTACTGTTCATCTTCTTCTTGAATAAACAAAGGACCACTTGCAAGTAGTCGACTTGAATCATGAAACCGTCCTAATGTCCTCCAAAGATCGAAGTGAGAGGTTCCAAATTGCCAGTTTAGGGTGTTCAATGTTCAGTCCAATGAAGATGTGAAGTCTGTTTATTTTTTATAGTTTCTTTGTTCTTTTCTTCTTTTTTCTTTTATGAAAAAGCTTGGATCAGGTTGTTTGTAGAATCGAATCGGCACTTGATCTTACGATCCTATAAACAATTTAACGATCTCAGGTCCGATCCTGTACTCCTGACAATCGGACAACGTTTTCATAAGTAGGATCTAGATCGTACCGAAATCTTGATACAACCTAAAAAAAATGCCAAATGAAATACCAAATGGTCCATGATGTAAAGCACTAAAGCTTTTCAGATATCTAAAATTTAGTGCTAGATTAGTTATTCTTCTTATCAAGATTAAAGAACTCCTAATACGTGGAAATATATAGTTAAATTTTAAACAATATAGAATAAAAAGCAAATAAAGATTTTTTATATATTTTTCTTTTTTTTTAAATAAAGAGTAAGATTGGAAATTATAGAAAGGGATTGAACTGTGAATCATCACATGGAAGAAACACATCCACCATTGTTTGTCCCTTGCCAATTTGTATTGCATCTCATATAGCTATGGTCCAAATAAATTGTTCCAAATGTTATACTGAAAAAGGAGGAGCACCATATTGTGCATAACACCAAAGATTTCACCCATGGTGTTTGGGGAAACTCTTTATAACTTTGATTGTCTTTTATCACTTTGAGTCTTTGACTCACTCACATCATAAAAGGGTAAAAAGTGGATCTTAAATCATCTCAACTTTAGTAAAACCAACACCCTATATTTTGTCGATATCTTTACATAAATAGTTACAAATATACTATCTATATACATACTCTTTTCATTTCATCATGATCTGATATTAATTACAGATTTTGTAGTTTTATCATAAAGTTCTATTCTATTGTGTTGCTAGTACTACAAAAACGCGAAGGAATAACCCCTAATAGTGTATGTGTTTTTCGCCGACATAAGCTGTCGTCTTTTCTTTTGTTTCCTTAGGGTGACTCCAAATTTAGGGTTTGATTAATGGATTATGAGTCCACTTTTTGACACGAATATATTCAAGATGTAGCAAGTTAACTTGTTTGGTTTGGAGATCAATAATTTATTCAAATAATTGACGTTAGTGTTTGTATTCCCATACATCACCATCAAAATATAGATGGGATAGCAACATTTCACTATATAACAATATAAAGAAAAATTTCACATGTGAAAAGACAAAATGTTAAGGATTGATAATGGTGATAGCCTAAGGGGTTGATGATTTTTCCAAAGAAAGGATGTCCTACATACACTTCTATTCCATCAATGTGTCCACATCAAACATAAGGGACAAATAGTGTTACAAACATGTGGACTTCTTTAATTTTTCATAGAAAAAAAAAATAATAAATCACAATATTTCTTATGTTTTGTAAAAATTGTATTTTCTTAAAAGATATACTTGTTTATTCTAATAAAATGACAGAGTTTGTTAATGTTGTGTGTTATGAAATTGTTTTCTACATTTGATAGAATTCATACATATGATCGAGCAGGATATCGATTAAGAGCCAAATCTCGTATATTTACACAACATAAACAGTAAAAATGCATAACCGCGCGCTTGTTCTCTAAAGATTCGTCCACGATTAATGCATATATTATTTGTCTTATGTAATCAATAACACGCGTGAATTTATGATTAAAATCTCATTTATATGGGATCATGTCATTCGGAAATATCAATGTTATTTTCAAATGTATCATTTTGAAGTTAACAATTGATGTTAGGTACTTGCAAGCTAGCCGTTGATATTCATTCAACTTTGGTCCATTTCTCTATCACTTTTGCTCCCTTATATATGGTCATAGATCTCACCGTCAACATATATAAGTACGCATTTCTACGCTTAAAATACTCAATAATGAAGATATGGTTTCTTCAACTGCTTCTATCTAAAATTGGTTTTTCATGTGTGAGGCACTATATATTGCTTAATTTACATTATGATAATTGGTTCTTGGCAAGATTTTTATCACATTTTGATGCATCCTATGATAATTGACCAAATACACACTCTTGGCCTCTTGTACCCTAATTGCCTTACATAAGCATATGTAAGTATGCATGCATGCATATTATCATAAACTTGAAAAATGGAAGAAAAAAGATAAAGTTATAGTTTATGGAACAAATAGTGACATAAGAATTACATCTAAAAATATATCTAATTCGTATAATATTGTTAACATATGTTTAACACTTTTTTCTCTATTTATTTTTACAATTGATTTATTTCAATTATTTTGTTAACTCCTTTTCTAGATATATATTTTAAGCACCCGAATCATTTTTGTTGATCCTACATGTGCTACCAATAAAGTGAATGGAAGAGTTTATGATTTTACCATTTTTCCCTTGATATCTTGAATGAAAAGCTGCATTCTTTGATTTGCTCTGATTTTGAGGATGCTTTTTAGCTTCACTTGTGGGGTTGTACCTTAGTCGTGAAAAGTAGTACGTAGAGGAGTGCAACGATAATGATAGATTTTAGTGTTTGGAATCAAATTAGCAAGGGAGACAGGGGTAGTGGGTGTTTGGTTTGAATGTCCAAAAGTAAACAAGGTGGACTCCATTCCTTTTTTCCATTTTTATTTTCAACTTATATCATATGTTTGTCGTTCTATTTCATCATCATTTGTATTTTCTCTTTTTCATTAGAAAAAATTCTTGAAAAATACGCTTTTCATATATCACTATTAAAGTTGAAATTAAAATGTTATTGGAATAAACTAACATAATTAATTACCTTAAAATAAGACAAGGCGATTTAGATAATTATAATTAATGAAAACAATGCTTGGATCAGCTTTATATATATTAGCATAGTATTCGTGCAATACGATGGTGGATGTGGTGATGGTGGTGGTAGTGGTAGTGACAATAGCACAACAAAACTGATAAAATGAAAATATATATGTATGTTTCAAAGGTTCTCTTGTATGTGTTTTGTGTAGAACTTTATTTATAATAATATATACTAATAGAGGAAAATTGAATTTATATAAATAACGTTAAATTATTAATATATATTGAAATGTTAATTTGCTTGAAATATTGAAGTAACTAATTATTTAAGGGTAAGATAAATATTTTTGATTGTTGAATCTAATATTAAAAAAATATTCAAGATAAGTATATGATTGTCAGGTTGGTTAAATGCTATTAATGAGAATAGTAATTCACTATTTTTAATAATAGGTTCTGGAGATTTTTTGCTTGATCATGTTATTACTTTGAGTTTACATACAACTACATTTATCTTAATAAAAGGTGCATTAGATGCAAGTGGTTTTAAGTTAATGCCAAATAAAAAGGATTTTGATTCCGTACAATGGCTCGAGACGAGGCAGTACTTGTGATATTTCAGCTTGAGACTCATTTATTTTTTTTGACAGTTTTCAGATGTTAAGTACCATCAAAATGGATTATTTTTATTAGTAAAGTGAGATAAAAAATAAAATAATACACATATAGTTAGTAAGGATGTATATTTTAGTGAGTTGCAAAATCACACCCAAAGTGACATTTTCGTCGCCTATCGATTTACATATTAGTGTTTATTTATTAGCCAATACCACAAATGATATCAAAACTTACTTTAATCATAATCTTGATTTTGATGCTAAAAGACCTTTTAACGTTATTTTTTTTTTCAGTTACATACTTTAATTCTCTTTATTTCTTTCAACCAAAGTTAACCTTTTAAACCGAAATTTACTTTCTTGATCAATAAAGATGGACTGGTCAAATCCAATGGTCATTTATTTTTAACATTAATTAAAAAAGCAAAAACTAAAATAAAAGAAAAAAACTAAAACTAAAACTAATTAATCAAATTAGGTTTCCGTCGACTTCTTTTCAATATATGTATGATGATATGATGCTCCAAAAATACTTATCGCTTTCCTCACACGCATCGTCATTTTTTCTAAGTCAAGCTCTAATGATTTGAATAATTAATTAACATCAAGCTTAGCTTCATAGGTTGTTTACGTTCAATTGTATATGAATTTTAAGGTTGTTCTGAATGAACACTCTAATATTTTTGAAAATGTATATTTCTGTATATTTTATTAATGCATTAATCAATTATTCGTCATTGTACTATGTATAGTGTATCACTTCCTATTCACTTACAATTCATTTGTTTTTTAGTGATTTAAATATTCATTTTAGTCACTATCTATAACAAAAGTACAATAACAACTATTGTTTTACGACTTATGTCGGAATTTATATACCGATATATCAAAAATAAAAATAAAAGATATACATACAAATTCATTTGAGCCATAATTTAATAAATCTAGCTAATAGAATTCTCAAAAAAAAAAAAGAATATTAAAATTAATTAAAATTCTAAATAAATATTGCTTCCATTGTCACCTTAATTATTCCTACCTTTTATCATCTCCTCACATTCTGATTCCAAACTCACGTGCCATTGGATTATTCAGATCGGAACAATTAAACAATAGTACAATACTGATCTCTAATTAATCAGATAATTTACGCGATTTTTAATTATTTAAAAATATTCATTAATCAACAATTAACAATCAATGTCGAAATTTTTGCCTGCAAGCTTGACAAGTAATCTCCATACAACTTGAATCAATCCTACGTGTCGCTCTCTCTTTCATTTTCTCAACTCTTTCAACCTCCTCACGTGCTCGCTCCCACATGTGCCGTGCACGTGAGAATTCCGATTGCGCGAGTTCCGTTTCTCGTTTCGTCATTTCGCGTACACGCTCCGCGTAAGCTTTCTCCATTGTTGCGATTCGAATTTGATCCGCTGCTTGCCATTTCAACGCTTCTAATCGTCCATTTTCGCTTTTTCCGTCTCTACAATTGAACGAATCCGTTGGCCGGAGACTAATTGATAGCTGTAAATCGAGCGACGGACCGGCAGTTTCGATAGGAAATTGCATCTTATCCGATCGAAATCGCATCGAATCCAACGGCCACGGAGAGCCACGTGCGTACGGATGAGGCGGCGTAGGGAGGAGCTGTAGCTCTCGATTATCGTCCTCCATATATAAAGATAGAAATAGAATGTATATCTATATATATATATGTGTGTGTGTGTGTGTTTGTGTGTGAATTTGAGTGTGTGAAATTGAAGGTGGCAAAAGGGGGCTGGGATTTATATAGCATATTTTATGAAGTGGAAGTTACGAAAATACCCTTGGAAGCCATGCAAAATGACAATTAAAAGAAAATTACGAAATGACGGATGTGACCGTAAGTTAGACTGTTCGTTACATTTTAGGTGGATGACGTGGAACGGGTATTTTGGTCAAACTGAGTAAAGAGAGTACGTTTCCGTTGTACTGGAATGGAGTTCAAAGAAACGGATGACGTTATTTTTTGGCAATAAGTGTTTAATATCTTCAATTTTAATTTTTTTTTACTTTCGATAATACTTTGTTTACAAGAAAGAAACTCTGTGATGATTTGATTTAACTAATTAATGTTGACTTCAAATGTAATAATTTAGTAATTATTGAAATGTCTATAATATCCTCATCCCCACTTAAATAGATATGTATGTTATTTTATATTTTCTATCTTATTATTGTCTTCTTTTTAGATAAAGTTTATGGAACTTGTCACTTTTAAAACACACTTTATTTGTTTGTTGTTATCAGAATTCAAGAAAATGGTAAAGAACACGAGATACAACAGAGTAATTAGTCATTGTACATGCAAATAAAAAAAAGAATAAAGAGTACAAAATCTATTGAATTATATATACTCCTCACTACAACGCTAAAAACCTCATTCATGTACTATAACACGTTCAATCATCAATTGAATGTATCAAAATGATCTGGACGCAAACCCTAGTTCGTATGAAAAAGATGAAATATAAAATATCTGGAATAATGAAAATACATTATGAATAATAAAACTAAACTATTTTAACTCTAAATTCTTACATTGAGCTCCTTTAACTTTGTCTTTTCTTCAAACCTGCCCAAACAGGGACACAAAACTTATTTACCTTTACAAAGCTTCCACCAAAGTTCCATCACTTGCACAATAGCATTGTATACAAATATAATAACTAAGCAAGTCCTTTTCCATAACCATTTTCATGTTTAGATTACATATAATTTCAACATCCTTCTATAATTTAAACATGAAACACATTAAGAAGTTTTAGTCTTCTACATAAATTATCATGTAGATAACCAGTTAAACCTTTGGTGAAAATGTGAACCACATATTCAATTGATCCTTTTTTATTTATTTAAACCAACTTGCACGTACCTTTTTTCTCACAAAATATAAATCAATTTCGAAATACTTATTTCTCTCATTAAAGATAAGATTAGCAAATATATGTATGGCTGACTTATTATCATAAAAAAATTACACAGGCAACTTGTATTCTACTTTATGCTCATCAAGAACTTTTAACTACTAGATTACCTCACAAACAACTGAAGAAAGAGCATTATACTCTGCTTCTTCCACAGACCTTGATACAGTAGATTGATTGTTACTTTTCCAAGAGATTAAGCAAAACATAACCTGTAACTGATATTCTACTAGAAAGACATTTTTCCCGATCAGAATCTACAAAAGTAGTAAAATCAAATGTACTACTTTTGGTAAACATAATACATTTACCTGTAATGCCTTTTAAATACCTCAATATTCTAAAGGCTAATTTAATATGAGACTTTAATGGGCAATGCATAAATTGACTCAACCAATGCACAACATATGAAATATTTAGCCTTGTAAGTGTCAAGTAAATCAACCTACCACTTAGCCTTTGATACTCGGTCAAATCAGTTATGTAAAGGCCATATTTTTCAGCATACGGGTTACCGAAAACTTTTTAATAAATAATCACAGTTAATTTTGGAAGTCCATTTTGTAAATAAAAGCTACCGACAAAGTTAGTTAAGTTCCATTGACAGTGTTAAAATCTTTAGAGATTATTTGGAAGTGGGACCATATTACAATGGACTTTGTGGTTAAACTACCTAAAACTCATAATAGTCATGATGCAATATGGGTAATCGTTGATAGGTTAACTTAATCAGCACATTTCTTACCCATAAAAGTAACATATACCTTGAAGAGGCTAGCAAGGTTATATGTAAATGAGATAGTAAGTAGGCGTGGTAAACTATTACCTATTGTATCAGATAGAGATAGACAATTCACATCGACATTTTGGAGGAGTTTTCAAAAAGAAATGGGTACTCGAGTAAACCTGAGTACCGGATATCATCCACAAACTGATGGTCAGAGTGAACGAACTACACATACCTTAGAAGATATGCTTAGGTCATGTGTAGTTGACTTTGGAGGTAATTTGGATGACCATTACCATTAGTTGAATTTTCTTATAACAACAGTTATCACTCCAACATTAAAATGACACAATATGAAGCATTATATGGTAGGAAATGTAGAACCCCAATATGTTGGTATGAGGTTGGAGAAAAGCAAATGGTTGACCCATAAATTGTACAACAAACGACTGATAAAGTTGTTCAGATTCGAGATAGAATTAAACCTGACAGACATAGAGATCTCATCATACTTTATATATGCATTTATACGTCATCAATGCATATGGTATGTGATATTTTGTACACAATCACTAAGTTTTTAGGCTTATGCATGTACGTGTATATCTCAGGAAACATCTAGTAGGCTCGTCAAGATAGGAACTCGTAGAACCAAATGTTAAATGAAGATGTTGTAGCTTACACATAGTCATCTTTTAGAATAGTTTGTAAACTATTTCTACCTCGACTTATAATGTAAAACTTTGATATATAAATGAGATTGACATTTTGTTACAATAAATTTTTGAGTTTCATAATTTTAAATCAAATTGAAGACACAAATGAAACACGAATTGATTTAAAATTCACAATTGATACAATTGTTGTTTAAGTTAAGAAGAAAAAACCAAAGCGATGTATCAATTGTTGTTTAAGTTAAGAAGAAAAAACCAAAGTGATAAACATTCATGCTAAAAAAGGTGCTAATTAGTGAAAACATAGAAATGGCTTTATTTGTGGGGCTTAAATGGTCGGGTCGGGCCTTTGCAAGCAAAAAAGCAATCACCATCTTTGTGATGAGCAGTTTGGCACGTGGGTTGCCATAAGGTGATGATGGATTCGGGTCGGACTGAATATGAATCCACCACTTGGGTCAGGTGAAGGTGGGCCCCCAACTTTTTATAGATCCAACAGCATCATATATGGCCATATGGGAATATGGGATAGCTGAAAGATCTCCAAACACGTGCACTCCTCGTGCCTCTTTCTTTCAACCTTTTTAAAAGCCTTTGTGCCACTATTTGACATTTTTAAAATTAATAATCCATCTTCTGTGCTTAGTTCGGATAACAAATCCAAAAATATATGGACAAAGATTGTGTATAACAAATGAAAAAGGTTAAATATATCCATCCATATGATTAATATATATTGCCAGTACATATACAAATAAATATAGAGAGAATTGATGGATTCAAACTCAATTTGAAAGATAAAACTTAAACCCATGACAAAATCTATCAATACTATGAAGTTGCTTAATACACGAGTCAAACAACGAACGAATTATGTTAATCTAGGTTAAATTTCTAGGCCTATTTTCTATTTATCAACACCTACACGAATACACCTTTTTGTTTCAAATG
Organism: Logfia minima; assembly: GCA_963921325.1. NCBI lineage: Eukaryota > Viridiplantae > Streptophyta > Magnoliopsida > Asterales > Asteraceae > Logfia > Logfia minima. The sequence continues at coordinate 28,127,609 of OY992774.1, forward strand.
TGATTTTAACATATACTTACTTTGATTGATTGGACACCATGAATGTCGACCTGGAGGCAAAGACATGTTGACCAATTATCACGTTTTATTTAACAATACCCTTTTAGAATAATACATTGCATTTCATTTTGGTTACTTTATTACGACGTATTATTTATTTTATCATAACTTAAAGAGTATTAAGTAATCTTATTATAGAAACAGTGTCTCAAATGAACTGCTCACGTACCAATAATAAGTCAATGTCGTTTGATATACATCTGGAATAATATAATTGTTTGGTCAGTTGCTATTATACATGTTTTTAATAGAATTGATAGTTGTACAATTGCACCAGCATTTTTTATTGTTTATAAAGCAATCGTTTCTCAATAAAACCAGTATTACATTAGAATGATCTCAAATGGCTGCAAAACATTTATTGTAATGGCCAAGCGATAGATTTTGATCGTTGGCCCGTTTCCCATCATCGAAATGATGTGAATTTCGTCGAATTTCACTTGTGAAACAACTTTGTCAAATTTGAAGAATGGTGTTTGTGAATTGTGATGACTTCATCTACATCATTATGTCATCAGTCCCACCACTCGATCTTTCACAATTTTCTCCACGCCACGGTAGCACCGCCAAATGAAGAGCCATGATAATGAATGGAAGTGGCTGCAATATGCAAGTGGTCGTCAAAGTTAAGTGAACATGCTCAATACATTAGATGTTAACGAATTATGTCAAATGGTAAGATATTTTATTTTCATTAACTATATCATACGGTAAGTTGAAAAGTTCTTTGTAAACCAGGTGACTTAAGGACAAAAGTAGTGAAGTCATTACTTTAGGTCTCTCAAGACCCTTAAATTTTGATAATATATAAAAGATAAATAAGAATGACAACGATCTTCAAGATATATTAACTTTTTAAAGCCTTAAATAATATAATGTCTAAGATATTAGACCTACTTTATGTGAAAAACGACATTGTAAGGTCTCAAGTTGAGTTTAAGAAGTAAGATGTTAAGCACATTTCATGTGAAAAAACGATAGGCCTTATTTTTCGTAACTTCATTGATTTCGTCTAAAAGTTTTTCACATTCTATTTTTTCATGTCTTTAATTTCAATATTTATTTTTCATTAATTATCATCAAAGTAATTTTCTCATAATTATCTTTATCTTTCAAGATTGAATTTCCCAATCATAGTTTTCGCATGATCTTTCATCGTATTACTCAAATAACCAACTCAATAATTTCAAACATAATTTTATTTAGTGGATGAGTTATTTTGAATTGCATAGTGAGTTTAACATAATCTTTTACTTAGTATATAGTTGTTAAATGTCACATAAAATTCGACATTAAGTATATCATGTAATGTTTTTAAAGAAATCACGACATATATGATATCAATATAATTTAAAATTAGTAAAATATTTATAGGTTTATTGATAACGTAAAATTATGTTTGTGGTTTCTATTACTAGCTTACAACTTCGATAAAAACATTTTTATAAATTAAGAGCGAAAAAACATAATTGGTTGATAAGTCAATCCCATTTCAAAACTTTAAATTTTATAAGTAAAGATTGAATATGATCTTTTTTATATGGCAATCGCGTTGATAGATTTTCTTGTCTTTTTGTTATCAAAACGTAGTAAATTAGTAACATACTTATAAAGTCAACGTACTATATTACAACTAAATGGACGAATTGACTTTTTCTAATTTAGAAAAATTGATTTTTTCTACAATACCGAACAAATTTTTAATATACAATATAAATATATAATAGAGAAATAGTAATTATATCAAAACGATAAGATCTATACTTTAAATTCGTTTTAACTCTCGTAATACCTAGAGCCGCTCCTGATAGTACAGTAGCAACTTTGCCCCTAACATGATCACTAACGTTCCAAGTTTTATATCTATACGGAGTAGTGATTTTTAACTTTTCCTGAAAAGCAGGGGGGAAATAAAATATGATAAAAGAGAAGAACATGTAGATGCATGCGATAGAATCAACACTCAGAGAGCAACAAAAGTCTACTTTGCCAAAAGGAGATATCAAAACATGGGGATAGTGCACCGTGTACGTATGAGCTGGTTTATTCCTTTTCTTAAAAATAAGTTTGTTTCTTGTAAGGACACTATTACACACTTATATTAATAGGATTTTGCTAATTAATAACTATCATATGTTTATTAATTACTTTCTTTAATTATAGAGAATCACAATGTTACTTTTGATTTATAATTTCATAGATTCGATGTTACTATTAAAAGATTAATGTTTTATGCTTTTCGTTTTCTTATATATGATAAGTTTAACCATTGCTATTAAACCAATGATCACCCATTTCTGCTATTAACTACTAATAATGAGGTTTTCTGGATTTTCTTGTGTGAACACTTGCTCATGATTTTTCATATATTTTACAGGTTTTGAGTCTCATTTGACAAGAAAGAACGGAAATAATTATGAATCTTTAGCTAGTTTTGTTTGCTAGCGGGCACTTAGTTACGGAATAATATCTATATTTTTCTTTTATGTTTTTTAGAATTTTGTCTCTTGAAAACTAATATAAATTCAGAAAACGCGTTTAAATGTTAGGGATGAAGTTTTCGTTTTCCATAATAGAAAATATAACCATAAATGATAGATTTCATTTTCTTAGAAATTTTTTCCAAATAACCTCAATTAGAACACGTTTTCTAATTTTTCAAAAATATGGTGAAGTATTCCGTAACTAAACGTACAAGCTTCTCGTTCTTCTTCAAAATGAAGTTATGATGTTGAAAGCTGTGGAGTATGTCAATAGTTTTACATATAATTCCTTATTTGGGTCGATTAACAGGTTGTGATTTTTCAAAAATCAAATAACTCGAAACTCGTTTAAACCACTCGAATAACACCCTGGGCAGTGAAAAGAAGTTGCTCGGATAAGTTTGAAATTAGAATGAAAGATGAGAGTTTTATTTAACTGGGGGACTGGTTTTGGATAAAAAAGATTGATAGGGACCATTTTTGTAAGTTAACCTTGAATGAAATCGGACTGCTTTTAAGGAAAAGTCTAATCCGAAACCATATGCATACCCAATCATCAAAAAGGCTTGTCTGCTTTCATTAATTTTTAAAAGTTCCTCTCGTTTTTTATTTTTTATATAATTCAAAAGTTACTTTTATACGATAGAAATTTCTGTTATCCAGTTGGAAAGACGGCTTTGTCTTTCTCTTTTCACTTTTATATTTTATTTTTATTTATATATAATAATATATAATATATATATATATTATATACATATAAAACAGTAAGAATTATATAGTAAATAATATCATTAATTGCCCTTAATAAAGATCAATTATATTTAGATCATGGGAATGGGAAGCGTATTTCTAGCGTTGAAAATCATCAACGTCGAGTAAGTCACTTTCTGACGTTGAAGGTTGAAATATGTTGAAACAATCAAATGTTCAATGTTCAATAGTGTGTTGAGCAAAACTGCTATTTCTATTCTCTTTCCTATTTATTTTTTCTGAATTTGATTGATCCAATAAATAGTGTTGTTCAGAGTGTTACTTTCAACAGTGCTAATAATAATGTTTGTATAAGAACTCAGACTTTTTAGTAACACACATGAACTAGTGGACATATCCAACTCAAATAGTGGGCTGGCCTCTTTAATAATTGATATATATGAATATATATATATATTTTGAATTACATTTTTATTTAATTTTTAAATAGTCAGTCTGACTCGAATTTATTTTAATTCGAATCTGTTGTGATGAGTCCGTTTTAACTCGTTTGTCCAAATTAAACTGCCCGTCCATTTCGTCATCTTTGATTTAAAAGCTCATATCGAGTCTCTAATAATCAAGTTTTTCACTAATATCAAATAATACCACCTCAAGACAAAAATATGTACTATTAACTAGTATCTCATATTTGCCAAAATGCTTAAATTTCAAAGAGAAACTTTGGATTTCTATTTTTAGTCCTAACAGTTTGAAAATCTCAAGATTTTGGATAGGGAAATAGTAATCGTTTGTAACTAGAAAAATTGTCTCATAACTAGTATCAAAATGTAAAGTCATTTGCCCCCAATTATGTAGGACACAAGTTCTCTTGATTAAAGTTGTATTTTTTGCTTTCATTCCCCACACACAAAGTATTAAAAAAGTAATTGATTTATGAATGAATATAATAAAAAGAAAACTAGACACATGTGTATCTGTTATCTAAAATATATGTCAAAGGTAAAGGAATTCGTTAGGTCAATTATAAGCGCAAGTTGAGAGAGACATGAAAAGTTAAGTAGTTGGCAAGTATTTGTCTCATGGATGGTGCACTAAAGTTCATGAAAAAAGGCCATATATACTTTAACAAAATTAAAGCTAGGAGCATGGTCGTTCGAGATTTTGAACATCTTTTATGTAATGTAATGTGCTAAAAAATAAAGAAATTGTTGGGTCTTAAAGAGTTCTTTAGTAACAAAAATATTGATCGAATCTATGTATATAGGCCTATATATTTCAATTACAAATATATGGATCCTACAAATGTATCAAGCAAAAAACGTTAAACAAGTGTACCTAGTAACCAAAGTGGATGAACAGAATTCGCATTAATTGGTTTTGTAAAAGTAAATTATGGCACCGCACCAACTATGTTATTTTACACATCATGGTGACTAAAACTACTATCACTTGTGCTTTGCTTTTGATAATATGCAATTTATAGAGTTGCTATGCACTCCATTTGTATAAGCAAAAGTCTATTAATATTAAACTTACGATGTATTAATGTAAGCTAACTAAATTAGTCTCGAGTCTTAGATTTGATCACTCATGATCATTATATTGTGGTTTCGACCTAAGTCTTGTAGATAGAAACATAAATACATAATTATTAATTATTTTTAATTATGATTTATGATAAATAAGAGTTAATTGCATGGTTGGTTATCGTGGTTTACATACAGTAACACATCTAGTCTCTGTAGTTCACTTTTTGCACTATAAGTTCAAAATTACAAATGTTGTTGCATAGATGGTCTCTCATTCATTAACTTTAACAATTCAACCGTTAAGTGCATTGAAATGACTATTTTAGCCATTGACCATTCTTCCAATATTTTTTTAATCATCTTCCACCATTAGTTAACAGTCTTTTCCTCTAAAATCTCTCTAAAGGGTTAAAGCATTTTGTCACCAACGTACTCTCCTTCATTTTTCTAGATCATCATCCTACTCATTTTAATACTAATGTCACAAACATACTTGTTAGTTAATTGTTGAGGTCACCAACGTTAATGATTAATTTGCAATCATAATTGTGTAAACACATGAAGATTAGTACTAAAAAATTAACCCATTTTATTTTCATAACCTAATATTGGATATAAACTTTCTGTAAAAATTTGAAATTTTTTATAATTTTATTTTATTTATTCTCAATTTATGTCCAAAATGTGATGAAAATTCAAATAAAATAGCAAATATTCATGAAAAATTATGAAAGTTTTACCATCTCAGTTTCTAATTATTTTAAGACTTGTGTAAACATTTCAAGTCATTTGGAGCAATAAAACCCGGTTTTCCAATATTTTAAGATTAAAAGCACACAAATTAGAATAAATACTAAAAAGAATTCAAATGATATAATTTTTTTGCGGGGTGTTATTTACTGATATAAACACCCCACAAAAAAAGTTTCAATAATTTTTGGCTTTGGGAACTAAATTTTATGATTAAACACTTCATTTTAGTAATAGTTTTGTATTAAATTGAGAATAAATAAAATACAATTATAAAAATTCTCAAATTTTTACAAAAATTTTATATCCAATATTAGTTTATGAAAATAAAGTTTAGTAATTTTTGGAACTAATCTTCATGTGTTTACACAATTATGATTGCAAATTAATCATTAACCTTGGTGACCTTAACAATTAACTAACAAGTATGTTGGTGACATTAGTATTAAAATGAGTAGGATGGTGATATTGGAAAATGAAGGAGAGTACGTTGGTGACAAAATGCTTTAACCCAAAAAGGGGCGCTAAAATGGTCATTTTAATGTATTTAACGATTGAATTATTAAACTTAATGAGGGAGGGACCGTTTATGCAATAAGTTTTTTATTTTAGTATTTCGATGAAAAAATGAAGCACATGAACTAGATATGTTACTGTGTATAAACTACAAGGACCAACCATGTAATTAACTTGTAAATTAAAGTACAAACTTTGACTTAAGTTCATATAAATCTCTGTTTTTATAACAATGATAAAATAATATTAATAATTCTACTAAATAATTTTTAGGAAAAGGTAAAAGAGAGAAAATGATATTATTACAAATACAACTTTTTTCCTGTCAATAAAGAGTCCCAAAAGTGCAGGCCGGTTTAATAAGTAAAAATAAGGATCATATCCCTTGTATGAAAATGAGATAGTGATGGGGGCAATGATGACTTTACGATGGTCTCCAACTAAGCTAAATGTTTCATCTTTCATTATTTCTTTTCAATCGAAGACAAGACCAAAACTCAAAGGCCGTTAACGAGTAATAATTATGATATATTAGTTTAAATGGATTTTGTTCTATTTCATTCATTTTTGATACATAAGCTATTTTATACTACTATACCAATATTTTTACTATTAAATTCACCATGCATGTTAATGTCATACGTGGGTTCTATATGACTCTTTTTTAATTAGCATCTAATTACCGTTGAATAAATATGGAAAACATAAATGCAGAAAATGTTTTTTTTTTCTTTTTATTATTATTTTTTTCTGTCCAAAACAATTCGCTTTTCAGTTTATAATATGTCATATGTGAATTGCAAACATATATAATGTCTGTTTCACGACCCAAGTTATGCGAATAAATCTATCAAGCAAAAAAAATGTTATAATGTTCTACCATCAACGATATGCTTAAACGTTATGAGTCAATGCTCTTGGTTTGCAACAACTAATTGAAGTTCAAATATTTGTTTTACATTATTTTAGAATTACACAACCTCAATAGATTAAATATATATATATATATATATGTTAAAGTTTTGTGTTTCAAATAGAACAAATGATCAGTGAGTTTCAAAGTTCCAATTATGGAAGGAAGGAATAGTATATGGGACTAAAAAGTTAGTTGGAGAGAACCCATTCAATCATACACCTCTTGAGCTTTTGGGTATCTCCTAATATTATACTGATTTTAACAAGAGCTAATTAACGTTTAATTATATGCTTGTGGGGTGTGACATTGTATAGGTATTAACAAATAATATTGCAAACTTGTCGTGAATAGTAATACTGTCTCCGTCTCACCATAAGTGTGTATTATTTTGAGTTGTCTTAAATAAGTGTTTGCTTACATGTTACAACTCAATCCAAAAAGATTTTAGTGGGTAGAAATGTTATTTGATTGCTGAAGAGTGTAGTTAGTGGATATTTCTAAAACTATGTGTATAGTTAAAGTGGACAGTTTGACCGGGACAGAGAGAGTACTATTAAATCAAATTATTGTGATAAAAACACATTTTTAATATATTTATTGTACTTTGAATACATTTTTTCCTTTTAGAAGTAAGATCTTATTTCATTATAAACCTAAAAGTTGGCCATATTTTGAAACGAAACGAAATGGGGTTAATAATGTGCATTTACGTGTTCATAGACAGCATGATTACATTTATATTGTGGTCCACTCTTTCAACATGCACCTTAATTTCCATCGTATTTGACTTTTACTCTTTAAAATACTTGGCTCATTCGTACTCTTTTTGGAACAATATGATGCCTAGATTAACTTGTTATTCTAATAAATATAACATTGTTGATGAAGTTACAGAGACTATATATATATATATATATTAGATTAATTGTAAACTCTGATGTTGAGTCTTGACCCAAAATTTGTTAGTGAGAATAAATTTAATATGGTTAGTTTAATCAATTTTCTAAATGTAAAAATCACCTCCTTTTTGTTATCAGACCATTATTCCTTTTTATTACTACAGAAATTTGTACCATCGGAGCTGTTATTTATGTTTTCAGTACTAAGGAAACAAAAAACAGTTGTAAGAGAACAATCAAGTATCCTCCTATATCACTTGTAACTAGCGATTCGTCAGAAATGGTGTCATTTGAAAAATATATCGGGTTTAATTTCTGTCACGATTTATTTAAAATTTCCTTTATAAAGCTGGGTACGGTTGGTTGGGTTTTCATTTAAGCGAACCGCTAGATGAGTTTAACTATCTCTCATGTGATGGGACTCAAACTATAGCGTCAAATGGTAAGAGTCCACGATGTTTCTTCCTATTGCAAAGATCATCTCAGCAGGTATATTAGTCCGTTTTTATTGATTAGAGCAGGTTCATAGACTCTGCTAATTCGCCAAGAGGATATTTTTGTATCAAATCCATATTATTGTAATGGGCTAAATGAGTTGTAGGATACTGGGATTACCCACATAATCCATCTTATGTAGACTTCAAATTATGTATCCAGTTATAGAGTGGCCTAACGCCCTAACTAGCATAGAAACGGGTTCTTTCGACCCATTATTAGTTTCTGGTATAAGTAGTCCTTATTAGTTATGTGATACTAAAAATATTAATTAAGGGTCTAATAAGTTATCAACTAAATAATAAATTGCAAAAATTTATAACCATTTTTTAAATATAAAAGTATGAGTAACAAATGGGTAAAATAACCTCTCTTACTCGCACGAGTTGTTTCATAATATGACACAGGCTCACCACTTATTATTATTAACTATCCAAATACATCATCTTTAAAAACTGAAGTCTGATACTATCTTAAGATCAACAATCACACCATAATCATTATTCGTTTCTAAAATAATCATGTTCATTAACTAAACTTGGTGTCTTACTTATTTTTATCTGATGCATCAAAATCAGCTGTTTAAAAACCGTCAAGTTCAATTCCGTAATCCGTATCCATGTAATCCAATCTTGTACCATCTCTAATCCAACAATCATGTAATCGAATACCCAAGAAGTGTTTGTAGCTAAAAGGGAGAAAAGAGAAAGCAGTACTACCATCATGAGATTTTTCTAAAACAAGATACACACACATACAAATCTGCAACAAAAAATCAGTGGCTAAAGTTCCTTACTCGGGGTTACTTTATCTTCTTCATTAGAGTAGATGTCCTAAACTCCGCATCGTCTTTGATAAAACTCCACCACAAATAAGTGAGAGGTATTGTGGTCGCATGCCAAGCAGCATGTGCATCTACAAATCCTTCATATGGAGGGAAATCGTATATTTCTAACAGCATTGCTAGTGCACCCACAACTATCACAAACCATAGTTTCCAACGGGAAGGATGACCACTTACTCCACCCCATATTGCCCAGATCAACAGTTGTGCAACCCCCATGGCAACACACACTTTCATGTTCCATCCTAACAAATTTACATAGTCAATAAATTTCTGAATAAGTAACGAAAAGAACAAATTTGGTATACATTCAGGTTAGAAATATAGATAAGAAAGATACCGTAATCCAGTTTGTAGTTGTTGAGGTACAAAATGTGGGTGGTAATAAATGCAACCAATGGAGCGGAAACCATGACTCGTGCAGCCTCAAGCCTCACATTGAAGCTTCTTAATATGGCTACAATGAGCGAGTATCCAAGCAATGCAATTGCAGAGAAGTAGTCTAGCTTTTCTGTTAAGTCCACATCTCTGTATATTTTACAAACTTTATCACATAAGGTCACTTTTGAAATACCATAATCAATTGGAATATATGTTTGCTTATAGGAGTCACTATAAAGAAATACTGGTAAAGTTTGCTATATGGTTAAAAAATAGGAGTTCATATCTATTGATTAATTAACAAGTTCAGAAAATAAATTAGCTAATCTCAGCCCTAAAACACAACCAAACAACTCATTTTTAACAAATCAACCACAAAGGTAAAAAATTTTGAATAATGCAATTGGTGCCAATGGACACATTGACAAGTTGAAAGGCATGTTACTGAAGTTCTAAACTTCATAGGCCTAAATAGACTGCATACCCATTGCAACATTTTTGCACATTCTACGAAGTTGTTCATCCAGATCGATACTCTGTAATTCAAATTACTGCAGGACTAATAAAACATATAGCATGGCCACAGTTTTTGGTCATTGCTCAAACACTTTAACGAACTACGTAACATGAATTTAACAAACAGTTCTAGCTCCAAGATACTATTATCAATATCGATAGTATGAGGTAATGATGACAGGCCTTAACACGAGCCTTGTAATGTTTAAAGAACATTTAATATATATCTATATCAATTTAAAAGAAATTCAACAAAACTCACCGACTGTGGAAAACGGCACTCCAAAACCACGAGTTCAACGCTAGGAGCCCGTATAGATGCCATAGACCGGCATAATCATAGTATGGCTTTTTATCTGATCTCATAGGCAGCTTGTAATGCAAAAGGATGAAAAAGGATACCCACCCATGAAAATGCATTGCCAGATTTAGTGCCGAAAAGGCAACAGAAGCAGGCTCCTGCAAAAAGACATTATCTGTGTCAACACTTAAAATTGATATATAAAAAACGGCCTTAGAATCCGCTTTGATGGTAACAAACCTGTATCCCGAATACTCGTTTGAAAGGCCATTTACCATGATACTTGACAGGCTCGTAACCAGATGCAGCTCTATCTTTTTCCCTATTGAGCATACAATGGTAGCGGCAATCGCTATGGCAATCCCATTGTTTCCACCTTATGTACTGAGGTTCTTGCATGTACCAAGGTCCATCAAGCGCGGCACCATCAGATGAGAAGTTGCAGTGTGGAAAGCATATCTCACCCACACATCCAGATGTCTCACAATCTTTTAAGCAAGACCTGGATCATGAAACAAAACTAGCATAAAAAGAAGTTTCCTTTAAGTTTAATAGATTTTGTATCATTTCATAGCTTTAAGAAGAGAATAATGTATTTAAAAGCACATTATGAGCAACGGTATGTGAAAATCCATGAGCTACTAACACAAACTACCGAGTGATATTTTAATGTACAAGAAAGGGTCACTGCCATGAACTAAGGCTTCTTGGAATTGCTTAAAAAAGTTTTACGGAACTCGTGGAGATGCTAGCTATATGATCGGAAAAAGATATAGCATGTTTCATCAGAAAATTTATTTTTAATTGCAAACGGTAAATTTGAGTGTGTTAAGGCACAATAGTTCACCAAATAAATGCTTAACTTCTTGTAGAATGGATGCTATAAGCTCTTAGATTAGCAACAGGTCCTAACAAGTGAACAAAATCGGAAACACCACTATGTGGACAAAATACAAACTTTACCTATAAGTGGGATCAGCATCACCAACACTTGCATGAAGAACCCCCAATAAACAAGAAAATGCACACAAACAGATCCAGTAGCAACGTACCATCTGCACAGATTGAGATACTGTAATAAATTCAATGCATTCAGAAGATGAAACACCAAAAAGAATGTGATTATGTGAGTGAGTGTGCAGTATCCCGATTCAATTAGGCATGCGCCTATGTAATATAAACATTATTTCACTCCCTCGCTTCGGGCAGGACCGCAGGAGAACATGTGAATTGAAGACCATACAGAGAATAAATGTTTCCACGGTGAGGCCATATTGTAATCACCTCCTGTGCTTCAAGAACCAATGCAAAATCTAAGATTGCATCTTCCCCCTAAGATTCCTTAATGTCTCGACCTTTTCTACTTGTTTGCAATATGCCAATATGGTAGCAGAGCTAGCATGATTTGTCTTTTTTTCCTTTCAAGAATAGAAACGTGCCACTTAATGTACTAGTCGTTATAATATATGATGAGTAACCAAAAAACATTAATATTATAGTGTTTTACATCTGATAATTTTAATTTGCACTTCTATGTCCTACCCATCATCTGGAATTTCATCTTCTTTTGGTCACATGCATCTCAAAAAAAAAAAAAAAAATTCTTACACACCACAAGCTATAAGTTTCGAAATACAATCGCTAAATGCTCACCAAAAATGATACAAATCTCATAAAACCTAGATTTCTCAGTTAACCACTCCTACCATCCCACAATAGAGATTCCACAACTTAGCTTAAAATTCAAACCTCACGTTCTTCAAACTATGTTGTTCACTTTTCAAACCATTGCACATAACTATTTGTTCCCATTGTCATAATGAAAAATTACATAGTTCACAGCAGTTAGCAATTTGGACAAATTGCGAAAATATAAATAAATAAACACGAAACATGATTTGACACTTTCCTGTCCAAAATCAACAAAGAGTTGAGTACACTTTCAAATTCAATCCCTATTTATATAAGAGAAACAGCTAATGTAGTTGTCCTATCTACCAAACAATGCGTATTGATATCGTAAACAGATCTAATTGAAAAAAATAGACTCTTAACATCAATACAGAGGTAGGGAAACTCTCTCTAATATTTCAGATTTTCTTTATGTAACTTTACTGACCATAAAAGCCAGACAAAAAATTTAATTAGAAAATTAAACACACTCGCACTAAGGGAGCCCCAACGAACTTTCCAGACCTTTATAAACACTCATTGATTAAAATTACACATTTAAATTCACAACATATAATATAATATATAATATATAATATATATGTACAATTAAGTAGGTCATAAGCTAACGAGCAGACTTACTCGGACACACTCGATTCGATCTGATGGTGAATTGACCAACTGCAATAAATACCTAATCAACAACTATAATAATTCTAAGTAATTCACTAACACAATTAAAGAGAAAACGTCATTCAGAGAACACTAATTTTAGATTCAAACTGATTCCGATACACTAACTGTGACTTAATGATAACAGTTAAACGTGTCTCTATGAAATTTAAATAGTAGTAATATATAAACAGATCTGAAGGTATATGGAGACGTATAAAACCTGATGACGTAAGCAGAGTAAGTGAGTGAGTTCACCTGATGAAGATGAAACTTCCGGCTGAAAGAGAGTATTCTTGTCAATGCTATGTATGTCAGTTCGACAGAATTGATCTGTTCTTCTTTTTCCAATATTATTATACAAATAACCCTTCTTGTTTTCGTAAATATTCACTTTAGTCCTTCAAGTTTTGTAGCTATTAATTAGGAGTAACTAGCTGAGCTGGGTTGACGACATACAACACAACTATTTTCGTTCCTTTTTTCTACATTAACTTTTTATTAATTTATTATAAAGATAAAGATGTTTCAATTATTTTAAATAAAGAATTTAGGTTATATGTATTGAAAGTAAAACTTGAGGTTATTACTAATCCTTTTCTTTTTGTTACCGATGTTAAGCATGAGTGAGCCCTTTTGTTTCAAATCATTTTAATTTATTAAATTAAATTAAAATATTTATTAAAATAAAAGCATTACTATTTTGTGGTGAGTTAAAAATAAAAGAGTAGAAAACAATTAAGTTATAACTCAATCAAGTGGCTTCAAATCTATAATGACATGTTCTTTCTCACCCTTTTATTGTTAGCTATAAAATATTTTATATTTGACCATGATCATTTTAGTTTCTCCAAACTAATTACTAGTATTTGTTAAGTTCATTCTTTAATTTTATTTATCCACAATATCTCATAATTATAATTTAAGCCCCATAAATGCTCCCTATTAACCACGCTAGCTAATATTAGGCTTGCCAATCCATAACTTAACATGATAACGACTTTATTAAAGTCATATGTCACTAATTAGTTAATAAACTCTTTAAGGTACAAAATGGAAATAGTATATTTAAAAAATTTAATGATGATAATATTAATATTAAGTTGAATTAATATTAATTCTAGTTAACTCGTGATTTCCTTTTCAGTTAATTCTAATAAATTTATTTCTTATATATATATATTTTTTATAAAATAGTTATGTATTTTTGAAGTCACTCTATATAATAATTAGACCACTCCCTATGGTGACTGAACAAGACTGTAAGACTGACCTCTACGTCAGCGCCACGTCAGCGCTAAGACTGAGGACTAACCCAAGACTGAACGCTGCCTATGGTGACTGCAAGACTGAGCAAGATTGTGTCACGTCAGCGCCACGTCATTTCTTAAATATCAATACAAATACATTTTTTAATTAATAATAAAAAATTACAATAATTAAAAAACTAATTTATATTAATAATAAAAATTACAATAATTTAAAAAACTAACTTATATTAATACTAAAAATTACAATAATTAAAAAAGTACGTTACATTAATTATTAAATAAACTACGTTACACTAATAAATAAAAACATTACAATAATTAAAAGTCTACGTTACAATTACTCGTCGTCCGTGTCTTCGTTCGTCGGTTCGTTAGGCGTAACATTATTTCGAATACGGAAATTTGACGGGAGGCTCCAAATGTGTTCGATGAGATTATTACGAAGTGAATGATGCGTTCGTTTATCGCGTAATTCTTTTTCCATACGAGCATGAACCGCCACCCTCTACGACCAAGTACGTCGCGGAAGATTATTCGAGTTTCGGAGGTAGTCTTCCTCAAGTTGACATATATTGCGCCCGTTGTCTTCGGTTATCATGTTGTGTAGAATCACACAAGTGTACATGATTCTTCTTATCTTGTTAATACTATACGGTCTTGCCGGATTTTTAAGTATCGCCCAAAGACCTTGAAGAACACCGAATGCTCGTTCTACGTCCTTTCTTGCAGCTTCTTGGAATCTCTTGTATTTGATATTCTTTTCCTCGATCGGACATTTAAACGATTTAACAAGAGTCACCCATTCCGGATAAATCCCGTCAGCGAGATAATATCCTTTGTTATATTCAACCCTATTCACAGTAAACCTTGACTCGGGAGCTCGATCTTGGAGTAAATCGCTAAACAAATCTGATTCATTAAGAACATTAATATCGTTGTTCGAACCTGTTGGACCAAAGTAAGCGTGCCAAATCCACAAATCGTACGAGGCCATCGCTTCGAGCATGATTGTTGGATGCCCGTGATCACCTCGTGTGTATTAACCTTTCCATGCTACTGGACAATTTTTCCAAGGCCAATGCATACAATCGATGCTTCCGAGCATCCCTGAAAAACCATGTAACTCCACATGTTTAGCTTGTAAACGTTGAACATCTTGTAGAGTAGGTTTTCTTAAATACTCACTCGAGTATAAATGAAATACACATTTAGAAAAGTTATCTAAACAATCATATGAAGTTTGTTGACCCATATGTAAATATTCATCAAACGCATCAGCGGCACAACCGTATGCCAATTGTCATATTGCGGACGTACACTTTTGATAAACATTAAAACCAAGTGTACCGGTGCAATCGGGCGCTTGATGGAAAAAACTAAAATATGGAGGTAGCGGTAGTTGAGAGTAAGACGTTATACCTTTACATATACGGAGAAACAATGACTTGCTCATCCTATATCTTCTTCGAAAGTAATCTTCGGGGAATGTTGGATTATTCACAAAGTAGTCTTGCCACAAACGTTGCCCGGCACTGAGACGATCTCTATTTAAATGTCTTCTACGTATTTTTGGCCGAGAACTTTCGGCTTCGTCTTCTTCATTTTCTTCTAACCCTTCAAGAATATCGAGCATACCAATTGGATCGTAAGAAGCAACAATTGTTTTGAATTCTTCTAGATCGGAATCGTCGTCGGAATTACTATAGTGATCCATTTAACGATTTGATAAAAATAAAAAGTATTTGAATTATATAGGATGATGTAAATAAGTAGAAGTTGGAAGAATTGTGTGTGAAATAAAGAAGGAAATGGAAGATTTGTGTGTGAAAAATATAGTAGAATGTATGTGTATTTATATTGTTTTAAAATAATTAAAAAAAAAGTTTTTTTTTTATTTGGATCGGCCCGTTAACTAGCCGTTGCCCAACGTACACTGGGTTTCTTCATCCTCGCGTCCTGGCATCGTTCTCAGCAAGACGAAACAGCCATAGGACGGTCCCAAGACGGGACCGTGTCTATGGCGACGGGCTGCAAGACGGAAGACGTGGCATCCATGTGGGAACAAGACGGGGACGAAATCCCCCATAGGCACCGGTCTTAATAGTCTCTTTTAAATAAATGAAAGAGGATTGCTCAATTCCTCCTTGATCTCCTTCTATATCGATCGTATGATTGAGATTTTTTTATGACTTCAATTTCGATATTTAAAAGTGTGCCCATGAGAATATGATCATAACATTTTTGGTCCTTACACTTTTTCTTCCGCTCCCAATTACAATGACATTGTGGAGGAAATTTTTTCGCAACAATCCAAATACCTTAGCTTCTATGGATATGATTGTTATTGACAAGCATGTAAGCTTTTTTAACCTATTATACCTTGCGCCATATATTTCTACTTTTAAATGAGTTTTCCTCAACGCGGGTATTTTTATTTTTTGTTATGGTGCTTCGTAGGGTCACAAGATACAAGCAATGATAAAGAAGAATTTAATTCATAATTTTGAGGATATGTTAGAGGAAGGCTCGGTTGTTGAACTCTTCAACTTTGAGTTAGGTTCCGATGTAAGAAATTACTTGTGAGTCGTGCACCAAAGCAAAATCAACTTCTACAAATCAACAAGACTGAAGAAGTCACAAGCTTTTAAAACAATGTTGACGTATTTTTATTATCCTATAATTAGCTAATCAATTGTTCAACCCAAATACATATTTATTATTTGTTACATAATTATATTGTTAACTTTTAAAATTCAAATGTGTTAGTTGCATAGTTGCGATTTTCGAGTCTATAAACTAGTAATTCATATAATGAAATTTCTAGAACGTGTCTGATAATTTTACTAGATCGAAATTTCAGTGATTAGAAAATAGAAAGAGAACAAGATCGTGATCTTGACATATAATAAATTAATATCATCAGATTCAATTCATCTGTCTGTGATTCTTTGATGATGAAAAAAACAGAGTTGAATTGTTCAAGTTCAATCCACTGGACTTTTTGGCAACCAATTTGTATTTGAAATTTTGGACTGGGACACTCCACCTACGACCGCCAGTAAAAATGCCTACTTAAGACCTCACAAAAGCCCAATAAGCTATCATATGTTTATACCAGTATATTAGAAAGGCCCAAGTATATGGCCTATAAAAAAATAGAATGTGGTCACACACAATATAACACATACATGATACATGATTAATCGTTATTAGTGGTGATTTAAATAAAATACGTATATAAGTCATACCTTTACTATATATTATAGACCAAAATTCCAAGTTACGTAACAAATACCAATAATTAAAACTAATATCACATCTTAGCAACCCAAATAAAAAATGCTCGGTAACATCACATTCAACATTAATATGACATTAAATTCATTAACAGCATCCATATAAAATTAATAAAATAATTAACAAACAAATAATTTTTTTTTAAGTAAAGTTGAATCTAACACTATCTAAGGGCTGACTAGGAATATTTGGATACATACAACACCAACTCCCACCAACTTTTGATGATAAACTTAAAGAGCAATTTGCATGCCATAACATCCATGGATTAGCTGCAAACTTCGCACAATGAAAGTAATCATTTGGTGGAACATCACTTTATTATATCTTTAATGAAAAACGATAATAGATAAATAAAACAAATAACATCATGTATAAACCCGTGAAACTTTGTTAAATGCCTACCTTAAAGAATTTTGTTTTGATGTACCTAAATATGTACGTACCCCTAAAATTACGTGTAAAGATTGGATTGCTGCATATTTAAGATTAGATACATAGTATTTATGATTGCTTTTTAGTCACATTTAGCATTAGTTTCCGTTCAAATACCTAAAACTATGTTTAAAGATTTGATGCTGCATATTTAGACTCGCACTCATACTTAGAATTGTCTTTTATACACATCTAGCATTACTTCCTCTTAAAACATTTGAAGGTGTACTTAAAAGCACACTATAGGTTTTTTACTTGTTGATAACAACCTACATACTGCATGATCCCATATATTTATTGTTATTTTTCAACCTTTTAAGCCCATAAACTTGATATAGTTAACAACTCCAAACCTGTCTAGATCTATTATCTTGTGTATTTGTTAATGCAAAATTCATCGATGTATATGTGTGTGGATATATATATATTGACAAGATTAAAACTTTATTAAGATTATTAAATACAAGTTGTTCTATATCCTATCATTCATTCATTGTGTGCAAATAATGTGCAATATCCGCATTAAGTGCGATGAAAGGGCTAGATTGATGCCAACATCAATCCACTATACCACCTAGTAGGTCGCACAAAGCATGCCCATATATGATCTTTTCACCAAACCCTACTTGTCAATTAAGTACCACTATTATGTCAGTTATTTGACCATCTTTAATTGCTTTTATTTTTCATTTACATTGATATTTTGAGTTATCTTCATTCACATGATTTTTGTAGAAAAATAATTTCAGTATAAGTCATTTACAAAATGTAACGTGTCTATCTATACTCGATCTTGAGTTTTCTAACATTAGAGCTAGGTGTTTTGCCACAAGCCATAATTGATTAATATGTCAACATGGTTCACTCATTTTGGTTTATCAAGTATAAATAATTATTATTATTTGTGTAATGTTATATGTTTCATGTATTTTGATCGCCAACTACATTCACTTGTTTGGATATGTTTTTTTAAAATGATTAAATGTATTTAAGATTATATAAAACTTATAAGTCAAACAAATCCAACTTATAATTTCAGTTTTATTATATTATATGGATATATATGTTAGTTGTTCAAAGAATTAACAAGCGAGCATTCATGACAGTTTCGTTTTCTTCTAATTTGGTTGTTGCTATAATATAATATCTTTTTTAAATGGCACATCTATAATTTAAGAACAATCATAAATCTACCGTCAATTTTAATTAATATCTCACATTTATGCGTTGTTTGTGTGTAATGTATAACAATTTGAAACTTTCAAAAATATTAGAGTGAATTACACGATGAATTATTTTTGTAGTTTGCAAAAAGTAACACTGATCATCTTTTTATCTTTAAAATTATACGGACCATCCTTGTAGTTTGGAAAATTCCATACCCATAATCTTTTCAGCTAATAGCTACTAAATTAGTTTGCTAACCCTTAACATGTACAGAAAAACTGTGAGCGTATGATTTTGTAACCATAAGGACGATCTACATAATTTTAAAAATACAAAAACAATCAGTATCATTTCTTACGAATCACAAGGACCATCATATAATTTACTCAAAATCACAAGGACCATCATGTAATTCACTCAAAATATTATGTACACACTACACACCATCCCATGAGTGAGATATGAACCATAATCTTTTGATTAATAAATATATCTCATATCACTAAGTCAAATTAAGGCACTTTGATGCAATATTAGAGGATGTATAAATAAGGTTTTAGAATTAAGTGTTGATACAAATCTACTTGACTAAGGACACACTAAAACTCAAATATCTCGTTAAACTAAACACATGTTATATTTTCAAAGTAAATTTAGTTCTCTTGTCTTTTGTATAAAACTAAGTCTTGACATATTGTATTAATTGTATTAATAGTGTAAAAATAAAAATAAAAAGGACAAAGCAATAGATTTGGACTCGACCCATTGGAAGTCATCCCGGCGCCCTTGAGAGGTGTTCAAAGGGGGTAATGTAAAATACATTATTTAAAAAATAAATTAAATAAAAGTCAAGGAAAATGATGCATAAAGGCATGCATGGAAAAGCTGGGGTGGATGATTTAATGCATAACGTGACACATGTTTTATTATAACCTTTGCGTGCTTTCAACGTTTATTATGGAAACATACATATGAAATTCGTATTATTAACTAGTATCTCATAATTTGTCATTTTATTAAGTTTGAATCTCAACTTTAAGCCATTACAAAAATTATCGGTAGCTTATAATTTGAATTTAATAAGTGTTAAACTTGTAGCGGGTTTTCCTCGTTGTTCTCATATCACGAGTACACTTCCCACTACTAGGAAGCTAGTCGTGCTCCCGGTAACGACGACCGCAAATCATCATGGATTTGTGTCTTTGTTTCGTAGTTTGTTAATAGTCAAATAAAAAAGTTGAGGCCAGATAAATTTAGTTATGGTTATTCATAACTAGAAGCAATTGTACGGGTAAATAGTCGATTGTAGCCTTGTAGGCAGTCATGTTTATGGTTTTCTATCTCAAACATATATCGATGAAATTGAACTTTTACTTTGATTTTTATTATAAAAATTAAGTTCAGTGTTTAATGTGTGAATTGTTAGGATCGAACCTTAATTCACCGTATAAGTCTAAATGATGTTTCATTCTAAAATCAATATAAAAAATATTGAATTTGCACCCATATATGAACTCGCTTAAATTACTTGTATTAAGATTTTTATATTCATATAATCCAACAAATCCTAATAAGAAAAGTAGTAAAGTAAAAGTAGTGAAACGTTCATGTGTCAAAGTGGCCATTTCGTGCAGATATCAACTATGACACGGGAATGGAAATACATTAATTTGGTTTTTATATCTTGATTGTGGCGAGTTCCTAAAGGCAAGTGTGACATGCAATACGCATTCAATGCTACAATAGGTTTGGTCAGAAGGGTGAAAGCGGTACTGTATATATGGTCATGAAACACATCGTTTTTATAATTTAATAATTGTCGATCTTGCACAACACGTGTTTCGTCCGTTGATTTTGGATCTTTAATGTTAAAAAGAAAGTAATCAAATATGTACGAACTTTCAATAGTATTAACAGTAATTTAAAAATTGAAAGATTAAAAAAACGGGTTAAGAAAACGTGTATATATACTGGCTGATCAACTCCGAATAAATAATTTTTTTTGGTTTCATTGTATTGTTTTCTCCTAAAAGTACAGAAAGTTGTTATCCATTTTCAGTGTCGAAGGATCTTCAATGTCCGGTTTATATTTTAACATTGATATTCAAGGTCAAAGTTAAAAATCGTTCAATATTGAATTTATTTTTTCAGCATCGTCATTGAAGATCAACGTTAAAATTTTTAACGTTATATTGAACTCTTTTATATATATATATATATATTAGTTCAAACACATTAGTATATTGTTCAACAATTGCCACTCTCTTAGCACCCGATGTTGAAGTTAACATTGAATTAACAACTTCTCGTGCTAAGTAAACTTATACCGTAAACATGACAGCAACACATAGGAATTTAAGAACGGTTTTAATTAAATACTCGGAATTATGTTTTTTGGTTATTTATTATTTGTTATTATCTATTCCGCATTTGTCTTTCGAATTTAATTTAATATATTGATATAACTAACTAGTAATGAAACATGACGTGGATTGTATTCCGAGCCGAAAATGAATTTGATTCGCTAGAAAAATTCATTGGTAATACTAGATAAATAAACCTAAAAAGAAACACTTAATCAACACTCCGTAAGTAGATGATGTACATAACATTTTTTTATATACCTGACACGGTCCGGAGCAAATCGATTGGAGATGTCGAAAAATCAACTTCTTTGAAATTTAATATATTTTTTTGTTAAATACTTATTTATTGTTTTTATTTCTATATTTAAGCCGGTATTCATCTTCTATTAACTTATTTGGCCATGTGGATGGTTAAAAATGAAAAGGGAGTTTAGAGGATTGAAGCAACTTGAGCCTATCCCAGCGAGAGAAGAAAGGATTTGAGTTTCACCGACTCCCCACCTTCAATTCTTCAAACCATATCCATTAATAGTAGAAGTTTAGAAAGGAAAAGAAACATATAATCTGGGCATTTTAGAGGTCTCAAAAGATAGATATGCACGCACACATCTTTATTTTTATTTTTTTTATATTTATTATTTTAATTTAAAGGTTCAATTTGAAAAACAAGTAACTTTGTAACAAATTTTGGTTATGTCACCACTGTCTGTAAATAAATCCAAAATTCCTAGAATTATGCACAAAAGTTTTAGTTAAAAAAAGTCTGTCTTTTTGAAATGTATATATTCCCATTTACAGTATACATCATGAGACATGAATTGATACTGACATGTTTGAATACCCATAGATTATATATTTTTTTGAACGGTAATTTTATTGAGAAACTAGCAAGAAGTTAGAGAAAATTACAAGTTTAACAAGGTAGGATTTTGTGTTCAGATATTTCAATTGAGTTTTCTTTTGCTACGACTAGAAATTCACAAAAACGACATTTGCACGATGTCTTCGAATATAAGGTCCTTTTTAGGAGGGTTAGAGCCAAATAAGCATTGATTTCTGAACCTTCAAATGATCCACCACATCACATAACACGTGCCCTCGAAAATCTCCTTCGTACGAGCAGAAAGACGAGAGTTGGATATCCAATTGAGCCAGTCAGTACGGGAATTGAGGGAGGTTTCTTCGATGTCCCACCAATGGAAAACTTTATGCATGATTTGTTTTGTTAGAGAGCAGGAGAAAAAGATATGGGATGTGGATTCCACGGCAACGTTGCATAGAGGACAGAGAATCGATGGAATCTCCAAACCACGAATGGATAGGTTCAACCTAGTTGGCAGTCTATCCAAACCGATCCTCCAAGCAAGAATTTTTACCTTAATGGGAATCAGCTTCACCCACCTTGTAGGGATATCCATCTTTGGCAAAAGAGAATCATTAATAAGGTTACAAACTGATTTAACTGTGAAGTCACCCGAGGCTTCTAGAGGCCAAATCCATCGGTCAATCGAATTAGGGAGAATTACTTCAGTGATATGGGAGCGTAAGGCGTTGTGTTGCTCCTCTTCAACCCCCCCTTAAGGGTGACGACGGTAAGATATTTCCAAGGAAGGATGTCCCATTTTCTCGGCCACTGAGATGTCCTTATTTAACTGTGAAGTCACCCATAAATTATATATGACTTATGCTAAATAAAGCTCTAACAACTTTCAATAAGAAGATCCAATTTAAAATTTTTTTATTATAATTTAAAATCTCATTATTAAATATAATTAGCTAATAACCTGCGCGATATGATCAAAACGCAGTATACTTTGTATAATGAGCATCAAATTTGTTTATATCATTTTAGATAGTTCAGTTTACTTATATCTAGTGATTTTACATTAAATAGAGAAATTGTTTCTAATTGTGTAATGTATAATAGTAAGGAAATTATTCGTTTCATTTTGTATGAAATGTTATTAAGTAACTGATATTGCATCATTTTAGTTAAATAATATTTAATTAACTTTATTTTAAGAGTCAAAATGTGATAGTGCTGTTTTTCCTATTAAATATTTTTTTAAAAGAAAATAAAAATACTTAACAAGTATTTTAGATTGTGAATTATCAAACGAAATACAATTGCTAATCAAGTGAAATGATCAGTACGTTATGGTGAAAGTCAAACAACATACACTCCTATCAAACATAGGATAAACCCCTCCCTCACCTTCTCACAAAAAGAAAAATATGTGAACAAGTCACCTTACTTTTTTTTAATTAATAAAGTCATTCAGTTATTTAGTAATAATAAACAATTAAATTTATTTACATATTTTGTAACTAATAAAGCCTTTCAACTATGTTGTCCTATTGAAACGTATAAATTTTAGTGGTAGAGCGCTACACTAATAATTGAAAAATCACTTTAATATTATATGAATAATGATTTTATTTAATTTTATTATTATTTATCAGTTTATTTTATTATTATTCTTATTATATATAATATAAATATAAATTGCTGTACAGTTAAATTCATACCAAATAAAACTTATCTATCTCAAGTAATATTCCATATTATCTTAAATCTTAAACTAATATATATGATACCGCTAAATTATATGAGTAAACTTTTTGAAACATCTTGTTTTGTTAACTACTCAACCTCTGTTATCCCTTGTAACGCATGGTTTCGGCGCTAATGGGTTCTTACCTGGAGTATGCAGATGTCATTACAAGAATGTTAACTTTGAAGTGATATCAATAATCAATTTGTAACCTATTAGATTTAAACCGGGTCAAAAGAGAATTTTAAGTTTGAGGAAAGTTCTATCACTTGTCGTCCAATTAAAAAGGTTGTAAATTACAGTTTGAGGTTATACATATTATGCGCGAATCTTCAATTTAGAATATTCTTTTCTAATTTTCTCAACTTAAATTCTTAAGCGATATACTATCTAGATTTCTTAAAGGCTTAACAGACAAATAAGAAATCAAATTTTATTCAAATGTTCACTTATATGAAACATCTTCATTTCGATTTGATTGGATAATTTGATAGATATAATTATTCAACAAGATAACCCATCTAATGAAAATTATTCATCAAAATGAACTATCTCAATATAATTTATTCATTCATATGAACTCGGTCGATCATGTAAGTGAACATTTCAATAATTTATTTTCTAATCGAATCGAAATAAAAATGATTTATATTGTGAATATTTTGATACCTAAAGGTAAAATATTATTTGAGAATTACCCCTCGTAATTCTTTTGAAACTGACTGATATCACATCTTATTTGTTCCATGTTATATTAGTCCATGTGGTTAAACTATTCAAATCACTTGTCCAATGTAATTATCACAATTAATTAGTTATCTAAATCATGGTATGGCCATATTTATATGAAACTTAAAACCACGTGGATGAATGAAGGAAGAGATCTACCATATATGAATGATAAATTATCATTTATTACATTTGATTAAGTGACATACATGTTCATATTCGTATCCACTATTTAATCATTTATTTCATTTATATCTACTAATTGCTGATGATACGGATCGGATTAATATCCAAGGACCCGATAGGCTGATGAAATGGTTTTAATTAATTTGTAAGTGATGATGTACAATATATTTGGAGGGAGATGATACTGAGAGGATAATCCGGTTATCAATTGTAATTGAACTGATAATTAATATGAGATTTGTCATCAAATGTACTATAATACCCTTCAGGATCATTTTAACTAATTTAAAAATTAGAATAATACATTTGATAAATAAACGATTTAACGTTTAAAATCGTGTCTTATTTGTTTTACAATAATTAAATCCTATATATATACAGGGTGGGAATCAAAAGGGAAGAAAAAAATTAAGGAATGAGGGAAGCAAATCTCAATCCTTGATTTCTTCATAAATGAATTTTAAAAATCACAAATAATTTCAAAATTTAACATTCATCACAAATGAATATTAAAAACATTTATTTATGAAAAAATCAAGGACTAAGATTTGTTTTCCTCCTTCCTCAAGATTTAAAATTTCCATATGGATCTTTTCCCTATATATATATATATATATATATTGTAAAACAAAGTTTAAAGTAAAACAAATAAGACACGATCTCTAACACTTTGATTAACTAGTAATTAATTTATCTAATTTATTTAATTCATTAAATGTATTCTTTAGGGTATTTTTATTCTTATTTAAATTAATTATAATTTTGGTTAAGTTGACTACTTATACACATCAAAATCACTATTGATGGACGACATAATAACACGATAACACAATGAAATTTGTAATGCACATAATCTGTCACTCATGCATAACAATATCGCTATTGATACACGACATAATAACCGTTGATGAAATTAATAAATAATATTGATGCACATAATATATATTTAATGGTGCTTTAAAAGGAAAAGAAAATATCTAAACTGCCTTTTAGTTCATATTAAATTTTTAAAACACGTGTCATCATTATATTCTATCCTATTTGTTTTATGTTATGGATTATAGTATTTAATTTCACCCATATGTATATATATATTATCAATCGATTTCTTACTATTCAACGTTGATTTGAATTCGTTGATCGAATCAAAATATTATTAAATTGTAGAATACTGCTCTCTTAAACATTGATTTGCTTTGTACATGTCGATTTTCTTTTTATATTGATGGAGATGGAGATCTCAAACAGAA
Source organism: Logfia minima (assembly GCA_963921325.1). Classification (NCBI taxonomy): domain Eukaryota; kingdom Viridiplantae; phylum Streptophyta; class Magnoliopsida; order Asterales; family Asteraceae; genus Logfia; species Logfia minima. Next base: position 28,153,612 of record OY992774.1, read on the forward strand.
ATATTAGAAATATTGACTATCTATATGGTTATTGACCAGATGTTTGATAATCAGTGATAATAATAATAATAATATCAATTTGGAATTATTTCTTAATCTCAATTATCTTATATAGATATTTTTAATATTAATCTGAATTTTCAGTTTAATTAAAAAAATTACTATATTACTTTTATATAATTACAAATAGTTTAATTATTTCAATAATTATATTTTTTGTTAATATCTATTATTATATTGTTACTATATATAAATTATTTCACTCTATTACTATATATATTAAATATATAAATACGAAAAATATACAATAAACCCTCAAAATATAATATACTTTCAATTTTTTGTTACTTTATCATTATCATCATTACTGTCACCTAACTATCACCATATAAACCATCACATTAGACGGATTTTATACGAATATAAATAATATGAACGTTGATGTTAATTAATAACTTAAATTCAATTTAAAAAATCTAAACCATTGTCATGACACCCGTTATTAAAATCACGCTCATTTATCAAAAAGGACGATTATGTGGACACCCTTATACACATACACATACATATTTACATAATGAGACTCACACATACAATCACATAATAGTGTCCACACAAAAATTTTAATGTGTTCATTTACAAAAACTCTTATCAAAATCATTAGTATATAAACTTTTTTCTTTGTTTAAGTTTTCAAGACAATTATTAGGACACATGGAAATTGCAACTTAAGATAACAGTCATAATACTGTTACCAAACTGATCTCGTTATCTATTAAATATAGTTTGTTCTGTTTTGGTTATGGATGCAACATAAATATTGATTATCAATAAAAAGTAAAAACTAATACGTCGTATTGGTATTTAACGTACAGTAATAGTTTTCTTTACTTAGCTGATTACTTAAAAATAAAAATAAAATATTATAAATCTAAAATATATATAGTTTCCATTTATCCGACATTTTATATTTATTCGTACGTGGGCTCCTTAACAATTGCACCATTACTTTACTTCATGTTCTTTCTCATCAACTATTAAAGCCCCTCTGCTTCCACTTTTGTTTTGATTTTTTCCATTTCTAAAACAAAGCATTCAAAAGCAACAAAAATATAAATCAACCGTTTCGAGATACACCCATCTCTATGTTCATAAATTAATCCCAATTGCAATTTTTATTACACAGATTTTAATAAACCATTTTCTTGTTTCTCACTAAAGAAAACAGAGATAGTGTTCATGAAGAAGAAACTAAGAGGAAGAACAGGACCCATTCATCATGGTAGAACAAGATCTGATCTATTTGAATCGTTACATGATGATATCCTTATATCGATTCTCTGCAAGCTCAGCTCTACAGCTTCATCTCCCTCAGATCTCATCGCTATTCGACTTACGTGCGTCTTAACTCATTAATTCAAACATATTATTTTCAATATACAAAAAAACTACTTTTTTTGTTCTTCTTATTAAATTTTTGTGTTGACAGATGTAAACGGTTGAATGAATTAGCCGTACATCCGTTAGTTTTATCACAATCGTGTTCAAGTGCGCTTGCCGTACGAGCTAAAAACTGGGGTGACGAGGCTCACCGTTTCTTGAAACTTTGTGTAAACTCCGGTAACACGGAAGCTTATTATATACTCGGAATGGTAAATATTTATTGCTAATATTTTTATTGTTCACAATTTATTACTATTTTATTTTAGGGATGGTTGTTGTACAAAGCAATGGCCGAGAAAATGTTGCTTATTTTGGTGTTTATAAATAACTATAAACGTTTGAATAAATTTTTATAAATACAGATCCGATTTTATTGTTTGCAAAACCGAGGAAGTGGAGCGTCATTGATGGCGAAAGCTGCGATTAAATCGTACGCTCCAGCACTATATTCACTTGCCTTGATTCAATTCAATGGTAGTGGAGGCTTGAAAAACGATAAGGATCTTCGTGCGGGTGTTGCTTTGTGTGCCCGAGCTGCCTTCCTTGGCCACGTAGATGCTCTTCGTGAGCTCGGACACTGTTTACAAGACGGTTACGGGGTACGGAAGAATGTCACGGAAGGTAGGCGTCTTCTTGTGCAAGCTAACGCACGCGAACTTGTATCTGTATTACGTGCGGAGGCTTTGAATAAGGAGAATCTTAACGAGGAGTTGTATAGTGATTATGGAATTAATGTGACTGGGAGAGAAATGCATCCGGCTAGTAAATTTTTGGTGGAATGGTTCGGTTCAAGAGAAAATGAGGTATCGGGTCAAGGTTTGAGGATGTGTTGTTATAAGGGTTGTGGGCGACCCGAGACCAGAAGAAATGAGTTTCGGAGGTGTTCGGGTTGTGGAAAAGTGAACTATTGTTCGTGCGGGTGCCAAGCGCATGACTGGAGGGTGCATCACAAGGTGGAGTGCGCACCCATGGAAGAGTGGGCTGGTCATCCAATTGAAATGTGAACGGCGATGATGTGGTGATTCATGATCGGACGGTAGAGATTGTAAATGTGAAGTCGATGGAATCCAATCCAAATATGTGTGTGAACCGTTTCTTTTGGCTATAAATTTTCGGCTTTTTTAACTATTTTTATTTGGTTTTTCTTTTCATATATATTTATATATTTATATTATATATTTATATCTTTATATATATTACTTTATTTACCATGCAATTATGCGGGATTATACATAGAACATGTAGTATTTGAGTCACTCATATAAAAATACTAAAATTTTTATTGTATATAGGTAATTAGTTATTTTCAGAATTCACCAAAAAATAAAAATAAAAAATCGTCGAAAGTATATCATGTGATATGTCTAATCGAAGGTAAAAAAAACGATGATTTTTATAGTGTGATTTTTATAATCTTTTAACTAACCGTTTTTAAGCTATTTAATTTTAAAGAACGTGAATGGAAAGCTGGTTTTTGTCAAATGAACATCTCTTATTAGTTCTCGATTTCTCGAAAAGAAAACTTATTCTCATTTGAATTTCTATTATTCAATGAATTATCAATGACATGATCAATTTGACTAATTACAATTAAAGGTGAGATCATAATTAAAAAAATGTATTTAATGGTTTAGATTAACTTACAAAAATAATAATGATATTATTATGATTTTTTTTTTAAATAAAAAGAATATGTTTATTCGGATGATTTTGAAGTCACGTTAGTCACACATATGTAGCCCTAGGAAAAGAAGAAATAATTTTAGTGTGCTACATCTTTTTCGTGGTGAAGACACCATATAAAGAGGGAATCTCTCTACTAGTATATGGGTGTTGATATATATATATATTTATAATTTTTGGTTTATTCATTATTAAATATGTTTGATATTGTAATACTATGTAATATGATAAAATATGAATGGTGATGAATGTGTCCTAATCATTACCTCTAGAATATATACATGTAGATTTGATAATCTTAGAACATTAGAGAAATTAAGGTTGCATTAGGTTTTCTAATTTTTTTCAAAGGCTTAAAATTCATTAAAGAAATAGGAATTTTAATTCTTTCAATGGAAGAAATTTAATACATCTTAACTTTATCAGTTACCCAATCGAAGAAACTAATAAATGAAATTTCAATTATAATTTTATCGAATTTCAATCAATTCCGTGAACCAAACAGAACCTTAAAGATTCTTAAATTAATAGTACGAGAGAAACCCATCAACCTAAAAATTGTGGATACAATTCGTAACTATACATTTTATAAATCAAACTAATATGTGAGTTAGGTTGAAAGAGTATCATTCCAAAGAACAAAATTTAAAAAAATTTATACTACTTTACCTTTTAATCTCTATAATTCATAACTTTTAAAGTTCTATAGATTATTTTACAAATGTATTCTATACAACAGTTTCATTATGAATCAGTTGTATACTAGTATAGCTACAATCGTTGAAAAAGTTAAAGGTTTGAATGAAAATTGATTAAAAATATTACAAATAAATGTCATCTTTCATTTTTACATAACCTATAAACATTAAGTGGCATTTTGATTATCATAAATCAAGCTTTTCACTTATTTCTTCATGATCAAGCAAATTGTGCTTATCTGGCGCTCCGATCTTAACGTTTTTGAATTAAAACAAATTACACTTGTATTTTTACAACAGTTCGTTGTAAAGTCTTTTAAGTCAAATTTCCTCCTAAACTCTCAAACACCATTTCAAATATTCATTCGATACTAATGCATGAGTTGTACGAATGAAACAGATACTCTTCGAATCTACGAAAGGCGCTTTAGAGGGATACTACGTCACATCCGTTCAAAAGTTTCCCTCGAATTTTTATAATAGAGTTACGATATATATGCTTAGCAAAATATACTTAAAAATGCGACTAATTTTTAAGCATAATAAATTGATACATTTTTTTCTCCTATTTTAATTCGTTCACCTGCTACGATGACATTGTTAATCCTATTTTAAGATTTATTTATCTTTTATTTATAATATTCCATAATCGAAGATTCTGCCTTATCAAGAAAAGTTTTGGTCAAAATGACCATATATTCTAATATAGATAATTTTCTTTCATAAAACTACGATACTTTTAACAGAAACTTTTGAAAGGCTTGATGTGTACTTGGACTCCTCACATCCCTTCCGTTTTATGCACCACGAGAAACTTGTGAGTCCTCGAGTATTTTTTTTCTCTTCTTTTATATATTTTCTTCTGTTTTAACTAAAAACAAAAACAAATAATGAGTCGAGTTGAGTCTCGTGAAATGTCATGAAAATTTATATCGTGAAGAGAAAGATACAATGTTGTGTTTGACTTGATAGAATATTGTCTTATGATACTTAATCACCATTACAAATGGTCTTTGAAAAAGTGTCACAAAGTATCCTAAAATAAATGGAACTGAATATATGTTATTAATAAATAAAAAGGATAATACATTTAGAGGTCACTTAAGTATATCATTTTATTTTTGTAAGTAACCATTATTTGAACATGATTTTGTAGCCCATCCATATTTATATGTTGTTCCATGTATACCAAATCAGGTTAAAAACTCATTCATAAAAGTGTAAAAGGACATAAGTACCTCTCTATTTGAATAAATCTAAAATGATATAAATACTGTTACTTAATAAATACAAGGATATTTGTGTCTTTTTAAAAATTTTCAATGAGTTTTTAACTGAATTTGACATACATAGAACAACATATAAATTTGAACGATCTATAAAAATAAAATAATATAATTAAATGACATTCAAATATATAATTCCTAAACAGAAATATTATAAGTATTTATTGGAAAAAAGGTGTAGCAACCACTTTCTTGATATATCTATGGATCAATTTAATGGAACATGTGTGTTTCATCTTTTAAATAGGTAGATCGCTCTTTCTTTCCGGAAAAACTATGTGATTGGCTTAGAGCTATATTTAGAAGTTTTAATATAGTTTACGGAAATATTTATTTACTATATATGTATCGGTTAATTATTAAATGCATTATGAGTAGACTAAGATAATGATATGTCTGGTCTTTATTTTATAAATCAAGATGAAGAGAGCAGGTATGATATGTTTGGTCTTTATTTTATAAATCAAGATGAAGAGAGCAGGTGTGAAATGGAGAGAACGAAGAAATGAAGGTTCAATCATCTATTTATTTAACTAATAATCTGGAAGTTTTAAAAGTATGCGAGATTTATTATATAAATAACTTAAATATAAGGGTTAAAAGTGATAGTTTTTTATTATTTGACTTATTATATCAAAAACATCTTTTCACTCACACACTAAAACACACTTCTTTTCTCACACTAATCTCTCATTCATATACACACACAAAAACACTTCTTCTCTTGTCAAACACACACTCACACACTTAATTTTAAAAACACACACTCTCATTAAACGACACAACCAGCGAATGACCGGACCGACCCCACCACCAAGGCTTAACCGTCGCGGTCACCACCCGTCACCGCTACTGTCAATTTGTCGATGCTATCCATTTTCAGATTTATCATCGTCACCACCGGATCTTTCGATTTGTTTTCCAGATCTAGAGCACAAAGTAGTTCAATTACCTTAATCTTTCGATTTGCTGCATTTTGTTTATATTTTTTGTCATTAGGATTGTATCACGTTGTTATATCTATAATGCATTTCTGTTTAATTCTTTTTGCATTTTGATGTGTGTTTACTGATTTTATTACTGCATGTTATATATAATATATATTTTGTGTTTTCTACTTTGTAGATTATTATTTTATGTTTATACCGCATTTTTGTTAAATTTTTATTGTATTTTCATGTTGGTTACTGATTTTATTATTGCATCTGACATACACTGTATATTTTGGTGTTTTAATATTTGTAAATTATGTTTTTTATACTGCATTCTGGTGTTACATATATCATATTTTCTACTATATTTTTATTTTTATTTTTTTTACTGCACTTTGATGTTTGAACAAAAATGAAATATTTTAAGGGAAAAAATTTGAAAAAGAAAGTCGTAGGAATTTGACTACGGTGGTCAGCTACGGCTAATGGTAAAAGGTGGAAGTTGGTGGTGGTATGGTGAGGGAGTGTAAATGAACAACAATAAGAGATAAAAAAAGAAAATTATAGTATAAGTAAGATAAAGGTAGTCAACATATAAATATCGAGTGATACTTGAGGCCATTTGATTGACCCTCAACTTACTTTTCACTTCGTTTCAATTAATATTGGTCTCTCGAACCTGACTCTTATTTTATTTCCATATGGTACCGACTTTACATAGAAATCATTTTCTTTATCTTCAAGCTAACACGATTGTGTTAAAAATGTCATATGTATCTTATGGGTAAGAATGTCAAATCGTCATCATGTTCATCAATAGTTTCCATCCCCTTAAGTTATTTAATTTAATGTATTTTTAGTCCAAATATAAAATAAGATAAGCACGCATGCGCATATAATAAAACACAAAATCCAAAGATAACAATTAAACAAATTAATTTCAAAAAATGTAAGATTTCAAATTAACTTGATAAGATGCAAAACGAAACCTAACCTAGCTAGATCTAAAAGTCCCGAAGGTCAAAAGCAGATCCAAAACCCTTAATTTACTCAAAGATTATATAGTGTGTAAACAATATAATCTCAAAGAAGAAGTCCATTTCTTCTATATATTTTTGTCAAGATTCTTCTATTTGTGGCCAAAATATAAAATAATAATAATGGATAAAAAATATAAAAATAAAATTAACAGTTAAATAAATAACTGTGCATTTTAAGTCCGAAGTTCTTTAGTACCAAATAAATATACGATATGTGTATAGGAAAAGTTGAAAATATACACAAATCTTATTATTATTATTATTATTATTATTATTATTATTATTATTCTTATTATTATTATTATTATTATTATTATCCTTTTAAAATAGATTTCTATTTGAAAAGGATCCAAACTTGGCTAGTAGGTCTTGTTGTCGGCCTCATATATCCCTGACTTTTTATTCTATGATTGTGAAAAATTGAAATTCATATAACTAGATTTTTTATTTTTGAAATATGAAGATAATGTTTAATCTTGTTTTAGCATAACATTTGTCATTTGATTATTTGTTTAAACAATACACATAATCAGTATTCAGTACATAGGGTACGTTTGCCTTTCTTCAACCTTTTAATTTATCTCAGTAAAATCTGAAAATTTATCGTTCCAAAATTTTACCGCGTGACAAACGTTAATTTTTTCTATCACTAAATTTGAACAAAACATACAAAAGGAACATGCTTTGCAAAATAAAATCGAATTTATTAAATAATATAATATACAATAATTAAAGTTACAACTCAATAACAGTGATAACACAAATAGATAATTGTGTTATCAAATACAACTAAATAAACATTACAAGAGACGAAACAGGAAATACAAGAACAAAAAATGGTCGGAGCTTGCGTTGAACACAATTCCCTTAAATTAGATTTGAGCATGTTTCTCAGGGTACGGCAGCCTAAACTGCGTACAGCCAGAGATAAAACTTGCCTGAAAATGCAGAAAATAGGAGAGTGGTATCGTGGGTGAATTCTTGCTAGTGATTGCTAGTATGAACTTGGAGATGGAGTGCACAAATACAAGATTATTTCTAGCAGAAAAATAATGATGGAATAAGACTAGTATTTAACTAGTTTCCTACATGATTAAGCTCATAAAGAGCTAATCAACTGCCATCAAGTTGCAACTCTTGATCATCTCCCATATCATAACTTATGTGCATTTCAAATGATTTGGACTGGGTCATGGGTTAAACCCAATACATTTAGCCCAACTTAAAAAATTATTTACTAATCCAATATTAACTAGTCCAATTCACTAGTCCATTAATATCTTTATTCACGTTATTTCCCAACATATTTAACAACAAACTTATTTACCTAGAGAAACAAGTTGTCTTAATTTTGATCAAATAACTCAAAAATATCAATTATTCTGATTAATGGCGAATAAAAATTATCTAATTAATATTATCTTATTGAAGTAAGGGATACTCCAATTAACTACTTCTAAGCTTATGTGTGTTAATAATAGCCACAATTCTTTTAACGGATAGGGTTTTAATCCAAATATATTTCTTTTGTATAAATTATAAATCATTTATATTAGATTTCATGAAGGGAAAAAGAAAAGAAATAGAAATACTAAATATTTAATTAATAATTTGTATGAGATGATAAGTTGAGATAGTATTATATAGAAATAGAAAATGGGTGATAGATAAGAGTTAACACAAGAGTACAAGAACACAATGGGGGGTAAAAGACAACAAAGAATGCCCCACTCATTAGAGAAAAGGTAAGGTAATGAAGTGATGTACGTACACGTAAATTATTTGTATTAGATTTTAACATCGTAACTTCTTATAAATTATTTTTATTTTTTTATATTAATTTAAATATAGAAGATTAAAATTTAATTATTTTATTTTTTATTTAATATTTTCATTCGGTAACTAGAATATCATATCAACTCTTATAACAAAACAATTATATACCAAATATGACTAAATATTTAAAATTTATCATAATTAAAATTTTTATTTTATTCTTCTACTATAAGTTCATATTGTTTCCGTATTGTTTGTATATCATTTTAAGGATTAAATTGAAAATTTTTATTACTTAATTTCTTATTTTTCTAATATGAATATAAATATCATTAAAAAGCTATTTTCCCTTATATTACGTGAGTAAGTCACTATTTTGTTTATTCGTACAACACCTTTTTATGATTTAATCAACAAAACGTTAACTTGTAGGGTCTTGTTTATTTGTCCTACAAATTTAATTATTGTGATTTGAAGTTGCAATTATGCATTGTGGTTTTTCATGAACTTTCACTCTAATTTTTATTATCTTAAAGTAAACAAAAAGAAACAAAAATTGTTAAGGAAAAAAATTCATTTTTAGTGTAAACTAGCTCATATGTTTTTCTCCTACACACATATATACAAATTGTTGAAAGAAGCATCTTGTTCAAAACCTCAGCAACCATAGTGAATAAAAAGGACGATAACAGATCCCCTTGACGTAACCCACGGAGAACTTGAGCTTCTTTCGATGGTGAGCCGTTGATAAGAACAGAAACATGATTTTATCCAGCTTCAAAACTTCAAGCCAATTCCCATGGCATCCAACACAGAAAACAAATACGAATGATCCACCAAGTCATAATCTTTCTCAAAGTCAAGCTTTAACATGAAGCCCGATTTTCGAGATTTTGACGTAGAATGCCATAGCTCGCTAACCAGTAGAACACTATCCAACATATATAGACCTGGCACAAAAGTACTTTGATTTTTACTAATCAAATCATCGCGAACTTTTCGTACCTGTTGGCTAACACCTTCGCTATCAACTTATAAACATAACTTATCAAGCTGATTGGTCTCGTCTGGTTTATTTGTTTCGGTTGACGCTTCTTTGGAATCAACGCAATAAAGGTGGAATTTATCTGCTTAGGAAGATTTGCATTGTCGTGGAATTCTGAAAATAATTGTATAAAAATGATCGTGCATGAACACCTATGCTTTCTTGATAAAAGCCATGGTGAAGCCGTCAGGGTCAGGAGACTTGTTCCCATCACATGATATTATAGCATCATGTATTTCTTCCTTTGTTAATGGCCTATCCAATGCTTCAGCCTGCCCGCTTGATTTTTGTTTGATCCCAAGACGTTCCAAGTTGATTGTTGCTGGTTTGGACGTAGCATGCAAGAACAAAGCTTCAAAGTGGCTTTTAGCGACTTCTTTAATTACTGTTGGATCCTCAGACCACACGTCATTGATTAATAGACCTGGAATGGAGTTGTAGAATTGACGAATACAATATAACCGATGAAAACAACTGGAATTTTTATCTCCTTCTTTGATCCATTTCGCCCTCCCATTTAGTTTCTTCAGCCTTCCTTAGTTTCCTTTCCATAATCAAAGCGCTTCCGAGACACTCTTTTTCTTGTGGTGAAAGAGGACCTACAATCTCCAGATCTTTCAATTGTTGGATTTGTTTTTTGAGTTGGTCCAAAGATCTCTTATTTTGTTGAAACACCACTTTGTTCCATTTCTTTAAGTTGCACTTCAAGACTTGCAGTTTTAAAAAAATTCTATATGCTGCCCACCCGTCAACTTTAGTAGTTTAGTTGATTCCCAGTAGCCTTCACACATTTGCATAAACTTTGGATAATGAAGCCACACATTATTGAACCTGAATGGTTTATGGCCCAAAGCGTAAGAGCTTTTGCCCATATTAGAGGAGAATATCTGAGTCTTTCTTATCTCCAGCCACCAGTCTTTTGATCAATCCTTGCTCTCTTACCATCAGAACCTTCCTTAGTAAATCTTGCATTGCTAAGCTGAGCATCGATCGAATGATTTGATATGACAAACCATTTGAAATTATTAAGTGATGTAATGTCAATCTCGGAATTCACCCTTTCGAGAGGATCTAAAATTGAATTAAAATCACCGAAGAAACACAGAGGCCCTTCCCATTCTCTTACTATGCACGCCAATTGTTCCCACAGTAAACGTTTTTTGGTTTTCCGGATGTGGAGCGTATATATATACAATGAGAACTTTGATATCGGTAGATTTTGGGATACAGATTACTGCTATCCAATTGAAACTCGCCCAGTGTGCTATTAGTTGAAATGATTCTTTCTTCCTTGTTGTAAGTAGCCCTCCCAAACGGCCTCGAGAGGGTTCCGTCATACTGAAAATTGGGCCACAATGTTGATAAAACTGGTTTACTTACCTTGGAAACTTGAGTTTGTTAGATCACAATGAAATCAATCTTGTGCAGGTTTGCTACTTCTGCAACCATTCTGCTTGTTTCGAGCTGCAATTTATCGAGAGGGTTCCGTCATACTGAATATTTTTTTTCTTGTTTTATTTATTTTTTCTTTTTTTCTTTTTTTTTTCTAGTAAAATTAGTAAGTTCAATTTTAAGCTGCAAACTTATAGGTAGTTATTTTATTATTGCTACCTTTTAAATTACAGAGCTTAGTCACTTTGAAATAAAAGCTAAAATAAGAAAATTACTTAGTTTGTTTTAACCATTTTCTACTAACATTAACTCTCCATTAAAATAATTAATTATTTTTTGTAATATTATTTAAACTCTCATTTAATATTTTAAACTTTTTATAAAAATATGTGGGGTATATTTGATAATAACTAGCTTCAGCTGGAACTAGAGTTTGTGGCTGGAGATTCTTTTTTATAAAAGCTACTTAAAAAGCCTCTCTTAAAATGGATTCAAAGAATTCTTGGAGATTTTTTTTCCAAATAATCTCTATTATGTTTTTGTTGTCAACGGAGATTATTTATTTAGAAGGAATTGAAATTATAAAAACTAGAAGCTGAAGTCCCTAAAATCTCTAAGAATCTTTGGTATTTATAAGTTCTTTTTAGTCTCACGTTGCGACGAGGTTTAAAGTTATATATTTTTGTCAAAATTAATTAAGTTAGAAGATTAAAAAATGATGGATAAAAGATTGAAGAGTTAAACCGAAAAATAAGATAATTATTTATTTTTTTTCTTTTATAATATTCATCACAAATTATTATTTATACTTTATTTATTATAATTCATTAATAAAATGTGATTTCGCTGTAGTTTTATTCAATTAATCTACTATGTGTTTCGTGCCACGAGAATTGCTCACGAAAATATATGGATTTCATCGTGGTTTTATGGGCCATCTTTTTATGAGTCAAAATGCAATCATATATCTCCATTCAACGGGAAAATCTCAAAATTTTGGTTCTATTGTTCCAAGTTGAAATTGCCCATTTTGAAGAACTTCACAACTGTTTTTCAAATAGAATTCTTATTCTTATTTAATTGGTGAGAAGCCTCGACATCTTTGAGTTATAGGGATCTTTAGTCTTAGTAAGCTACAAGTATGTGGAATGGTTTTCTCTTTGAGTGTTTACTGCCATACTCGGAATAACAGATTTGTAGTTGAAGGATCGAGGAAGATAAATTGGATATAAAGGGTAGTTACGTCAATTACTATTTTATTTATATTTTAGATCCTTTGAAATACTTTTATCAACCAAACAAGTGATTGCGTTTCAAATCCTAGCAATTGAAATCCTTGTCATTTCAAAATCCTATGACGGTATATTTTAATGTTAATAATCAATTAAGTGGACAAATAGCCATCATCATATCTTCCACTAATGTTTACCTTCGTAGGTAATTTATTGGGTAATACTTTTGCATACTTTATAAAAGCTTGATGTATTTATGTTTCTTATAGTGATAGTGATTACTCATTGCTTAATTGTGTCATCTTAAATGTATTAGCAAGCTTTAACTAATGTACGAAAATAAGTGTGATATAAGCATACATCATACGAAAGTAAAACCATGATATATGGAATCAAAATGATGAGGCTGTGTCCATTTGCGCGTTATTTCCTTTTTCACAGTTGTCGAATGCTGACTTGTTTTCATGTTACAAAATTTGCAGACAATAAGTATGCTGATCATGGTAAAACTAAAAAAGAATGAAATATAAATAAAATAAAATAACGAAAGATAAAAGCCATCGCAATAAACTTCTGAAAACTTTTACTCCATAGAAAACAAAAGAACACTTTCGACATGAAATTAATCACGGACAGATATGAAAAAGAACATACCAAATTAAGGATACTAATAAAACATTAAACATAAAGGGAAAAATGGATCGTAGAGGGATACCGAAAGAACCATATATGATCAGTTTTATGATCAATGATATGCTTGCTCATTCGGATCATCCATAATATCCATGAATGGTTCTTGCTTCTCTACCGCCATCTCTACCAACTTATCAGCACCTTCCTTGATTGAACAACAACTGATGATAATATCGTTTTTGCGTATCAGATGCCTGCACTCGATGATGATTTTCCACCAAACATTAATTACCTTGCTACGAGATGGAAAAGTATTTGACTCTACTCTGACCCAAGTAGTAGCAGCTTGATCATCACATATAAGAGTTGATCCTTTGAGGCCAAGTTTATCCAAAAGCAACAAACCATTGTAGATTCCATGAATCTTACCTATGAAATTATCATTACTATCCATAAACCCTATAAACCCTCGAACCCATTTGCCACGGTCATCTCGTAAGATTCCCCCAAACCCACTACCACCTTTGTTGGGTTGAAAATTACCATCCGTGTACATTATGTAGGGACGACGTGGAGAAGGAAGAACCCGATCAATGGGATAAGTTTGATCTCTAGACGTGTACCCTAAGTGGCTACTTGTACTAGAGTTGTCAGAATGCATTTTTGATATGGCCAAAGCAGCCACGCCCACAACCGCTATTGATGCAACGGCAGCTGTTTTCAAACGTCCCATGGAACCTCCACCAGATTCTTGTTTGCGTTCCTCATCTTGGTTAGTCCCATTTGTTGTTGGTGTACTTTCAGAGGCACCCATTGCAACTTAATTACGACTATTAAATGGTGTGTAGAATAATGTGAACTGAATGTGGCTTAGAATCCTTAGTTTTATAGAATGAAGGGGTGGGGTGCGGTCGGGTTTTGGAATGGAAAGGAATTGTTTAAGTTATTTGTGCATTATATTTATATTTATATATAATTAAAAAAATAATATAACGGAGGAATTTGAACGTTTTATTGTTTTTTACCCTTTATGATCTAACGATCTTAATTTCATATAATTACACTTTTAGCCCTTAAATATTTGATAGAATTATTTAAATTAAAAAATTAGATCAAATATTTTATTCATTTATAAAAAATAAAGAGCCTATGAACTATATAAGAAAATCGGCCACAATATTTTATTCATTTTATTTAAATTAAATTTGTCACGCATTATAACGGGTTTATAAACTATATAAAAAAATCGACCAAATAAAAATTAAATTTGACACGCGTTATAGCGGGTCTATAAACTATATAAAAATCGGTCACAATATTTTATTAATTTATAAAAATTAAATTCGTCCGGTGTTATCGCAGGTCTCTAGGTTGTTTAAAAAATCGACCAAATATTTTATTCATTTATAAAAATTAAATTCGTCCAACATTATCGCGGATCTATAAATTATATAAAAAAGATCAACATTTTATTCATTTATAAAAGTCAAATTTGTCGCGCATTATCTCGAGTCTATAGATTATATAAAAAGATTGACCAAATAAAAATTAAATTTGACCCGCATTATCGCGGATTTATAATCTAATTACTTATAATAATTAAATAAATAAAATGGGTTAATTCACCAAAAGTGCAACGAACTGCCACCATTTGTTCCATATATACAAGCTACCCATTTTATGTTCTGGGTATATAACCAACCGGAAGAAACCGTTTACGTATCTTTACATACTTGATTCTGACCTGATGGAAAATGACTTTGCTGACAATGCAGCCACGTGGGATGCCACGTTGAGTATTTTGATACGTCAGCTATATATGTGTCATTGCCACGTCAGAAAACGAGACTTTAATTGTATATACACGTCAGATTTAAAAAAAAAAGAATGTTGACACTTACATGTTTACCAGTTTTCCCGGTAGTAAGTTACCAAGTTACATATATAGGTATAAAATTTTCCGGTTGGTTACATACCCAAAACATAAAATGAGTAGCTTATATATGTAAAAGAAATGATGACAGTTCGTTGTACTTTTGACGAATTAACCCTAAATAAAATAGTCGTTCAGTAGCATAAAATAAAATCTGTAAACAGCTAAAGTCATGATAGTGTTATAGAATATAAATATACAGTTGCTAGGATGTGTTTATCGAATTTGTTTTTGTAAGGTAAAAATAAAATTTGTGGTGCGTGACACAATTTAAGGATCGCTATCTTCTTAAATTATAATGTTTCCTTTTTCTTTTTTTAAACAAAAAATCCGGGACGGTAAGTATGACTTTTGATACTTCACTAAGAAGAAAAACGAAAACCATAAAGGTCTCTCATCAGGTTCTAAAAAGGACCAATCCCACGATGTTCCCATGACTCGCCCCTTTATTCTCGAGTGCAAATTATTTTCTAGTTCAACTATTCTTTCCCACTATAATCCTCATCCTTTTCCTAGCCACCGAATCTCTCACTTTTCCAAAGCATCATTAAAACCATATATTATAATTATAGTGCGAATACTATAATTATTAACATGTTTTATGATTTACTTTATCAAATTCTGGAATTAACTACGTACTCTCATGTAATACATCCTTGTCTTAGAACTGTATAATTAACGGAAAAATAAATAAAATACATGTATACCATTCCTTTAAAAATTTTTAACTGATGGCTCTTAAACTGATATCTCAAGAATCTACAAACCTCGGTTTGAGGTGGCAATAGTCATGTAAGAATAAGCCCAAAAGTTTAGAGGAAATTAAACTTTGAAGAAAAGATACCAAAAATAAGAATCTTAATTACTTTGATTCGATTAAGGAATCAAATCGAGACTTTTGAAGACAAGGTGGATAACAGAACTTCTCTTCACCAAGATCCTGTTAATAGATTACGCATAAAGCTTAAAGATCTCTAACAAAAGAAAAAAATGAAGTGGGTCTCCATCCTTTTTCATGGTATCTCGATCAATAGTGCGTGGAAGATTAAACGTAAGTTATCAAGCATCATGTCCTCAATTATTGCTCAAATGATTTTAGTAATAAAAAGAACGAAATAGATAAAAGAGTACATTAGAAACGCTTATGGAAGTAAAAGATAAAATCGGCAGTTCCTCACCGACCAATCTCAATCTCACAGTCAATATGGGAGAGCTAAATCACGTAATTCATGGTTAAAGGAACATGGAGATGAGAATTGAACCCATAACCTCCGCATTTATGATGTATATCTCCACCACTAAACTACCATTGCGGAGACCGCTTATGGAAGTATAATACTATGCATGTAATAGTTTAGCGTTTTAGGGTGTGTTTGGATGACAAGCTTTTGGAAGCTTATATGAGCTTATAGAAGCTTAAGCGTTTTTTTTTTTTTTTTCATAAGCTAAGCTAGTAGCATTGTTTGGATGACAAAAAATTCTAGAGCTTATTAGAATAGCTAGTTAAATTAGTTTTTAAAATAAGCTCCTGGCTTATGAAATGATAAATTATATAAATGCCTTTTATATATTTATTTATAATATACTTTTTTGTCCTTTTTAGTCAATTCACAACTATAAGCTTCCAGCTTCAACTATTTTACAAACACTTATAAAAGTTAATAAGCTCCAGCTTTCAACTTAAAAAATAAACTCCAGCTATAAGCTCAAGCTAATTTCGTCCAAATATATTTTAACATCATCAAACACTATATGTATATATATATATAGAGAGAGATAAATGGGACCCACTTTTTTACCAACAAAAATGAAAAACGTAAAAAGAAGAAAAAAGATAATTACAAAACTCGTTCACCTGACAACGACCACCAATGCCAAATGTTCCACGTCAAAGTCAATGGTGGTGGGGAGTCGTCCACGTACCATAGACAGGCTTCCATGCCGAGGTTTAACGCTCCACCCTCATTGCTCTAAGGTGAAGGTAAATACCTGTGTAGAGTTGGAGGTATTAATCGGAAGGGGATATTATCGAACGGGATATTGGTATTGCAAGTTCTTAGTGATGCCATTCAAGAAGTAAGGAAGATCATGAAAAACATTTGAGACAAATGTTAGAAATTATAAGGGTGAGGTTCTAGGGAGAAGTTGAATCAGTGAGAAAGGAAAAGAAGTCAATGAGGATGGGACAAGTGTCCCCCCTCATTCACTCCCCATTTCTCCTTCATTCTTAATTCTTTACCTTTTTTTTTTTATTTTTTTTTTAAATTCATTTTTTTTTATATTTTTCTAAAATTACGTTTTTATACATTTTTTTCTTCGTTTTTTTACATTTTTTCAGTTTTCTTCATCATTTTTACGTTTTTCTTCGTTTTATTTGCGTTTTTTTACATTTTTCTTCGGGGTTTTTTTTACCTTTTTTTTCGTTTTTCTTCGTATTGTTACTTTTTTTCGTTTTTTATGTTTTTCTTCAACCTTTTTTACGTTTTTTTTCGTATTTCTTCGATTTTTTCCCTTTTTTCGTTTTTCTTCATTTTTTTACGGTTTTTTTTCGTTTCATTTACATTTTTTTTTTTCGTTTTTCTTCGTTTTTATGATGCATCCAAACTTAAAATTTGATGCATTGCTTATTCAAAATATACAATAAAGTATAGTTATTAAATAAAATAATTGTGCATCATATTATAAAATATCCTATATCATGGTTATAAAAAAATGTCACTCTAATTTCTAAATATATGATAAACATTGTTATCATATAAGTATGGTTGTATCATAGTTATAAAAATATGGTACTGTAATTTTGTAAATTCAGTGCATCATACTTATAAGTTATAAATGTCTACGATCGAGTAAATATACAATAAACATCATTATCATATAAATATAAGTGCATCATAGTTATAGAATATGAAGCAGTAACTTATACTTTTACGATTCACCGTAGTTATAATACTTTGTTGTTTCAAAATCTGGGTGCATTGTATTTATAAAGTATGGTACTGTAAATTTTTTAAATTAAGTGCATCATATTTATAAGTTATAAATGTCTGCGATCGAATAAATATACAATATCATTATCACATAAGCCTAAGTGCATCATAGTTATAGAATATGATACAGTAAACATCATTATCATATAAGTCTAAGTGGATCATAATTACATAATACGACTCAGTAACTTATACTTTTACGATGCATCGTAGTTATAAACTTTGTTGTCTCAAAATTTGGGTTCATCATAGTTAAAAGGGGGGAAACGAAAAAAAACGTTTAAAAAATGAAAAAGAACGAAAAAAATGAGAAAAAGAAAAAAAAAGAAGGATAAAACGAAAAAGAACAAAAAAATGACAAAAAAAAAACATAAATAATCGAAGAAAAACGTAAAAGAACAAAGAAAAACGAAAAAACCGTAAAAGACGAAGAAAAAATGAAAAAAACAAAGAAAACCTAAAAAAACATTAAAAAAAAAACGAAAGAAAACGTGAAGAAAACGAAGAAAAACATAAAAACGTAAAAAAAACGAAAAAAATCGAAAAAACGTAAAAGAACGAAGAAAAATGTAAAGAAAACGAAAAAAACATTATAAAAAAGAAAAACGAAAAAGAAGATAAAAGAAACTAAAAAAAAGAAAATTAAAAAAAAAAGATAAAAAAAAAAATGTGGAGAAATAAGAAGAAAGGAGAAATGAAGAGAGAGATGAAATATGGAGGGTGGAGAAATAAGGAGGAAAGAGAAATGGGGGAGAAATAAGAGAGAAATGAGAAGCACACTTGTCCACCGTGAGAAGAGCAACTATTCGGGGTTAAAGTTATCTAAACATTTACTTTTTTTCCAGATTTACAAGAACAAGTAGTAACAAAAATTTAATCGATATCAATATGAAAAAACGCGTCTATGATGTAGGGTGAGGATACTGAATGGGTCGACATGAATCTTGAGTACCCTGAACCATCTGGGGACGACTAGGTTGGAGTTTTTTCACCTGCAAACTTCAAGTAATTAATATCATCTTTTAGTGCCTAATATGCTTCTTGAAATGCTTGCATTTTAGTTGAAATTTAGAAGCGAAAAAGTTTTTTTTTTTTTTTTTTTTTTTTTTCTGAAATTAAGTGAATGTGGCAGTGCATCACAGTGTTACTCTGAAGCTGGTAAAAGTCCAGAGGCTCCATATTTATGTACAACCCCAATAAAGGTATGATATTTACCATAATAAAAAAATATTGAAAATAGTTATAATACAAGATAGTCTAATTTTCATAATGACATGAAATATGAACGGTACATGTTTGCAAAACCACTCGACTGCCGACTATGCCACAACAAGAAAGGCTTCATTGAGGTTTATCAATCAACTGCAGATTTCGCATTTGCATTATTTGCAGGCGGGTTAGCAAATGCGTGTGTAGTCACTCTTTCATTCCACTACTTTCTGGATTTATAAAGTTAACATTTTGCAATTCGTTGAACTAATTATGTTTCTGGGACTACAGCCAAAGTTTGTGTCTGTTTCACCTCCTATACATTTGCAAACCCAAGGCCCCTTTATACCTATGTCTTGCTCATGGGAAGGCTTGGGGATGAGGTACATTTTCTTGATCATTACAGGAAATAATTACCGTTATCCCTTAATACATATTATATGTGTTCAATGCTAGATGACAGTGACATGGACAAGTGGTTATAACATTGATGAAGCGACTCCGTCAGTTCAGTGGGGCATGAAGGGCCAAAGCAGAAAGCTTTCTCTAGCAGAAACATTAACCTTCACTCGTGGCAGAATATGTGGTTAGTTAACCATTTACGATTTGCCATATATTTAAATAGTAGCAAGATTACTGTATAAAAGAAAATGCTTAACTTCCTTGCAGGCCCACCTGTGCTTACGCTTGGATGGCATGATCCTGGTTTTATCCACACCAGTTTCTTAAAGGAACTGCGGCCGAACACTGTGTATGCTAGTGACCTCTGTGCTTTAAGATAATATCACCTATGTATACAGAATATCAATACTACTTTCTTAACAATTTTTCAGGTATAGTTACAGAATGGGACATCAGGTTTCAAATGGATCGATTGTTTGGAGTAAAAAGTATTCATTCAAATCATCCCCGTATCCAGGACGGGACTAGTTGCAGCGAGTTATTATATTTGGTGAGATGGGAAGGTAGTAGTAGCAAGAATTTGATATAAAAAAGAAGACACGTTGAATTTAATTTATTAACAATAAATATTCCTTTGCTACATTGAAAACCAATCTAATGATTCTGCTATAATCATGTACTAGGTTATAAACCCGCGATAACGCGGGTGGAAATTTAATTTTTATTTGGTCGATTTTTTTATATAGTTTATAGACCCGCAATAAGACGCGACGAATTTAACTTTTAAAAATACATCATATATTTAAAGTGTGAAAGTGTAATTATACGAAAAAATATTGTGACAAGTTTTTATACAGTTTACATAAAATATTTAAGGGGTCAAATGTGTTATTATACAAAAGAAATTAAGATAAATCATCAAATTTTTAAGGGGTCAAATGTGTTATTATACGAAAGAAATTAAGATCGTTAGATCGTAAAGGGTGGAAAACAATGAAGAGCTAAGATTCCTCCATAGTATCCTCTTTTAATTATATAGTAGAATTTTAGGCAGAACGTGATGGGTCAGTATGCTAATTATAAGCCAGGATCTCTCATTACTACGGACCAATTAGTCAGTGACCTTAAGAACTAAGATATAGTGTTCCATATAGGAGATTTGCCATATGCAAATGGATTTGTTTCTCAATGGGATCAGTTTACATCACAAGTCCAACAAAGCATTTCATCAACAAAGCATTATATGATTGCAAAGTTGGTATATCTAAGTAAAGACATTGTATCATTTAGCTCTAGAGAGATTTATATTGACAACTTTTCTATATTTCCTGCAGTGGCAACCATGAACGCGATTTTCCTAATTCTGGATCTTTCTATGACACATCTGATTCAGGTGGGGAGTGTGGTGTACCTGCTGAAACCATGTACTATGTTCCTGCAGATAACCGAGCTAAGTTTTGGTAAAAAAAATATTTTCTTTTAGTCATTTATGGATTATTATTAAGGTTATGCTTAAACTGAAACGTGCATAATTTTTTCAGGTACTCAACGGATTTTGGAATGTTTCACTTCTGCATAGCGGATTCAGAGCATGACTGGAGGCAGGGTTCAGAATAATATGAATGGTTAGAAAAAATGTTTTGGATCAGTCGACAGACAAAAACAGCCGTGGTTAATATTTGCAGCTCAACGCATTCTTGGCTATTCTTCTAATAATAATTTAGCCTATGAGGGTGCCTTTGAAGAGCCCATGGTTCAAGCTAACTTACAGAAGTTATGGCAGAAATATAAAGTGGACATCGCATTATACAGGCATGTCCATAATTATGAGAGAACTTTTCCCTTAATTTTGGGATGTCTGAACATGTATCAAACTTTACTCGAACCCATTTGTGTGTATCAAATTTTACAAGTTTATACCGTATGTTATTAAATTTTCAATTACTGCTATAATATGTATCCGACCTCGTATAACTTATAAACCGGTGATGTGGCACCGTTCATGGATGACATGACAACTTATATGAATGTCAAGTCAACAAAAGTTACCGGCTGCAGAATGAATAAGTCATCTAATCTAATACATAATATAGCAATAGCTCTAATACATACTATAGCAATAGTTGAAACTTTAATACAATAGAATACATATTATTTGTTACTAATTGTTTCATCTTGTGGTGCGTGTGTAGAACCAATGTGTGAAGCGGGGAATGTCTCACTATTCTGGAACCGTGAACGGGACAATTCATGTTGTAGTTTGTGGAGGTGGAAACCATTTGTCAGAATTCACCACGATTAATACGTCTTGGAGGTTGTTCAAAGATCGAGACTGGGGATTTGTCAAACTAACAACGTTTAATCACTCTTCACTTCTGCTTGAGTACATGATACGAACCAATCGCTCTTATCGTGATAAAAACTAATAAAACAATAAATATGATAGATAATGGATATTCGAGAGATCGATCAACTCTCCCACAATTTACTTTCGAGAGGTAAACTATTGCCCAATATTATTCAGTCACCACTTAATATTCAGTCGTATCAATTCATAAAGAGTAGTGGCGGTTTAGTTTATGATACATTCACAATCTCAAGAGACTAAAGGGATGTTTTGGCATGTGTACATGATGGTTGTGAAACTATAAAATTTCAACAGCAGTCATTGAGTCGCACAAATAATCCTACATGATATAATATTTTCTGAAAACAATCTATTACTTCATGTACATTGAATTGTTATTCATGAAAATTTGTATGACTCCATGTCAACTTTACAATCTCATGGGACTGCAGAGAGGTAGTGCCATGTGTGCAATGATGGTTGTGAAACTATCAGTATCACTTTGGCAAATTAGAAGTTTTACTTCAAGTGTATTTATTTGATGATTGCTACTGAAAACTTGTTAAATAACTGCTACTTATTTCTTCTCAGGCTACAAATTGCTTGGAGTATTCTTATAGGTAGGATGTTTGCACTTGTACTTCAAGAGAAGAAAGTTTGTAGATGTTGTCACTTTAGTATTTTGCTTTTAGTGATTCCTTTTTGTTCGGGAGATTGTTTTCTTTAAGCATTATTTGTATTAGTAGGGTACCCACGCTATGCAGCGAAAATAAATATAAAATATTGTGATTGTCGAGTACATGTCAATTTTTTAAGAATATGGAGTTGATGCACCTCAATACGAATGGTCGAATAACGACACTTGTATTCATTTTTTTCGGAATGATTTTAGGAAGATGTAATGTTATTGTTACAAAATATTTGAGAACTCAAACTATGTGTTAGAAAAATCACAAATTGTTATCTTCTTCGTATTTCATGTTAAGCAAAATATCAATGAATCTATCTTAAGTATATCAAAGCTAAACATAAAACATTTCTTATTTATAAAATATATCGTATGCAAAATTGATTCATATATGTATCAAACAAAACATTTTTAGCGCTTTTATAAAATAGATTCATTAAAAATATATAATCTCATTTGATACATTAGAATTTTATAAAATAAAATTAATGAAAATCAATAAATATAGAAAACATTGATAAGAAGTAGAATAATTCAATATGGTTTATTGATTCGTGATGTGTTTAACTTTCACGTTTTTATATTGTATGGGGTTAACTTTTAAATTTTCTATTGTACGAGGTAAATCTTCAAAAACACTCTATTGTATGTTGACTTGCCTTTTTGGCCTAGACAAAAAAGGAAACTTTCTTTTTTTTTTGGAATAGCCAAAAAAAGAAATATTATATACAATAGAGAAGTTTAGAATGTTTACCTTATACAATAGAAAAATTAAAAGCTAACCTCATACAATATAAAAACGTGAAAGTTAAATGCATCACGAATCGATAAACCCATTTCAATATTTGTCAATATCTGTACAAAAGAGCTTACATAAAGTAAAATTAGGAGAAAGAGATACTACGTTAATTACTTTCTATTTTTATAAATGTAAGTTTATAAGAAAGAGAGTGTGAAATGAATTATAAGAGTTATAGATTTCATTTCTATTACTATGTTTAAGCATTACATACTTCTACTTTAGGTATACACATCTCAGAGCTGCTTAGAGAAAGCTATGTAGTTTTTTCGTTTTGTTCCTTAAGGTCGTCGATTAATTAAAACAAATTTTATAGGTCACTTTTCGTCTGAAAATAAGTATCTATTTTCTATTTTAATTTGTTTCAAAATAAGTGTCTATTTTTAAAAGTAATGAATTAATTTTCCTATTTCACTCTCAATATAAATTTTTCAGACGGATTTATAAGAATTTGTAAAAAACTAAGGGTAAGATTGTCATTTTTCTCCTACATAATGTACTGATTATCCCTTTTTAAAATTTTGTTTAATATGATTGTGAACGTTTATTGTGAGACAAAAGGATTATATATTTGTCTTTAAAGACTCCGGTCAAAAGAATTTATCGAAATTTGTAAATTGACAAAATTACCTTAAGTTTAACAAATTAAAAGATTATGAATCATATTGCATGCGAGATACCAAGTATACCTTTCAATCCGTTTTTGTATGACAAACAATAAGGGTAAATATGAGATTTTCAAAGTAAAAATTGATCTGTACTACTTATTAAAATTTAAGGGCATTTTATCAATTTATATTTAAGTAAAAATATTCGTTCTTTTTGAAAAATATGAGATTTTGGCCCAAATCTAGATGGAAACAAAAATCAATACATATTTGAGTGACCTGTAAAGTTACTTATTTTCACGAAAAACTTTGGATAGATAGCATGATAAACAAGCAAATCATATACCGATTTTCCCGATTTTCCGGATGCAAAATTATATTATATAATATTTAAAGAGTCCAAGATCTAGTAATCCACTCCTTTTAGTTTTTCCGTAATGATTGGCCGAGGTCAAAGATTCTTCCTTTTAGTGCGAAACGAAAAAACCAACAAAAAGGTTGACGTAATCCTTAGTTTGAAACCTCTGGATTACTCAAAACTATCCATCAATCTGTCTGACTTTTCAAAGTTGAAAACAAACTCCAAACAGAATATCTCTTGGAATCTTCGCAAATCATCAGAACCCATAAATAAAACTAAATAAAAACAACTTCTTGCCTGTATCGTGTTTGTGAAATTGCCACAATGAAGAGCATGTATAAAGTTGTAATCTTTTCATTATCATTATTTGTTTTTTTAGCATTAGCCCATTTTGTAAAAGCTGATAATGAAATTACTGAACAACCCTTATCCAAGATTGCTATTCACAAAGCTGTGTTTGCTCTTCATAATGGGGCTTCCATTAAAGCTAACCCTACAGTTCTTGGCTTAAAGGTAAAAGCTTTGTGTAGTTTTTTTTTGTAAATTTGTAAATGTCATATGTTAATATGAAATTAATCAACATGTTTATGCTTTCGAATTTTGAATGATGATGAGTGATTGTTGACTTGATGAAGGGTGAGGATGTTGAATGGGTGACTGTGGAGCTTAAGCATTCCGAATCATCAAATGATGATTGGATTGGAGTCTTTTCCCCTGCTAATTTTAAGTAAGTTTGTGTGTAAGTAATAGTAGAGTTGTAAAATTTATTCTAATACTGAATATAATACTTAATTAATGCAGTGCATCAACTTGTTACAATGAAAATGATTCTAAGCAACAGGCTCCATACATATGTTCTGCACCGATAAAGGTGAATAGAGCATTGATCTTCTCATTTTGAATTATATGATTTTGAAAGCTATTGACTTAATTTGACTGTTTTTCTGTCACAGTATACATTTGCTAATTACTCGAATTCAGGATATGAAAAATCGGGCAAAAGTATCATAAAGCTCCAGATTATCAATCAACGAGCTGATTTCTCGTTTGCCTTGTTTTCAGGCGGATTATCAAATGTATGTATCTGCAAAGTCATTTGAAATTTTAAATAAGTTTTTTCTATTGCTCTTTTACAGAAGTTGTAATTCATTTTTTGCAGCCGAAGTTGGTGGCATATTCAAACTTCATATCATTTGCAAATCCCAAAGCACCCCTTTATCCACGCCTCGCTCTAGGAAAATCTTGGAATGAAGTAAGTCTTTGCGAATGTATATTTGGTATACATCCGAGATTGTAATGTTTTACTATGAATACTTGGTGTATACTTGAACATTTAGATAGACATTTGAATATTTTTTGTCTTGTTAAGTGTAATTAGCCTTTTTGATCATGTAGATGACTGTGACTTGGACAAGTGGCTACAACATAAACGACGCAACCCCTTTTATTGCGTGGGGAGTGAAGGGACAACACCCTATGCAATCTACTAATTTTGCCCAATGGGGAGTGAAGGGCCAACGCCCTATGCTAGCTCCTGCAGGAACACTAACATTTCATCAAAACAGCTTGTGTGGTACGCTCTTTACTATTTAATTATTAATAATATTAGTGTCTTAGAATTAGTATTTATACAAGGTTACCTATTCATTTAGGATTTGGATGTTAATATGCAATTAATTTAGGTATGTTTCTATCTGGTGACTATTAATAGTCATGCATTACATTTAATTTTTTTTTTTTATGAGATTTCCTGCAGGTTCACCAGCAAGGACAGTTGGCTGGAGGGATCCTGGTTTCATACATACAAGTTTCTTAAAGGATTTATGGCCAAATACAAAGTAAATTGTATAGATTTGTTGAAACTTTAGGATTATTTCTAATTTGATCAACTAAGGCTTATTTTTAATAACAAAACCCAGGTATTTTTACAAGATGGGACATATGTTGGCTAATGGTACATACATTTGGAGCAAGAAGACGTACTCTTTCATATCACCCCCTTACCCAGGACAGGAGTCATTACAACGTGTTATTATATTTGGTGACTTGGGGAAGGTAAAAGTTACAAATACATTTATAACATGAGTACGGTAATCCAGTCATATGATATTTATCTGCTAATTTCAGGCAGAACGTGATGGTTCCAACGAGTACAATAATTATCAACCTGGTTCTCTTAATACCACCGACCAGCTCATCTCCGATATTAATAACATAGACATTGTGTTCCACATAGGAGACATAGTGTATTCAAACGGTTACATTTCACAATGGGACCAATTCACATCACAAATGGAACCCGTTGCATCAGTTGTGCCATATATGCTTGCAAGGTTTGTTTAATGAAATGTTTATTGTAAATATATTACTCTTTTCTTTCATATGCTGACATTCTATGTAAAATTTCGGTGTAGTGGTAATCATGAACGTGACTTTCCTGGAAGCGGATCTTTTTATGATGGTACTGATTCGGGTGGCGAATGTGGTGTACCAGCAGAGACTACATTCTATGTCCCTGCAGAAAACAGAGCTAAATATTGGTAACTATCAATACTTCTAATTAATGGTTGGGTCAGGTCATATGGTTAATTTTATGGTATGGGTTATGGTGACCCGAAATACCTTTTCTCCACAATATGACGTTTTTCAAAAATATATTTGTGTGGCAGATTTGATAGTTTAAGTTTAAGCATTAACACTAATGCGGATTTTCAACATGTTTACTTTAAGTGAAATTCTATAATCTACATGTTTGACCCATTTAAAAATTAAAAAACATAATCTGAAATTGAACCAAAGATAGTAAATGGGTTGAATATCCATCTCAATAAATTGTCTGTTCACATTATAGATTCTATTCCATTAAAGTGATAATTTGTTCATATTGTAGGTATTCAACAGATTATGGCATGTTTCATTTCTGCATAGCAGACACTGAGCATGACTGGAGGGAAGGCACCGAACAGTACAATTTCATCGAGAAATGTCTTGCATCTGTAGACAGGAAAAAACAACCATGGCTCATCTTTGCTGCTCACCGCGTTCTTGGTTACTCTTCAGACAAATATTATGCAGCAGAAGGCTCGTTTGCAGAGCCCATGGGACGAGAGAGTTTGCAGAAGCTTTGGCAGAAATACAAAGTGGACATTACATTTTATGGCCATGTGCATAATTACGAAAGATCTTGCCCGGTTTATGAGGTAAGATGCTCAATTTCAAGAATTTTGACAAACTATCAAACAGTTGTCTGTATATTACAACTTTAAACAGCAAAAGCACATGAGATTGGGGGTTCAAGTCCTGGGGATGGGACGATTGTATATATTTTTCGATTGATATATATATTTGTGGTAGTGGGTGCGTGTTACTTGTCTTTCTAAAAAAAACAGCAAAAGCACATTTTCAATAATAGCTATTTATCTAGTTATGGTTATCAATGTCATACGGTAAGATGGAAATTCTTTTTACTGTGGTTTCTGATATTGTGTATCTGGTGATGGTGTAGAATCATTGTGTGAACTCCGAAACGTCTCACTATTCTGGCACGGTAAACGGGACAATCCATGTTGTGGTGGGTGGAGCGGGTGCCCATTTGTCAGAATTCGCTCAAATTAATACTACTTGGAGTCTTTATAAAGATTATGATTTCGGGTTTGTGAAAATGACTGCATTTAACCACTCATCGCTACTATTTGAGTACAAAAAGAGCAAGGATGGGAAAGTCTACGATTCCTTCACCATCTCAAGAGATTACAGGGATGTGTTAGCTTGTGTACATGATGGGTGTGAGCCTACCTCTTTGGCATCTTGAATATTGGTGAAATGTTTCTGTGTATTTCTTATGAAGCAACCTTATTTATTTTATATTCTGGGACTTTTTGTCCATAGAACAATTCCAAAATAATGAAAAAAATATGTCACTGCTCTAGACTTGAGCGTTATTGTTTTTTGTTTTGTAACTTTCCTGTTGAGATTCTTGAATAATTGAGGTTATACTATATTCATATTTTTAATCTGTATTGTGTTTCCCCAATTCTCTATACTACGTCGTTCTTTGGGCATGGTAGTTCATATTATTTAATTGTCTACAAGATTTATAAGTCTAGACATTATCAATTGTCACAGTTAGTAATTGTCTAATTCTACTAATTCTGAATATGGATTCTACAAGTCCAACAACGTTTTGGCTTAAACCGTTAGTATTACTGAAATCGCCAGATAAGAGAATAGTTCCTATCATGTACTTCAATATATAGACCAAAATAAACATTCGGTTTACTAAGAAACATACACATTGTTAAGTTTATGCCTGAACACAAGTCAACTAGTGAAGTGGCCTCATTTTGGCTCCATTTACACATTTGTTATATTCTGTTAATAGATAACACACTGGATCGTATCTCTCCTTAGTCCCAAAATAAGCCACAATTTGGTATCCACTGAAATGGAATCCCAAAATTCTCCAGCTGGAAACAAGAACCAAATAAATAGAAGGGGGGAAGGAGCTCAACTCACTTAGGGAGTTAGGGTTCAACGATTGTGGAAAGGATGTGCTTTTTGAGATCATGAGATGATTGATGGCATAACCAGCTAAAAATATTATAAAATATCCAGGACACTGTTAGGATCAGATCAGATCATCAACCAACCATTTCCACCTCATTGGTCGTGCTCTCTTCACTTAAAGTACCCATAGATGCAAACAGATGCTCTATTCGCAAAGGAGAATGACGTACCATGTGTTGGAACACGATCTGAAAATGAGATAAGGTTAATTTTAGGAATACATAATACTTAAAATGGTAATTTACTACGAAAAATTTCATCACCTCCTTCAATTTATACGTACTATATGTTTTAGTATGACAAGGGATACATGAATCATGATATTGAAGCTGATTATGTTGTGGTCAGGAGAATTAGTTTTTGTGAACCAATAATTTTATAACATTGTGACATTCAATTGCTAAAAGGATATAGATTAGATCCCAGCCTTTATATGTGTACTCACCTTGGAGTAACTATCGGCAAAAGCTCGTGCCCGATGGACCTTTCCTATGTACTGTAAATCAGCCTTCTCCAGCTTCCCATCAACAAAAGTTAACCCTCCCTCATTGACAGCAAACCGTACAAAGTTTCCTGAATGCAATCCTGTCTGAATACAAATAAAGATATCAGTCTGTCTTACTCATATTTACCATTACGTGGATTTTTATAAGATATAATTACACAAACCTCTTGTATAAAAGTTGCCTTCAAGCATCCAAGTACTACAGGAGGATCATCAGATGTAACCAAATGTCCATTATCTTGCAGCTCCAAAACCACCTTTTCAATTATAAACAGAAAAATAAGCCTTCACACATTCTAACATATATAATGTAGATATTCAGAGATATACATATATGGATTCTGGAATGATCATGTGTATGTGTATGTGTATGTGATCTTCACAAATATAATCTTTATTAGTTCAGAAAAATCATCTGAAAGCTCCATAACAGAAGCACAACTTCATGTTCAAGCTCAAAAAATTTGAGAAAAAATAGAATCGGTATAATAAATGAACCCAAAAGTATGCAAGGATAGTTGCCAAAATGGCAAAGTACCTGCTGTTGATTTGGAATCTGTCCTTTGTTATCAGTATCAATGACATACTGACTACACGTCTCATCCTTCCAGACAAGTGCTAAAGGTGTATTTCCCATTTGATAATGAGCATGCCTATAACACAGACATACAAAAACAGATAAGTTTAGGGCTTTAATTGATAGTAAGGAAAAAATACATATACATCAAGAAGCTTACTTGTAATAAAATAATAGTCCATCTTTCACATATGGTACTGCCCCTGTGTAAGCTGTTTGGAGCCCCTCATGATCACAAATATTAACAGAAACAAGACTAAATCTGTATCTATGGTAATTAGACGGAGCATCACAAGCCCCTGACTCAACAAGCTTGCTGTTCATCCAAAAAAATCTAAACTCAGCAGTGCATTCATAAAATGAGATCCCCGCCCAGCACACCATATCTATTACATAATATATTTGATCCAACTGCAATCATAACAAACACACCAAAAACCCATCACAACACTTAGAAAAACAAAACAATAGCAACAAAAATCAAAAACTTAAAATCCATAAACACATAATACCTCGTGAAATATGCAGTCAAGAATACAGTACGACTGAGCAGATCTAGAACCTTCTTTCGTCCTGGCACCATTTGGTAGAGCAGATGGAAAACGGTGCAACTGAGAACCGTTCCGTAGTCTGCTTACAGTTGTTCCATCTGATGATACAACAAAACATCGTTTTCCAGATGGCCTTGCAAATACATACCTACATATATAGATCATTAAACGTACACTCACAAAAATAACTCACCATAGCTATATAACAAATACTATTTAGCCCTGATTTTGCATAATACATGAGCTCAGCAAATATTAAAATCACACATTTTACTTAATTTTAGGTTTTCGACCTTTTCTTTACCATTTGAACATCCAACTATATTCACATATAAATAAAGTTAATCACCTAATACTCGTAATCTACTAATCTCGTGGTCCTCAAAGCTCTCCATTGTCATATAATTTAATAATAATGAGAAAATGAAAAAAAAAAAAAAAAAAGGGTACCAATCGTGATTGAGGCGATCAGGTACATCAATCATCCATTCCGGGAGCATAAGTTGACTAGCGAACCAACGGCGAGCTTCAGGACCTTTGAGTTTAGCAGCTTGACGGATATCAATATCCGTTAAATCACCGATAGCATCGGTTTCAGGTTCTTCAACAATAGGTTCGGGAATAATTAAGTCGGATGATTGAGGTTCGGAGTTGTGGTTCGGGAGTGAGAGGATGGAGGATGCGAGACGGCGAGCTTGGAGTTGAGCTTCGTTTCGGTTTTGAGCTTGTCTTTGTAGCGACAGTTCGCGGCGTTTTTGTTGGTCGGAGATCGCTGCGCGTTTGAACGGACGACGGATATCGTGGGGCGCCATTGTTGTTGGTTCACCGGAGCAGGGAGATTAAGCGATCTTTTATAACCTAGGAGTCGGGGTGTTTGGGTTCGAAACAGTCGAACTCTTTTTTATCAAGTGAGGCAGTGAGCTGCTATAGTATCCTAGCCGAGTAGCCGGCAATCTAGGCAATCTACGCGATGCGACGTAAACGTATTTGTATTTGAAATTGATAAAAGGAAAAGGTGAATTATACTTGTAAAATTGATTGGAAATATATATTTTAGATCAAATAAATAATAATAATATAACGTAAGATATTAAAAAATATTTAAATAAAAAATTATAAGTATTTACAAATACGTCGTATGTTAATATATATGAATGCATTATACGAAGAGTGTTAGTTAACTTTATTTGTATTTAGTGATTTTATAACATGAAAATTATTTTTAATCGTGAGGTACGGATGTTATTATGTAATATAACTAAAATTAAAAAATCATTTTACTTTTTGATGGGTGAATAGTAATTGGAAAATGTATTGCTCCAGGTTGACTTTTTACAAAATCTTAAATTCGTGATAGCATTCATGAAAAAATACGTTATTAAAAATTAATAGTTTTCATATTCTATAATTTTCAATTGACTTATTGTTTGAGATGACATCTTTTATGATTTCAAAGTAAGGGACATTTTAAATTTTTCTCATGTTCTCGTGACTAAGTTTTAAAGTAAAAAAGATAAATAATTTGTAAATGTTTTAGATAAAAAAAAAACTTCTATCTACAAAAAATTATGAAAATTAGTTAGATAGATGGTCAAACACCTCATTCTCAATATCTAATATGTGTCATAGTTTCTTTAACAAGATGATCACGATTCTCGCTTAAATACAAGACAAATTACGTAGGCCAATTACAAGAAGCTATGTTATTAATGTATAGCCAATTTTTAGTACATGTGGCAAATTATTATACCACTCCTTATGGGAGTTCCATTCTTTGTCACACCTGGCACTCCATCCTCCGCCCTCACCACAGGCACAGTCCGCACCTCATTCTCAATATCTAATATGTGTCATATTTTCTTTAACAAGATGATCACGATTCTCGCTTAAATACAAGACAAATTACATAGGCCAATTACAAGAACATATGTTATTAATGTCTAGCCAATTTTTAGTACATGTGGCAAATTATTATATCACTCCTTATGAAAATTCCGTTCTCTGTCACACTTGGCACTTCATCCTTCGTCCTCACCATAAGCACAGTCCACACTCGAAAAGGAATGAATAATTAGAATTTATTCCTCCATTTTTACTGAAATTCTCATTCTTATTTGAACTTAATCCATTTGATATTATTTAAATATAGACACTTATATTATACATGTTTAACCTGATTAAACTTTTTTTGTTAATAGATATTTAATTCAAGTATTCAACTAAAGTGGGGTTTAATGATTCGGCCGCAAATCTCTAATGATACACATAAAAGAGATAGTCAAGCCGGGTTTCAGAAACCCGAACCATTTAACCCGAAATTCAATTCGGGTATTTCGGTTTGGTACCTTCTGGGTTGGCAAACTACTTCCACCAAACAATGACGGATTTTTCTATGCAATCGTATCGGCCGTAATGCATACACACAGTCTGTTGTACCAATTTCAGATCATACCTCACCATAATCGTCCTCCTGCATAAATTCCAAACATCAATTTCATCAGTTTGAGATCCCCACAATAAAGGTAAGTCACTAAATCTCATAATTCGCTATGGACGTTGCTTTATCAGGTTATCAAAACTCATCACTTGTCGAAAACAACTCTCAATTATTCAAAGAACGACACTTTTTTTCCAATGCTTACTTATTAAATTTAAGAAAATCAAAACCACATGCATTTGGGGTTACTTGTTCATTTGTAGAACAAGGATTACACCCAAAACCCAAACCACTGAAGAATAATAATTATGATGTTATTAAGAAACATAACGATATTGAAGATTCGCGAAATACAAAAGGTTCGACTTCAGGGCTTTGTGGGCAGATTGAAAAATTAGTACTTTGTAAGAGATATAGAGATGCACTTGAAATGTTTGAAATATTGGAAATTGAATGTGAGTATGATGTTCATGTTGGTAAAAGTACTTATGATGCATTAGTCGATGCTTGTATTAGTTTGAAATCGATTCGAGGGGTTAAACATGTGTTTAGTTATATGGTTAATAGCGGATTTGAGCCGGATTTGTATCTAAGGAATAGGATGTTGTTAATGCATGTGAAATGTGGGATGATGATTGATGCACGCATGTTGTTCGATGAAATGCCTGAAAGAAATTTAGTTTCTTGGAACACGATAATTGCTGGGCTTGTGGATTGTGGGGACTATATGGATGCATTTAGGATGTTTTTAGCTATGTGGGAGGGAGAACCTGAGGCTAGTTCGCGTACTTTTGCTACGATGATGCGTGCATCTGCAGGAATGGAAATGATATTTCCGGGACAGCAGTTGCATGCTTGTGCTATAAAATTGGATGTAAGTCAAGATATATTTGTTTCGTGTGCGTTGATTGATATGTATAGTAAATGTGGAAGTATCGAGGATGGACAATGTGTTTTCGATTTAATGCCTGAGAAAACAACTGTTGGTTGGAATACGATCATTGCTGGTTATGCTCTTCATGGGTATAGTGAAGAGGCATTAGATCTTTATTACGAGATGCAAGATTCTGGTGTTAAAATGGATCATTTCACGTTCTCAATGATAGTGAGAGTGTGTACACGATTAGCTTCGTTAGAACATGCTAAACAAGCGCATGCTGGGCTTGTACGTCATGGTTTTGGGCTAGATATAGTTGCTAATACTGCACTTGTTGATTTTTATAGCAAATGGGGAAGAATTGATGATGCACGCAATCTGTTTGAAAAAATGCCTCATAAGAATGTTATATCATGGAATGCGTTGATTGCTGGATATGGTAATCATGGTCGTGGAATTGAAGCTTTAGAGTTGTTTAAACGAATGATTAATGAGAGAATGACTCCGAATCATGTCACTTTTCTTGCTGTTCTGTCAGCTTGTAGCTATTCGGGTTTGTCAGATCAAGGGTGGGAGATTTTCGAATCAATGGGTGTAGACTTTAAAGTAAAACCTCGAGCCATGCATTATGCATGTATGGTTGAGTTATTAGGACGCGAAGGGCTTTTGGATGAAGCTTTTGCCTTGATTCGAGATGCACCCTTTCAGCCTACAGTCAATATGTGGGCTGCTTTGTTGACAGCTTGTCGGGTCAACAAGAATATGGAGCTCGGGAAGTTTGCAGCTGAGAAAATCTATGGGATGGAGCCAGAAAAGCTTAGTAATTACGTTGTTCTTTTAAACATATACAACAGTTGTGGAAAACGTGAAGAAGCTGCTTCTGTCTTCCATACCCTTAAAAAGAAAGGTTTGAGAATGTTGCCTGCATGTACGTGGATAGATGTCAAGAAACAACAACACATGTTTCTTTCAGGAGATAAATCCAAATCTCATGTTCAGATTGTTAGAAATTTAAAGAAATTAATGTTGAAGATTACAAATTACGGCTATGTTCCAAAGAAAAGTTCTTTGCTTCCTGATGTAGATGAACGGGAAGAACAGATGTCATTGTATCACAGTGAGAAGCTCGCGGTTTCTTATGGGCTGATTAACACATCAAACTCAACACCTTTGCATCTAGTGCAGAGTCACCGGATTTGTGACGATTGCCATCTGGCGGTAAAGTTAATGGCTAAGACGACTGGACGAGTGATTGTTGTGAGAGATGCAAGCAGATTTCATCGTTTTGAAGATGGGGAATGTTCTTGTGGTGATTATTGGTGATGGAGATTCATAAGTTCGTGCTTTACTTCTGCACAACTATTTTTGTTTTCAATAGAAATATTTTTGATCATGTTGTATACCAAATATAGCAGGAATTCATGCATTTATTTTTCTTGTAGTTTATACTAACCAGGAAATAGCATTCTATGAAATTTATAATGTTATATGTAACTGCTACCGAGAATGAAGTTAATAAATTCGTATTGCCTTTAGGTATGTCTTTGCATGTCGATTCACTGATGTGTCTATGAAAATACCTGTGACGGTATATTGCAGACATGACATAGCCTTATGTTTTGGTGCATCGTTATGCTTACATTTTGTTTAGAAATCGATGTTATATCATGTTCTGTATACAAATGAATATGAATGCGTTGATCAAATACATTATTTTATTTTTTTCCTTTTTTATGATTATGTTTTGTATGGAGTTATTTTTAAGATATTGTGAAAACTGAAAAGCATGAAGAATTGTTCCTAAGTTTCTCCCTTTTGCTGGCAAATGAATCAAGGGCACCAAAACTTTGCTACACATACTTTTTGTGTCCTTTATAAAAGCAGGTATGATGTTGGGCAGTTTATTTTACATAATAAATACTCCATGCATCCCGAAAAGAGTCCATCCTGTAGTGGCACAATGAATTAGATTTTCCTAATTCTGGGTTCAGTGTGGTGTCCCCACTGAGAACATGTTCTACGTTCCTGCAAAGAACAGAGCTAAGTCTTGATAAATTGATCAACTCTTCTTAATCACCCAAGAACATCAACCAAAAATAAAATGGGTCAGAAGTCATTCAAAGGTATACAAATGCCTCAAATCTCCCAAATCTCTTTTACTAAATAAAGTTCATTTATTTTTGTAAATATATTCAGCACATTAGATTTTTATAATTAAAAATGGATATAAAATATTTGTGGGTCGACCTGAACCATTTGGGATCACACTAAAATTTCAGTATTCAAAACCCATTTTGACTTGATACTAACCCTTCTGACCCGTCTGTTTTGCCACCTCTAAGATTTATAATCAAAGGCATATCCTGACCCCTACTTGTGGTTATAGGTACTCAACCGATGTTGGTATGTTTGACTTTTGCATAGAGGATTCAGAGGATGACTGGAGGGAGGGTTCAGAACGATATGCATGGGTAGAAAAAAGTTTTGCATATAACGCCCGTCGTTTTTACCCCACATTTTTTTAGCGTTATTTTAAAGCAAAGCTGTATAAATTACAATTTTGACATAAGCATCTCTATAAACATACAATTCCTATCTTTTAACATTTCTTCGCTAATGCTCCTCTTCCATTTATTTCCTTGGGAAAATCTATCCGATTAAACCTGATAAATATGCAATAAATGCGTAAGCCTAATGGCTTAGTGAGCACGTGCGTTTGCTATTAAAATACTGCATACAATCATGTCATAACAATGCTCTTTATAGGAAAATACATATGCATAAAATCGCATGCTTAAAACGTGATCATAAATGCATGCATACAATTCTAACATTTCGAATGCAACATGTAGCACATTAAACACGTACGTAGCATATATTTCAGTTTTTGTAAACAACACGGGTACTCACATTACTTTAAAATATATAACGGTATTTGAACAAGAGATTGATCCACGTATCTTGTGCTTGTACAACTAGCTTCATACACTAAAGTGTGATTCATGTTTCATGAACTTGTACTCCAAGTTTCCTTGCTTATACTCTTCCTCTTTACTTGAATATTAATTTTTAAGTAATCGTACGTTTCTAAACTTCTTATCTAGCTCTCTCATTTTAATTTATAAGGAGAAAGAAAATAATATAACTCTTTTGCATGCTAGCCTCTTAAAAGTGCCTTTTATATGGTAGTACATTTTAAAGATTAGTCATCAATCTAATAGTAGATTAGGTTTGCCATATACCTATAGCTAATATATGTGTCTCTTGTATTTCAATCCTTGTCATTAATCTATGGATGTTAAACTTGCCACACTTCCCCTCTAGTGACATTTTTTTTTCGAACAACAAAATTTTATTAACATTCTAGTAAGACACTAGAATGAAGAAACAAAGTTACAAAGTTACAAAGTTACAAAAGGGACATTCAAGAACAATTTGGATTACAATTCCAATCTACCGAACTAATAGATAACTTTTTCCCCCTACTCAAGATCCAAGTATATGAAAGGAGTTTGATATCGTCACTTAGAACATCATATCTTGGCTTCTTGTGCGAGAAGATGAGCTCGTTTCTATACCGCCATAACACCCAAATTGTTGATTGCACAACAACGTCAAATTTGGCACGGTTTTTTTCGGAAATTAAGAAATGATCCGAGCACGTGATGACTTCGTGTATGTTTGAAAAGTTTATTTCTTCCAAAGACCACCATTTGAAAATCATCTTCCACACACCTTTTGCCACCTTACATTCTCCAAAGAGGTGAAGTTCCGTTTCTAAAGCATCATCACAAATTTGACACCTAGTAGAGTTAAGATCAACCCCTCTTTGATCAAGATTGGTCCTTTTCGGGAGTCTTTCATTTAGAGTTCTCCAAGATGAGATAATAACCTTTTTGGGGAGGAGCTTATTCCACCTAACTTGAAAATTATCATTGATCAAGATTTTAGAATCAATGATTTTTCGAAGGCATTTAACCGAAAAGGTCCGTGCCTCACCTATAGTGAACTGCCATGTATCTGGCCCGCTAGTGTAACACAATTGAGTTAGCAAACCTTCCAACTCGTTCACTTGATCCATTTCTGGGCCCATGATCGCCGACCTCCTCCATTCCCAACTACAAGTTCCAATCGGTCTAACTCTCTCATTCACCAAACAATAAGGGTTAGAGTCCAAGGAGTATAGTCTTGGGTAATATACTTTCAAAGGTTTATTTCCAATCCAAACATCATGCCAAAAGCTCGTGGAGTTTCCATCACCAATTTTCTTCTTAAAGAGAGAGTGTAAATTTATATCTATTTTTGAGATATCTCTTTTCAGGTTAATAATATTATCCCATGAAGTCGATGATCTAGAAAGAGGAGAATCGCTATTTATTATACCACCATCCTCTCCATAAATAGATTTAATTATTTTACACCACAAAAGATTAGACTCCAATCGGAATCGCCACCACCACTTGGCGAGCATTGCATGATTGCTAGCTTGGAGACTACCAATTCCAAGACCACCATTTGTAAGAGGCGCTAAAACTTTCTTCCAAGCAATCCATGCAATTTTTCTACCATCAATCGAACCACCCCAAAAGAAAGCTCTTCTCAAGCTTTCTAGATTATGAAGGATTTTTTTATGGTACTTTGTAGATTGAGAAGAAGTACATACCTAGATTTCCAAGGACGGATTTGATGAGTGTGAGCCTTCCACCAAAAGATAAGATTTTTGATTTCCATGAAGAGAGCTTATTTTGGAACTTGGAGATGATCGGAAGCCAACTTGATCATTTTTTCATGTTACATCTGATGGGGAGGCCAAGATACGTCATAGGAAATTTCGAAGATTGACATCCAATTGTGGTTGCCAAAAGAGTCACATCCAATTGAGTGACCCCAACACCATAAAGTTTGCTCTTCGTCAAGTTAACTTTCAAATCGGAAGCCAAATAAAAGCATGTAAGGATTCTAGAGATGCTTCTAGCATTTGAGATAGACCATTCACCCATTATAAGTGCATCATCCGCAAATTGGAGAAGAGATGAACCCTATAGTGACATACGTGGCCAAATGACCACTTATTTGGTCAATTCTCTATTTCTAGTTTTAATAATGATAATGACACATATGTAACATCTTTAGAAATGTAAATCGAATTCCAATAGAAAATTCACAACATAAGTCACAAATGTAATTTCTCATGCATATTCTTCATAATTTGTACACGCTTTACATATAATTTATCATAACTTATATAAATTATTATAACACAATTAATTTTTAAGACTATTTTCTTTAAAAGTTGGGATGTTACATAGACAACACCGGCCATGGCTAATATTTGCTGCTAATCGTATTCTTGGCTATTCTTCTAGTTGTCAATATGCTATGGAGGGTTCCTTTGAAGAGCCCATGGGAAGGGAAGACTTGTAGAAACTATGGCAGAAATAAAAAGTGGGCATTGCATTCTATGGACATGTTCATGATTATGAAAGGACTTGTCCTATATATGAGGTACTACCTATCTTAATCTTTCTACTTAAAGAATACCTGCGCATTAGCGTTCTAAAATCTGATATAGCATCACTATTTAACTTGATAAAAGTTGAACCCATCAATTATTTTTTAAGAGCTTCTGAAATTTGTATTTACTAGAAGCTGAAGAATGAGAGAGGGTGTTTCGATGTGTGTTTGAAACTCAGTATGTGATACTGAATAGTTACAATCAAGATAATCAACTATAATAAAAAGTGTTGTATCATTGTAGGAAATGATTATACAAATTTCAACATATACTTATAATTGTATTTGTAGTAGAAACATGAGTAAAAAGAGGGGTAAAAAGGTAATTTCCAAATTTAGCATGCATAAAACTGATTATTTGGATCCTATATAGTTAGATGATCATAATCAGAATTGCTTTATTCAAACACTAAAAACTTGCTAGTATGACTTCAGAATGCAATAATCTGATATTAACCAGTTAATATAACACACATTCAAACACCGATGAATTGTGGCTGGTGTATATTGACTTGTTGATTAATTACTGCCATATTTTTAACTTGATCTTCATTATGGTGGTGGTGCAGAATCAATGTGGCAACATGGAAAGATTCAACTACTCTGGTACGGTGAGGGGGACACTCCACGTCGTTGTCGGTAGAGGAGGGAGTGCATTGTCAAGTTTTAGAGATATTAATCCCGAGTGGAGTCTTTATAAAGATCATGACTTTGGATTTGTTAAACTAACAGCATTTAACCACTCTTCACTTCTCTTTGAGTACAAGAAGAGTAAAGATGGACATGTTTATGAAAGTTTCACAATCTCGAGGGACTACAAAGATGTCTTGGCATGTGTATATGATGGTTGTGAAGCTTCCACTTTGGCCCCTTGATCTAACAATGTACATTTCACTTCTATGGGTCTTTAAGCATTAAGCTCGTATGCATAATAACACTTTCATAGCAAAAATTCTTGTATCATAAGGCTTAATCAATGAGTAAGACTTTACACCTTTCTTGTTCAGCTTAAACAAACGTTTGGTATACATGTTCATACTTGCATTTTTCCCAATTTCGATAGGCACGCATCGGATCATAACTATGTTGCTGTCATGTTAACATTTGTTTTTGATAAAGTTCAAAGCTTGATATTTAAAGATAAACGGTGTTCAAGTTATAATAAATTTGCGGTATCATGAACTAATTGGAAATGAACCAAAGCTGCAGCTACACCCAATTACCCGAGGATGACATTGTCAAACACAACATGTTAAACAAGAAGTCTTTACGAATTACCATACATTTCAATAGTTGTTTTATGCTGTTTAAAAGATAACCCCGTTTCTAGGGCATTATATATGGATTAGGGTTAATTAACAACAACGAACATCGTTTTTGTGTGTGTGTTGAATTGAATATATGACAATAGAGCATTCATTATGGGGGAATTTACTGCTGTTAGTGCGAGCAAATTTAAAGGAATCAGTGGAAAACATACTTCAAACCCTATGGCAAACTAGCAAAGTTGGTCTTGATTCAATTGATCGTGACGTCATTTGTGACATGCTTTAGCTTCAGAATGTTTCTGACCTTGATCCTGTAATTAAATATTCATTATTTAATTATTTCTGTAATTGATCATCTTTTTCGAATCATATTTGTCATGCTGCGTAAACTTAATTTTGAAAAGTATATAAAGCTCATTTTTAACTGCTTATGAACTTATAAGTTTAAGCCATTAAGCTTATTACTGCTATAATCGAGCTAATTGGCCTTAATAAGCATGTATATTCATTTTTTTTATTTTAGAACCGATATATCATTGTGATGATCTTTTCTATAGAATGTTGCCTGGAAACCAGTATTTAGATGAACAACTTCGTATGATATTTGATTGCTAGTAAATGGTAATGATGAAGTTTAAAATTTAAATATGCAGCTTTTGGTATGTCTTCGTATGTTGATTCGTAGATGTGTGTATGAGAATACCAGTAAGGATGATATACAGAAACTGTTTCCTGCTGAAGTCTCTCCTGAGATACAGAGATTACTGACGCTTCTTCTTCAAAAGTTCCGTAGGGAGTGGAGAGAAGATATATCAAAAGATCAGGTACTTGTATTGAGATAACTGTCATTTTTTATGAGATAGTATTGGTGACACTTTTGACCCATTTACTAATGAACGGGTTGGGTCAGGGTAATCTCTTGTTTCTAACTGGTCAAATTAGTAACATCAGGAAGAAAAATTAGCTATAAAG
Source organism: Logfia minima (assembly GCA_963921325.1). Classification (NCBI taxonomy): domain Eukaryota; kingdom Viridiplantae; phylum Streptophyta; class Magnoliopsida; order Asterales; family Asteraceae; genus Logfia; species Logfia minima. The sequence continues at coordinate 28,195,376 of OY992774.1, forward strand.
GAAACAGGTCAAATGGATACTTGACTGTCTAAACCTACTATTTACTTTCAGCTTCAAAGCAACCCAAGGCCAAATCAGGAGAAACAGTTGTCAACTTCCATTTGGCTAAAGATACACTAGAGACGATGCTGAAGTCTATGCAATCATAAGAGATACACTGTCCGACAATGTAAGTTTGATTTTGAGGTTGGCCCTGAATTCACATATCGTTCTGTATTTAAATCTAGATTATGATGTGATGTAATAGAGAGAGGCATCAGTTTGACATGCTTTACAGGAGATATATAATTTAGCATCTGCCAAACTATAAAGGTACATGATTTCATTGTCATTATCAGCACATTTTGCACTGCAGCATGTATTATGGACCAAAATATTCCCGTTTTTGTTTTAGTTTGGGATGCAAAACTATTTGACCGATTTAGTTATTAGTAATGAGTTAGAGTTTGTTACAATTAAGGTTTTAGTTTTTATGAGGAGCCTTATCCAGATACAGACGGATTTCAAGGACAAAGTTACACTAGACTACCTCTAGAATGTTAAATAAACCTGTTTGGTTATGAACTTATGATGATGATTTTGTGTAGTAGTGGTAGCGATTCTAAATTCTAATAGATGATTTAGAGATGGCTTGAAATCTCAAACGGGCTTCCTTTGCATTATCCAAATTACTAACTAATATTGACAGTAGTCAGAGCAAAAGAATTTAATAATGCTTCCTCCATCCCATGAAAATTACAGTCTGATGTGGGCATAGTTCAGGTAAATGTTTCATAATTTGTTATATCAAGTAATTATATAGCTCTCGTTTTAAAATAACTCCATAGACAGGGGTTCGGAGAGATTGGTTTGTTTTATAATTTAATCTAGCATCAATAGTAGATTTAGTTCAAATCTCATAAGTAAAAGGTTATTCGGAGAGTTGACTTATGTTGTTCGTCATCATTGTTTATCTAATACAATGTTCACAAGTTCTATTCTTTGTATATTCTGTTTTCACGGCACATCCTGAAAATAAGCATTATTCATTTCAGGAAATTTGAGCCAGACTCGAAAGGGTGAAAAAAGAGAGCGTGAAAAAGACGGTTTTTCAGCACAAGATCATCCTTTATTCTGTTATATTTGTCAAGTTTGGATGCTTGTGAACGTGTCACTAGTAGTTCCTTTTCAATTCGTGTTTTTAGCATATTTCCAGTTAGATCATGGAACTGTTGGAATGCAAATTGTGTAAGAACGTGCATTTGTGTAGTCTCCGTCAGTGAACTCATTAACATGACATGTTCGAGACCCAAATTTCCCCCTTTTTGGCCAAGATCTCTTTGTTTGGTAGAAAATTGAACCTTCATGGTTAATATGACTCAAAAGGGAGAACATGAGATGTGGCTAAGCCTAAATTCTGGCTTGAGGGTGCTCAGGAAAACGGTCACGAGATATCCGATTATGTTGTATCCATCTGAGTCCTCCTTAGATAAATTGAGTAGGAATCATCTCATTGGTTTATTCATTTTGTCTTACTATCAACTAATACCAACAACGATTGGCAAGATATCCTCTATTCTTGTACACTGACACCAACCACTTTCGGAGTGCTATGCAACCATGACCGAGGCCTTTTGCCGAGGTTGAAGGCCAAAGCATATACTCTTAGCTTTTAATGTGTACCACTATCAATAAAAAAAATATATGGTTCAAAAGCATTACGGTCAAGAGAAAAAGTAGATAATATAATATGATCATAGAAAAGAATGGTGTATCGATATCTTACTTTTAAATATTGGTATGTATCACCTATTTCGTTGTGGTAAGAACGATGGCTATTCCATTCAACGCCTAGAACTTCTCAAGCAAGTGGTTGCTTTGACTTTTTGAAGTGGGAAAATGAATTTATAAAAAAGTAAAAAAAATATTTGTCATTTTCTATAGAAGTCAAAGTGGGCTTTTCACATTGTTGAGATGTGACCTTCCCTGGGTATACCAACGTTTAATCATTCTTAACTTGTGTGCCATCCCAAAGTTTATCTTCGGTCTCACAAGTGGTCATTTATGACTTAAAAGCTACTCTACTTCGTAGGTTGAGGGTTGTACAGACTTTTCTTGATATTATGGGTTAAAAAATCATTTGATTGCATTCCATTTGTTATTCTCATTTTGACATGCAAGTTATGTCATGCCATCAATATTCAGTAATATAAAATTTTATTTAGTATTCGAACTTAAAAACGGTCTAATATTTAAATGCTGTTGACTTTATCAAAAAATTATTATATGTATTATTTTTTAGGAATCTATTAAATGTATTGAACTTGTAGAAATCGTAGATTAGTGTATTGAACCAGGTATAATAGGTAATTATCTATTTTTAACTGGTTAACACACTTTTCCGGTTATCTTCTCGGCGAAATTCCGGCTATAACCAGATTGGTGACCAACTTCTGTTTTTCACTAAATCGTTCAAATTCTCTGCAGGGAAGTTGTCCAAAAGTCCTCCCACTAAAAGAACACACATTGAGTGGAAACTCAGGTAAACTGAATAGTTTGGTATGATCTACAACTTCTATGAGTTTCTTCCATCTGTTTGCTGCTCGAATTTGTGACTCTTTTGACACACCATTACTGTTATCTCCACAAATTTAGACATTTTCTTTGCAATCTCTCCATCTTTAACAATATCCCAACTTCAACACATTACATATATGGTATACTTTATGTTTTCAACATTAATTAAGTTTCCATTTACAGGTTAAAACAAGATTGAGTTAGAAGAAGTCATTTTCAAGCAAAGAAATAGAACAAAGAAACAAAAAAAAAAACCATTTATTTCAGGTGGCTGGAAAAGATGTTAGGTGGTCGGAAAATCGCCGGAAAAGATGACCGGAGACAAAATGACTGGTTAAGTGTTTGATAGGTCACTCAATACACTAATTAGAAGTTTTTATGAGTTCAATACATTTAATTGAGGCCCGTAAAAGACGATACGCACAATAACTTTTTTGACAAAGTTGGATGCATTTTGAGAGACTAAGCTCATTTAAAAGAAGAAGATTTTGAGAGAGAAGAGGGATAAATATATATTTAAACCTATGATTTAGTAAAAAGTAAACATGATTCAACAAAAAATAAATATGATTTCAAAAAACGCATTATGTGATTCAACAAACATTCATCTATAATTCAAAAAACATTGTTATTAATAAGCACTTTTCCTAAATCAAAATAATTAATTTATTGAATTAAAAAATTAATTTGTTGAAATAAAGGGTTAAAAAACACATATTTCTTTTCTCCTCCAATTTTGAGACACTAAACCCACTCCTATTTATTTATAATCAAGTGTTTATTTGGAATATATAAGATTATAAGTACACTCAGCACCAATTAGTTTATACGAAACGCTCCTTCATCATCAATGGAAAAAGCTTTTAATTTGTGCTAAACACTTGAGAAGCTTTATCATTAGAACTTCAAAATAAGGTTTTAATTTTTTTACAAAAAGCTAACATTGTGTACCTGGATCATACAATTTCTTATAAAGCAGCTTTAACCAAAAATAAAAGAACTTCACTTATGAATATCACGTACAATAATCAAATAACTACTCACACATTTCACTTATTAATGGAGGAATATACGTGAATGTTACATTTCAAAGAATCTATCATTGCAGCCATATAATGCTCTTTTTTGAACGAATTCTAACCATATATTGAAAAGTTGTTTTCTAAAGGAATTGATTTTAGATGACGTCACAATGATAAACAATTCTTTTCTTTCTTTTTTTATAATATTGATCGATTTGACAACTAAAGATAATAGTCAAGTAGAGAATAAAACATCTATTTTAAGCTTGAGTTAAAAACTGAAAATACACATTGATATCAAGTTGTTTATTAGTTACTAAGAAAACATGAATTATGGTCAAACACATCAAACTTCTAGTACATTTCTAAAAGGCTTGTAATCGGAATCGGAATACATATAGATAGCCATTTTAAAGATAGATATATAAAACAAATGAGACTTTTTCTATTTAGATTATGTGAAAATGACGAATACTTTTATTTAAATGTACACAATCTAACTGAAATATCTCGTGACTATTTTTGACCATTTTTCTGACCTAACCGGACTTATAAAGATAGATACATATATTTGTAAAAAACAACTATATTTTTATTCGACTATATTGGTATAGTTGAATTGACTTAATAAAAACGTTTTTTCTCAATAATAATAAATTATATACATGATAAAAATATTTATTTATTGCACAATAACAAAAATAAATAATTTTTTTTCTAATTATATGAATTTTAAAATTCACATCATATGCTACAAAATATAAAAGCTTTTGCGTGAGTTTTTGACCGTCACTTGTTTACTCTTTTGTTTTATTTTAAGGTTATGATATCTTTATCCATTTGATTTCTTTAAATTATATGATATATGACTTCTAAATTGTTTTCTAATAAAACGATGGAAGTGTGATAAAGGCGTTGTTCAATCAGAAAGACATATTTTGAACAATAATTAATATTAAGTAATATTAATAATGAAACTTATAACAAAAATCTAAAATTTAACAATCATCATTGTATTTTTCGAGTTATGACTTCTGAGAGAATATTATCATTGTATTTTTGTATTTATTATAAAAATTAACCATTATAAAATAATTCTAAATATATTTAAGTGTTTTGCTCATAAGCTCTAATGTGTAGTATCGCATAGGACCTCTCAAATTTATTTGATGGTCTTATTTGACATAATCGGTTTAAACCAAATCAAATAAGTGGAATTATTGATTTTTGACTTTAGAAACTAAAACTAAGCCGTTCAAACAATCTTAAAAATCAAAAGCCAAACCAAATCATAGTTAACTTATATGTGAACGTTCCAATTTTATCTACACTAACATCATCTGACAAAACTTGCGTCGTGGACCGTAATGTCCTCAAAGAGGATAAGTAAATTTATATGGTAAAATTAGAGAAAGGTTAAAAGTGAAACATAAATGATAGTAAAAGTATATAGGTATCAAGATTCACATATGTAAATTGTTAGGTAAATAAGTAAATAAATTTGTATATATGAAAATTAATATTAACAAATAACCATTAAATTACTTTCTTTTGTTACCGGTAAAAGTTATCGAAGTTAAAAGTTAAAACTTTGAAGTTACCAGAAGACCAGATTGACTGACAACACCATATGATTCCACTAATTCCATTCCACCACCCCCAACCCACATTACATATAAATTAAACCCCCTTTCCTAAATTATCATTTTGACATAACCTAAATTCCGGCCGGCCAATTACCCTTTTCTCCGGCAAAATCCATCACTTCCTAAATTTCACTTTCCTAATCCAGCATCAATCTTAACACAAACAAACACGCACAGACTTATACATACACCCTCCTTCAATTTCACTCACTTATATAACCATAATTACTTAAATTAATGGCAACCACCGTTGAAGGTCAAGATAGGGTCTTAGCAACAGCTCAACAGATCGTTAAAAGCCTTAACATCAACACAAAAGCAACTGAAGATATGATTTTGATTCTATCAAGCTTCGATAACCGTTTATCTAACATCACCGATTTAATCGACGGCGGGGGTGAAATCGATCAACAGTTTACAACGGCCGAGAAATTAATTCTCCGGCAGGATTCCAGTGAATCATCAGTTACTGAAATTACTGATTATTTACAAGCTGTTGATACGATTATTAATTTAACTGAAACCCTAAATATTCAATCTGATTGCGATAGTGAGGTTATGGATCGAGCTGAAAACGCCCTTCAATTAGCTATGACAAGGCTAGAAGATGAGTTTTTACATATATTGATTCGTAATACTGTTACTTTAGATGTAGATCAGTTGTATGGATCGATTCGTAAAGGTTCTATGTCATTTGCAGCGAGCGAGATTGAAATTGGGGATGAATTTGAGAGTTATAGAGAGGATAATGATGATGATGGAGGTAGTGGTTATTATCATGATAGAGGTTTGAGTTTAGGAGGTGATGTTTATGTTGATTTGATTCATACTGATGCAATTAAAGAGCTTAAATCGATTGCGGATCGAATGATTAGGTCTGGATATGAGAAGGAATGTTGTCAAGTTTATAGTAATGTTAGGAGGGATGTGTTGGATGAGTGTTTGTCGATTTTAGGTGTCGAAAGACTGAGTATTGAGGAGGTGCAGAGGATTGAATGGAAGGTTTTGGATGAGAAAATGAAGAAATGGATTCAAGCTGTGAAGATTGTAGTTAAGGTTCTTTTGTATGGTGAAAAACGGTTGTGTGAACAAGTGTTTAGTGAGTCTGAATTGATTAAAGAGATCAGTTTTGTTGAGACTACAAAAGGGTGTGTGATGCAGCTTTTGAATTTCGGTGAGGCGGTTGCTATTGGGCAAAGGTCTTCAGAGAAGTTGTTTAGGATTCTTGATATGTATGATGTTGTTGCAGATGTTTTGCCTGATTTTGAAATGTTGTTTACTGATGAGGCTGGAGAATTGGTTTGTAATGAAGTGAAGGTGGTTTTGAGTGGGTTAGGTGAGGCTGCAATTGGGACGTTTGTGGAGTTTGAGAATGCTGTGAAGGGTGAGAATTCGAGAAGGGCTTTACAGGGAGGTGAGATTCATCCTGTGACTCGTTATGTTATGAATTATATTAAGTTATTGGTTGATTATAGCGATTCGTTGAATATCCTGTTGCCAAATAGTCAAGATCAGGATCCAAATTCTAAAGAACTTGATGATATCGATAGTGGTGATACTATGTCTCCTATTTCATGCCGTTTGTTATCACTAATTACTTCCTTAGAAGCGAATCTTGAGGAGAAATCAAGATTATATGATGATAGTGCACTGCGATACATATTCTTGATGAATAATATTCATTATATTGTTCAGAAAGTTAAAGATTCTGATCTTAGAAACCTGTTGGGTGACCGATGGATTCGCAAACATCGTGGGCAGATTCGTCAATGGCACACTAGTTATCTTAGAACGGCATGGGGGAAGGCATTGTTGTGTTTGAAAGATGATGGCATTGGTGGCGGATCAAGTAGTGCGTCTAAGCTAGTTCTTAAAGAAAGATTCAAGAATTTTAATGCATGCTTTGAAGAAATTTACAGGGTGCAATCGCTTTGGAGGGTCCCTGATGGTCAACTTAGTGAAGAACTTCGAATATCAATATCTGAAAAAGTACTTCCAGCTTACCGTGCATTTGTTGGGAGATTTGGGAGTCAATTAGACAGTGGAAGACATGCTGGGAAATACGTAAAGTATACCCCTGATGATCTGGAGAGTTACCTTTCGGATTTATTTGAAGGGAAACCTGCTGTTTTGAACAACATAAAAAGAAAAGGTACATAGGATGCAATTATGAAAGGCCCTTAGCAGGTATGTTTCCTGCTTTGATCATGAGTAGTTGTTACTCTGGCTATCTTATCAAATCCAGCATGGTGATTTGGTCTTGATTGTTGTTCTTGTTTGTGTCACAAGGTTTGGGTTGAAGGTAGTTATTACCCACCTCAATATACTGTAATAATTTTGTACATGTATATTAGATCCTTCTAAATATGTAATTTATCGCCCATGTATTCATTGTCATGAATGCATCAGCTGTGCGCTAATTGTTGCTGTGTTATATTTGATGGTCTCCTTGGTGCTAAATACCATTCAAGTTAAGAACTTGTTCATCTGTTGTTTATCTTTGCAGCCTCGATTACAAAACAAGTGTGGCAAATGACTAGGTGCATTTAGTTTTTTAAATGTCCTCCGGCATATCGCATCGTTTGTGAATTATGAGTTTGATCTTCTTGATAAGGGTTTGATATTGGGAATTTATAGTGTGTAAATCAGTACATGTATTGAAAGTTGAAACTGCATGCATCAACTTTTGTTATTTGAATTTTTTATACGAACCTGATGATTGTTGGAACCACAATCTAACAAAACTAAAATAGTTGTAGGAATCAAAAAAATTGAATGTAGTATCTAGCTGGATTAACAATTTGCTAACATTCATATGTATGTTGCTATGATTCTTATTATTCATATCTTGTGAATATGTCACCAGTATCTTGTGAATGTACTAGTAGCTTGTGAATGTACCGTCTTTAAGTTATTGGTTTTAGATGAAGTTTGTAGTCATTGTTTCTTTTTGTCTTGGCTATAGCTTACTTAAATGAAGATATGGATAAGGTTTCTATTGATACGTGATTCAAGGGAAAATGAATATTGGACCCAAAGAATGGAGAGAAGTTATATGAATAAAATGATAGCTCTATTAGACTTGTCTAAGTGATTGAACTGAATTCATGAGTTCAAATCACATTATGAGTGTTAAGTCTAGTGAAGTTCTATCTGTCCAGGTGTGATTTCGTAGATTTTTGAACATAAGTTATACACACAAATAAAATTTTATTTTTTTGTGAACACACACACCATAATTATATATCAGTTTCCACTTTCCATATGTTAACCTCATGCCAATATCATTAACCCTGCATATAGCCCATAAACACTCTTCATGTATTAGTAAAAATCTTCATTCTTTTTACATAGAATCAATACGAAAACCAAACCAAACAACAAAGACTTCCTTACAGAAACACCATTTTAACAAAGGAGATTTTCTCAGGGAAGTTTTCTTTTATAACAAAAGTAATCTTGTCCTAAACCCGAGAGTCTTGAGGGATGGGTAAAATACCATCAAAGAAATCACCAAAATATCCTCTAGGCTCATGTACTAACCTTGAAATTATATCTCTCAGCGTTATCAGTCCTTCAAGGTTTCCTTCGTCATCAACCACGTATATACGATGAATTTTCATGGAGTCAAGCTTCATGATCACGTCCTTAAGTGTATCATCTTTTTTGCAAGTAATCATACCACTTATCAAAGGGGATTCCTTTTGATTTTCCTCCAAGTAGCTTTTAACTGCTGTTAGGAAGTTTTTAGCTGTAATGGATCTGCCGCAAAAAACCATAATTAGGATCGTCGTAAAAGTTTAAACAAGAGCTAAATTAGGATAGAAAGTTGCTGCTGGAATAATTTCAACCAATATACTTATGAGTCGGTTCTAGATGTGTTTATCTCTAAGACCATGCGGAATGGTCCGTGCTCACTGTCCCGTCCTTCCAAGATGGATGAGCACGGATGGAGTGATTATGTTGTGAGTTGTCCTCGTCGGATATAACACGGAACCAACACGAGAAATCGATGGGGCCCATTTATATTTTTATTCCTTTTTTCCTTTTAAATAAAAATGGTACAACAAATAAAGCACAAGGTACATTTTAATTGTAAAAATGTGGGTCCCAATTGTCCGTTGTGAAAACACCATTGTGGTTAGTCGTGGGATGACTGTCCGTCATGCTGACGTGACACCTACGATGGATCACGATGAACGTCATCACTGCGGGTGGTCTAAGGGATCAAACTGGTAATATAAATTTTGGTAAAAGGAAATAGGTTAAACAGGTCGAAAGGTTTCCAAAGTGTACTTCTAATTATGCAATCATATTTGATATTCAATTATATAAATAAATAAAAATTTGGGCAGAAAACTTTCACGGTCAACCCGACCCACTTTGACCCATTCAGGAAGAACCTTTTCAACCCGTTACCCTACCTGTTTCGCCTCATCTAGTTATTATCTTTCTATAACAGCAATTGGTTAAGTAACTTAGACCAACCTGTAATCTTTGTAAATATCGGGTGCAATTAGGAGGAATTGAACGTCTCGAATGCTTATATTACCAATTGCCTTATTTCCACTATTAGCGACCACTGGCAACCCACCGACCCCCCTCTCCTGCATGGTTCTAAACGCCTGGAGAACTGGTTCATCCTCGTCCACCTGTAAACAAAGTTAAGAAATATCATAAATGTAAGCATAAAGTGAATATTTGCGAGCAGGGAGATAGGATCCGGAGTTAAGATCAATGTGAAAGATCAAGGTCTAGAGTTTGCTAACCTTAATAAGCCGATTAGATTTCATTAGAGGAAGGCCAAGTTCATGTAATTTCTTAGATCCCCAGCTTTTGAACCACTGAAGATCAGCACATTCCTCCAACATATGAAATACTGCAGATTGGGTTATAATATTCTCTATCTTCCTGTCCCCTAAATCAACTACCGGGATACTCTTCATTCTGTACTTAGATAGCAGTAAAAGCATGGTAAGAAACGAATTAGATGGTTGCAAAGCTAGAAATGGAGCCCAGCGAAACGTTCCTGATATGTCTTTAACCTACATTATATGTTCTAAAAATTAGCTGAAGAGTTTTACATCATTCAAATCTTAAATGGCCTTTGCTAAGCTTAGAAGCAAACCTTTGTGTTCTTATAGAAATCCGAAGAAGTCAACAACTCAAAAAAGTTCCCAGCAGTTTTTGGTGATCCAGGTTGCGAGCTTCTATATCGTGGTGAAGACATCCCACTGGCTGCTGCTGCCACAGCAGGTCCTGAGTTATCCTGTAACGCTTTGTCAAATACATCGGCCGCATCTATCCCCTCTTTCTTTTCTGACTGCAAATAAAGAAGATATAAAAGCGCTATTACTTTATTGACAAAGAGGTAGCAATCGCCTATAGTTGTTTCTAGAAATGGTTTCGTGACCAATGATGTAAGGAAATAAGTGTTGGAACCTGATGCAGAATCCAAACGACGATGCCTGCAAACTCGACTATCCCAAGATATCTGTCAATCCAACTAGCATCCTCTGGTGCGTCAACATTCACAACAGGAGCACTAAGAATTTTGTTTTGTGACAGCAACTGAACAGCTTCTCCTAGACTGGCATCTGATCTGATCTCAATTTCTGAACAATGGATTTGTACATATTGGAGAAATCATTAAATAATGCAAAGTATATATAAATTAGAAAAGAAATAGTAGTTTCAGTCTATCAGATTCCAACCAAACTTGTAAACATAATACCTAGCATCTCTATATCACTATGTACACATATGATATTTACAGAAAGCTGAAAGGAAGCATATTGTACACAAACATGCTGGTTGGAAGGCAAATTATATTAACACAATGACCAAAAATGGCAGCCCAAACCAGGATTTCATGAATACGAATCATAATTAGGCTTATAGTAGGAGCCTGTAAATTTATCCTCTGCGTAAAGTCTGTTTTTGTGTTTCCTAACAGAACACCCCACTTTACCTAAATTTTCTCAGTAGAACAAACCATACAAGGATGCGCAGACTAATTATCCATGTTCCTTTTTGGTTCTGTGCATAGCCTTCTCAGGCTACAACATTTCTAACCAAATCAAAAGAACATTGAATCGTTATGTCCGCCATCCAACACAACCTCCTCGAACGATATTACATAATTTATCTGGTACCAAATATTATCAACATCGGGGGAAGTTTACAAAAATACCCTGAAAAAACATATTTAATTTTATACTAAAAAAATACAAAATTGCAAAGAACTACCCTTCACCACAAACCGCAAATTGCGATTTGCGTGGCCATCTTTGCGGGTTTTGTGTCCGGGCTTGTAACTTGGACGCGCGCCCGTGGCCGGGAAACCAGGTCGCTTATGGGGTTGTAGATTTTATTTTTTTTACTTTGTTTTTACTTTCTTTTACTTTTATCAAAATTGAACATTAACCCTTAATCAATTTTGATAAAAGTCACAAAAGTAAAAAAAAAAAATGTCAAAAACCGTTTTGTCAAAATTGATTGAGGGTTAATGTTTAATGACACTCTATATTAAATGTATATTTCATGAATTTGAAATTCGAATGTTCTATAGGAAGTTATGAGTGCTCAAAGTGCAGTCAAAAGTCAAACAAGTGTAAATTGTCAAAATTGAAGGTCATGTTGGCCGAATTTTAAATAAAATTTGGGACTTTGGCGGTTTGCCAACAAATAGATTTCGCAAAAATACACAATTTCAGAAAAACGTACTTAATCGGAATTACGAGTGAAAATATGTCATATTTCAAAATTTTCAAAAATTAAAAATAAAAAAAAATTGACCTTCTGAACACCCAACCCGCAACCAGCAACCCACAAATTTGTGGGTTGTGGGGCCAAGAGCCCGACATCGACTTGGTTTCCATGCCACGGTCCCTGTCACGGACGCGTGTCCAGGCTATGAGCCCAAACACACAACCCGCATGTAGTTTGCACGTGGAGGATAGTTTTTTGTAATTTTGTGGTTTTTTAGTATAAAATTAAATTGAGTTTTCTAGGGTATTTTGGTTAATTTCCCCGACATAATCTAACATTTATATCTTCCACCAGCATCAAACAAACGGTAAGAATCAGATGGCATTCTACATTTTAATCATCCATAGAATTCTCACATGCAATATAGTAGAATACATTATTCAAACGATTCTTAGAGTCTAAATCTTTCATGTGTTTCGTAAAATCAACAATAATTTAAATTTAAACAGGTTACGGGTACAATAGCCGTTATGAGTGTAAACATGATCCATATGGAACGATAAAAAGCATATGATCAGAACAGCATATGATTTACCCTGAGAAGCCGAAGCTTGGGGGAATTCAGAAACAGGAATGCTTTCAAAACACGCATTAAGTTTCTCCGTGGGAGATAGCTGTGGCTCTTGTATGTCCCAAAGGTCCTCCACTTCCAAGCCTAGTTTCGCCTCAGGGCTCTTGGGACTACTTCCTTCTTCCACCATCATTTTCCTTACTTCTTATCTTTGTGATTCTGTTTTTGCAAATGTGTTGTTGTTTTGGCGCATAGATGATTATTATAACTATATTTCAAAATGCTTATTTTAAGATGCAACTTTTGTGATGTATGCGTCTTGATCTGGACCCTTAATGGGTTGGCGATGAAAATGTTAAAGCGGGGTTGGCGACACGTGGATGGTAGGATATGAGTCAAAGGTGTTTCACGAAATATTCGGTTAAGGGACCATGATCCGAAATTTATTGAAAAACAAGAAACTATCTTTAGGGGATGAATTGGGTTAAAATGGAGATAGCCATGCATTTTTATTTGTCTCAATTTCTATTTCTAATTTAATGGAAAATATATAATAATAATAATAATAATACTTCATGAATTTTGTTTAATACAGGTTAATTAAGAGATAATTTTTCGATATAATTTTCTTGTGGTGGTTATAAGAATCGTTTTCATCAAATTACAATCATCTGACAGTTATTATTTCAGTTTGTTGGCGATTATCATCATGTCTTAATTATATTCTCGTTGAAAGTTAGACCCTTAGAGTGTTGTTATCAAAAGTCAAAACCCATTATTTTTTTAATCTCTTTGACTTTAGATAACATTAGGTGGTGTTTGGTTTATAAATGGAATTGAATAGAGATACAGAAAAATGAGGAGGGAGAAGATTATTCTTACTAACGATGTCGATATTTATCTTAGATGTGAGTTTTCTTAGGATAAAAGATTCTAATACACGTTTGACTTTCTGCATTGTGCATACGTATTATGACCACGTATAGTCAATTTACTACTTTTTCATGACAACATATCAAAAATCAAATTTGTATTCACAAGAAGGTAGAAGTCATTGTTTGATGGGAATGATGCAAAACAAGATACAAAATAACAACATTATGCAGTTAATCTTTATCTCTTATTATTATCCTTTGGCTAATGACTGTTAAATATAAAAAGGAGGCTAATCAATGATCACTTTCACTTTCACTTACGAAACATACTACGCCCATATGTAGCACTAACTAAATTCACAACAAGAGGAAACTATAAGGTTACAAAAGAAGCAATCGGTAGGCATGCCAAAGCTGCTATTGGAATAAGAATCAGTGAGTTCTGTTGTCCAAACACAATGAACAATGTCGCACCAAAAGCTATGATCATGGTTTTTGTATAGATGAATAAGGTGGTCAGTCCAATTATCAACTTTATTGGCAGCCTGAAGAGAAAGTCTTGTTCAGCAAAACGAGCAGTAAGGATTGACAAAAACATTAACAGCGAGGTAACAGCTGTAAATAATGATACGGCATCTACTATTGAAAATATTGTGAAGGCAGATTTGTTGGTAAAAACTGGTATCTCTGTATCCTGATTGTTTCCTCTGGGCACAGTAATAGCAGCTGCAAACACGATTGTGGTGATTAATGCAGCGGTAATGGTGTACGACTCTGCAGTGGCCTTCATCCATTTTTCTCCCTCAATAACCAAGTTCTTGTGCTCTCTTGTAAATACCATTTGAGGTGTTCCTTGAGAAGTATTCTTCTGTGTGATGTTTAAAGGACATACAAATCTCTCAACCTCCTACAAGATTACAATATGTTAGCCATATTATACAAATACCATTTGGTCCAAAATCTAAATACAAGGGATAAGCATGTTGAACAAAAGTCAAATGTTGAGTCATATGAGATCTTTACCTTATACAATTGTAGTTCATGTAATAGTTGTAAAGCCGCCCCTGATATTAGATTCAATTTGTCGGTGGGTGCCAGTTTTGCAGCCAAATGCAAGAGATTATTTCCAGAAGAGTCTTTGATTGTTTTAGAAACACTATTTAGATCGCCCCATAGATATAACATGTTGTAAATCCTTTCTGAATGATTTATTATAGCACACTGCATAAGATTGTGACCATCTTCGTTGATACTCAAAATTGCATTCGGGAAATAACATAATAAATTTCCAACAGCATCGGGTGCATTTTGTTTTGTGGCTTCAAGGATAGGATTGGTGTAGTAGTGATGGTAAGAGCTGCAATGTATTCTTTTATCTATATTATCAAATACATTGTTTAAGGTTTTCTTAGCCTCCACATACTTCTGAACTCTATCATTAACAAATGGTCTTGCTGCAATATAGACCCAGATGAGCATCTCAAGCAAAGAAAAATAAACTTTTCTTCTCAATCACTTATATAAATAGTTATACAATGATGACAACCGTTTGAAGCCATTAGTCATGACTTACCAAAAAAAAGAACTCTCCATATTTGTTTACACCAGCCACCACATAACCCAAAACAACTGAGATCCATAAAGCTATGATATCCACGGTTTGCGTGATATATGTAGTTACTTCCCAGTACAACATACAAAATACATGCAGTTGGTTAGAGAGACCGACCTTATGATATATCCCAAAAGTAAACTTAGAAACACGCAAACTTGAATCAAGATTAAAATCAACAAACTAACTTGAATTTCTTTCCCAATAATTGAGGTTAGATGGGAAGTTTCGAGCTATAGCCATCAACACAGCGTCACTTACCAAATTATCAAAAACCTCCAGCAAAAGGCTTGCCAAGTCTGCATATATTTCAAAGTTAGTCATATCACTTAAGTGGTTATTTATTTTTACTGCTAGAATTTGAACCCATCAGATGAGGACACTTATGAAAATCTTTAGAAAAAATTGCAAGAACTATAAGCTCGTCATAACTTCTGCTGGAAAATAGGGGATACTTGTCTATGTTATTTGTGATAATCAAATTATATCATTAAATAATTATACGTGATTATCATGTTATATTTTATTATTATCTTAGATAATTATAATAGTAATCGTTGTAAAACAAGTCAAAAACTTTATTCATATATTCATCATAACTTATAAAAGTCTTTTAAATACGAAAATCAAAGAAATTTTGAAAAGATAATATATTCTTAAAGGTTTTTTCACGTTCTCATAATAATTAACATTCTCATTTTAACCTTACTTTATAAATATATTTATAGTACAAAATATATCTAACAAACAAGCTTGGATGAAAAAAAAAAATGAAATACATACCAGAAAAATTCAAAACCGAACAATAACTAAACGATTCTAAAATTCTAACGGACGTATGCACACAACTAACAAAAACTAAAAAATATCGCTATTGTTTGTCAAATACTACAACAAAAATTAAATAAACTAAAATGAGAATTACTTAGAGTCCATTGATATTATCTCATTTAATCCTTTTACATTTATATTTTTGTTTATATAATTGTATTATGTAACATTACAACCGTATATAAGATATTAAGTCAAACAAAGAGTTTTATTATATATGTCTAAAAATATAAGTGCAAGAGCATTCACTGTGGTAGGTATAAACACTAACACTTTGTGCATTAAGTTTTTATCGTAGAACGAGGGCCTGCCCTCACTCCGCTCACCACTCCTTGTATGGAAGAAGCTTGCTTTTTTACTGGATTTTCCTTAAAAGCAAACTTCCCCGATACCACAAGTCAGGGTATGGAGCCGCGTCGTTCAGTTGGCGTGTCCGGGGGGTCACTACTCACACCCCGAACGAACTCAAGCACCACAGTAAGCTGCCAACTTACCCGTCCCATGGTGGACTCTCGAAGTACTGAGTTCAATCAATGCCGTCTTGTCTTCCTTGGCCATGACCATATTATGTTAAGTGTTTGTATTTCGTTCATTCTATCGGTATGCTCCCAGGTACCTGTAATTGTGATCCGTTTGTCAGAACCAAGGGGTCTTCCTATATTGATAAGATAGCTTGGTAACCAAACTGTATCAATGATTGTGATCCTCATTGTGTAGTATAAAAGAGTGTTGTAAAAGGTAAAATTGATTTTAAGATGTTATCTGACTGACATAGCAATTAATCTAAATGAACTTGTAAATGTATCTTAATACTCATAAAACTATTTTAACAATTAAAAAGTTTAGATAAATAGTTCATGTTATTAATAGATTATTTAAAGGTTGAAATTTCTTCTTATTTATTTTATATTAAGTGTTATTTTTTGATAACTACCATATATTATATATATATAGGGTTGAACTCAAATGAAAATGAAAATTTTAGTGAGAATGAAGGAATGAATTTTAGCCATTCATTTTGCAAAACCCAATTTTCCCCTAAAGTTAAATATCTCACAAACAGCTAATCAAAAAATTATAAAAATTGCACCATATAAATCAGTGTTCTTTTCTCTACGATTAGACATCCCTCATGACATATTTTCGGTAAAAAAAATTTTTTTTTTTTTTTTTGGTTGAAAACCAGTAACACATGTGTTAGTGGTCGGTAACACATATGTTAGTTGTGGTAACACATGTGTTACTGACCACTAACACATGTGTTACGGCAACTAACACATGTGTTACCAGTTTTCGAAACCCACCAGAAAATGGAAAAAAACAAAATTCATCGAAAGTATACCTTGTGAGATGTCTAATCGAAGAGAAAAAAATGTTGATTTTATGGTGTAAGTTTTATATTTCTTTGACTAACTGTTTGTGAGATATTCAATTTTTAAAAATGTTAAGAATATCATTATTTTGATGAAATAGATAATTGAGATTTATTTCTTTATTAAATTTTATTTTCATTTGAACTTAATTTTATATATTTAATATATAATGTGAACATTAAGATAGAAACATTCTTATAATAAATATTTGCTAAAATCAATTATGAGCCACTAGTTAATTTAACAATAACTAATTAATTAAAATTTAAAATATTTACTAAAATGAAATAGTAATTAAAGGGCATTGATGGAATTTTAATAACCTCTCTCCTCCTCTTTTATCTCTTGTAGTGACACCTCTCTCAATCTATTTATGTCAAACCGTCGCCTCATCTCCTTACATTTTGAGAAATTCTAATTGGACCCTTAAATTCTTAAATGGATATTCTTATGTTTGTATATGTATGTTAGTTCCATCATCACATCACATATATGCATGTACGTGTTAGTTTGATCACCTATTTAAAGATATTCAAATAGTAAGCCTTTTTTAATTTTTACAACAATTAGCAATATAAGATAAAGAAATGCTAGTTCTAAAAAGATATAAAAATAAAAATGTTGCAGGTTCTAAAAGGGATGTAAAAATTATTTTTTTTAATATTAATTTTTATTTGAAGAAGAAAAACCAGCAGGAAATTCGTTGAAGGCGTAATTGGATTTTTATAGTGCATCCACGAATGACCATATTTATATGCTTGCATCCACAAACGACAACATTTGTTTAACATTACTTGATGTACTGGTTTAGTCTGTTGGCTCATCAAGTTTGATCCGTGTGTGCATCAAGATGAGACATGTTAAAAACGTAAAATGAACAGTGTAGTTTAAAGTTAACTGATGCATCCTTATTATTGGAGTTCGTTTTTAAGTGGAGAGATACATAAATTTTAGGCACGAGAGAGAGATATTTTTTCAGGTACTTTTATACCTTTTATCAGTTTATTCTTATTTCGGTGATAATATAAGAATGTCCTCACATGAACGCTACTATAGAGGATGTTCTATGGGAAAAGAAAGATCTAGGGGGAAAGGAGAAGTTGATCCTAACCGTAAGATTAGTTCATTTGAAAAAACGTGAAGTGGTCATTTGATAATTCCGCTGAAGAAACACATATCGATCCATTTAGAATCTAGTGAAGGAATACACATTGATCCAACAAAATTTATTAAATCCGATTACAGACATACAAAATAATCAGTTATAGAACAAAATTCATGATTAGAGCCTGAATTGATTCATAACAATGGTTAAAATTCAAATTCATCATAATCATAAAAGTAAAAAATCTGTGATTTTTATTTTGCGAATTTTATTGCGTAATCTTTGATTTGTAGACGAAAATATGTAAGTAAACTAATTTCATCATACAAAACAAATAAACAGGAAAATAATCGAATTATATACATCATTCACCACTGAGTTTCAAAAACTCGAGTCAAAAAGTTAAAATTCATTATAACGAATGTTAACCAAAATTATAACTAGATAATGCTCAATGATTGTTAACCATTGTTATAAGTAGTGATTATTAAATTACTATTAAATTAGTAATATTCATCTCAATGCATATTAGTTAAAGTCAATTTATTTATGTTATAAGTTAGTGTTAAACTATAACTTTTATGAGCGTACTTTTAGTTATATATTTTTAATTTAATATTTATTTGATGAATGTTAGATTATAATATTTACAATATTAAATTACTCAATATTCATCGAAATAAATGTTATTGCTTAGTATCTATTAGAATGAATGTTAGTTAGGGTTCTTTAACTTAGTCATTAATGAATGTTTTCTTTTAAATTACTATAACTAAAAATTCATTGAAGAATATTAATTTATAATGTTCGTCGATATGTATAATAGTATAGGTTTATAAGTTAGCATTCACCGAGATGAATATTCCTCCTTAAAAAAGAACGTATTGAACACAATTACTGAGTGAAGAATATTCATTAATGAATACATGTAGCTTTAACAACGATTCATAATCATTGAAGAGTATTAAGTTATAATTTTGATTAACATTCATCAAATGAAATATTAACGTTCTAGAAAACTTAAGTTTTCGTGAAATTCGATATTGAATGACGATCATTTTTTGATTATTTTTATTTGTTTGTATGTTCTGTACTTTGAAATTAGTTTAAATTCGTTGTTTTCGTTTACAAAATCAAAAATTTCGTAAAACTCAAAGTATCAACCGATACAACTTAGTTTGAAGTTGTTGAATGAATTAAACTCTAATTACATGCATAAACACATTCGCGATGAAAAAATTCATAGATTTTTTTGAACAAAAATCAACAACACATGAATGTAAATTGAAAATTCAATTGAGAACTGTAAAAACAAAGTGCGAGATTTACAATTGACGACGAACAAAATTGAATGTTCCAAGTAATTGTAATGGAATTGAATACCTACAACGATGAATACGTAAGATTTATGAATGTGTTAGTTGCTGAAATATATGTATGATAGAATCACTTCTTACCAAGTTCTTGTTATTTTTGCATCTTTATAAAGGAGATGGTCTATTTCCATCTACTCTCACCATAAAACAACCATGTTTTTTGCATCTTTAGTTGTATGATATACATGTATACACCAGTAATTAGTTCGTACACCATAAATATTCGAAATAAGCCTCCAAATCTAAAACATCTTCTCAAATCATCAAGATCACCCTATATCGATGATCCTTAACCATCAATAACCCTTTCGAGACCGAAAAGGCAAAAATATTCCGCACCAAATGTGTACTTGTTCCGATGGAGTCCAAAGATCAATTCAAGACATCTTTTAACTGAAACTTTGATACTCGATGGATTAAAAAAAAAATTAATTACAAAGTCGAAAATGAAAACTCAAACCAACCAACCAACTAACCCTGGATTACATTCCTAAAAAACAACTAAGTGAACCAAGTATAAAACTAATGGGCTAAAAATAAATTAGAAAAAAAGCCCAAACAGAGTATCAGACTAAATTCGAAACAAATAGTCTGCAGTCCAGCAGAAACTAATTGGGCGTCCACTGTTCAGCCTATTGAAATTTTGAGAATCCAATAAGCTCATTTCTAACGGCTTATGAGCTTACCAACTTCAGTCGTTCAACATATGACTTGTTAACTCATAAGCTTGAAACTAATTGGGTGTCCCAAGACTTGACATAAGGTGCTCCCTAGGCGCTAGGCAGTGTGAGATGGTGCTTTAGACGCCTTGTGTAATTAGTGAGTTTTCTACAAGTAATTGTGTGGTTCTGTTTACTAAGCTCTAATGGTCTATTTTCTTTAAGTCCATTATTCAATATCTGTCTGTATATACAAAACCTCATCCCAAGTGTGAGCTCCTAACACAACTAAACGGCTCTAACACCATTAACAACGTTTCATCTACGTGAAGCACTCGCCTTAGTGTCTGGTGCCTAGCGCCTCGGCCTTTAGGACCTTAGCGCCTATCGCCTTTTTAAACCAAGCTCATAACCTCAAGTTGATAAATTCATAACGCTTATCAATTTAAACTAGATCACATAACAAGAAAATTAACCAAGCTAAACTAGGTCAACGGGCAAATGCTGAGCTTATACAAGTCCATGGACCATTACTGACCGCGATCATATAGGCATATAGCGAGACATCCCACAAGTTCTGAGCAAACACCAAACAAGCAAATAAATAAATCCAACTTATGGATCAAAGGATCTGGATACTCTTCTATTATTTTGATCAAAAACAGAAGATTACTAATACACTTCTCTACAATCAAGGTAAAAAGAAGTTGGAACTTTATTCAGAGAAGCTTTTAAAAGAGATGTCAATAAACTGCTAAATAACATAACATTCTTAACAACCAGAGAAACTAAATAACACAACAAGAAAATTAACTTCAAATCCAACAAACTGCTCAAACCTCTTTAGTAAAGAAGCTAGTTGTGTTTACATACAGCAGTCGAAACTTGAATCTAGGTCGCGTTTTTTAAACCTCATCAGTACTTCGTTCTCCCATCACCCTCAGTGATCACATCCATAAAACCACCTCCAGCCGGGATCATAGGCAAAACATGTTCTTGATGTGGCACAATAACATCCAACAAGTAAGGCCCGGGTGTATCCAACATCTTTTGAATAGCTGCCCGAAGGTCCGCCTTTCGGGTCACTCGGGCAGCCGGGATATCACACGCTTCAGCAAATTTCAACATGTTTGGGAATATTTCCGACTCTTTTTCCGGGTTCCCTAAATACGTATGCGCTCTGTTCGCCTTGTAAAACCGATCTTCCCATTGAACCACCATACCCAAATGCTGATTATTCAGTAGCAAAATCTTAACTGGAAGATTCTCCACACGGATCGTAGCTAATTCTTGAACATTCATCATGAAACTTCCGTCACCATCTATATCAACAACAACTGCATCAGGTCTCGCAACAGCTGCCCCAATAGCAGCGGGCAGTCCGAACCCCATCGCTCCAAGCCCGGCTGAAGTCAACCACTGTCTAGGCCTATTATACTTGTAAAACTGGGCAGCCCACATCTGATGCTGCCCGACTCCGGTGCTTATAATCGCATTCCCGCCTGTTAACTCATCGAGCACCTGAATCGCATACTGTGGTGGAATCGCTTCACCAAACGTCTTAAAACTCAACGGATGATTCACCTTCTGTTCATCCAGTTCACTTCTCCACGATGCAAAATCGAGATCATTAACCTCATGTTTTGCCTCCAAAATCTTGTTCAAACCCTGTAACGCAATCTTAACATCACCACAAACCGACACATGAGGCTGCTTATTCTTCCCGATTTCAGCCGGATCAATATCAATATGTATGATTTTCGCTCGACTAGCAAACGTCTCAAGTTTCCCCGTTACACGATCATCAAACCTAACACCAAACGCAAGCAACAAATCACTCTTATCCACTGCGTAATTAGCGTAAACCGTCCCGTGCATTCCCAGCATTTGTAACGATAAATCGCTTGAAGCTGGATACGACCCCAACCCCATTAAAGTACTCGCAACAGGAATACCAGTAAGTTCAACAAATCGCCTCAACTCATCGCCGGAATTCAAACACCCACCACCCACATACAAAACGGGCCGCTTGGATTCCGAAATTAACCGAATAATCTGGTGTAAATGATCATTATTTGGCGGTTTGGGTAACCGAGATAAGTACCCAGGTAATCCCATTGGTTCATCCCATTTAGGTACTACTAATTGTTGTTGGATATCTTTAGGTACATCAATTAAAACGGGTCCGGGTCGACCCGATGACGCTAAATAAAAAGCTTCACGAACGATTCTAGGTATATCTTCAACGTCTAAAACCAAATAATTATGTTTAGTAATAGAACGTGTTACCTCAACAATCGGAGTTTCTTGAAAAGCGTCAGTTCCGATCATTCGCCGGGGAACTTGACCGGTGATTGCGACGATGGGGATACTGTCGAGTAAAGCGTCAGCAAGACCGGAGACGAGGTTAGTGGCGCCGGGACCGGAAGTAGCGATGCAGACGCCGGTAAGTCCGGAGGCACGTGCGTAACCTTCGGCGGCGAAAATACCGCCTTGTTCGTGTCGTGGCAGGACGTTACGGATTGTGTGGGACCGGGTTAAGGCCTGGTGGATTTCCATTGACGCGCCGCCGGGGTAGGCGAAGACGTCGGTTACGCCTTCGCGTTCGAGGGCTTCAACGAGGACGTCGGAGCCTTTACGGGGTTTGTCAGCGGCGTAGCGAGAGACGAAAGTTTCAGGTGACGGTGGTGGTGGAGAAGTGACGGTGGTGATGGGTTTGGAATTGGAGAGGACATTGGTGATGTGGAGACGGTGTCGTTTTGGGGTTGATGGGGGAATGGGAAGAGAGAAACGGTGGAAAGTGGTGGAGAGGGGGTGGAGTGGTGGTGGGTTAGTGGTGGTGGTGTTAGGGTTCGGTGAAACGACGGCCGCCATATTTGTGTTAGGGTTGGAGTGTTTTTTTTTTAAAGGTTAAAATTATAGGAGACAATAATGTAGTGTGATGAATGGATCCTTGTTTTTTTGAATTTTTATATTATTAATTATTATTATTGTGTTGTGGTTTTTTATACACGTACGTCGGTTTAAAAACTTTAGGTGAGTGAGTTATGTTATTATTTTTATTTTATTTTCATCAATCAATAAAAATAAATAAAAGAAAAAAAGGGAATTTTGATTGATTTGGTTTTGTATTATTTTGAAGACCGGCGGCTACCGGAAATCACTAGTCACTAGTCACTAGTTAGACTAGTACATACATTACATTACATTAAACTACTAGTAAAGAACAATAGAAAAGGATAACATGTGGCGACTGGAAATGGATGTAGAAAAGGTTGTTATCAATACTTAATAGCTTAATAGGGTTAGGAACCGTAAAGTAGGAACATAACAAATGAATATTTAGACTTCAATGATCTTTAATACTACATGTTTTTGGTTGGGATAGATTGCGTAAAATTATCGTTTATAAAGTAATAAAGTTTTATTTGGTTACTGACAACAATAACGATGTTCAATTTTGTGTCAATATTCAATTTTGTAGCGCAGTACGAAGAATTAATAGACAGTTATACATCTATCTATTTATACATTTATTTGATAGCAGGAAGTTTGATTTCTGAGAAAAAGAAGTTAACAAAAGTGTCTACGTATCAATATACAAACGTATGTATGTGTTTCGAGGGTATTGTGATAAGAATATATGAATATGTAAGGCATATATAAGGGAAACACATAACATCATATGAAGAAATTGTAAAACTCAGTATTTACCGTAAGATAAATAATTATTTAATAAATGGTTGTATTACTTTTTAGTAACATATATATATTTTTTTTTAAATCCCTATAATTTAAGACTATGTAAATGGATCATCATCATTCATTTAACTACAATTAATCTAAACCATTTATTTTCTATCTTTCTTTTTTTACCCCACCTATAAAAACTATCAACCAACACATACACACACTAAACACCTAAAATTACACACACCTCTCCCATATCTCTCTCAACCGGATCACCACAAAAGCACATCCAAAAGACAAAAATAAGATACTCACACAACATATAAACACACATAATATTATTGTCGCCGCCGCATTGCTCGGGTATTAGGCTAGTGTATACATATATATAGAGACATAAGATTCGATAATAATGCAATGTTAAAATAAGAACAATAAAAATAATTTCGGTTTTCATTTACAATTTATTTTTATTTATGAACCTTTATTTTATATGTTTCACATAAAATCTTAATTGTAAATCTTTATTATTTTCTACTTTTACGGGAAAAAAATAATTGTAAACTTTTATTACTTTTTGGATTCACAAAAATTTACAAATAAGTGAAACTTTATATTTGTATGCTCCACATAAACTTTTAACTGTAAACCTTTATTTTATTTTGCTTCACGAACTTTTTTAATTGTGAACCTTTATTATTTTTTGAATTCACAAAAAATATTATAATTGTGAACCTATATTACTTTTTGGCTTCACAAAAAATTACAATGAGATGAAGCTTTATATTTTTTTGCTTCACATTGGATTTTAACCGTGAACCTTTATCTTACTTCGCTTCACAAATTTTTTAATTGTGAACCTTTATTATTTTTCAACTTCACGAAAAATTTATAATTGTGAACTTTCATTATTTTTTGGCTTTACAAAAATTTACAAAGGAGTGAAGCTTTATTTTAGTTCTCACCATTCGTATTTTAACATTGTGTTTTCACTATAACCCAACTCTCTCTCTCTATGTACAAATATATATATAGAGAGAGAGTTGTTATACTTACTATCACATCTATAAAATATTGTAACTTCTTCCATAAGTATTATGTCAATTTAAATTAGGATTAACAACATTATTTTTAAAAACGACCAATTCAATCTAATTTTATTCTAACTTATAGTTGTTGAATAACTTCCTTCTATTGCTTTACAAAATTGTTTACCTGATTGTTATGCTTACCAATAGAATTAATAGAATTTAGTTTTCCCATTAAGTTACCATGTCAAATTTAAACTAGCACTAACATACAATTATTTAAAATTGACTAATTCATTTTTTAATAAGTGGTTAATTTCAATCCAATACATTACTCAGATTACTTCAATTTTAGTGTTTTAGTAACATTTTGAGTTAATAGATACAATCATCTTTTAAGACAATTAACCAAAGATGAATGGGGACTCTTAAAGTTGTTGGAACATGAGTAAGTCTTTTTTGTTAATCTACGTGCACTCATTTGTGAACCAATACGTTAATTCTTATTTGAACCTAATTTTTTTTCCTTTCACTCCGGGGAAAACCTTCTTGAAGTATCATCTAATAGGAGATTAGTGAGATAGAAAACTCTACATTTATCAAGTGGTAAATGACTATTCTAACAATAATGACATGAATAGTGTTATAATAAACTTTCTTATAAACTAACTGAATGCAAAATAAAGTCAATAAATTACAACTAATGAAGTGCTTAACTCAATATTGTACAAGTGTGTAGTCTTTATTTCGAGATTTGGTTTCAACTTTTTATTTTTTTTAAACACAACAACTAAATTGTCAACTTTTATTTCCTTTTCAAATTACGAAATAATCCTATATATAAATATAAACTTGTACATTGAACCATTTAATATTATAATTGGAGTTTTCCAAAATAATAATATTTTTGTGTTATTATTATTAGAATTGTTATTGTTGTTGTAACAATATTATTTTTATCAACATCATCATTATAACAACAACACAATGTAATATATTTTGTTATTACCGTATAAATTATTTTCCTATTTAGCTATTTTTTTCAGCAATACCAAATATGTAAAAATGTCATAAACACTCTACCAATACATAGATAAAAAAAAACTCAGTTATATTTATACTTTCTTCACCAATCATTTTATAACGAGTAACAAGTAAACTTTTATGCACAGTTTCATATCTCCTTTTTTTTATTGAGTAAGCATCTTTCTTAAAATTGTTATTATCATTCCATTAAAAAATATATCTTACTTATAGTTAAGAAATTCATTGAATAACCATGGTCAGTCCGCCACCGCACCACAACATTTCACATGTAGAATGCTAGTTTTAACTAAATGGTACCGAATTAATAAAGAATTAAAATCATAAAATGGCCCCACATAAAAATAATACTGCAACTTTCTATTATTTCAATCCAGACTAGACAAATTCATAAATACAATTAATTCTTAACTAAATGTTTGTTCATATAATCATATATATTAATATTAATTGATGATGACGATGACGATGGTACAGAATGTCATCCGCTCCTATAGCTACAAATTGCATAGGATTTAAATGCATCAACTCAAAGCTAGGATACTTAACTTAAATACAGTATGCAAGAAGAAAAAAGCTTCATTAATTATATTATCAGAAGAATATTTTTGCATGTACATAATCAGCACCCTTCATTTACATCTAAGTTAGGCGCAATTAATAGCTTTCACAACGATATATTTACTTTACTTTTTTAGAAAAAAACAAGTATATACACATAGGAGAATGATCGCGAGAATGATTCATATGGAAGCTTCAAAATTTGGGAAAAAAAAAAGTAAATTTTAATCATTGATTTCTTTTATAAAAAAACGTTTTTAATATTCATTGGTGATGAATGTTAAATTTTAAAATTATTTGTGATTTTTAAAATTCATTTATGATGAAATCAAGTGTTGAGATTTGTTTCCCTTCTTCTCTAATTTTTTTTACTTCCCTCTTAATCTCACCCTATATATACCCTATATATATTACTAG
Organism: Logfia minima; assembly: GCA_963921325.1. Classification (NCBI taxonomy): domain Eukaryota; kingdom Viridiplantae; phylum Streptophyta; class Magnoliopsida; order Asterales; family Asteraceae; genus Logfia; species Logfia minima. The sequence continues at coordinate 28,222,453 of OY992774.1, forward strand.
TTAAATCAAATCAATGGCAGGTATATAACTATGATATTAATAGCTTCACGACGGGTTATTATTAGCTCAAAACATAATAGCACATGAGAAAATTGCATACACCACGCCCATTATTATACCTATTATACATATATATACGGTACAATATTGCTTTTGTCTTTTAGTGAATTTAATTTCTTCTTTCCTTATCTACTTTTTTCTTTTATTCCAATTTATCTCACATATATATACAAATGAAAGTAGACAAATGATATTTTATTTGCAATTATAAAACTTATCTCACATATATACATTCAAAAGTAGTTAAATATATAGATAATTAAATAATTTTATTTATGTTTTCTGTCATCATTACAGTTTACCTACTATTGTTATACTATTATGAACATCAACAATTCTTTTGCATAGTGAATACTTTTTTCTCTCTCTTTGATTATTTTTAATATATAAAATGTAGACAAACTTACTTTAATACACTAATGTTTTGCTATTTAGCAATGTTTGAGTTCATATACATTGTTATTTTTATCTTTTATTTTTATTTTATGTTCGTTATATAGTTTTGAGTATTCTATTATTAAATTTTTTATTAATTAATATAACTTAAAAGTATTAATGAACGAAATCAATTTTATGTTTATAGATTCCCTTGATACATTAATTATATATTAATATAACTTGTAAGTATTAACAAATAAAAATAATTCCGTTTATGTGATAAGTTTTTCATTTTATTAAATAAATATCGATTGAAATTTTTTAATTTTATTTAATATGTAGTTTAGTTCCGCCACAAAGCGCAAACAAAATCTACCACAAAGTTTGATATTTCAAAGTTTGAAATAAGCTTTTCCTAAATTATGCATCTTTGGATATTTTGTATGACGACTCTATGTCCCTATTTATGTACGATTCTAAGCTAAAGCATATCAGCTTATGTTTGTATTATTTTAATATAAAATTTTTCGTCAAAATTTATCAATCAAAATATAACAAACAAATAAAGTCTTTTATAAATATTTATTAGTATTCCACGAGGTTCGTATATATTAATCTTTCTTCAATCAACATCTCTTTTAATAAATAAAGGAGAATAGTATAGAAGTTCTTGAATTATTATTGACTTCCTTCTGTTTAATTCAACAATTTACAGTTCTTTCTAATTTAATATTTGGTCTAGGGTTGAGTTTAAATGAGAATAAATTTTTTTTGGTAAGAATAGAGGAATGAATCATAGCCATCTATTTTACAAAACCCAAATTTCTCCTAAAGTTAAATATCTCACAAACGGCTAATCAAAAAATTATAAAAATTGCACCATAGAAATCAACGTTCCTTTCTCTACGATTAGACATCCTCATGACATATTTTCGGTAAAAAAAAAATTTCTTTTGGGTTGAAAACCTGTAACATATGTGCGACACATGCCAATAACACATGTGTTACCGCAACTAGCACACGTGTTAGCGAAACTAGCACATGTGTTACCAGTTTTCGAAACCCACAAAAAAATGAAAAAAAAAAGTTCATCGAAAGTATACCTTGTGAGATGTCTAATCGAAGAGAAAAAAATGCTGATTTTTATGGTGCAATTTTTATATTTTTTTGACTAACTGTTTGTGAGATATTCAATTTTTAAAAATGTTAGAGGTATTATTATTTTGATGAAATGGATGATTGAGATTGATTCCTCCATTCTCACAATGTAACACCCGTTTGTTTAAGACAATTTTTTTTTTTTTTTTGAACTCATTAAACATAATTAAACACATATATAAATACGTATCAATACAATCGTTACACGAACTTCACAATGTTTTATAGTTATTACAAAATGTGAGTTCTCAAAAAGACTCCCTCGATATCTGAGCATGATTTAACGGGGGTAAACGCTTACTACTAGCCGTAGCAAGCCCACCACTAATCGCGCTGAGGTTCCTTCCCTGAACCTTTTATCCCTCTACTCGACCCACCTGTAATAAAACAGCAACAACAACATAGATAAGCACACAAGCTTAGTAAGTAACAGGATTACATCAGTATAAAGATAATAATCTTATAAAACACTATAACCGTTTATGTTTACTCAGCTCAGTAAAGATTCACGATTATACTCCTAGGCCATTTACGATCACTCAGCATAAAAGGGCCAGTCACTGAATTAATACGGTACGCTCAAGAAATCTGAATGCAGTGCACTCAAGTACTTCAACAATCTAGTACACTCAAGTACTTCAACAATCTAGTACACTCGAGTACTTCAATGATCAAGTACACTCAAGTACTTCAACAATCTAGTACACTCAGGTACTTCAATAATCAAGTACACTCAAGTACTTTAACAATCTAGTACACTTAAGTACTTCAACAATTAAGTACACTCAAGTACTTTTACAATTAGATAATTTCATTTAATTTATATTCCCCTATTACTTACCTCGAAGTACGTGAAATTCTGCAACCTCTAGTCTCTCACGTATGAACACTGATCTGTACACAAACAGATACAATTTAAACTCTATTTCACAACTTAGCGACACTATTTTAAAGCCGCTACAACAAGGTGCATCATAAATTTTAACTTGCAAAAGTCCACTCGCAAAAGTCAACTCAACTCAACTCAACTCAACTGAACTGAAAAGTCAAATCGCAGGTCAACTCGCAACTCAAGTGAACTGAACTGAACTCACAAGTCAACACGCAGGTCAACTCGCAACTCAAGTGAACTGAACTGAACTCACAAGTCAACACGCAGGTCAACTCGCAACTCAACTGAACTGAACTGAACTCACAAGTCAACACAAAGGTCAACTCGCAACTCAACTGAACTGAACTGAACTCGCAAGTCAACTCGCAGGTCAACTTGCAAGTCAACTCGCAGGTCAACTCGCAACTCAACTGAACTGAACTCGCAACTCAACTCGCAACTGAACTGAACTCAACTCGCAACTGAACTCAACTCGCAACTGAACTGAACTCAACTCGCAAGTCAACTCGCCGTCAACTCGCAAAGTCAACTCGCAAGTCAACTCGCAGGACGAACACAGCTGACCCTAAAACCGAATTTTTCACAATCAAAGCTCGATTTAACCAAATTAACCCGTTCAAACCTTAATAATAACATCAACTAACAAAATCTTACCTTAATCACGGTTCCAATCCTTCAAATCTTCAATTTTCAACTTGAATTAGGCTTTTCTCTCTCTAAAAACTCGTTTCTCTCTCTAAAACTCGTTTCTCTCTCTAATTGAACGAAATTTGAGTTTTCTGGAAATGTTATGAAGTATTTAGAAGAGTTTTAATATATATATAAATTGTTAATTACACTTAAGCTCCTCAATCTTATATTAAATTCCACTTGCGACTCTAACCTTAGTGTTGCACAATTCTAATTCGCGACCTCAATAAATAAATTCGCCGGGTTCAGAAACTTTATTTTAAATTTTCAAAATTCTTTTCAAACTTTGGGATGTTACACACAAAAAAGATTATTTTCATTTGGACTTAAGTTAAAGACTTGATATCATCAGTCTAATTGTAATAGTTATTAAATATATTAAAAATTATACATATATATATATTCCCATTCATATGTAACATAATTTCTTCAATTTTTGAAATCAAAACTTATATACAACAAGAAGATATTTGAATCTATTCTAATTTTTATCATAGTTTTTAGAGTCTTATGATACGAGAATAAAATTCAGAAAATGAGGTGACTCGGAATCCAACTCTTAAATGACTTTGACTATTACGATTAGTTTATTGACTCTTCTAAGTCGTGTGCGACTCTTACGAGTAAGATAGTTAGATAAATTTTAGTTTAATATAATACATAAAATAAAAGGACTAAATAAATACAATGACTATAATCTATTTTAAATTAAGCCTTTTTATTTGTGTTGATGGTCGGTCAACGATTTAACTATTGACTTTCATCATGTTTTACTTCTCTTAATAACAAAAATCTTAAATAATAATATATATCTATATATATACTAAAGGAGAATAGAAGCTTGCTCCAGAATTTGCCACGTAGGCAAAATGCCAGGTGGTGACCTCTCATAATTTTAATATAAATTATTATTATTATTTAAATTTAAAAGATAAACCTAAAAAATAGATTTAGATAGAGGTAGATAATATTTGAATATAATATTAATAATTAAAAAATCTATGAATCATACTCAAATACTAATTGAAAATAATATTAAACAATTAAATTTATAAAAATTAAATAATTTATATTGCCGTGCATCGCACGAGTTTAAATCTAGTATATATATATATATGAAAATATACGTCTGTTGTAAATAATAACTTTTTAAAAGTTAAATTGAATCGTGAGTCGCACATAAAATCAAGAGTGATGAGTCCCACATTAACAACTATAATCTATGTATCATCCAAGAAATGACAACCACAACTTCATATAAAGAGACAAACGTGCATCTATCACATTTTCCGTTTTCTCTAATTTATTGGCAATCTAATTGATTGAAATTTTAAGTTAAATGATTTCATTTGTTTATTTATAACGTGGGTTATATTTTAACATATAATTTCCTGGTTAGGTATATGATTACTCCGTAATATTTAAGTACAATATCATGATTCATATTGGTTACCACAAGTTGAGAGGGTCATTTTCACGTCATATGCCAAGATTAAATGATCAAAAGAAACATAAACGTGAAATCCGATCATCTTTTCCTTCTTTTTTTTTAAGGGTGCATTTGGTTTGAGTACTTTTAAAAAAATATTTGTTTGTATTTTAAAATCTATATTTTTGCAATTTTAATAAGCCAAGCAGAAAAACTTCTATTACTCTTAATCCGATTTGCAATTCATTAAAAAAAATCACTTAAAATTCATATATATATATATATATATCTTTAAGTGAAATTCATCACGAAAAAAGGGTTAACCGATAAATAATTAGGATGTGTCTAGTCATTAAAATGCGGATAACTTATTCAGAAATTTTTTTAAGAAAATTATAAAACCCGTTCAAAATAGATGTTTTTCACAAGAGGTTTAATAGTCAGGTACGATATAATGCAACAAAAATAACGAATTAAAAATCATCAACACTATTTAAGTCTAATCCAAACTTTTAGATGACAAAATACCATCGACAAAATTACTTCGATCTCATTTGATGTGCAAACATAACGTATTAACCTACATATGATCATACTATACATTTAGGAAAGGGTAAAAAATATTACTCTGTATATACCAAAACTTGGTATCAATAGTACAAACTGAGAGAGCCAGACAATTTTCATTGATTTAGTTTCCACATTTTCATTTACATATACATTTGACCTCTTTATTTTATATATTAAAGTTTAAATTTAACTTCCATTGTGACACCCGGATGTTAATGGAAGTACATTTATAACACACCTATTGATAGTCGCAAAAGAAGAATCGGTGGATGAGATGTTTATTACTTTTACTCGTTTTATATTTGGTTATATAATAATTTAATTAAACTTGATCAACATTTAATTATAATCAATTATAGTTTAGTTATTAAGTATAATTTACTAGTTTTTTAAATTCAAAATGACTAATTTAACGTGTAAAAGCAAACTTGAATGAGTAAATCGACCACCAAATTATTAAATGATTAAATTAGTAATTTTCGCAAATTAGTTAGGACTTTTTTGACATTTGCCGTTTCTTTTATAAAAAAAGCCCCCACTTTTAATTCTATACAATTTTCCAAATCTCTTTTACATTAACTTTTGTGTATTAAGAAAGACGAACTTTTTTTCCTTTGTTTTATCGTGTAGGTTATATTGTTTAAATATCGTAACAACTGTTAGAAGACCAAACTATATAACCAATAAAAGTAATTTCAAATAAAGATAAAAGCAACATATGAAAATGGTCATGATCAAATGAGTTAAAATGTCTAGCATGAATCATGTGCAAAACATATTTAATATGTCAATAAGTGATATTTTAGGTTATGAGTTTGTATACTTTTGACGTGATTCTTGTGTGGATGAATGTAATAATTGAAGTGAGAAAGATATGACTCTTATACATATAAATATAATCATTAAGGAATTATAAACGCTGAATTGATGGTATATAAACTCATAAATCCTATATTTTTTAGTATCTTAATATTCTCCCAAATGATATACGAGACAAAACCAAACTATTGCAAAATCACGACACTGAAAAGTTGTCTTTCTGAACAAATAATGATTGTGCACTACATAGATTATAAATATATATAAAATATATATATTCACACACATATAAATAGAATGGCATTATTTTTTAACAATAATAAAAAATAAAGAAAAATACAAAGGAAATGACCACAACCATATGATTTTTTTCGGAATTGAAGTTAAAACCTAGTGGTCCAAATTGGGAGAGTGGACGAAATTGACTAACACATGCATTTTTTATTGAATTTAATTTAATGTCGCCATCAGAGTACAACTCACCCTTTCCAAATATCGACGATTCGACGTTTTTACTGAGTTACTCCGTAATTTATAGGTTCATGTAAAACGTTCGATTTACATTATAAACAATAATTTAATTATTAATTATTAATTATTAATTTTCACAATTATAAGAAAATATATATACCTTTGATGTTTAACTACCATTGGTTTGATAATAAGATAAACGCTAACAAGTGTTACTTCATAACTTTAATCATTGCAGACTATAACTTTAAATTAGGGTCAGTTTTACGCACGTTTTTCAATTGATTAATAAAAGACCATTTTGTGTAAATATGATATCTTTTGCAGTATCAACAGATATTATGATTATGGGTGAGTCGTTAAGTCAATCTATAACATTATCCAACGTTGCTTTCAACATATATTTCGATTCAGATTGAACCCGTGAATCAATTATTGAGGTATATACGACAAATATTTGATATATAAGCCCTATTAATATTAATTATTAAAATATGGTGAGAAATCCGATGATATTTGAGAACTAAGACGATAGTTAGTGAATTAAAGTCTCACTTAATATAAAATGTATAATTAATAATATATGAATGTATATAATGTGTGAGATAAGACGCTTAAACGTTTTGACTTTTAAAAAATTAAAAATTATTATCAAAACGTAAATGAAATGCACGAGTATAAATTAAGAGCAATGTTACATCCACATAAATTCTACAAAATAAAATACACAAAATGATGTGTTAATTGATGTGGATCAATTATATTAAAATTATTTTCTCTTTCATGTTTTTCTTACTTCATCCTATTGGTCCATCTCATTGTGTGGTTATAATTTTGTAAACTTTTTGTGACTCTATCATTTCTCACAAATTAATTATAACGTTGTTGATAGTAACAAAATGTACGTTTTCTAAAAACAATTTCAAACTTAAATGTTTACTAGTTTATTATGTAATCTGATCATATCTTTCTAATAGTATACACTAATAATCTAACTTCTCTCTTAAAGGGCGATTTTAGTAAATAAATAAATATGATATAGTAATCAATACAGAAGAGTTTCTTTTAATCATTTATTTACGCTTTTTAAGCTTTTAAAGCATGGTCCGATGCATACGTGTAGTTTTTCGGTTCAATAAATGGCACTCAATAAAAATAAGTAAAATTTTATCACAGGAGGGCAGGGACGAAGACGGTATATACAGCTATTCTCTCTGCAAAATTTTATAAAATATTAATAATGGTATTTTTTAAATTTAACTCTTAAAAATAAAAATAAAAATGATCATTAAGAGTATTTTTAATATTTACCCATTAAAAAAAAAAAACTCTTGATTTCATTCTAAGAAATAATATATTGACTCCAAACTCATATAAAAGATAATTTGTACACTCATTTTTCTAATATGTATACCACAATATTAGATTATTAATGGATAAAAGTACTAAAGTGCTAGCAATTTTAATACATATTTATGGTGTACGATTAAAAAAAGTAAGTCTAGAAGTCACTTGCTTTTTATTACATATCTTTACATTATAAGTTGTTACATTATATTATAATATTGTATTATTGCAAATTCTTTCGTCTTTTTATCAGATAGAAAGATAAAATGCTATAGTTATGGGACAAGGGGTGCGCCAGTGAGATAGAGTTCCAGTGGGCCGTGTTGATTGTATTTAGACCATTCGTATCGCTTGCGTTCTTGTCCTCGCACCAAGATGCCACCACGGTAGCAGTGGGGTGCATTGTGATGCCACGTCGTCAGCTGCACCATGAAGAAGAAGGGAGAAAAAGTCGGGGCTCGCGAATGTGTTTTTGTTTTTTTTATGTTTGTATTTAAATGTATAAAACAAGAAAAGCGCTCATTTTTTTTTTGTTTTTACGCTAAAAAATAGAAGAAAAAAAGAAGCACAAGGGGAGTTGCAGGTGGTTGTTGGCTAAGAAAGAAGAAGAAGTAGGGTGGAGAATGTGAGCTTAAACTTTTCTTTTTAGACCACCAGGAGTGGTTCGTGGTCACTATGTGAGCTCTTATCACGGATCACTATAGAAGCGGAACGGACCACTATGTATTTCTTTTAATTGTTTTTTTTTTCTTTTAAACAAAAATGGTACAACAAATAAAGCATAATGTACAATTACCGGTAAAAATATGAGTCTCAATTATCCATAGTGAAAACACCACTGTAGTTAGTCGTGAGTGGCAATCCGTCGTGGTTGACGTGTCGCCCACGATAAATCACAACGGACGACATCACTACGAATGATATTATAAGTTTTAAGATAAGATCATTGGGCTTTTTACTTATGTGAATTTAAAAAAAAAATTCAAATAAGCCCAACAAGTTTAATTGTAGGTTTATGTTTTACATTTTATCAAGACTTGTATCAAAAATGTGATCCATAAAAATATCTATGTAGTTTAATGTATTTTTATTTAGTTTAATTTAATTATTGTATTATATTTAATTAATTATACGAATTTGATTTTTTGAGAAAATGAAAATTAAATAAATAAGCAAATCCTAACTCCACGATACAATATTGTGAAAGTCATCACTGTAAAGTATCGTGGGACGATATTCTATCGTACTGACATGACACTCACAATATTCCATGACATTCTATCACCACAACAAATGATGTGATTGAGTGCATTATAGCACGAAATACAATATTTGTACATTTCTTAAATTTAATATTTTTATCGGCATAGACTTTAATCCTACTGATTTGCTTGATATTGATACGTAACCAAGTTGGTATTTCTGCTAAAAAAAGGTTTGGCTAGAAAAATACCATCTCTACTTCAATGAAGCTCAGAGAACAAGGAAAAAAATATATTTCGTTTACCCTTCTATTTTAATGAAGTTCAGTCCAACAAAATATTTTGTACACACATATATATATATATATATATATATTTTGATTCATTCTTAAATTACAAACAAACTGTCTCTTACTTGATTAAAAACAAAGTGAACGACGATGATTTATGATGTACTTGACAGAAGTTTACAATAAAATTAAAGTTAACAAATATCAAAAACTTTCTACAACGGAAAGTTCCACCCATCTAAAACCAATTTATTTATAATTTTATATGCTTGTGAACATTTAAAACCGTATCAAAATAGTTTAACATGAAAAGAACTTTGAACCTTTGTAGATACGGTAATGGACTGGTACGTGTTGCCTGTTGGATGGCTGGCTCAAATATTAGTGGGCTTGCAAAAGAAGTTGTGTTTGATGGGCCAGATAGTGGTCTAGACATTATGTAGGTTCGGTCGCCTGTTAAATTGTTTCCATTTTTCTCATTGATTAGGGGTATGATTTTTTCTCATTGAAGTAATTTGATTGCAACATTGGTTGATCTTTTCTCTCCGTTATAAAATTCAAAATTGAAACAAATAACTTGAGCACTTTCTAAAATTCAGATTCAAAAGATGCATAAACGACATTAAATAAATTGTTTTGTTTGATTCACTTTGAGTATTAAATCAAGAACACATGCTAGTAGTAACAAATTTAACATATAAATTTGGCAAGATGAATGATGTATATGCAAGTAATTAGGAAAGTGCGTACTGTTCATAGTAATAAAACACAAGTGTTAAGAAACTATTGACCATAAACTGATAAATAACCAACCTACTGATTCACATGTTCTCGTTTATCTATAACATGTTCTCGTAGTTTTACCTTTGACAAACTAACCATAAACTGATAAATAACCAACCTACTGATTCACACTTCAAGCCATGCCTCCACTTGTTGCCGTGCGTATTATCTGAAACAAAGCTGCCAGACAGTACAGATAAACGAGAATCAGCAATTTCATCATTTTCTTCAAACTGCAAACATATTACTATCATAGTAGAAATCATCTACAACAGCTGAGATGATTCCTAATTCTTCTTGTCACCGTCACTTTGTTCCAACTTGAATACATATGTACTTTCCCATATTTAAAGTATTACACACAATCATAGTTGTTTACGAACTTCAGTCCAGAAAAAAGAAACATGAAATTGTGTTGCATGTAAAGTCATATCAACATTAAGCAAGTATAACCATCATTGCTAGAGCCTGGAGGTGACCAATGGGGTGTGCTGTGTAACAGGTCAAAACGGTTACAATTTTAATACAGGTCAAAACTGGTTCATAGAGCAAAGATATCAACTTACAGGATCCTATCACAACAAAGATGAAAAATCCAAGCACGATAGGGCCCACAGGGTATGAATCTTTCTTCTTTGTTGTCGTTTCAGGCACAGAACCACGCTTCTTGATGTTCTTCTCGAACCTCTCCACCTTTCTATCTGCTAGACGCTTGGACGTTGTCTACAAATATCACAAAAAACAAGTTATCACTTATTTAAAAAAGCTAGTAGCCAGATGAAAAGTTAACTGAAAATACATTATAAATAATTGAACACTACAGCAGAACATGGGAAAAAAGATTTATAACACGATAAAATGTGAAGTTGACACAATATTGGTGTGTGTGTGTAGTTTTGAAAGATTGTGGTCTCTGCTAATGCAATAAATTACAGTTAGAGATATTGAGATGGTGCGTAGCAAAAAATATTGTGTAATGTTTTTGGATTGTCATATTCAAATGCTTAATTTTCGTATCAAACTTTTTTGTAATGAATCAGTGGGTAGCAGTTTGTTTGTGCTACCAAACGGAGAATTATGCTACCATGAGATATCAATCATCCAAAACAAATATACGAAATTGAATGCTAATCGGACAGAAAAAAACCCTAACATATGAATGAGTATCATAAACAGTGAAAGGATCAGAGCAGTATTGCTTAGATCTGACCAGAATTTAGATAACAATTCATGAAATCGAAAGGCCTAATTAAAGCATAATAAGATGGTGATTACAGATTATAATAGAAAACGATGCATAACAAGAATAAATTGGGGGAAGATGAATTACCATTGTAGCTTTTTTTTGAGAAAAATTAACAACTGGTAACAGAATTTGTAGACGGTATTGTGAGTTTTGAACAAACTCAATGTCACACCAAAACAGTGAAACACACGATATGTAACCGGTAGATCGAAAATTAATAAAAAGTATATTAAAAATAAATTATTTTTTATTTATTTACTTATAAAACAGTTTTTACTTTTTAACAAAATAAATATTATTTCTTATAACTATCAGGTTAATTTAAATTAATAGTTTAAAAAGGCTTATTTTGAATGCATCTTCTATATGTGTGTACGATGACCCATAAAGGAGTGTACTTGATGACACACTTTATAAAACTATCCTAACAGTTTTTTATAGGTTAAAGAGCCGTTAAACTAGTTTAATTATGAATGAGAAGGTAGTTGTTTTAACTCTTTTAACGATGATCATTCATAGAACATTCTTTTCGTTTCCAGATTTATCGATTTCGCTTTCATATTTCTGTTCGTAATTACAAAAAAACACCACTGTTACTCACTCATCATCACCAACAACCCACTAAAGAAACTAATGTCTAAAGATGAACATGAACTAACATTTTAAGGAAAAGTTATACATAATAAATCAAAGTTGACAAATTCTTTTACAAACAAAATTAAGTTTTGATCCAAATAATATAAAAAAACCTACTCGAATCGAGTTGATCAATGAAACGAGATAGATGTTACAAGTTACCTTCAGAAAATAAGCTGACGTAAGTGTGCCGTGATTTGTTTTTTGCCAAAATAGGCTGGTAATATATGATAAATATTAATCCATATAGATTACAAGTACATTTTAAATATACTCATTCAGCTCAGATTCAAGTCCTAAAATATCATCAAAACACAACCTTGTTCCAAACACATGCAAAATGAACATAAACTTCACATAAACATCAACTAACAACTACTTACTCGACAATTCAACTTTCAAAACCTAGACTCAAATGACCAAAAGACATAAACTTGCTTCAAAAATTTCAGTCCTTGCTCGGAGCATCAGTATCACCGCAGTATCCAACCGTAGAGCACTCACCATCATCTTTCTTCACCCTTTTTGACCGCCGTTTTTTACCTACAGATTTAGCTGAAGGTGCCTTTAATACTAAAGCCACACTCGCTTTAAAATGAGACATGGGTCTTGGATCTGTAGGGTGGCATTCAGAAGGAAGCGGTACAGCAAGAAAAACCTCGTTACAATTAGAGCAAGAAATCACCTTATTCGCTGCATTATTAAAATACTGAAAATTATACTGGCATCTGGGACACATAGCCCAAAACGTTCCAGTTAGAACCCGAAAGGCTTCTGATATAATTTGAAGGGCTTCTTCGGTACCAATCACGTTATTCCTACCAGCCTTAACAACCTCAAATAGGTTAAAAAAACTTTTAGATATTTCCTCGACTGTAGCTAGTTTTTTCAGCCCCAGAACCCCGTACCAATCAAGTTGACCATCAACTATTTTCTCTTTAGAGAGAAATATGTTTAGGACAGTTATAAATAGTGATATGAAATTGAGCTCCGGACATAGATCTTTTGCCATTTCGGCAAACTTCTTTGCCCCAACGTAATCGTTTTGGGCAAATTTTCTCTCGGCTACCTCCTTGATCCTCAGAGCTCTTTCGTTGTTGCAGTCCATGATTAATTGATGTTATATTAACCGCTCCGACCTAGTACACAAAAAAAGAAAGTTTTTAATTTTTGAAAAGCAACAAGCAATTTTAAACCATCACCAAGGTGGCCCAGTGGTAAGCCGTGTGGATGTCCTCATAAGAGGTCTCAGGTTCAAACATCACAATGTAAAAATATTGGGGGTGGCCAGGAAAATGGTCAAAAATGGTCACGTATAAACCCCGGTTAGCCAGCATACATCAGAGTAAAAGGCTTGCCCTCTCCGGTAACCTGAACTGGGAAAACCTCATCCGATTTACCCAGCAAGCAATTTTAACTAGTATGCTTCGTAAGGTGATAATTGAAAGAAGGCGTGCATAGAAAAGAGGGAATCTAATTGAGGAAAGCAATGAACATGTCACATGATTGGTGAATTGAAAACATATAACCATGAGATAACTAACTAAGCATCCAACAACAAAAGTGAGTGGTTATATTTTCTATCGAGCTATGGGTGTCATGCAGACGTCCAATAAGCGCCAAATGGCACCACATGGAGAAAGAGCAATAGAAATGATTGTGCAAAACTTTTTAAGAATTCACAAATGAATTAATCCCATTTTCCAAATTCTGCAAAAGATCTGAAAGTACATCCGATTATAGTAATAATATTGTATTAAAAATCTTTCACTAGTAGGAAATCTGTCAATTACCACCTTCTCTCATATTTTTGTTCAAATGGACACTACTTGTGAAAAGAGGAGTATAAAGTTTCATTAGATTCATTGGTTGTATATCTCTAATTTTAATAATCAGATAACATAAAATCAGGAAGAGGACTGAAAGAAAAAACCCAATTCTTGAAAACCTAACCAAATAATGCTGAACCCTTTGAATTAGATACTGCACACTCCCTTTAGGCTTCAGGTCAATTTTGCCTAAAAACTAAAGCACCTTTGGACTAATATAGTAATTAGTAATCCCTAGAAAACTCAAAACAGGTAATTGATAGCCACATTCAGATGGAAAATTATAAATATTGCCTATACAATTTAGAAAAACCTGCAAAATAAAACCCTTTCAAACAAAAAGAAAAAAGGAACTTTGTATAAATGTAGATATAGAGGTATGAGAAATCGCCTGAAATCTTCAAGTAACAGAACCAAAGAGAAACTAATTTCCTTGTTTTTCCTTTCTTTAGCCACCTTATATTCAAAACATCTGAAACAAGCAACCATAAAGATCGTGAAAACTCTGCAATTTCAAGTTATATCATGACCGTAACAATATTAAGAGCTAAACAACAAAAAGTGTAACCATTTACTTGTCTTTACCTCAATCACTTCTTGCACACAGCTACGGTGCTAATCACTATTAGTTGTGGTTCATGAACCTATTAAATACACACAGGTTAAAAGATTTACCTCATTGATGAAATAACTTTTACCTTCATAATAATAAGATTTGGTGAATGTTCTAAATACATTTAGTCATAACTCATATATTGTAATGAAATATCAACTAAATATATTCAGGTATAATAGGATTTGCATTCTATCTTATAACATTAGGCAGTGCAAAATTACCTAATTAGGGCTGGGCTAATATAGGATTCTCATTATTATGTCCAAGATTTATTTCCTTTCACAAGCATGTTGAGGTTTTCATTTTTTTCAGGTGAAAAGTAGTCTAAGGAAACGAGCCGTTAAAGTAAGCCCCAAAAGGTGCTTTCTTTGTATAACGTATTGAAAGCCCATGCTTTATGTGCATTAATAAACCGCCTGGTAACTTTAGAACATATGTGCCTTTAACTTGTCTTTACTTCAATCACTTCTTGCACACAGCTAAGATGCTAATCACTATTGGTTGTGGTTCATAAACAACTTACCTTATATATGATATAACTTTTAACTTTATAATGCTATCCTATAAGATTTGGTGAATGTCCCAAATACATTTAATCATGAATTGTAACAAAAAATCAACTAAATATATTCAGGTATAATAGGATTTGCATTCTATCTTTAAACATTAAGCAGTACAAAATTTCCTAATTAGACCTGGGCTAATATAGAATTTCCACGATTGTGTCCAAAGATTTATTTCTTTTCACATGCATTTTAAGGTTTTCAGTTTTTCTGGTAAAAAGTAGTCTAAGTAAGTGAGAGGTTAAAGTAAGCCCTGAAATATTCTTTCTTTGTATAACGATCAGAGACACATGCTTTATTTGCGTTAATAAACTGCCTGGTAAATTCTAGAACCTATGTGCCAGTGAAAACCACCCTATCTACTTAGCTATTACTTGGTGATTTTGGTGGATATATACTTATAGAGTATCACTCTGGATGATCCAATTCACTTTATTAATGTATTCATATAGAGAAAAGATTTAACTACAATGTGTACCATAACTATTGTATACATGAGGCGGGTTTATCTGGCCTTCAAGAAATTGTGTATTTTTCTGTTAAAGAATATGGCTATTTTTAATAAGCTAACATCAAGTTAACATATCAGTAATCATCATCAACATCTACATCTCCACATTTAGAGATCTCAGGAACACACAGATCTTTCTCTTTGCAAACGGAATATACGCAAATAATGATGAACTCTACAGAAAGGAATATTCTTGATCAATTTAATCAACATGGTAACACGTGTTTGAAGAATTCTACATCACTTCTGGCAGCTGAAGGATTGGGACTACTCTATATTGAACAAGATAGGGTTTCATCCTATATTCATATTCCCATTTGTTTTTAACTTTGTCTATAGCCTTCATAGATAATCTTATATGTCAATCATACTAAATAAAGTAATAAGATCTTTCCCCAAATGTAACACTAATCTAGAAATCTACAGAGAAAAAATTCAACGACATTCCATTAGAACCAGTAATCTACACTTGATCAGTCAATTATTATAAGACAGTAAATTAAACTACAAAATAAATATTTAAAGAGCATGAACGGCGACTCTTTATGGTGTCTGTATCGTTTAGCATGCAGCATTTGAAAAAAGAGAGAGCATATAGTGGTAACAAAAAGATGGCTTAGTATAACCAAATGGTTCAGGCACTGGAAATTCGGCATAAACATCATCCTCTCCCAATTAAAGGAGTTGTCAATTCTTATAGGAACGTGCTTTACACAAAATCGTACTTCCTGTGTTTCTGACGAATTTCCAATAAGCCCGAAAAAGGAAACGAGAAAACAGCTCATACATGAAGGAATAATCAAGGTAACCTTGAAATAGTTTGTTTCTTCATTCACTTTTGATGGTTTTGTCAAATTATTTCCTGTAAAGTTTCGAGCTTTTTGCCACCATCTTTCTAGCATATGTCATAATCCCTTTATCCTCAGTTTTCTTGAAAGTTCCCTGCAAATGCAATTCTTTGCTAACATTTGTAGTCTCGGTCGTATGAAGCTCCAAAAGCTGTGCTGCAAGATAATATGGCCAACAACTTCAACCAATGTTCTACTATTAATACCTATTCGTTAATATAGAGTCCAAGAAGGCAAGAACTACCATCATGTCGTAATTATGAATCAAATCGACTGGCGGTTTTTTTACTAGCTTTGTTCTAGAGAGCTCTTCGCCCTAAAAACTTCACCTTTCTTACATTCCATATCAACAATGATACGCATTCACATAAACCAACTTAATAGCTTTGCATTCTACAGAAAGAACCTAACTTCCATTGAGCAAACCCTGCTTTTTTTATTTAAAAAAAAGAGAAGAATAATGTGAGGTGAGAAAGACATTGTGGGTTAAAACAAGAACAGCGTAATATCAAAATTTCCAAAAATCTGAACCGAACTATATCAGCATCATATGCTATTATAAACACTTTCAGCATAACTTTAAGTATATAACATGAAGTTATTAAAATTAATACTTTTTTTAAACCCTAAAATTCATTGAATTGTACTCCGTAGATATAGAAATATATATACATATTTATCATGTATATTCATATGCATACCCATAAAACAGATGAACAGAGAAAATATACCAAATATTTTCAGGCAACCGGACCGAGAATCGCTTCCAAAATTCACTCTTTATTTTGCGTTTCTTAATAACTTTCAGAAACCCTAAGAATAGTTCATATAAACTGTACATGTGTACCGAACAAAAACCGATTTCTATTCACGGAACACGGATGCAATTAACGGTGCTTCAACAATTTCCCTCAAAATAAAAGAAGTGTAGTGGTAAAAAAGATGGGTTTTTATCTTATACTCCTTCCGCCCCCATTTCAAATATACACGCTAGTATTTTTTATTGTTTCAAATAAGGTATCTAATTTTTCAAAATAAGTTTTAAGGGTTGAAATATTATTTAATTGATAAAAAATATAGGGGAAATTTCTAAAACTGTGAGCATAATTAAAATAGACATTTTAACTGGGACACGGAGAGAGTAATAATTTTCCTGATAAGTTGTTGTTGTTGTACAAAATTTTCACCACCAAATATGAAATTTACAATTTTAACTTTTGAAATTTCTCACTTTAAAATAGTACAAAATAATAACAACTTGCTATTTGAAAGTTGGTCACATCAATTATCAAGTTACCGTGTCACTGGTTAGTTGTGTTATTTACACACTTGGAAGTGACAATAAAGGTACGGTACAGTGACAAACAGCGACAAAATTAGGTGAGCGATAAAAAGTAAATAAGTGAACGAATTCATGATGCATTTACATTTGTTTAACATATATTATTATATTTAAATATTTATTTTATTATGCGTTTTATTTTTTCTCTAATAACTTTTTATATATATGATACTTTAGATAATTTTAAATATATATTTTTAACTAGCGTAATATTATCTACATTCCAATATAAATTTTATCAACATGTGATAATATTAGAGAAAAATATAAATAAAATTTTATCAAATGTAGATAAGATTACGCTGATCAAAAATATATATTCAAAATGATTTAAAGTATCGTATATAAAAAGATATTAGAGAAAAGGTAAACTACATAGTAAATTAAATATATCAAATATAATAATAATATATCAGATAAATGTAAAAGAAGCATGCAATTTTTATATCAAAATCAACATTTATCTATGAGGTCCAATTTTCCTTTAAGTGTTTAAAACACACTTTTTAGTGTGTAAACAACATAACTGGTCACTAGAATTGATAATTGATTTGATGGTACTTCTTTGCAACACAACATACAAATTACAATCAAATGACTTTTCGCCTAGCCCAACGAGACTAGAGGTGGTTTGGGTTCAACTCATTACATATTTGTTTAAATAACTGAATCTAGACATCCTCCTTTGAATAATTACATTTTCTCTATGAACTGAAAAATTATATCCAACAGAAACGGATCGGGTCATCTGCTCATCTAACTCTAATGTTCGAGATATCACATAATATATCGATGAAGTTTATGTTGATTTGGTTATGTGTTGTTTATCACATATTATCAATGTTTTAAAAACCGTTTTTTTGCATGACCCGGTCTGGGCTCCGGGTCCGGTCCGACCAGTTCGACCGGCCGGGTTGACCGGTTCAACCGCACACTTAAATTTTCAGATTTAGTCCCCAAACTATTAAAAATGTCCAGATTTAGTCCCTAAGATTAAAATAAAAAATAAAAAAATCCAGTCCGACCGGTCCAGTTCACCGGGTCAACCCTGGTTCGACCGGAAAACCGGCCGGATTTGACCGAGTTTGAATTTGAGGTTGACCCGCTAGTAGTTGACCCGGTCCGACCTCCAAGTCCCGGTTCGACCCGGGTCTGAAAACACTGCATATATATGGTTTGACTTTTCAAGATATTGACTTAGTTTTCTAGCTTAAAACTAACTTGTGAACTTTTCTAAGATACATAGTGGAACCAACCCAAACATTAGACCTCTGTTTTAAAGAATCATTTCCTGTTATTTACTAAAATAACCATTTCAACGAAAATATCATGAGCTTGTTCACATAATTTGTTATACAGTTCGAACTCAACAAAAAATAATGTGTATACAAGTTGCATCACATAATTTAGTGACATCATGAATTAATCAAAGTGGTACATATTGTTCATTCTACAAATGCAATTTGTAATGATACTACTTTTGCAGCACAACAAACAAATTTTGATCTAGTAGTAGAGTACAAAAGAATCATCATTACACTAAAAGGCTCCATCTTTGAATCTTATGAGCTTAATCATTTTCTTGAGCTCCCATAAAGCTGCGTGTACACTCTCTTAGTCCGGTAGACTACAATCATACTCAAGAAAAATGCCATGAGACAAAGAACTGACAAGATCCCACAAGTGATCGAGTAACATATGGTTCCATAGCAAGTGAATGCTTCACCATCTGTGACTGTATGCTGATTCTGAATCTTGGCTTCATAATCGTAAATACCACTAGCAATCACACCTGAGAAGATTAGTGAACCAGCAGGACTCGCAAGTGTAAGAAAGTTGTACAATGCTCCAAAACTCTTTAACCCAAATAACTCTGAAGCAGCAGAGGGCACGATGGCCCAATGGGCTCCGTAACATGATCCCATTACCACCGAAACAACGTATATTGCCGCAGGTCCGCTGACGGCATAGTAGAAAAGTGAACACGCCATCACGACTTGAACTGCAGCCATTGCCACTGGTCTTGGATATGCGTACTTCCTGTTGCCAAAAACGACAGTAAATCAGGGGATGTTTGGGTTTGTTTATTTTAAAGTGCTTATTTGCTTAAAAAAGTAGTAAGTGCCAACTTGCTTATTTTTAAATGCTTATTCGTTTTAAAACAAGCAGATAAGCCGTTTTCATAAATGTATTTGATATTGCTTATCTAGTGTAATAATAAGCAGTAAGGAGATTTAGCACAAACGCACCTTACAACAAGCTCGGAGAAATACCCCCCACCAACACGACCAAGAAAGTTCCAAATGCTAATCATGGACACGAATATGTGAGGGTTTTCATAACCTAAAGATTCACACATTTGACCTAGATTATCAATAACGGTCAAACCCGATCCTGAGGCAAGAACTAACGAAAAGAACATGAGCAAGAAATCGGCTTTCACTAATGCTTGCATCAAAGTAAAATCTTCCCCTCTTCTCGGACCCTTCTTCTTAAGCTTCACGGCTCCATCAGCCGCTGCTTGCACTAATCTCGCCTGCAATTGAGATATTTGTTTTTCTCGTTCTTTTTCTGGAAGTGAGTCGGTTCCTGAAGTTGCCTCATCTTCTACTTCACTAAAAATGACTTCCATTTTGTCATGATTAATCACTTCTTGTTTCTCTTCCTCACTCAAAAGACTTTCTTCTGAATGGGATTTGGGAGAGAAAAACACTAATGTAATGGGAATTGCAATGGGCAGCAACACGAGAATTACAAGCCCGATTGTGAGTGTGGTGAGAATGGTTTGGTTCAAGTCGACTAGATCTTGTAGTATCAAAACAGCTAAAAGATAAGCAGCAAGAATGAGGCAAACACCATAAAGAGCTAAGAAACTCATGTTATCAGATGGCCTAGCTTGTTTATGCCCACCAACAGGTCTAATCAAGAACATCACTGCGGTAATTACAATTGTGGGACCCACTGCTACAACGAAAATGATGGACGCTTCATTGGGGAAATTGAACATGGTGTAAACTTGTGTTAATATTGCACCACTCAAACCCGCAAAACCTTTAAGTATTCCTACGACTGGACCACGGCTTTTTGGGAAGTTTTGGACTCCCGAAACAAGAGATCCTGTATTAAAATAGGTTTCGCCATTCGTTCCCACGAAAATGCAAACACATAACTGCAAATTAAGTTTGAAGCTTTAGAAAAAAAAGAGAATTTTTTTTTTGAGTGATTCTGGAATTTTTTCATGCTAAACAGGAGAAATGCATATGCATTTGGTTACATATAGATGCTGATTCTGTTCTGTTCTGTTCACACAAAAGTTAAAACTTTTGATTTTCATATCAAACTTACTACTTTCATGACTCAAAATCACACCTACCTTTTATTGTTTAAGCCAAGACATTACTTTACCATAACAATAACAGTTTTTATAAGAACGTAGTTATCAGTATTCGATTTTAATATTACTAAACAGTAATTCTCAAATTGGATACTCAAACTCTAACCTATTCAATTTGACTTCCGGTATCCAATCCGAAGATACTTGATATTCCAACATAATCTGGTTTTTATAGTGAATAAGCTGTTTTTATAATCTTATATCAATCATAGATTCATAACTACTAGATTCAAATCATACCCATATACATAAACATTTTGAGAGAACAAAAAACCATTAAAATAGAGAGAAAGAGACTGACCACCCACAAAGGCAACTGAGGCAATGTCTTATTAACAGTGAGCCAAACAAGACCATACCCCAAAAAGTTCTGAGCAACCCCAATAAAAAGAACAACCCAAATGGGAGCAACTTCAGACAAACTGCCAGCAATGAACCCAATTGCATCACCAATATCTTTAGCAACACCCAACAGAGCAATTTGTCTCTGATTATAACCCATGGTACTCTTGATCACTGGTGATATACTTCCATACATATACCCAATACCTGAACAAGATTGAACCCACATAGATGCCACAAACACTAGCCATCTATTGTTCACAAAAGTCTTGGCCTTTTCTTGTATTCTTGTCATCTTTGCAAATAAAATCACAAAAAGATGATTAAGATTGCATGAAAAGATCAAAACTTTAATGGGTTTTAAGGGTTTTTTGATTTGGGTATAAAAGTTATGAGATTTTTATGGAAGAAGATGATCAAAGCTTCACATGACAAGAAGTTGTGTTTGATCTTTTCTTTTTTCCAAATTTGGGCTTTTTTATATGGATTGTGGAGAAGCTTTTTCCTAGGTAAATTAAATAAATGAAAATTTGCTTGACTTTTTGTATTACCGATTATTAACGTGATCCAGCAGCAAACTCACACAAATACGGCAAAAAAAGTTAATAAAATTTTAGATATAAAAAAGTATTAATTAATTTGTATCAACTGATTTTACTCGCACATCACTTAATCTTCATGTAGTTCTTTAAATTAAGTAGCAGGTCACGAAGTTTTACTTTTATTAAATTTTTAATATTTTTTTTTTCTTATTATGATACTAAGCATTATAAAAACTGTATATTGTACGAAATATAATATGTATTTTATAGTACGATAAATTGTAATTATAAAATTTCCAAAAATTAAAATTCTCAATTACTGAAATTGACAATATAAAAATTAAATTAAACATGCAAATTAAGGTGTAAATTTTAAATTTTCATAAATACACATTTAAGGACTCATTTTCTAATTTTGAAAAAAAACTTAAATATGTGTTAAATTTGAAGAAAGTTAAAATTGAATGTTTTAGAGGCGGAATTTAACCACAAAAGGTGAACAAATTGCCTTTCGTAGTTTACGTTTACATTCGTCTCGTCTTGACCTATCAATCTATAATTAACACGTCTTGTAACTTACAACAGTTTATAAGTTATGATATATATTTATTAATTAAAAGTTTAATAAATGATGATAGTTTAATAACTTTAAGAGTATTTTAGAAAAAGATTATACTTGAACTAACTTTTTATTGTAGTGATTTTACGTTTTTAAAAAGAAAAGTGAAATATTTTATAGATAAATATAAAATGGTTATCATTTTCCCTTATTATTAGTACACTTTTATAACATTGTTTTTTCACTTTTTCTATATGTCGAGGGCGGTCGTGTCCTTTATAATTATATTTTACGAGTGTACTTTATAATTGCCACTTGTTAAACCTGTGGCCCTACCAAAAAAGTTATAGCGGCATAGATGTCGCTTGCTCTTTGTTATACCTACCTCCTGATCTAGCAAACTTTTGTTGTGGTAGGTAGCAAATGCGTAGTTTTTATTTTTCAAAACCATAAATTAGTTCTTCTTATTTTCTTTCTACCGAAAAAACTAAATATTTGTCTTATAATTATGGATCATTTAAATATTAAAGATAAGTCATGGTTGCGTTTCGACCTTGAATTTCGTCTCTTATCA
Organism: Logfia minima; assembly: GCA_963921325.1. Classification (NCBI taxonomy): domain Eukaryota; kingdom Viridiplantae; phylum Streptophyta; class Magnoliopsida; order Asterales; family Asteraceae; genus Logfia; species Logfia minima. Next base: position 28,245,544 of record OY992774.1, read on the forward strand.
CATGATTTATGTGTAAAAAAGGACGTCTCTTCTATAATTGGTTAAACATCGTTTCATGTTGACTTTAAATAGCTATTTTTTGTTTGAATTACAACGTAACTATGGACAATTCAATAGCTATATTCCTTGGTCAAGTGTTTGACACAACCACCAACAAGTTCATTACCTTATCAATTGACTTAGAAAACACAGATATCTCTGTAACATGCTATATATAACAAATTTGTTCTATCAACATAAGTATAATAAGCTGGATAAGTCGTTACTCAGTTCATTTTAACTTGTCAAATTATATTATCTTAAAGAATATATTTTATAATATCGAGTAATAATGGTTAGTACATTAAAGTCTTTTGAAGGAGAACCTAACCTGACCCCAAATGTTTGCGGAATATAATACTCCGATAATGATTAATATCTACCAAGTCATTTAAACTCTTAGTTATTGAAAGATTTGTCTACATAAAATATTGAAAAGGAAATCTTTTTAATAATAAACTAGCGGGCCATGTGACAATGAAACTAGAGAACGTGATATTTGTAGTAGGTAAGGCATAACCAGGGTTGGTACTTGGTACTAGAAATTGCTTTATATGGGATCGAGCATTCCGTTTTCAGCAAGTTGGCGAAGGTCCAACAATTTTTAAAAGAATGTTGTACAGAAAGGTTTAGGTCGCTATGTCTTTTGAGTTTGAAGTTCAAATATTTCTTTTTATATCGAATATGAATATTAATATGCCTATTAATAAGATGTAACTAATTAATAAAAATTATGGCCAAATACACATGTATTTACTCAACTAATTCCAAGAAGTTGAAATTCGACAACCTCAACTAGTCTAAGCTAGACTGTCTTAGACCCATCACGTAAGAGATAAATCAAACTTATTTAGCTGCCTATTTAGATAATGACCCAATTAAATTATCCAACAACACTAGAGAATTTTTCTAATTTCTAATAAATTAGGTTATTCTTTGTTATTGGTGGGGATTGAAACTGAAATGTTTTCAAATGATCGGATTTTCATAACCAACTATGTTGCATGTTGCTAATTGCTAGTCATGTTAAATGTTACTCTCACTATCTTAAATTATTTGTTCATTTTATTATTTTTGTTTGTCTCAAAATAATTACTATTTTTAAAAATAAATATTCATCGGTAATTTATATAATCATCTTACCTTTAACTTTAAAAGTATACAAACTCTAAAAAAGACATTTAATTAATAATTGAGGGTCAAAACTGACATTATACTAAAGCAAAAAGCTGCATTTAATGTGATTTTTTAAAAATATATATTTTTAATTTAGTGACAAATAATTTGGAACGGCAGAATTAATTATAAATGACCTGAGCTGGAGATATGTTATGGTTTTGGCACAAACATGTTAAATGAACATCGAAAACTCTTTGTCGACTTCTTAATTTGTCGTGTATACATACTAGTTTATTAATCCGTCGTCACGCCAGATGTCACATTTGAGTTAAAGATGAGAATTAAATTTGACTAAATCGTTGTAAGTCATCTTGTAAGTTTTGATACAACACCGAGTTAGTTATCAAGTGTACTGAATTCGGTGGTAATTATATTCGGATTTTTAACATTACGCTTGATATACAATCAATTTTTTGGGTATAAATAGATACATACGTTACTTTATTAGCTATACACCGTTTTGTATATTTTTCTCAGTTAATTGGATGTTGAATACGTTTGGAAAACAACTCAAGGGGAATAAATATGGATAACAAACAACTTATAAGATTAAATGTTTCATGATACATGTACACATTAACAAAATATATTAAAATTTGATTGATTTTAGTTACTTATAAATATAAATTATTGCATTTCCACTCATTTGTAATATAAAATTAGTCATATATGTGAGTTCTAATGTCTTGAAATATAATTTATGACGTAATATAATAAATTAAGAACTATTAATAGGTGAATACATTAGCTGATAATTTGTTGCATACCTTTTATTTTTTTGTGTGATTAAAAGCGTTAAAAATACCTACGCTAAGGGATCGAGTTTAAAGATCAGTCTCAAAATCGCATCGGGCGTACTCATCTTCAATAAAATTTCCATGCCAACAATCTACATTAATATTTATAAATAACATTTTTCCATATGATCAATGCAAATGAAAACCTTAAATCGACATAAACAAAACCCTAAACCAAACGAATCAAACCCTTAATTAACTTATATCTAACAAATGTAAACCCTAAAATTAGAAGTTCACCTTTTTGATAAGCTAAAAGGAAAAAAATCAAAACCTAAAAATAAAATAAAATGCATGAACAGAACCTTATCTGGTTCTAAATCGTTTCGAGAAGCAATCAAAGATTGAAATTTATCTGAATTTTAAATATGCGCAAAAATTAAGGAAATGATTTGACTGGAAATTATGCGCTCCCTCTCTCCATTAAAAGTGGGAGGGCTAACAGCTAAATACAATTACCATCAAGGAACTCTTATGGACTGAATCAACTAACTCGTCAAAATTATAGAGCCGCATGCAATGCTAAATTTTTATCTCAAATTGAATTTGAACCGTAAGATCTAAATAGAAGGAACTCATCAAAGGTTCAAATTCCTCTAGTGTATTCTCTTTTATATATATGTATATATATACTAGTTGAGTACCGCACGTTGTAGCAGTAAAGATTTTATCATTGATAAAAAATGATGTGATTACGTTTTTATAAAATTCACATGAACAATATGTATTAAAACAAACATATGCTAAAATATTATAATAATGATAAATGTGACATAATATTAGAAACCGAAATATAAAATTTAAATAAAACTGAAATAGCTAAAGGCATAATCTTTAACAACACGTGAATATATAAAGTTTTATACAATAGAAAATGGTAGCATGTCAAAATAAATGTGACATAATCTGTGTTTATACGTGGTTGTAAAACAAAATGGTCAAGACTCAATATAAAATTACATATAAGGTATCTATTAAAAGTAAACGTACATTCGGTAGATAGCAAATGACACATACACATTAATAAACTTATTTGATATCATCAATAATGAAACGGTCTTCTAAAGTAATAAGAGATAGTTAAATAGATAAATAATAAAATTATATATAAAATTTTTCTAAAATTACACGCATCCTAAATAATTTAGGAAATATCCATCTATATAGTTAGAAATCCAAGATAAGAACATTGGTTTATATAGTTACATACATATTGCAATTGAAGTTTGCTAATATAACTAATATGCATATAGACACTTACATCAAATCTAAACAAATCAACTCACATGAACCAATTTGATGCTTGAATTTTGTTAGTGTACCTGTAAAATCTTTCCAATTACGTGTATACGAAAAGATCATGGAGTATGAAACAGAATTCATAAAGATGTTGTTTTAATAAATAAATAAACACACAAATAGCTAGAAAAGTCTCAATCATCATTTTTATTATGCTTTTATCATTAGCAAACATTTTGAGCGAATCAATATTCGGATAAACAGGAAACCATCCAGCAGTATCTACCGTGTAAAATTTGCCAATCATCTCGGTTCAAAGTATACTTCTCACAATGTGAGTAATCGTCAAGGAAGGAAGGCTCCTTTCAATTTGATAACGTTTGATAGAAAACGCATGTTCCAACAATTTCATCTTCTCATGTTTTTGTATCAAATTATCAGAGACTACTGTTGCCATTCGATCTCTCTTGGACATACTAAACGTGAAATAAAAAAATTAGAATTTATGTGAAAAAATTGATTTGATATATTGTGTTATCTGTAAATTACCTTTTAATTAAATAAAAACAAATGCAATTGGTTCTTCTCAACGTCTTTCCATCATCCGTACTACTTTCATGTTAAACCAAATGTAGTATTACTAAGCGGCGAATAGAGTACGACTACTTCATGATAAAAATTCGGTTACAAAATTGATTCAATTGAAGTTAGTCACTAATGTGCAAGTGAAGTTGAGAATATATATATCAAAGGTTATTATCATAATATATGAGATATATGAGAGGACTAACAATAAAATATTCATACCTCCAACACTCTTAATATTATAAACAATAAAACGTTTTGTATTATTTATTAAAGAAATAAAAACGATTTTCAAACGCTTTTTTTAGGATGACAGAAAGGCTAAAAATCCAGTTCTCGAGAATTGGATTCATAAATGGACCCATTTTTTTATTTGAAAATTCATTGACCTTGAGCACATATTTAGCATCTAGTGTAGTTCTTTATATATGCAAGTCTATTTGTGTAGCGTCCGTGATGTAATCGAATTTAGCAAGTTGATCAAATGAATGTAATTCAAAATCATTTTGAGAATGGAATGTATTATAGTAAGGATATTATGGTATTTTTCGATCATTAATATTGTAAGATTATAAAGGAAATAACTAAATAATACGTGTTATATATATATATACAGGGGACTGATTTATATGGAAGGGTAATTTTAGAAGAAATAAATTTGGACCGTCCGTTAACGTTCATCACGGTAAATATTAATTAACATTCATCATGATCAAATTAATATTTATCGTGATGAATGTTAATTACTATTCACCGTGATAATTGTTGACGGACGACCCATATTTTTTTCCCCCTTTCCCCCAAGATTACGCATTTCCTCTTAATCATCCCCCTCTCTCTCTCTCTATATATATATATATGTATTTGAAAAATCTTTAGAGAAATATTATTTTGAAGGAAGGAGAAAGTAATAATGTGCTTTTCAGATAGTTAATATTTTTTTAAGCAAATGTAAAAAGAAAAATATGATACAAAAATAAGTCCGTACAATGCACGATAATTTAAATAACGATTTGATTAACATATTGTTAGATACATTCATACAAAGGAAAAATAATATACACATAAAGACACATGAATTATAGTTGAAGACATCATATGATACAAAAATCATCAGTTGATGTTTCATATACTCCGTATAATATAATTAACAACTATTTAAACAATCACACAAAAAACAATGTATGAAGAGGATTGTAGTAAAAAAACATTCACACCACATGAGTAGAAAACTATGAGAAAATAAGAATAAACCATACAAATTTATTGAGTGATTTGTTAAACTATTATTCTCTGCATAGCGCTCAACTTTATCATTGTGTTGCCAACATGGATTACGGTAGTGCAATAATAAGAACAAACATGTAAATAACAAAGATGGTAACATATCTTAAAATTACAAAATAAAATTAATGTCTTAAAGAATCACATGACTAAAAATATCAAGAGAGCGATGGCCTCCAAGTTTAAGCATCAAACAGTTTAAGATTTTTTCGGTAGCTTTTTCATGGTTATCAATGTCAAAAATGCTTAGTGTTTGATCATAAATTGATAAGAGATAATAACGGTAATGCTAAATTAGCTTTGATAATTTACAAACATATATATTTATTTTTAAAAAATAACAAATTTAAATTAGAAACCTAAAGTTAATGTCATATTCAAATAATTATATCTTTATATATAATTAAAAAAGGATACGACGGAGGAATCTGGATCCTTCATTGTTTTTCATCCTTTACGATTCAACGATCTTAATTTCGTATAATTATAATTTTGACCCCTTAAATATTTGATGTATTTATTTAAATTAAAAAATTAGACCAAATATTTTATTCATTTATGAAAATTAAAAAGTCTATAAACTATATAGGAAAATCGACCACAATATTTTATTCATATTATTAAAATTAAATTTGTTATGTATTATAGAGGGTCTATAAACTATATAAAAAATTGACCAAATAAAAATTAAATTCGATCGCAATATTTTATTCATTTTATTAAAATTAAATTTGTCTCGCATTATAGCGTATCTATAAACTATATAAAAAATCAACCAAATAAAAATTAAATTCGATCCTCGTCATCACGGGTCTATAAAATTTATAAAAAAATCTATCACAATATTTTATATAAACTGTTTAAAAAATCGACCAAATATTTTATTCAGTTATAAAAATGAAATTCATCTCGCATTATTGCGGGTCTATAAACTATATAGAAAAATGACCACAATATTTAATAATTTATAAAAATTGAATTCGTTCGATGTCAATATTTCTTTCGTATAATTACACTTTCAGTCCTTAAATATTTTTTTGTGTTTGTTTAAATTAAAAAAGTCTGTCACAATATAAAAAGTCGACTAAATATTTTATTTATTTATAAAAGTTAAATTCGTCGTGCCTTTTCACGGGTCTATAAACTATATAAAAAAATTGACTAAATAAAAATAAAATTTGACTCGTATTATTGCAGATTTATAACCTAGTTTTATTAATAAGTAAATATATTAATAATATAGTAGATATCAAAACTATTTATCCCATTGATATTTATATACAGGCTGATGATAAAATTTTATTATAATATTAATTTATCTTTTGACTATCATGGATTTATAGTTTTAGTATTTTAATATATCCAATATATACAACTATAATTATAATATAATATATCTAAAATATTAATGAATAGCTAGTCCTAAGTGTAATAGGTATGTAAATTTAATTTGTCAGAGTTAAAATTATTTAATATTGTTTAGTCGTTAATTGAAAATTTTTAATGTCTAATATATACGAATATTAATATAATATATCCAAAATATTAATAAATGAATAGTCCTAAGTGTAATATATTTCTTAATAAAAGAAATTTCTTCATATATTTTAACCTGTCAAAGTTCGGTTGATTTGTCTACTCTAGCAGATGACGCGGATTGAAAACAAACTTTGAGATGCAATTGAATTCAACAGTTGATATAAGAGACCTTTACGTCAAATACTATCAGAACTATAAATCAATGATTGTAACAGCATCACAAATGTGTCAAATAATTAAAAGGTACGTATAGATATACACTTTATTTTACGGAGTACTATTTAAATATTAACAATGATATAATCATTAAAGTATCTTAATTAATCATTTAAAACACCTTAATTATTATACTAATTATTTATATTTATATTTTTTTATTAAGATTTTCTAATGATTATCTCAATCATTACTTATACTAGTATTTTTGGCCCGTGCAATGCACGGGTCTTCTTAACTTACTAATTGTCAATTACTTGTTGCTAACTATCTTTTTGTATGGTCACAATTTTGATTATTATATGTTTATTTGATGACTTTAGATATAGTTAAAAAATTTTATAACAAAGTACTAATACCAAGTTAGATATTGTATTATTCAAATATACACATCTAAAACTCTTTATAGTCATATTTCTCTATTGTTATATTTTTTACTAAGATAATATCACGATGACCATTATACATCTAACCTTATATGATTAACAAACACCCACCATTAGAATAATCCATTGTGATATTCAATAAATTTGTTTAATCAACAAAACTTAATCATTTGCTCTACTAAAAAGTCACACACACATTATAATTCGTTTACTGGAATTTTATTGTTATAAAACGATTAGAACATATTATTTCACATGAATTTGTAATTTATAAAAAATGAAGAAACATATGAAAAAATTGGTGCAAGTTTATTATTATTATTATAGATTGTTTATAATATAAGTATAAATATAAGTAATAATAATAAAGATTAAACACTTATTTATTACATCATTAATTATATCAAAAACTCAAAAATTATAGGATAGGAGATTTAAATTTTCTTTTTCTTTTTTACTCATCCAAATATATATATAAAAATAAACAAATATACAAATATAAAATTCGAAATTAAAGATTACAACTTTTATTAAGTAATTTTACCTTACTTTTTCATTTACGAAAGTGTTGCAAAATTACATTAAGTTAGATCATGACTTTCAGGAGCACGATAATAATATTCGCGAAAATCATTTTGACGACTAACATATTTGTCTTCCCACCCAGATGCAATATCACTTCTATATGTGATCGAAAGTGGATGAGTTAACGGTAAAGTGAAACCTTCCCGTAATGCAACTCTAATATAATAGTTATTATTAATATCAAAATCATTAATAATGTTGAACTAATCAAAGTTTTTAGAATTAATATTATTATAATAATAGTAAAAATATAAATAATGGTAATGTTCTATGAAAGTTAAAATAATTATAATATAATAAATATTTTTAACATGTTTGTCCTATATTATAAATTGTGTCAATATTTTAAAAAGACGACTACAAAGTCAAATTTTAAAAGATTAAAAATCTAACTAAAAGGTAAAATTTAAAAAATTAAAAAATTAACTATAATACATTTAAAAGAATTTAAATATATTTAATAGGACCCTGATTAAAAAGTGAATATACAAATTAATTCTCTATCTTAAGGTCTATTAGTTATCCGATTGCCTTGATCTAAGAACCTCTGATCACGTTAAGTGCATTGGAAAAGAAAATGTCTTGTTAGGTATTCTTTAGTTTGTCGAGTGTTGTTTTTAGATTTGGTCTTTACTTTTACGTTTTGTGTTTTCTATGTTATGTGGTCGGTGACTTGGTAGTATTTGGATGTACGTTTTTTCGTCTTATGTATTTACTCGATTTGATTTTAGTAATTAGTAACTTCTAATATTTTCTTTAACTATTCAATATATATGTGTGTGTGTGTCATTGAGAAGATAAACATGGAATTCGCTAAATTATCAAAATTACCACCAATATTAATACATAACTGATTTACAATGCCAAATCAACGTAAAGATGTATAGTAATTAACTTACTAACACATTCATTAGCATCATTTGATTTGATCAACGATTACATTTACAAATTTTTATATAAATTTAATAAAAATCCGTCTATATTATAAGCGTCAATATGTCCGAGTGGTTAAGGAGACAGACTTGAAATCTGTTGGGCTTCGCCCGCGCAGGTTCGAACCCTGCTGTTGACGATATAATTTTACCCTTTTTCAGATCATTCTTGTTTTTCAAATGTTAACTGAGTTATTAGGGTTATGTTATCTACACCGACTCAAGTCATCTAATTGATTCCACATGGCTATAAATGCGCTAGGTGATATCTGAAATATCAGTTGTTATTCCAAGATAAATTATTACTATAACTATCATAAATGAATCTGAAATTTGGTGTAACTTTTTTTTTTTGTTTCTTTGTTTGCCAGGCCGCGTTGAACAAATTGAAGGTACATTCGATTTACGAAATACCTCATAGCATACTTCCGATCTATGCGGTACTTTTCAGATAATAAATTGCATTATTTTAGTGAAAAAGAAATTTTTTACATTATTCTTACGTTAAAAAAATTGTCACAATATACGCAGTATTTTAATGCAATAATATTTAGTGTTCCATCAAATTTGATGAAACAATGAATACTATTTATCATTGTACTAAGATAGTAGAGTGTTTAATGTTAATATTAAAGTGCAACTTTTTTATACTTTTACACTATTTTAGTGTAAAATGAAACCTTTAGTGTCAGGATTAGAGATGCTCTAAATGGTTCAATCGAGATTTTAAAATGAATGTTAGGATTAGAGATGCTCTAAACGGTTCAATTGAGATTTTAAAATGAGTTCGTGGGCATGTTCACTTTTAGCCCTCCATATTCAAATAGGATCTGAAGCAATTATGTTAAAAACTTTGTGAGTGAAAAAAAATTCAAATAATCACCCTATTTTTCTTCAAATAATATTAAATTTAACGAGAAATGTTAAGTTTATGTAAAAGTTACAAAGAAAAAAGTCAGAATGGGAAGAGGAAAAGTAAATCGAGGTCTTACAGAAAAAGATCGATGAACAATTAAGCGAGACTTTGCTTTAGAAACCAATGAAATGAGATAAAAAAGCTTTATTACACAAAAGTTCTTTGAAAACCTTTGCTTCTGCCTCCCTGCTTACTAGTGCTATCACCTCCACTGCTTTGGCCTGCTCACTTAGAGTGAAGATCAATAATTCACACAATGATATATGACATGAGATGAACTAATCACAAACACTTTTTATTTCTTTTTCTTATTTCTCTTATTTTGAAAACTTTTTATAAGTGTAAAGGAAAAATGTAATACTGACTAGTTGCATATTTTTGAGTTCTGATAACCATCGCCTAAGTCCAGATTACTATTTTTTTTTTCAAAGACAAGTACACTTACCACACGATTATATACATATACCCGAACACTTATTTCAAGATGAAAGTGTTAATAAGATATTTTGAATGCTTCATTTAGGTACATACCAACATAAGGGCTCCCTTATGTTTCTTTTAACAAGATTTTGTTAGGGCTGATCACTCTTGCATTTTAATAAAATTGATTTTTTTCCAGCACGCTACCTCTCCCTTTCTTGGTGATCAACTTCACATATGTTTCTACTTAATGAAGACCAAGAATTATGATTCTGATGAATTGGATGCTAATAAGTGGGAAAAGCAGGCTTCTGCATCAAGAAAGGTATTACATCACTTTTTCATCACTGAGCTTATAACTTTGTTTAGTAAAGAAATATTAATAACCCAGTTTACTAAACGAGATATACGCTTAAGTCGAAGAGTACTTTGGGACACACTTAACTATCAAAATCTCACATAAATGCTTTACATTAGACCATAGTCAAGAAAACCAGAGTTCGTGTTTGTGACTTCCGCTTCAAGCACCAGAAAATATTAAAGAATTGGTGTTTCTGATCGCCGCTCGAGGGTCCTGAGAAAATTTGCAAAGGTATGTTACTGTTTACTTCCCATTTTATGAAAATTTGAGGTGGGTAATGGGCCAAAATGGGTATGGGTCGAAACAGGCATTATAATTTTTTTGTACGAGTTGAAATGGGATGGTTTATTGCTTACTATTTATAAATTGATGGTTATTTTTCTTTGCATAAATCATTTCTCTTGTACAGGCTGAGACAATGGATCCTTCTTAGAGGCACTGGGTCTTAGAAACTGTCTTTGTATATTCAGATAGGACGTGTATGAAATTCCATAATAATCTTTCTTTTGATACCATGCTTTTAGTACTTTATAACAAGCTTTTACATCTTGCAGTCTAAGACGTAATGGTCTCCAAGATTGAGTGATGAACTCTTAGCGCGTTTAGGAGTCCCAATAGTAAGCTTTTATGACCTAAACGACTCATTGATGGCTTATATGCAATATTTACCTCCATGTACTAATGTATGTCTTTAATTAACAAGACGAAGTAAGTAGACATGCCATAATATGGTAATCACAGCTTTTTCCATGTCATTCCTTCCGGTGAAAAAAGAACTTTCCTTCAACACAAATAATGATGAAGGGACATGGATTAGGTAGAGATGGCAAAATGGGCTAGTTGCGTGCTTTGTGCTAGTTAGGTAAAATCTTAATATGAACCAAACGGGTTGGGTTGAGTTAGGTTGACCCTGAATCTCTTTTTTGTTCATCTTTTTATATTTCATAGAATCATTAATGTGCTGAATATGATTATATAACCATATAAATAACAACAGTAAAAAGTGATCGTAGGTGGTTTTATGCATTTCAATACAGTTTTGGACAATTAGTCGTTTTCCACTTTTACCCGTTTGTCTAGCCGGAATCGACCCACTTACTTTTAAATGGGTAAAAATTGTCAAATCAAGCATTAGGCATCTAGATGCGTGGATTTGATCTTGTTAATCTCACACAACTTCATGAATTTATTAATCTCCATCTCCATATATTCATATAAGATGCATTGCTGCTCGCTCCCCTTATTCTTGATTGCAAGTTATTTGACATGTTATGATTAAATATTATATTATTTTATTTGATTGAATTCATTGGATACCCTAATGTGTTGGACTGTTACCATAACCTCTATAAGTTTCTCCAAATCCCATTCTAATACGAGTGTCTATATTTGTGTAGGGTCCGAGAAGAAAGATCCTGGAAGCTATAAAATATAAGAAAAACATAAAAGCTAATGTTTTAAACAGTAGTAACTTTTCATGAAAGGGAAATATTTTTTTAACTGCGATTATTTTATGTGGATACACTTTTGATAATTGTTTCATCACAAAGGCTTGTTGATCCACGAAAGCAGCTAAGTATACAGTCTGTTGTGTTGGACTTGTAATTGAACAGAACTACCTCTCATAAACTGCAAACTTTTGAACCAGTTTGCATAGATGGGTAAAGATTGTGACATTTGCAAGTTTTCAACTTGTTCAAAAGCTTAATTAATATTATATGATGTTTTTCTGGAAACAAAGTATGTCAATTCAAATCTTATGAATCAGAGTCTGTGGATCACATATCAGAAACCAAGGTATCATGATCATGGTTTGTGTTTCTGACCAAATGGTTCAGATCTTTCACCAGTTTCTTTATCGGGAGCATAGGTCACAGGTCAAGAAGATGCAACCAAATAATGATGCGTGTTAGTAATATTCACACTTGGTAGTATCATAATATTGTTTTTCTCTTTTCTTAATTCTTTTATTTTATCTGGTGAGAATGTTCAGATCTAAAAGAAGATTCGCGTGAACAACTATTACCTACATCACATGAAAAACTCACAATTTACTTTTAAAACAGTTTTCGTGGTAAAATTACCTACTTAGAACTCATCATTAGCACAAAAAAGTCTTGCTATTGATCTATGTTAATAAAAATTTCTTTTTCAACCATGTATGATTGTACGGTCCAACATTCGCAATGTTGGCGATGCAAAGAGTATACAAATGAAAGTGCAAGCTTTCCATTAATTGAGTGCCTCAATACAAAAATAATTAATAGTGTATGGTTCCTTGCAAGTACCATCATATAGACTTAAAGTTAACTCTTGGAAAATCATAAGCTTATCATAGATAATATATCTTAGACCCATCGGACAACAAATGTGGTGGCAGCCGTGCATATTTACAACCCACTGGACCCTGTATCCAATGTCTTAGACCACGGTTTGACATTATCTCTAACCAAACCAGCCAAACTAGTGTGCTCAACCAAGAAAGACTGGTTTGATTCGGCCGGTTTAGTGGTTTGAACCAAATTTTTTTCCTTTCAAACTAATAAGGTTATGTTATAAACGTATCTTTAAAGAAAAATTCAAGAAAAATAATGTATAATCTAGTACTGTTAAAAAGAAGTTTATAACAAAATGCACCTTCTTTGCCCCAGCATAGACACCCATCCATCTTCACTTCTTACTTTGCACCAGTGGCGGCTTTCCTTTCTACTTATTATACTTCAAACCAAATTCAACAAAAACACAACTTTGATGCTTGAAGCAAAACCTCTTGCATAAATACGAAGAACATCATAAAGAAGTTTTCCACAACTAAACCGATCTGTGTTTTAGAATATTTACTCTTAAAGATACCGGTAAAGTATAAATATATTGCGTCTGTGTGAATTTTCTGTCACTAATGCTCCTTTGAAAAAATAGAATTAGGGTTTACAATTGAAACTTATAATCCCCAATTCTGATTTCATTTAACTTCGAAATCAAATCAATGGAAGACACTAGCAGCACGACCGTCACAAGTCAGAAATCAACACAAGAATTAGCAATCGAAGGACAAAAGCATTTAGAAGATACAATTGAATCAGCGTTTCAAATTCTATCTTCTATGAACGATGAACTCTGTAACCCTAATTTATGGTCCACGTCATCAACTTCTTCTCCACCTCCCGCTGTTAATAACGGTAGTAACGGCCATCACGTGCAATCTAACGGCGTAAGCAACGGCGGTGATGCCACGTCAACCGATGGCGGACATCACTTTGAAATGGGCGGTGGTGCTCTCGATGAAGCTCGTCTCCGTTACAAATCGTCCGTCACTGCTCTTCGTTCCGTTCTCATTGCTATTCCTAATTCCAGAAAGGTACACATGTTCTGTTCTGTTCTGTTTTGGTTATATGTGCTAATGATTTGATTATTGAACTGTTTATAAGTAGTAAAAGATCTAGTTGGACTAATAATTGAGAATGATTATGCTTTTTCTATGTTCAATTGTTGCAAAAAAACTTACCTACTATCTTGTGTTGTACAAACACAATATGTTCAATCGTTTGGTTCTCACAGTAATTCTGTAGCTACTAGCTACTGTTACTAATCTTGTGTTCTCATTAATCAGTATATTCGATAACTATAGCTACCCACTATCTTGTGTTCTACAAATACAATCCAGGCCATCAGGTCAGCTACTGGGATTGATCTCAGGCACGTAGAATTGGTGTAACCATGTAGAATAAATAAAAGAAAAAATGTTCCAGCCCAATATTAATCGACAGTGTCCCTAAATAGATGGTCCAAGAGTTTGCTTACATTCATTATCTTTATCTTTCATGAATTCCAATGTTATTTGGACTTGTAAATTTCATGATTTTTAGTGCTACGTTCATCAAATATAGAAAGACCCATTATAATGACCTATCATGCTATTTCTACCATGTACAATTACTTTATTACGGAGTAGCATTTACTTTATTTATTTTTGTGAAAATCATGTGCCTCTGCTTCCGGGACCCTTTGTACCTTGGAGCCCCTAGCCTAGTGCCTTTAACAGCTAAATGTATTTCATGCCAACACTATGTCAAAATATCTTTAGCACCTTCAAAGAGTATGGCCCCTTTTTATGTCCATATATTAGGAATCAGTGTTGGCACAAGTACTGATGGGTGTAGCTTTCATGGCCCCGGTGAAATGGCAGTGATGATGCAAATTGCTTTTGTTTCCCCTTTGTTTGATGTAAAAGTTTTCTGACACCAATGCCATATCACTTGCGCTTCCTTAACAAGAAAAGCTTTTGTTCCACTACAGACCAGCAAGTCTGCTAATAGCAGTCGTCTGTCGAGCCAGTCCACCTGACTTTCTTATCTGCTGGAGATGCTACCATTGAGATACTATTATCTGTTTTAATCTGGCATATTGTTGCTTGTGGTCTAACGTGGAATATGGTGTGAACAAATGTTTTCTTTGATCGTCTGCTCCTAAGATTTACCATGCTAACTTTTCCTTTTCTTTTTGGTGATTGACTTCACATGTGTTTCCACTAAATGAAGTCCAAGGCTTATGATGTTGATCCTATGTCAACTGATAATTTGGATACTGAGAAGCTGGAAGAGCGGGTTTCTGCTTTAAGAAAGGTATATAATGTTACTTGTTTAAACCATACCTTATACTGCAACCTTTTCTAACATGTGTTTTATGTACATTGCAGGAGCTTGAGAATAAAAACAAGCATTTAAAGCTTCTAATAGATCAGGTTCGAGAGCTCATTACAGACGTGTCAACTTGGCAAAGTCCTGTTACTGTATGAACTCTAATAAGGAGTAGTAGATGTTTACTTGGTGAAACTTTACCTTCTAATTGCTTGTATTCAAGTCTAGGATCATGTAATGATACAACAATTTTAGCCAAATTGTAAAATGGTGCAAAATATTACATGGAAGATATGCAGACTGTTTCTTGTTTTACTTGATTCCTCACCAACATGTTACTTTACGACCATGTATTGCAATAGATAAATATGTTTTAAACCTTCAACAGGTGCCAATCGTTAGTTTGAACCTTGAAACCCCACCTACAACATATGTATGAGCTTCTTTCACACTCATTTTATTATTTCCATCTCAACTGGAAAAATGCTTATGAAATGACAATTACTAAAAGGAACAGCTAATGAAGCACTTCATTCTGAAACTGAGAGATCCCCCTTGCTTCATATGGCTTGGATCCACTCAATGGAGCTGCTTCAGACAGAAGCTCTGCAACCAGCTGCAATATCATGATTGACTTATGACACAACTCATGTGTAAAAGTTAGATGTGGCACATGCGGTTAGGTAATGGGTCAAAACAGATTTGAGTTGAAATTGGTTTTTCTTTTTTTACTATGGTCAGTTTGTACTAACTAACCCATAAAGATTTTCTTAACTTTAATGTAGTTGGTGTGTCAAATCTGAATAAAAGTTAGTATAAATTTAATCCAACTTTTTTTTCCCCCTAATATTAGATGATTTATGAGGCGTCAAGAATACACCTTGGATGGGTGGAAACACTTTGGATGGACTTTCGACCGTTTCCCTTGTTACTAGTTTCTTTTTTTATTTGACCTCTTATGAAAAAATGATTGACCCAAATCTACCCATTATTAAAAGTATTGGGGTCAAAATTGTTAGGGCAATTGGTTTTTGTAAACGCAGTTGCCCACAACTTGCTCAAAAGTATCATGACCAAGCATAATATGTTCATCACAAACTAATACTCCGTATTAAATAGCTCAATATGTTCATCATATGTAATCAGTAATCACCTAAGGAACCTCATTGAATTGTGGACTTGCTCTTAATGATTCATAAACTTTACTAATTTCTGCCCATTCGTGACATCGTGTGATGTGTAATCATCACTACTTGCTCTTAATGCTATCCTCTAATTTTAGTGAAAAACAGAAGTTTTAGTGATTAGAAAACTAATGTTACAACCTGAGTTTTAATATAAGTGATTTTTATTCATAAACAAACACAATACGTTTTAAGTCCATATGAGAGTAAACGTAGGTGTATCAAAATTTCTTGGCTGTATATTAATATATAAATAAGTAGTATTTGAAGTTCTAATAGATTTGTCAATATGTCCGAGTGGTTAAGGAGACAGACTCGAAATCTGTTGGGCTTTGCCTGCGCAGGTTCGAATCCTGCTGTTGACGTTTCTTTTTTTATTTTCTTCCATTGCTGTTAAAGTCTGTCAATTTCCCTCTACTTTAAGATTGTCTGGTTTCGCAATTTTTGCGTTTGAAACATTGCACCCTACCAAACAATTGAAGTTAATTGATTGTTACTTTCATTTTATAAAATAATCAAATCTTATTTAATGATTTTAATTAGCTCCCAAAAAAACGAACTTTGGAGAACAATAACACGTTTTTTTGGATCATTAAGTTACTAAGTAGACCATAGACGGAGAATAAATTTGAGTAGATAATAAAAAATATGTAAAACTAATAAAAAAATTAGCTTTTCAAAACGAAGATAGCTACTTATTTGTGAAGCTGGAAATGAAACACTTTAGGAGCAGATAAGAGGAACAGTTTTCTCAATGTTAAAGACAATTAGAAAACAAAATTAAAAAATAAATTAAAAAGAAAAAGAAACAAATAACGTATTTAAAGCGTCTATATATAGTTGACTGAATAAACCTTAAAACCTCGTTTAATATCATAGTTGACTGAATAAACCTCAAAACCATACAGGAATAAGAGAATAATAAGTTATATGTACAATTCTGCTCGGTAAGTCTCAAGTAAATAGGCCCTTTGAATATTACTTTATCAAGAGGATATTCCATTCTAACTTTATGAGATAATATTTATGACACAACCACTCTTGTGTTTAACAAAAACGCTGTGAAGATTTACAGAAAAATACTTTCGTTAACGATTTTGTGAATGTCTTAGCATTCTGTCAGGAGTTATATATAAAAAATATTTAAATAAATCCAAGTAGTCAATATGTCCGAGTGGTTAAGGAGACAGACTTGAAATCTGTTGGGCTTCGCCCGCGCAGGTTCGAACCCTGCTGTTGACGATTAATTTTTTAACTTCTGCTTTTTGTACTATATTGACTTTTTTAGCGACATTGTCTATTTTCACCGTTTCTTTGATGTGTTAGTAGTTCGCAAATTTATAACTTTTAACCTTTTTTTCTTTTTTTCTTCTTGATGTGTTAGCATAAATGTCATTTTCGATTTTACAACTTTTCTTTTCTCGCAATTGACATAAATGAAACCAGACTAATACTTGGGTATGTGGCCTCGAAAACAGTTTAGCTATCCGGGTGGCCTTAATAAAAACTTATAGATACTTGGTTGCCTATACAAGCATTATCTTTCTTTTTTGTTGTTTTTTTATTAAACCAGCATGTATATGAAGCCTTGAAGGGTAGAGGTATAACTGTCTACATTTTACCTCCTCATACCCCATCTCTGCGGGGATTGAGTAGTGTTGTTGTTGTATATGAAGTCCCTTGACACAATGTGTCTCAAACTTTCAAAATAAACCAACAAGAAGTTTGCAGAAGCTATGATACATTGATACTGCAATTACAACCATATAGTAAAAAGGTGCAAAAGTTTACATGGTAATTCTATATATATATATATATATCATTTCCACACAAAATCCGGTTCCAACGATTTAGTTTAAACCAGGACAAAACGATACTACATAAAAATGTATGTTCTAAGAATTAGACAGGTGACAATTGATTAGTTATGAATCACTTTTCTAGTAGTGAGTGAGGATCTCATGTCAACAATGGCAGATTCATCTGCACCTAAGTTGATAGCTTCTTTACTAGCAGTGATGAACCTTGAAACTGCGCCATTTACATATGTATGAGCTTCCTTTACACTCATTTTCTTGCCCATTTCATCTGGAAAGCTGCTCAAGAAATGGTCACCGTTAAGTACAGCTGCTAATTGAACCACTTCACTTTGAAACTGAGATAGTCCTCGAGTTTCATCTGGCTCAGTTTTTCTCAATGGAGCAGCTTCAGGCAGAACCTCTACAGTCAACAGTAAGCTCATGAATATTTCTTCAAATTCCACGTGTTCAGATATATAGGTCCCAAAACGGTTGCTAAGGTAACGGGTCAAATGGGCTTGGGTTGAAACCGGTAGGGTTGGTTTTGTTAACCGAAGAACATGTTTAGAAAGATTTAGACTTTAAGAATGAACTTGGGATCACCTTTGACCCATTCAGCCATTTGACTAGTTACGGATAAACATGAACCAAATTGGCTTCAAAATGGGCGTTGAGGTAATGTGTCCAAATACGCTTTGGTTGAATGGGCTGTTTTTAGTGTGGGTTGAGACAGGTTTGTTTGCTTGAATCCAAAAACATATTTAGGAGATTTTAAGTAGTAAGAATACACATTGGATGACTTTCACCGTTCACCCATTTGACCCGTTACAGACAAACCATGATCCATATTGACACACATAATAAATCAGTCAAAATTGTCAGCTCTAATCAAAATCATAACATAGCATCCAAAAATTTCATGGGTGTGTGTTAACTGTGATGAATCTCACCTGGGCAATCAGTTCTTGGAGAGCTCAGTTGGCCAACGACCTGCTCAAAAGTTCCAGCCCAAGCATCTCTATGAGTTAAAAAGTTGGATCTCAAATTGAATATCTTCTTTATGGTAGCAGGGATTGAAGAATGCTCATATTCCGAATTGGGTGTTGGTCCATTTGGGCTACTAATCACTGCATAACGCACATGATAACACATAAAAATGATAACTTTAAGAAATCTTGAATCTTTATACCGTGAGAGACTCGATTGAAGAAATCTTGAATCTTTATAAAATGAGAGATTTGAATCTTACCGGTGCCTTTTTTGATCCAAGGTGAGACCATAATAGTGGGAACTCTGACACCCAACCTATCGAACTTAAAAAACGAAGGTGCTGGGCCCGTATTGCCATCTGGGCTAGGAACATTAACATAGGGAGTCTTAACATGATCAAAAAACCCACCATGTTCATCATATGTAATCACCAAAAGACTCTCATTCCATTGTGGACTTGCTCTTAATGTCTCATAAACTTCCTTAACTAAATTCTGACCATTTGCAACATCATGTGATGGGTGATCATCATTTGCTGGAAAACCTTTAATGTCAAAGTATCTTGGCTCAATTACACTCAAGTTTGGTAATTTACCATTTTTAGCATGTTGTTTAAAAGTACTAAATTGATGGAACTTGAATACATACTTCAACTTCCTCATATTTCTATAAAACAATGTTGTGGGTATGTTCTGATAATACACTCCCCAGTCTTTACCGCTCTCATAAAGTGAATCAAAGATTGTTTTTTGCGGATACCCTTTAGCTAACTGTTTCGTGATATGGCTTGTTGACCCATGAGAAGTAGCTGAGTAGACAAATAGTCTGTTGGGTTGGGTTGGGCCAGGAATTGAAGAAAACCATCTGTCGAAAACCGCAAATTCTTGAACTAGTTTAGCATATATTGGAACATTTTCAGGCTTGAAACCTTTCATAACTGTTTCAGAAAGGTTGGGTGATACTGATAATGCTTGTTCAACAAAACCAGTCATTGAAGGAATTGGGTTGGACCCAAAAACCTGTTTCTCCACATCTTCAAATGAATGACCCGGATCCGGATCCACATACTTTGCATCATCAGTAAAGCAAACGGATTTTTCTTGTGTTTGTTGGTCTTGTTTCCGGGTCAAGTTGGTTGAAAATGGGTTGCATTCTGAACCAGTGACACCATTTATTGATGGGTTGATGGATTTTTTCATCCACCCAATCATGTGATCAAAAGATCTGTTTTCTAGAACCAACACTACAATCCTTTTGATGGGTTGCTGCCCATCTTGACCCAATGCTTCTGCAAAATGGGTCGGGTCAAGATTACAAGAAACAGTGAGAAACAGCAAGAAAATGGATAAAAATGAAGTTTTTATGTTTCTTTCCATGGTGGGTTTTGGTAAAGTTTGAAGCTTTTTCACTATTTCAAGATGAAAGCTAAAGGAGGGGAAGAATTGAGTGGCATTTAACCAAGACAAATATAGAAAGTTAGAAAGTTTATTTTTTGATGGAGGGAGTTATTTAAATAATGTTAGCTATATATTTAATATAACTCAAAAAAGTCCAATCTTCATAAATGTGTTTGTTTTGACATACTTACCCTTGAATCAAGATACTTATGTTCTAAATATTTTAACTTTTTTTAAAGCAATAAAAGACATGAAATGGGGCCAAGAATGATCACAAGTGCAAATTGAGAAGAATGGATGTATGTATGCATGTGAATATGAAGATATTGACAAATAAACAATTGATTTATATGTGTGTGTAAATAATATCCTCACTCATTTTAACAAAGCATTTGCAGACAACAAGGCTGCCGTATGCATACAAAACCAACACATGATAACAACGTATGAATTTGGACTTTTTACACTCACAAAAGAAGCATTGGCTTCAAAACCGGAATTATATGTTTTTGTATTTTGTACTATGCGTTTGGTATATTTAATATCTTTAAGACTTAAACCGATGTAATTTATAAGTATTAGATGAAGAAGAGCTGCTATAAATTTAATAGCTCTTGAAGTGCGTTATTTTTATAAAACGGTTTCCTTAAAACTAATATAACATTATCTTATAATAAATTTAGTATTTAAAAAAAGATAATAGACCTACATCATTTTTCAGTTTTAAGGATCAATCTGGTATGTTATGCAATTCATCATTCCCACGATACCAAAGTAGTTTGTTTACTTACGTTCTTAAAAAGCCAATGGATAAACGCTAATCATATACTTTTGTACGCTCAAAATTGTTTTGTACATGTATGGACCGATCAACATTACCTGTTATCAATGTTTTGATTAAAACAATATGCTAATCGTATCTAAAATCGAATAAAGATCACGTCACATTTGGTTGGGTAAAAGGAGAAGTCGTTTTTCTCCGACATTTTCAAAGACAAAATCCCGCATATCTTGATCATCACGTCTCATACGCTCACCTAAATTTAGAGTTTTTGCGTGATTCGTATACAATCAACATAAAACAAATGTATATTGTTACTTACTTCCAAATTCATAATTAAAGTTGCTGATAGTTCCCGTAAAAGAAACAAAAACAACAACTGATATGTTAATCTATTTGCATAAATGCTAGGAATAAAATGATTATTTGTAAAAGTGGAAATGGGTAATGGGTTGGAAAAGTCCAATTAAAGTGTTCAAAGTTTGGTAGATTTAATGATTTAGATCGGAGACGAGGGATCCATTAAAGAATCTGGTAGAATTCCATCTCAACAACTTAATCTTCTCAATTTCATTAATTAAATACGTAAAAAATGTAAAAATAAACATAAGTATAATATAACTTTCTTATACAATCAATCTAACGAACATCCGCAGTACACGTCAACCAAAATATTCTACGTACATATGCTATTGAATGCAAGGTTTAGATTTCTATTAATTAAATAAACTGAACATTTATATTTATATTTGCTTTAAAAATAAAAATAATTCCAAATTAACCATAGGTTAAACAGTTGTACAACTAAAGTTCTTAAAGCATACATTACTTTACATGTCTTTCTTAAAAGAAGAGGTGCACATGCCATGTCCTCAAACAGTACGTACATATTTTATCATATTTGCGATGTTTGATAAGAAGAAATGTTAAGATGCGATAACTACGGTGTTACGTTAAATGTTAATGCCATTATTAGTGAATAAAAAGTACTAGTTGATGGGAAAACTTTATACATGAGAGCGATTGCAATAAACGGGAGCTAACAACCGTTGAATACACATATATATTCCTTAAATCAATTAGAAAATGTAGTGCTACGTTAGTAAAGTATCTTCGTCCTTTTAAGAGCGTTTGCGTAACTATTTAAAGTATATTTCTCATATACGTACATTTTAAAAATTACGATTAGTTTACTTTCACATATTATGACACGTAGAGTTGATGAAGAATCAGGATCACATGGTGACGTTTGCATAAAAATAAAAATATGGTCTAGTAGATCCTCACCGACACTAATAGCACCGACATCCACACCTCATCTTCGGGCCCATTTATTATGCTACATCCAAAAGTTCAACCAATTTGTGGTCTCATCTTCTCATTTAAGAAACAAGTTTCACACGTTTCATTTTATCATAAGACGAGTTAGACATCATATCATGAGACGACTCTGCAAATCACGACTTCATAGTCTGGGATGATGATTATTATGACTGCATCTGGACGTCACTGTTTTATTTAATTTAAATGTTCCTTGAAAAGTTATTTACTTTCAAACTTAAATGATACTTCGTTAATTAAATAATGTTACATTATCTAAAAAATGTTACAATAATTAAAAAATAATAATACTTCAATAGTTAGAGTTTAAAAAATATATTTTTGTTGTATTACCATTAACAACGGTATAAAAAAAAATAAAAATTTTTTCAGACCGTAATACTTTCTACTTTTTACAATAAGAAGTAAAACGAAAAAGGAAGTGAGCCCCACATTTTTGTCATGCATCACTTTCTACATGACGCATGGATTCTACTCCGTTAATGCTCCCGTTGTCACCCTCTCCGGGCCAAAGCCTGAATTTCACTCCTTCCGTGCTTCCATCATCTAAACCTCCACAGGCCAAAGCACTACACGACTCCAGATGGTCTAAGTGGTTAGAGTTAACAAATAAAATTATTTAATCCTTCATCGAAAGAAGTTAAATTCATACCATGAATCAGATTCAAAATAATTGTTGGTACCTGACAATTTTTCGAATAATAACAAGTTGTATAAACTTCGAATCTAAGTAGCATGTATACCTTCTTCTTTTTTTCAACCGACAACCCCAATATGTATCCTTATTTAAAGACAGCCAAGTGAAACAAGATCAATATATACCAAAAGCAAATATAAAAGAAGAAGTTAATCTAACTATGGACATAGAACAGACTGTTACTTCTTACGACTACAAATGTACAAATAATCTCATTACTTTGTAACTTGTACTTGGTAATTTGTACCCTTTTGGTACAAGTCTCATTATTGTCTCTCATCTACCCTGTTTCTAAAATATCGCCCCCACCGAAAAAGACCATCACTATCTATTCAATATGCATTACTTCTGTTTACAAATTGGTTGAATATGCATACGTGTGTCCTTTTGTATATAAAGCTAATAAAAAAAATTCAAAATTTGGTCAAACTAGCCGAACCAAGTTTGGGTAGATTGAAATGTAAAATTGTCAAACCAAGCTTACAACATTTTATGATCAAACTGAAAAGGAAATAACAGCTAATCATAGAAAAACGAAAAATGAGCTGCAATCATCATACAACACAAGTATTTATGTCAACCTCTCAAGTAGAGAGGAACTCAAACAAATACATTCTTGTTTTTTGTGTATACATTTTAGTTCCAAAAGAATGAGCAATAACCAACCAAGTAACTTTTCGACATTATCAAATCTTTGGAGTCTCCCCCTCAAATATTCGCGTAATCCTTGAAAGATTTTTGAGAAGCAAACAAAATACAAAAACTGGTCTCAGTTACCAGCTCTTCTCAAGAACGCTAATACGCCTAAACCAGCAACTAATGCAGCTCCGGCTGCAACAGAACTGTATGCAGAAGCCCATGCATCTGCATGGGCATGCTCCAAACCACCACCACTTCCTGCTGCTGCTGCTGATGACGATTTACCTTTTCGATTTCTAGGCATCCCAGAATAATCTAGTTGCAACTTTAATCCCTGTTCGTATTAACCATTAACATGCAGATTCTTCAAATTCCGTAAAAGCACAACTTCTATGCTGTGAATATAACCGAAGATTATGAACAAAAACATACCTTCCAACCAGCTGATCTTGCATGTTCCACGGCTGCAACAAGATCGCTATCTGTTGCAAGTATCACCATGTCCTTGTCTTCATCTTCATACTACATTATACAAGCAACCGTAAGCTTTTACTTAAAGTGAAAATTATGATACTTCTTCACCTTTTAGAAGAGAAATACCAGAATCTGCGGAAGGTTGTTGCGGTCAATCTCACCACCTACTCTTTGAAGTATTGCGGTTATAAGCTCCGTCAAACTATGGGTTTCTACATTGAACCAAGCAAATTAATCTTTCTAACATCAACTATAGGATTCTTTTAGAAATAAAAGTAAGAACGTACCACAAATAAATCTATGCATCCGACCCTTTCGATCTTGAATCTTAAAACCAAACGTATTGGGCAAAGTAGGTGACGGATAAATAGCTCTTCCAAGATCCGTCTCAGAAGCCAATTTGAAAGAACCCTCACTGCAATATCATTATGATCACTTTTATTAGGATTGACGGATACTAGTTTAAGAATCATGGTACTTATTAGCATGACCCATTTTTACCTCCTGGCGTCACTATCATCATCTGGAGGTGCTGCCATGGCAGAATCCCAAAACTTTTGCATCATTGAACTTGCAGCATCATTATCAATTCCTGCAGTACTTCCAACCTAATTTAAGAGCAGGAATAACAACGCTATATCAGCTTAAAAGTTCAAACCACTACAATGCTTATTTTGACAACTGGGTCAATTTGGATTGCTTTCAACCCAGACACATCAAACAAGTTGAAAGTCGTTTTCTAATGCATACAATTTCCTATATCATTTTTTTTAACAATCTAAATTACTAGTATTATAACAAGGTTGTTTTTGAATAACAATGACCACACCCATCTTTCCATCTCTAATCTCAAGAGAGAATCTCACTTACTGAGGCTACAGCCGCATGAACGATGTGGAGTACATCAGTAGTAGCGATAACATTTCCATCTGCATACAGCATACGAAACTTCTAGTTATGAACTGTCCACAGTCAAAAAAAAAAATTGTGCGAAAATAGCATGAATCATTGAAGAGGAGTATTTTTTATTTTACTTTTTGGATAAGGGAAGAAGTGTATTTAAAACATATAAGGCTCTCGATGAAACTAGACACAGATATAAATAAAATTTAGAGAAGGATCTAATATCGTGTGTAAGTTGTAACATTTACCTTTATCAACAACGGGAAGATGTAGAAACTTTCCATTATGCATGATATGCAGAGCCTCAACTATTGGTGTATCAATGGAAGCACATTCAGGATTTGGAGTCATCACCTATACAATCAATGAAGCATCAAGCATGAACAGATGATCATCAGAAAAGATATTATGAAAAAACACCATATCTTGCATACAAGAAAAAGAACTGTATGTCTGTATATTACCTTTTCCACCAAGGTTGAATCAGGAGAAAGACCCAGTCCTATAACTCGCATCAAGATATCCTTTGAGCTATTATAAATTGAAATCACATTTTTATGATATAAGTAGCTAAAAACACTTTATATTTTTAAGTAATACGTAGTTAAGTAATGTACAATTTAGAGACTAACGTTAGAATCCCATGTGGTTTGTTATCAACTGTTATAATGGCAGAGTTAATGCGACACTCCACCATCGTTTTTGCTGCCATTAGCACTGTGTCGGATGGTGAAACAGTCACGAGCCTGTAACAGAAACAATTGCGAAAATAAGTAACTTATCACTATGTAGAAGTCGTCAAGAAAGGTTGTACAAACTAAGTGGTGGATCAATTATCAAGTAAAGGTATTACCTACTTTGAATTTTCTGAGATTATGGTTGACAAAGAAGGTTTAAACAGTCGCTCCCGAAGTGTTTCAATGAATGTGTTTGAACCTATATAATGACAAGTAAATAACATACAATTAAAACATCTAACAATTGGGGAAAGACTGGATAAGTCAGTTCAAAAAGTTAAAGCAAGACATGCTATGAGGGTGTTTGGATGTGCAATATGAAACAAAATATTTAATTTTGGTAATCGAAGTTCCAATAATCAGTTTTTAGAGTTTAGATTAGATGTTAAGATTATCTGATTATTTAAGAATTGAATCATTAGTTTCATACCAGCTGCAACTAACTTATACTGTAAGGGAAACGTAAAAGCACTTATTTCTATTTACAAATACTTTTCATCTACATTTTATCTTTGAATAATATGTAAAAAGCTAATTGTTAAAAATACAGATGTAATGTTTTTTTATTTACTAACAAACAATTTCTAGAAATATTATTATAGCAAAGAAAAAATGTGATACTTTTAAATTACTATTTCAAAAACATAAAAGGAAGTCCTTATCTGTCATTAAATTTCTTATTTACTTAAATAATAAAAATCGTCAAGCAGTCAAAGAACCAATTATCTAAATATTACCAATAGTTATCTCTTTCTGATTATTTAATATCATACAATCAGTTTGTAAATGCTCATCTACACACCCTCTATGTATTTCAACATGTAATCAAACGTAATAACACAAGCTAAAATATAATAACAAACTCAACCAACCAGAAGCAGAGGTCCCCCAATGCTTTTCAACACCTTCAACAGCAGCTGCTATGGCTTTCCCCTTTTCAGCAGCTCTCTCCATACGAGCTATTGCATCGTATAAACATTTTGCTATATCAAGAATAGCAACAACCTCTCCATTTTCTATAACAGGCAAGTGTCTGAATTTTCCTACAAGAAATATTTAAATGTTTGCAAATTAAGAAGAGGAACTTTCTGAATGCGACTGTTGTTCTAAATGTGACCATGGCGTTCTGATTAATACAAACCTATCACCATTTTCTGTAAGGCTTCCACTGCAAGAGTATCTGATATTACAAAAACAGGGTTTCTTGTCATCACTGCCGAGACAGGAGTGGTCTCAAGATCGAGCTCACGAGCAACAACTCTAGCAGTAATATCCTTCAATTACACCAAAAGCTAGTTAGTGACTACATGATATTAATATTATACATTTATATGACCAAAAACTGAACATAAAATAAATAACAACCCGGTCAGTCAATATGCCACAGAGTAATGCATTCGAGTCTGTGAGCAAAAGAGCATCAACTTTGCGAGCAGCCATCCGACGACAGGCTTCAATAACAGTTGTAGATTCAGGTACTGTTAAGGCTTTTGAGAGACGCAATCGCTTCACGGTGCGTTCTCCTGTTACACCCCTGTTTATAAAAAAAGATTAAAGAGTAAACTTTATAATTCCAAAAACAAATTAAAACAAGTGTTGTATGATGAGATCTGAATATCTTATCTAAATTTCTATCCTCTTCTTCCGTACTGTAAAACTCCGAAAATCCCTATACGATTATCCTAACAGTTTGAAAATTTGTGAGGCGTTTGAATTCTCTTGTTAAAAATGATTATCTATTACCTTCAAACGACTGGAGATGATTATTTCATATGTGGAAGATTCGAGCCACAATAATCACTTTTCAAAAGTTTGTTTGAACATAGATTTTGCTTCTGATTATCTACATATCTAGGTGTTAGATAACCAGTTGCATACCAAATTTAGCAATATTATTGCCCTTATTTTGACCTAAAATCAAAGAGTTTTTACTCCCATTTCGCATAACACTCTCTTTTTTGCACAAGAACGTAACTTTTTGTCATTTCATCTATAAATTCTTCATACAATCAGAATCCCGAAATACCAGTACATCTATTTTCTAGCCATAATATCTCCAAAGTCAATAATGGGTAAATAGTCAACCCAATCAAACAGTAGTTGGGTTCATCTTTATTGTAAATAACTCATTACAATTACAATAGAACCCTAACTAACTTAAGCAGTAGAATCATTTAATAAATCGTAATTACTGAATGATTTGAAATCGCATATGAAATTAGGGATACATAAATATAGAACGTACATAGAACGAGAAGTGGTAAGGGATCGTCGACTAGAATCAGTAGGTCCTCCACTTTCAGAAGTCTTCTTTCTTGCTGTTAAAACCATACTTCTTCGTGTAGAACCTGATGGTTGACTAGTCGTCATGTTGACCAGCAACCGGCCAATATTCGTTTCTTCCCTGCCCTAACTAGTACTGTGTATCAATCGAATAATCAATTAAACAATCAATCGATACATACATAGAATGGAATTACATAAAATCAAAAAAAAAAAAAACATTCCAGGAATATTGGAGCGATCAAGGTTGAAGCAAAAGTTTAGGGAAAACGGACCTGACAAAAGGAGGTTAGAAACCCTAGCTCTGCAAAATTGGGAATAAAAATGGTAAGAATGAAGGATTTTAGGAGATTTTGATTGGATAGTGATACACGCATGAATTATTTTACTCCATACTGTAGAATCTTCTTGTTCCAATTTGGGGAAATATTTTATGCGTTTCTTTTCCGCTAAAATTTTGGGAAAATAAAATAAAGTAGTCATACAAAAGGTATTTTGATTTTTGGCCTTTGGGGTTTTGCAATTTCTATATTTTTTTAGGAATTATTGCAAAGGCGTTTGACCAACCGGGTCAAATATTTAGGGAATGACCGGAACGTTGTCTAAATAAAAAATATATTTCAAACTTTATTTCGGTTGACAGTTGCATTGTTATTTTTTAGTTTAACAAGTATTTTTATTTATCTGTGCATTGTCAGCGAGACGGTAATGTATGATGACTATATTGATACAATTAAGTAAAATGTATTAAGATATAATGTTTCTTATACAGTTAAATATAAATATTTATTTATAGTAACATAATACATACATGTTTTAGTTATATTAAATCTTTTTAACTTTCTTCTATCCAATTAAGATATTGTGGATTTATATCCCTTCCATTTTAGTACTTTTTTAGATACATTGGTTTACGTTGTACTCATGTATTTTACTTATATATAATCTAAATAACTTAACAAACACGAAAAAAATGATAAAATATTTACTACTTAAGTGCGTGTAAATTTATATAAAGATGTATACATCTAAATTTCTAAGCACATAACTAATTTTTTTTATTTTTATCAGTAGAGATATATGCTTATGACATTATTATAAATTTGGTATTGCTAAAAAAGTAGCTAAATAGAAAAATATTTTTTTACAGTAATTACAAAATGTATGACATTATTAATGTTATTATGATGATGTTGATAAAGATAATATTGTTACGACAACAATAACAACACCGATAATAATAATACAATAACATAATCATTTTGAAAATTTCTAATTCATAATATTAGATGGTTCAATGTGCAAGTTTATATTTATATATCAAAATAATGTTTCATAATTTGAGGTAATAAAAATTGAAAATTTAGTTGTTGTGTTAAAAAAATAAAAAGTTGAAACTAAACCTAGAAATAAAGAATTGGTGGTGGTCGAATCTGTATGTGTATGTTTTTTTGGTTCATCGGAATACAAGCCCAGCAATTGAGGGCGACTCTCAGGCCACCGTCCTTTTATTTCTTTTTTATAACCTATAATTCATGCACAATAATGTTTATACACACTAATAGATCCGTACACAGCAATGGATGATGATCTTTGTATTTAAATAAAAAGTTGTCACATATTTAATAAAAAGATAAAAATAGAGAATCACAAATAATTAATGTGACCTGTTATTTAGCTAATAGGTTACTCTATTGCTTTTTTTTTTATATGAAATTTTTTTATCCATAATAATATACTTTTAATAAAAGACAAACATTGTTTATCCCGAAACAAAGAGGTATAGTATGTGCCGACAAAATATATTCACCCATATAAAATTTAGTGGTTAAATTCCTAGACTAATGAGGGGGCTATTTTAATTTTTAACAAGTGTGTAAAAGCAATGGGTAACAAGCCTTACCAATTCAACGATAAGAATGCATGATCTACTATTCTTCAAGTTCGTTAGCAAACGGTAAACTCTAAGAGAGAGGGAGAGAGCGACGGTTGGAAGGAGAAGCAGAAAGTTAAGCAAGAGAAAGGTTCTCAAATCGTAGCTTTCAAGTTCGAGTATAGTTGATAATAATTGCTTTGGCTTTTGTCTTTACTAGCTAAAAGAAAATAACAGAGGAGTTTTGTGTTCTTTTCATATGCCAATTTAAATTAATTTTAGTTGATGCTAAACTACTTAGCATTGGTAGATTCTGAGAGCATTGAAAGACATGTAATCGAGTCATTTTGGAGCTAGAGTCCGTAGTTTATTTGTTCAAACAGCATGCGAAGTTTTATTGAACTAAAGACTTAGTTACAATAGACACTCGACCAATCGATTACAGATCCTATGTAGAGATTTCGATGGTAACTTTGTATATAGTTTAGAAAGATTTGTATTGAAATTGTAGGAGACTTTGTTAGCAAGAGGTAGAAGAGCCATTCTGAGATTGAAAGGTGAGTATTTATGAGATGTTTTTAAACTGTAATGCATGCTATAATGTAATGCGTTTAAAATGTTTGTTTATCATGATTTTGTTCTAAAATAAATTATTTATGCATGCTAGAGTT
Organism: Logfia minima; assembly: GCA_963921325.1. Lineage (NCBI taxonomy): Eukaryota > Viridiplantae > Streptophyta > Magnoliopsida > Asterales > Asteraceae > Logfia > Logfia minima. Next base: position 28,276,428 of record OY992774.1, read on the forward strand.
TAAAGAATAATTATATTTGTTATAATATGAACTGTAATAATTTATTTGATACCATAATAAAAGAAAAGAGGTCGGAAACAAATGACAAACGGTAAACGTCGTTATTAAACGACATATAGCAATAGTTGATAAAGAGTAAGATTGCATGTTATCTAATTGTATTTAAGGTTATATAAAGTATTTTAAAAATGCATGATTTTAATATTAGTTGTGAATAGCATTTTTTAGAGTAAATCATGAAAACAACATTTTTAACTGATCTAACATGTATCTTAGATTATAATTACATGTTTAAAACATAATTAGAAAGGTGTTAAAATTGTAAAAAGAAGAAAATGTTTAGAAAATTTTGAAGATCTTGTAATTGAATTATGATTACATGGTTTTATGAACTTTTAGATGCATGATTATTAATTACTTACATATACTAGGTCAAGTTTATTTTTCTTAGACGGATACACATTTTTATAATAAATAAAGGTTAATTTTACTTTGATAGCAGTCATGGACCTCATGGTATTAACTTGGTCGTAATGGCCCGAATAACCCATAAATTGGCCCCATAAGACTATTGGCCCATAACAGATTACAATTATGGGCCTAACTGCCGAACAGCGAATACCAGGCTATTATACATGTCATTGTTTTGACTTGGTTTTTCTTACATGTATCGTCATTTATATTTAAGTTTTTTAAGTAGTATAGCAGGTTATGAACATCGTATTACCGTAGTACGTGGAAGTTTATAAATATTTTAAAATCCAATAGTTAAGTAGGTTACTCTGAAATCTTCATATTTTAAGAAATAAAAGTTTGATGGTGTCGGTTGTCATGAATAAATCACTAGTACAATAACATTTGAACACGTATTAGTGTGTGATTAAAGATTTTTACATTATTATTCATTATAAATCGAGTTAATAAATAAATAAAAAATACCCGATGCAATTCAAGATACATATTCCAGTTTGTGTCTCATTGCATCGGGAAAATCTTACTAACCCGGATCAAATAGCTTTGATAATCTATTAGACACCGCTCACTTACCAACTCGAGTGATCTTGAATTCCGATCATAGAAAAGTAGCTTGCTTGAAATGGTCTGAAATAGTTATCTTATTTATGCAATATTTAGTTCTAAACCATGGCCGATGTATGTACAAGGAAGGTTATGCATGTGCATACCCTTTGAACAATATCACTAGTGTAAAATAGTCAAATTTCATCAAAATTTTGCGATCTTTATATTAAGCGCATACCTTATAAAAAGATCGTGCATACCCACTTCAAAAGGATTGACAGGAAGTGTATCCCAAGTGCAATTGAGGGAGACTAATTAACATATAGGTATACAATTTCATAATGCCTATTACTTTGATTTCAGTATTCATAGGTAATCTGATTAATCAAACTCTTTTTTGTAGCATGTAAAAATCACACATTTTGATCAGATCGGCTGTTAAAGTTTCAAAAGAGTATATATAGCTCATATCATCAAGCTAGTTTTATTGTATAATATTACTGACGTATCTTTCTCTTCACCTTTGTTAAGAACTTCATTAAATAATATGTTGATCAAATGACTATTAACCTAACAGTACTTGAATAATCCATGCATCAAGCTATAAGATCAAGTCTTATACACACTAGCTAGATAAACTTGTATAAATAATAGGCAATTACTGCCAGTAATTCGTTACATTTGAATTAACGACTAAACATAAAAACAAGAAAAAAAAGAAGAAGAAACATGCTAAATGAGTTGATAAACTCACATGAAAAACTTGACCCGAGAAGAACCAGATATATAATACGGTGTTTATGATTACCTCGTGTAACTAAAATTTATGTTAAGTTCATTATACCCAATAAATTACTGCATCCGCCCAGGTTCTAAATGATCCTTTTTACAATCATATAATATAGGAAACTCAAGCGAATGGAAAAAATAAATTAACTTATTTATTATATTTTTTAAATATTTTCATTCAAGTCCGTTTGGACTCAAAATCGTTAAGATCAAACCCATTATAATCCGAGTTTATTGTAACCCAAATTCATTTTAACTCGTCTACCCAAATCAATCAACCTACCTGTCAATTTGCCACCTATGCAACCAATCACATTTTCAAAGATTTGAGATTTAACCTTTTGAGCAATCTTGTTTTTCCGAAAATTGGTCTTTATTGATAAATAAGAAGCCAAAATGGATGTGCATAATTATCTCTTATCCAGATAAATGTAGAGAACCTAACATTAACAAACCACAAACTAATTATCTACCGTTACTTTAAACCTATCAAAGTTCAAAACTTACATCAATATCAAAGACATCACTTGTACATATAAAGAAAACTAGTTTATTGACTCGTGACTATACGAATTTGATAAAAAATTAAATTATAAAAAAACATAAATTAATAAATCCTAAGTATTAAATATACAAAGAAATTTTATTTATTAAATTTTGTATAAATTCATTAAACACTATCATTTATTTAATAAACTATTAAATCACAATAAATATACACAACATAGAAACTATTAAATCACAACATATTAAAAAACTATTAAATCACAATCCGTAAATTAAGAAATTAAGAAAGGCACCAACTTAGCAAGAATGAGAAGTAGATGAAGAACTGAGATAGAAGTCAATTTGAATTTAAAATCTCGATAAAAGAAGCTTAACAATCACAAATTTAAAAAAGGACCTATGAATTAAAAGCTTGTCTGGGAAATCACAAAAAAATTATTATTTAAAAAATTGAAAAAAATCAGAAAAATGCTTGCACCATAACACGTCACATCATCAAATCTTTTTCTTAATAGAGTGCTAAGTCAACTTTAAATTTCTTCCAAACTCCCCTTTAGTATATAGAATAGATATGAGTAAATATTGTAGATCAACAACCTATTGTACATGTAAGGAACAGACTTTTTATTTTTGACAGTGTAATACTTATAACCGTTAAAATATAAAGTACACACGTTTGAAATTTTTTACTACGTTTTATTTTGTTGAACTTGCACATAACAACCTAAAAAAGAAACTTGATTACTTATATTGTTAATAAATGGGTAAATCTATTGAAATAAAACAAATAACAGGTTTCTATTACCCAAAAAATATATATACCAATCTTAACTAGTTTCAGTCTCTTGAAAGTTGAAAGAATGAAAAGGAAATAAGAATTAGTTTATTGTTGTGAAATAAAAAACATGAATAATAGATGGAAAAGAAGAGAGAAATGTTATTGAATAGAAATATTATTGAATGATTAGTCACAAATAGATTACAAATGACAAGTATATATAGGGTAAAGGGGTAAACCCTAACAAAACTACTAGGAGAATGGTGGACTATCCATATATATACTTGTCATTTGTAATCTATTTGTGACATATAATAATTCATTAGAATTTGATCTAACAATTTATTGAAGATCTGTAACAATTTTCAGTGACCAAATATAAGTAATATACTTGTAATAGTACACATCAAATTAGATCTAAAACTAATTGTACGTAAAATAGATTCACTATCTATTACAATGTTCTTGAATTAAAAACTAAGTGGAAAGAAGAGACGGAAAAATGAAAAAAAATGATAATAAAGAAAATTGTGAAGTTGTGTTCTTATAATGGGATGAAAAGAAATGAAGGAAATAAATTCATTCCCAATCGTCTCAAATATAAGAGGAAATGATGAAAGGAAAAATATACTAAAACATCTCATTCTCTTTCACCCCTTTCTTTCTCTTCCTTCTATTAAAAAACTTAAGAACAACACTTTATTTCTAAATTCTTTTTTTTTTTTTTTTCTTCATTCAATAAATAAATAATACAAGAATACAGTGTAAAGTACTGAAAAAACTCAAAATCAGTTGAATAGAGTTAAGAAGTAGAGTAATAAGTTTAATAGAATAAAGTCAAAATTGGTTCATAATCAGCTAAGCAGAGTGATTCCAATGAAGTGAAAAATAGAATAATTAAGCATATACATGTAATTTTGGTGAAGTCACATATGTTTAAAGTGAAAAATACAACTTGCCAACTTGATACAATCAAAGTGATAGTTCCAAAACAAAATTAAATAACCATAGTTGAACCGTGAAGTCATATATATGTGACAACAAATAAGTTGATTGCAAACCAACGCTAAACAACTAAAATAAATTAATATAAACAAATTAATACAATTAAAAGATTATGGAAAGCAGTCACGATAGAACTTGAGGTTCTAAAAGATTATCTTTAACATCAACGTCATATTATATATTGTTTTAATGTCTCTGGAAGACCATTGTAGATCTAAAAAAGATATATATCTACGAAGGAGATTATTGTGTATAAGATCTTCTTAAAAGTATATAAATATTATTAAATCTCATAAAAAAAATCATTGTAAATGTTGAATTTTTTTTAAAGAAAATCATATATATATATAAAATATTAGTTTAAGTCTCGCTATGCAGAAGAATACAACTCATTATTAGCGATAAATTAATGATTTTATATAGTGTTTAATGTCTGCGAGTGCATTTAAGTTATCATAAATATCTGGAGTGGGTAACTAACTTACGAGTGGTGTTTTTAATGCATCCAACTTTCAAAAACTGTGTTTTGATGTACTATGCTGATGTTTTGATTATGTGTCAACCTCTACGGATGCCACGTGGCACCTTACACGGACGACACATCAGCAAAGTACATCGAAACACGTTTTTTTAAAGTTTGATGCATTAAAAACACTACTCGTAAGTTGGATACCCACTCCAGAGATTCATGATAAGTTAAATGCGCTCGTAGACATTAAACCCTTTTATATATTATTTCTTTTTTTATCAAATTGATTAACTACTATGGTAGATTAGTAGTAGTCTGAATTTTCGTCTTTGATAATTACGACATAAAAACATATTAGTGTAAAAATGAAGAGGAGTGAAATTTAACAGTTAATAAAAACTAAACTAAATTTAAGAATAAGAATCACATATGTATATTTATAGAAATATTAAATCTTAAATTGTGATAAAAACTTCTACAAATAAAAAGTCTAAATATATCAAAATCTTCTAAGTTGACTTTATATTAAGGGCATAATATAATTTTTTTTATATTCCCTTTTAAGTTTTAAAGAAAAAATGTTAAATGCTTAAATAAGAAATTATAGATAATGTTATGTCAATTTTCATTATCGAGATCATAATAGATCTTGATAATCTTCAAAAACATGTATAAAGATAACATGATGTTACGTTAAAATAAATTCTTTAAAAGAATTATAGTAAATCTTAAGGATCTTTAAAAAATAATATAATAATCACACTACGTTTGGACCTCGTTAAGCAATAACAAAAACATTTAACAATGATTCAATGTGATGTTATTTTGATTCTTTTAGAGAATCATAATAAAACATATAATAATAACTTGAGTCATGAAATTTTGATTATTTTCATATAATCATAATAGAACATTATTTGTGTTCGTAGATTATAAAAAGTTACGAGATCAATAAGAGAATGAAAGTTAAATAATGTTCTACCTATTATTCTTTTAGAACAATTCTTAGTGATAATGTGTTGTCAAACAAAGAATAAAAATAGTAGATAGAGAAAGAGAAAGAAATATTATTAAATAATTAGTCACAAATAAATTATAAATGATAAATATATATAAAGTAAAGAGATAAAAGTAAACCCTATTAAAATTATTAGGATAATAGTAGAGAGGTGAGTTCATTTAAGTATGAGTTTTTTTTTTTAAAGAGTGAAAGTATCAATAAGAATGCGTCATTTGGCAAAAAACTCATTTTTCTTCACTTTTTTTAAATTTAAATATTTCAAAAACCGTAAGTCAAAAAAATATAAAAATTGCACTATAAAAATTAGTTTTTTTTCCTCTTCGATTTAAGATTCTATAGGGTATACTTTCGACGAATTTTTGTTTTCTTCATTTTTTGTGAGTTAACACATGTGTTATGATTGACTAACAAAAGTGTTACCCGCGGCTATCACATGTGTTACAAGTAATACTCGGTACTAACACATGTGATAGTCGCCGGTAACATATGTGTTACCATTTTTCAAAACTCACAAAAAAAAAAAATCGTCGAAAATATACCTTGTGGGATTTTAAATTGAAGAGGAAAAAATACTGATTTTTATGATGCAATTTTTATAATTTTTTAACTAATGATTTTTAAGATATTTAATGTGGTAGTTTTATTATTTTAATCAAGATGAAAAGTTTGAGATTTACACTCCTATATTTTCAACAAATTCCAACTTAAATGCTCTTTTGTTTAATAGTAAATTATTCATATATATTTGAATATACAACATTTATTTATTAAAATAAAGATAAAAGGTAATGACGACAAATTCCAACTTAAATGCTCTTTTGTTTAATAGTAAATTATTCATATATATTTGAATATACAACATTTATTTATTAAAATAAAGATAAAAGGTAATGACGATTCCCCGATGCAACTATCTCTAGACTCCCCGATGCAACCATCTCTAGGACTCTAGACTCTAGATGGGTGATACAAAGGAGTGAAGGACATTGACACAAAATAGGGAGCCGTTATCGGGCCTTTTAAACTGCGTGGGCCCACCATTAATGTCGAAGTCTACCCACTTACTCAATCATGTCCGAAACAACGTTACTTACCCCTTTCATGCTAATCCTACATAAGTGGCCCACTTTCACCATCTTTTTTTAATTTTTCAAAAGGTTATGCTTGACGTGTCTCCCTCTTGTATGGTAAGGCCTGTAATATATCCAAGCCCATCTTTCTTATCATCTTATTATATTTCCCTAATACTCTATAAAGAAAATGCTCGACGACCCTCAAAAGATGTATTTAGTATGGTCTAAGATTCTTTTACGTCGTTTTGAACGTAATAGGTCATGTCCTTACATCAAAAGATAAGAAGCATTAAAAATTTTACTTTTATATTATAAATTATTATTTAAACATTCCTATAAACATGTACACTTATATAAAAAATGTTCACTCAAAATTTTAAAATGTTCGAATAGAAAAAGATCTTGTATTAGCATATATGAGACTCATAATTATATTTTGTGAGATAACATAACCTCTAATATAAGAATACACCGTGAAAAAACTTCAATTCTTTAAAGATACGCCTAACGATATCCTAGTACGTATGTCAAAACAATCGACATAAAAGAGAAAAAAGTAATAATATAACACACATATCAAAGTATGCAGATATACCATTATATCTATACTTCACAGTGTCACTCATCTACCGCATCGCATTAGTACGATGTAATTTAATTGCAAGGCACATTTGTTTCCCTCGTATTGTTATTAGAACTACATATACAACAAAAAAAAAAAAACAAGGTAGACACGTTTACCAATAATAAAAGTTAAAATGAGTATCGACTAGACATGTTTACGGAGTAATAAAAGTTACAATAACATGCTTATTTTGGAACTTGTAATCGACATAAGTTTATAATTTCAAATTATGTGTAAGACCAATGACTTTACCATCACTGTTAGAAAATTATATATCAATAAGAGTTATTTTCTAATCACTAATTACTTTACAAATCATGTAATGAACAATTTTCGAATTTGATATTTCAACTCTTAATGCATAGGTTACACGAAATTCAAATTATGTGGATAATTCACAAAGAACAAATGAAATTTCAAGCAGAAAATCAAGTTCAATGTTTTTGATGATTTTAGAGAGAATTCGTATTTTGTGTTGTATTAAAATGAAAAACGTTTTCCTGTTTTGAAAACAAAGAAAACTAAGTCAGTTGGCGATTAGAATCATATTTCTATATACGGACCCCCGACAGAGGCTCAACTCCTTGGACCCTACAAGGGGGCTAACTCCCTTGATCCCCGCCATGTTAGTTATACCGTGATCAACCTAAACAAATTTAAATGTGCACTCTGCACCTCCTAACTTGTATTAAAACTAAAATTAAACCCCTTAATATACATATCATTTTCATTATACTAAAACAATTTGTTAATGCTAAAATTACCAATAATTACTAGTGTTAGTAGTATTATATATAATATTACTCCTTTATTCCAATATAGTACAATTCTATTTTTGTCGTTTATAAGAAAACATCACTTAAAATTATAGGAGCATGTTGATTAGACGTACATACTTTTTATTTCTTTTAAAAGACACAAGGAATTAAGAGAAGAGAATATCTAATCGAGATACAAATGGCCTTTTTTGTTCTTCTAAAGATCTGACTTTGATTATTACGGAGTATCCTAACATATGTACTAATGACGATTTACGTGGCATAAGATCATAGAGTAGATAAACATTATAGAAATCACCTATAATCGATAATTTTATATAAAGATAAAGATTATCTGACATTATCAGAATATATAGAACTGACTATAATTATATGTGATTCATTGAATCTAAACCGTTTATCAATTAATTTATCTTTTCCTAGTACCTTTAAAATCTCTAGAAATTCAAACAAAAGCTTTTGACAAACATTTTGAATATATGATGTTCCCCAATTCATATGAAAGCAATTGTGATTTGTGGTGGTAGCTTTTACCAAGTCAGGTGAAATCTGCTATTGGCAATTGAAAAGGAGAACATATGAAGAGCTGACACGTGGGAGACAGATGGGTCCCATCCAACAAATGTGATTCTGACACGTTTGTATATTTAAAGGGGGTGAAATCAACCTAGTACTGGAGATACTTTGATCATGGGAAGAGGTGTTCCTATGTATAAGGATGCATGCCTTTCGACTTTTCTTAGGTTTAATCTTTAGCTAAAACTGTGGGTGACACTTGTCAAGTTTCTATTCGCTTATGCCACACAATTATGTCCCTTCAAGCCACTACAAACTACATCTAATTGTTATTGTTATCATTATCATTTTATCCTAACTTTTGTTACACTAGGAAAAATAAAGACATGATTACTAGATTAAGATCTCTTTTCTGTTTGATATATAGGACAAAACAAGATGACGACACTATAGAACAAAAGATGGAAAATAAATAAACGACATGAAAATGCATATGTGATCGTTATGGTATTATATATGTCGAATTTTTTTATTGTTAGATTGGTGGTTTGATAAAGAAAAGAACAATATGAGAAAAGGACATTTAATTTGTCAATGAAAAGTCAAAAGCAAGTTTGTGACTACCAATAGTATTGACTATTGACGACTATCGAGTCGTCAAAATTTGTTTTTTTTTCTTAAAAGAAAAACGGATAAAACTTATCCTTCTAAGTTCTAACAAAGAGATGACACAATGGCATGTTTCCTCACCTTTGTATTGTGAAAACCAAAGGCTCAAATTCCATTATCTAGGCCAAGAACTTCGAATTACAATTAAATTTGAATGAAAATCTACCACTTAAATCTTATAACGTTAAATTTATTTTTATCTATTCATGCATGTGAAATGTGTTGTTACACGAATCTCCTCATTCATTATATTCGTCTCGTCATTTATCATCATCTATTTGTTTACACGAACGAGGTGAAACGTGTTGGGTGTAAACTCAATCTTACATTGATTGAAAAGTAATTTTAATGTCAATATATAAATTTAATGGGATACTCTCTTTATCACCAATCGATTTTTCTAACAACATAACAATATAAATATATAACATTACTCGTTAAATCATATAGAGCAAGAATGACGTACAAGTAAGACATTCCACCAGAATCACTCGTACCTTTTTCCGAAGTGCACCTGAACATGCCTAGCTAGTGCCAAAATCGTGCCAAAAGCATTTTTCACACCACGAGCAGTTTAATGGAAGAAAAAGAGTGACTGATGTCATGTCGGTATTTTATTACAAATAAATCTTTAGAAACCAATTTAACATAATTAATTACATCATCAAGTATGTAAGAGCTTACTTTAAACTTTTTGTAGTTAGTGAAGACATACATCTTATATATTCAAAATCATAAGAGATTAATGAAGACAAAATTAAGAAGATTGAAAATGGGAAGAGGTAAAGTAGAGTTAAAGAGAATAGAGAACCCAATAAACAGGCAAGTCACCTTCTCTAAAAGAAGAGATGGCTTACTCAAAAAATCCATTGAACTCTCTATTCTTTGTGATGCTGAAGTTGCTCTTCTTGTCTTTTCTCCTTCTGGCAAAGCTTATCACTTCTCTAGCCATGAGTACTAATTACTATCTCCATCTCCTTTTTCAATATGTTTGTATTTGAATTTGTATATGTATATACGGCTGGGTATGTATGTATGCATGATTTATGGTATGTTGTAGCATGGATAGGACTATCAGGAAGTACCGAAACGAAAAGGGTCTGCATAAAATGAATAGCCATGGAGCTAGAACTATCGAGGTATCGCAATCTTGTATTTGTCCTTTAAAGATGTGATAATAGTTTACACGGTGTCCTTTTTATCAGTTTTATAAAATGTTTGTTTGCAAGTACAGGTGTGGAAGAATGAAATGGATGAGATGAAGAAAACTATTGATACACTGGAAACAAAACACAAGTACTAATTGATATTATGACTAAAATTTGTTGTCTTTCGAATTAAATTTAAATCTATTAATTGATGATTACTAGGAAAAAATAACATCTTTGTGTTTTGTTTATGTTGTCAAGGCATTTGGCAGGAGAAGATATTTCGACATTAGGGATGAAAGAATTGAAACAACTTGAACGCCAATTGAGGATTGGAGTTGATCGTGTACGCTCTAAGAAGGTATGTACGTTTGTTCTACCAACCGATCCAAAAATTAAGACTACTATTATTTGCTATTATGAATTGTTTGTAAAATTTTATCTTGAAATCCTGATTAAGATTTAATAAATGAATTTGGACAGTGGCGCCTTTTATCAGAGCATGTAAGTGTATTGAAGAGAAATGTGAGTCTTAAGCTTATAAATTAGTATATGTTTATATATAGTGTTAAAATATAAATGTACTACTATTCATTTTTCATGTTTTTGGATCTTTGGAATGTATTTTCATAGTTAGCACTTCGATCGATTGACTTGAAAAAAGTGTATAAATATGCAGCATAAAACTTTGCAGGAAGAAAATAGCGTTCTTCAGAAAAAAGTGAGCATTTTCTTGAAATTCATATGATAATTATAATGAAATACTACTATGTGGTTTTATTTCGGTTATATTCAATTTAAGTTTTAGGAAATTTATTGAAATATTTTATTGTTTGTGATATAACTTGAGATCAAGCTGCATGAGCTACTGAATGAGGCCGATGAGAACTCAGGGTTGGATTCATCTGATCTTGTAACCCTAAGGTAACTTGATTTTTTTATAATTATCTTTCATCTTCATCTAATCATGTAATTCATAATAGTTGGTACATAGATGTATACTGCTACTACATGTTGGCTCATGCCTACTCTTTACAATTATATGTTTGGGGACATGGACAGAACGGTACAGTACGTCTAACATATAACTGTACGTAGGATCATAACTGCTAGCAGCATAGCTCATTTCTAGCTCCTTTTAATTGTTACTTAGTCTTTTACGAAGAACAATGATACAATGATGATGTAATGCTTGGATATCGAACTGTTGTGAAAAAGTTCATATATCTGTAGTAGTTTTAGTAAGTTAGACATAGGGAATAATTATACAATACCATTGTGGTGAAATTGCAGGTTTATTCCAGATGGTCAGCCTCAATCATCTCTCAACATGAACCAGCTTGGTTTTCCTAGCAGTTGATCATCGTTCTATATACATTTTTGTTTAATTGTCTCGTGTTTATGTATAATTATGTGACTATCATAACCTTCTTATGATCACAACTACGAAAGATACGATTATAAGCTTGGTTGTTGTAAAGTATATGTCGATCGAGTAATTGTTCCTACAATTTGGATATGTAACATTTGATGCATATAAAAGTCAATGTGATATATAATGTACTGCTCATAAGTATTTTCCAGTTTTATGATAAAGTGCATGTTTATTTTGAGTTTAAGTCATCTCTATTTAACATGATTTGATAGTAGCGATATGAATTCATATTTAGTGACAATTTTTTAGTTTATACAGTAACAAAATCTGTTGATGTTTTAGACTTGCATGTAATTTTAAAACACGTAATTTTCAAGGTTTTAAAACTTGGGACGATCCGGCTGGTCGGACCAGTCAAACCGCGACCCAGTCATCTAAGCGGGTCAACAAGCAGCAGGTTTTCCTTGGTTTTCAACTTGGGTTGGCCCACCAGGTTTTCTGGTCGGACCGGTGACCCGGAACCCAGCGGGTTTTATGTTTTCCTTTTATTTTCTTTGGCCATTGCTCGTTATGTATTTATATATTCTGTTTGGTAATTGTAGGAAATGAAAGCAACAATGTTGCGGTGATTTGGATTCGTGATGTTGTTTGGATTGATTTGGAAATGAAAATGACGAGGAACAATCATTTGTATTGAAAGTTGAAACTTGTTTAGTTAAATACTAGATGGATAGTATGTTTATGCCATTTTTTGCAATTACTTTTATGCAGTTTTCTTACTGCACATGTCCAGTTTTTTACTGCGTTTTGGCTCTTTAGTTTGCTGGAAATTTAGTGCAGTTTTTGAGCCCATAATGCTGTTTTCTAGTGCTGGAATTCTACGCTGTTTTTTGCACTGCAGATTTGCTGTTTTTAAGCACTTTGTAGGCTGTTTTTAGTACAACTACGCAGTATTTAAGTTGCTGTCAATGTTGCTATATATTTGCTGTGTATTGCTGAAAACTGGGTCAACCAACCGTGTCGACCAGTATTGGTAATTTTGGAGTTCGATAAAAACTTTATTTTCTCAATCGAACGTATATTAATGGTCTCAGACGAATGTATTTCGCCACATTTAAACAAACACATAAATTAATAATTCTTATGAACTATTAATATTTTAGCAATTTGCATTCCACCTATTCATTTAACTTTAATATAACATAACAATACAATTACAAATGATACTCATACAAATAATTTCCAAAACTTCTACCAAAATGATACTTGCATTTATTTCCAAATAAATTAGTTTTATAAATGGTCTATGTGCTTTATATCGATTTATGAAAACACTCTCTATATTTCTTTTATCTTTTCAATTTAATAACTTTACATTTTGCTCGAAAATAGTCATCTCCAAAAAATCAAAACCATCTACACAAGAAAAAATGGTCCTTTAGTTATTTTAGAAGAAAATAGTATTTTCAAACAAAAGATAAATCTATTAGACTAAAAAGGTAAAAAAAATATAGGAATAATTTTCATAAATCGGTGTAAACCACATTGACCATTTATAAAATTTACTCTTCCAAATAGATAAACTTAGTAATGGTATATTGTATTATCGTATAAATCACATTAACAATAGGAGTATATATAAGAGATACATTTACACTATGAACCCTCTAATATAATTATATACATATCACACTTAATAATCTCATATTCCCCCACAAGCTAAGGTCGTGGAGCGACCGGTAGCTTGGAACATAATGGGAGAAACCGTTGTGTAGGTAGCAGCTTAGTGAACACATCTGCAATCTGATCATCGGTAGATATATACTTGAACTGAAAGCTTCCGTTGCGCAACCCTTTCTCGGACAAAGTGGAAGTCAACTTCGACATGCTTTGTACGTGCATGAAAGATAAGGTTAGCTAAAAGATTCGTAGCACTAAGATTATCACATCATAAAGTAGTTACCGACATAATAGGAACTCGAAGTTCACGCAGTAGTGTATGGAGCCATGTGAGCTCAACAATGGTATCCGCTAGGGCCTTGTATTCAAACTCTGTTGACGACCGAGAGACAATCTTTTGTTGTTACACCCAAGACTTTTTTTTTTTTTTTTTACAGACTCAGTTGAGTACCAGACTCAGATTCCCAGACTCAGATTCCCAGACTCAGATTACCAGCTCTGATTTTCAAACTCTGATTACCAGACTCAAATTATCATACTCAGATAACCAGACTCAGATTCCCAGACTCAGTTTACCAGACTCAGATTTCCAGACTCAGTTTACTAGACTCAGATTTCCAACTATAACTCTAAATCACATTTCATTGCTTTCAATGACCAATTGCAACTTATAAACAAACTTTCTTCATATATATATATATATATATATATAAGATATATATACAACCAAAATTCATACCAAAACGTGTTTGACCCATTTTGACACATACACAAAATCTGGGTTCAACACAACAAGTTTAAAGATCACAACCATGATTCAAAAGATTAGCACTTGCAAACCTATAACAAGTGCCCAAAAATCCTTTGCTAAACCTTTCCCTTCCCGTGAACCTCTTTCTTACCTATAACTACTAAATAGCTTGGAGTTGATCCGGTTGAGGAGTAGATGAGGTGGCACCAGGAACCACTGAGTTGCGGTTGTTTGTGACAATCGTGAATGCTCGAGTCAGAGAAATGTCAGTTGCTGATTTCTTGATCATGTAATCATGGTCTGATAACAAGCCATAAAGTTCGGCATTGGGAATTGGCGACTAAGAAGGACTGACGTCAACCCGTTGTATTCTTCTCTAAGACCTGAGATAACCAGCATCACCAAGTCTTTTTCTTTCATTGGTTCACCTGTATTGGTGAGTGCATCAGAATATTCTTGAGCCCTGGTCAAGTATGCAGAGGAGGTTTCATCGACCTTCATCTCCCTTCATCTCTAGTTTAAGAAGCTGAATCTTTATGGTGTATTCCTAGAGGTTGTGTGAGGAACGTAAGCACGCTCAACTAGACAACCAGAGATCACGAGAGGTAAGTCCTTGTATGTGTTGGAACGGCGCCTCAGAGATGGTAGAAGTAATTAGCAAGAAACGGTTGAACTATTGCCTTCCAATGACCACAGCTGTTTGGAGATAAAGTGAAGACAAACTTGTGGGAGTTATGGATGGTTTTCTCGGTTGGAGTGAAAGCTGCTAGGAGTGTCATTGATAGACAAAAAACTGAACAAAAGAAAAGGAGGCTGGTTGCCTTGTAACCTTGGTAATTTCTCAGGTACTAGTCGATGACAAAGAAGAATGGTGCAGCTGTTTTGTGACAACCACTTTAGGGTTTTGCGAGTTAAGATCAGATACCAAGATAAACTTGGTAATTGGTATATTGTATTATTATATAAATCACATTAACAATAGAAGTATATATAAGATATATATTTACACTCTGAACCCTCTAATATAATTATATACATATCACACTTAATTGTCTAATACAAATAAAAGTATCGAAGAAAACAAAATCTTTCAAGGGTCTCATATGAAATAGTTCCAGACATCAGGAACCAAAAAAACCTTTTCTTCTTTAAAAATAACGTCCAGTGAAAAAATCACACCACTCTTTACATTTCTCGTCGTCTTTACGGAACCAAATTACAGATGGCGTCACTAGCTCGGTTATCTAGAAAAACCCTAACCTCCACATTCAGCTCCCACCGCCACCTACTCACCCGCGCTCTCGCCACCGAAGCGACGGTGAAAGTAACCGAATTATCATCACCGCCGCCGGGGTTTAAGATAACTGAATCTCCAGATCGAGTGAAATGGGATTACAGAGGTCAAAGGCAGATTATTCCGTTAGGTCAATGGCTACCGAAGATCGCAGTTGACGCATATGTTGCTCCGAATGTTGTATTAGCCGGTCAGGTCAGCGTACTTGACGGATCGTCGGTATGGAACGGATCCGTTCTACGGGGAGATCTTAATAAAATTACTGTTGGATTTTGCTCTAATGTTCAGGAAAAATGTGTTGTTCATGCTGCTTGGTCTTCACCTACAGGTATTTTTTTATTTTATTTTTTTCAGTTTTTTAAATTTCTAGGGTTTTGATGGGTTGTTTATTGAATTTAGGTGAATTAGTGTTTTTATATGATGTTTTATGAATGTACGTTAAGTTAGTGCAATTTTGTATAGATCTACTAAAAGTGGAACTTAGAAGGTTTTTGTGATTTTAAATAGACTGAATTAGGGTGTTATAATTGGGAAAGCTTAAAGCAAGTTCTAAAAAATTAAATGACGGTTTATGGTTTACAGTAACGATTGATAGTGGTAAAAATAAGAAAAATGGAGTCTCTTTGAGCAACTAGTTCTAAATTAAGTAACTCTCCAAGAACTCTCCAGACTCCAGGTTGGAGAGTTTTATATTTTTTGTTCTAATGTTTCGCTTGCAAGTCTTGTATCGATGAGGTTCTTCTTTTTTATAAGCTAACAGCCTAACATACACGTGCAAGATTTCGAGAAACTGTTGGCTGAGGGTGTTATCGGAGATAAAGCTACTTACATATCTGTGGTTGCATCTTGAGGCTAAATTAATGTGCGGCATTGATATATTTTGATTACGATCGATTTTTGGCTGAAGAAATGAGATAATGAGATTAAGGAACAATGGTTGACTTACGACTTATTTTGATAAGCTGTGCAATGGTGTTATTAGAGAGGGTTGGGCCGGTTGGCAACTTGATGACTAGTTTGCTGATACTAATTTAGAGTCAGAGTGTTGATGTTAACTGAATATAAGAAATTTGGGTAAAACATTAGAATTTAATGGCACTTCAATAGAGGCTTGGAGATCCCTTGAAGATCTAGCCACTAATTCATGTATCAAACTTTCTCCTCGAGGCAAAAGGGATCCTGGCTTGGGTGTAGATCTAACATGAGTGAAATGTCCTAAACTGTACTAAATATCTAGAAACAAAATTATATTATTAGCAAGAACTGTTGAACATAGGGTTATGTGTAGGCCATGGCGTCCCAAAATGGATTGAATTCATATAATATTGATCAACAACCAAGGTTGAAAAAGTCGCTAGTCGGGGACTAGTCGGGATTAGTCGGATTTTGACTTTTATTGACTTTTTTTACATTTAAATAATAAAATTCAAAATTATATGTGTGAATATAGAAGAGAACTTTAAACATAAATAAAGATTAACTTTCATAATTGTCTTCAAACATAAACATAATTGTTCAATTGAATAAACCCAGATATGTGCGTGTGTGCGTGATTTTGAAAAACCCAGGAAGACAATTTTGTGAGCGTGTGCGTAATTTTGAGAAACTGATAAAGAAACCCAATAAAATAGCGGCCCAAATGTGTATTGAAACCCTAATTTAATTCATTAAAATCTTGACCAACTTTGACTTTGGCCGAAGTTGACCGACTTTGACCAAAACATCCGACTAATCCCAACTTGCACTGACTAATCCCGCCTTTGACCCATTGACTGTGTTGACTTTCGTTGACCGACTTTTAGTGGCGACTAGGGCTAGGCGGGTCGGTCACCTCAAAAATACCGACTAGTTGGCCGACTAGGCCGACTTTTACAACCCTGTCAACAACAGACACGACTTTTTTCGGGAGTACGTGGAGAGATACAAGGGCACTAATAAGGTTAGGGGCTTAGGGTGACGGGCAAAGTGTAGGGGTGGGCACTTGAGATATGAGAAGAAGACAGATCCTAGTATCACCGATGGCATGGTGATCGACTTTATGTTGCATTATAATTAAAATTATTAGAGATTTCCTTTCCTTTCTCTGTGAACCTTCCTACATTTGGGAGGAATGTTTTGGAGGGAAATTACCCCCAATTTTCCTTCCGGTTCTCTTTTCTTCACTCCACATTTAACTCTAGAAGATGAACTTTTTTGGTTTCACTCCCTTTCCTTCTAAGTCCTTCCCTTCATCTTTGTACCAGAGGGTTATTAGGAATAGAAGACTTTAATTATAAAATGAGGACTATGCATAGGATAATGAGAATGTCAATAATAGGATAAAAGTGGGGTGAATCTCATAATGACAAGCTCCGCGGGTCTATAATGATATGAAAGTTCTATAAGCTATGCAATCTGGCTTCGAGTCATGCGACTTGTGCTACAGTATGCGGAGTAGAATATTTGGTCATCAACCAAATGTACACAAGTAAAATGATGCAGAAAGGTGAAGGTATATATAGATATTTGGCTGCACAAGAAGCCTATGGACAAAGTTGGGTCATTTCCATTGTATTCACTTCATTAAATTATGAGACTTATAGCTGAACCCCTCCCTCTTTTGAAAAGGGAAAGAAAAAAGTTAGTAGGTTAAACTAGGACATAAGGTTTAAGACTCAAGTTTAGCCCAAAGAAGTTATTATTTTAGATGAAATACTGTATTTCCATACGATGTTATTAGGTTATCACTAATGTAGTTTGTGTGCGTCTTCCGTTCCTTTATTAGATTGATGTGTTATGCCATGTAATGTCCACTGAGATCTTGAGTGAGGCATAGTGCCATTCTATTACGTCTATCGTAACAGCTTTGGAATCTGGCTTCTCCGTATATAGTTCCTTAATTGTTACTTCTGATTTCCTTTAGATTAGTTGGTGTTCCCAGTAAACCAATTTTTGTTTCTTTGCTTGTTGTTTTGGAATTATTTCTTGTTATAGCTTTGACAGTAGGCATCACTACTTGAATGGATAACTAGACTGATGCCAGAATAATTGCGTTAATACCATTGTTTGACATTTTAAAAATTCCTTTCTGGGTCTTTGGAGCTAAGAACAGACAAATGGGATCAAACTATGCATTTGGAGTTTTGGAACATGAAGATTTTAATATTCAAGCTGGTCAAACATCTATTGGATTTTTTATTCGAATCTGTCGTATGTTACTTATACATTGAACATTTTCTAATGTTAATTTGTCGTTTGGTTTACAGGTTTACCAGCAGAGACTATGATCGAAAGGTTCGTGACAGTTGGAGCTTACTGCCTATTGAGGTCATGCACAATTGAGCCGGAGTGCATAATTGGGCAACATTCAATACTGATGGAAGGATCGTTGGTTGAAACCCACTCTATACTCGAAGCTGGATCGGTATTGCCTCCAGGAAGGCGGATTCCAACTGGGGAACTATGGGCTGGTAATCCAGCAAAGTTTGTGAGGAAATTGACTCATGAAGAAACCTTAGAAATCCCCAAACTTGCAGTTGCCATTAATGACCTGAGCAAAGAATATTTCAATGAGTACTTGCCTTACTCAACGATATATTTGGAGGTTGAGAAGATGATGAAGTCTCATGGGATTTCAATTTGAAAACAACTCTTTTTGTATCAGTTTTTCCTAAAAAGGAAGAAATAAGAAACTCTTAAAGGAGATTCTTTAAATGAGTTTGCTTGTTTTTGTATCTTGATTTTATAGGCCAGTGAGGGAACTGGTTTCCAACTCTTTTGTGACTTCCTTCGGGCTTTTCGGGCTTACATTCATAACATCAAGCTTCACAAATGCATTTGAAGTTGTAATTAACCGCCATGTTGATGCAATTGTAAACCAATTCTCATATATTTATTTTTAGCAACCAGTGGGGAAAATTGTCTAGTTTGCAAGCAAGTCAAAGTGGCGATTAAATACACAGGAAAAAAATAATACCATTTTATAAGGTCTATAACTGCTTTAACTAGGTATTCAAGTCTTTATAATTTCGTCCCCTGCTAAATGTAAATGCCAAAAAAGCAAATTCAATCATTGCCAATGAAAGGAAGTGTTTGATGAGGATCTATTGGACTTGCTTTTATAAAGTCTGAACCTGAGCCTGAACTAGAACCAGAAACAGATTGGGGATACATTACATGGCTCGAGGTTGAACAAGATGCCTGTGACGGTTGCACCGTATATGACCAAAGAGAGGGAGCATAGTCTGACTGGTCCACCCAAGCTGGAGTCTCAACAACACCCATCCATGGAGGGTTCACGAGAGCCATGGTTGGGCGCACCAGTGAACCAGCAGACTGCATCATATATTTTTTTGAAAGATATGCAGTTATATAAAATATAAAAATCAAACCCTGAGTACAAATATAATTCATATTTAACTGTGCCTCTAAGAGACAGGACAACAGTTAAACTGTGAATTAAAATCTATGCAACCTTCTAAAATGGCTTAGGCCAACCAACATAATCACTATATACAGACACACAAAAATATATATTTTGACCAAGCCTTTGGAAACTATTTCCATTATATGCTTACAAGAGGCTTGAACTTCACCATAAAGTGATTACCCCAAAAGTGATTCCGCTGGACTTGAACACCATGCCACCCATGAAGCCTTAAATTTTATATCTCTATGTTTAACCCAAAAATATGTCAAGCTCTGGACCTCAGCACATAAGTCAATTTTGATCGCCTTTTTATCTTTAAAAAAAGCTTTGTTTCTCGTACTCCAAATAACATATGTCATGCTCCATACGACTGCTTGTCATACATTTTTTTTATGACAATTGAAATTGTGACTCCCCTCATGCATGATGATGTCTCCAATTGACCCACCATTAAAAGTACCCATGTTCCACCACTTGAACAGTTGCTCCATCCTTCTTGAACCCATTTGCATCCAATAATACAATGATCCACCGTTTCGATCACATCTTCACAACATGGACATAAAATTGAGTCTAAATCGATTCCCACTCTATCAAGCTCCACCCTGACGGGTATTCTCCCTTGGCATAGTCTCCATACAAAAATATTAACCTTTTTCGGGATCACTTTATTCCACTTTGTATCTATAGAACCTCCATTTGTTCCTAGTACTTTATCATCCACCATTTCTTTTAGACGTTTAACCGTAAAGTCATCTTCTTCATCAAATTTCCACACCCATTTGTCTTCACATTGATACTTTGGGACATTATCTTCAAGAATGACCAATAACTCTTCAAACTCACTCAATGCCCTACCCCTCAAGGCTTTTCTCCAACCCCAAACCCACCTCCAATCACCATCCCTCCACTCCCCTCTTTCACTCACTAGCACCCTCTTATTAATAGGGTAATAACTTCAATTCCTGAATCTATCTCTTTGACTTCTATATGGACATCACTTTTCAAAGACAATAACTCGACCCTAATTTCTTTGGGTTCATGAAATTTGTCCCCGGATAATTCAAGAGTGTATTCAACGTTCTTGGCAATAGAAAGTTAAATCCGAACATGTTTATGTGTTCTGTTTTTGTGTTTGAAGCATGCAGGAATATATGTCAACCAAAATATGGAGGTTACAAAAACAGTCATGTCTGAAAATTGTTTTACCGGGCATTGAACCTGGTCCGAAAATGCAAAAACCGCAGCCAGGGACTAACCCGAAAATGCAATGGCAAGACCCGAGATGTTGGTTCAAGACAAGTCTCAACCTTATTCAATGGTTGAGAACCAACGCAGGACCAACACAACAGTCTATTATAATGTATTTTCTTGATGTTAACTGATGTGTCTTTATGGCAGTCATATCGACTTTATGACTTTATGATGTCATGTTAACTATTGTGTAAATTAATCGCAAGGTATTTATTTTAAAATAGATTAATCGTGTTCCTATGTCACAAGCAGGTTTTTGGGTAAACTTATTATAAGATTAATGATTGTGTGTGGTTTATGATACTTCTCTTTTTCTAATTCTTTGATATTCTAACTTTTGATGTAAGTATATATACAATTGTCATATTTATTACTAGTATTATTACCCTGTACGATAACATAAGTTATAATGTATGAATAAAACCATTATTAATAATAAAATTGAGGTTTACCGATATTGTATCTAAACTGACAAAATCAAATCCAACAACCCAAAAAGACACAGATAAAAAGTCTAATTTCTCATAAAGGAATTTCAATAATTAAAGCAGTAGCTGAATGTACACTCCTATTTTTTGCAGTGTACATGAAACATAAATGTGGAATGTAATATGTTAGTAATCACCAACATTTCAAAATTGCTAAAGAGTTTTGATAAACCTTCACATCATATCTTACATTTTCTACCAATATTGTAGTTGATATCCGTAAAAATCAAAAGCACTTTTATATCTTTTTAGTAGTTAATTCGTGAGCTTGTAACTATTTCTTATTAATTGATTGTTAGTTATCGTAATCATGTTCATTACTTGAGCATTTTTAATATGGGCCAGCTAAATTGTATTATTGAAGATATTTTATAAGATAATTTACTATCCAAATTAGTTGTTTAACTACAAACCAAGTTGAGTCAAAGTGTTCTGTATATTTACTTACGATGTGCTAACGGGCCAATGTTTTTACACACATTAGCTATTTCAAACCACTGCATATGTGCTTACATCCCTTATTAGAGATGCTAGAGAGGATAGGTATGCGTCAGTTTGTGGGTGGTATGCACTACTAAACTTCAATGTAGTAACTTATAGCTTGAAAAGATGTCGCCAAAATTCACTCATAAAAAGTTGGTCACGATCACGATCACTAACAATAACTTCTTAATCTTCAATTGCCAAGGCCCCTTCTCAAGATATGCAACATTTTATTCATAATGTCTTTAATTTTCAACTTTTGACAAACGGTAGGTTATTAACAAATCTAAGAACATGACTGAGATTGAAGAAAAGTTGTTGTAAATGATGAGTGTTATCTTATTACCACTGGGTTTATTTTCTTCCTGATTGCTGGTATTTCAGGCCAAAAGTTGGTCCATTGTCAATTTGTCATGACCTAGCCTTTTCATAATGTTAAAGTACTCGAAAAATAGAAACTAAAAAATCTTTAAAATACCCAGATGGGGACATGAGTAAAAGCAAATAGTTTAACATTACCTTAAAATGTGTAATGATTTCTTAAGTTTTCTTTTTTTCTACAACAAAATATATACTATAGATATATAATACGGTGAACAAAGTTGAAGTAAACAATCATTGAATAATATATGGATCTTATCGACAAAGTTTAATAGACAAATATGTTACTCTACTTTGCAAACATGTTCAAGTTACCATATTATTAATTTGTTCAATTGAATTACAAAACTATTTCATATCTAAATCATACTTTCTTACGTTGTAATATTTATGAGTTCAGTAACTTAATTAAATTCATAAGTTAAGTAAATTGATATGGGTGTTAATATTTATAAGTTAAGTAACCTATATATCGTGATTGATTAAGTTCAGTAATTCAATCAAACAAATTAATAATCTAGTTACTAAATTGAACATTTTCACAAAGTAGAGTAATCTATTTGTCTATTAACCAAACAACAATCTACACTACTTGAACCAAATCTACACGAGGAAAAACATAAAACTTTGACAAATAACAAGATCTAAAAGTTACACATATGTAAAACGTCCAATACAGAAGATTGACAATCTTATGATAGAATATATGCAACTGTTTAAATGAGTTAACTCTTACTTTGTTTATGCTTTGTGAAACAAGTAACTTTCATAATGATTACAACCTTTTAGCCATAAAAAGTAAATATACCATATCACATACATAGCAATTTGGTATATATTATCAATCCCATGTTTCTCCTTCTCCTCCATCATTTTCAGCTCTGACTTCGAAGACTTTTGGGCCATTTTACCAAAACGTTGATTTTGCTTGTCCGTCCATGATTGCGAGATACTTCTCTTCAAATACAAACGGTACTGTGTATATATAGGTTTTCTGTTTTTTGCTCCCGGATTTAACTTCACTTTCCACATCATCGAGTGTTTCCATTTCACTGTATAGCTTAAAGTAAGAGCAAGCAAGGATTTAGAGCATGTTGAAATGACAAATGTTTAGCTGCTTACGGAAGATCAAATATGAAAACGTCATCTTCTAGTTGCTTGAAGACCAAAGAATTAAGTAAAAAAAGAAGACCGAGAGAAGAAGGGCTTGTTGAAAGTAAACAATATGCACATTTAAAGAGCTCAAGAAGTGGTATAATTTAGTGAAGATTCACCTACCCGTGTCAATTTTCACGTATAAACTAAAAATTTGAATTGTTGGTACTCATGTTTATTGATTAGCAAAGGTCATAGAGAAAAAGTCTCATACCTAAATACATTTTTATATATTATAATAATAAATTATAATATGATATAATTACAAACCGTATAATACAAAAGTAATTCATATACAATTATTACAATGGAATGTAATAAAACGAACAAAATGGGCATGAACAAATGAATATCAACGAATGATACACTGACACCCGTGTTTGACACGATTCCCTTAAAATGGATTTGTCGTCTGTTTCCCAGAGTACAACGACTGAAGCAGGCCCGACTTGAACCACATGCCTAAAAATCTTGTTGAAATAGTTATTCATAAGTTAACCCGAATATTTGTTCCTCACTTGACCAAAATCGTTAGGTCCCAATGTGACTAGAGCGAAACTAATAAGCTTATAAAACTAATGTATGAATTTGTGTGTATTTCAGTTGAGCCAAGGTTTCATGTGTGTATCTCATCAAAAAATAAGAGAACAAAAGCCTTTATGTTATATTGGACACAGAGAAGAGAAGGTGAATCTTTGATCTTATGACCACCAAATGCTACTAAACGTGGATAGGTTATATGAAATGAAAATTTTATGACAATAAAATGTCACTTAATCATAAGTTATGTCACTTAATCTTCATAAGATCCTCAATCACTAGCATGGTTCTACGAGAGCTATGAGCAATTATGCCTTCTTAGTTTCATTCGAAGTGACTCCACTTCTCTCTCACATAGGTGATTCCTAAGAGATATCCGACCACCTTATGTTTATATCTTTAGAAATCATTAAAAGTCGAATGCCTAGCCTCATAGAATTGTCAACATTAGTTATAGGAGTGTACTAGGAAGTTTACCAACTCCATTAAATTCTTAACTTTAACAACTCCCCCACAATGACATTGGTTTATATAATTAGGTTGTCCTATTGAACCCAGATCTTGAAGTCTCCAATCAACTGGGTTAGGTTTTCCTTCATATAAACTATCCTAAAAGGGCTTTAGTCTCATTCCCCAACTTGATCTCCTTTCAACCACATAGTTGTCGGATCTAAAATGTTATCATTTAACTTTAAAAAGTTAACAAAGATAAGTCTCACAGAGATCAGTTGGTCTATACTTGTGATCACTTGAACACTTTAAAATGATTCTTACTCATGATTGTGTTGCACTACTTTATAAATACTACACTTGATCAATATTGATTCTTATGACCTTTGTAAGCTTACATTTGGTCAACGCTGACTAAATTCTTATTTGTTAACCTTTCAAAGAATAATTTTCTCATGAATCAAGAACTTTGTATCAAAATGCAAGACTGTTGATCCCAATTATCACTTAAAAGTTAAGTGAGTTTAGAGTAACAATATATAGGTTGAATTGTAGAGGGTGGTGAACACAATTTAACTCTTCATTTCAGTATTTTAAAACTCTTAATAAATTCTTAGTAGTTTAAAAACACTTGTTCAAATAAAGAGTAGGAATTGTAAGTATGAAAGCTAATAAAAAAATTACAAAATACTAATAACTTGAATACTTATAATGCACCCTTGTCTGTAATAGAAAAAAACAAGTTTGAAAACAATTTTGATTTAAATTTGGGTATTAGCCAACTATATATTCATTAAATAATTTTGAAATGATAATCGTATGTCGTAGATATTTTTCTAGTTACAACTTCGACATTTATAAATACACTGCAAAATATGATAACTCACACATACATATCAAACTTCTAAAATGAATTATATGAAATCATAATGTTGTTTGGAGTTTTTTTTTTTTTTTTTCTTTTTTTTTCAGACTTTCGATATGGAACATGTTCATGTTATTGATCTCATTGTTAAGCTGTTTATGCACTTATTGGCTCTCATATTGTTACTGTTTGTGCTAATGTTCCTATTGCAATATGTGATTACAAATCAAGTTACTTACCTTATTATGTCACTACATAAAGATATATCTCATATATTACTTTAATCAATTTCTGAATTTTGAGACGTGTCTTATTGAGATAATTTTTTTGTGCTTGTATAATTTCACTATCCGTAAATTTAACATTGTTGACGATCATCACCAATAACTATCACTATATATTTCATTCGCACTATCGTGAACTAATGCCAACCACCACTGTGTTCTTATTTTTTTTCTGTCATAACGTGAGTAATTTGCTAGTACATACAAAAATATATAATGATTGTTACTTACATCTAAGATTTTCTTTTGTTCCTCATTGGCAAGCTCCAATGCTTTTACAACTAACCATAACACGCGAAGTCTTCGATGTCAGTTCCAATATGTCAAATTAAGATTGATGATTTATTGTGAGCCGAGTCAGGAGCTGCATGAACAACAGAAGATATTAATGGTGAAAAATCCAATGCAGGAAAACTCTAATACGGTGAAAAATGAATTTCACCCGGGTGCTCTAACCTAAAGTCAGCCATTAGTGGTTCTGTGGTTGGATTAAAATTTGATATTCTTACAAAATATATAATAAGTATACTGGGCCTTTGTTAATTGGGCTTTAAAATCTTGCCTGATCCAAAAGCCCAAACATTTCCAATTTTGAAAGTTTTTCATTTTCCCGAATCCAGTCACAATATTTCCGGTTACTGCCATCGATTCTAAAATTTAAACTTTTATTTGCTTTGATTCGCAATAAAATTACATTTTCTTCCTTTCTTTAATTTATAATTTTGCAGTGCCTGTTTGACTTAACTCGAGATGAACGGCGAAGAGTTGACCGAGCAGGAAACCGCTTTGTATGATCGTCAAATTAGGGTTTGGGGCGTTGACGCCCAAAGAAGGTACTCACTTAATCACTATTTATTTTGATTTTATGTAGCTTTAATTCGATATCATAATGGTCTATTATTAAAATATTGAAATGCAATTTGTTAATACGTTTTAGGCTCAGCAAATCTCACGTATTTGTCAGTGGACTCAAAGGCACAGCTGTAGAGGTTCAATTTTGTTCCATTATATGTATTTAAAATATAATATTATAATTGCATAGTGTTTAGTGGATGAGTTTGAGCTATGTGATGTTTTTTAATTATATTTTGGGGATATTGAAATATAAATTCTAGGGTTTTAAATTGGTTTAGGGTTTATATGTATGCAGTTTTGCAAGAATATTGTATTGGCAGGAGTAGGAAGTTTGACATTGAACGATGATAATCCGGTCACAGAAGAAGCACTTGCTGCTAACTTTTTGATTCCGTTTGACGAAAACATGGGTGGTGGAGGTTCGCTTGCGGAGCTTTGTTGTGATTCGTTGAAGGATTTTAATCCTATGGTTCATGTTTCTGTTGAAAAAGGTATGCCATTGTGTCTGATAGTTAAACCACTGTAGCAGTATTATTATCAGATATCGTGATCGTAAGGATTCATTAATTGCGAGTCTTTAATCCTTATCATATATGCTATAATCATCTTGTGATTATTGGTTGTACAGGTGATTTGGCGAGCTTTGATGTGGAATTCTTTGAGAAGTTTGATATAGTGGTGATCAGTTGTTGCTCACTTGTAGCTAAAGTATGGTTTTCATATATGCTTTCAAAATGGCAATATTACTGTCAAGTTGATATAGCAATTTAGTTGGATCTATACGAACTAATTTCAATTTTTTCCTTATGATGCAGAAATCAGTGAATGAGAAATGCCGCAAGTTGTCAAAGCGAGTTGCATTTTACACTGTGGATTGTAGAGAGTCTTGTGGTGAAATATTTGTGGATTTGCAGAAGTATTCTTATGCCAAGGTGATTTATATTGGTTGATTATTCTCTTTACTTGAGTAACTGTCTGGTTGTTCCCAGAATCTCATTTATAGATGAACATAGTGGCGTTAACTTTTCTACTTATGAACCTAGCATTAATACTGAAACATATTCTCTAAATGAATGAAAAAAAAAAATCTGGCCGATGGACTATTTGACAATTAGACCTGAAGTTCTCTTTGCAGTTTTCTCATGTGGTTATTGCAGTTGTTGTTAACAAGTGCAATCTGATTACATCTATTAATATGCCTGATTAATTAATCAGACTGCTGTCAAATAATAACCAATATATGTGATACTTATGTATTGTGTCTGGGCCCAAACTTATTGATAAGCAATTTTGTATGCTTAAGTTAAAGCTGATTTCTGTACCAGGGGCTTGATATTTTTTTATAGCTAATTATTTTTTGTAAATCCAAACACTAGTGAGAATCAATTAGGTTTCCAGTGAAGATCAGAAATTGCTTTTAGCAACTTTTATTGTAAATAGACTATAGTTGTTATGTATAAGTAATGATTCTTACCGTGAACTAGCTTCTGGAGACTAGTTCGATTTTTCATGTTTTTGTTTTATTTATTTTCTTTGTTTTTTAAGCTTTTGCAGAAAAAGGCTGATGAGACGCTTGAATGCTTGTTGCAGTACCCATCATTTGAGGTATGCCTGGATCAAATAGGGTCAGAACATGGTTTTGTTAGGATCAGAATGACGATTCATGTTGTTCTATGTGACATATAGTTGTTTATTCTTGGTAGTGGTCAACAAAAGAAAAGAGAGAACGCACTAGTTTAACCAAATATTGTTTGATTGTTTGAATACTTAACTACCTACTATGCACTCATCAACGAACATTTACTTTTCCTCTTAAATATCTGTTTTTAGACAAAGCAAGCTGTTTTATTTTCAATATACACGTTTCAGATACGGTAAAATCTGTGACATTTGAATTATCTGTGATTTGTTGAGTTTATAATTGCAAGTGGTCAAGTATATAGAAAGAACATATGATTGTTTACTTTGCAGGAAGCAATTGCGATACCCTGGAGGTCTCTTCCTAAGCGAGTAGCAAAGCTTTATTTTGCTATGAGAGGTACTCCAAACTGTTCAGTTTTTACTTTATTTCTTTTTGACAATGATTATCTTATCTCTTTTCTTTAATTCTTTTAGTGGTAGAAAGGTTTGAAGAAGTAGAAAGGCGCAAACCAGGAGAGACTTCAATTGATGACCTGCCCAATTTGTTGAAGCTGAGAAATGAACTTTGCCAAGCACATGTACACTAATCAGAATTAATTATTAGTTAAACCAAATCAGTTTAACTTAACTTATCTTATACATGTTATCTATTGATGTTGCAGTCGCTAAACGAATCACAGATTCCAGACTCTCTTCTAGAGAGATTGGTTGTGTCAGCACAAGAATTCCCTCCCGTTGCTGCTGTACTTGGGGGAATCCTCGGCCAGGTAAATTTGTATTATCTAGTTTCCGTGTTATCTTTTTTTATCTCTTGGGGATATATATTTATGTTCTCTCTTTTTTATTTCAATTTGAATCTTCAGGAAGTAATTAAAGCTATATCAGGCAAAGGCGATCCCCTCAAAAATTTCTTTTTTTTTGACTCGGTGGATGGGAAAGGTGTCATTGAAGACATTTCTACATCTTAAAAGTTTGGTGCTGATCTAGATCAGGTGTTAACTTTAGAAAGTAGCTGAAATGTGTAACGTGAATTGTTAGATCTGAGGAATCTGTGTTTAGGGAATCTTACTTTCATTGGTGTTGTTTGATGAGAGCCAAATCTGAATATCATTATGCTGTCAACTTGTAATGCTCCTTGATACTGTAGTAGTTTATAAAAGCTTGCACATGGCATGTAAAATATGCCAAATAGAGATCTTCATTGATGAATGCATGCACTATAAGACTACCCCAATTCGGGGATTTGGATGGCGTAGGTCACCAAAAACACAATTAAAGTAATAATAAATATGACAACTTTCCTTCAATCTAGGTCACCTCTACAATTAAGGTCACAAAAGAGTTCATACATTATTTAATTTCTTTTAATAATTTTAATAATATAAAAAGTAGTAATACGTTAAAATTTAATTAATAAAGTATTAGATTGGGTTGGATTGCTAATGTGTGTGAAAATTTAGTTATAATGGGTTGTATACATTGGAAGATAAAGAAATTAATTTTTTAATTAAAAAGGTTAGTTGAGTTGTATTGCTAACGAGGATTAGTCTAAGACTATCCAGGGATCACTCTTCTATGTTTAAAATGATTATTAAAGACAAAGTCATCACTAAAAGTATAGAAATATATTGATTTAAAAGGGAATTACAAAGAAATATAAGTTAATATCCTCAAAAGATCAACAAAAGGCCTCGACGAAACAGTTTCTACAGAAACATTATTCCAACAATAATAATAATCGTAAACACTAAAAATTGATCAACTTGTAGCAACCAAGTATAACAAATCATAAACTGAGTCAATTTGCGCAAGTTTACTTCTTTTTAGGTGCAGCATCAGCCTTCTTGGCTGGAGCAACTTCAGTTCCATCAGTTGATGGGTTGAGCTCGTTCCAGCAATCAATCCATGTAACCATCTCATCTGCAAGCTTACCGAAGTAGGGATCAATTGGTCCAAGCTTCTCCTTCACAAGCTTTGAGAGCTCAACATAGCATTTCTGTGGGGTTGTGCATTCTTTAGATAGAACAGCAGATTGGAAAAATGGGATGATCTCTTCTTGCCAGTAGATGCCCTTGTACTCTTTCTTCAAGTTAACAAAAGGGTTGCTAGCTTTGCTATGCCAAAGGTATGGTAGCCCTGTTTTCACCCCGAGTCCCAAATGGTCACAGATCACCTACATTCATCCATCATAATTTCGTTAAGTACTATCATAAGTTGATAATCACAATATCTTAATGCAATTTGATTATGTAAGTGAGATAAGATATAGATAGACAACGAACCTTAGCACACCATCCAGCCCACATATCGTCGTATCGACCAATGGGCTGACCATCACCCATGAGCCCAAAGTACATAGCGGGTCCGATCAATTCCCTGTGGAAACCAAGATTCATCCCACACATTGGGAACAACGTTCCTTTGGGGATGGTCAAAACAGCATCCACATACCTGCATCAACCATTAACTATCATTACTGTCCTACCGATCGACAATGTGACTTCACGTATGTTAATCAAATCAATAAATTAATTAAAACCTTGTGTTACGCTCGAGGGGTTTGACCAGCTGCGTAGGTGCATCGTAGTCAGGGATGTTAAGCCAAAGACCATGAGAGATGGCAGTTGTGACACCTTCCCTTAAACTAAAAGGGTAGCCCCTAACGAAATCGGCACCTTCTCTGTATGGGTCATACAATGTGTTGAAGAAGAAAGGAGTTGATGGTGTCAACAGGTTGTTAATATGCTGTGCCAATGCATTGATCTCTTGTCCAGATGGATCCTTAGCCACCTTCACATTCCCACAATTTTTCATAAATAAACCAACAACTTCTGAATATATAAACATTCTGTCCCCACCGTTATCAAAATTCACTATTTTCAGAACTAAAATATCCAAATCTAGAACGATATTTTTGTAATAACTTGTAATTTATAAATCAATACTTGTAACGTTATCAAGAATTAGTAATTTCCACCCCCATCCTAAAAGAATAACTTGAGTCCCACCTAAAGAACACAGATCCGTACTAAACTACCAAAGCCACCGAGTTAAACCACGTGTCATCTTAAATGTGTATAACTCTAACTATTCCTGTAATACAAACATTATAACATAGTTTTATATAACCTATACAATTCTTTTTTCTTTTATTTTTATGATCTGAATGAATTTTTAATCATTTGTTATGTGCTTTAAATTGTACGGAATTTTCATACTATTATATGTTGAATCCCTAACAATTAGGGACATACACTGTGTGGTCAAACGTTTAACGGTGCATAAACAGTAATGACATATACGTCTAAGTATCTACCTAGAACTTATGTATGTTATAACTTTTAAAATTTAAACGAGAAATATTTAATGAAATGACGCTCATTTGAACATTTAATGCACGTAAGATCCGGAAGTTAACTGCATAAAGCAGTAAAGTAATTTGTAATCGATTGTTAATGTGAATGCAAAGTAATTTGTTTTAAAAAAAAAAAGCAGTAACTAAAAAATAAATAAATAAAGATGTTAGTAAAAAACAGAGACTTACAAAGCAGTCATCATCAATGGTGAAGATATACTTCTTTTTGGAAACAAGGAAACCAAAGCAACGACAAGCAGAATCCTTAAAAGAAATGCAACTAGCTTTGGGACCTAGGATCCGGTTGATATCATTACGGTTATACAACTCGTAATCGAATCCTTCGGGTACTCGGATTGTTTTAGTCGGATCTCCATCTTGAACAATGATCAAATGGTATGGTTGAAAAAAGGATCTCCACTGCTCCAAAAAATCAAGGTTTCTGATGGTTGGGATTACGATGTCCAACTCATCGGCCAACGGTGGTTTCACGACGGTTGCCGGAACAGACATGGTGGTGGTAGAGATTTTGTGATAATAATAAAATATTATTTAAATTAATAGTGAGATTTGTAAAGGGTTTGATGGGAATTGATAAAAGCAGGGGGGTTATATATATAAGGAAGGTGAGGAGAGATTATGAAATGAGGTCACATGGGTGAGAGGGTGTAAACACGTTATGAACGGTGGTGAAAGATGTTTTAGTTCCTTTCTTTTTCTTTTTACTATTTTTAGAATTATTGGAAATTATGTTTTGTGATAAAAGTTAAGACAGCTGTCGAATAAAAATATATAGTTAGAGACAGAGAGCAGTTAAGATGTGAATTATGTGAATGTGCATCCCATGTTTAATATTTGAATTAACACATAGATTTCTTAGCCTTAATATTTAACTTAATTAAAGATGTGTCATGCTTCACATTTGATAAATACAAACTGTGCATCTTTTGGGTACATTTTGATTAAAGTGGTCACAACATTCACACGAAAGATAGATATGTTGCAAAGAGAAAAATCGACCCACAAAAATGATTCATGACACATGACATATACGCGTATTATGAATAAAGAGAAATTGTATGAACCATGTGTCACATTACACATGATAGATCAAATGAACCTTAAGTTGATATTTTAGTGTTAATTGTTGTAAAATCCATGCTTTGAGTGAGTTTTAAGTAGAAAGAAAAGAAGTTAATTACTTTAATTTTCTAGTCAAAGTCACAAGCTCATTGGATTGTCGGTTAAGGAAGAAAATTCAGTAGCTTTTCATTTTGTTAATATTTTAAAAATTCTGATTTTGTTTGACTTTGTAGTATATCTAGTAAAACTTGCTTAAACATTTAGGTACTTTAAAAAGATCATGAATCACTGAATCAGAATATACTTTTTAATGTATTAGTAATAAAAAAGTTACTCACTAATTTCGATGTGGTCTCTAGAGTTTTCTAATGCAATGTGACATAGAATTGAGCACTTTGATTGAATTTTCAATGAATGAAATATATAAAAATGTAGTTTTGTATTGTTTTTAACATTAAATGGATGTAAGTTTCTAGGACGTAGGGATGAAGTAATGGCGTAAGGGTCACGTAATAAAAACGATGGGAGTTATTTCAGGAAGGAGTTACTAGGTTGCTTGGGTTGGTGCAAATAAACAACATGGTGCATGTGACTAATAAAGGTGGGTCACTATAACTCTAATCTTGTTTTAATTTGCAACGTTAAGTTAGCTTTCATTCTCCTCCCTTTTAGTATTCATACTCAAAGTATAATTATCGGTTCAAAAAGTTAATAGCTGACAATTCAGACTTACTCATAATCGACTGTTGTTGGGTCACTGATCTATGCAAATAATCGCTACTAGTAGTTTATCAACTCACTGGTGTTATATATGACTACGCGCAATTGCTGTGATTGAATAAAAGGAGGCCACTGAAAGAAATCAAGACCGGTCACTCTACAAGAGCATGTTGGCGCGCAGTGAGTGATGAAGCTTCTTATCCTCCAGCGACTTCAATAATAACGTAGTTAGTAGACAATCATGCTTAAGTCGCTGTGCGTGTGGAGTCCTGGTCTATTGTTCATCAGCAACTCAAGAAGTCCGTAGCGATGAAGAATACGACAATCATGCTTCATTATAATTGGTGGAAAAACAACACACGAAGAATGCATGATATTATAGGGACAACAGAAGATTCTCACATAACCGTTTGTTTGTTAGTGGAAAATCAATCTCACAGCGACACGTGTCATTCTATATCCTAGATAGTAGGAGATATTTACTGAAAAGATTTGTTATAAATAGAGTGACATAATGTACTAAATTGTTTACCGATTTGTAGCTATCATCCGATTTCGATTAGTGATAAAAGATTGTCTAAACTACAAATTGAGTCAGTGGGCAATAGAATATTTATTCTCACAGCGAGTAACACTTAAAACTTGTAATCGTATTGAGTTAGTTCTATCATAGGCTTTAACTGTTCCGCAATTCAGTATGTTGATACAATTTATCGTCAATAAATTTATCATCCAAGTTTAATTCGTGTTAAACTTTCTGTTATCAACTTTCATATATTACAATTCATTTACTTTGTTTATTGTATCAATGTTTTAATATGATTAATAACTGTTATGAAATTTTAAAACACAATAATTAACAAGTTGAATTGTATTCACACCCCCTCTCTACAATTCTAGTTATACTATTGAACTAAATATTACTTAATTAATAAGTAAGTATATGGACTTTCAATTGTCTATCCACAATGTGGGGACTATACCTGATTCACTCAGCCATTGTACCTATAAGGTATCAGGCTCCAAACCCATGACCTTCTATTATTTTAATAAAAATGTCTCATTTATTACCAACTAAGGTACACACTATTTTATATTAACTAAGTTCCAAAGCTATTGTATAACATTTTCTTTAAAGATCACAATTAGTGTCCACTTAATAAATGTGTAATTGTTAGGTTTCTCATATCATCTCTATTTTGAATTATTAATATTAGCACACCACTAAACTTTATTTCTTACCTGATTTGACAAAGACATTCGGATGCTAATTTGACAATATAAACTCAAATCTTACCACGTTACTATTATCTTCTAAAAATTTTAAATTTCCTCGCGCGTTTTTTTATTTTCTCACAAATTTCTACTGTGTCGTCATTTTTATTGCGAAATTATATATTTTCCGCTATGATATGTGTGTATAGATATGTTTAAAAGTAATTTCGTACCACTAAACTCATATTTCACCTGATTGACCAGCTCGCAACAACTTTTCACATTTGGCGCGTTTTTTCGGAATTTTTTATTTTTTAGTATTTCCTAAAATATTAAATTTTCTACCATATAATGCATATACAAAGACATTTAGATGCAATATGACACTATAAACTCATATTTTCTGTATCGTCATTTAGATGCAAAGACATTTACATTTCTACTATATCGTCATTTTTATTGCAAAATTTTATATATGCCGCCAAGATATGTGTGTATAGATACGTTTTGAAAGTAATTTCGCACCACTAAACTCATATTTCACCTGATTGACCAGCTCGCAACAACGTCTCGCATTTGACGCGTTTTTTCGGAATTTTTTATTTTTTAGTATTTCCTAAAAATATTAAATTTTCTACCATATAATGCATATACAAAGACATTTAGATGCAATATGACCCTATAAACTCAAATTCTTACCATGTTACTATTATCTTATAAAAACGTTAAATTTTCTGGCACGTTTTTTTATTTCCTCATAGATTTCTTATATGTCGTCATTTTTATTGCAAAATTTTATATTTTCCGCCAACATATGTGTGTATAGATAAGTTTTGAAAGTAATTTCGCACCACTAAACTCATATATCACCTGATTGACCAGCTCGCAACAACGTCTCGCATTTGGCGCGTTTTTTCAGAATTTTTTTATTTTTTAGCACTTTTTAAAAATATTAAATTTTCTACCATATAATGCATATACAAAGACATTTAGATGCAATATGACATTATAAACTCAAATTCTTACCACGTTACCATTATCTTCTAAAAATGTTAAATTTTCTGGCACGTTTTTTTATTTCCTCATACATTTCTAATATGTCGTCATAGATTTCTCATAGATTTCAAAACGTATCTATACATTTCTACTGTATCGTCATTTTTATTGAAAAATTTTATATATGCCGCCAAGATATGTGTGTATAGATACGTTTTGAAAGAAATTTCGCACCACTAAACTCATATTTCACCTGATTGACCAGCTCGCAACAACGTTTCGCATTTGGCGCTTATTTCGGAATTTTTTATTTTTTGGTATTTCTTAAAAATATTAAATTTTCTACCATATAATGCATATACAAAGACATTCGGATGCTAATTTGACACAATAAAATCAAATTCTTACCACTTTACTATTATCTTCTAACAATGTTAAATTTTCTAACGTGTTTTTTTATTTCCCCATAGATTTCTACTATGTCGTCTTTTTTATTGCAAAATTTTATATTTGACGCCAAGATATGTGTGTATAGATACGTTTTGATAGTAATTTCGCACCACTAAACTCATATTTCACCTGATTGACCAGCTTGCAACAACGTTTCGCATTTGGCTCGTTTTTTCAGAATTTTTAATTTCTTAGTATTTCCTAAAAATATTAAATTTTCTACCATATAATGCATATACAAAGACATTCGGATCTTAATAATACTTATAGTTTTGAATAACTATCAAGAAACTTGCGGAATAGTACTTGATAAGGAAAAAACAATTCACAAAACAATATTAACCAAAAGCTTCAATATTATTAATATGAATAATACGAATACACAGTCTATATTAGGGTTTACACCTTGAAGCAACACATACATCTCTCTATCCTATAGGATCTCTATTTATGTGAGTATAGAGTCCTGAACAAGATTTCCTTTATACTAAGAAACTATCTAACAAACTATTTTATCTGTTACCATAATTACAATATACGTAAACAGTATTAACAATGTAATGGTACAAACTCAGACATACAGTACACTAATGAAGACAGTATAAATACTAGAACAGTACAAACTATGAAACACAACAGTATTAACTTTCATTGCAGCACTAACTTTGATAGCACTATTAACTCTTCATTGCAGCACTAACTCTGAAGTAGTACAAACGTTGAAGGAGTACAAACTCTTGAATCAACACAAAGTCTTCAAACAATATAAACCTTAAATAACAGTACTAACTTCAAACAGCACAAACTGATTTATACCCAACATATGCTAATTTGACACTATAAACTCAAATTCTTACCACGTTACTATTATCTTCTAAAAATGTTAAATTTTGTGGCACTTTTTTTTATTTCCTCGTAGATTTCTAATATGTCGTCATTTTTATTGCAAAATTTTATATTTTCCGCCAAGATATGTGTGTATAGATACGTTTTGAAAGTAATTTCGCACCACTAAACTCATATATCACCTGATTGACCAGCTCGCAACAACGTCTTGCATTTGGTGCGTTTTTCGGAATTTATTATTTATTAGTATTTCCTAAAAATATTAAATTTTCTACCATATAATGCATATACAAAGACATTCGGATGCTAATTTGACAATATAAACTCAAAATCTTACCATGTTACTATTATCTTCTAAAAATGTTATATATTTCCTGGCACGTTTTTTTATTTTCTCATAGATTTCTACCGTGTCGTCATTTTTATTGCAAAACTTTATATTTTTCGCCAACATATGTGTGTACAGATACGTCTTGAAAGTAATTTCGCACTATTAAACTCATATTTCACTTGATTGACAAGCACGCAACAACGTCTCGCATTTGGCGTGTTTTTTCGGAATTTTTTTTTTTTTAGTATTTCCTAAAAATATTAAATTTTCTACCATATAATGCATATACAAAGACACTCGGATGCTAATTTGACATTATAAACTCAAATTCTTACCACGTTACTATTATCTCCTAAAAATTTAAATTTCCTGGCTCGTTTTTTTTATTTTCTCATAGATTCCTACTATGTAGTCATTTTTATAGCAAAATTATATATATTTCCGCTAAGATATGTGTGTTAGATAGGTTTTAAAAGTAATTTCGCACCACTAAACTCATATTTCACCTTATTGACCAGCTCGCAACAACGTCTCGCATTTGGCGCGTTGTTTCGGAATTTTTTTATTTTTTAGAACTTTTTATAAATATTAAATTTTCCACCATATAATGCATATACAAAGACATTCAGATGCTAATTTGACAATATAAACTCAAAATCTTATCATGTTACTATTATCTCCTAAAAATGTTAAATTTCTGGCACATTTTTTTATTTTGTCATAGATTTCTATTGTGTCGTCATTTTTAATGCAAAATTTTATATTTTCCGCTAAGATATGTGTGTATATATAGGTTTTAAAAGTAATTAAACTCATATTTTACCTAATTGACAAGCGTGTAACAACGTCTTGCATTTGGCGCGTTTTTCGGAATTTTTTATTTCTTAGTATTTCATAAAAAATACTAAAATTACTATCATATAATATATATACAAAGACATTCGGATGCTAATTTGACACTATAAACTCATAATTTTTCCACGTTACTATTATCTTTTAAAAATGTTAAATTTCCTGGCGCAATTTTTTTATTTCCTTATAGATTTCTACGGTGTCATCATTTTAATTGTAAAATTTTATACTTGCCGACAAGATATGTGTGTATAGATACATTTTGAAAGTAATTTCGCACCACTAAACTTATATTTGACCTAATTGACAATCTCGCAACAACGTTTCGTATTTGGCACGTTTTTCAAAAAAAATTATCTTTTAGTATTTCTTAAAAATATTAAATTTTCTAACATATAATAGATATACAAAGACATTTTGATGCTATTTGACACTATAAACTCAAATTCTTACCACGTTAGTATTATCACCTAAAAATGTTATATTTTCCTATCGCGTTTTTTTATTTCCTCATAGATTTCTACTGTGTCGTCATTTTTATTGCAAAACTTTATATTTTTCGCCAACATATGTGTGTATAGATACGTTTTGAAAGTAATTTCGCACTATTAAACTCATATTTCACTTGATTGACAAGCACGCAACAACGTCTCGCATTTGGCGTATTTTTTCGGAATTTTTTATTTTTTAGTATTTCCTAAAAATATTAAATTTTATACCATACAATGCATATACAAAGACATTTGGATGCTAATTTGACATTATAAACTCAAATTCTTCCCACGTTACTATTATCTCCTAAAAATGATAAATTTGTTGGCTCGTTTTTTTATTTCCTTATAGATTTGCACTGTGTCGTCACATTAATTGCAAAATTTTATTTTTGTCACCAAGATATGTGTGTATAGATACGTTTTGAAAGTAATTTCGCACCACTAAACTCATATTTCACCTAATTGACCAGCTCACAACAACGTCTCGTATTTGGCGCGTTTTTTCGGAATTTTTTATTTTTTAGTATTTTTTAAAAATATTAAATTTTGTACTATAAAATCCATATACAAATAATGCATAGACAAAGATATTCATATGCTAATTTGACACTATAAACTCACCTTCTTACCACGTTACTATTATCACCTAAAAATGTTAAATTTTTGGCGTGTTTTCGTTATTTTTAATTTTTTAGTATTTTTTAAAAATATTAAATTTTCTATCATATAATTCATATACAAAGACATTTGGATGGAATTTGACACTATATACTCAAATACTTACCACGTTAGTATTATCACCTAAAAATGTTAAATTTTTACTGGCGCGTTTTTTTATTTCTTCAAAGATTTCTACTGTGTCGTCATTTTTATTGCAAAATTTTATATTTGCCTACAACATATGTGTGTATAGATACGTTTTGTAAGTAATTTCGCACCACTTAACTCATATTTCACCTGATTGACCAGCTCGCAATTACGACTTGCATTTGGCGCGTTTTTCGGAATTTATTATTTTTCAGTATTTCTTAAAAATATTAAATTTTCTACCATATAATGCATATACAAAGATATTTGGATGCAATTTGACACTATAAACTAAAATTCTTACCACGTTAGTATAATCACCTCAAAATGTTAAATTTCCTGACGCGGTTTTTTATTTTCTCATAGATTTTTCTACTGTTTCGTCATTTTTATTGCAAAATTTTATATTTTCCGCTAAGATATGTGTGTATAGATATGTTTTGAAAGTAATTTCGCACCACTAAACTCGTATATTCAGCTGATTGACCAGCTCGCAATAACGTCTCGCATTTGACGCGTTTTTTTGGAATTTTTTATTTTTTAGTATTTCCTAAAAATATTAAATTTTCTACCTCATTATAATTATATAATGACATTTGGATGCTAATTTCAAACTAAAAACTCAAAATTTTACCTAGTTAATATTCGTAAAAATGTTATATTTTGTGGCGAGTGTTTTTATTTTCTCATAGATTTCTACTGTGTCGTCAAAATTTTATATTGGTCGCCAAGATATGTATGTTTAGATACGTTTTGAAATTAAAGTCGCACTATTAAACTCAAATTTCACTTGATGGATCAGCTTGCAACAACGTTTCGCATTTGGCAAGTTTTTTTCGAATTGTTTATTTAGTAGTATTTCCTAAAAATATTAAATTTTCTACCATGTTATTTATATATAAAGACATTTGGATGCTAGTTTCTCACTATAGACCAAATTCTTACCTCGTGGATATTATCTCGAAAAAATGTTAAATTTGCTGGCGAGTTTTTTTTTTTATTTTCTCCTAGGTTTTTACTGTCTTGTCATTTTTATTGCAAAATTTATATTTTTCTCCAACATATGTGTCTATAGATATGTTTTGAAAGTAATTTCGCACCGGTAAACTCAAATTTCAGCTCATGGATCATCTCGCAACAAGGTTTCGCATTTGGCGAGTTTGTTCCGAATTTTTTATTTTCTAGTATTTCTTTAAAATGTTATATTTTCTACCATATTATGTATATACAAAGACATTTGAATACTAATTTCACACCATAAACTCAAATTCTTACATCGTAAAAAGGTTAGCTAAGTGTTGCTTATTTCTTAGAAAGACATTTCAAGTGTATTCAGAGCGATGGTTTGATTAGGTTAGCTAAGTGTTGCTTATTTCTTCTAGATGGTTGGAGTTGCTTATTGTCAAATGTGAAAGGTTCAAGTATTGAGTCCATGCTTCTCAACGTGTTTCGTCAAAAGCTTTTCTAATGTTGTGTATTGTTCACCTAGTGGTTCAATAAGTGATTCTCTGTTAGGTTTCGTATTTGATTCAGGCAGTTTGTTAGTTTTCATTTTCTCGAGTATGTATCCATAGAGAGGGTCATTTTGCATGTGTAACATTCTTGTTCGTATCTTTTGGTATATTTCTCTATACCTACGCAATATTTTAACTTTTACTGTTAAAAAAATCATTTTCCTTTTAGGAAGGGGAGAAAACATATATTACTATCGTTTTAACAATTAAAGTGAAAATTTTACCAAAAATAATTAAAAGAAATAAAATGAGAGTGATAAGTGATCCAAGCAAACAAGATCGGTATCAGAATTTTTTTTATGAGGGAGCGAATTCTAGGTGTACATGTGCTAAGAAGTAAGAGCCAGATCAAACTTGAATATCGATTACTTAAAAATTGTAGACCGTAAACCAAACCGGTTTACTTTAATTCATAACCCGTTTAAAACCTATCCAGTTCCGATGGTTTTGGGTCTAGCCCCGGAACCGACTACATAGGCTACGAAATCTGCAACTGAGCAACAAGATGGTATGCCAGTGCTTATGTCATTTTGATATATAGCTGATCGTATACACACAAATAGTATATACACAATAACAAAAACAATTATAATACTATTGATTGATACCGATATGGAATTTTATGCTTAAATATTTCATCAAAAAGATCAATATTTTTATGTGTTTTTCAATTTTGTGTTTGTTTATAAAACCCAACAATTAAATTACTTTACTTGAATTCATTTATTTGAGGTGAGTTTGATCTTTTCCTCATTTATTTTAATGTTTCTATAAAATAAACATATATATATATATAGAGAGAGACGCATATACACACACACCAACATTTAATATTTTCCCTCGTAAGAAACACATTCTCCTTAGTTGGGTCTAAGTTTTATTTTCTTTTTAATTGGGCTTGAGGGCAAGACGACTGAACTAACTAATTAACGCAATTAATTTTTTTTTTTTTTAAATCTAGTGTGGGCGATGGCCCACAGTGCCTCCACTGTGGTACTGCCTTTGCAAGCAAACGGAGGATATTGTGTATTGTTTATAGTATTTGAAGATATAAAAATCTGATCATATAGAATTGGTTCAGTGAAGCGTACAATTTTAATGGCAAGTCAATATTGAAATAAATGAACCTTGAATAAGTATATCAATTCATAACATAAATGATAATAATAGATATCTACTTTATGGGAGTACATGCATTGTAATTGTTATTGCTTAAAAAACCTACGACACCTATATTTTGATACTAAAATCCCCATATTTATCAAGAAACTTAAGAAAAATATAGCATACAAATCTATAATATGAAAAGCTAAAGCATTTTGATATTTGTAGTTCTAAGTCTTACGGTTAATAAACTAATTTTTATAGGGTGGTTGTTTAGTTACGGTTAATAAACTAATTTTTATAGGGTGATTGTTTAGTGACGATTAAAAAACTAATTTTATTGTTAAAATTTACCATTTAATTGTAACTGTTTAACAATTTCTTTGTAGTTGACAATTTTTTGGTGGAAGTTATACTCTTATCTATAGCTCTAAGGGCTACAAATAGCAAAATCCTTTTATGAAATATTTTTACATCGTTTAGACTTTTAACTGTAAATAAAGAATTGAAGAGAGAAAAAAAGAGCCAAAAGAAGAGTAGTATGTCCACTTACCAATTCGTTCCATTTTTTGTGTTAAAAATACAGCATAAGCAATGAAAAGTTTAGAAACATACATCCCAAAATTTGAACCTATCACCCTTTTCAAATATGTTCGATCTATAATGCGTTTCAACTGTAAACATTTCATAAATGATTAATAAATGTATCCAACGACTGAACGGACGTACGATTGCACAATCCATTCGGGCCCCTACTTGAAACTTTATTTGGGTCCAATCCATTAAGCATGGTTACTTGGGCTACTTATATTTTCATTTTCAAAACAATCCAAATTCTTCTACGTTTATAACTAGCAAGTAGCAATAGCAACCGTACTTTATACCAAGGGTTAATTCACCAAAAGTGTAATGAACTGTCACCATTTGTTCCA
This sequence comes from Logfia minima, assembly GCA_963921325.1. Taxonomy (NCBI): domain Eukaryota; kingdom Viridiplantae; phylum Streptophyta; class Magnoliopsida; order Asterales; family Asteraceae; genus Logfia; species Logfia minima. The sequence goes on from OY992774.1 coordinate 28,319,430, forward strand.
TATATACAAGCTACCAATTTTATGTTCTGGGTATGTAACCAACCGGAAAATTTTGTACCTATATATGTAACTTGGTAACTTACTACCGGGAGAACTGGTAAACATGTAAGTGTCAACATTTTTTTTTTATAAAATCTGACGTGTATATACAATTAAAGTCTCGTTTTCTGATGTGGCAATGACACATATACAGCTGACGTATCAAAATACTCAACGTGGCATCCCACGTGGGTGCATTGTCAGCAAAGTCATTTTCCATCAGGTCAGAATCAAGTATGTAAAGATATGTAAACGGTTTATTCCGGTTGGTTACATACTCAAAACATAAAATGGGTAGCTTGTATATATAGAACAAATGGTGATAGTTCGTTACACTTTTGATGAATTAACTCTTATGCCAAATGTCATTCATTTAACAAAGCGTTAGTAAGTGGTCACTTTTTAAACCTTTATTATTAGTAGTACTAACATTTTGTCTGAGTTTGACCTTGGTAAATATCCAACAAAAACAAAGGTTGTAGCTTCGAGTGAATGTTAACTCACTGTGAAGAAATATAGAACTCAAAAGAACAAGAAGATATCACAAAACTTGCTAATAAGATATTCTCACTTACAATAAAAAACACTCGGTCTATACCTAATCACTCAAGAACAACAATCAATCATCAATTTTGATGAATCTGTACACAAAATTGCATATACACGAATACACCCAAAACTAGGGTTCTAGAGAGAAAAATCTGAGAAGAACAATAATACGAACTCTCCCACCAAATAACCCTAATTACAAATACTTAATTTCCAGAAATTACACTTTACCCTTGAAGTCCCTGCAATAAAACAAACAACACAAATAATATAAATAACAAGTTACCTGTTTTACCTGTTTTACCTGTTAACCACACAAGTTCTGAAGCTCACACTTTTGCCCCATTGTTATCAGAATTATAACAACACAGGACCTGCAGTGTCTCTTAAACCAACAAGAACCAAGCTCATTATCATTCAAACATCAGAATGAACCATTACTTTCAACACTGATAAAAATAACAATACCGAGCTTACTCGCGAGTTACTATAGCTCAACTCGTTAAAAAGTTAATTCGAGCCGAGCTTAAACGAACTCGAGGCAGAGCTTGAACATAGTTTGGAACTCGTTTAATGAACGAGCTCGAGCTCGAAAACACTCGCTTTGCACATTGGTCAAATTTTGCATGGTTTTGAGCATGCTTAATAGAAAAATGGCAATTCTTCACTAAAGTAGTGGAAGGTCATTTGTTTAGGCCCTTCAATTTGAAGATAATGGCTTCTTTCTTGTGGTAGTCATTGTGAATAAGCAAGTAGGGCGTCAACTAAAAAAGTAGCGAGACTAACTTTAGTTCTGTATACGTCTTTGCAAAGATTTCTAGATCGTAAGACGTTATTGCCTTTGGGCTACTGGACTAGATTTAATTCGCGTCAATATCGGATTTTATGTTCGCTATTGTTTGACGGAATCTTAGTTAATATTGTAGAATATTTGTTGCTGTTTATCTATATATATCCATGGTTTGTTGTTTATATGATAATACATAAACCAGTTCTACTAATGTTATACAAAGCTATAAGTTGAGTTAATGTCGTTTTCTGGACGTTTCGTGAAAAGTATCCGTTCACCTTAATTCACTTTTCGAATCGTAAATATTATGTTAGATATTCAGGATAGAGTGTTTATGACCAACCTTTTTTGTTGTCGTTTAGCTATATCATATTCATGGATGATAATACGTACATAAACTACTTCTACTAATGCTATATGAAGTTACAAGTAGAGTCAATTAATGTCGTTTTATACGTGGATGCATCGTGAAAGTTGCCTATTCGCTTTAAACTCTAAAAAAAAATTATGACCATTCACTTTTACTATTATTATTATCTACGGATGGTTGCTAGGAAATTTATCAGATAATGAAGATGATGACTTAAAAGAATAGTTTTGCTCAAGTATCTACTAATTAAAATGAAATGATTAAACACACAATTATAATTAAAAAATAAAAATTTTGTACATCATCAATTTTTTATCTCTATACTATCAAATATATTTTACAGTGTTATACTTTACAACATCATAAATAATATTTGATAATATACAATAAAAATGTATTAAAACACTTACAAGTTACAACTAATATAATCTGACACTTTATTTTCTCTATAATTTTAACTTTTTCAGACACAACATGATGTATCTTAACAATGTTCGCTTCAAAGCAACATTTTAAAAATAGGTTTTATTCATTACATTGGTTACAGGTTCAGGTCCAATTTAACATAAACTTATTAACTTTATAGAAATGCTTAAAGTTAATAGAAAAATACAAATAAATACCATAAAAAGTTTGTAAATTTCTAAAATAGCCTTTCAAATAAGTTAACAAACAAAAGAATCAAATTAAAATTAGAAGAAAAACAATTTTTATGTTATTTCAGGTTCAAATATGCTTATCTTGTTTTTAACAGTTTCAAAACCCTTTCACACCATTCACAAATGGGTTCCAAAACTTATTTTCTAAATTCAAATGTAATAACTTATGGACATCTTAGTTCATAACTCGTGCTTAACCTGATGAACTCAAATGTAATATTCAACTTTTTAAGAAAAGGTTTCAATGTTTTGGAAAGAGATTTCAATGTTTGAGATTGAGCTCTCATTATAAATCTTTTAAAAAAAAAAAGTTATTTTTGAGGGAGAGCTTGTACAATTTTCACAAGCCAGTAAAACTCACGTTCATATGTAATATTTTTTCAAAAAGTTTATACATATCTTAAAGGGAGAGTTTTTCATATCAAAACTTCCTAAAGTTACAATCTTTGGAATATTCAAATGCTTTGGAAGATTTTCAAATGATTTTGGTAGTTATCATCTTGGAGAAACCTTCTTGAAGACATCCAACTGAAGCAATTCAATCACAACATCATAATGTGATGATCTATTTATTTGTGAATGCTGATAATCTGCTCAGAGAGTTAAAAAGTACAAATAAACATATGATCCACTAGGGCCGGATGGATCTACCCTAGGAGCCACCTTCTATTTAGGATGCGAGGGTATTTTAGGTCTAGGTGCGCATGATCAAGTATCACGGGATCTTTATCGGTGTGTGATGAGATCAAATTGTTAGGGGTGCAGATCAACATACATCTTTAAATGCCACCGTCGTTTGTAATAAACGAAGGCCAACGAGAGGTTGAGTGAGGAGTGTGTGACAGGGTTAAAGAAAAAGAAAACCCTTCCTAAACCGACTAAATTGCCGGGTTGCCACATAATCTATCGGAATTCATACGTTGATTTCTAATCACTTAAGTAATTCTCAAATAGTCGTTGTTTTAGTTCTCACGAAGATCTAAGCACATAATCAATCGACTTCTCATTTGGAGATTGTATATACTGAAACAGGAGGACATTTTGCTCCAATCCTCGACTTCATTTCTCGCACATATTAAGTCTAGCACCAAGTGAGATAAAAAAAATATCTTAAGACACAAGTGTAAATTTACACTACATGTATTTGTGTTATTATGTATATCTTTATGACATTGCAGTAACATTCATAGTGATACCTAAATTTGGTATTCCACAATGATTGAATGGAAATCCTACCAGTGCTAACATCATAGTCAACGCTGAAAGTAGGTAACTCAATTGATTCATTTAATGATTCAACTGATGTGCAAACTGACAATCTATGTGATCCAAGATTTATACTATTTTCGGAAATTTGTTTTTGGAAAGCACCACCAAATTTTTCTTCATTTACTCAAGAAAATTGTTGTTTTACCCGATTTAAATTGATGTTTTACGGATTTCACGATCATTTTCCGCATCGTTATCACGCGATATTGATTTGATTGCAATATTCAACAAACTCGTTGGTGGTTCGGAACATAGTTTTGTGGCATATGGAGCTTCTCGAAGATTCAACATAATGTTATTGATAGTTGGCTGATTTTTTGGAGCGTATGTTAGATGGTTAAGTAGAGAATGTCTCTGAGAGAAGATTGTTAGATTCAACTATTTTTCAAAAACCTTTTATTACACCTTATTCATGATATTCACGATGATAGATAAAACCTCAATGAATATGTCACTGATATAAATAATCTAACGGTTTTCAATGACATCCCACATCATCTTTCTACAAGTTAGATAAGAGTTATTGGTTTGAGGGGTAGCAGATTCAGAAAATAAGTAATCAATTTAAATGAAAGTTGAAAAAGCTACAGAATATGAATATATGTTTGAGGGAAAGCATGAGATAAAGAAGCTTCAATGTTATCAACGAAAGATAAGATTTCAAAGATCAATTATAATCTTTCATATATCATAATCAAATAGTGAGTAAAAATTATACGACAACAAATGATTTGGAATCTACTTTCAGGATTAAGATTCTTACAAGATGCTTCCAAATAAGAAATATTCCAACAATTTCGTTCAAACTTAAAAATTGCCATTAAAGAACAAGAAAATGATTTTTCTTTAAGAATGCTTTCAAGAATTAACAACAAATATAAATGTTGAGTCGTGATTATCAAAAGGAAAGTGTGGTTCAATGTTGTACTCAACTTACTAAAGATGCTCAACATTCAAGCTTCAAAGTTAAATATCTATATTGAAGACAATTTGAGCAACATTTACAATTAAAGAGAGATTGGTAGAATCAATAAAAGACTGTAAACATTGCTCTTATGCTTAATCATATAACTAATTTATGAAGTATAAAAGGTTAGTTAAAATTTAGTATTTTTAAGTTTCGCAACACAATTGATGCTCAATAGTATGAATATCCTTTCCTGTTTTCTACTCTTTTCTTAATAGCTTTTTTCCAATTACTATCAATTGTATTCAACTTGGCAATTGTTCGTTTGTGATTCATTATTTTAATAAAATTGTATCCGGGTGTGAGTTCCCTACAATTTATATATCGATTTGCACGTACGTGTGACGTGTCGATCATTTTGTGCACTTGGGTATGAAATGTGTATCCATTAGATAACTAAGTATTTAAATGCTCTGTTTATCATATGAACCCTGTTATCATGACTTCTGTTAATAATGTTACCTCTTTATATAAAACGGTCTATAGTTTGATAGTTGTAAGAGATTTTTACTTCATACAACAAAATATATACGAGTAATAAATAATAATGGCGTATCCAAAAGTATTTTACAAATTAAATAACTCAAAAGTATTTTACAAATCTGTTTCCGAAATAAGAGATATTATTACTAATATAAATGTCATATAAAAGTTAATTGATATTTATGAGCATTAATAAAATGTTTGAGATTTCACGTATCACGTACTCTTACGAAATAGCTCTATATATATGTTCATTGTCACTTGATTTTAATAACATAACATCAAATTTTTCTTTTTAGTTTTGCATTTTGATTTGATTTAATACAATAAAATATGGAGCGAAGTTCACTAACGATAATGTTCATAATCACATTATTGCTTTTCGTATCAGGTATGATAAATAATACTCTCTTTACTATATTTGTACATACATATACATATACGAGTAATATAAATAATCCCATGCATTGTGTTAGTTAACGAAATATATATGTTTCGCAGGTCATCAAATGTCGTGTGTTTTCGCTGAGACGAAAGAGTCGATAGTAAGCAGGCGAACACGATATAACAACATTGTGAGCAAGCGTGAGGTTCCTCATTGTAACAATGATGATGATTGCCGTAGAATCTGTCGCCGTACACGTCGTGGAACCTGTGATGAGAATGAGCATTGCAATTGTTCCAACTAAATTAAATTCTATATTATGATTATTAAGTGGCTTGAATAATACTTTGTTGAGATATTTCTCTTGTTATTGTCAAAGAAAGTAATTATAATAATATATAATTGATACTTTCTTTCTTTTTCTTATTCACCTTTTACTTAATTTCTTTAACGTATAATTTACTAACTTCGAACAATATTAAAAAAAAATCATATTGAACAATAGTTTAGAAAATGTAAATGAGGAATAATTACTAACAACTAGTGGAGTACCGGTTAAGGTTTAACTATCTCACTTGTTCATCTGTTCGAAAAGTATGATTGAAAGATACATTATATGATCGTGGAGTAAGAAATTCATATATGAGGGGTAAATATTTTTTCATAAATGTCATTAATTATCATAAAAACATAATATTTATATTATTATATTTTTTTTAATGACACTCGTTACCCCTTTTAGATCCGCCCTAATCTCACATGAAAATTTTTATTTGCATTGGTTTACATATATTAAGAAATATTTTATATGAAATGTGTAGTTGGAAAGAGTATTTATTTTACATATTCAAAATATAAAAGGTTAAGTTGTGGTTAACATATATAAAAGTATGGATAAAATAAGAACACTTTAAAAATAATAACGGTAAGAATATTTTAAATTTGCACTTATACTTGACAAAATCATTGGATTCACATTTGTATATCTCAAATATGCAAAGAAAAATGAATGCACATTTCTAAAAATGTATACAATTTGAGAAAAACGATTGATGGACATCTAAAATCGTGCATTGATCGTTTTTTTATTTTTATGCATTTATAAAGATGCGTATCTATTTTTCTCCTCATATTTAAGATGTATGAATGTAAATCTATTAAATTCTGAGATACATTCGCGAATATAAAGTGTTCTTACTCATTTTTATTTTTAATGTGTTTTAATTGAAATTCTATCCAATATATATATATATATATATATTATAAGCTACGATGTGAGACAATAAGCTAGAAAAAGTAAGCTTCCTTTTTGGAGCTTATTGGGCTTATAAGCCATAAGCTAGTGACTCTTAAAATAAGCTAATCCAAACACCCCTAAATGCTTTTTGATTTAGACTCTCATAAGAATTTATAAATACTTTGATTGGGAATTGGGATCATCTCCGGTTGTTTTTCAACATTATGGGCCATGTAGTTTTTGCGAGGAAGATGAAAGATAAATAAAATAAATGTGTTATATAGTGGACGACTCACATAATCATCATACGTTTTAATAATAGTAAAAAAAATTATTGATAAAATTAGATTTTCATTTAGCTTTGCATATAATGAAAAAAGATTAAGGGGCACTTTATGGACTAGAGAAAGTTAATAGGAGTTAAGATATAAATTCATTAAAATAAATTGATTATTTATGACAAGCTTATTATATTCAAGCTGGTTTGAAATCACGTGAAAAATTTACGGGCTTTGTGAAATTCATTGTATTAAAGATGCTCAAAAAGAATTAACTGTACTGATCAGTCGTTCACGATTGTCAGTCACAACTGAAAGGGGTTTAAGGAGTGAGGACGAATTTGAAATCTGAGGGTAGAAAAAGAACAAAGTTGAGAAGACAATGGGTGTAGTAATAGTAGTTATAGGCCTGTTCAAAAAATTACTTACCATGTCATTTTTGAGAGAGAAAAAAACAAGTTGTCTCTAATTGTCAATATTTTATGCACTATAAAAACCGAGAAATCAATAAGTTTTTATACTAATAACTCGTTGACCAAAAATATTCTGTATATTAAAACAAGCATTTTATTCTCAATATTCTTGTACACTATAAAAATAGTTGAACAGCATATCATATATGCGTGCATTTCCACTAACATGGCATCTTGTCCATTAAAACAAAAGTATATAATGCTTGTGTGTTTATCATTTGAGAAGATACTTTTCATAGACGGAAGATAAAAGATCAACAAAAACAAAAAATAAAAACAATTTAATTTATTACGTACCCTACAAATTAAATCATCTGTTTATATATGTCCCCATTGGTCATATCTATCTCAATCACTACCATTAGTATACTGTAGTTCATTTGTCCAACTATATTACCTTCAATTCTCTACCCGGCAGCATCGATTGATACCTCTTTTCCATATTGAATTCCCTATTGAAAATATGGTGTGGATAGGATGGATCATAATCAACGTAAAATTTGAATATATACTTTAAATTGTGTATCACACCTTAATATTGAAGTATTTCAATCATATCATACTTTGGATTATACGAAATTATCAATAAGATAAGACAAAGTATCCCTCTTGATTCTAGGCACAAGAAACAAGAGAATAAGCAAAGAGATTGTATTAGTTTTATGTTTGTAAAACCAAATGATATGATCCATGATCAAGATATGATCGTAAGATCAAAACATTATAAAGATTGATCAAGAAGTGTTTTAGACACTCACAAATGACTTATGATAAAAGTAATCCCTGGTAGTTACCAAATATTTTATGGTAGTTAGACACCAAGAAAAGTCACAAGGGTTTGTGAAAAGTCGCAATGGTTCACGAAAAATCGCAACTTTTCATTAGTGCCCAGCACTCGTAGCATCGAATGAATATGCTTTGAATCGGTGGTGAATGTATTATTTCCAAGACATATTGTTTCACCAAGTAAGCACCAAATGATATTGCATCCATTTGGTGCTACTCCTACACAATCACATCACGAACATTGACTCCCACCATGTTCGAAACCAGATTCATATAAGTTCATATGAATGTGCACTCCACACCTCCTAACCCGTAACACAACTTAAGAGATCCATTATTCGTCTCAAGCAAATACAGACAAACTCGTGCATGAATGGAAATGTCTTGAAGATTGAATTTTCACCTTAATATATTACAGGTCCCAAGTATTCGAGAATCATGATTTTATAAGAATTGAACATTTCAACTCATTTGAATATAATAAGATAATATAGATACAAGTTTCTATACTTCTCTGTCTATGTCCTTGAACTGTGAAACCTTTAGGATGTTCCGTATGCCCTTCAAACTCGAATTACACTTCATCAAGAAAGCAATATACTTGATACACTTATGATGAATCACGAGTTTATTAACAGAAGTCAAGTACATAAGCAATCAAGGCATTTAGAACATTTTAAATGCTTCATATTTGTGCCAATTTCATTGATATACAAGATCAAAACATGAACAAACGCATCATAATTAACAAATAATCATCAACAAACAAAAGCACCAAGTCACTAACATCCACTAAAGAGCATAACGATATCTATATATCATGGCCCTTTATAAATAGTGTCCACATTATTGACTAACCAGAATACTTTCAATAAATTGATCAATTTCGCAAACTGATATCCTGATTCGATTCTTTATTTTGTATCAATTCAATGATTGCCCAATTTCAATCAATTTGATTCTAATAACCATTTTGAACAGCAACAAATATCATGGCAAATAAACATTCCACAATTATAATTTTGTAATTATATAAAATTGGATTGGATGGATAGTGGAATTATCATAAATAACATGACGTTCATGAAAGTGTCTGGCTATCTTTAATTCATTTTCTGGTAATTTAAAAAGTCAGAAACATACCCAGAAAATTGTTCTAATTTAGCATGACTTTGAAATGTATATGTTCTGCTTTAGTTTCAATGATTTTGAGTCTCGAGCTCAGCCCAAATGCCGTACACCCCTGGATTATCATCATATAGCGAACCCAATGTCCGCCCAATAAGATGGTTGAGAACGCAAATAGCTTTTAAAATTGAAGACCTCTATCTTTTCTAGAAGTAACGTATAGTATTCAATGGATAACTTTCTTTTTTTAAAAATTTACAACGTTACGTACTCCTATAAAGTGCATTCTTTATGATAAAAATATCTTATTAATTTAATAAAAATTAATCTGTACTTTGACATTATTTTTCTTTAGTAAAGTATCGATAGACTATCACCTCAAATTTAATTTGAATTTTTTGTATATATAAATAATAAAATTTTAAGTTGAGCTTTAGAGAGTGATTTTATTTTATTATTCTGTCAAATACTTAGAGTTGGAGTTGGAAAATATTGTATGAACTATAAATTGCTTAATTTTTAATTATTTTATTATCATGAAATATAATATAATGTATTTTGTAACTCATGAGTCATGAAGCCAATGTTGTATTTTTATTTTTATAGAGAGAAAAAGTCGAGGTCAGTCCAAATGGCGTAGACCGCTGGACTATCAATATAGAGAACCCAATTCTGGCCCAAATAGATGGTTGACAGCCCATATAACTTCTGAATTTTAAACAAATTGCAAGCCGTTGCTCCTCTATTAGCCGGATTAATGACTAATAACAAAAAAAAAAAAAAAAATTAATTAATTAAATAACGAGGATAATGTTGAGCATTAACCATGAACTATCCCTTTTATCCTTTGATCCATATATTTCTTAAAAAGATGAAGGAATACAATAATTGGGTCACAAGTGGTGCCTTTTTTCTATTAGTTTCTTTCATTGGCTCCACTTGTTTCAGCATACGTCTCGATCATCTTGTAAACCCATATATAATGTTTGTCTTTTTTCCAACATTTTTATGACACCTTCAATCTCATTATCCAGAGTTTTTAACCAGAAAAAAAGGAAATAAATAACGTTTATATATGTTAATACAATGTTAAAGACAATTTGTCTATTCAAATCGAATTTGTATAAAGTGGAAGAACTACGAATGATTCAAAGAGTTTTATAAATACTTTTAAATTAAAACGTATTTTATCAAGAGCGATAATTTGTACAACAAAATTTTTATTCATGCGCTACTGAAATATGTTTTATAAGGTTACGTATAATATAAATCATATTTAATGACAAATGAAAAAAAAGGCATAATGTATAATTCACTTTCCTTTTATAAAGAACTGAAGTTGATCCGGATAATCATTTAAAGCGAAACTAATTATCAAGAATTGATCGCTTGAAAAAACAAAGCCTGTACCTTTTGTTATGAGCTAGGAAGACATTGCCATTCAATCATGATAGTACCCTCTTAGTTGAATTAACATAAAGAGCTTTCATGTTTTAAATCATAGGTGTCAAAGAAGATAAAGTTTAAAATAAATGGACAATGTAATCACATTATTGAAGTTGATCTGATTTGATCGTGATATTAACATAATCATTTATCGTTGAAAATTATCTAGAACCACACGACTGACTTAAATATAAAGCATCCTACTTGATCTTTACCCCTTTTTACGGTACAAATTTTTCACCCCACAACGAACCAGACGCACACTTAGTGGTATATCATTATTCATCGGATAGATCATCTATTGATCTAATCATAACTTTAATATTGTGTACACTCACCATCATATAGGGCTTATCATGCCACTAAAATATATAATTAAAACGCGAACTACTACCCCTATTGTTACTTGTATTCCATATAGCTAGTGATTAATAAAATATTACCAAGTAAATAACGATTGTCCATGTTATTTTCATGAAATTACACCGATCGTTTCTATCTCTTCAAAATTACACCGACCGTCCCCGAAGAAAGCAAAAAGATAAAAGGGAGTAAACTTATTGAGGGAGAAAGAGTCTATAAGATAAAGATAAGATATGAAAAGGAAAGGTGAAGAAATGCAGGTGGTGGGTACGGCGGAAAGAGAGATTGAAATGTAGGGTGATGGAGAATTTGGAGAAGAAGATGATAAAATGACTTCTCTACCCTCATGTGTGTGTTATGTGACAGGATTTAACGAACTTTTTTAATGGTCGTTAGTGGATGGGACGATCGTATGTAAGTCAAGAACGATCAGCGTAATCTCTAAGAAATAAGTACGATCTGTGTAATTTTATGAAAATCATAAAAGGGACAATCAGTATAATCTACTAAATTTCACAAGATCTACAAAAGTTTCTATGTATAACCGTATAAGGGTAATTGAAGATTCTGGATTCCGAGTGTACAAAAAGAATAAAGTTGAAAAGGCAATATGAGTAGTACTATCTAGTTGCTAGAAGTAGTAAAGGAATATATAGGACTAAAGTACTCTTTCGTCTCAAAATAACTATTACTAAAAAAAATTTAAAATCTACAAAAATATAATTATTATTACTTACTTTTGTAGAATGATGACTTTACCTTTAATTATTTAATTAAATTAATATCTTTTTTTACTTTTATAATAATAATTGTAAGTAAAAATAATCTAATAAAATTTATTAAATTTTTTTTTATCTATTTTTAATAATAAAAAAAATACAGTATTACTTTGGGACGGTGTGAGGGATGAAAGTGAAAAGAAAGGTAGTACGAGGGTGTGAAATGAATCTGATGATTTGTCAACTCCTAGTCATCTCATTACACAGCAATTCCGACTACCAATCTTTCTTGAAATTATCACTTTATTTTGGGAAAATAATTAAGGAGTAGTACGTATTTTAATTTATGTTGAATAAAGTACCAGTAAACATCGCCTGATTCTACCACATGAAACGCCGGATTAATCAACCTCACATCATGCACGCATCATGGATCCATGGTGGTTGTCCATTCGATAATAAGCCACGACATATACTAATAACTTTAAAAATAAAAGGTACTTTAATTTGTAAGTCGAAGCCATCCAACAACAATTTTGAGAGAATTAATGTGCAAAATCCGAAAAAGAGATCGGTGGTTATGAGTAAGTTTAAAACTTTAATCATGATTTCACGAACTTACGTGGTTGATGATGGAGAATAACTTGATAATGCTGTGGTTGGTATCTGGTAAAAGCATCACTTCAATATAGAAAAATGGGACCCTAGCCTTTATCTATTCATTAACTTTCCTATAAATCATCTTTAACTAATTTTTCTTATAAGTTGCGACATCACAATCAAAGAATTTGTAATGGTCATGGATACTACATTAACAGATTGGTAGACGATGTGGCACTCGATGTATTACAACGTTTTGACGTGGCATTAAATTAACAATTTGATAGCTATTGGTTTGGTTCGTGGATAATCAGTGGGTCACTGTCACTTCTGTTTTTAGAAAAGTTGAGTAGAAATTGACTTTTCTTGTTAGTTGTACATTATTAGTTATAGTATGTATTTCTTTTAGAGTACAAGTAATGTTAGATAATGGTATAAATTGTCACATCATTATCCTTTTAATTTATATAATTTTACTTTTCAATTCATTTAACCCATAAAACTTTATAAACTCAATCACAATATTTTATATTATACAATGTTATATAAATACCATTTCATGTCATCACCCCTAATGGAAAAGTGTGATACATACTACAATAAGCAAGATTCTTACTATACAACTTTTATACAACTCCCATTACTAATACTCTTAATGTATTGTTATAAAAGTATTTTGACTTGTTATACTTTTAACTTATGCATTTTATATCCCGTATCCTTTAGGTTTATAAGGTTTCAATTAAGAGCAAACGAAATGAAAATACGTGACAAAAGGAGGTCATGCACCATATTGGGGTGACCACTCCAACTTTTGTGTGGTTGAAACAAGGTGAACAGTTTCACAGCCGACTTCTATGTGATTGAAATAAGGTGAACAGTTCCACAATCGACTTCTATGTGATTAAAAAACAATGTGGACAGTCTTATGTCAACAAATGAACCCGAATATATATAATAAAAAGTAATTAAAATAATATTATTATTTTTTGTTTTAAATTAATAAATACTATAAAGACATCTTTTTATCACTTGAAAAAATATACCTGACATATAATTTATAAGTTATCAATTTTACTTTTGCTAGTACGTACTCTTTTCATTAAATAAGTTGTTATCGTTATGAACTTGTAACTACTTTATATCCATCTCAATTTATCCTTGTTGATCTTTTGAAATCTCCCAGTCATACTAAAATTCTATTATGGACAAAAGACAATAAAACTGGGGATTTTATGAAATAGGATCCCACATCGCTGGAGAAATATAATTTTCTTTAAGTTTCATTCCTTATCTTTTAAGTGTATACAAAAGGTACATATTACAAATACATCATTTTAATATGTATAATACAATATTTTATATGTATACTTATAATCCCTTCTTATGGTGTACATATCTTAATTCTATAAGTATTTCAGTTAAACTTATCCAGTCCACTAAACTTCATCAGTCTAATAATTTAATGAGCTGTATAAGTTAAATATTATAAATATATAACTTTTTGAAAAATATTAGGGGTCAATAATTAGAAAAGTTAGTGAGTTTAAAGAAAATCACTCATTTTGAAACAATAGTATGGGCTGGAAATGAGTTTAAAGAGAAAAGATTAAGGTTTAAGAGATATTATACTTTACTATTCTTTACTATTTATTAATATATATTCCGTTCCATTTTGCTTAATCCATTTTCCCACCAAACTTTCACTTAAAGCTTTGGCTAATTGTTATGTTTTCGACCTGTCCCATTATTCAAATAAGAAGGTGGATTAGATTTTTTTACCATCAATTTATTTGCATTTGTTTCTCAGAAGCATTACAGGTTCACTAGCAGTAGATTAGGAATTGAAGGTGTGTTAAAAACATAAATAAAAAACAATGACAATGTAAATCAATTAAACTTTATTTAGTGTAATCCAATTTAGTAGTGAAATTCATATAGCTAGTATAGTTCTTACAATTGTCATAGTTGATGGTTGTATATTTATATGCATAAGATTTTTAAGTAAAATACGTTTTACTAATTATACGAATTCACTCACTAGCAAATTGAATCAAAGATTATATGGTCCTAATTAACCAATTTCACCTTACCGTGGAATCGATAGCAAAGAAAAGGTCACATGACAATGAATATGGCTTTATACGCAATTATGAAAACAAAGGTTTAGCACGTACAAGACTTCCTAAATTTTAGGGACATTGTTTTCTTTTGAGATTTTGTTGTTTCATATAATCCATCGTTGCTTATTTTCTTTCCAATATAAATCATTCATGTTTCATCTAACATTATAAGTGAGGCAACGATATGATATGCTTAATATATGTGTCGACTAAATTCAAGTAATCGGGCAATAGCTATTTGATATAAGTTTTTTGTTTGTTTATCAATCATGATTTTAAATAGCATATATAGACATTTATTTGAGGTTGTAGGTGATCGAGCTGATTTATCTGTATGTACACATCCGTACGTGTTATTGATTTGATATTTCATCTCATCTGAATGATTAATCGTCCAAGAATTAATATATATTAATAAGAACATATCTAGTGCTTACAATTATATAAAAGTCAATAAAGATTCTCAAAATTTTACCAATAAATGAATGCTTTCATTCATGGGGTTATACCAAACGTAAAATTTTAATTGAAATAATAAAGATATAGAAGAACAATACTAGTTCATGATAATGAACAATGAACTCTAACATGTACATATACAAAAGATTTTCTTTTATATGATGCGATAGATAGATATATAGATTGATAAATAGATAGATAGATTAAGCTATTAGTAATAATAAAATGGACACGATTACATGAACAACCGATTGATGAATTACATGGAAACTGCTAGAATGCTAGCTTCTCTTCGATTATGTCCTGATAGCTCAAGTATAACCGTACGAATCTGACACTTAGATTTCATAAAAGCTTAAATAACAACACAAATTGGTAAATGTAATAAAAAAACATCAAAAAGTTACTAATCCCTCACCAATATTAACCCTTGTATACTAATGACTACAAAAATGTTAATTATCAACTTAATCAAATACTCTAACTCGTGCAAAGTATAGTTGTTAGATTATTACGAGTCAAATCAAAAATAAGAAAATAAGGTGACTCAAAATTCGACTTTTAGATGACTTTGACTCTTACGAGTCTGAAAAGCATAGAAGCTTCTGATGTAATGTACTACAAAAAATAGAAGGACAAATTAGAAAAAGAAATTCCTATAATCTATTTTACATTAAATATTTGTGTTGATTGTCGGTCAATAACTTAACTATCGATTCTCACTATATTTTACTTTTTTTAAGAACAAAAATTATAAAGAATAATATATACATATAAATATATATTGGGGAGGGATCAAGAGGGAAGCAAAAAAATTAGGGAAGGAGGGAAGCAAATCTCAACCCTTGATTTCATCATAAATGAATATTGTTAACATTCATTTGTGATGAATGTTAATCAAAATTTAACATTCATCACAAATGAATATTAAAAACGAAAGATCAAGGGCTAAGATTTGTTTCCATCCTTCCTTAAAATTTGAAGTTTCCCTATGAATCATTCCCCAATATATATTTATAATAAAATAGTAACTCATACGAGTCGAGTCGAGTCACAAATTACAAACTACAAGTCAAGTCACGAGCTAACAATTATAATATTAAAATATATAAAAAAGTGAATTCATACGAATCTAATTAATTTAGGAGTACCAATCATGATTTTATAGGTTTCTAATCATAGTAGGTAATGACACTGACCCTGTTCCTTTTGCCTAAATATGTCCTACAAAATTCAAGTAACTATCATTCGTATCATTTTAATCGATTACCTATTTTTTTTAATTTTAAAATGATCATTTATTTATAAATATAACTATTAAAAATTATTAATCTTTTTATTAAATTTTTATTTATTATTTTTAATTATTTAGTTTTTAGTACTTTTTAGTTAAATTTATTTTAAATATAAAAATAAAATTAATATTTCATCGATCTAATTTAAATTAGATAAAAAAAACTCTAAAGATGAAGAAAATATTATTTCATTAGTTAATTTTTAAGAATTAGTACGTACGAATGCACTTAATTTTAGTCGAATGTTTATATTGTGTACTCAACTTACGCGTTTTTAATACACTTAACTTTCAAAAATCGTTAATGATATATTTTATGACCGGCTCAACTCATAACCGGTAACCGATTGTGTTTTTTCACCGATTCTGACATAGCAAGACATTTGATAACTAGATGCCACGTAAACATTTACAAGTAAAGTGCATTAAAAACTCTACTCATAAATTGAATACACACTATAAACATTCAACTGAAATTAAATGCATTCATATACACTAATTCTAATTTTAAATGGTCCGTCGACATTTTTTTCCTCATTGAGGCAATATTGTCACCTCATGCAATAAATGTATATACCATTTAAAGATATATCAATAAATTCAGAAATGACAAATAAATTATTCTATTAGGTACGGATCTACTCAAACCTACGCCTTCTTTTTTTATTTTTTTCATTAAAAAACTCACTCTTGCATCAATTTGTTAATGTGCATACAAAATTACAAACCATGTTTATTTTGGTATTGGCATCTGATTTGAGTATCTTTCGTCAATATCGATTGATCACTAATGTTAACAAATACAAATCTATATATAACTAATTAAATTCAAAAGTATCAAACACTTATAATTCATGCATTTGCTTGTCGTTTGAGTTTGAATAAAAACGGAAATGAATTCGAAGAAATATAGTATGATATTAAATGAGAACATGCTGACGAAATCGTAAGTTTCGTGACCAAATATAAGACGATATCGTTGGAAATATCTAATCTATCTAATCTAATAAAACATAAAAAGCCAAACATAATATGGAAATCAAGTTTCAATGACGAAGAAAAGGTTTGAGCAAACTCATGATTTTAAAATGGTGGCGACAAAACCATGACGGAGATGTTACAACTCACCACCCAATCCATTCGTCCTTATTATGTTATGTTATGTATACATCTTGTCATCATTACATTCTCCTAACTCATTTATTCATATATGGTTTGTTTTTTCGTATTGTGTATGACCTCTTGTTTCTTACTTTGCGTTATGTATACGTAACTTTTGTGCACCACGTACCATGTTTTTGACGGTTACATTAATGTAGGTGATTGTGTATTTATCATAATTATTGCTTTCTTCTTTTTGTTATAAGCGGATTAACGAAAAACATGTCTGTATGTTATATAGACAAGATACTGATCAGTATTATAAGCTAGAATGAAGTTTGTAGAACAAGTAATTAGGGTCCCATCTCGACAATAGTTATAGTTATTTTGTATTATTTGAAGGGTTTATGTAGATATCGTTTATGTATGTTAGTTTGATGCATTTCAATCAAATTCATAGTCTTTATTTTTATAATTATGCATTTTTTTTAAGCTCTCCTAGTTAAACGTGAAATGCCAAACAAGAATGATAAATGGTATATCGAAAAAATACAAATGTCTTCTTAACATGAATTTACTATACATGTTTTATTTATGATAACATAATAAATATAAACATATATACGTAGATTTTTATACGTCGAAATTATTTGCGAGGTTGCTCGCACCATGACAAAATAAAACTGAGAGATAATATTATTTACTATCTGTAATAAATGCAAATATTTATTTGTGAGGTTGGGCCACAAGCCTCACACCATGACAAAAGAAAACCGACAGATATTATATTCTATCTGTAATAAGTGTATAATTTTTTTAAAATAATAAACCTACTGTAAAATATCGATTTTATTTCTATATCTAAAATAAATTTGACATAAAATATTGATAATAAAATAATTAAAAGTATAAATAATGATAAAATAGAAAGTTTAATAATTTTTAATAGTTATCTTTTACAAGTAAAAGTGGACAAAAATATATATTTGAACAATTAAAATGCATACTATTATTGTATTTTGATAAATTCATTGTAAATTCCAAAAATTAAGATGATACTATATATCATATTATTGTATTTATTTTAATAACGATTTAGTTTGTTAACATTAACTATTCAAATTTCTTTTAATGATTTAATCTTTCAAATTTGTGTAGAGTTATTAGTTTAATCCTTCAAAAAGTTAAATCATAAATGTTTTGAAAGTTAGATAATTAAACTAGATAAAATTAGAATGGTAAAATCATCTTGAATGATAAATTTGAGATTAAACAATTAAACTTTTAAAGTATAAAAGTAGATATCTTTGTAAACTGTTAAATAACTAAATTTTGACATTGATCCCTTCCATTTATTATAACTTTTCATTTTCTAAAAATCCTGTCATTCAATTACTCCATTACTCAATCTAATTACAAATTAACAAGAAAGAATGTTAAATACTTAAAAATATAGCAATGTGTTATTTAAAGTGAAAGAAAAACTATGAACTTGGAATAAATGTGTACAAAGGTCATCCATCTACTTTTGCATTATTTAAATCTCTACGTTTATTTTTCTTTTCAAAAAAGTAGGTATAATGCTATTTCCCTAGTTTTTTTCTTTCACGAAATTGGATATTAAATAGTATCGAAATTCTTGTCAAAAATAAAAAAGTTAAAAATTTATTTTTTAACTGTGCATATTTAATAAACTAATTCTTTAAATTACAGTTTTTACAAACTAATTCATCATTTAGTGCCTATATAAGAGTTAATGACATTAAGAATTTAAATATTAAAGTCGACCGATAAAATAAAAGTCAACACAAACAATTAATTTTTGTGTTGATGAAAAGAAATAGAGACAACCAATAGTACATGTGAGCCCCATGAGAAATAATGAGTTTTTTATTTTATTTAGAACATACTAATATACTCCTCTCATATAATTACTAAACAAAATACTCCTTAATAAAAAGATATCACGTAAAAACAATCAAATAAATTAGCTATTTACTCTTTTTTAACATTAAATAATTCGTCCAACCTATTATTATCAAATGTCTATTCATTTTTTATCATTAGTGTCCTGATGCGTTACACCCGCCCACACTATATTTTTTTGCTAATTTATTTTCATTTATGTGTGTGTTAAAGATACTCTATATAAATTTTAGACATGTATAACAAGTCCGTTGTCTTTTTTATCAAAAGATCAATAATTATAAAATGATAAACATTAATATTAAAAATACAAAAAATATGATATTTTTATCAATAAAATAAGATTATTGTTACTAGTTATTGTCGTAATTAGTAACAATAATCTTATTTGTTTTATAAAGATATTTGATTTTTTTGTATTTTTTAATATTAATGTTTATGTTTTTATAATTAGTAACTATAATCTTTTGATAAAAAAAATAA
This sequence comes from Logfia minima, assembly GCA_963921325.1. NCBI lineage: Eukaryota > Viridiplantae > Streptophyta > Magnoliopsida > Asterales > Asteraceae > Logfia > Logfia minima. The sequence continues at coordinate 28,339,357 of OY992774.1, forward strand.
ATTTGTTATATGTGTCTAAAATTTATATAAATGAAGTTACTGCAACAACTATATATTTTATAAAAATTTTAGAAGAATAATTTTAAAAAACTTATAAGTTAAAAGACAAAGTAAAAAATATGGTGTTGGTGGGTGTAACACCTCAGAACGCTCATGATGAAAAATGAATAGACAAATGACGTTAATTAGTTGGTCGAATAATTTAGTGTAGGAAAAAATTAATGATTGTCTCTATTTTGTTTTAACAAAAAATTATTGTTTATTTTTTAATTTTAATTTTATTGGTTGATTTAAATATTTAAATTCATTGGCATCATTAACTCTCATATGCATACTTAATAGTGGATTATTTTATTAAAAATATGAATTAAAATATTAGCTTTTAAAATATGCACAATTAAAAAATATAATTTGTAATTTTGTCACGAATCTTTTTAATAAATTGCATTACTGGTGGGGTGGTGGTAAAATATTATGGAAATACTTGTAAAATGGTAAAGTCAAAGGATTGACTATTTGATCATCCATCACATCAGACGGTATAGAAAAGAGTATGGTGCGGACGCCTGTAGGCTGTAGCAAGTGAGAAGTACCCAAATGTTTCCCAAAATAAACACCCATCCAACGGCGTCGTTTCATCTTGTCTATATTTCTATTTGTATTTCACGAGGCATCTATAAAAAGCCACGTCAGTATCTTGATGACGGAAATAAGTCCTGAATACCCTCTTTAGATCTCATATATCATCCATCATCATACCACACATTCACGATTACTATACACATTTCCTAACCCCACCCCGTTTAAATTTATAAAAAAAAAGATTTTATATATATACACACACACACAAGTGTCTCCAGTGTGCTCTGTTTCACAACCTTATCTCAAATCTTAATAGTTTTTACAAAAAGTAATAATGGGGGAGGTTGGTTTTTGATTTTATTGAATCTTTGATTATAAAGTTTGAATCTTGGACTATAAAGTTTGAACTTTACGATTATTTCTGATGTGGGTGTTTTTTTGAATTTTTTTAGCAAGTGGAAAAGCCGCCGGAGGAGAAGAAACCGGAGGAAGAAAAGAAGGAAGAGCCGACGAAGGCCGATGAGAAGAAGGCGGAGGAGTCAAAAGATTCACCGCCGGCGCCGCCACCTCCACCGCAGGAGATTGTTTTGAGAGTTTTCATGCATTGTGAAGGCTGTGCAAGAAAAGTCCGTCGGTGTCTTAAAGGCTTTGATGGTTTGTTCCTCGTAACCTTTCTTAAATAAATCTTTTAGTAATTGATTAAATATTGTTTGGATTCATTAATTATGTTGATTAAATTAATTAGGAGTTGAGGATATACAAACGGATTGTAAGACACATAAGGTTGTTGTGAAAGGAGAAAAAGCAGATCCGTTGAAGGTTCTTGAAAGGGTGCAAAAAAAGAGTCACCGTCAAGTTGAGTTACTTTCTCCGATACCAAAACCGCCGGAGGAGGAGCCTAAAGTGGAAGAAAAAGAAACACCAAAAGTTGAAGAGAAAAAAGAAGAGGTTTGTTAATTAATTTATTAATTAAATTAATAATAATAATTTGTTTATTTATTGGTCACTAGTGATATAACTATACATTTGAATTAATTTGTTGATAAATGTTTTTCATGTGATTTGTGATATTCAACAGCCACCTCAGGTGATTACAGTGGTTCTAAAAGTAAACATGCATTGTGAAGCTTGTGCTCAAGAAATTAGAAAAAGAATTCTTAGAATGAAAGGTATGCTCATATTCTTGTTTTTAAAGTTACAATTTTAAGGAAAAGAAAAGAAAAGATTTTTCTTGACCATTTTATGAATCTTGTTTGACTAGTTCTCTTTTCTTTCAATCACAACCATCACATTCTTTTGAGTGTCAAAGAGATTTAATCAAAAAATAACTTTTTCCTTTTTAATTAATAATACTAAATTACTAATCTATCACAATCTGTATATTCTATTTATTTGTATTTGTGAATTATTTCAAGATTCCAGATCTCCTTTTCATTTCAACAATCAATTTTAATATCACTCAAAATATTCCTATAAAATCCCAACCACCAAATAATTAATATTAATATTAATCTAAATTATTATTTTTATTAATAGGTGTTGAAAGTGCTGAATCAGATCTCAAAAACTCACAAGTATCCGTTAAAGGAACATTTGAGGCGGCGCAACTAGTTGACTACGTTCACAAACGGACGGGAAAAAACGCCGTCATCGTAAAACAAGACCCCGAACCTAAAAAAGAAGACGACAAAGGTAAAGAAGAGAAAAAAGATGACGGCGCCGCCGAAAAGAAAGAAGAATCAAAAGACGGCGCCGCAGAAAAGAAAGAAGAATCAAAAGATGAGAAGAAAGATGAGGGTGAAGCAAAAGGTGACGGCGGCGGAGAAGATTTGAATTTGATGGATTTAAAAAAGAATGAATATTATTATTACCACCACCCGCAGAATTTTACGATTCCGGCGAGGTACACCGCAGAATCGGCGTATGGGTACCCACCAGCACCACAAATGTTCAGTGATGAGAACCCCAATGCGTGTACTGTGATGTAAAAAAAGTTAATGGCGAGGGGTCAATATGGAAAGAAGGAAAGTTGAGGGTTAAAATTGGAAAAAGGAAAAGTTAAAGGAAGAGCACATGGGTGGTTGTCGTGGAGTTCATGTGGGTTTTGTTGTCTGTGCCGGGGCTTCTGTTTATGCAGGAAGAAAAAAAAAAGTTGTCAAATTTTGTGAGGCCTTTTGTACTTTTTTTATTTTTTACTTTTATTTTCATTTTGGGTCCTTTATTGATTACTACTACTCCTATAAAGTGATGGTGGTAAGTAGTAGTTACAAAATATGAGTAAAATAATAATGGGAAGTTATATATATAAATAAATAAATAAATTTCGACTTTATATGTACATAATGTTAATTGGTTATTTACTTTATTTTAGTTTTTATTTATTTTTTGTCTATGTGATTTTGAGCTTTAACTAGCTAGAAGAGAATCACATGTATGATTATTTGTTGGTAATTCGTATAGTGATTTTGGATTTACTCTAACGACTAAAAAATCTTTCAGTTTGTTTAAGTTTTCTCTTTATTCCTTTTGTTCATTTGCTAATAAACAAGTAATTTTTTTTATAGACCAAGACAGTTAACTAAAGTTAACTGTAACATGTTTTTAAAAATCTATAAAGGTTTACTCAAGATTTTATTATTGTATTATTTCAACTTTATAAGTTTATACATTATGTATCAAAATTTAAATTATTTACTATTGTACGATTTTAAAAGGAAGTTATTAAGGGTCCGTTTTAGTTACAGAAAACTCCTCATGTTTTTCAGAAAAGTTTTCAAGAAAAATTAAAAATCAGGAAACATATTCAAATCCGAATTTTTAAAAAAGTTTTCTAATAAAATAAATTTTTTTGTTTTCTTTTCGATAACTACAAATTAGGAAATTCATTTTCAATGTTTTCTACAATTTTCTAATTTTCCTTTTTGAAAAAGGAAAACTCCATCCCTCACATTTAAACACGTTTTCAAAATTTTCATTTTTTTTTTAGAAAAGTAAATTACTTCGCATTCCCTAAAAAAATGGAAAAGGAAAAATTAGAAAACCTTTTCATAACTAAACTCACCCTAAACATACTAGTTTGACAAAGAAATATTATCTTCAACATTGTAATAATGCTTTGAAAATTATAATTACGTGAGTATTAACTAGTAAGATTAATAAAAATGAGTAGTACATTTTGATACAATATTATATAGGGTTCAATGATCATAATGTTGATAAAAAGAGTCTTGTGATCCCAAATTACTATTAATGAAATCTATTTGTGTCTTTAATTTACAAACAACATGTATAAAGAGAAACTAATTAGTTACTTATGTTGACACTTAACGTCATCAAACAAACTAATTAGTAGGTCCACTATATACGAGAATAAATTGCATCTACCACCAACCACCAATCAACTTAAATGATGATTGTTAGCTTAATTAATAAATAATTAATTAAATTTGTATAAAGCAAAATTATCTTGTTTGAGATGTCTAAATATTTGCTTACAATATTAGACACATGATAGATCTAAGATTCAAGGTACATCATGTAGATCGAGTATACGACGGAATGGTTTACGATTTACTTATATAGATTTTGTAAGTTTATTATACGAAGATGTCAAATATGTTTTTGACGACATATATAATAGGTGCAGTTGGCCAATCATGTTAATTTATTATTACATTTTTTATTCTTAAAACTTTTTAAAAAATATATATATATTCCTTTCTTCTTTTTAGACTAAATATATAAGTTATGTGTTATTGGTCGCGTAATTAGTTTCCTTTGACATATAAAACTTATATAAGATTGCTTTTCTACAAAAGAGAAGTAATAGATAAAGAAAATAGCAATAAGAATATAAATTATTTTACATTGACATTTAATTGTTGACGGTAACATCATATCCAATCAAAATTGGCATATTAACTTTTTGTATAGAGGGAAATTCTAATTGAACACCTCTAGATTATTAGGTGGACGCACTATGTGTATGTGTATGTAACTGTGTTAGTTCCACCATTCCCTATGTATCTTTGTATATGTCAGTCACATCATCACTTAGAGATGTCCAATTAGTAGTCCAATGTATAAAATACGTCCCGTACATAAAAAATGGCACATCAAAAGGTTGAAACAATAGTTGCAAAGGGAATATTGTACCAATCACATAATTGAACTTTGACACTTAAAAACAACCAAACTATATGGATACTCTGTCTTGCAAGTTGCAATTGCATCACAACCACAGTATCCACTTCAAAATGCAAACACTATATTTGATCATTAAGCTAGCTAGTTTATTATTTTATTATCAAAGATAAATTAAAGTCATCATATATTTAGTTTCAAATAAAGCATGATGATAAGAAAAGGATGAATGCATTATTTCGTTTTTTAGTAACACATACAAACTCAGACATTAATACAAAGTACGTGGTTATATATTATTCTATATTTAATCTCATTTTCCATAAAGAATATGTTAGTACTATTCATAGAGTTCATAATAATACTATTTTATCCGTCTTAATTTGAGTGTCTACTTTGAAAATATCACATTAAGCATAAATTTTTTTAATTAATATGAAAGTAAACACTTAAATGATTCAACGTAATACAAAAATATACGGTATGAAAACTTAATAAGGAATCGAGAAAGTAACAAAATGAGAAATACGTACATAGAATTACAAAAACGGAATCCGAAGTGGTTGATGTGGGTCTAATGGATGATAATATATGTATATATATATATATAAGTTGATAGTGATATTATTGGGTAAAAATAAAAAAAGCGATTAGTGGTGTCTGGTATTTTGCCTTGATAACTCCAAATCACTTGTCCTCACCATTTGGACTATATCACATGCATGCAACTCCTTCCAACATTTAAATCGTACCTTTTATTTATTTATTTACATTAGTTTTCTTTATTAAGGGAGTTCCATTACGAAGCAACTTGTTTGAAAGGCATTATTACTGCAAGTTGCAGCCGAAGACTGAAGTTGTCTGTTTTGTTTCCTGCGCAATGCAAGTATGTAGTACGTATTAGTATAAAGTATTATGTATTTATACTTAAGATAACTTCCAACTCCTAATAGACGAAGGTTTTTTAATGTCACCTAAATGTCACATCAATGCTTATTTAAAAAGACTAAACAAAAACTAAACACCGGCAACATATGACATTTCTTCAAAAAAAAATTGGATCATACTATTTACCAATAATACAATTCTGCTTCTTAAAAAAAACTGCCAATAAATTTTAAACCTAATTCTAAACTATCCTCTTTCCACCAACGAACATGATTACAACGTTTATATTAAGACTTCGTGAACCTTAATACAAAGTAATTAATTATCTGTAAAACCATGGTTTAATTACAACACCATGCAATCACCGTGAAGTACATCGTATGTTATTATGAAAACGCTATATGTAGAGTACATTTTAGCTATTACGGAAATACTATAAATGACATTGTAAAGACTCAAACAATGAAACAACTGTTCAGCAGTCAAAATAAATTGTTAACAACCATAAAATATAAATCTTTGAAAATGAAGAATAATATAAATCACACGCAATGTCGACTATAAACATATTTAATTTATGAATAATCCATAACACTTTTCACTATAAAATCGTTTTGCGAGAGACTAAGAGAGTTATGACAGAATATGAGAAGGTTAATTCTCAAAATAAAATAAAATTGGTTTTTATATTGAAACCATAGAGTCTAGTACTACACTTTACACCCCTCAAGTTCTAGACTTCAGAAATGAACCACAACAAACTTGACCAGCGATCAAGGCACCTTCATCTATGCAAGAATGTTAAAGTAGCCACTCAACTAAAGCACATCGAAATAGTCTTCCTAACAAAAGAAGTCAAAATTTGAACTTGCAATAACATGAAGAACAACCAAATAATAAAACACAAGCAAGAATAAGATTGGAATAAACTTATAATTTTGACAATAATCAACGATATTCTAGATATATACTCTAAATCGTGTGAGAAAACATTGTAAGATTGAGGTAATTCACTTCCTATGGTGTTCGCATTTGGTTACGCGACATCAACAATCAGATAACTTAAATTATCATTATTTTCAAAACACGAAAACAGAGCAGATCAAAGCCTAGAGATTATTTTTGTGTGTGTTCTTTTCGAGACGAATGAAAATGTAATTATCTATATGACAAGTGAGGATTTATATAAGTTATACGAGTGTACGTACACTACACAACTCATGGCACTTAATACAATTCTATAGGAACTTTTTATCTAATATCATATCTAATCTAATGTAAATCTTAAATATCTAAACTAATTGATGATACCGAAAGGAACATACAGAAGTAGTAGCTCATTAAGTTTGTATCCATATGGGATTTGAAAATCATCATATTTCAATGTGAAATGGTTTGCATTCTGACATGAACTATAAAAAGAATATTAAAAGTCACGTTATTTCTACTAAAATGATGATGATGTAATGACCTAAATATATATTATCTTGATCGTCAATTTTTGCGACTAAAAAGATTCTCAATCAGATCATGTTTCGTCCTTTATATGACAGTCGATATTTACTTTTCTATTACCGTGTTTCTCATGCATATATCATCATTATCATTATTAAATATATTATTGTATTTTGTAATTTATACGGAGTCTAGACAATGATAATGTTTAATTCGTACCTTATTGAGGCCAACATATAATGATCGATATAGACAGTAGACACGGTCACTAAACTATATTAGTTATATTATTTTAATATAAGATGATTTCATGGTTTATTACCACTCTTCGACAATGATAATATTTAATTCGTACATATTCTCTCGTTAATTATCAAATTCTTTTATACTTGACTGAAGACAACTACACGAACTTTTGATACTTACAGTATTTGTTCGGTATTACTTATGTCTAACATACATCAAGGATTAATGAAAAAAATGTGAAGACAATGAAGAAAATCATGTTTTAAGCCCCCATCGTGCCACAATCAGCTATCCGGTGGTCCATGACGACTCGATCATTTGCTTGAGGAGTATATAACGGTTCGATTAGGTATGCTTGCTTATTTGTGTAGTAGTCATATCTTTGATATCATCTTAGTTTATTTGCAGCTCATTTTACACCACATTAGACACTTATCAAGAGAATGCTTTTATATGCCCGATTGCGAGCATGCATGCATCTACAGTTTGAATTATGATAAATTGCACAAATGCAGCTTTCTGGTTTAAAACAATATTCTATTCATCTTGTCAACAAAAGAACAATTAATTAATCGTTGATAAGAACAATATCAATGATAGTGTAAAATATAAAATGTTATGAATTATATATGGTAAGAAAATTTTATACCTACTAATAACCAAAGTCTGTAGTGTTTTAGTGGGTGTATGTCCTCTTTGATTTGTTAGTTATATATTATTAATTATAAAACAGTAGCAACTTTGATTAACGTACATATGTGTAAGTATACTACTGTAGTTTTAGTTGACTCAGTATACTTATTGTGAATGCCAAATGTTCTTTGATAGTTCTATTTCACCTTTTAGATTTTATTATTGCTTTTTAATTATTATTGTCATATTCACCTCAATCGGATACATAAAATTTACAAATAAACTAGCATTAAAACGTTACAATAGTGAACATCATATTCACTAACATTACTTTTTTCTGTCAAACTAAGATTATATTAAACATCAAACTCATCTCTAATATATACTTTAAAGGCAAGCAACCTTTATAGCAATAGCAAATGGCATACTTATATTATAGACCTTTCTCCAGAACTTTAATGGGTCTTACTATATATACATATACACACACAACAACAACAGTATTCAATCCCGTCTATGATAAAATATGAGGAAGGTAAAATATAAACAGTTATATTTATATCTGAGAGTTTATTTATATCTATACACATTAACAAAATTGAGTTTTCATTTTTAATAATTCTATAAGAGTGATGCCTTTCTAAAAAAAAATCTATAACATGAAAAGTATTTAAAAATAGGTTTTAGCATGATGTATTAGTTCATGTAAAACTATTTTGGTGAGAAATATATTATTTCTCATATTTGAGTTTTATATATACCATCATCAATTCATTTAAGATTATGTTAATGGACCCTATGATTTTTGTATTTTGTGAGCTTTTTAAAAGCCGACTTTGTTAGGCTCACAGATATCCTTTTATGTCTTTAATTTTTAAGGACACCCTTTTAAGTATATAATTTTTCGATCGGATTATTTATTATTTAGAAATCTTATCCGAATATTTATTATTTGGTTCATCTTTTTTTCCCTATCTAATAGAAGTATAACCAATGGTACCATAACAATGAGATATAAATATTGCGATTAATTGTTGGTTACTATTTTTTATGACCTTGATATTTTGGACTTTCCATTTATTATACAAATGATCTCATTTATTGAATTATTCATTATTAATTATACCATATTGAAAATGATTTCACATACGAATTACTAAGTAATAATGCTGGCAAAGTGAAAGTGAACCTTTGAGAGCATCACGTGCATCTATTATCTCCTTGCAGCACCTTTTCTACAGATTTCTGATCCCTTTACATCCTTACGTATATACGGAGTACTTTCTTTTTCTTCTTCAATTTATACTACTTTTTTTCCACATATTCTCTTATATGTTACTTTAAATCATCTCATATATTTCAACTCCCGCTAACTTTTGAAACACAAATGATTCATCTATCAAATTTTAATAAAAATTACAACTTATTTTTCATCAAATTTTATAAAACAAACGACTATAAAGCGTTAGAATAACATTTGATGTTGGAGGCTTCGACCTCCAACAACCTTTTGATATGAACTATCTCCATTTCAAAATAAGTGTTCATAGATACTTAGCTTACGTACTACTCCGTATTTGTCAAATGTCATAAATATATGTTGTTGAACGAGCATAAATAAATCTGCACTTATAAACATAGAATTGCTATTCAGAATCCAATAAGATAACATTGAACAAGCATAAAAACAGTATATATGATAACAGAATATTGTGATCGGCTGAAGTAAATTTACATGTAAAATCATACGGAGCATATATGATCTGGTTTTCAAAGATAGGAAATGTGATACTTTTCATCACCTAAAGATAATTGAGCTGGTTTAAATATATTTGGGTTGTGTTGGACTTAGATCAGGCCCGATAGTAACTATAGGCCTGTAATGGGCCGACGAACATATTTATAGTTAAATTTCATGCCTGTGTATGGCTCAATGGCTGTATTCCGCTTGGAAGTTGGTGGCAAGAAACCTAACAAATAAAAAAGTTGCATCAAAAACTTATAAAAAAGAGGTTTACATAAGGTTAATAAATCATCATGAATCTATATATAAATGTAATCCTACATAATTTTTCACATGTGTATTAGTATAAGTTTTATATATCTTCACATGTAATCTCTTACACGTTCTAGGTTAAATCTGAAGATACTCATTCTTCATTTGCATTTGTTCATTATTTTAAGTCAAACTCAAAGAGTCAAAAGCATCTGAAATGGGCACATAAAACTGTTGATTGATCAGTGCTATAAAAAACAAAGATTAGCGTACTGAAGCCTTTAAATATGAATCTATGGTTGTTAAATTAACTACATATAGAATTGAAGAGTCGGTTGCAATTCAGATAAATTTGTTTAATATTGTATTATTTATTTAATTAGGGAAAATATGTCATGCATCAAATTGTGCGAATTCAAATCTGCTGTTAACTTTTATCAAATGAACTGATTATTTATATTTAAGAAATTGAGAGTCAAATATTAAAATATAAATAGTATACATATTTTCTATTAATCAAGAGTATAAAAGTTTAATACTATTTACAACATCAATTCTTTGCCCACTTATTAATTATTATTGTTATTAAGATATAACAGACGTAGTTAAAGATACAAGATGAATCTGTGGCTAATAGCCTAATACAACCTTATTACGGAGTATAAAATAATGGTGTTGCTCTGTGATTTGAGTCGTTTATGACATATGTGACCGACCGTTAATTTACATTAAAAATCGTGACACGTGATTTTTGTCTGGGAGAAGGAACAATCTCATAATCTTTCTTTTTAAAAGCTCTCTTTTAGTAATTCCATATCGTGATGGGTTTAAGATTTTCAATCTTGACACAAGGATTCGAGCAAATCGAGCGAGTAAACACCTTTAAGGACAGGGAATCTTTTCCCGTACAAGACTCGTTGAAGTTAATTGATCGGGTTCTATAAAAAAGATACAAAAACTTTATTTGTTTATTTTATTATCATTATCGCTAAAAAATAACTTGATCTACAAATTTTTTTAGAAAATCTTAATCCTGGTAAGTATACACAGATACACCATTGTTTAAAAAAGGACTAGAAATGTGAAATGTTAGGTCATGCTTTTTCATTCATAGAGATAAGTGTTTCCCCTTTTTAACAGTTTTTGGATTAAACTGAACTTAATGTACCTTGTTTTCCTTTTGCTTTTCAACGTTCTTTACTTAATTTGTTATTTTAATTGAAGTGCGACGTAATTTAAAAATATATTTAGTGCACCGTCGTTCGATAAAATTATTAAAAATCACTGCATGATAGTTACAGAAAATAAGTATATCATCGTTTGATAAAATCATGACATCATAGTTTAAAGCTAGTGAATTATAATTTTTTAAATAATTAATGCACCATTTTTTAATAAAATAAAATATAAATCACTAAATTCTCTCCATCATAAACAAAAATCCACCATCATTCAATTAAATTAGTGCATCACGTTAGTTGTTCACTTTGGAATTAATATATACTTCATTATATGTAACTTACCTTTTACGTATTTTTATTAAATTAATTAATACTTAACTACTCGTATTTATGATTAAAAAGATAAAAGGTAATATAGAAATATACAATCAAGATATTTAGATTTTCATGGATCTTGTCCCATAGTCATTAGATTGGAGGATTAAAAACTCAGCACCACCTTCATCACCATTACACATTTACTTTTAGATAGCTTTATCAATTATAAATAAAATAAAATACCTAATCTCACCTGTCTTCTTTCTCAGACTGAATAGGAAAACTCATCAAATGTTGAAATGGTCATAAATTTGCAGTCTCTCTCTAAACAAATCTGAGAATTGAAAATATTGTTCTTCTTCGCCCAATATTTTAGAAGTAGAAGCTTTTAGTACCACATCATCTGCAGCGATAATTTTGGAGGTGAACCGCCGGAGTCTGACACCGGCGAGTTCGACGGAGCAGGAATCGAGGTGTTCAATTGTCGACGGAATTAATTGAAGACTGTAAACACCGTTTTGATGTTGTGGTTAATATAAACGAAATAACAATATTTGATTCTTTTTTTCTTTTTGATTGAATGTTGAATTTTGTTTTAGATATAGCTTGATCAATATTTAGGAGAGCATAAGAAACGTAAAAAAAGCAAAAAAATAAAATAAATTAAAATTGACTATCAGATTCCGGCGCACGGAAGCCGTTGCAGCGACGGAGGTAGGCAGAGACTTCGGTAGGAGGTGGTGGACGACGACTACTGGCGGCAGAGTGGCTGGCCGGCCATCTGCATTTGGCGGCGCAACTTAAGTCTATATATTGCGAGTTTTTCTTTCAAACTTGAACAAAAAGGCAAGACCTTAAGTTTATTAGACCAAAACTAAGTTTACATAACAATGAAAAACAGATTGATTAGCAATATCTTGAATATTGTTTGTATATGTATCTTACTAGAGTGAACAATAGATCAAGAATTGAAGACCTTAAACATGGCAATTGATGAATTCAACGAATTAATGTACTGCCAGTGCAGCCCTCCTATATGCAAAATAGAATACAAAATGCCTCTATGAGCTTGTCATTCCTTATAAATCAAGTTTTAATATCTTGTCTACAAAATAGAGAGAACCTATAAAAACGTAAGCTAGTTAAGAAAAGTTGGATCCTGAAATCATAATTTTAACTTATTGCCTAATTATGTTTGTAATAAAGCAAGCATTCTACACATGATTACACACAATATATATATAATATCTCATAAATAGTGGAGAGTAACAGAATCGGTGGTGGAGAGTAACGGAATCGGAAATGTTCAGTTTCAACATACAGGGATCTCGTTAATGCTCTAATGGTCATAAAAATTTAAGAGGGGCTAAGTTCTCTTCCTATATATCTAAATTTACAATTATACTATATGAAGCTTTACAAGACTCAACCTTTTACATATGCTGAACTTGTACAGATTGAAAAGTATGAAATTGCCTTAACAATAATAAACCCATGTCTTGTAAGTCATCATCAGTTCCTACAAATAGCACTCATAGATTAAATAGCCACAAGAGGTCGACGGTATTCATGATATTGCAACCCAGTCTGTGTTAAAATATACCTCTAAGTCAAAGTTGAAATCGAGTATAACTTAAATAGAAAACTTATTTAATTGTTACCCGTCTGTGTTACGATCACAACGTGGATGAGGATGCCGACAAGGAAGAAAGGGATAAGAAGAACGATGAGGAGGAAAGGAATGAGGAAGGAAGAAGGCCTCCAACAGATCGATTTGAAAAGAAAAAAGAGGTGTTAGGGTTTCGTTTTCAGGAAGCGTCAATTGTACGTGAGGAAGGAGTTGTAACTGAAATTAGGAAGGAAAAAAAGGCTTTATAACCTGGACCAACAAAAAAAAATAACTAATGTCATGTGAAGGGGCTGCTACAATAAAAGAGTGTCTCTTTCTACTAGTATATACTAGTGAAGTTATGGCTGTGCAAACGCACAGCTCACGTTGAATTACCTTTTATAATTCAAAAACTGAAACAAATAGAGCACGTACATTATCACAAGAGAATAATGAAAAATATTTAAATGATGATCATATTAAACAAGTTTTGTTTCAATATATATATATTTTTTGTGTGATTTTTGCAATTAAAAAGTCTTTAACTAAAACATTTATAAAAGATTAACAAAATTATATGTCATTATGTTGTAGGAAACAATGAAAAAAATATTGAAAGTTAAAAGTAGTAAAAAGAAAAAAGAAATAAAAAGAAAAGCAAAAGGGGGGGGGGGGGGGGGGGAATAAACAGATGTTGTTGGCAAGGATCGAACACAGATGGCTTGCAAATTGAGCCGTAACCAACCTACCACTCTATCTGCTGGTTAGATTTGTAATATATTTTATTTTTATTTAATTTAAACTATTATCCTAGTTTGTTTTGTCAAAAGCCATATGTCATCCCCTAATGTTGCTACAGTAAAAACATTTCCTTTCTTATAATAGATAGATATATACTAGGTTTTAACCCGTGCGATGAATGAAAATCCAAAAAAATAAAAACGGGGATTAAAAAGAAATATTTATGAGTTACATGCCTAATCAATCGTTACAAAATCAACTTTCCTTACTTATTCACATGTTTCATCAAAAATAACATCATCACTCATGAAATTCCACATATATAAAGTTCAACAAAAAGTCAATGAAAACATATTAAATTGAATTCTTAATAAAAATAAATAAGTGTACTAATGTGATCAATAATCATGCTTTAGGTTCTTTATTTGCATGTGTCTTTTTACCTATAAATTCATTAGAACCATGATGTAAACATATATATTAAGCTAAAAATTAGTGAAAACACACATTCAACAAAACCATTAAGATAAATAAGTATAATAGTATGATTAATAATCATATCTTAATTTTGATTTCTATTCAAACAATTGATGATTATCAAAACTATAAACATGTGAGTTGTAATTCAAATATAACATACGTTAAAACACAATGTATACAAATAAACTTTCAACTACAAATAGAACATGGTGCTGAATTGAATATGTAATAAGCACACACAAATCAATAACATAGGGGCTCGCTTACAATGTTGTATGTCAAAAAAAGAAAGAAAAAATAAATCAAATATAGTTGAAAGAGACTAAAATTGATAGTTGTTTAATGGCAAACGTATCTCGGTGAATTTTTTTTGATATCATCTTATTGCCACTTGCATATCTAAAGGAGCTCGATTTAATTGAAATCTGCTTTTGGACTGGCACGTATGTTTCCTCTACTTACCAATATATTTTCACATATTTGTTAGGATCGATGATATATGTGGAACAATAAAATTTTAATTGTTAATGGCAATCCAAGAATCACTTGAATGTAATTCAAGGAAACTAGGATTAATATTGATTATCGTAATCATCTTCTATACTAGGATAGTGCATGTCATTTATCGATATGTATTTTGACTCTCTCCTTGAACCCAACTTAAGTTGATTACGATGGAAGGGTAATTCTATTAATTTAGGATTCTTTTTGCATTATCGTATTTGAAACGAAATATAATTGTTCATTTTATTATTTATTTGTTTATTTAAATTGATTCTCAAATTTATATCTATATCTATATTTGTAGATTTTAATAAATTTAGATATAATAGTTTAATATTATTGTATTTGAAATGAAATATAATTGTACATTTTATTATTTATTTGCTTATTTAAATTGATTCTCAAACTTATATCTATATTTATATTTGTAGATTTTAATAAATTTAGGTATAATAGTTTAATATTATTTTTCAATTAGTGTTTTGAGTAGAATTGACATATACATTTTTATCATATATAAAATAGATTAATTATTAGCCAAATCTAATTTTAATTTATTAATTGAAAATATTATGAACTTGTCCAATGACATCTTTACTTACGTAGCAGATTCTGGAGCAATTTTTTGTACTCCTAAAATATATATGGATATAGATATATATATATTGATAGATATATGTATCTTTTCTTTATAAATTTTTTTCTAATTGCAACTTTAAAGCAATGATTAAAAATTATAACTAAACTACTAAACTAAATAAATTTCAAACTTGAACAATTATAAAAAACGATTTCAGTATCTATATTTTTTTATGTTTTAGGAAAATTTTCATAACACAAAAACTAAGTAATTATTTTGAAATATAAAAATATTGCAATTTATTAGAGTAGTAAAAAAAGACAAGCGTGTCTCCACATCTCACGTGAGAAAAGACCATCAAACATTCTGGAAGTCGACCATCTCACCTGAACCGTAGGATCCCCGACACGATCCAAGATCTACCCGAATCCAATACCACCTTCATCTATCGACACGTGTCATCACCTTTCACTTCCTATTTAGAACCTCTTTTTCCATAAGTCTTCCCAAGTCCATCACCTAAATACTTTCGGCAAAGCCCCCAAAATCAGTTCACACTTCAATCTTGCAATAATAATAATAATCCAACAACAAAACATAAATATATTTCTGATTTGATCCTTTCACTGAAAAAGAAAAAAAATTAGAAAGCATGAGTCGATTCTGGACTTTGATGTCTGGTCTCTATCAATTAGCCGGGTAAATCTTTCATTTCATAAAAATTAAAATTAAAAAATTAAAAAAAATATATTATTTTTTGTTGCTAATGTTATTTATTTTTGGTGTTATTTATCATGGTATGCAGACCAATAACAATGTTATTGTACCCGCTATATGCATCTGTAGTTGCAATTGAAAGTGCATCAAAAGAAGATGATCAACAGTGGCTATCTTACTGGATCTTGTACTCCTTTTTGACTCTTATGGAGATGCTTCTTCAACCCCTTCTTGAATGGTATTTTTTTCTATTAGTATTATTTAATATATTTTGGTGAACTTATTTGATCATATGTTCCTGTTAAATTCGTTGAGTCAAATTGTATAATCGGTCACTTTGCTACTATTTGCTTACCTTGCAAAAAAAAAGACAAACAAATTTGGTGTTAAATTAACATTGAGATAAATTTGATGCAAGTGCATAAATCGAAAATATAATTGCATCAACATCAAAAATTTCATTAAATTTAGGGAAAATATTAGTTGCAGTCAACAACACTTAACATTTTGTGCTATTAGTTTTAAGTTAGGACTGTTTATGTAAATATTATATATCGAATGACTGAAAGTATAACTTTTTCTAAAACTTTCTTTCTAACTTCACCTAAATTCGGTGAAGTCAACGGCACGGGTGTCATCCTCTTATACTTGAGTTTCATTTTGGCCTTTAAATTTGTATCTTTAGAGCGTTTAGTGTTTTGATTGATCATGCACTTTCAAATGTTTGACAACTTATACAAAAAATTTAAATGATGTTTTAGGATTCCAATATGGTACGAGATAAAGCTGATAGCAGTAGCATGGCTAGTGCTACCGCAATTCAGGGGAGCTGCTTTTATTTACAATAAATTTGTTAGAGAAAAATTGATCAAAGAATATTACCCTGGAATTGGTGGTGGAAGTGGGGCCGACTACAACAAGTCTAGTTCACCAAATGGAAAGATGAAAAGCAAGCTTGTTGATATAATTACCCCTAAGAAATCTAGTTAATCTCTTAAGTTAATCAAGCTTAGATGGAAGACGGTAAATTAACAGCAGATGATCATGTTTAGTATGCAATTTGATGTTTGAATTTAATCTAATGTTTTGTCTTGATTTGATATGATATGATATGATAAAGTGTGTGAGTTTGTAACTTAATGTATAAACCTTTCGGGTACAACCCGAATTGAATCTGTTGGTTTGTGCAAGTGTGCAACCATTTCTAGGCCCTATTGCCTTTCGATAACATATACTTTGGTTAACAGTCTCAACTTCATAAAACGTACATATTTCAAGGAATGAAAAGGCTTCTGGTTTAGCACGGCGCAGAAAAAAGGCCCAAGTTTTTGGGCTTTAGACTTTTTCCAGGCTTGTGGGTTAGCGCGGTCCAGGTGGGATCAAAGTACTATCGCTAACTTCAGACCCATTTAGGACAATCGGGTTCGGACCAGTTCGTGCTCAAGTCTATTCACGAGCCTCTAAATACCATCATCTACAAGGGTGCACGCAAAAGTCAAAAAATTAAATTATAACAAAAAAATTGAACTGAAAGTGAGAAATTGACAGTTTGATTTTTAATAAGTGTCGGGTTTTATCTAAAATCAAATCGTTAATAACCCGAACTGATTTAATTACTAATTGATTGAATACTTTATTTTATATTTATTATACATATTCATAACTTGTATTAAGTTTTTAAATGATGTTATCGACTCACCAACAATAAAAAAACATGCATATTATTATTTCTATCATAAAATTGTGTATTTAACTTATACTTTGAGGTAGCATTTTGAGTTTTTGCTATATACACAATTAAGTGTTACTTAAATTTTAGAATCTTTTAGACCACTTTCAAAGGTTACGTCATACGGGTTCGAGATGCATGTCGCACCAAAGACCCCGTTGGCACCGACGTGTCATTGGTTGCTTTGTTTGGTGAGCGTCAGAATGGAAACGGAGGGAGACGAGGTAAGGTGGGCCTCAAATAAACGGTAAAAACAATTTCTTTTTTTCTGTTTTAACCGTTATAAATGTTTAATATATATATATATATATGTTCACAACATTTATGTGAGCGATTTTTGTAAAAAAAAAATAATAGTATTTTTTTCGTCTTTTTACAATCTCAAACACCGTATGCATACAACTAACCCTCTTTTTCACACAACTACGATTACAATTCTCACCATCTCTATTATTTACATATAAATTATATCAACTACAAACACTCAAAGATGCTAATCATCATAACTTTCAACAATCACAATCAAAAAATTTTGGAACAACTTAATCAACAATCATATACTAAATACCAATTATTCACCCTCGAATTTATCTTCCCCGCCTCAATGTAGCAATCATTCCCAAGTCAAATGAGTTTTGTTCCATACGTACCTCCTGCTAATCTGTATTTAATCTCATCTGACGACCCACGAGCCCAACACTATCAACATATATATCATCAAGCACAACAAGAACAACAATTTGGCAAATACTAATAGTTCGGCCAATACCCCAAACACCACTACCCCAAAATCAATTCTAAAACACCCAAATACCACCACCCATTGTCAAAGACGAAGGCGAATCTGAACCCGAACCACAAAATAAAGGAAAAAAAGTTTACTGGACCGAGGATGAGTGAAGAATCTTGGCGAAATAGTGGGTCGACGTTTCCCAAAATGCAGTGCAAATGAATTCACAATCAGACGAGTCTTTGTGGAACACCATCATGTCAAAATACAACACAATAGTTGCGATCAAACGTAATATGGATCAACTAATCGGCAAATGGAATAAAATTCAAACGTAATTCATTTAAGAAAAAGCTTAAAGATATGTGGCAAAGTGGGAATGCGGACGTTGACATTATGTTAGCATCCCATAAGCAATTCAAGCAACAAAGAAAAAACAACTTTAGTTGTTTAATTGTAACATTTTTTTATTAATATACTATTCTTTTTAATTTAAATAATGTAATATTTTTTTATTGAATGTGCGTTATTTAAATTTATGTTTTGAAACCATATCTACAAAGGAAAAGATTCATTTAAGAAAACATAGCTAAAAACACAATGTTTGCAGTTTTGGAACCATATGGTTAAGCCTTACTAAAGGTAGGTCATACCACGTACAACTTAGTATGTGGTTTTAGCCACAAGCCGATTCTCTTTAAGCTCTAAAAATCTTTATGTTTTTATTATAAGTAAGGTGCAACTCCTTAGTTATCTCCAAACTTTGAGGTCAGGAAAGAGTTATAGATTGAAACCTATTGTACAAAGAATAAGAACATGTTCTTGGTGAGAGATCTCATTTTGATAATAGATGTGACTCTACATTAGTCAGCCAATGTCGATAAAACTCGCTTAAATCAAACTATGAGATCATCAATACCACTCCGCAACATAATGCGAGCAATGATGTTCTACTTATATTTCTTACGTTTTTTCTTTTACACAATCTTACAACCTACCCCACATATATGTATGATTCAAAGTAAATAAATGATGTATAGATCACAAATTATTGGTTATATTTATATTTGTTGACTTTTTTTTTCTTTTCGACAATCCTATAATACATTGTAGTTTGTTTATTCTTATCATTTAGAGTGTTTGGATTGAAAGGTTTGATATGTGAGAGTCGTGGTAGGAATGATGGGAAATGATCGAATGTGCTTGCTTTTTGAATTATGTCACTACAATTGTTTGTCACATTATTTATCATCTCATTTGGTGTCAAATTTGATTTAAAAATATTCGAATACAAGTTAATAAAAAAAAAATTGAAGTCACTAACATTTGAAAACCAAAAAACTCATTAAATAGGCAAAAAGGAAAATTAAATCATAGCAATTATAATGTGACATCTCTAATTGGAAGTTTAGTTTTTCTCAATGTATTTGCAAAAATGTGTTATTGTCAAAAAAAAAAAATCATGAGTTTGTGATTATATTGTGTTGGACATAAAACCTTTCCAAATGGCTTTTTCTGTTAAAGAGAAAATGTTTTTTGATTATTTAGTTATATTATATTTTAACTTCTGTTCTGTAGAATATTAAATAATCATAGAAACTTGACGATCACACCACTACGTAGAGAGTCCGTCCCCTAGTAAGGATTATTAACCTTTCTATATCTAGATAATATTTCCAAACACATGATATCTTAAAAGTTAAGGAGGTACAACTATACAATACTTTAAATATGTGAGTTGTTTCATCATTAAAGAACCTATTATTTGCACACTTATATATTTTAGAGGTGCGCACCGTGAGTTGAGATTGATTGGATTAGCCTATTTTTTTGTAGATTTGCTATTTACTTATGTGGACGCACTTTCATTAATCAGATCAATCACTTTTGTGTAATTTAGTACTTTTTTGTTGTTACACAACTCTTCTATTGTCAAATCAACTAAATTTTTTTTGGTTTAGTGTATTTCATCCCATTTTAATAATGAAAATATTTTAACAAAAAAATACTTTTATTTAATTATCATTTTTTTATAAAAATTCATATTTATATGTATACATTAGTCAATCATACATGTGCATTGCACACGTATTATATAATTTTTTCTGAAATTTGATGTTTAGCGTAAAGAGTTAAAAGTATGGATAAAGAGGTTGTTTAAGTTATTAAGTATAACTTGTTAATTGATGACGATCGGGTCGGGTTGAGTCGCACCAAATCGGTATTTATTAATAGCTTGTGGTACAATTTTCTTTTCAATACTACGTACCTCCTGGTAAGTTTTTATCTTGTTTAATAACAGTACATTTACAATCGATGGACAACAACATCCAAAAACAGTTTCTACATAACTCAAGATTATTAATAGTACACAAAACCAAAAAGGATTCTTAGTATCTACCAATGTAAAAAAATAAACAAAAATTGAGCTAGCTTTTGACTGATCCTTTAATTACCTCAATCTACTCCCAAACACGGTTATAATCGCTAGCTAAAGGTTTAAAAGTCTATTAAAAGTTATATTATCTTTGAGAACTTAGACAAAATAAAGAATTTAACCATTTTGAAAACGTATTTTGGCATTGTTGATAAATAAGTTTAACATAATAATAAGAATGTTAAGACATTAAAAAATTCCACCTACAAAAACAATTAAACTACTATAAACTTTTTATATATAAAGAAATGAAATATTAAAAAAAATTGTTGATTTTTATTTTTGGTCATCCATACTCTTTTTAGAGTCATTAAAACTTTAATTTATGTATTTGATATTCATTAAGACTACATTAATAGCATGAAACTCAACTTTCAAAATATATAGATATAGATATTTGCACTGCGTGTGTTTAAATAGAATTCTTCAACATTAATTTGATTATCCATAAATTTGTATAATAAATATTAAGGGAACGTATTCAGTTAAACATTTTTCAGTACATCAACAAAACAAAAACAAAAAAAAAAAAGGATCAAAAAGCTGAAAAGTTATTACATAATTGAGTGAAGTTCCCTTTGAAATTTTAGGGATTTGTGTGTGAATTCAATTGTGGCACCTCCGTACTCAAATAACTATTTTTATACTCTTAATTTGAACTCATGCAACTCAAAAGAAAACTTTTTCGAAAAATAAAAGTTACTCAATAATTAAACACTAAATAATCAATACCTCCTAAGCAAAAGTTTGGCATGTGATGGAAAACAATCCACAAAAACCATGTTTCCTTCACTATATATGTTCTGCCATATATATGCATTGCAAACCCATATTGAAACCAAAATACTTCAATCAAAAGATCGATTTGGTTGATTAATTGATCATAAAACAAATAGCTCAAATGGGTCCTCAAGCCATGAAGAAGGACAAAAGGCAGAAATTTGTGAACACTGTAATTCTCTACTCTTTGTCAACATCGGCTTGTACATTAACATGTTCTAGTCCCTTATGGTATCCACCATTTTGCACTGTTTTCAGCGTCTTTTTGTTTTCCTCCCTTCCAAAGATATGCCCATTCTTCTTCACTAGTAAGGTTGTGTTCGTTGTGGGCAACATCATTATCATCTTTTTCTCGTTAGAGAATCAAAGTTTCTTGTCTCCGAGTCTAAGGTTTCAAGTGAGGGGCCCGAGCTTCATGCATTGAAGCATAATAGTTCTGAAAAAACTTATGGTGAAGTAAAATATTGTAAAACCTATGATAAGGTGGCGGTTTTTGAATCGTATGGTACGGAGGAAATATTAGAGGAAGAAAAATGTGAGTGGGAACCATTGCTTGTAGATGAGTTGAAGAAGTTAGGCTGATGATTTTATTGCTCGGTTCAATAGACAAACAAGACTAGAAGCTCAATTTTGCAATTGTTAACTTAGAAGTTAAAGTAATAGCAGGGCTAGGAAAAATGATTAAAAGTTGAAAATTGAAGGGATTTTAAGTTGCAACATTTTGATGCAAGCTACAATCTGATTTCGAGCTTATGATCAGTTTTCCAACCAAAAAATAGAAGAAACAAAATGTCAGTAATTTACTATTTTGCCTTACGTTGCTACTTGTGTTTTTGTCTTCGCATGTCCGTTAGATAGGTTCACTGATCTCATATGTTTATATGAGAGCTGCTCTCTTTTAGATGGAGCGATGCTACCGTCATCCGAAAGGGAGATTAAGACCGTCGACCGGAAGGGAGACACTGGTAATCAAGTACTGAAAATTAAACGTTTATCATTAACATTATCAAACACTTACATTGGTGTAGCCAGGATTACGATTTTGGGTGGCCCAAGTAATTGTTACCCAAGTTGATATCATATGATCATAGCTAAACATAAATCTCTATGACTCATTGTATTCAATCAAGATCTTATTTTTTGCAATTTACATTTCCGGTCCCTTGATTGTAATTTACTGTATTTACCGTCAGTATAGATAACTATCTCAACTCCTTTCAAGATTTATATAATGTAAACAAAATTTATAAAATTAAGAGCAATTATGGTATTTATCCCTCTAAAAAACCAAAAGGGAAAAAAAATGCCCCTTCTATAAAGGTTTGCCCCTTTGAGGTCAGAAAAACTCTAGTCAGAGATTATCAAATATCGTTCTTTAAAAGTTTCTTATATTTGCCCCCTCTAAGTAGTTTTATTACTCCACCCTTACCTTCATTCTGTCCGTCCATTTTTTTATTTTGATCTGCCCTAAAATAATCACTTCTGAAATTCGGTTTCAGACTATTAGTTGTACAATTATTAATGTAGTACGGAGTATAATTTTAAACACTGTGTCACTATGTGTAATTGTTTAATGAATAATTAATTTCAACTATAATAGTCCAAGAAAAAAGTGGAACGTAACTATGAAGATTGGATCTTTATTATCAAAAGTAGGAAGTAATAGAAATTAATGTATATTGACAATTTTAACAGCACTTATGCATATATGTCTGGTCATTTTGTTCCCTTATCTTATCTCATATACTGCAAGTGATGTTATAAACAGATAAATTTAAAGTAAGTAATTTTAATGGATGTATGTAACTTCAATGGCCAAGAACTTTACTTTAATCAATTAGGATACATAAGTAATATCCTTCCTATTAATTATATTTTTCATCATTTTCAACTTAAACTGTTATGAATATATATTTATTAAACTAAATCAGCGTTTATGATTTATAAAGATTGATCGTTGTCGACTCTTTAAAATTCAATAGACGTGCGCAACGAACAGCTTGAAAATATCTAGTTTGAAAAGATAAAAACAAATAGCAGCTAACAAGGCACCGCTAAGAATGTGTACGTGTCACTCTGGTATCTCTCCATGCAATACTCTGACCATTACATACCACCGTTTTCCCAAATTTCATCTTCAATATCATCATATCACCATCACCTCTTTTTCATTTTAACTCTCACTATCACAGCAATCAAATAATCAAACACAGTTAAGTTAGGCATGGATTTAGTAAATGGATTCTTGAATTTAGTAGCACCACCTTTCACCTTCTTCAGCCTCTTAGTATTTCTGCCTCCTTGGCTCTTTTTCAAATTCTTCCTTGGCATCCTTCGTTCTATTTTCTCCGAAGATGTATCCGGCAAAGTCGTCCTTATCACCGGCGCCTCTTCCGGCATCGGCGAGGTAACTACTTATTAAGTAATTAACCCTTTTTGTATTGGTTATGTTAACCACACTTCTAAAGACTTTCTTAAATTGTTCGGACATGCGTAGGTAATTGTATTTTAATCAATATTTAAGGGACACAAAATTTGTTGTGATTTGAGTACATATATATTAATTATGTCTTGATACCTAATGACAGCCGTTATCATTTATTTTTTTCATTTATAAAGTCTTTATGTTTGAGATATGGAATCATATATATGGGAGCACGCATCTTGTTTACTGTTACATGCTGACCAGGGTCGACGCTTTTAAATTTATATTTCTTGTACGTGAACAGCGTACGCAACATACGTGTTGTTGACAGAGTAGATCTTTTTCAAGTCGTAATTAATATTTGTGTAATTATTTATTTATATGATGATGCATGCAGCATCTTGCGTACGAATACGCTAGCAGAGGTGCGCGGTTGGCTCTCTCTGCTCGGAGAGAGGAAAAGCTACGAGAAGTTGCTGATCGGTGCAGGCATATTGGATCGCCTGATGTTATCAGTATCCGTGCTGATGTCTCCAACGCTCATGACTGTAAACGAATGGTCGATCAAACTGTTCATCATTTCGATCGATGTATATAAACAGATCATACTTTCATTTTTCTCTTTTAGCGTTATTTGTGTGTTATTATTGACGTTATTTGTGCGTGTGAATATGCAGTGGATCATTTGGTGAATAATGCTGGAATTTCACAAGTTTGTATGTTGGAAGATGCGGAAGATATCACGAATTTACGACCGGTTATGGTAAACATCACGACTTTTATCTTCAGATATATAGTTAGATCTATTTGTGCAGAAATTTATTTGAACGAGTATTTGTTGCTCACAGACGTTCAGGCAAGGGATTTAATATTTTTGTGGGACAAAAATTTAGTGTACATTGTTTCAATGTCAAAAGTAAATCAAATTGCTTGGTAAAAGAGTAATTTCTATTAATTCAAAGATGAGAAAAGTAAAATTGCAAAGTGAATGGTAAATAAAAACTTCATAATTGATGTAATACGCGTAATTGATTTTTGGCAAGTTTAAGACGTCCATCAACATTAATTAAGACAGTGTCTGGCATTGCATTTATGAAGTGCTTATAGGTTATTTTGTTTTTTAAACATAATAAGCAAGTTTAACCCGCTGCGTTTTACCTTAAATTTGAGGAAAGAACACTTTGGTGAAACGGTGGTTATTTCGAACGCACTTGTTAAAGCATAAACACTCACATATATGCAAATAAATGTATGCAATCCTGAAAGCCCTGGAGATTACATGTTTTGAAACTGATTCGATTTTGCTGTAGAATCTCATTTGAAATGAAAATATATACAACGTTCCAGTTTTTGGGATGTCCTGGCCCGCCGCTTAAAATAGTGTATAATATTTAGCTTCCTTTTTTTTCTTTTCTTTTTTGACAGGATATAAACTTCTGGGGTTCAGTTTACACTACAAAATATGCAGCTCCACATCTCAGAAACTGCGGTGGCAGAATCATCGTGCTATCATCTGCAGCTTCCTGGATTCCTCTTCCAAGAATGAGCCTCTATAATGTAAGATCCTTTTCCTTCGCATATATTAGTAGTCTCAAATTATCAATGGTTTCTTAAGCCTGATGTGTGTCATGATTCTGATAATCAAAATGTTGGGTTTAGGCAAGCAAAGCAGCTCTTGCGCAGTTTTACGAGACAATGAGGGTTGAATTTGGGTCAGACGTGAAGATAACCATCGTGACTCCTGGGTTCATCGAGTCTGAGCTTACTCAAGGCAAATTCCTTTCCCATGAAGGCAAAACAATAGTTGATTATGACGCTCGAGATGTAAGCTTACTATTTGTTAATTACACATGTTCTTGTTTATGTACAAAAAGTCATTGAGCGAAATGAATGATTAATAGATGCAAGTGAACTTATCTCCGGTTGGGAAAGTGGAAAATTGTGCAAAGGCGATTGTAAAACAAGCAATAAGAGGAGAACGTTATGTGACAGAACCATCATGGATGAAAATGAGTTACGTGTGGAAAGTGATGTGGCCTGAAGCGGTTGAGTGGGTGAACCGGTTGATGTGTATGACGACAGTTGGTGGTGAGTCTCGACATGATACTTTGGGGAAGAAGATTATGGACATTGCGGGAGCCCAGAGCATTCTGTATCCGACCAGCATTCAATCTGCGGAGATGAAAATGGAGTAGGAGTGTTACTGATGTGTGTGTCATGTTAATATAGTATTCGTCTAGTTTTCTGCTGTGGTTCTGTGTTTATAAATAAAAAACCAGTATGCTTGTTTATGTCAATTAGAAATGTAAGTTATCATGGTATGGTTTTCTGTTTTGATGAAGATCCGAGTCCACCAAGCTTCAGTTTATAATTTTCTCTCTTTTATTAGGATTCTCCAACTCCTTTCAAATTGACTAAATTGCGTTTTATTCAAAGATAAAGTAATGGAAGTATTGACCACAATAGTCTTTAGCAGTACATATGAAATGGTAACTAGTTAAATTATAATTTACCAAAAAAGAAAGTTGCTACATTTTCTTGGCACTTGGTAAAGTGTATAACATTCTTACAATACAACTACCACCAGCTTCAATCCTTTTAATCTGACAATTTCACCAAATATTTGTGTTTCGGTTTATTTTAGTGTTATGACTTTGAGGATAAGAGCAACGATCCTTGCTTACAGTTATATGTTTTACAGCCTTCCAATCTATATTTATTATTGTTAACAAACCATTTCACTTATAATTAAGTAGAAATGGGTATGAAGACAGCAATCTTACAATGATAGTCTCCGTGGGCGGTAAGGTCATACAAATATGAAATCACTGTGAAGTCTTTGCTCTTCTTATTTTATAAATCTTTCCGCACCTAATCGTAAAGGCTAAGAGCGTGCATAATGGAGTGATGTGGCCACCATGGTCCACCTACCACGATAGTGTGATGACTCCGACACCAAGGAGGTGGCCGTGGAGCCAAGATGGTGGTTTCCATGGTGGGTTTTTTTCTTCTTTTGCTGTTTTGTTTTCTTTGTATATATAAAGATTTTAAAGTGAAAAACTGTTAAAAGCGAGTCTCAATTTTCACAACCGGTAAAAATGGATTCTGGCGAGATTCTGAGGTAGTACACTTTTTTCCAGTGCGGTAATATGATAACTCCTCATGCCCAAAATGAGAAATATATTCAAAATTGAGAGAATAACAAAAGATGATAGTACACATTCCAACCGGTATCATAAAATACATATTTGTTTATATACCATCGCAGGCTTCATTGTTCATTCCCTAGATAACATTAAAATCAACAAGTTACTGTCTATTTGCAAAAACACAGTTTCCTATTTCTAATGGGTTGTATTGTATGCATAACGTACCTACATATAATCATTCCTTTATCTTGGAAGATCTCACAGATGTTCGCTGCACAACTTGCGTTAGTCCAGGAACATCCAAGAACATCTTGCTAGGTGCATCCGATGGTGAGGCCCCCGGCTTGACCGATAAAAACCAGTGATTGACCTGCACTGAGAATGAGCTTCTATAATGTAATAAAAAGGTGAAAAACACTACTCATTCTAGAATTTGACGTGGACAGGAATACGAACCTCACTGATACCAGAAGATGCTCTGATGATCAATATGACTTTTCCGGCGACGTTTTCTTTGGTGATGGAACGATAGATGTACCATGAAACTTTGAAAGTTATATAAAGAGGTGTGAAAAAGAAGAGTGCACCGATGGTTGTCATTGGAGTGACAAAATTAACAAAACTGTGAACAAAATCCATGAACTTACATGACAGAGACAGAGGTGATAGTGATCATGTAAAGTGATTGAGGAACAAGAGGCGGTGGTCAAAGTCGAAGGACCGGTACGTGTTTGCTTCAGCATATCACAAGTGGCTCAAGAAAGTCAATGTCACAAAGAGCGGAACTAGAAAAAAGTAATCGAGAAGAAACAAAAAATTTATTTTTTTAAAAATTTTTAAAGGAGCAAAACTCGTAAAATGTCATTAATACTTTTAAATTTTTTTCCTTTTTACGTGATTTGAAATTTTTTAAAATGACGACTGATCCCGTTGCCTCCATTCTAGATCCACCTCTAATCACACGTAGTACACATCACACGTTGAAATTAGTTACTACCTGTATAATTTTAGAAGATAAATGATATGTTTACAAAGAAGTTCTACATAATCTGAAATAAATTTGTGAAAGGGAGTAGTTAATTTAGTTGATCTATATACCTTTTGGTGTTTCATTTCATTTGTGATATGCTTTTGTAAAATATCTTTCAGGTGTTGCATTTCTCTTCTCAAAAGAAAAATATTACACTTCAAAACAATCAACCTTTTATCAATTCACTATTAAATGTGCACTATGATGTTTTACATTATAAAATTATAAAGATGATGGTGATGTTTTACATTATAAAATTATAAAGATGATGGTAATAAATAGAAAAAAATTGATGTGCACAAATCACTCCGTATTTAATTTTAAATATATAATGTAACATGACATATGTAGAATCATTTAATCAAATGCAAAGAAATAATAATATTGAAAAACGTAATTCACAGACAGTTATTGAAGCTTTTTGGCGTACGAACAGAATTTTGAATGTCATTTAACAACGTTAAGTTCTGGTCTTTGTATATTCATTGAACAATTTGGCATTTTGGCATATGAATATATGCAAAAAAGAGGGGCATGTTTAACATTGGTCGCAAAAAAGACAACGACTGAAGGTAGTGACAACTTCTACGAAGGTAGGTGGATCTGTGATGTAAACCACGGTCAACCATGTTAAAAGCAACATATACTATTACTTTTTATTGTTCAGTCCAACATATACTAAACAACTATGTACCATAATGTTAGGCAGAAAATGGATAAAAGGTGACACGGTGCCTCTGCAGATGAAAACAGAAACATGACTAAAAAATCTCTAAATACCTTTGTAGATTTGATGTTCAGAAGCGCCTGTTGAAGCTTGAGGGCATAATTGCCTTGTTTCAGTTTATATTTTTCAGTTTCAGCTTTAACTGCAACGTCTAGGATGGATTTACGGGGATAAAAGAATTGGATCCAACGGTGGACATTGAGGTGCTTGATTAGCATCACTCGACTTCAGTCTCGTAAGAAGCAACCATGCATCTGATACAGGACAACCCTGCTCCATTTCTACAGCAACTGGAAGACTCGAAACTCCATTCATCCGCACAACCATTGTTCCCTGTCAATACAATGCCCATAAATCAACAACCAAATAAAAAGGCTCACCATAAATACAGTTCATTTATATGTTATTTAAAGCAAATAGATTAAGAAATGGCTTATGGACCTCAAAGTTGACTAAAAAAACTTGGAACTGCTTCACTGTATCCTTCATGTCTTGAACCCTCGATGAATCTGAAGAAGACAGAGCAGTATTTACCTCCTCAGGGGAATACCCTATCCTTTTCTGTACAACCTGAAAAATCACATATTCACATCAATTAGATCCTTATCGCGGCTATAAACGAAATCACATTAACACAACAACTTACATTATGATCAACAAGTATCTCAGATATCAGGCTACCGTCATCTACATACACTTGAAGCACATATGTGCTCCTTTCCTTAAACTGAAATCCCTTAACTCCAGTCACAATACACTGAAAGTTTTGCCGATATAAGCGACATAACAAAATCTATTATATGCATATTTAATGAAGGAAATGATATAATCATATCACCTTAATTTTACCCTCCACATGAGATGCTTTATCCTTTAACGCAGACCATATAAAAGACAAGCTGGACAAGTATGTGAAAGGGCTTTCACCTCTTTTACTCGATGCAGAATGACTTCCCTCTGCAGCCGCCATTTCGACATCTTCATCATCCGAAAGAGATACAGGTAATTCTCTGCGGATGGGAACGGAGGCCTCTTCTCTACCCCTCAGGGCTGTCTCTACACTTTCACTAATGGCAGGAACTGCAAATGAAGCATTTTGTTCTGTACACGGATTAACAGAGCTCTCTGTTGTAGCCATGTATCGAAATGATTCTACATTCTCCCTACAAGCGGAAAAGGAAGAATCTACTTTGGTTCTTGGAGGATTATGGGTAGCAGGTTCCCTATAAATAGGTATTGCAGAATTTGTTGTAGACATGGATGGAAAAGGTTCATCATTCTCCCTACGAGTGGAAAAGGAAGAATTCACTTCGGCTCTTGGTACGTTATTTGTTGCAGGTTCCCTGTGAACAGGAATTGCAGAATTTGTTGTAGACATAGATGGAAAGGGTTCTATATTCTCCCTACGAATCGAAAAAGAAGAATGCGCTTCGGTTCTTGGTGGGTTATGTGCTGCAGGTTCCCTGTGAACAGGAATTGCAGAATTTGTTGTAGACATAGATGGAAAGGGTTCAATATCATCCCTACGAATGGAAAAGGAAGAATCCACTTCAGTTCTTGGTTGGTTGTGTGCAGCAGGTTCCCTGTGAACTGGAATTGCAGAATTTGATGACACTCTTCTATTAACAAAAGTGGGTGTGGTACCTACAGTACATGAATGCATGGTCAAGCTATAAACACTGGAAGCAAAAAAAATAATAGAAAGAATTTCTAAATTGTGTTCACTTGCTGCAACAACGTTTTACACATAGATGTTGGTTAATGATGTTGACATATACTTTAAAATGCATATTAAGTTAAGAGGGTAAATAGCACAAAAAGGTACCCAACTTACCAAATTTCTCATTGTGGGTAATCAACTTTTCTTTTTTTTAAGAATTTAAGGTATCTAAGATATTTTAACCAACATAAAGGATTTTCAACCTTTTGAAACATCACAACACCAAAAAATGCTTTTTATTGGTTGTGGGACTACAATGTTATGTTTTTACCATCAATAAGGAATTACTTACCTTTTGAAGCATCGCACCACAACCAAAAAACTTAAATACCTTAAAAGTTCAAATAGATTTTTTCTATCGTAAAGAGATAATCAATTTCAGTACCCGACATGAGAAATTTGATAAAGTTGGGTATCTATTTGTGCCATTTACCTAATTTATGAAGCAAATTCTAAAGACGTACCTTGGTCATCTACCTGCATTGGAATTGCCCTTTGAGAATCAGGGCCATTTGAGGGTTGTGAAACATCCGTATTCTCAGTCGGCCACGCAGCACGGGTAGCTCTAGTTGCTAAAGGGGGGACAACTCCTGTTCTTGTCCTAAATTTAAAGAATACACATAAAATAGAAATCATGTGTCAGGATAAATGCATGTAGTAAACAATCGAGCAATTTTCTCAAAGATTCTAAGTGTGAACAGTTTGAAGAACGAGTAGATTAGCCATATAAAACAAAATACCTTTTGCCCCTTGGAGGCTTATTGACTTCATTAACAAGTCTTTGTCGTGCTTCGTCCAGCTCCTCAACGAATCCTCCTAAAACTTGAATAACTTCTGGAACCAGCATTAGAAGCCCATGCCTTACATTTACATTAGATATAGCAACCTAAAAAGAAAAATAATCTGAATTTTAGCTTGTTAAGCACAAGAATGTGTAGACAAATTAAATCAAGGGTATCCAACACATATCCGGCTAGGCCAAAAAATACAAAAACAGAAAACTGAAACCTGGGATTGCAAGATACTAATGAAACCAACTAGGTAACAAGCTAATTTTCGTAATTACTTCAACACCAAAGTATGTTCACAATTACACCAATTTAAACATTGCAACTGTACCATACCTAACTTGATCAAATAAAAGTTAATTTGCCACATTAACTCATAACAAGTACAGAAACAAATAAAGGTACCAGTTCAGCTGATAAAACCACACTGGTTTTAGTTTTCTTGTTCGACAGCACTAAAAACATAAAAACATGATTAATGATTGAAAAAGAAATGAACTATAATATAGAACCTTCATTCCAGCAGGAGCAAGAGCGTCTAAATCTTTAATAGGTTGATATTCCATCCCAAACACTCGTTGAACACCATCAGTCATAGACAACTTTACACACCTCTTTAAACCACAATTTGCCTTCTTGTAACGATCTCGAAGAGGTTGACTAATATTGACTATCTCATCAACCTACAATTGAATATATTTAATTCACTTTCAAGTAAACACAAACAAGCTATAAGCAATTGTAACAAAACACAAAATACCTGTAACACAAAAGGTCCGGGGAGATCAACAAGGTGCATTTGATGCACATTATTCGGAAGCAATCCAGAACCAAAATAATTCATATCACAATTCAAAAACCTCTCAAAACAGAGTTTGGCCTTTTTATCATCATCAAAACTCGAAAACCCAGGGACGGCAATCTGAAGACCACGTATACATGAATCTAACCATTCAATACGTAACCGCAACCCTAATTCTTCTAAAATTCTACTAACTGGATTATCTGAAGGTTCACTCACACCAACGCTACTATGAGTTCCAGAAGAATCTGAAGAATTAAAAGTTTGTTGACTCTGTTGTGGTGGCGGTGGTGGTGGTGGCGGAGAGAGATCTTCGAAAGCGTCGTTGAAGTCTTCGTCGGAGATATCGATCTGGACGGAATTAGAAGGATTGTTAGGGTTTTGTGGATTAAGGGTTACGTTATGAAGGTTTAGGGTTTCGAATTCGATATCATCATCATCGTTATGTTGGTTTTGGTGTTGGTGTTGGTGTTGGTGTTGTTGTTGTTGTTGTTGTTGTTGTTGTTGTTGTTGAGGTGGTTGCACTTCTTGCAGTTCGTCGTCGTTGTCTTCGTCGGAGGAGGAACTGATTATCCTCAGACGCCGTCTGGAGGACATTGTAGGAGTCCGCAATGGCGGACCTTTTTTTCTAATTTTCCCTCCAGTTATCTGCAAATTCGAATTTTTTTATATCGAGAGAAGTTATAGGGCTTTATGAACGAGTCACCACTGTTGTTGACTCGTTTCAAATGATGTACTCACAAGCAATCGTCAATTGACCGGATTTTGTAACAATTTGATCGGAAGAGGATATTGACATGTGCTACGAGTTATTAGAATAATACCCGTGCAATGTGATGGTAAAATAATGATAAGTGGTGACGATGCTAATAGTGAAAAAGTAATACTTATTCAATTATTATATGTTTCTTTTATGAAATATTATTTTATTTAATACAATAAGTAGTTGTATTTATATATTATATATTTATATGTAATAATAAATTATTAATAAGGAATGATTATATTAATGAAAATACTATAAATGAGTTAACGGTAATTTAGACATTTCCTTATGCTTAGACTAATTTTAAGATAATAATGAAGATGCATTATATGTGGTTAGAGATAGTCATTTTGAAAAAACGATAAAAGTTTAATAGATAATATAATATCGATACACATAAATTTTATGTGGAATTACAATTACTTAAAAATTTCTTGCTTTGAGTCAATCTGTACTACATAATAAACTAGCCGGTAAAGCAATATATTTTGTATAATAAGTATTAATTTTGTTTATATAGTTTTAGATAGTTCAATTTATTTATGTCTACTTATTTTGTATTGAATGGAGAAAATATTTTTAATTGTGTAATGTATAATAGTAAGAAAATTATTTGTTTCATTTAGTATGAATGTTATTATGTAATTGATTTTGCATAATAGTATTATATCTTAGTTAATTAATGTTTAGTTAACTTTACTTTAAGGAGCATAATGAAATTTTTCCATCTTTTCTTTTTTAAGATTTAAGGTAAAAGAGGAAAATACTTAATAAGTGTTTTAGATTAGATAGTTTGACACTTTTTTAAAAAACTTTAAATTATAAATATGAAAAGTAATTAATATCCTCTTCTCTATTAACTATTAGTTTATACAAGTATTTTTTTAAGAAATGAATAATAATAATAATAATAATAATAATAATAATAATAATAATAATAATATTTTTTGATACATATAAGAACTATTTTTGTATATAATATTTTTTTTATGTAATAAATATTTTATACTTTAGCTTTGATATACTAAAAATGAATATGGGGCTCTTTTGCTTTAGATGGAACATGCAAAAGATGACAATTCGTAATTTCTTACCATTGTTTGAATTTAAAATATTATGTAAAAATAATGCTACATACATCTTCCTAAAATCAATATGGAAGACAACGAACATATGTGTTTCTATTAGACTATTTGTATTGAGTTGCAATAATTCTATGTTTCTCAAAAATGGAATGTGACCAATAACCACCATGTATTTTTATTTATTTCTACTGCATAGCAGATACCTTACAAGTATGAGACTTATTTATATTCTACATTATCTGAAAGAAGCCGATTGTTTTCTTAATAAGAAAATTGCATACAGAGTATTGTTGATTATTCGCATAACTGTCATAAGAGAGGCTTGACGTATTGTTAATGATACCGATTAAAAATAATCTATTATAGATTAATGATTATAAAGGTTTGATCAACTATTTTGTTTTGAAGAATGCTTGGAGAATAGTATTTTTTTAATGAAGAATGAAAATAGTTAGTTTTTTTTTTGTAGTTTTAAATAATGACTTCGTATTTTGTATGTTCATATTACTCTCGTAACATTAATGCATTTTTTCAATATAGATGTTAATTATTTTGTCTACTAAGGCCTTACATTTTGATATTGCAGAGGGCCTCTCAAATTCTTTTGTCAGCCATACATATGATTCGATACATTTGACACAAAAAACAATTAGGCAATTAGCTTGTATGATTAGAGTCGTTAACTGTTCTAGTCGAGTATTAAGAAATTTGGGCTCGACTATAACTGTTTGGCTAGACAACTGGCACAAGAAATGATTTAAAATCTTTTGTCAAACTTTGTAAATTTTCAAGCTTAAACTTCATACTCGTTTGCATACTGGAATTTTTTTAGCGAACTAATGTTTCAAACTCGTGGTTCATTTACAAATTCGAACTCAATAAACTCATTTTGTAGTTCGAACTCGTATAAGCTTATTTGAAGTGAGGTATTAAGCTCAAATTTGGTAGTTCTATTTATTAAAGCTTAAAAAATACAAAATCTTCATATAAACTAGGGTTGTTCGATTTGTTAAGCTTGATTTGCTCATTTAAACTAAAACCAAATGAGTTTCCGAACTATCAGAGTAAAAAAAAAAAATATTAACTTGACTCGTCAAACTAATCAAGTGGTATTTTTTTTTTTTGAACTCGAGTCAATATTAATGATTATCAAGCTCTAACTCAAGTACCTCTGTGAATTGCTAAGCCCATTGACGCCTCTAACGGTATACAACTTATCCATCAACTTGAGATATGTGTGTGTACAGTAGTAGTCTTTACTGTTCTAAAAAAAGTATATAAAAAATAAAAGTAAAAAGGAAGAAGAAATAAAACAAGACATTCAACCAACAATGTGCACCAGTCACGACCACCATTAACAGTTGCTCTGAGAGACTAAAAATCGCAATAAAAAGGTGAACAAAATGTAGAAAATAAGGTCCCCCAAGACCCCATGATTCAAATTATCTAACAAGTTGCTTACAAATAAATTGTTGTTCATACAAATTCTACATTTTCATACAGATTAAAAATTAGATAATTAGATGTGCCAAATAAAACGACTAATCTAAACTACATTTCAATCTAGAGTATAATCTCTACTTGGGACTTTGCAATCAAACGATCTCTCCATCTACTTATCCCACCATCAATGGCCTTGTGAACGACATCCATTCGCTCTGTTAACAGCGATTCTTCCAGCTCCATCATCTGAGTAGATTCTTTTTCCATTATTGCCTCTAGCTCTCTCAATAGTTCCATCTTGTATTGCAACTTCTTTAACTATTTTATTATGAAAACCAACACAAATGTCACTAAGGACAAAAGTACAGGACTCATAGTAAGAGAATTCCATAGGTAGCCATATCGACCCGCTTAACAAAAAAGTTGTCTAGTTCAAGTTACATTTCATCCCAATCTCAAACAAGTTGAAATTGCCCACAGTTTATTCAATTCACTACAACCTTCTAACTCGCTTTATTCAAAAAGAATAACAAACGTCGTGATAGTATAGTTTATGATCATACTTGATGCATTAATTATTTAGATAATAATAAATGAACAAAACATGTTGGTGGGCAACCCAACCTGACCCATTACCCAACTCACCGAACTTACTAACTCTATAGAATTCCATACATCCCATAAAGATTACACACTTAGCATACTATGTAGTTTAAGCATAATGCTAGGCTACTTGTATTCTAATACAACATAAAAAACTAAAATGCCATTAAAAGACCTGTAAACTTGTATTAATTACAATACAGATGAAGTGGTAATTTTAACTTGAAAATGAACTGGCAGTTTTCTTGAAAATAACTGTATATCTTAAATTTCAGTTATCATAAAATCTTTTAACAAAAAGACGGAGTAAGAGTTCTTGTGAAAACTAGTGGTATGTGTTTCTTGAAATTGAGTTAGAATGTTAGCTGATGTGACAATATATAATACAAGAAATTTCTAGCTCACCTGTGTATTAACTACGGTCGACACCAGACGTTCAACTTCTATATCTTCTTGGATTGCTAATAGCTTGGCATGCGCAGCAGCAGCACCAAGGGCTGTTGCACTTGTAGCTCTCATCCGTAAAGGTAAAGGTATTACACCCTTCTCTGTTAAAATTAAAAAACAGTTCTAAGTTAATTAAAGTTCCTTGTATATAAGAAACAACCTACAAGTATCTCTTAATAGAAGATGATAGTTCAAAAGGTACAAAATAGACCCGCAATTACCTGATTCATTAGGCCATGCCTCCATCATTGAAACATTGCCTTGAGCAATCCTGAAAAAATAGAATATAAATCATTACTCGTTCTGATAATCGCAATCATAAGGTATAACACGCAAGAAAGGAAAATATCAGGATAAATAACCTCTCAGACTCGTTGGCATTTTCTTCACTATCAAAAATTTCCTTTGGAATTTCATTTTCGTCACATAGGGCTGTAACAGCAGCTTCTGCTGCAGAAGCTACAGCATGTGGACCAACCACAGTAGAGATGCGAGCAACCTTACACAAGTAAGAGATCAATGACAGTTTGATGAGTAACTGATAATATCGAGTATTATTATTGCACAATACAATATCCACAATCAGATTCATTATAAATCAAACAATGGCATACCTGCTGCATCAATGAATTACTGATATTCGGAAGCGGTTTAGAGCGAACGCTATTTGGAGGACAATGGTCCTCCAGATCTCCATCCTGCTGATTCTGATTCTTACACTCAAAAATTTGATTATCGTTTTCTCTTATATCTTCAGAGACGACTAAAGATGGTGCTACTTGTTCATCTCCATCGTCTATCTGCAAAGAAATTAACTCATTCAGTCCAGTAAAAAGAAGTGACAGCCAACAAATCAAAAGGTTAAGAGCACAAAGCTATCAACCTGCTCCACTTTTGAACTGCTGGAATCTGATATTTGTGCAATGCATATTCTCTTCAGAGGGGGGCCTTCAATATCAGCATCACCATTCTGTTGACTTTTGCTTTCAACTTCAATATGTTGATTTCCGCTATCTTTAGTCTCTTGAGGTGCCGGAGGGCCTCCTTTTACTCTTCTCTGGTTGTTCACGATGTTATGGGTGTCCCGCTTTCTACATTTATCATATGTGGGTCCTAACATAAGCTGTCCAAAGGGTAACTGTATAAGTTTTGAAATACAATCAAGTTTACTCCTAGTTTGAACATTTTGAGCTACAAGATCCCAGTCATCTCCATGTTTCAATACAGATTCTAGAAGAAGTAATGTTTCTGCTTCAGTCCACGGAGTAACACGATTCGCATTGTCCGGATATTCATCGACAAATTTGTAATCCTCAATAGATTTGTTCTTTCCAAAAGATCCAGCTTTGAAGCACTTAATACAAATTATAGAACTCCCATCCTGATACAGTAAAATCAAATAAGAAAACTTAAGACAAGCAGATAAACTAGACTAAATTTAACAAGTAATTTGGCTACATCGAGTCTAACTTTACATGTAACTTTTTGTGAGATGATTAAAAAGAATCGATCAATTGTCTTTCTAGCAAATGAAAATTACCTTAAGTTAAAACATAAATTCTATCAGTCGAGACCTGTACTAGTTTAGGTTAGATAGTAAAATTGGTTTAGAAGTTATAAATTAGCATTTAATGCAGGCAAGTTATCAGTAATGTTACTGCTTGTACTTGGATATCCAGTGATATGTTCAATTCTAACAAAATAATCAAATCGTGAATATCCAAGTTAGATGACGCAGTAGTTTCCTACTGCAACAGATGTGTTTCTCTCCTAAGGTGTTTATGTAAGACAATCAAAAGAAACCAATCAATCCATGGGATATGAGTTACGTTTAAAACTATTGTGTAAAATTTAGGGCAAATTACACCAGTATGTATATAACTTTACCATTTTTTCTATAAAATTACCGAACTAAAAGAAAGTTCTTTTCTACGTATTAACATCTTATTCGAGTGACTGCATTTTGGAACGACGAGGCAGCCTATTCAATGCCACATGATCAGAACCGCTGCCACATAATAGGAGGTCAGTTACATACAATAGCAAGTTTTTCAAGTTTAATACATACAATAGAACTTTATCTACTTAAATAAATACAACTTAAATATTAAACTTAGATACATTGCTGTGTAATTTGCCCTAAAATTTACTAAAGTAGTAAACCGTTATAGCAATCCTAAAGCATATGCAGTAAGCGGCAGATAACATTGATTTAAAAATTACCTTAGTATACTCATAATGACCAGACTCGCATCGCTCCTTACAATTTCCACACACCAATTCAATCAATTCCTGATAAACATCCAAATGAGACGAAAACGGTGGCATCTTAAAATCACTCTCATTCGTTTGACATCCATTGTTCGAACTCACACTAGCCGGTATCGTAACCGGCTTCAAAGAATTCGGAACCGCAACAACCCTAATACCATGAGGCGGTCCATCCTCAACCTTAACCTTCCACTTCCCTTCATCCTCAACCAACTCACCAT
This sequence comes from Logfia minima, assembly GCA_963921325.1. Taxonomy (NCBI): domain Eukaryota; kingdom Viridiplantae; phylum Streptophyta; class Magnoliopsida; order Asterales; family Asteraceae; genus Logfia; species Logfia minima. Next base: position 28,378,583 of record OY992774.1, read on the forward strand.
CGCAAATCACCGAGGAATCAACACCGAAATTAATCAATCCCGATTTTTCGAGAAACTTAAACACCTTAAGAAGATAAGTAACATCACCGACTAACGATTTCCTAACTTCGGAAAACGTTAACCTTCTAGAAGGATCTTCTCTATACTTCGAAATAATAAAATCTCGATACTCTTTGTAAACCCTAGGGTTTCTAGTGAACGAATTACCGTCGAAAAACTCTTTTAGTGAAGTTTTCTCGGTTTCGTGAATGTTATCCCATGAAAACCAACCTGCAGATACAGAAATAATAATAATAAATATATACATATATAAATTGAGAAAGCTAGGGTTAGGGTTTAGTTTTAAAAAGGAGAAGAAAAAGGGGGAATGACTTACCGGCGGTTGCGGGGATGGTGTAGAGTTCAAATTGGCAGCGATGATCGTCGGCGGGAACGTATGGTTTTAAAAATTGGTGGTGTGAAGTCTTCTCCATCTGGTGAATGGATTTTTGCAGCGAGTGAGTTTATAAAAGAAAACTGAGTTAGTCGCCCGAGTTGCTTATAAGTTACAAGTGACGTACGACTCTTTTGAACCGTATGGTTTGGTTACCTTTGGTTTGGGCTGTCCCGATCTTTGATATTTATTTTTTCACTTTTTTTCATTATTATTATTATATTATTATATTATATTATTATTATTATAAATTAAAATTATAAAATGATAAATTATAATCTTACATCTTACACCTTTATAAATTGTTTAACCTTTTTCTTCAATAAGTTCAATTTTTAAAGAACGGAAATGACACAAATACCCTTACCTAATTTTGAAAACGACATAAACATTAATTAAATTAAATGTAATTTAGTCCATAAATAAACAAGTGTATATTTAAAATACATGTTTATAAAATCAATAAATGAAATAAGAATTCTGCTACTTTGCGCGAGTGTCTGCTAGTTATAATAATATGTTTCGCCACATGTGTTTATATTATTATTTTTATTATTTCAAATAAGTGTTTATTTTTATATTACCAATAAGCAAAATAAACTTTAATAAGTAGAAATGCTTTTTATTGATGAAGAATATATTTAATGGACATCTATAAAATTGTGTGCATAGTCAAAATCATAGTTACCAAATTCGTTAGGTTTGCCACGAATTTCGAATTGGGTTAGGATGTTTCGGATCAGGTACGCCTACGAATGAGGTATGCCCAAAAATGCGAATCGGTGTTATAAATTTACTTTTCCATAAAGGTTTGATTATGAATTGATTAATGGCATGTTCACACACCAGTATATTTATGAAATGCACTTCGAGATCAATTGAAACACGATTTGCGACAAATAAGTTTGTGTGGCTGCTGTAAGGGTATTTCAATAGTCTCCAAATTAAAAAATTGAACCCGGAGAGTACTTACTTGGAAGGTCCAAGCTCGATACTAGAAGATATACAATGAGAAAACTTTGATGACAATGTTGTTGATGATATGAAAGGAAAAAGGCCAAGGATGAACTAATAAGATTTGCTAGATGAGCAAGATTTGTTTGAGTTTTGTGTTGCTACTTGCTAGTTGGTGTTTTACTATGTTTTCTTTCTTGTTGTGTTTGACTATTGCTTATGAGATTTTGTTAAATATTGAAATTATCTTTTTGAAATTTGTATTACATGTGTATTAATTATATTATTATTCATAGGGTAAACCGTCTGAATTATACGGTACATCGTACCAAAGAGCAAATCGAAATGAACCTAGCCCTTTTATCGGATTCATGGCACCTAATGAACCGCAAAGTTGAATTGCGTACCCAAATCGAAGCGAACCCCATTCATGGTAACTATGGTAAAATGTACACTTAGAACGTAAAATTTTTATGTTAAAATCTATTTTGGTACTCTCAATTTGGTTGATCAAGATTATTAGTACCTAAACTATCAAAGGTGCAAAGTAGTACCTGAAACTTATAAACTCGGTTAATAGAATAGCCCGATTTGCTCACGTGTTATCACGTGACTTATTTCCGTTATTTGACTTCAAACCAGAATCTGGCATAAAGAACATAAACATAACTTCAAGTAAAATCTTCACTTCAAAATAGATAATTAACCTTATCCTCATTCCACCCATTCCTCAAAAGTAAATTAATTTTCTCAATAAGACTCACAACTTGCATAGAAATAGAAAACATAAATACAACATCCATTTCACAATCGACATCCCTGTTTCAGGTGTTCAACTACTAATTCGAGTTTACCTTGTTCGACCAAACCAAAATCAACTTCATCCTAATAGAAAAGAAAAAATTATAGTTATAAAACCAAAACTTTCAATAATAGAACTACAAATTCTATTAAAATAAAAAAAATTAATACCCAGTATTAAGTAGTGTCATAGAATCTCGATGCCTCAATGGAATCAAGCATACCATTCACCATGTTGGGCCGACTAATTAATAGTTCAACTTGCCACATTACCATAACAATCAATTAAATGAAAAAGGTAAGAATGAAATTTGTCATTTTATCTTAAATAGGTTATACGGTGTAGTGTTGTTTAAACTAGTCAATGTCTTTCATTTCTTTATGGAGTGCTTTCATTCCTTTGTATATTAGAAAGGCAAATATGTAATTTTCTATCATTATTATTTAAGCATATATTAACTCAATTACTAAAATCCAAAGTATTGATTTAACATTTTATATATTTATGAGTAGTATTAATTAACAAAAAATATGAAGGATATTAAAATGAGATTAGTTATTAAAGTACTAAATGTAAAATTCAATAAGAGAATGTCACGTGTTCAACTTTTCTATTGTTTTCATTTTTAAACCCACACAACAAAAACATACAATAATCACCGTCAAAACGCAAACACAATATTCTCTTCTCTATTTTCTCTGATAAAAATCTCACATAACTACACCACCAGGAACCTATCTACCTCCTCTCTCTTGGTTTCAGCCACGGGTACCTCCACTGCCTTCCAGCAAAGACCGTGAAAAACAACCAACCATCAACACTACAACGTGTTAGATCTAAAGGTTTTTGGTGGTTTGCTGCTCTCACTTTTTGTCCGATATGCTTCGCTATTGGTCTGCAATGACGAACGTCAACAGTGACCAAAGAACGCCGCCGACATCGATCAACGAACACGGACAACCACCGACTCGATACCGAAATCTAATATTAACGACCATATTCTAATCGACAGTTCAGATATTCTCCTACCGTTATTACATTAAACTACAAAGCAAAATAACCCACTCAAAAATATAGTGACTACATATTTTTGCCAAAAATAAAACAAAGAAACAAAAAATACAAAAATTTGGTTAAACCGGGAAGAAGCTGTGAGATGCCCGCTGGCACGAAATTCAAAACCCTCAAATTCTTCTCCAAATTTCAACCCACCCCGCCTTTTATCACCCAAATTTTTCATTCCCCCAAAAATTAGACCAATTTCAACACTCTTTTTCAGATTCAATTTCACTATCAGTAAGCTCACACTCATTTACTGTGCGTTCATTCACTCACTTACCCCCAAAATTCAGCTCACTCTCCTCTTTTCACAAATTAGGGTTTTTATTTTTTTCTTTGATCTGTATCTATCTTTACATACAAACACACCGCCTGATTCCAATTACACAGAGAGTCACACACGGTGTTTTAATTTCACCGATTTTAGTGTTTTCAATGGCGTCCGAAGTAGAAACCCTAGAAACTAAAAAGCAAGAAGATGTTCCGATTGTTGAAGAAGAAGTCGAATTGAAGAAAAAAGAAGACGAGAAAGAAGTTAAAGATGAAGAAGAGAAAGAAGTTAAAGGTGAAGAAGAGAACGATGATGAAAAAACTGAAGAAACCAAGAAAAGAGGGAGTAAAGATAATAGTGCAAAAAAAGGAAGTTCGAAGAAATTGAAGAGTGAATCGAGTCCTGTGACACCGATTGAAAGGCCAAGTAGAGAAAGGAAGACTGTTGAACGGTACACAGAGTCTATGAGTAGGCTTTCTTCGCCAAAACCCTTTTCAATTGAAAAAGTAAGTAATCTGTTGATTTTTGTATTTGTGATATGTTAATTTGTTACTTTTACTTATATGTGATTTTATCTATGGGTGGATTGGTGCAGGGTTCAGGCACTCAGCTTAAGGAAATTCCAAATGGTACATGCTACTACTGCTTTTACTTACTTACTTATATATGTGTAATTCATTTTTTTAATTATACACATTAAGAAAGTAGAAACTTTGATGATATATATCTCATATCTGTTTTATATGAGTGTTACATGTGAAGAGAGAACCACTGAATTAGATAGGATTATTGTTTGTGTCTAAAGCTGTAATTAGCATACTGTTTGTAGTTGCTGTGAGGCTGTTATTATAGTAGTAGTTTAGGGATTGATCAAAGGGCAAATGGCCTAGCGGTATCGAGGTGACCCTCCAACCATGAGGTTGTGAGTTCTACTTTCATGGAAAAATGTATATATTCATAGTGGGGTGTGGGAGTTCATTGCCTTTATAAAAAAGTAGTTTAGGGATTACGTGATATATGTATATGATATTGAATGTGTTAATCCTAGATTTTGGTTTAAATAATTTTGAGCTTGATGACTGTCAGGGGGTTTAGGTGATTGTACTTGACTTGCTTGGGCTTGAGCAACATCTTTAGGAAGTGATATCCCTTCAGGGTTTGTGGGATATGGACTACAAGTATTAGTTTGGGAACTGAACTCTATTATCTCATTGCTTTTATTAAAGATCATAGTTGTGAAAGTGTAGATGTAGCATGCGGGATTGAGTATCTCACTTCTACCGGGCTGTTGTTCATGTTCTTTTTTGCGCCAGGCCGGGTCATTAGTTGTATGATGGTTTGAAGCAGATAACTACTTCATAGGGTTAGTTTCATTGAGATACCACGTGGCACCAAAATAGTGCAACTTTGGAGTTAAGATGCTGAAGGTGTGGTTGTTTGAGCATGTACACACACTACAAATTCAATTCCTCGTAAACCATAAAATTATCTGATTTGAACCATTACGTTATTCAATTAGCACCCCTTATACCAATAAGTTTATTATGGGGCATTTATCATGCTCATAGTTTTTCAACCCATAATGCTAATCAATTTTTCACATTTAATCTTCAGAGCTTACATAGTTGGCTTGCTAGGGTTTTTGGGGGCTGTTTCTATTAGTAATATTTTCTAGAACATGTAAAATATTTGCAATATATTTTCACGAACCATTCAGCCTCAATAATTGCATGTGCTATGCCTTCTTTTCTTAAACTTCATATTCGTATTCATATTCCTTTCTTGTTTTCTGATTCCTTCAAGGTCCTGCTTACTGTTGTTTTTCTCTTCAGCTTTAGGACCTACGCTATTAAGTTCTCATAAACTGAAATCTGATGTTTGGTGCTTTGACTTCTCTTATATCTATTAGGTTGTAATGCCTCCTCTCATACACCACAAACCTACTACCTCGTAGTATCCTCATCAAATTTTGTCATCTTTTATATGTGGGTGATTTGCTAGCAATATGTTGGAGCCTACATCCTTTACATACTATTTTCCATCACTTTTTATTTTTTTAAAAGAAATGGAGTTTGACTTAGTTTCTAACTCTGATGTGCAAAATGTCAATGCTGATGAACTTAAACTTAAGGACATTCTACTTATTATGAAATAAGTCTTAGACTCTGTTTGCTAGCCCTAGCTTGTTACTTTATCCCTTCTATTTTGGAGGCGTCCATGCTTACATTAGAAGTGGCATACATCTGGGCAAATTATCTTTTTTAATATTAGCTTCTTGTGACCAATGGAAATGTGCACCTCTCCATTTGTTGATCAGATAATAGATATTTTTAAATGTTTTTTTTTTGTGTTATACTATTGTAAAAGAGTGGTATATGTGTTCCTGTTATTTGATCAGTTGTAACATATACTCTTTGAAGTGTACATCTGTCACTGTGTAAGCCTGAGAAGTATAATAGGATGCAATATTGAGTTTTGCCAGAAGTATATGGGATGATACTCTTGATTCCTATCAATATCTATGGTTTTAAAGGTTTCAACTAGGTACCTGTGAAGTACTTCATATGAGTAATTATCAAGGATTTGAAAGATCTATTATTGGTTGACTTACTAAGGCAACTTAAGGACACACAGATGGTTGGATGCAGTGAATATAAGTAGACTTGTGATGTTGCTTATGATAATTGTAAATGCACAAATATTAAATATTTACCTGAACTTGTGGCTTTTATCATCACTTTCTATATTTCAATATATTTTAGCTATGGACTTTGCCTTCGGACTTGGTAGTTAGTATTTTGTCTCTCTCCCACTCTCTTTATAGCGTGTGCAAATCTCACCATATCTATCCAATTATTTCAGTGGCGTACAAGCTGTCTAAGAGAAAACCTGATGATAGCTTGCAGTCACTGCATATGGTTCTTTTTAATAAGCGAGCAAAGGTGAGAAATCTTGATACTAAAAAGGCCAACACATTTAGCAATCTTTTTTCTTCTAATTTGTCAAGTATGATGCTTATGTTTTCAGGTGAACACTTTGAAGAAGAACATTGGCATGTTTTCTGGTTTTGTCTGGACTGATGATGAGGTTTGTAGAATTATGTTTGTAGCGGTGGAGCTTTTTCTGTTTCCACTTTAACATATTTTTTATTTATCTTATTTTTTCTTTCAAGTATATAGCATGGCAATAAACACTGATATGATAGGAGTAATTTTATCTAAGTTTGTATTGTTGATTTATGTTGGCTGCAGGAAAAACAGAGGACAAAGGTGAAAGAGAAGCTTGATAAATTCACTAAAGAAAAGTTATTTGACTTTTGTGATGTTCTTAATCTTCAAATCAACAAATCATCTCTCAAGAAGGCAAGTGTAAATCTAAGCATCAGATTATATGGACCATACATTTTGATACAACATTTTTGACAGTATGTTGTTGTGCTCATATTTTCAGGAAGAGGTTTCATTAAAGTTGTTAGAGTTTCTGCAATCTCCACATGTTACAACTGAAGTCCTGCTTGCTGAAAAAGAACAGGTTCGTTTCTCTCAAATGTATGCATTTCTCTTGTTAAATTTTTGTCAAATCCAATCTTAAAATGGGTGATGAATATATTGAGCAACAATGGTGATGTAAACTAATATATGGTTTTCATTTTTTTATTTCTTTCCAGAAAAGCAAACAAAAAGCTAAGGCAAAAAGGAGCAGAACCCCATCCAAGGTTTGTGTTCCACCCCCTTTGATATGTGTGTATGCATTTATGTGTGTTTTATTATCAATCTTGATTACATTTTCTGCTGTTGAGGTTGTTATCCTGTATATACTATGTTCATTTCTCGTTATCTGTATTCTGTAGAAACAATCTGGAGAGAAGCGCAAGCGTTCATCCAAAACTGAAGAAGAAAATAATGTGGATGAAAATGAAGGTTCAGAGAGTGATAATGATTCTCAGGAGGAAGATGACAATAACACACCTTCAAAACCAGAAAGTGATGAGGAAGAAGATAAGTCGGAAAATGGCGGTGATGATGAAGAACCAGAAGAGGAGGAAGATCAACAAGAAAAGAGTTCTTCAAAGAAGAGTGTTAAGAAGGATTCTGGAACTAAATCAGATGAGAAATCCAAAGCTGTCAAAAAAGCTGATGTGAAATCACCTACTAAATCCATTAAAAAGTCTTCTACTTCGGCTTCCAAGAAAGGTGTTGACACTTCTGGATCGAAGATATCAAGTAAGAAATCCAAGGAAGAAAAGAGTAGCAAAATGGTAGAGACAAAAGTCCCTGCCAAGAAGGAGTCTGCAAAAGATCAAGGTACAATTTCTAAATTTTTTCTGGGTCTATTACATATTTACATGTTTTCTAACTTACAATATTTAATTTCATGTTTTTTTTGTAACTTACTATATGTAATTTCATGTTTTTGATGCTTATGATAAATTAATCTCTTTTTATAGGCAAAGGAAAAACCAACAAGAAGGTAAAATCAGAACCGACTAATGAAGAGATGCATGCAGTTGTAGTTAGCATCTTAAAGGAAGTTGATTTCAACACGGTATGCGAATCCCATCTCTGCTCTTATTTGTTTTCTTAATCAAGTCAACGTCACTAACAAGTTTTTTTTTCCTTATGATGCAGGCAACTTTGTCCGACATCATTAAGCAGCTTGGTGCGTTAACCTTTTTTTCTTTTTATTAACTTAGGAGTATTTTGCAATTATTATACAGTCTTAGCCAATTTTTCAAGTTGTTTTTTTGTGTGGTTTTAGGCACCCATTTTGGCCAGGATCTATTGCACAGAAAGTCTGAGGTGAAGGCCATAATAACTGATGTTATTAACAATATGTCCAGTGAGGAAGATGAGGAGGAAGAAGAGAAGGAAGAAGAGAAAGAAGCCGAAGAAGCAGATGCTGGTAGTGATGAGGATAACGATGATGATGCCGACAAGAATGATTCATAGGGGGCATATGGATAACAGTTAGATAATGAGGCACAAGGTGACTACTGAAAGTAATCGATGTACAGGAATCATCATCACCAGTTTCTGTGCAGGATATACTAAAAGTTGCCCATGTAATGTGTTTTTAGAACTTAGACTTTAATTATTTGTACCATAGATCAGTAGAGCAACGTCATCCTTTTGTTTTATTGGGCACTCAGTTTTTTTTCTTCTTTTTTTCTTAGGTTTTGTTGACATGGTCAGATACAGGGTTTCTACTGTACTTTGTTTAATTGATTGGATTTTGTAGCCATTAGTATTAAAATTTGCAGAACTGGTGTGAATTTTAATTGGACTGTATGAAGAGTTATTTGTTGCATGTGGTGCATCAAATAACTTAGAAATAACCACTGTTTTGGTGGTTGGTGTATTTGATTGAATTGAACTGTATGAAGCCGATGTGTTGCCTTTAATGCTTGTTTCCATATTTAATACCTTTTAATTATTGAAAGAGATGGAATTTAGAAATTCTAGAGAAAACTAGCAAAGTTGAATATGCTCGTTGGGACTAGATCATTTTATAGCGTAGCTTGAAAAGCTGGTCACTTGGTTAGTTACGGTAGACAAGATGAACTTATCGTTCGGTTAAATTCAAAATTTTAGTTAAAAGCTCACCATACATGATGTATGAATGGGTCAAGTATGGCTGTTCAATTGGTTTTTATCCTTATTTATTTGTAGTGTACCAAACTTACTAACTTTGTTTTATATTCCTCATTTAGTAGTCTTCTACCACAAATAATAAAACAAAAAGGCTACTTAAGTACAATTAGTGCATACAAATAAAGATTATAAGTGTGCATGTTGTTTAGATTTATAGGGTGAGATAGTCTTTCAAGTAACCAAATCTTGGATGCCAACCACACCAACCTCTTTAAGTTTTGGTCCCAATGGCAAAGTATCTTAAGTTTTGGGTAGTAGTAGACTACCCACCCTACCCCACACCATTCAATAATTATATCTTAATCATATTTAACGATATGCATGTTGTGGGAATCTTTTGTATACATTATTATGCAAAAATTGCTTATCGGTTTTTCTCTTGTGCAAATTTTTGTTTAAAATGATTACGACATTCTTGTAACTTTTATTCGCTACTTCTATTTATCAACCTGTAGTTTATCTTTGTGTGCATTGATGTTATATAATTGATTTAAATTTTATCTTATAAGTTTGAGAAGTATAACTCATCCAAGGCCTTTCAACGTAAAGGAAACCATAAGCAAAACACTATACTTGAGAACACTTGAACGGTATATTGGTTTAACATGACATATAATACTATAATTAAGTTAATTTATTACCATGGTCAAGCTTACATAACTTTTATTGTTCATCATGTCAGATCTCGATAAAGACAACATCCTATATTTCCATTAGAATTAAAGAACATAAGACAAGACTCAAGAGTAATGACTTTAAATAGTAGTCAAAACATAGTTTTAATTCATTCATTGTTTTTTCATCCTTCTTATTATTTTCATTAGAACTTATAAATATACTAATCTACGTGTTAGATTTATTATTTAAAATAATAAGCAACAATGTGTAAAACAAATGTTTGTAATATCTCCTATGTCATCGTTAATAATTGACACAATCTTTTTTTTTTAATTGATTTCACTGTTACATGTCTTGGTAACCTCTCTAATGATAAGGTGTCGGGTAAACTAATTAATAATAGAAAACCCCTTAGTTTGATCATAAGTCATTTTCAAATTTTATTGTTAACCAAAACCTTGTGTTGTTCATCTTCCCATATCTTCTTTCATTCATTTATATATAATAGCCATCTTTTCTTCCTAATAAATACACCATTTTGGTTTTCATCTCTCATCTCTCAAAGTAATTAAGTCACCATTTATTTTAAGGTACACTCATGAAACTAACATGATATAGCTATAGTATATGATCATTTGCATGCTCAAACTCACACTTATCTTCACTTTGTCATAATACTTAACATCTTTATTTCCTTCATGAAATCTTTTGATTTTTCAGGTTTCCAAAGTTCGTTAAAAATGGGAAGTACCGGATTTAGCAACGTCGAACTCATTGTCACAAGACTAGGAGAACCAACACTTGTCAAACCCAATGAAGAAACCAACAAGGGTCACTATTTTCTCTCAAATTTGGACCAAAACATTGCAGTAATTGTACGAACAATTTATTGTTTCAAGTCCGAGGAAAAAGGGAATGAAACGGCCGTTGAAGTGATTAAAGATGCTTTAGCTAAAGTTCTTGTTCATTACTACCCGGCAGCTGGGAGGTTAACTATTAGCCCTGAAATGAAACTAATTGTGGATTGTAACGATGAAGGTGCGGTTTTTGTTGAGGCTGAGGCTAATTGTACTATCGACGATATCGGTGATCATACTAAACCTGATCCAGTGACTCTTGGCAAGTTGGTTTATGATATTCCTGGTGCCAAAAACATTCTTGAAATTCCTCCTCTTGCTGTTCAGGTAATTAGTCATCACTTTTGTTCAATTTATAATTAACTTCTAAAAGTTCCAGTTTAGTTACTATAAAAACTAGGAGGTAGTAAGTGTATATATATGTACAGCCAATAATATCCAAGAGTGTATACTTGAAGAATTAATACTAAGTTTGTGGATATTTATGCATGTAACATGAAAGTGAAATTCACGATTTAATAAAAAAATAAAAAAATTGAGAACTATATTTTTGACAATACAAATACATACAATATGTATATACAATTATTATGAAATTATTAGCTATCATTGTCTAGAGTATATTGTATTTGGTAGTTTGGTACTGGACATGTGAATCAATTAGCATTGCTAGTTATTAATGTTTGTGAAATTAAACTTTTTGTTCTTTGGTGATTCCAATTATTGCACGAGTAATTAAAGGCTAAAACTTACCATAAATTTGGTAGGTGACAAAATTCAAATGTGGAGGATTTGTTCTTGGGCTAGGAATGAACCACAATCTGTTTGATGGAATTGCTGCTATGGAATTCATTAACTCATGGAGTCGAATCGCTCGAGACTTACCACTCAAAGTCCCTCCATTCCTCGACCGCTCTATTCTTAAAGCCCGTAACCCTCCTCTAGTTGAGTTCCCTCATGACGAATTCCTTGAAATCGAAGATGTATCAAACACCGCCGATCTCTACAAAGAAGATTTATCTTACCGCTCATTCTGTTTCTCACCGGAGGATCTAGAAGCCCTTAAAATAAAAGCCAAGTCAGACGGTTATATCTCAAGTTGCACTACTTTCGAAGCGTTGTCAGCTTTTGTATGGAAAGCAAGAACTGAATCATTGAAGATGAAACCTGACCAAAAAACTAAACTTTTATTCGCGGTAGATGGACGGTCTAGATTTAATCCACCGTTGCCAGAAGGATACTCTGGCAACGGTATTGTTTTAACTTATTCAATTTGTACAGTTGGCGAACAGGTAAGTAATAACTTATCTTTTACTGTTAAGTTAGTTCATGATGCGGTTAAAATGATAGACGACAGTTATATGAGATCCGCGATTGATTATTTTGAGGTGACACGAGCTAGGCCATCACTCGCGTCAACATTGTTGATTACTACATGGTCAAAACTGTCATTTCATGCTAACGATTTTGGTTGGGGAGAACCAAAAATGTCGGGCCCGGTTGCGTTGCCCGAAAAAGAAGTGATTCTGTTTTTATCTCACGGTGAAGGGCGGAAAAGTGTGAATGTTCTTCTTGGATTGCCAATTTCTGCTATGGAAACATTTGCACAACTTGTGAAGCAAATCTAGAGTTATCAACGGATCAACTCAGGTTGTTATTTATGGATTTGTGTTTGTTGTTATGTTTATTTTGTTTTATCATTTTTATGTTTGATTCATATGGATACTGTTATTATTATTATTATATATATATTGGAAGGCACATTTACACTAAATTTGTATGAAAGATGTGCAAAAACGAGATCAATGAATTATTATCCTTTTGTGTTAAGTTTATTTATGTGATTGTGACAAAGATGAGCATTGTGAGTTTTATAATATGTATGTTTATATAGCATTTATTTGAAGAGGTAAGCAGAAATCAATCAATATACGGTTTTAAAAAGTCATAGACTTAAAAATCAGGGTGATTTATTGGTTATACTTTTTGATATTGTGTTAATGTGTTATCTTGTAACTATAGATATATTGACTTTTTGTGACATAAATAAATAATTTAAGTAAGTAGTTGAAGTAGGCGATTGATCACAAGTAACCTTTTAGACGAATCAAATTATTCACGGGTCTTGTTGTTTGTTGAGTTAACATATTGAAAATTTCAGCCCTTTTTTGCTTTGAATACGTAGTACTAAATCACTCCTAATTTTATTCCTTTTGTCTCAAAATTTACGTTTTCAATCTAAAATTAGCCCCAAACAAATATTTATTTTCGTAAGGAAACTGATATCGCTATCATGATTTTTGATACATACACTGTGTAATAAGCAGTTATATAATTGTATCTTTTTGATTTATCTGTCAAAAATTATGGTGGAAACATAATACCCTTTCATGAGTAGAATATCAATCGTTTTTACTTACACGTTGTCTAAAAACATTGATACTTAAAAAAGGAAAAATGACAATGACAACGTTGACATCGTTAATTGTTGTCATTAAGTATTATTTTTATGCATAAACATGTTATACCATACCATTTACATGTAATTATCATTGATAGTTAGACGGTTACAATATCACAATTAATAAAAAACTGTTTGCGAATCATGTTAACCTTATTTTATTGGGTTTATTATTTGGTTATGTATTGAACTTGTAATTTTCGTATAGTATGTAACAACTTTTCAAAAGTGCTATTGTATGTATCAAACTTGTGATTTTCGTATATTGTATGTTGACTTACCTTTTTTAACCTTGACAAAAAGGAAACTTTCCTTTTTTTATAAGGTCAAAAAAGGAAACTGGCCTTTTTTAGCCTTGACAAAAAGGAGGAACCCACAGGGAATGAATGGGAAGATCGAAAAGTTGGAAGAAGAAAAGATTTTTTGCTAAGACGCATGGAATTGGCTAAGCATTTTATTCAAACAAATATAGAACCAAAATGGATGGTTTTGTGTCTATTACCAGTTCTTCCTCCTGAGTTGAGACCAATCTATCATATAGATGAGGATAAACTAGTGACCTCGGATATTAATGAAATCTATAGAAGAGAACCGACAAGGAATTCCATTAATCACCGACCGTTTTGATTCTTTGGAACAACTTGATGAATTTAGTAGATCTTTTTAGGAGGCCTCAATGACCATAGATCGAACCTATCCAATTTTTACAGTGCGATGGTTGGCTGTTCACGGCCTAGCTGTACCTACCGTTTCTTTTTTGGGGTTAATATCAGCAATGCAGTTCATACAACGATAAACCTAATCGCTTTAAAAATGAAAATCGTCCGCCCTGCACCCACCCCCCGAGCATATGCTTCAACAGGAATCACACAAGGGTAGATTATAAACCTCTAGTAAAATGACCGCCCGTAACCTAGCATATAAAGTACATTACATAGCATTACATAGTCCGTTTTAGGGATTGGCGACTTACCCATTCAGTGACTTTGGCACTGGACGTTCCCCAAAAGGGTACTGTCGGGTCGGGTGAATTCAATAATAGACGCCTGTTGGCATTCCAGCTTTCCTTCGCCTTTCATGGCCACATATCTTTCCAGCTAAGGAATGGGAAATCCTTCTCCTATTCCATTTATTTTTATTAAGAACTCAACGGGACCTTCTCCCTTAAATCAGACAAACAAAGAAGGGAATCCGTTGAGTTCTTACGCTTTCATGTCTACAACTTAATTCATCCGATTACTACAGGGATGAACCCAATCCGGAGTATGAACCATAAAAGAAAACGCCTACTAAACCGATCACAAGAATACCAGTTACATACAATATACGAAAATTACAAGTTCGATACATACAATAACACTTTTGAAAGGTGGTTACATATAATATAAAAAAATTACAAGTTCTATACATACAATAATACTTTCGAAAGGTAGTTACATACAATAGTAAAAAATGTAAAGTTTGATACATAACCAAATAATAAACCCTATTTTATTTGTATGTTTGTATCTTTTGACTTTCGAAGTGTATTATTTTTTCTTGTTGCTAAAATGCCATATTAATATTAATCATCTCACATATAAAAAGGGGTGTTTCAGGAATATGTGTTTCCGGAATACCATCTTAATATTGCACTAGTTTATTTAAGAGTAAGTGAGTATTTAATTTATAAACTTAGTTTTCGCTTTAATTTTTCTAAATGTTTTTGATAACCAACTCGCTTAATTTAAAAAATCTGTATTGCATAACCAAAAGAAAATTCAGTAGCTGAGAATGTTAACGTGGGTAAAAAAGATGCACATGAGATGAAAAAAGATAACTTAATGACGCCTCAATTATAGAAGCACATGAGAATGTTAATGTGGGTAAAAAAGATGCATGTGGTAGTTGGGGGTTCGATGGCTAGCGGAGCTGGTCCAATAAGCCCAATTAATATTAGCCCATGTCCATATTAAAGATTGATAGTATTCATTAGGACATTTAACTTTCTATGGCCCCTCCCAATCAAACAATTGCCCACGTCACGTGTAACAAAATTGGTGACTGCTGCTGCTTATTGCTGTAAATAATGAAACTGCATGGCGAAGATAAATGTAGTAATCAAGTATAGGACCAACTTTTGTGATTTTAATCAAAAATGTAAATTTAATTTTTCTTATCGATTATTACTTTTGATTGATGTCTTTTAGTTTGAAAGTTAAAGTAATATACGGACTTTTTGAGTTTTATTTATTTAATTTAAATATAAATTTTGCTATTTGTAGTTCTAAAGGTTATATTTGATATTAAATACATGCATACATTGGTAATACATTGAATTGGTTAATAGTAGTTATATTCAGGGATAAGTAGATTATTATCGATGTATAAACAACTTATACGTGTCTATATTTAGCATTTTCCTTAAAATATATACAAAAATTCATGTACATCTTTCTGAATACGTAAGTTTTTATTTTGTTAGGATGCAATACTTATTGCTGTAAGTTTGCATTTAAATCGGCCCTCCTTGGTGTTAAATTCAGGTTGTCAGTTGCGGGTTACGTGTTTCGGTAAATAAAACTTTGGATAAAACGTTTTATTTCAAAAGAACAATTTTTATAAGCTTTAATTATATCTTTTGAATTTTTCAAATATACAAAGTTACTTGTACAAATCATCACCTATCAAAATAACATATTTTTCTACTGAATTTGAAAGCGCACAAACTTAACCGTTGTTATCATCAATAAAGATATTCACTATAAAATCGAAAAAATGAACCAATATAAATTCAACATTTGATGGAACATACATACAGTATATATGCACGTCCATTTATGTGACACATATCATATGATTATTTACCAGATACTGTAATAACATGAGCGGCTTAAATTTCAACAAGATATAAAGCGAACTATAAAAATAAGACCTTTTTATTTTGATAATACACCTACTTTCTAACATTATATGAATTTCTGAAATGGCTATGGTATATTATTTTAAGTTTTGATAACATAATATCATTGATATTTGACGTTCCTTGTGATATGAAATTGTCTATTTAAAATAGTTTATTAAAGATTTAATATTGAAAAACATTTTTCTACTGAAATAAAAGTAATATTTATTGAAGTTGATAACTTGAGTTTGTAATAATTTAAAAAATACATATTTTTGTGACAAGTAAGATAAATTAAAAAAATTTGTGACTTCCGCTTACTATTTTCAAGATTATCAAAAGCCTTTTTTATAGTCATAGGCGAAATGAAGTCAATTTAATTGAAGATGGTTAACATTATTCTATATGTAACAAAACATTTGAGAAAGCACATATTCAACCTTTTTACTAATATAAATACATTTAAAATTTCAATCAATATATAAAGAAAGAGTCAGGACGAATTACAGAACTTAGAAATCGACACATTTTCTTTTTAAATTAACATATAAAAGCATATGTTTTATTCTCACATATTTTTCTTCACATAACATGTAATACTTCTAAAATTTAAATTATTTTGGTATCACCAATATCATGTTTTCTCATTCAATATCTTCTTATGCTGCAATATTACCAGACTTAATAAAAACAAAAAAATACATTAAGTTTATAATGATTAATCATGACCATTTTGAAATGATTGTTCTTATTACTTAAGCCATATGATACATGAATAATATATAATTGTAAAAAAGTGTTAAATATATTCTAATATGAAATATTAGATGATGGTCAATGAAATACAAGGATTGAAAATTCAACATACGTGAGTGATGAAATGTAAGATACCTATTTTGTGAAATTACTTAGAATTAAATGACATTCAAAATGGGTTAGTCACACTTTTTACACTTTAAAGAGGCTTATTAATTACTTAAAACTTAAAGTTTATAAAGTCCTTAATTGTTAAAAGATAGAAACTCTAGTAGTTACTTATCTTATACGAGTATACGATAGACTCATACGAAAATTTAAGGCCTTAAAAATGACAGAGCTTAAACTTTAACTTTACTCGCTTTATCCTTTAACCACTCTGCATATAAACTAATTTTATTTAATTATTATTCTTCGATAAAAAATATATATCTTCAAGATTGAATAGATGTACAACTTCGACTTGAGATACCAAAGTTTTCCAACCAAAAACATTGATAGGCGCACCAGGCCTTCTTATATGGTAACTCTAGTCTGCTTATTATGAAAGAATTGAAGTTGACTAGTTATTTTTTTGAAAAATTAATGTTTATTCTATCATATTGGGATTTTATTAAATTGGGATGGGATAATTCTATAATCTTGATTCACGTAAAATTAATTGATTCAATGAATCATTGATCATGTTATAAAACTAATTAGTGCTTTGGTTCGGGGGCGTCAACCATATATACATGTGCTTTGCTAGTTGCGGTTAAACTATAAACTTAATTACTTGCAGCAAAATCGATTTTGTTTATAACGAGAAAACATTCAAGTCTTTATGTGGGCTAGCTTTCACCTGTAATTGCCTGCAACGAGCTTCTAAGCAAACTAATAATTAAGACGTGCCCAACTTGTTAACAGTCAATTCATAACTTTCAATTGTGCATGTCTTATCATTTTTATGTTTTATTTTAATCTAATTTAATATCCAGCGATAATGTTATCAAGATTTGAATTAGCTAATAAATTTTTTTAATTTTGTTAAATTAAGAATATAATAATATTATAAATAATAATTCAAAAAATAACCAAATTCAAATATCTATATTAAAAATTGATTATAGATAACCCGCAAGAAAAAAATCACTTCTTTATCTAGATCCAGATGATTCGTTCCTTATTTTTTGTGTATTATGACACCATTAAAATTTAATTACCCAATAAAAATGCATGATTTTGTTAAATTAGTTAAAAATAAGAAGCTGATGTCATTAGAAATCACGATTTAAAAAGGTAATCAAATTTACATAATTTTTTTTTAAATCAAATTTAGATGATCCCTATTTATAAAATACATTGCATTTTTGTTTACATTTATACACCTAATTAGTCAATTAAAAATAGAATGAGTCATTGTGTAATATGCACATAAAGTACATAGTCGCACATCACAAGTTATAGTCACCTCATTAAAGTTGTACCAAGTTAAATATATAAACATCCAGTAATTCTATACTCTTATTTACCCAATAAGAAACTCTAATTTACATTAAAAAATGATATATCTTCACACCTTTTATCTCCAAGCGTTCAACGATTACTGAATCTTTATTCTATAAATATTTTTTAAATTGATATATTTTTCGAGTAATGTAATGTTAGTGAGTCAAGTAACATTTATTCGTATGTTTCAAATATAATATTATAATGATAATTTATTGGTAGCTTATTACCGTCTCAACCATATATCATTTGCATAACCTGAACCGTCAAGAACAATATATATCAAACATTTCGAACTTTGATAGTTTCATTTATTAAGAAAACTGAATTAACAAAATAGCAATTTTAACCATTTAAATTATTTATGTTGGGTTATTTGTATACGTAAATTTGTAATTAAGCATTCAATTAAGAACGAACACTTTGGATCTTCCTTGAAAAAAAATATAGAAGCATTTTAGTTATTTGGGTTGGATACTTTTATAAACAACAGTTTTGCTTAGAAAGCATATGAAATTAGTAGTTACCATGTCAACATTAACTTTTCAATTATAGTTGCATAAATCTGGTTCACAAAAACACATCCATATACGTACCCGGACCACCCTATATGTATATATATATATATATATATATATTCGATCAAATGGCTAGATAAATCTTACACTTTGGGTAGTTGGGTTATAGAAACAACAAAAAAAGTATATTAAAGTTACGTGCATGTATTGAAGACACTGGTCCATCCAATATTGTAATGCTTTACGAGTTTGCCTTTTATCTCTACAAACTACAAATATATTTTGAGCAAGTTGTGAAAAAGTAGCAAGAAATCAATTATCTAAACAAACATAAGATGTAATATTAGATCAGATTATAAAATTCAAATACTAATTTCAACTATCAACTTCTAAACAAACATTAATTAATTATCTAAACAAACACTAATATATTAATAAAAAAGTATATAATTTAATTTATTCAATCTTATTTAGATATATTCACAAATTCAATTTTGATCCGTTATTTAATCTGTTATTCGATCCGAGTATTTCATTTAAGAAATTCATAATTTGATTAAGCAATTTTAGTAATCGAAATAATCCAATCCATTTAACCTAACTTGGATTTGAAACTAATGAATTACGAATACGGAAAAAGTTTACATCCCTAAATACATGCAGCCTGCAGGCAACATCAATTGTAAACTTGTAATTTATTTTAAAATATAACGTATTTCCATCTACACCCAAAGTCCTTATGATTGAAAATTTTATGTCGACTAACAGATAAGGTTAAAGTGTTTGGTTAATTAACGGGTCAGTATTAAGTATTTTACTATATTTTATACCCTTTCATGATATCCAGAGGCTAAATCTTAGTACAATATAAAATTCTAAATTACTAATAAGAATACTATATTGCATCAACGACAATAAATTTCCATGTCCCGTTAGTTTCTTTTTTTTTTCAGGTCATCAACCAAATGCCCGAACATTCGTGTTGAAAATAAGATATGAATGTATCTACGCTCAAGCTCTTCTAATTAAACTAGTATTATACATGTGTAATGCATCAATTGTATTTTGAATAGGATTAAGTGATATCATAAATTCAAATATGATGATTTTAGAGTTTATTTTGCGGTTTATGATGTGCTTTGATGGTCTCGTTGATAATTCATACATTTCGTATGTGTCTATGAGCTCGTATGTTGATGAAGTGTTATTATTCAAGTTGAGTTTATATATATTTAAATTGTTATATATGTATTGATTAGGTGTCATTAATTTAGATGTACTTCTTGAAAAAGATAGATATCTGTCTGAAAGTACCCTAGTTATCACGTTATGCAAAAGAATACAAGGGTTAATTTTTCAAAAGTGCACCGTACTGCTATATCGTGTTCCATGTATACAAGCTACCCATTTTATGTTCTGGATATGCAACCAACCAGAAGAAACCGTTTCCATAGTTCGTTGCATACCTAGACAGTAAAATGTGTAACTCTTATCCACGTCAATTTTAAGAAAAATTGAAAAATGCTTATAAATACGTTCTTACCTGTTTTCCAAGTAACCGATTACCATGTTGCATATATTGATACATAATTGTCCAGTTTGTTGCATACCTAGACAATAAAATGGATAGCTTGCATACATGGAACACGATGTGACAGTACATTTCACTTTTAATGAATTATTCGTTCTAGACAACGAATCGATCATGGTAGTATGACAAATTTATGTTCTTCTTCTCGTTGCTCATGTGCAAAGTTGGGAATTAAAGTACAATGAATAAAGAAAGTGACAAAAGAGAATAAATGAGTTCAGTGACGGATCTTGAACAATTTTATTGAGGGGTCAAGATCGTTATGATATGTTTTTCTCGGTATATAGAGAGGTCAACATAGAATACAATATTTTTTTGTAACCTCCGTAATATAAATTACACAAATAGCACAAAATTTTGAAGGGGTCCGAACCCCTTACCCTTGTAAGATCCACCAACGAGTGACTTAGATGGAATTTTTACAAATAACAAAATTACTACTAAATATGGAAACGTTAACTCCTTGTTCTAAAAGAACCGTACTATATTTCAATCCTCGAAGAACTGCTGCATTTGTTAGGTAACCATTTTCTTGTTTTTGTTTTTATGTAATTGGTTATTTGGCTATTTGGCTCTTACCTAGTGCTTTCTTGTTTTCACTTGCCAATTTGAGGCCTTTTAATTTAATCGGCGGCTTAGATTATGTTCTCAAGTTTTGTAAAGAAAGAAAGGGAGAGAAATGAAGAGGAAAGAAAATAAAAGAATTCGAATCTTTCCAATTTAAAAGGAAAGATAAAAAGGAAAATTAGGCAAAAATAATCAATTCCATTCTTTTCTTTTCTTTCTTGAAAAACTAAGGAACACACTTACTTTTTATTTTCCTTCCGGTTAATAATACTCTGGAACAAAGTGTTAGTCCAAAAAGATAATGTGATTACAATTTACTAATACAGCAAATATCACTTTTTTTTGTCGAAAAAAAACTCTTAATTTTAATTTTGGTTAGAAAATATATTTTTTTGTCAAAAGTCTTAAATTAAGAAAAATATTATATGATCGACTTTTAAAAAAAAATTAAAACTGATTAAATGTGATGTGAATAATTTATAAATAATTTATATTACAAATTAGGATTTCAAATATTTGAATACCATGAGCACTACTTAGAGTTCTAAAATTGAAATAAAAAATTGGTATTCAAAAAATAGTGAATTTTAAAATTAAAAGCTGCTTGTGTGATGATGATGCAATAATGTGAACCTCTTAAACACATAGGAATTCAAAAAGTCGTTTTAAAAGTTAATATAAATTTAATAAGAGGTGGATTAGGTGATATTTTCAATTTAAGATTTTTAGCCAAAAAAATTTTTTATGGCAAAATTTAAAATGAGTGTTCTTTTGGAGCGATAGAAAAATATTATTAATAAATTTTGAACCTTATTTTTGACCTTTTTATCATTTTACCTTTGTTTTAAGAGGTTATGAGTATTAACTAAAAGCAAAAACGAAATAGCGATTACGTGGTAGCTTAGTTTGTTGACTTTTATGAGTTACTATGAGGTTGGCAGCTGACGTTGATATTTTGTTTTACTTCTCTAGTAGCGGCCCACTTGCGGCATTACGTTGGAATCATGTCATCGGCCACATATTTTTAACCAAATAAGTTCGTAACAAATTTTTAAGGTTAGTAATAATTTAATCCTTAAAATTTTTTCGTTTTAACTCTATAATTCTTTTACATGATTTAACCATTTAAATTTTAAAATTTAATAGTTTAACCTTCTAGAGTAACATTTTTTTATATTTTAAAAGTTTAATAATTTAATTCTTTAAATTTATTTTTTATGATGATTTTACTCTTATAAATTTTTCTAATTTATTATTTAATTTTCAAAATTTAGTGATTTAACGTTTTGAATGATCAAGCTAATAATTTAATGTGAACTTAAATAATTAATAATTACTTTTTTTAAATAGTTAAAATATTAAAAATCTGAAGTTAAAAAAATCAAATAATTATAAACTCTAAAATTATAATCTTTATCTTTGATACATTAAAATAAACAATACTCTAAAATTAATTAATTTATGTACATGTGTCAGACGAATAGAAGAGTATAAAAGTAAACGTAGTACTACATAAAGCAAGCTATATATATATCATTATTAAACTTTATATCCTACTCTAAAGAAAAATATATGTACAACACATTAGTAATTATTCTATGTTACTCACGGTAAATAGTGAAATGTAAAATTTTATTATCATGGTTAAGTGATACCGTTCTTGTTTAACGTGGTTATCGAAAATCAATTACACTCTTACTAATTTTCTTTTAGGATTCTAACAACATAAGTTCTCATTTCGTGTTTAGCGATTTAACACATCTTTTTATAAATAAGAGGACTTGTTCAACTACTCACAATACAGCTCCTAAAGTAATGAACATAATCTACAATTGAAAAGCTTTGATAAATTGAGTCGAAGAATAGAAAATGGGTGAATCTTGCTATTTTGTGAAACTGACTATATTATTACTGTACTAAAATTACTTGAGAAACTCATATGGTACTAAAATTCTATTGAGAAATGAGCTTAAATAAACAATGAAAACAAACATTGTTCGGAAATAGTTTTAGAAAAAGAATGAATTTGTCTAGTTTGACTTGCTTAATTGTAAATTCTTACCAAATCAACCCATGATTTAGACGATTTTGCATTAAGTGAATTTTGATCTTACCAAATTAATCCATAATTTAAGTTGGTCGAGATTAATTTCCATTTACTTTTGATTTTATTTAACACTTTTGTTATGGTTAATTCAAGAAAAATGTACTAAGGTAACTTCCCAGGTTAATAGTCTTAACTCTAGATCATGGTTTAAGATCTCACTTCTCATCTCACTTATATACTGATTGCGTATCCCCAATCTTACTTGGCATCTTCTCCTTTCAACTCATAAGTTAAAATCCCACTTGCCCTTATCACGTGAGGTTTTGTTATTTGGTCTTGCCAACTCAACAACATTAATGTGTTAAATATTTACTTAATAAGTATTCTAATACTTAACCTTTCATTTTTTAGATATTAGTTCATTCATTCACTCTTTCTCTACATTCAATTACTCAATCATTCTTTGGTGAGTGAAGCACAAGTATACTGATGGTGTTTTAAGTAATTTACGTCTTCGATGAAATGTACGAGAGACGGAAAAATATTGTATAGATCGAGGTGAATATTTCATTTATGCGTTATAATGTTTTAAGTACATTCGTTGTATATAAGAAGTCACCTTTAATAGCTCAATATATATATATATATATGGGAAGGATTTATAGGGAAACTTCAAAATTTGGAGAAGGAAGGAAGCAAATCTTAGCACTTGATTTTTTTATAAAAAAACTTTTTTAACATTCATTGGTGATGATATTGAATTTTGAAATTATTTGTGATTTTTAAAATTCATTTATGATGAAATCAAGGGTTGAGATTTACTTCTCTCATTCCTTAACTTTTTTGCTTCCCTCTTAATCCTCGCCCTATATATATAAAATATATATTCCATGTGATGAATTATTTACTTATTTGTTTCTTGTTACAAGACCGAAGATCACAAAATGGTTTAACAATAGATGAAGAGAAAGTCAAGTATTAAATTATCATAGTTTCTTGGTTTAGTAACATCAATTCAAACCTTCAGAGAAAAATTTAATTTCAAAAATTCAAAGTTTCAACATGAAAGTAATCATTCATATTGTTTTCAATTATATGAGATTCAATATCTACATTTAGCTTCTTCGTAGCTAAAACATGTGTTGAATTGGTTTGAGTCTATTGTAGGTTGGTTCTTCATTGACTCTAATAAAAATTTCTAACAGTCCCGTCACCGTTTACCAAAAAGAGGTTTACATTCATATTTATACACATTGCATTCATATTGATAATCTTATACTTATTAAAAAGGGTGAAATCGACCCTCTAACGACCCCTTACCGATTGAACTCGCGACCTCCACCTTTATGCTATACGTTCTTCACTACTAAGCTATCATCGCGAGAACTATTTTATTATATATATATATAAGGCTGATCTAGAGGGAATGAGTAATCTTGGGGGAAGGGGGAAGCTAATCTGAGTCGTCCGTTAACATTCATCAATATGAATGATAACTAACATTCACCATGATGAATGTTAACGGGCAACCCATATTAACTTTTCCTTCTTCCAAGATTACCCATCCCTTTGAATTATCCCTATATATATATATATATATATTATATTTCATGATGTCATGAATTACACGAGATTTAACGCTAGTTTAAGATAAGATACATACATATATATCTTAAAGCGATCAATACTCAAATGAATTTATTAACACGGTTTTTAATGTTGATAATATCTTCACATCTACATTCTCTTATAATAGAGGAATATATGTGAAATCTGTAAAAAAATTAAGGGTATTTTTAGGTTGAAAGTTTTAATATATGAAATTGGGAATGATAATTGATAGAAATGATATAAGATGTTTAATTTAAGGGTGTGAGTTTTAAAATTTGACAATGATACCTGACAAGGATTTTCTCAAATCTTGCTGTATAGGTGAGTTTAAGATTACAACCCATTCTCATTCTACCCCCACAATCAAACCCCATTCCGATACTGATTCCGTTTACGCAAACCAACCGCACCCTAACTTTTTGCGTGCACAAAATAAACTTTGATGCTACATAAACTAACATGTCATCAAACAAAAAGTATTTTCCCCATCATTGAGTGGGTATATTATTAATACTAAATAATAGATGAGAGTTATAATGAGAACAATAAGCATGTGTCATTATATAAATAAAATTAAACGTTCATAGTCCCCTAATTTCGTTTGTAGTATCAACCTTATCCTTATGCATAAAACGTTGAATATAAACTCAGCAAAAGTGTTCCCCGGTGATAAATATAAAAAATAGGTTGTATTTGTTTAATTAATTTGACTTCATCTGGCCCGGCCCATCTGTTTGGACCACAAGGGAGACTACGAAATCAATATAATTTGGTAATTAGGCTCAGGAGTCAGGACAGAGATACAGTTAGCGTAGCCGTCGTTTCAACGACATGCGTGCTTTGACTTTTATCGATTTTTTCTATCAAATTCAAATATCTATATTTAAAAGATATTTGCTACCGTTTTTTGCACATTTATGTGCTATTGGGCGCATTTTCAAATCTTGTTGTATGAACCGTAAAACTTAATACATTTGTTACTCCCTTGCCTATTACAGTATTACATCTAAAGTACATGTGACAATAAATTTTTGTAAGAACCTTTTAATTTCTCTATCGGCCCTGCTTAGACATCTATGACGGTTTCTTGCTTGTGTTAACGGACAACGTTAGAATAATTAATAATCCTTACTTATACATGATCTTTATCTCTATCCTTATTATATATATATACTAGTTTTAATCCCGTGCGATGCACGACAATATAGATTATGTAATATTTGTTGTTTTATTATTAATACTTTTTAAGTTAAGTAATTTTTATAGGTTTAATATTATTTTTGAATTAGTGTTTGAGTAAGATTCATAGATTTTTTAATTAATTAATATTACATTCAAATATTATCTATCTCTATCTAAATCTATTTTTTAGTTTATCTTTTAAAATTTAAATAATTATATATTTTAGATTATGAGAGGCTACCACGTGTCATTTTGCCTATGTGATAAAATATGGAGCAACATTTTATTCTCCTTTAGTATATATATATATATATAGATAGATATATCTTATCTTAAATAATATATAAGAATTATACTTGTGACATCATCATCTTAATTTGAAATCTAATTAACCGATCAGAAACGCCAATTTAATTAAAATACTATCTTTATAGAATTGAATAAAATTAGAGATTGGATTACGTCATAAATTATGATTTAAAAAAATAAAACAAATAACTATTTTAAGGATAAACATAGTAAACAAGATAATTAGTAAATAATAATACTAACATTATCTAAATTATATACTATTAATTAATTAATGAATTGATATTTTTTATATTTATTAAAAACGTATATTCAGGAACAAAAAGAATCGGATAAAAAATCATCGTCCAATTTATGTAAAATTTATTTAGGTATGTAGCTTTGGGTTTCAAGTTAATTAATTGTTTACATTTATGTTAATAGTCTCATAGGTGATTACTATTTAATTTACAAAAAGTTTATGTTTAAAATGACCCTAAACTATATGCAACATATCTTCTTCTATTATTTGTCTTTTCTTTTTTCTTTATATTTTTGGTTGCGTAACGGTTCTTTGAGGTTTGTAATAGTTTTAAATTGTTTGTTATATGAAGTGCTTTGAATTTAAGATTACTAATCATATTTCACGAATTACACTTGCAATTATTTTCAAAAATGTTCGAATAGTATTATTTCATATTTTTCAAAATGACCCTTGTGTATACACGGGTGTAAAAACTAGTATACATATACATTAAGCTATATTGAAATTACGTAATAATCTTTTAAAAATGATTCTCCAAAACCTTCTTCTTGTATTATGTTGGTTTTATGTTTTATAAATTCGACTTTCTTTTCTAAAGTCATTTATAATTCGACTTTGGTGGATCATTTTAGTCACGTACCAACTTCAAACTTTATTTTTAATAACAAATCTATAATTTAACACTCATATTATGTACAGTGGCAGATGTACTTGATGTCTAGTGGTGCCCTATGCCACCAATGGATCTGGCCCTAATAATAGATTTTGTTGGGGTTTACACTAGTGCTACCACCCATTTAAAATTGTGACACCAGCCTTTGAATCTGGTCCATTTTTCTTTCAAAAGCCCACTAACACAACAATTTATGCGGTTGTTCTTTTTCTCTGTAATTTGTGCGACTGTTTTTTTTTCCTAATGAGATTCACGTAGTCAGTAGTCGCGTAGAAACTAATCAGATTGTTCAAAAGTTCAAACTCAATTTTCGTCATTCGCCTTTAAATCTCAAAGTTCTCGATTGTTGGAACTCACTCAAGGTTATTATATATAAAACTCTTATCATTTTGGGCTATCTAACTCATATGTGTTGATAAAACTTAGTTTATTAGGTCCAAATTAAGTTATGTTAATCTTTTTTATGTTTATGTACCATGATATGATCATCTGTTATTTTATTTTTTTTCAAAATTCTTACTCATATGTGTTGATGTGTACTATATTTTCAAAACTCTTATGTTTCTATGATTCTATATGCAATCTATTTAATAAATATTTTTCACATATATATGCAGGCTAAAATGGATTTTGATTGGGCAAGTTGTCCTATGACTAGAAGGTCTACTACAGGTTACTGCATTCTTTTAGGTGATTTTCCTATTTATTGGAAATCAAAAAAACAAAGTGCGGTTTCCAGATCATCTGCAGAAGCTGAATAGAAGTCTACGGATTAAGCTGTTATGAAGTCACATGGTTGATTTCATTACTTAAGGATCTGTATTTGAATAGTTGACCTTGTGTTGTGACAATCAAACAAATATCTACTTTGCTGCTAATCCAATATTTCATGCTAGAACAAAGCATATTGAAATATATTGGGAGTTTCTCAAGGTTCCCGCTCTCAAATTGAGGGGGAGCGTAGAAGTACAAAAGTCAAATCTCAATCTGTATAAGTCTTAGTCTATGTTATTATAAGTTTCTAAAGTTCAGTACGTGAGTTAAGTCTCAATATGTGTTACATTTGAGTATGTGTAACGTTGGAGTCTGTAGAATGACCTTCTCTATACAATTTTAAAATGTAGAGTCCAAATATAAATTTGTTAAGTTTATTATAACATTCTATTTTATCTTTATATATTTGGTTAGTTTTATTGATTTGTAATTAAAGAAAAGAAAATAATAACATGAAAAACACTTAGCTTAATTGTGTATTGACGTGTTAATTATGTGTTTCCTCCATCGTTTTTTTCAAATTTAAAATCTTTGAAAACATGGTAATTTCAAAATGATAACCGACTTTTAAGATGAGAAGTCTTAGGAATTATTAAGGTTTCTAAGGAAAAATTAATGTGATGACGTGACATGACTAGGAGACAAATAAATAATGTAAATTATATATTTTTTGGATAGATCCGTTTGTTTAGAGGATTGTTTAATAAAAAAGCCTGACAAATAAACAAGCTAAAACTTTTTTATACAGATGTGTGTAGATGAGTAGTAGAAAACAAACAAGTGGACATTTTGTAATTTCCCGTGCTCTTGTTAAGTGCATACCCTCGTCCAAATACCAACCATATGATTTCATTAATTCTTAACGTGTGTATTAGGGTAACATGGAAGATAACGAACACCCAATAATGCATTAAATACATATTTATTCATGGACTATATATAAATCGTTTATTTTATATAATTTTCTTTTGTGTATCAATGGGTCATTTAAGTTTTAACTAGCTGATAATCCGTGCGATGTGACAGACATGCGGTAAAAAAGTAGTGAATAACTGTTAAAAAATTGAATTGAAATATACGTTTTAATTCACATTATAACAAAAAAGTTTTTTAATTTTTCTTAACTTGATTTTTCTTAATTCATATTTAATACCCGATTCATTACCCGATTTAGCAATATATTAATTTCAATCTTCTTAAGTTGACTTTTTAAGGCATAAACGGTTTTTCTCATCTCCCCTTTTTAAGTTTTAAGGTAAAATGATGAATGCTTAATAAGGGATTAATATTCACTCTTGTTCATGCGTGATTGTACATGTACTTGGTTAAAAGACATTCAATATTTATAAAAATCCATATTACGGAGTATACAATATGAATAAAATAGATATGTTGAGACAAAAATATTCTCTTATTTCCTTTCCTAATTGTCTTGTTAGATTAGTCATTTACGTCAATAATCTAATTCAATGTATACTAGTGTTTCCTTTCCTAATTGTCTTGTTAGATTAGTCATTTACGTCAATTATCTAATTCAATGGATACTAGTGGTGCGCTTAATATAAAGTGAGAATTGAAAATGAAAATGGGATACTAATTTATGCAATGATCAATTCTTTTCCGTTGTGTTTATCATTGACGTCGTTTGATTTATACAATTAATTATCGTAATTAGGGATAATAAACTAGGTTGATGTGTTAAAAGTTTACAAACGAGTTAATGGAATATCAAGTTGATTTCTAGTTAATTAATTTAGACTTGGTGAGTTGGTTTCGTGTCTAACTGTTCATATTTAATATGTTACTTTTAGTTTAACGAATTAACTCGAATTTGTCCCGAATAGTTAAATGAGTTGATGGAATGACGTGCTGAAATGATATGCTATATAAAAAGTTATTTGTTAAGATGATTATAAATACTTTCATCATTTTCAGTTTAATAAAAATAATGTGATTATATGATTACTTCCGTATAAGTAATGAAACATTATATTATGTGAGCCCTAAAATGAGATACATACGTGTTTTGTACTACTGTATTGGTTGAGGAATTTATTTATCTACGTAACAAAAAGAATAGAATTGCATTTTCCGAATTCAAATCCTTTAATCGCGATTTCTTTTTCCTGCCGTTTGATCATGTAACTTGACATAACCAGATAATATTAGATAATAAGTAGTAATAGTAATTTTCTTTTTCATATCATGTTGTTTATTGTTAATTTATTTAATTATATTATTATTGACCAACACTATATTTACACATAATGACTCAATTAATTGAATCTGAACCCGTCTCTTTCTTATAATAAAAAAAGTGGAACACTTGAGTTTTTCTTTTAATTTTAGACCGGCACAAGGTTTTATACTTCCCTGGTTTAAAAAGGTTAGTGGTTTGATTAATTGAATCCGTCAAGGCGTCAATGCATGTTAGTGATCGAATATTATGATAATCGAACAAGAAACAATCATTCTCAGCCTAGATACATAGAAGCCACTATTAACAATGCTAACAAATATTACGGATTATTAACTACGGTAAACTTAAAAATTATAACAAACACAGACACATATATATATATATATCCCTATATAGTATACATATATTTTTTGAACGGTTGAGATTTTATAAAATAAGCTAGGAAGTGACTAGCAAACTATACAAACGAATGCAACATTGGGTTTTGAAGCTACAATGTTCATGTAATGTTATTTTTTGAACATCTACTCGAATACCATTCAAACAAATGGGTTACAATTGACTCAAAAATATGACTCTTCTTCATTATTGTATCTTGGAAAACCACAACATTTTGAAACCTCCATAAAGTCCAAAATGTTGTATAAGCAACAACCTCAAGCAATTTCCTTGAACTAGCATTGTGAGAATCCAACCAAGTTAGAAGCATAGAAACATTATCCATATCAGGAATGGACAAGTTTAACCAAATCGTTATCCTCTTCCAAACTTGACTTGATGTTGTACATTTGAAGAACACATGGACAAGTTTAACCCTATGTACTAAATATATATACATTATATATTTATTTTCCAGATTTGATTTCTTAAGTATATCATTTCCCTAGAAACTAATGTCACCGAAATTAAGCTGAACCCAACTCAGAATCGAATCTAAGCTTCCTTTAGAACAACAAATTAAATTCAACATAAAAAACCAGCCATATTAAGAAGTTCGGTTTTCAGTTGGAACCCATTTTTCAAATTAATTATTCAAACACGAACTGACGTTATTTGTTAATGATTTATGAATAATACTAATGATGTACATGACATTAAGCTCATATAGAATCATTTTTAAAC
Source organism: Logfia minima (assembly GCA_963921325.1). Taxonomy (NCBI): domain Eukaryota; kingdom Viridiplantae; phylum Streptophyta; class Magnoliopsida; order Asterales; family Asteraceae; genus Logfia; species Logfia minima. Next base: position 28,409,655 of record OY992774.1, read on the forward strand.
AATATATTTGAACCGAACCGAATCAGTCTATTCACTTTATAACAAATCTCGGACCTCGAATACCACTTTTTAAAATGAGTTCCTATTGGCATACGGTTCTCTTCCTAAAAGTAGAATCTGCTTAGGGACATCCAAGCTCAGAGGTTATCATTCCTGAGCTCGGTAAATATACACTTTGTATGATCTCCCGACAATAGTACAAAAGAGAATATTTATGCAGATTGTTATTTGCATGACCGCCCAACTAACTTGATCGAACCATCCTATTGGTCCACGTCAGCATGGATCTCAGAGAATGTATATATTCCCAAACCCTATTTTGACATCCTTCCAGAAACTTTTAGAATGTCGGGTTTCACTATATATACTTGTGTTTGCCCTCACACATTCAAGCACCTCACACACTCAAAAGTAACTTACCATGTGATTTTAGGATTAATCTCTTTACCACTCTCGATAGAGTTAATCTCGAACTTATTTGCATGTATATTGAAGTGTCAATAATTAATCACTCATACATCTATCATCATTTCGCAATCAAAATGAAATACTCTTATCAAATATGATGATCTGTATACTATTAATTAATTACTTTATACACCATCAACTTAATGTTGTATGAATAATTTTAATAATTTACAAATCAATTGAATTTATTTATATAATAAATTAACAACTTCCTGTTCTTTTCTCTCCGGCTCATGTGTATGACCGAAGCGGTTTTAAACTTTTAATAATCTATTAAACTAAAAAGTCCAAAACCAACCTGACCTGTTTATATGGATTAATTTATTTATTAATATATTGTCAGAAATAATATTTCATTTTTATGTTCAAGTTCAATTTCAACTCACATATACACACCACCATATCATACACGCAAATTAATGGAAACGAAACTAAGCACAAATAGAAAACATTAGACGAACGATTTGACAATAATCGATTTCGTATAACAAGCTTAAGTAGTTATGCAATTCCGAACTCAAAATGCATTTTGATTGCATGCATACTGTACATGATTAATATATTTCAATATGCTAGAAATCAAACATAACATAAACAGGAGATATATAGTACTAATCACTTTATAAAATTTAATCAATAAACTAAGTAATTAATTAATTCATCTTAATCAAGCTCGAAGGTGTTAAAGCTTCATAAGAAGCATACCCTTTCACCATCCGATCTACACCGTTGCTTCCCAATCGACGGCTAGGATTAAACGGACTACACGATCCATACGCAAAGTTCCATCCAAGTGGTTGAACATCTTTAGCCTCCATTTCGGCCAACACTTTGTAGAACAAATCTACATCACAAGGAAGCGATATCGGTCCATCACCATGTGTACCATATTCAGTTTCCGCATCTTCTAGAAGCAACATGAATAAAGGATGATTAATGTATTTTGTTTTGATAGCGAATCGTTGTTTCTCTTGTCCAACATACACCGGGAAAAACCCTTCGGGTGCCATTTTCGTCTTCTTCTTAATCTCCTTTCCGTTCCATGATTTGCTCTTGGCCAATTCACCAACGTTGCTACTACGACTATGTTGAAAGGATCGACAACGTTTCCATGTTTTTGAGAGAAAGTTCTTCTTTCCACTATCGGTTTTGGCTGATTCCATTAGTAATTAATCGATAACAAATACCGATACACAACTTTGAGGACAGAACCTCTTTGTTAACGGGCTGCTCTAGTATAAGACGTTTGTGATCATAAATATATAGAAAATGTTAAAGGAGTGATTTGATGGATTTGATGATATGATTTGAAATTTGGAATCTATCCTCTATCGTAGGCTAAATCAAACATGGATCGTGTACCGGGTTGTGTTTTGATGGCCATGATGATCATTTGGGAAGAAATTAAGATTGAAGATTGGGTCATGGAAATTGTGTAGTGGTATTAGTGTGTGAAAAAAGTGAGAGATTTTATAGAATCAAGAGTTGAAAAAGGTGAGTTGAGAGCTGAACCGGATAACAACCCGATTACGATCGAGAGCCATGACATCATATAAACTCCTGTTATTGTCTAAAATAGTGGAGTATATTGTTTGCGTTGTCAACGATCCAAGTCATGCGGTTACTTATCATTGTTTTTTTCTTTTCTAGAGTGATCTAATTAAATGTGCCGATGGGACATAGCTTAATAAACATCTAATGCTAATAATTTACCTATTATTAGTGATACTTGATTTATGACATACTACTTTTTTTGTAATACCATCTATACCCTTTATGTTATTTCATTTTTGACATCGACCTATTTATTATCCTCGAATCTTCAATTCTAATGTATATATTTATTATTTTCTAAGAAACAGTAAATACGCATATTTATTTAAAAGGGATACTTAATTGTATCTTTTGACATCACAAATTTAAAAAACTTATTTGGTGAACGAGTCGTAGATTATAACTATAATTATAGGACGTAGCTTTATTTATATAGAATTATTTGACAAACTAATTGTAGTTATAGTTTTGAATTGTAAATTATAAAATGATATAAAAAAAGATGAATATAATAATAAATAAATACTATATAATTATAAAATGACATTTAAATAATTTTCTTCTCCAAAAACTTTTCAATTATATTCTATACTTTTGTAATTGCGAACAACTGCATAATTTTCACACTTTAAATCTTTATTATTATTATTATTATTATTATTATTATTAATTATTATTATTAATTATTATTATTCTCAAAAACAGTACCCAACATACAAGTTGTATATATGGTTATGAGTGATGACTCCTTCCTTCATTTGCTAATTAATTTTCTTTCTATTTTGGATAAAAATTTACAGAAGTTTTAATTTTATAATATTTGAGAACTAACTAATCAATTTTCGTAAAATAAACTCAATTATGTATCTTTTTAGTATTTTTCTTTTTAAGAAGGTATCATGTCAGAGTAGTATAATCAGTCAACCGTTGAATTTGATATTTTAATCTCAGCTGGTTTAAATAATAATAATAATAATAATACATAAAATAGTAATAATTATTACGAGTATTACTTCCCGACATATATCGAAAATTTAGATTTAGATTAAATTTAGATAGTTCAATGTTTAGATAAATCAGTTTTTATTTTTATTGCATTAAGAGAGATTCTAATTACTCAAACGATAATTTGTTAAAGTTTTCTTTTCCCGAAGAAAGAAGCAAGAATAGATGATTTATTAATTTTAGTTTAATGCTTAATTTTTTTAAACAAACTCATTTTGTTAACACCATCCATTATATTAATTAAGTATTTAAATTATTAAGTGTAACGTCAAAAAAGAGAAGTGTATTATAATTATTTATAACTATGATAATAATAATAATAATAATAATAATAATAATATTTAAATTAATAAACTTAATTGAATAAAACTCAAGTGACTAGCATTTTCTTTTCTTTTTTCTTTTTGACAGGCAAAGCAGATAAGAATAAAAACAAACCCAGATGTGCTCTAAGAGTTGCAGTATTAATTAAGTCCATATGCGAGCATAATCTTGGCCAGGTAGTTGGCTGGCTACGTACAACTAGCAATTGAAAACTACAAGAGCCTGAAAATGACGAAAAATATATATTTTACTTAGTTTTTAGATAACTTGTTTATTGATAACGATTAGTGACGTTATTTTATTTTTTTTTCTCTCGATTAAGATGTTAATGAATTTAAAAGATTAGAAACAAACAATGGATCGTGTATTTTAATTGGACAGACTTAGCCCACACGTCCAATTTATGTTCAATATCTATTGTCTGCTCACGTAGTATTAATTAAACTAATGGGTAATGGATAATGGTATAATAAGAGAAGACAATATTTCTAATCTACTTATGTTCATACATGATTGGCTTAGAAGTACGTGTATAACACAGATATTGTAACTAAAAGAGTTCTGAGTAGTTTATAACATAGTCTCAACAAATTTATCTCTACTATATTATAGTGCGCGATGTCGGTACTCAAATCTAACATTTTAATTTTTAATACAAATTCGATCTTAATCATTCATTTAAATATATATATATATATATATATGTAGATTCAGGTTCAAATAGAAACCAAATAAAATGTGAGAACCGCAAGAACTACTAAATTACACATTTTCACATGTGATTGACTTCATTCATACGTGAACATTCATGTACATTTGATTGATAAAGAAAAAATTACGTATTAAAACACATTTTACCGTTTTGCTCACATTATGGTTCACCTGTGAACATGTATTTCTTATTTTGTGTTTTGAGATATAGTTTTAGAGTTTTTAGCCCTTTTTTTTTTTTTTATAAATGAAATGTAAATGAATGTTCACATATGAATGAAGTCAATTACATGTGAAAAATGTGTAATTTAATAATTCTCGCGATTCTCACCTTTTATTTGGTTCTAATTTGAACCTAACCCTATATATATATACATACATGTTATTATCGTAAATCAAATCGTAATCTAAAACAAATAAGATGCAACCCGAGCCGTTAGATGCATCATAATGAGATCATTTTATTTTCCAAATTATACTCACGTTTATTTAATTGGGAGGACAAAATAGACAATCCTACACTGGTGTACATAAAAAAAAATGATTGATGCACGGTAAATAAAAAATGGACAACGTTGATGCACAACTTAATAAAGTTGATACACATAATACGTTACTTGATCAATTTCAATTATGTATTTAATGATGCTATAAGAGGAAATGAAAATACCTAGACTACCATTTGACTCATATTTAAATCTAAAGACACTTGTCATGTTAATAAGTAAATAGTTATCTTATTTATTTTACCTTAAGGTTTTTTATATTTGAACCAACCTATATATATATATATATATATCTATAGATCTATATTATTACATGTGAAACTGAATTATATTTAAAGCTATATGTAAATTTTCGGTTACAAACATATAACCTTAATTAAGTATTGGTTACAATATTTGTAACCTCATTAATGTGTAACATATATATATTAAACTATAAAAATTCGGTTGTTAATATAAGTTAATCAACAGAACAACCACGCTTTATAAATTAAAACTGTAATTAAAGTATTAAGACAAAAATAAAAATTTGACAAATATAATTATTTAGAAAATATTTTTGAAAATGACAGTTGTGATTACTCATTAAAGCCTCGTGAATTTTCGACAGAGTAACTATTAATACTTAAGTTATTGTGGTGCGAGACCATTTCGTTTGAAATTTTAAGATTTAATACATAGTTTTGGAAGCAAATGATTATTTCAATCAAAGTTGTGGGAATAAGACACACATATATATTCATAAAAACATGTATATATTCGTGATATATAGTAGCGTGGTGTGACTAATTATAACTTTTTTAAAAATAATTCACAGTATTAGATAGATTAAATTTATTATTAAAAGTACTCTACGACGGAGGGTACTTGTCATCAACTATTTTATGATGTTAGATGTCGTTTGGTCAGGTCATCAAACATATTTTGATTTTGAGTGTAGATTGTGAGGATCAACTCATTACTCTCCGATTGACGTGAATAACCCACGGACATAAACAATGATCTAGTCAAGGGAGGTAAGAGTCGATTATTAAAGTCTTGAGAATGATTCCAGGTGGTCAACATCATCAGAGAAGATGGAGGTTTTTGGTGGGAGAATGACGATTTTGTAAAAGCCATGATGGTTGTATTGAGAGCATGAAAACATGGTTGTTATATGGATGATCATGTTTGTGTGAAGATAATAGCGTGTCTCTAGTTATATTGCTAAGTTTTTTTTTCCTATTTACAAATGGTAAGGTGCCAGGTCCAATATAAAAACTTACGCACGGATCATGCTAAAAGCTCAGATTATAAGGTACGTCATCATTTGGTTTGAAGATTTTGAAAGGAAATAATAGAGATGAATATTAATGATTGTTTCAATAAAAGGATATGTATAAGTATATGTATGTGTACGTGTACGTGTAAACTCACGACTCAGGAGTGTGGAAACCACCAAAGGTGTCAAACATTTTAACCCACCTTTTTATACTCTATTTTGCACCTTTTTATAAACTCTATTTTGGTATTTTGTATTAATCTATAAATTCAAATTTCAATCGATCCCGTTATGAACTTTCACTATTTTTTTGGTTGGAATTTGGAAGCATAGTTTTTTACACGCTTTTACGCACGTCAAATATTATACTTGTTCGAACGCGTGACTCGGTAACTATAGGGTTGTTAACAAAGAAAAGAGATAGTAATCTTATTTTTAGTATTTAATGAAGATTCACATTTGCTATTAAGGTAGATGCTATACGACATACCCTAATCAAACAACTTTGAATTGGTCTACATTGATCATTGATGATATAGTAGTATTTTGGTTATTTAAGGAAAGTGGAATGGAGATTATTATGAAGTAAAATTGTGATTCTTAACGTTACCTCTTTTCTACGTTCCACTTGATTGAGCCCTAAAATACATTCACTAGTCCATCTATTACATAAAACACATACTTTGAACAGTAAGAAAAGAAACTCTTTTTTGGTGAAAATCTTTAAATTTATGTGTGTCACTTGTTTAGTAAATGTGTTTTGAATGCAACTCGTTGATTTTTCTTATGTTGTTAAGTCTTAGAGATGTATCAAGAATATTAGGGAGCAATATCAACATTAGGTATGTGTGGAATTCGAGTAGCCTAATCCAACATTTTATTGAAAACCCACAACCCATTTACAAGTAGAAACTTGCATCATTTTCTTTCCTCAAATCTATTAAGGGAATTGATTTGTATACTATTCAAATTGATGTGTACATTACAACTATGCTCAAATGGCCTTATATGTGCGTACATCTTTATATATAATTAAAAGATGATATGATGAAAGAATCTTAGCCTTTTATTGTTTTTGACCTTTTACAATTTAACGATATTAATTTCTTTCATATAATTACACATTTGACCCCTTAAATATTTGATGTATTTATTTTAATTAAAAAATTAGACTAAATATTTTATTCATTTATAAAAATTCAAGAGTCTATAAATTAGATAAGAAAATTGGCTATAATACTTTATTCATTTTATTAATATTAAATTTTTCCTGCATTATAGCGGGTCTATAAATTACATAAAGAAATCGACCAAATAAAAATTAAATTTAACCTTCATCATCGCAGGTCTATAAACTATATAAAAAAATCGATCACAATATTTTATTCATTTATAAATATTAAATTCGTCCTGCATTATTGCATATATATAGACTATATTAACAAATCGACCACAATATTCTATTTTGATTTATAGAAACTAAATCCGTCCCCCATTATCGCGGGTTTATAAACTATATAAATAAACCGACCAAATAAAAATTAAATTCGACCTACGTCATCGCAAGTCTCTAAGTTGTTTAACAAAATTGATCAAATATTTTATTTATTTATAAAAATTAAATTGGTCAAGTGTTATTGCGGGTATATAAACTATATAAACAAGATCCAACATTTTATTCATTTATAAAGGTTAAATTCGTCACGCCTTATAACGGATCTATAAATTATATAAAAAAATTGATCAAATAAAAATTAAATTTGACTTGCATTATTGCGAATTTATAACCTAGTTAATATTATAACTTAACGGTCGCATCAATTTAAATGGTCTATAAATCACCGCAAATTTAACAGCTCATACTTGATTTGAGTAGCTTACAAAGGCTTATAATGTCGATTATTGGTGGAGCGTCCTTGATAAAAAAAGAAGTTGTTAAAACATATCTAACACCAAAAAGGAAAAGAAAAAAGAACGTTAATACGTTATTACACGACCTAACAACACTTTGTTGACATTGGGCCTCCAAAGTTGAATAATACAAGAGTTCAACACTTACCGTTATCACATGGTCCAAATTTCAAGAGTTCAAACCCATTGTATTTATAAAAACAAAAAGTGAAGGTAAATTTCAGAAATCATCTCTAGTTGTTATTTTTTCAAAGATTATCCCCGAATTTTAAGAATACCAGTAACCATTCTCAAGGTCGTAAGTTCTGTTCAAATTTCGTCACTCTACCACCTAAAGTGACTGAATACCCTTTTTCATTTTCTAACTTTTAATATATTTATATATATTATACAGGGTGAAGATGAAAAATAAGTAAAAAAATAAAGAAAGTAGATAAGTTAATTTCGGCTCTTAATTTTTAGAACGTTAACATTCATCTTTGATGAATGTTACTCAAAGTTACAACTTAACATTCATTTATGATGAAATACATTATTCATAATACGTTATTACACGACCTAACAACACTTTGTTGACATTGGGCCTCCAAAGTTGAATAATACAAGAGTTCAACACTTACCGTTATCACATGGTCCAAATTTCAAGAGTTCAAACCCATTGTATTTATAAAAACAAAAAGTGAAGGTAAATTTCAGAAATCATCTCTAGTTGTTATTTTTTCAAAGATTATCCCCGAATTTTAAGAATACCAGTAACCATTCTCAAGGTCGTAAGTTCTGTTCAAATTTCGTCACTCTACCACCTAAAGTGACTGAATACCCTTTTTCATTTTCTAACTTTTAATATATTTATATATATTATACAGGGTGAAGATGAAAAATAAGTAAAAAAATAAAGAAAGTAGATAAGTTAATTTCGGCTCTTAATTTTTAGAACGTTAACATTCATCTTTGATGAATGTTACTCAAAGTTACAACTTAACATTCATTTATGATGAAATACATTATTCATAATAAAATCAAGAATTGAGATTTGCTTCCCTCAAGATTTGAAGTTTCTATCTGGATACTTTCCCAATATATATCCTAGCCTTGTACCCGCGCAAAGCAGCAACTCGGAATGATTTGGTTCGGTATCATATTTATTAGTCTCCGATATGTGTGTCTTCTATGGTGCTCATTAGATATTTTTATGTTCAAATGGAAAGTATGTAAGGGAGACAAATAAAGTTATTGTATGAGATTTTTGGTCAAGAGTGTTTGTTTATTTGTTAGGGGTGTTATTATATAAGTAGGTTAAAATAAAATGAAAGGATAAGATTAAAAGTGATATAGATTAAATATTGAAGATTTACTTTACTTAGTTTTAAAAAGTGAGGGAATGAGAAGGGAGTAAATGTGTACCTTTTTCTTTCTCGTTTTATAAAGTAGTAAAGATATGTATATATATATATATTCCTTTTTCTTTCTCGTTTTACGCCTTCCAAAATATGTACCTACTTTTCCCAATCAAACAAACCCTCACCAACCCCACCCTAATCGCCCCTCCACCGTTCACTGTTACGGTGATGGAACTACAATGCCTGAACTACGTCGCTAGAAGACACCGCTTGCAAGATTCTGCCATCACCATTACTAATTGTTACCACAACTTTCCGGAAAGTTGCAACCAACGGGTTTTCGAATCTAGCCATCGAGTTCAATTCCAACGAGTTTTGAAACATGGAAAGTGAGGCTGTCGTCGGTAATATCCTCGGATGTACAGAGAAAAAGAGACGGCTTGGTTAGGTGATAATGGTAACGAGAGACATCATTTAGATTCAATTTGTTAGGGTTTTGATATATTAGGATACCCTAAAGTTATTGGGAGCGGGAAAAGTGGTAAAGAACATTAAAGAAAGCTCCGACAGTGGTGTAGCTATAAGAGAAGAGAGCTCCGACAATTTTCCGACGACATAGCTATCAAAGTTCCGACGATGTAACCGGTGATGGTGGCTGTAACGATTAGGGATGGGTAAGTTGGTGAGGGTTTGTTTTGATCGGTTAAAATTATGATTGTCTAGTGTTTGGATGTACAGATGAAGTAAAATAAAAAAGAAGAAAGAAAGATAAATAATGAAGAAACAAATATTAGAAATCAGAAAATAAATTTTTAAAGATCAATTAAAATAAAGAAAAATGATATTTTAATCATTTTATGTGTGAAATGACGAACTTGGGAAAATAATCTTAAAGGTAATTACTTTTATTATTGAAATTCAGGACGACCATTAAAATGTGGACAACCAAATGAATGATTAATCTAATTTACCCTGAACAAAATTATTATAGATACTTTCTTTCGTTACTTATGCAATATTATTAAAAACTTTTTAAATTGTGGATCTACTATCAAATGTTCAACCATTTGTTAACCTAATGATAAAACGTTTTTATATCTGGGGTTGTTAACCCTATGGTTAGGATAAAATCAAATTAACCAATTGGATCATTTGGATCGAACTATATGGTTTGGATAATTGAATTTTGAATTGGTTTGGACCAAAACTGAAATTATTATTTTGGATTATAGATTAGTTTTGGTTACTAAATTTCAAACGGGATTATCCAAATAAGCCGAATAAGAATTAATTATTAAATTTTCAAACATTATATATATACATTATACATACAAAATAGCTTACTATATTATTAATTTATCATAAATATCTAAATATTTTTTGCAACAACTTGGTATTTAGTTATAAAGGTAGTATATAGCTTCATTAAATTGCATGTGACTAGTAAATGACATTTATTTATGATCATTATCATCATTTATAAATGTTTCAACTAGCAAACAATCAACATATATTGTGCTTTTGGTGAAGATGATGTTGAAGATCATATTCATTTTTGTAAATGTAATAGATAATTTCACAAATTACTATATTTGTGAAGAACTTACTTCATTATGTATATCATTGTACACTAATTTAAAATCTTAACTTTTGAGTTTAAAAACTAACTTCACATTTTTATAACCCTCAATGCAACACAATAACAAGTAGTAATTGTTATCCCTTGTGACATTACCCTTTCACGAGTACAAACGATACTCTTGTGAACTCGACGAGGAACTAAATGGTTAAAAATGATCCATTCAAATAGTCATTTGATTCGGTTCGGATTCGATATTTGTTTGGATGGATCAGATTCACACTTTAGAAATCAAAATCCAAATGAATTCGTGTAATTGGATTGGATTTGATATGATTCATCCAAATGAACACCCCTCATTATATCTTTGTAAAATGTTTCAAGTTTGAATTTCTTTAGATAATTATCTTAAAGTTACTAGAGACATTGTCGAAACGATTACAAATATACTCTAATTAGCACGTCTACATATGAGTAACGAAAAAGGTAGCTCTATTGAAATAACATGAATTGAAAAAAATCTTATGTCAACCGTTTACTTTAGCTATTGGTTTGGGACCACTTTGTCAGGAGATTTTAAAATGGATAAAAAGTGCAAAAAACTAAATTTAAGGACCAAATCTTACGATCTGTAGATCCAACTCACCATCGCTCACAAAACAGGTTTCACAACTTTCTTATCACCGGTCCGTAAAGATGGCGAGGATAGGGTTATCGTGGACGACAAAGTTGACCGAAAGACCTACACTCGCATCCGCCGTATGTCGATCTTCATGTTCATCTTCCATCCGTTGCGGCGTATCTTCCGTTAAAATGACCGTCATCGTTGACGAGAAGAAGAAGAATTTCACTTTAAAAAAATCTGAAGATGCTTTTAACGCTGCCAAGGTAAAATTACTTACTTTTAATGCTTATTTGATTAATTAGATTGTTTTTGTGCGTGCGTGTTCAATTAGTTGCAAATTGTTCGTTATGGCTGTATAAATTTTGTATAACCAGATTAATTGATAGATATTGTTGTTCTAATTATAGAGAACAATTTGGTGCCCGCTGCTGAGAGAGATATTAATTCAATTTTAATGATAAGCTAAAATTATAGTATTAGATTTGAGAATTTAGGTAGCCGAATTTGGGATTAGTGTAGATAATTAGCGCTGTAATTAGCATTTTCTATTAAGTTGCTTGATTGTAGATGATCAAATTGCAACATACTGCTAATGTTAATATGAAATTAGGTAGCTAAATTTGGGATTAGGTGGATGAACAAATTTAACATACGATCCAAATGGGAGCACTTAATTATCTAAATTTAATCATGGGCAAATTCCAAACAGAAGTAATGAAAGTTTCAAAAAAGCTCACATAAATTCATTTGCAAGTTTAAAGGAGTGAATGCTTAGTTTTCCTAACAAAAGGGTAACCTAAAATGAAAAGCTCGATGTAGGTCCATTTATCTCGCGTTTTTTGTTAATAAAACTGAACTTTCACTCCTTTTTATGAGGAAAATTGAACTTATAGTCCTTTTAACGTGCAAAGGAACTTGCGTTCCCTATATCTAGCTTTTTTGGAAATTCATTACCTTCTCTTTTGGAATTTTCCTTTAATCAATAACATAGAAACATACTGCGTTATGATCAATATGCAACAAATTAATTGCTTCATGGTCAATTTCCTTTTATGTGTAGTTGCATTTGTTGGAAATGGTATATCTGTGTGTTGATCACTTATTATTTCTATCGGAATGTGAATATATAAGAGTATGAATGGAAACATATTCACACATTCTTTCATTTTGATTGCCTTTTCTTTGCTTATTACTGTTGGCAGGAATTGATGCCCGGAGGTGTTAATTCTCCAGTTCGTGCATTCAAATCAGTTGGTGGTCAACCTATTATAATCGATTCAGTCAAAGGCTCTCACATGTGTGACATCGATGGAAACTACTACATAGATTATGTTGGTTCATGGGGACCAGCAATCATCGGCCATGCAGATGACGAGGTATCAAAGATCTTTATGTATCAACAATTCGACTTTGATAATACTGAAGACACCTAATATGCGAAAAGGAAAATTGCCAAAAAATGTAACATAAAATCCAGAATTTGTAGATGTGGGATATGTACCAATTCATCTCCTTAAAAGTAGTGTAAAATCCATTTGAGCCAAAAACAAAAGAACTAGTATAAGTTCAATTATGAAAAATATCGATTGATGTTACACTGTCAAAAAAGAGCTGTATTTGAGTCCTCAATTTTGTAAAACAATGAAACTTGCACTCATTTTGGGCAAAAAGTGGATTTTACACTGTCAAAAATCAAATTAAACTAACTTTTTGACAAAAATTGAATCTAACATCTCTTTCGGCTGAGATTAATGAATATTTATCTTACATTGACAAAATTTGAAATTTATCTTATCTTTTTTTTTTGTGTGTGTGGCAATTTGCCCTATGAGAAATTAGAAAACTAAATTCTTGAGCCACAGGTTCTTGCAGCCTTGGCTGAAACAATGAAAAAAGGAACGAGCTTCGGTGCACCATGTCTTCTAGAGAATCAACTCGCTGAAATGGTGATCTCGGCTGTTCCTAGTATAGAAATGGTTCGATTCGTCAACTCTGGTACCGAAGCATGTATGGGTGTACTCCGGCTAGCCCGTGCCTTCACCAACAAACAAAAAATCATAAAGTTCGAAGGTTGTTATCATGGTCATGCAGATGCGTTTCTTGTAAAGGCGGGAAGTGGGGTCGCAACGTTAGGACTTCCAGACTCTCCTGGTGTCCCAAAAGCGGCCACCGCCGACACCCTAACATCACCCTATAATGACATTAAGACGGTTGAAGAATTATTCAAGACCAATAAAGGAGAAATAGCCGCAGTTATACTCGAGCCCGTGGTTGGGAACTCGGGCTTCATTACACCAAAACCAGAGTTTTTAAAATTCCTTCGTGAGATCACGAAACAGAACGACGCTCTTCTTATATTTGATGAAGTTATGACCGGGTTCCGTTTGTCTTACGGTGGGGCCCAGGAGTATTTTAACATCACTCCTGATCTAACGACGTTAGGAAAGATCATAGGTGGTGGTCTTCCTGTAGGTGCATATGGTGGAAGGCGAGACATTATGGAAATGGTGGCTCCAATGGGACCCGTGTATCAAGCTGGGACGTTAAGTGGGAACCCACTTGCTATGACAGCTGGCATTCACACGCTGAAACGGCTTCAACAATCAGGAACTTATGATTATTTGGATGAAGTTACGAAACAACTTATTAACGGGCTTTTGGATGCTGGAAAGAACACCGGGCATGCTATGTGTGGCGGGTATATTAGTGGAATGTTTGGTTTCTTTTTTGCAGATGGACCGGTGTACAATTTTGAGGATGCTAAAAAGAGCGATACGGCTAAATTTGGAAAGTTTTATCGAGGAATGTTGGAAGAAGGTGTTTATTTTGCTCCTTCACAGTTTGAAGCCGGGTTTACTAGCTTAGCGCATACCCAAGAGGATATTCAACGAACGATAGATGCTGCTGAGAAGGTTCTTCGTCAGCTTTAAGGTTTCTGCGAATCTAAGCACTTTTTTGGTCTGACTTGAAATCTTTTTTCGGCTTTTTGGTGTAGTGTGTTATAGTTAGAGTATATTTGAATAATGCGAGAAGTTTTGGGCTAAAGTTGTGAATCTTGATTTGTGATATGTAAAAGGTATAACGTTGTAGTTAAAATTTTACTTAAAGAGGCTTGCAAATTATGGGAAATATGCAAGAAGAAAAGTATGGATTAAATATTTAATTTGCCATCACTTTTTACCATGACCATGACCAATTGACTACTTCTCCAGTTTTTTTACTGTAATTCCCAGACCATTACCACTCCCCAAGGCCCCAACAGTGTTTGCTACCTTAGCTATGTTAAAGTTAAAATACTATTTTGTAAGATAAATTATTTGTTTGACCGATCATTCTTTTTCAACCATCAATGTAGTGGTTGTGATTACAAAAGTTATGATTGGTTTATATACATTGTTTTTTCCTGACTTACGAAGTTACAACTATTTGGAATATATCATTGACGGTATATCAATTCTGTGTCTTGCAGACTATAATTTAGCTATGGCATCAAATCAAGTGAATTTCCATGGACCAGGCCCATAGGATGAAGTTCTTCGTGAGCCTAGTTATCAATCAGTTTAGCTATTATTTGGTCATCTGTTTCGGAAACAGATACTAATATCCATATCCAATCTGTAATATACTTGAATACAAAATACATTTTGGTTAAATAATTTATAAAAATTCCTTAAATTCGATAAATCTTGAACCAAAATCAATTTACAAAAATATACAGCGAAATTGTATAAAAAATGTGCAACTTTGATATAATACGTTACCTTTTGCTCTCGTAGAATAAATAATGGTTGATCTTTGAACTTTTACATTTAACATAAAGATCATTGCCTTAAATATAAGAAGGGGTCAATCTTTGATACGTTTTGCTTTTACACACGTGCTGCTTTCAAACAATGTTTTGCGCCTATTTTAACAAATATATTACCTTACTTAAAGATATGTATTTAAATATTTGAGGCGGGATACATTTCTGTATCGTGTATAATTAACTATACACCCTGTTACCATAATCCCTTAAATCCTTAATTAAACCCGCTTTTGTATTAAATCAAATCTTCTGATTTTAGAAATTAACGTCCCAAAATATACTCAAAAGAAAATAACTATAATAACGCTATTCAAAAGCACAAACTGTAATGACGCTATAATTACAAAAAAGGAGTTATTACGAGTACTATTTGTTTGTAACAACCGGTGTCGAACCAGAATTAAAAGGGACTTATAGCATACTTTTTTTTCATAATGTCAGTAAGTATTTTAATGTAAGACTTAATAAAAGTTGACTAGTAAGTTAACAAATAACAATTAATTCTCTATAAAAGTGTTATTCTACAATCTTTTCTATCTTATTTTATTTTAACTATATAAAATTTATCTAATTTTTATTTTTTTGAATGGTAACATAATTATCAATATATATATATATATATATTAATTCATTTTTACCTGTAGACTGTAACATTGAAATAGACCATAATTTATTTTTTAAACATATTACATTTTACAGGTTAACCACTATATTTCAGTATTATCCCTAACTTCAATATAGCTCCGCCTCTTAATAACTTATAAATAATAAAATTGTTATATATAGATAATAAGCTATACAAAAATGCAACTACAATCAATTTTGAGCATTGTAAATATTAAGGGTGCATTTAAAGACACGCAGCAGTAGCAGTAGCAAAAAAGCAGTAAGTAGTATCAGTTAGCAATGACAATTAGCAGTAGTTGTTTGTTTAACAAAAGTGTTTGGTAATGTAGCAGTATCAGTAATTATAAAGTGTAAAATTACAAAAAAGGATATATACACATTAAAATAAAAAACTAATTAAATAAACAATAAGGTTATTTGAGGATATATAGGTAATTTCATAGACAAAATTCCAGTTGCTAGTTGAAATTCTTGCTCATCAAACATTTTAAATAAAAACAGTTAGACGCTATACAAACTTTAATTATTTTGTTGTCAAACAAGCTTTACAACCAAACCGCTAATCACTCATTATTTGTCGCTCCAAAATGCTTCTAAATATTACTACTAAACACACTCTAAATCTATCCAACAATATGTAAGTATTATATCTATAAAAAACTTAGATATCTTATAAAAAAAATTATAAAAAGTTTTTTTTAACTTTTATCCGTCTCAACAACATTCCCTCTATACACAGAGAATAAAACCCACGTCCACGATAAAGGCTTCCAAATTTCTCGAAACCCTAAATCATTTTTCCTCTTAAAAGCTTTCTCTCTCTACAATCCTACATCCTACATATATATATATATATCTGTACGTACATTCGTGCACGCTAATCAGAGCTGATATTTCATATTTCACGGTCCTGCGAAATCAAACGAAGAAGATTCAGTTCAAAGGTGCATGAATCTCACAAATTCCTAATTTCAACGATATAACCTGCCATATTTGTTCATGTATTCATGGTAACATGTTTCAATGCTTTCCTGTTAACTTCGTTATTGTTTGAGCTCTTACGGATTTTATTTCAAAAATAAAAAGTTTAACTCGTCTGAACCGCCGGTTTATCTGGAACATACAGTGAAGTTTCTGTCGGAAAACTTTCCGTTTTGATATTTGTAGGTTTTTTGAGATGAATGTTTAGTTTCTGTTTTCGTACAAATATTTAAACTTAAATTTAATTAATATAATTTAAAATTTAATTCATCAGGAATATGTTTTCAATTGCAATAATTAGTAAAACAGGAGATTTGACCATTTAGTCAAACCACAGCCAGTTTTACTGTAAGATTCGGCGGTAGACATTTGATTTGATGTTTATACTCACACATTACCGATACATTTTACATAAATTATTTTTAAAATATTTGTACTCCGTATTAATTTATTTAATTTACTGTTGTACAAGTACACCGCATTGTTTCATTTCAATATCAATCTCCGTCTAATCCTTCAGATTTTTCACTGCAGCTCACCGGATCGATTCACAACCGGAGTTTTATATAAAACCGGTTCAAAATTTATACATTTATCTGAAGCTTCTAGAAGAATCGGATTCAGCTCTAGTTCAATGAAGACTGCGTCATTTTCGGTATTACTACTAATCATTGTAATGATTGCGCTTATTACAGGTGTGTAATACTTATTCATGGAACTTACTGTTAATTATCATTTTTTAATCAATATCTGTTTATCTTTCGATTCCGGAATTGAATAATTAAACAGCTCAGATTCTAGCAAACTTGTTTTCTATTTCATTAATTTATTATTTATATTTATATTTATATTTATTTATGGTCGATTGTTGCATTTTGCTCTGTTAAAGGTGTAACGAAATACGGAGGTATTATGGTAGAGACGATGAACAGTACAAATATGGATGCCGAGTATACTACTCTCAACAGCAGTAAAGTTTCTGGTCCAAATCGCAAGCTTCTTCTTACTCACGGTAAATAATTTTTAACCATTTACCTCATCTTTATTGTCTAAAAATATGTATTTTAGTATGAACAAAAATGAAATAAAATTTGATATTGGTTACTTCTTTTGAAACACTGCACGCATGTTTTGTGTAGAGCGGCGTTGCTCAGATATGCTGGGATTTGGGTAGTAGTAATAGTACAGTTTCTGTTGTTGTATGCATTATATTGTGGTGGTGCACGTATGTATATTTGTATTGGTTTAATTTTATTATTTTGTCTTTTACTGCCACACATGTAATGTAAGGCCATATGAATTTTCCAATTTTTGAAATTTATAGTAGGATATGATGAAGATAATGTAATTTGTTGCTAGTATTAATATCTTAGGAACCATTAAATTTGAAAAGTAAAAAAGGTCTTTATTTGTTCTTGCATTAAAACAAACATCTTAGCTTAGATTTTTGTCATTTGACCTATTGAAAACAAATGATTTATTATTAGATAGATGCTTGAATATGAGCTATTTATGCATTCACTGCATTGATGGAAAATAGGGCTATTTTGATGAAAGGTAATGGAATCATTTATATCCCACTTACTGGAAATGGTCCCACTTAGTGATCTAAAATACTTGGTCACATTTTGTTATTTTAGCACATGTTGCACAAGATTAATAGTAATGAAGTTTGACATCTTTCTGTAACACTACGTTAGATTTGCTTTGAATATATACAACCTGTAATTTTATTGTTGATGATATTTTTTGGTCAATATCATAAAGAAAAATGTTATTTTCATCTATCTGCTAATTAAGGTAAGTATTATAATTATTATTGGAAGGGTATTGTTTTGCTAAGGATTGATCTTTTTCTACATAAAGCAAAACAATAAAGTTATTTTCTTCTCTTTATTTTGTTTACTATATTCTTATATATGTTTTGTGCACTTTCTGCAGAAGTGGAAGTGCAGCCAAATAGAATTTGGGCAGACAAATGTTCAATATCCGACATAGTAATTACCCAGGGACCCACTGCTCCACTGCCAAGTGGCATCCCTACATACACCGTGGAAATCATGAACATTTGCACCACTGGCTGCGACATCTCCGGCATCCACCTCTCGTGTGGCTGGTTCAGTTCCGCTCGTCTGATCAACCCTCGTCTCTTTAAACGTCTACGTTTCAACGATTGTCTTGTTAATGAAGGGAAACCACTTGTTAATGGCCGCACGATATCATTTCAGTATGCTAACACGTTCCCTTATCCGCTTACAATTTCCTCGGTTATCTGCTAATCAGATAGGTAATCTGATTTTCGAGAACAAATCCACGTATAGAGCCTTCTGCTAAAAAATCATTTTTGTTAAGAAAATTGCATTTTATACCCTTCAAGTTTGTGTCTAGATTGGATTATGGAAGGAGAGTTAAGTAGGAGTTAGTTACTTTTGTTAACTTAATCTTGGTAGAGTTGCATTGAGATGCATGATTAAGTTGAATTTCGATTTGAAGGGTCGAAAAATGCAATTTTTAGTTTTCTTTTTTATGTTTTTATACAAATGTATATGAGGTGGAAGTAAAACCTTGGGTTAAAGTATTGAGGAGGCTTGTTATGTAAATTTTAACCATATGCTATGTCAGGCTTCTAATTTCATATCTATGGAATTTAACGCTATCTTTAATTGATCAATCGTCTGTTGATGTCTTGACTAGATGTTCGAAGTATTATGAATGTTACTACATTTTTATGGTTACTTAAGTAAATATATTCTTTTACATTACTGTGAGATGCAATGAGTCATATATTTGAAAATTAGTGTTAGTCAAATACATGTATTTTGACTATTATCTTCTTTTTTAAGTTGTGATCATAGTTTTACGATAATCAGTTCTCAAAGTTTATTAAATACTATGACTGAAGGCTAAAGTTTGGATTATTAAAGTTTATAAGGAGCAGTAGAACACATGAAATTTCTCTCATCCATTTGCACATTTGGGATGTGGGTTAACAGATCCAAATGACCTTGAGTTTGGGCGGTGCAATAACATCATTAGAGCCTTGTGTAAAACAATTCTAAACAAGCCCATTGGACCCTCCATGTGGCATGATCCTTTTTGACCCAATCCATTATGATTCTATATGACCCATAAACCCATACAACTAGAACATCAGCTCCTTTTGACGGTACACATTGGCCATTGCCCATTTGCCCGTGTTAAGTGTTTTTGTTTTTTCGAGTTTGAAACATTACTTGAAATTTGTATAATATACTAGTTGTTAAAGAAATTAAATTTATTGACTAAATAACTAAATAAGTGAAATCAGTGAAACACCATTAGTTAACTCTTATACATAAATAAGAAAGTGAGGTGATTTGTGATCTGTTCTAGCCATTAAAATTCATTTAAAAGCATAAGGTACAAGATAAAAAAAACACCACCTTTAGATGTTTTATGTATAGTGCATTTAAAATGTAGCAAATTAGATGTTTTTGTAGCAGTAAAAAAGTTTAAATCACTCGAAATCAATACAACTTAAAACAATTATTCGATCATTCTTATGTAACCATGTTACATGTAACGATATTCACACCAACTTAGCAAGAACTTTTGGATCAAACGATTCCATTGCTTTCCCAACCATGTTGCACCTAATCAAACTCCCAATCGTACTCGAAACCATCTTAAAATCCTCCCATGGATTCCCATTCGCTAACTTCTTATACAAATAACTTTCAAATGTCATTCTTTGTACATACTCATCTCCACAGAGCTCTACCAATGCTTCCCTTGCAGCATTACTTCCATAAAACACATGTTGTAACAAGTCCAAAAATCTAAAAGTTGTTATATACTGCGAATCCCATTGTTTCAAATATTCGCGTTTCAAATCACTCTCACCGATCATTCTATGACCGCCCTCAGACGCTTTCACAATCGCTTCACCACACATTCTACCACTTTTTGCCGCAAAATAAATCCCTTCGCCTGAACATTTCGTGACGTACCCAGCTGCATCCCCGACAAGAGCCACCCGACCACGAACACGAACCGGACGCGGGTGTTCCGGGATCGGGTGGGCCTCAACTTTAATCACTTTCCCACCCGCAATTTTTGGTAGGACCCGTGATCGGATCCCTTGTTGGTATTGTTTAATCTTCGACTTCGAGCAAACCGTCCCGGTACCAACCGCGACATGATCACACTTGGGGAAAACCCAAGCGTAAAAGTCGGGCGATACATCATCTCCGACGTACATCTCGGCCAGGTTTTTGTAATATTCCATTTTGTCATCTGGGAGCTTAATACGCTCTTGAAAAGCTATCGCGCAGGCGTAATCGCCTGCATCGATAGATTTAGCGACGCGACTGTTGGCGCCATCAGCGCCAACAACCACATCAACGGGTAGAAATTTAATTTTGTTATTAACCGAATATTGGATGATGTAGGGTTGGTTTGGTGAAGTGGGGACATCAAGTTTGGTAACAAGTGATTTTACAAGTGTAACCCCTTTAGATTCAGCTCTAGATCTTAGGTAGGAATCTAGTACTTCGCGTCGCACCATAGATATGTACTCATGGGACTTAAGGGTTTTACCAAAATCAACTGTGAGATTTGACGGGGATATGATTTTCATATGGGTCACTTTTCGGTCGACGAGTTCCGATGGTATTGAAAACTCGTCGAGCATACAGAGTGGAATGGCTCCGCCGCATGGTTTTGCACCGGTGGGACTGCGCTCGAAGAGATATGTTTCAACTCCACCGGCAGCTAATGCCTCTGCGGCTGAGGATCCTGCTGGACCACCGCCTATTACTGCGGCGGTTAGTTTCCGGCCGATAATTGGCTTATTTGAAGTGGCTAATATGGTGAATTTGTGGAAGGGTTTGAGTTTGATTGATTGTGGAGTTGGATTTTTGACAGTGAGAGTGTGACTTAGGGAGTGAAGTGGGTGAGGTATGGCGGCCATGGATACTAAGTTTTTTGATTAGGTTATGTTAATTTGGAATTAATTAGGGATCAAGATTATCACTATTAGTAATAGTAATATCGATCACCTATATAATTTTGGGCTCCGATGAATCAAACTGTTCAGAATGGGTCAACTTTGTTTCAAGCCCATTTAATAGGTTTGGGCACCTATTTTGTCGCTGGCGCACTACTGCGGCATGCTTGAGTTTTTTTAGACAAAGGAAAGAGAGGAAAGGAAATAAAAGACTTTTTTATTCTTACTTTTCTTTTAGGAAGAAAAAGAATTAATTTAAATGGCCTTCATTTTCGTACATCTAAAAATCATAGATATTTCACAACTTTCTTTTCTATTCTTTCCGACGCGATAATTTACAAATAAAATAAACTATATAATATCTTCTTATACTTTTTTTTCCTTTTTCTTTCTCGTCATTCAATCCAAATGCTACACGAAGAACATAAGCAAACCCTACACACACCTTATGATAAATACATGAATATACATGATGCCTATATGAGATACAATTGAATAGACCCAAAACGGAAATACTTTTTATCGCCCGGTATGCATCCACAATCTTTTTTAGAACAAAAACTGAACGTAATCTTTTTAATGGTGAAATTGAGTCATTTATATAATACAGAGCAAACATTTAAGAGCAAATACAGGCATTGTAATGTAGGAAATTACATATGTTAACTAAGGGTAAGGTTCCAATAAGAACACCTTAAAAATAAGAACGTGTAAGAACGCTTGATATCCACAAATGTATATCAGAAATCAATAGATTTACATTCATACATCTCAAATATGTGGAGAAAAATAGATGCGCATTCTTATAGATGCATAAAAAATGTAGAATTGTGCATCAATCGTTTTTCTCAAATTTTATACATATTTAGAAATGTGCATTCATTTTTCTTTTCATATTTGAGATATATAAATGTGAATCCAATGATTTTATCAAGTATAAGTGCAAATTTGAAACGTTCTTACCGTTCTTATTTTTGAAGTGTTCTTATTTGATCCATACTCTGTTAACTAATATAGTACATATACAACATTCATTTTGAGAAAAGGAAATATTAATAAAAACCCATTTCAAAAGAGGAAGGAAAGGCAAACAGACACGACCGTAAAGAGAGCTCCTAAAAGTAGGTATGAGCAAATAACCAGATTAATCGAGCCATTATCAAATCCATCAAAAAAATTATATGAATAACGGCAATGAATGGTTGGATTTGTAACTTTTAATTAACCGCAACGAATGATTTGATCATGGTTATGTATGTCGATCATAATCAGATTAACCGAATCAAACCGTAAGCATATATAAGCTATATATAAGCTACCTAAATTATTTTTCGATCATATGTTTTATCATATTCGGGTTATTTAACATTTCATAAATTATGTCATTTATATTATCTTATTGGGCATTAAAGAACGAGCTTTAGTGTTCACTTTTAAAGTGAAAAACCACTTATGTATCCGATTTCCTTCATGTCACTGTTATCTTCTTTAGTAAAATTCAAACTCAAACGTCAATAACTATCACTTGAAGGAAATCGCAGTGGCTAACAAAACTTAAATAGTGATAAATCGATGCAACTGAAATGACGAATGCTAATAAAAATAGACGTTGGTGCTTCTACAACTTCGTTTTTAGTCACGTATATCGATAACGATTGTTGAAACTATTTTCGTGAGTTTAAATGTGTCTATCATACTTTGATTATTAACCAATTTAACCAAAAATCAAACCAAATAATTGACTTTAACCATAATCGGATTCACTCTTTAACCGTAATTAATCGGTTGAAACACTTGATAGATTTCATCTCCTTTGCACAATCTATCTCCATTCTCTTCGATCTTGAGGATGGAATTGTAACGTCTCAATTTTTTTAATCAAATTGTAAGAATTGACATACAATTATGCATAAACATATATGCTTTAAAATTTTAATTTGTTCATATGATAAAATTAGTGGCTTATGAGTGGATGAAAAATATTAGACAATTTATGGGGGCATGACCACACCCCGGCCCCTCATGTCCTCCTCTCATAGACCGATGAAAGTATTTCTAAGTGGGAGAATATTCCGTACAACTGATATCACGTAACATTGCGTACCGTTAAGGAATTAAACTATCCCATTATGTACATGTGAATAATTCATAGGTTAAAAGTGTAAAACGGTATAAACTTGTGTTGCATCTGATTTGTGTGTTATTAACGGCGAAACTTGAAACTGTTCTCTTTTTCATCTTCTCTTATCATACATATGTGGAGTAAGTAAAATCAAGACCCCCAACATGTCGTAGATGCATTGTCGCCACTAGAAGGGAAAAAAAACACCATCATGTGAGAATGGCTTGAAGCCACCCATTTTTGCTTTTAAGCATTATTGGTCATACTCAAGATTAACGATTTGGCCGAGTGATGCATGTAATTGAACGGAAATATCTTGATTAATACCTTGAAACATATCATATTCAAAGTATATATTTATATGAGTATCACTAATTCAAATATCTGAGCAAACAGCAAACTGCGTGCTCGAAAATAGTTTAGATGAACAAGATCGATATGATTACCAAGATGTGATCAACTAGATGTCTTTGCGGAAAAGGGAAATGCATGGTCTTGCTTATTTACGCGTAAATGTATATTGCACATGCTTATTTTTTGATTATTAGGCGATGATATTTTGTTAGGTAACCATTTCGGTCATGCTTATGAGATTATAATGTAACATGAGCAACTTTTTTAGATATATTAAATAGAACGGAAAACTTCTTACAAGGAGGTAGATAGTCACATAGTACAAACACCGAAATGTAGAAAATACATGTTGTAGTGATGATATAATATAGTTTTGTATTTGTAATTTTCATTTCTTATATTATTCGTGTTAAGGTTCGACTACAGTAACATAAATTAATGTTTATTTAATTTGTCAATGTTTTATATATTTATGAAGATTTTTGATGATTAATTTAATTTATGGAAGAGGTTAAGATGGAAAAGTAGAATTATGCCTATATAATAAGAGTTTTTTGTTTGACTTGTGATGTATCTCCGGTTATTCAATAATATCGTTCATATATAGTGAAACTTAAGCGGTTTAAAGGTTTTGTAATTTGCATTTTCTATTAGAAGATTTTCTACGTGAAAAGATTACGTGTTTATTTTTCTATTTGATTTATTACTGGCTCTATTTAATCGTGTGATTTCTTTTTCCATTGATTTGATCCCAACAGGTATCTAAAATTTATGATTACTCAATTATATTAGCGATCGTTATTTTAAATATACGCGGCACATGTATAACTAGTTTGATCCTAATCCACGACTTCTTGATTATTATTATTATTATTATTATTATTATTATTTTAAGTTGTATTATATATTAAATTTTCTATCACAGTACTTTTGACAATAACATGTGTTTTTAAATACATGTACATTACAACTAGAATACACTCAAACATTGCCCTTTATATAAAAAGTTCCAATATATACGAAACATCCACTTTAATTAGTACTTATAGAATCCATATTCTATACAAAAATGTGTTTTGTACCACACACATTACTTGCACAATACCATGAACTCAGTTGATTGATTTTGTTCAAGCAATGTACGTGTTCATATGTGTAATAGTTTTAGAGTAGTGTATCGAGTAAATGATTTTAGCATCTGCATTTACCGCAAGAAAAAGTTAGTCATTCTAACTTGTTACCTTAACCCTTAATGTCATTCTCGTACTTGTGTTTCTAAGGTTGGACAGACAAGTAAATTTGATAATCATATAACACGTATATGTGGAGGCATTAATTATTTTATTTTCACTTTGCTCCTTTGTAAGTTGAACCCAATAAAAAGACTAAATGTTATATGGTTAGAAGATGTTAGAACCTTTTTCGGTTTAATTTGTCTAAAGTCTAGTATATAAGTTCAGATTGAATTTCACTCTAGCTCGTATACTTATAGACAAGTTTTGTGTTTTTTTTTTTCCAATGTGAGTTTGATTTGTACCCAACAGAAAACAATCATCTTTGTGAACATATATTAGATTTGAAATACGACTAAAATGGGACCCTTTTTCTTTTGTGTGTGGAAGAACGGGTAATATGCTTCAATTCAATTGCTCATGGTTATGCGTAACTTAAGCAATATAACAGTATCTTAAGCAATTCAATTCAACTTTACTTAAAAACCGAACTTTCAAAGTAGCAACTGGTTTTAAATTAACACATTCAAATTGAAAATTGTGTTATAACCATTGTTTTCAATTGTCACTACATTTGAATCCAAACAAATCATCATAATTCATACATCTGTAGATATATATATGCAACAAATATTCAAGGGCTTATATAGTCTACCGAAAGAACGAGTTTCTATCTTATGCATTCAATATTTTATATAGTCCCGAACTTAATTATTTGTATTTATTTACATTAACTCAAAATTTTTATTAAGTTTGGGTTATAATAATTTGTATCAAATTATGTACAAACAATAAATTGTGTATTTAACACTTTTGAAAGGGTTAAGAATATCAAAATATCAAATAATGACGAGGTTATAAATTGTACTTGTTTTGGTGATTATGTTTTGGTCCTTCTGTTTTTCAATTCATCGTACTTGTTTTTCTTTATGGTCGTAGATTAAAAGCAATATGTTCTTGATAGTGGCAGTTATACAGTGTAAAAATAGTTATAAATTACATAAAAAATCCGAAAATAAACAAATCTTATATATAGAAATAATCATACATAAAGAAATGATAATCATTAACTGGTTAGCAAAAAGAAATGATAATCGGTAAAATAATTCCTTCACATTGTTGAAATAATCTATGAAACGATATATACTTTATAACATCATAATATTCCTTCTAATATTTTTTAAAGACTAAGATGTCTCTACTTAACCAATGCATGTATTTACACCCTTTCGAAATATATTTTTGAACTACAAAATAACTAATTGTCCATTTACAATTTACCAAAATGCCCTTTCTTTACAATCTTATTTACAACTTTTTGTACTATATTTACGCAACACATACTTTATATTAAATCAAACATACAAAAGGAACCTTATAGTTATCGAGTACATATATTAAAATTTAATTTAATTTGTTTAAAAATAAACTAGCCCTGCAACATACGAGTCTATCTCTAGTTCTAATATTATGAAAGGGTACAATCTTTCGTAACAATAACGCAACTTTCAATGATTTTATTTCTTTTCACTTTGCAGGTGAAACCCAATAAACAGAATAGTTATGCTTTTAACGGATTTAATTGTTAATTTGTTATCATATATACCCCCATGAAAAGTAACAAATTATTTTTAAGACAATCATTTTTGTAAACATATATTAAACTTGAAATACCACTAATATTTTTAAATTTTGGTGGAAGAATAGATGATATGCTTCAATGATCCCTTATATTCAATTCATGAAGTAATATCATGACAAATTACTCAATCTCTCATGATATTTTGTCAAAATATCTCATATCTTAATTCAATTAAGTGTTTACTTTGACTTCGTACTCAATTTTAAAAACTTTCACCTATGACACTATTTACCAATCAAATATCATTTTTACTTACTAAAATATTTTCTAATCGGTTAAAATATAAAGTGGATACTTATTTTGAGAAAAATAAAAATAATGTGAATACTTATAATAGGACGGAGGAAGTAATATTTACTTTTAGCGAACAATTCTAGATCCATGCATTTTGTTAAATATTATTAACTATATCTTTTTTTTTCTTTTGTTTAAATAACGAAAAGCTAAAAGATTTCATAACCATCTTATCCTTTTTTCCTTTTTAGAAAGATAATGAATTCATACATCCTATTACGAATATACCCATTTTTTTTTACAAATATATACATATGTTCACCTCTAGACTTGAACTGATAACCTTATAGTTAAAGGATCACTTTAATAGCACTATGTCAATGTCCACCTTCAATTAATAATGATCTTTTATTTATATTTTCTTAATTTCTATTTCATAGAAACAAACAAACATAAACCTTTTCTTAATTTCTTATTATTAAATCATAAATACTAATAGACAAAGTAAGCTAATATCAATTTCTAATTATCGAGAATAAAATTTAAATCAATTAGTCATGTAAGTTCTTTTAGTTAAAAACTAAAATTAAAAAACAAATCATCCGACGTATATTATAAATACTAATATACAAAGGACGCTAATTTCAATTTCTACATGTTTAGAATGAAACTTAATCAATTAGTCATGTACGGCTTTTTATTCAATTAAAAACTAAAAATGAAAAACAAATCACCTGACTTATAAAGTAATCACATCCGAACGCGAGTATATTATGGGGATTGATATTTTCATTACTAGTTTTGATAAATACACTACAAACATGCATTAATAACTTGTACTGTACAAATAAATAATATAATTTTTTAATGTATTTATCAAAATTAATGATGAAAATACGAACACTTGTATATTATATATCGTTCAATTCAATTGCCCACTGTTATACGTATCTTAAGCAATTAAAAAGAAATTAACGTATTTACTCAAAAACCAAATAACTTTCAAAGTAGCAACTAATTTTAAATTAATACATTGAAATGTCAATGTAGCAACTGATTTTAAATGTGTTATAACCATTGTTTTCAATTGTCATTATATTTGAATCCAAACTAATCATCATAATTCATACATCTGTAGATATATTTGCAACAAATATTCTAATTAATTAGATGTACTCTATGAAGGTGAAGGCATCATATTTTGTACAATCTAGCTTGTGCGGTAACATTTATACACACTTTAAATGATTGATCTACATGGATAGATTTGTTGGTTCAATAGTTGAATTGATTCTATGTATATGTACATCTTAAAAATTATAATCAAAGTAAATCAAGTCTGATAAATATCGCACTCATGAAAAAAACAGAGGTTATGTTTGGCCTCAAAGTTGGCTGCTATGTTCATGCAGAGGTGGACCCATGCATCACCCTCAACTCTCGGTTTCTATATAAGTCGATCAATCTACCATATCATGTGCACCATTCTTCAGGACTACCTAGAGTGATCGATTAGTAATCAATTTGAGAAGATGAGTGGGAACTTGGCTCATCTCACTCTTGCACTTGGCCTTCTTGGTATTTATATATTTCCTTCATTCATGATCTGTTCTTTTTCGCATAAATAATACCTCTAAAATTAAGCTGAATTGCGGCCGAAACCATATATGCAAGCACGCTACTTGTTTTCCTTAACGTGTTGCTAACATTTTGTTACTTCACTACTTGTAGGCAATTTTGTTTCGTTTATGGTATTTATTTCTCCAATGTAAGTCCGTTATATACTCATCATTTATTTTGTATTAGTAAATTTGCTTGGGTTCTAGTTTCATGTTAACTTGGCTAACCTCTAAGCAACATTTCATGAAATTCAGACCGACATTCTATAAAGTGTACAAGAGGAAATCAACAGAAGGGTTTCAGTATGCACCTTATGTGGTTAGTTTGTTCAGTGCAATGCTTTGGATATATTACGCATTGCTCAAGACCGATACCATGCTTATCATAACCATAAACTCAGTTGGATGCTTTGTTCAAACCTTATACATTTGCTTCTTCCTCTTTTATGCCTCAAAGAAGACTAGAGTATGTATTACTATTCTATTTTACTAAATCTAACACGAATTGTTATTAGAATATATAGAAGACTAGACGTGTTCTAATGTATGTACACAGATTGAGAGCGCCAAGTTAATAGTGTCATTGATAGTTGTTGGGTTTGGAGTGATTGTTGTCCTCACTCAATTTCTTGCTAGTGGACTTACTCGCGGCATAATTGTTGGATGGATTTGCCTTGTGCTCTCTATATGTGTTTTTCTAGCACCTTTGGGAGTTTTGGTAAGTATGACATCAGAACAAGATTCTAACAAAATAAAACCCTTTATATGTTTCTAATTGTTGTTTACATTTTTCACAGAGGCAAGTGATTAAAACAAAGAGTGTAGAGTTCATGCCAGTCCTATTATCAGTCGCACTCACCATCAATGCTGTTATCTGGTTCTTATATGGTCTTCTTAAGCGTGATATCAATATTGCGGTAATGAGAAAAAATCCAATCTTTAACTTCTTGTATTATTTTTAAGACAAATAGTTCACTGCTAACTTATTTTTCTAATATGTTCCTGTTAATACTGATTTTACAGCTTCCAAACATACTTGGATTCGTATTTGGTATTATTCAACTGATCCTATACTTCGTATACAAGAATAAAATGCCAGTTTTGGATAAGAAGTTAGTCGATTTTGTAGAGAAAGTTTGTGAAACAGAGGTGCAAAAGATCCCGGAGCGAAAAGTTCATGAGAAAGCAATCGAAGTTGCGAATCTGAGTGCTATAATATGTTCTGATATTCTTCCGGTGATTGCAACATTAAACAAAAGCGGACACGAAGATGATTGTGTGGCTATTGAGATTCCAGCAAGTCGATTCCAACCAAATCATACCATTGAAGCTGCAGCATGACAACATATCATTTGAAATTGATATTTACATTAAACAAATTAAATTAAATGCTGGTTTTATCTTGTGTGAGCTTAATTAGTCCTTATTATACCCTTTCCATGAATTTGTAGTTCTTTATTTCAGTTTAAATCGCTATATAAATTATAAAGTACCTGCTCGTCCTCGGTTGGAATTGAATAACATTTTATTTTACCTCTTTCCGTCCGTAAAATTATTTAGTAACTGAGTCACTGAATAGAGACATTAAGGAACATGAAAAATATTTGATTTTTATTAACGCTCAACTCATTATAAGTAGAAGTAAATATATGTACATATATATCAAAATTATTAGCTTCACTAACACGTAGACAAGGCCGTACATGGCTACATGTTTAGGTACCATGCAGAAAACCATGCAAAAAAAAGAAAAACAAGAAAACGGGGGAGGGGTAATATATGATGTAAAATTATCAAGAGTCGTGATGGTCTATCATGATCTGTTGTGTGCGTCACATCAACACGACTAAATATCTCCCCTCCCCCCACACAATTAACCACAATGTAATCCTCAAGATATATCACGACTAATAATTATGACCTACTATTTTATTAAGTAAGTTGTGCTTTGTATTTTATTTGTTGTACTTAGACATTAAAAATGAATAAAAAAATGATGCATGCATGACCCACATATTCCCGTGATTTCATCATGTGAGTAACGACATAATTTGACGACGGACTCTATTGTAGTCGTCTCGAACCGTGCTGGGAGTACAGAGTCCACCACAAACTTCATTGCGGGGGGTTCAAGCAAAACAATAATGATACTTCTTCAATCATGGATTGTACGGCATGATAAAGGTCAATTCTAGTTGTTTTAAGATAAATATATTCTATATTCATAAAAGAAAATGATTTTTGCATCATCACTTTTATCTATATATCACAATATATCGTAGTTTGATTAACGATGTTGTAGACCACTACGCGTACGACATCATAATGTATGTCAATTTTATTGTAGTGTCATTATACCAATATTCCAAAATCTAATATGATCATCACTTTTTTTTTTTTAATCTATAACACATATAGTTCCTGTAGGTAATTTATGTATAATTAGATTTTAGTGAAAATAGCTAGACATATATTCATGGTTTGCCCACCTCGCTCACAATTCATTTGGTATTATTGTACTATTTTAGTTATAGAGAACAATTATTTAAGGAAGTATATACGGACAAAATCGAAGCTGAAATTCTCAATGACAGCTAGAGAGCTAGGGATCTTTCGTGTCAATTATAGTGATTATGAAGTTCATGTCCCCAATATAGGGTTCCTTAGACAAGTTCTTCGATGAATAAATTGAAATAGCTCATGATGATGACAAACAACTTCACCCAAATCACATGGAGAGATTTGGTAGGAAAGTGGAAGTAATTTTATATGATAATCAAAGGGAGTGAGAAAGTCACAGTAATTCTTTGGAAAAAGCCATTTCTGTTTGTCTTCGAGCTTTTATTGCTTTATAAAAGAATACGAAAATACCAAAAGGATACAGAGTCACCTGGCTTAAGGCCATAAAACCAAGACATCGTCACAATCTTTGTGCTAACATCACGAAAGTTACGTGCTGTTAGACTAAAAATTAAATTTAAATGCATATATTTAAAAGAGTTTAGGAGTAAAATATATGAAATAAAAAAAAATTATTTGATGTCTAATTGGTCTAACTGCATATACTAATAGTACTGTCAGCAGTAAAGTCGATATCCCCTCACAATAATGACAAAAATTACTGCGGTGTTAAGTTCTTATGTTTTACTTTCATACAATGAATTATTTATAAATATAATTTCCTTGCTTTGGCATGCTAGTTTTACAGAGTCTGTCGCTATTCACGTGCCAAATACCAAAATTATTGATTTATATACTTTGTAATGAATGGTGTAACTTAGGATGTGTAACTTAATGCCCATTGATTTTCTGGTCAATTCGAATTATTTTTGTTGTACGTCTAATCTTGGAGGCTCACTTTAGAGGTGGGAGTTAAGTAGTCATGTAATGGACTGGTCTCAAATGGGCATTAGAAGACTTTCTCCTCATGAAGCAAGCCCACTCGATTAAGAATTTACCCAAGAAGAGGGTGGCATTTCATTCATGCAGACTTTATGCAACTTCTAGCAGAATTTCACGCAAATGCTAGACTTCCCACAGGCTTCAATTCAACCTTCTTGTTATTAATTCCGAAATAGAATGCTCCAAAAGACACTTCCAATCTACCCCCGATTAGCTTGATCAGCAAGCCATATAAGATATTATCTAAGGTGATTGCTAACAGGCTAAGATCAGTGTTGTGCAAGATAGTAACTGAGAACCAATCCGGCGCCTTCGTTGCAGACTGTCAATTGTCAGATAGTGTAATGCTAGTAAACGAATCAAGAAACAATATTCTATCATCGGTAGGTCAATTTGTCAAAAAGCATCAGTGTTTGAAATAAACATTGAACATGAACAATTACATATATGCTCTCAGTTAATGGATTGTGCTACTGGGAGCTTCCTGTTTGAGTACCTAGGTGTTCCTATTGGCATTAACCCAAGGCGTGTTAATGCTTGGCAGAAGGTGATTGACAGGTTTAAGCTGAAGTTATCTGGGTGGAGAGTAAGGTGTCTTTCTGTGGTTGAACGTATCGTATTGGTGAATATAGTTCTTAATAGTTAACCAATTCATTATATGAGTTTCTTCAAAGCTCCATTATCTGCGATCAAGAGGTTAGAAAGTTTGAGAAGATAGTTTCTTTGGGGCAGGAATTCTTCAAGAAAAAAGTTGCATTTAGTTTCCTGGAAAAAATTATGTAGGCCAAATTCTTTGGAGTCTTAGGAGTTGTTCACTTACGAATAAAAAATATGGCTCTTCTCGCTTCCTGGTGCGCTAAATAAAATACCAACGACTCTACCACGTGGAAATTATTGATTAAGAAGAAATATTCGAGATGTTTCCCCTCAAAGCTATATGTTCTTCACATTCACGTGGTTTCAACGGTACAGAAAAACACAATTAATATTCAAAACGAGAACCAGATAGTTCCAGTGCTGAGACATGATAAGAACAAAATATGGTATAATCTATTTATTAAAGACAACTGTAGAACCTGAACAAAATGACTTCAATAAATAGTGAATAGTCCGTAGAGAGGACAAGACTCAATTGACAATGAAAAAAATAATCGATACCCAGAAACAGACTCCTGGCCATCTATTTATTCTGAACCTAAAGGATTCCATAAAACAGGAATACCTAAATATATGGGATAAAATACTGGAAGTTTAATAAAACATAAAATACTAAATTAAAGAGATAATTAAGCATCAACATCCTTATCCATCAAGATAAACAAGGACTTGTTCTCTGGTTTATCCAATCCAGAATTGGCCCCAATCAAATCACGTTTTTTCCTCCTGTAATATTTCTGGATAGGTTTGACATCATCAGCCCACAAGCATGGAACTGGAAAGTGGGGACGAGGAATCAAGTCTTCTTTAGGAATGTTTGGTGGATTGGGCATGCGAAGTTGAAATTCATGTTTGCTCACTTATACTTCCTCACATCAAAACCATTTGGAAAGATCACCGAGTTTTACCTCATCAATGAAGATAATGGTATCTCCTGGGATTTTGCATTTACTCGCACACCGCCGAGGCATGAACTAATTCAGGTACAAGAGTTGCTGCTACTACTGTTATCTCAAAGCAAGATAGACACTCAAAAAAATGATTGTATCGATTGGTCCCCAGGCGACAAAGGCTGATTCAGTGTAGTCATGGCAACTAAGATGCTTATCTTTTTCGAAAATGATCTGCCAACAACTTGGTCAAGATTCATATGGTTAAAACATGTTCCCCGGAAGGTTCAATGTTTACAATGGCTAGATCTTCATGATGTTATTCTGGGGGGAAATGTTTTAATTAATAGACATATATTGTTGGATCCTCAAGAAGCTCTCTGCTATTGATGTCGTGAATGTTAGAAATTTGGGTTATTGATTACTTGGATGTTATTGAAAGTCGTGAAACACTTTCAGATTGAAGTATTTCGATGGTACAATCGAAAGTTCAATCGGATAAAATTCAATATTTCTAGAAACGAATATGTTAGAATGTTATGATTTCCTGTACTGAAATTCATATATGAATACTGACCAAAATAACCGTTTTTCAAACGTTGGAAAACAACTCGACCCCAGCCAGGGGCTCTGCCCCTTGGACCCCGCTACCGGGGGCGCTGCCCCCGGAACTCTGTGAGACCAAAACAAATTAAAACATGCGTGCACCCCGCACCAACCAAACTTGTTTAGTATTCATTAAGATCAAATTGGTCAATAAGTTTAATCCCATTACACTTAAATCATATTGGTGATAAATCACCAACAGTGAACACGTGGAAACCGTTTCTAATCTATTACTTCATTGTCAGTGACAAACGAGATTTGGAAGAATTTATTCTTTTGGTGGGGTGTTAATTGAGTCATTCCTCGAAGTCTCCATCAGTTTGTTAGAGATTGGAACGAAGGTATGACTCCAAGTATTCGTAAAGGATGGAAACTCATCGGGCCGTGCACAATCTGGTATGTATGGCTTGGATTCAATAACCTCACCTTCAACAATAAAGTCTTATGTTAGTTAGATGTATTATCAAAGATCTATCAAAAAAGCTTCCAATGGGCCTTGGTCTCAAAGCTACGCTCTCCCAACTATTATCACGCATGGATTACCCAACCGCAAGTACTCTATTACACTTCTTATAAATAGAACACGTCTAATACGATTGTATTTTTGCGGAACAAGATCGCTCTTCAATTGGTGTTGTCATTGGAATTCAGATCTTGGTCCATCAGTTGTAACAATTCCCTTCAACATTTTTTGAAGTCATATTCAATGTTATCTCTTTTTGCCAAATGAAAAAAAAGTAGTCATGTAATTGATTTTTGTCAATTAAGAGATTAATTATTTGGAATGATGTCTTACTACTTCTCGGTGCGTGACTAAATGATCAAGATTATAGACTACGTACAAATCTATTGAATACGCATACTTTTGTAAATGTAAGTAATATCACCAGCAAAATATCAAAATTTTGAGTTTTGACGGTATTTTTGCCTTTTAGCGTATTTTGACAATTTGTGAAATTTGGCAAAATAAAATTAAAAACTTATTTTGTTAAAAATAATTATTTGGATGTAATTTTTGTTAAAAAAAAAAAGAGTTTATAATTTTTTAATTAATTAACTCCGCTAAATATTTCAACGCAGGGTCGACCTTAATTAAACTTTACCCATGAAACTTTCTCTATTCCTTTTTATATGTGTCGCATCAAATATACAAGTATTCTTTATTATCATTCATTTAGGTTAAATATTTTGGGAGGATCTTCGGCAATCTCCAATCAATCTTATTTCGATGTCTCCAAATCAAACATGTTTTTATTAAGATTACTCTACACCCACATCAACCACACATACAAAAACAAATAAAGCAACTCTACAAGGCAACATAAATTGTATCCCTATTTAAATAAATAAATAAATAAATCAACTCATTAAAACACTACAGAAAAGTAATGGAGAAAGTAGCAAGCAAACAGCCACTACCAAATGATCGACACAAACCATTCTTGAGCCATCTTCCCAAATATCTAATCCTATGAATGATTGGTAGTATTATATATTATATATTATTATTAATAAAATAATGTTGAGGTCATCCCACTTAATTGGCGATAAAACTTCAGTTGGTTTATATACACGCATCCAGCTTTCATATGCTGTCTCTCCCATTAAGTGATCTCATGGAGAACAGGGTGGATCTACATGTAATATATAGAAGAAATTCCCTATTTGAAAATAATTTGTTAAAAGATTTTTATACGCAAATTACCCAAGGGTGAAAGGGTAATTACCTAAAGGTAACCCGGGCTATGGGTCCATTAGTTTTATAAAGTGTAATTTTTTTATTTTTTTTAGTGTTACACGTTCAAACAAATGAGAGCTCGTGATATAAATATTAATAAATCTACTTTATATCTTATCCATTTAAGATATAAAATGATGTAAAATACACCTTCTATGAGGTAACTTGTTATTTGCTAACTTATCAATCATTTTTTATGTAAAACTGTACCTTTTTAATACTGATTATACTACATATCACTTTCGATCATGTATCCGCCACTAAAATTACCTACGGATATCTAGAAACTCTTTAAGGTAGTAGATAGAAGGAATAGAGCTGTAATGGCTGGTAGCTAAGAAGGAAAAACAAATTAAAGCAGAATAAATTAAAGATGAAAATGAATGGAAGGATTGGGCTAAAATAATTTGAAGCATTAGCTTTCTCTTCTTCCATCAACTCGTTAGGGTCAAATAAATGAAGTGGATGATATCAATATCGTCATGACGAGTGACTTTTTAACAAATTGTACATTCGTTATCCTTTTCATAAGCCAAATTATGGCCAATATTTGTTGATAGCATGTAACTTTAGCATAACAGATAGGCATCCACAACGGACGACACTGCCTAAAGGTTGGATGATTATTGAATCTGGCCTGATCACGTAAGCCAACTAATTACCGATAGATGAATTGTATCTATCCAGAGCACCATCAATTATCAAGGGCGAGTTGTCCAAAATGATGACACAAGATTTTAAATTTGTGGATCAGAGGAATCTGAACATTTCTCTCTTACAATAAAGATTCGACGTTCCAAATCCTTAAAATTAAGGGAATATTGATTTTTAAATCAGTATCCGGTCATTGATTTCACGAGTGCATACATTTTTGATGTGTCGTTTTACCAATGACGTAGCTAATGTTATACATAAGCATAAATCACATATAATTCTTTTTTTTTTTTAAAGATCACCGGTAAAGATTCCTCTAGTTTCAACAATGTAGACTATTGAGTCTTCGATGGTATGGGGTTGGTACTCTTACTATTGTTGAAGATCACAACATGAAAGTGTAGAGGCCACCAATCAAGTTTATCTACTAAAAGTGCAAATAAAAAAGATATCAATCCACTTTGTTCATTAATAACATCTTTATATCCAAACGTACCACTAATAATTAAGTGACACTTTTCCGAATTATATATTCATATCTTTCCTGCTTGTTGTATAATTATCATCTTACTCGTACTATAGTGTTCCACTCATTTTACAGTTGGTGTATTATTGTATAAGTTCATTAAATAAATTAAGCAAATAGCTAAATAACTATTGTGATAATTTTACGTTGTATTAATAGAATAAGAGTACCGGACGTATGGTTAATTTCTGTCTAGTTTATAGAGTTTTGCGGTATCCATCAAATTCAAATGCACGATACTTCAATTTAGAGCCAGCTTTGATCATATCTAAGGTTTGTTGGTTGATGTAATTCGATGGAATTAAAACTAATATTTTATTTTTTAACTTGTTTGGTTCAATAATTAATGAAATTAGAATCTATAAAATTCTTTTGGCCGAAAGAAATCGACACATTATAAGTGGCGTACTGCTTAGTAGTAACACTTTAGTCTGTCTATATTTGTTGTTGAAAGTACCACTTCCTCGATTACCAAACAACTATCCATTTTTTTATTTTAATTTATTTCAAGATAAATGTTCAATTTCCAAAAGATATACTAATTTTATTAATTTATCATAATTTATTTTTTTATAAAATTGATTCATAAAAATTATGAAAAAATAAAAGTCAGATTGTTATTTTTCTATTATACAATATAATCATTATATATTTTTGAGTGAATTACATGGATCGTTCTTGTGGTTTACAAGAAATAACACCGATCGTCTTTTTATTTTCAAAATTACACGGATCGTCCTTGTAGTTTGCAAGATCGCACGCCCACAGTCCTTTTGCTACATATACAAAAGGACCGTGGGCGTGCGATCTTACAAACCACAAGGACCGTGGACGTGCTATCTTGCAAACCACAAAGACTATAGACGTGCGATCTTGCAAACTACAAGGACAATCCGTGTAACTTTGAAAATAAAAGAACGATCGGTGTTATTTCTTACAAACCACAAGGACGATCCATGTAATTTACTCTTACTCTATATTTTTTTTAATTTTGTAGAATTAATTTATGCATATTTATTATGCAACGAAGAAAATATTATTTAAGTAATTAACTCGTTTTATTTTAAATTAACGCACTTGTACGGGCTAAACGTAATTCGACGGGTGGGTGACATCAAAAGCGCCACCTGGGGGGTCTACCGATCCGGTTAACAACGTATCTAATTTGTCACCTGCTATTGGCTCGTTGGTTGCTGGTAAATTATGTTGTCCATATTAGACAACCTTTGACTAGATAAACGTTATATGATAAACCTTAGTGGACCACTAGTATATCTAGACATTCGAGTTTGGTTCACCTACACTAAACCCTGGTCAATTAATTAATTAATTAATTAATTAATTAATAGTTCAAAGGAAAATTAAAAGCAAATAAAATAGAGTTTAGTTATTGTAAAATAAATTCTAAAGTATGATAAATATATAAAATTTAAATTATTTAATAATAAGTTAATTGAGAAAAAGTCAATAATCATCAAATATCTTTGAAGAGTAAAAAAAAATATTTGTACAATTTTCAAATATATGATGTACATTGATACATAAATGCAAGTTATAATATTCTTTATGTACATAGTAATTATTGGAACAAGATGATTCATATACTATTTTTAAGTTATTTTATGATAAGATGTATTATATCTAATCCAATCATTGTATGTAAGATGTGCATACACTCTATTAAATTCATGCTTGAATTAAATTAATATTAATTAAAATATCGCTACGTTAAAGACCAAGTACTCTAACTATCTTCTCAAGCAAATATAATAATATCTACTGATCATTTGACTTTACAAGTTCTATTTAAAAAAAGAAAAAGAAATTAAGCACACCAAAACTGTCACTAAAGCTCTAAAATTTATCACTAAAGGTTTTCATGTGTATTACCTATCCGTAGAAAGTTTTAGAAGTTTTTGATAGTAACGAACTAATATCTATAAAGCTAAAATTTAACACTTTAAAAGTGGGGGTAGACTTTTAACTACTCTTACAATGTGGTGACACCTTTTAGTGTGCCACTACAATTTTCGTCACCGTCTGATATTTTTGTTAGGTCTTTTA
This sequence comes from Logfia minima, assembly GCA_963921325.1. Taxonomy (NCBI): domain Eukaryota; kingdom Viridiplantae; phylum Streptophyta; class Magnoliopsida; order Asterales; family Asteraceae; genus Logfia; species Logfia minima. The sequence goes on from OY992774.1 coordinate 28,449,082, forward strand.
TTATATTTTGTATTTAGACATAAAAATTCAAAAAAAAGGGTGATAGAATCTATTAACTCAAACATTGTAGTTAGAAAAAAATACAAAAAAAAGAAGAAGTTTATATTAAAACACCATTGAACAATATTAATCATAAATTGTTTTAGTCTCAAATTAAATGAAAAATAGAAAAATAGGCTGACATCTTCTTGTATTGGTGGACCCACCAACCTCAACTCTTGCTTCCTACATAACGGATCAGTCTACCGTATCTTATGCACCACTTGTAAGGAATAACAAGAGAGATAGAGAAAAGAGCATTTATATAATTATAAATTTGATTTATTAATCAAGTCTAATTAATAAAGTAATTATTTGTTCAACACATTTACTAAACTACTCCATCTTTAATCGACAAAGCTTCGATCACTTCAATTGACAAGTAAAATTCGTTGTAAAGCCGTTACCAACTTAGTCAAATGCTTTTGTCAAACTAAACAATGAAAAAAAAATAATAATGATAATGAGATCGAAAGAGCCCTACGTCGATCACCAATCACATTCTGACACGTCAATATGCATGATCGACATGATCGAAAATGATCGAAAATTTCGATCATGCATGATGACGTGTCAGAATGTGATTGGTGATCGACGTAGGGCCCTTTCGTTCTTATTATCATTATTATTTTCTTTTCATTGTTTAGTTTGACAAAAGCATTTGACTAAGTTGGTAACGGCTTTACGACGAATTTTACTTGTCGGTCGAAGTGATCGAAGCTTTGTCGATCAAAGGTGGAGTAGTTTGGTAAATGTGTTGGTCAAAGGATTATTTTGTTAATTAGACTTGGTCAATGAATCAAATTTGTGATTATCCCTTTATTTAAACACTTGATTTGTAATGGGTATATTTTGAAGTCATATAGTTGGTAGCTCTTGAATCAATTATTCATTCATTTTTATTAACGGATACTTTTTATTTAATTCTATTGTTGTTTTATCAGGGTTTAAGATGAATATAGCTTTCATACCGTATTTAAATATTAAATTTTATTATATAATGAATTACATAGTATTTTTTATATAGGATAATATCAACTTGATTAACAAGATAACTAATCTTATTAAGAAACTATTTGATTTTAATATTCTTTAAATACTAAACAAATATAATCTCTAAATAATCAAATCCTAACATGTACATTTTGTATCTTTTAGTTCTTTGAAGTGTCTACATTTTTCTTTTCAGCTTTAAAAACAATAAAGGTAAATAGATGTGCCTGTATGTCCAAAATATGAGCCCGTACGTCTTTGTAAATCATGAAAAAGCTCTTCTCGGACATCACCAATAATGGACATGCAAATCGTGCCAATACAAAAGAAATAAAACATATTTGATGAGAAACAGAAGCTAATGCCAGATGACGTAATATAATCACCCTAAATGCTGAAGATTTTTACATACTAGATTCTTTTATCAGATTATACATGTATTCAGTTAAGAACAATTCTATGTATTTTATATTTACTATTACCAGCGGAACAGGGGCCTACCAACTAATTTCCCCACTTCAATGACACCTACTTGATACCCGGGAAAAAGAATCAATCAAAAGTTAATGGAATAACCTAATGGAGATCATAAAAGTTTGTTTGACTACAAATTTATTCAAAAACGAGTACAATTGGATCAGAATATATCACAGGTTAATTAGATAGCAACCAAAAACAGAGGAATACACCTCTGTTAGGCAACAACCAAAACAGGGGAACAAGAAACGACACCATAACTACATTTTCCTACCCACATCTATTGGGTTGCAACTTCAAGCAATCAAAGATTAATGTCGATCGAAGATCTGCTTCGGATCCACAGGAACTCATAACAGTACAATTTCAAAAAATCTCATTAGGCGCCACATCGCCGTTCTCTTCACTTAACAAGGACGACAAATTTTATATACTCAAATAAAATTAATGTACGTCGTTGGTTTCTTTATATAGAAATGCTTCATAGCGTTACAGTTTTTTATTGCAATACTACATCTAGAAAGGTAGACAAAATTTTAAACCAGAAACAATGTTTTTTTAAGAGCAACTGTTATCAAATCATCTAGCAAGATAATAGAGGCGAAAATGAAAAGGACACAATCAAATACAGTGGTGATCGATATACGAAAGCATGTGGACTTAGGGCACGTCAATTTTTTTTGTTTGATTTCGTTCCTAGTTGAATCCGGAAATATGGAAGTTATGAAACAAAAGTTTATGAAACTAGTAACAATAGTAATTCCATAATCTAATAAAAAGTCCTGCGTTATTTGGATGTAATACCCCTTTTAAGAATTGCAAGTGACATGGAGAGATGACAAGCACTCAAATGCCTTGTGATTCTTTGATCACCTTAAACAAGTAGTGCGTAAAGTATCTTATTAGTTGCTACAAACAGACAATTCAAAAAGTATTATATATATATATATCATATCCGTACCATAAGAAATATATATCAGTGGATATGATTGAACATTAAATACTACTAAAGTAGTAATAAGCTAGATGACAATCAAACAATCTTCGGATAAAATTGCTTTAGGATAAAGACAGTGGATCTGGATATATGGATTATAAGAGTAGGGTATCATACGGAAAGCCATCGAATCACTTTTCATGAGGGCTAAAGGTCCACACCATTATTAAAAGGAGAATTAGCTTCTTTTACTATTAGAATGGTGGGATATATGACATGCTTTTCTTTTGGGGTTTCTTAATAATAGCGTAAATTTAGGCCATCTTCGCCATAAGAAGAAATTTAATTAGTGACAACACAAAATTAGACACTAAACTAGCATGAAAGTTATCATCTAGCTTATGGAATAATTACTAGCTTGTTACAATAAATTTTTCTTACTAAATTGGATTAAAAGGTACGATTGTTTTTGTCATGAACACAAGTGACATGCACTGACCAACGTCTAGTTCTAGTCACTCGGTACGTAATAGCCAGCGACCAAATTTTAATTAACGATGTTTCAAGCTGTCACGAGATGGAAACTTGGACAAAATATGGGTCCTAACTTAGTAGATAATAGATATGATAAATTTCCAACAAAGAAACTTGTATTAATTATGTATTTTTGTACATGATCGTTAACCGGGATGTGCTTCAACTACAATATCTAAATGTGGAGCACTTGGCCGTGATTATTACAAAGTGAATGATAGTTTATAGATTGTGGTCACTGTCACTTACAAGTGTATTAATTTTATGTACTTCAACAAAAGTCTCTTGTCCTATCAATTCAATATACATAATATTCTCAAAAAAAGATTACATATATTTAAAGTACATGAAACTTATTTAAAAGAGAAGCAAGATAATAATACTCGTATATAAATTAATAAAAAAATTGATTCTTGTAGCGTAAACAAGGGGTTGTAAGGAAAAGAAATCTTATTTCAAACATTTGTAAATCATTCTCGTATTATTTCTAGAAATTAATGGTAAAAGTTGATCAATTTAATTGTGAGATCGGAATACCAAATAATGGAAGAAAGCACAAATGGGTCACAAGCCTCGGTAGATATATGCTTACGTCCTCCACTTAATTAATGTAGGTGCTGATGTAAACGTTACGTTAATGAAACAATAAAGCCATATTATCTGTAACTCAATTGAATTGAAATCAAGCAAATCCTTCCATTACCAATAATATTGCGCTCTATCTCCATCTTTTTTTCATTCATTCATTCATTTAATCGATTTTCTTTAATTTCCATAAGTATTGCTTTTCTAGCTTTTACTGTCCTGCTTGGCACTATGACGACACCCCCATGCATCTATCTGTCATATTAAATCATTTATGCATATCCAATATGACCAATACTTAAGATAGATTAACCCCATTTAATTTGATGTGTGTTGCGGCTGAGCCTATTTGTCTAATGAAAGTATATTAAAATTATCCTACATGAAGAAAAAACAAATGTTTTTTTGACAACTGAATATAGACCGGAGCACAAAAATTAGGATTAATCACGATATCATCTGCAATTTTAACACTTGGTGTGCTAAAAAGTGTGCAAAGTATGTGTTTATGATAAACGTGATAATCTGTTTATAATGTAAAAAGTTACCGTCTTTGTGTAATAACTCTTCGGTGTACTTCAACTCAAAATGCTATCAATATATTGTTCACATCAAAATTACAGATACTTTAGAATGACTAGCTAGTACTTAGATATTTTTGCTTAAAGTGTATATATAAGTAAACTTTAATTGCGTTTATGTTTAAGACCTTTGATTAAATTTAAAAAAGGATACAAAGATGACACCACTTATTATAGTTTACCTTTTAACTTCAGTTAAAGATGATAAAATTTCTCATTTCGCAAAGAAACAGGTGAATTTGACACCTCTTGAGACAGTATTGTTTGCCATGTCCGAATAGCTTGGATGTAATCATCTTTCCCTGTATTTTAAAGTAGTTATTGTGATGGACATGTGAAATAGATTATCAAGTAACATAATAATTTAATTTTTTAGACTAAGAATGACAAATTAATATACCTTACGTTTATCTTAGTAGCTACCCCATCGGTCTCAATTATATCGTTTGTCAACAAATTTTGTTCAAATTAAGATATCATAGGTAAATATCTTTTCAGTCCTTAAGGTAAATTTTATTTGAAATATTTATTAAAAGAGTTATTGAAAGTAATAAATAGAGGTAAATTTGAAAGTTTGATGATCTTTTATAGTCTTCTTTGTTACTGAATAATCTTTTTAATACAAATATAAATAGTAACACGAACGATAAAAAGAAACAGAAAATAACTTTAGCTTTTAGCAATTTCTAGCCTACATTGTAAGTTTTACTATTTTGGCACTCAGAAAAGTCAAAATCAAACTTTTACTAAATTAAGATAGGATTCCGGATGATTGTAAGTTTTACTAGTTTGGATCAATCATTAGGTAGTGTATCTTCATTAGTAGCTTTTTCAATTCTTCTAGTAATATAGGATTGACTGACGTTACAATAATACGATGTACTTTCTAGTTTTCATTTATTTGTTTCCATTTTTCTAACTATGAAATTTTATATATAAAAAGAAATTATAAACAAAAAATTGGAATTTTTATAAAAAAAAAATTAGAGTGCGCGCTAAAAACTTGAATCTTTATAGAAGTAAACTGAACATTTAATTTTTCTAAAAATGAGTTTTATTATTTACTATAATTTTTTCATTAATACCGGCCCCGGCCCTCTCTTACCAAACATGTTCTCATACAGGTATACCTCAATAGGCCACGCTACACCATACATGATATGATGTTGAATTTAGCGACAAAGTATAAATATATGTGGAAGTATATTTCCTGTAGGAACTACGGAGTGTTCGTTCAAAGACTTCAGAAGTTGCATTATTAAGCCATGCTAGGCATAAGTCATACACGTATTGACTTGGTTTGGTGGAGTCAAAATTAGGGTTCATGAATCATGCATGACCACCTACCTAATTATTGTGGATTATTGGTTTACGTACATACATGCATGAAGCAACTTTGTATGTGTACCACACGTATATTCAATTCTTTTGCAATGCTCAAATGTACGTACACTTTTTTTCCCTTTTTGAAGTTAGGGATCCAGAACCCAATTATCATGTTTAATTTGATCACATACTTAGGATGATTACGACTCATGTTATCTCACGTCATCTTTTTTTTTTTCGTTTCTTCGATCTCTATCATCTCATACTTTTTATCTTCAAAGTAACTTTCCAAACAGTGTTCCCATAATGATTAGCTAGAATCCATATATGCCTTTTATGATATCTTGTTACTGCTAGTAGAATTTTTGACTACGATCTATTTAATGAAACACGTGTAAAAATACTTTGTTTGATACTATATGTACAATGTACAAAGACGTAGTAGTTTCTACGTACTTTCACTGTTAAAACAGTGTAGGTACTTATAGTTAGTCGTTTCTTTTATTTCACACAGTTAACAACAGTTGTTATATTGTGAATAACGCCAACACTGTAAATTAAACTAAGTAAGGCAGAATACATTCATCATGTTACAAGAACAAAGACCTCATATTTATGGCGAAGCTACACTTTATTTCATATGCAGTAAAAATCAAACCACAAGTAAACTAACTATATTCGACAGAAGAAAAAAAAAAGTTGTAGTTGTTCGGTAGAGACAGCCCTTGTAAATCTAGTATCCAGGTACTTTAGGTTTACTAAGAATTAAAATCAAATCTTGTCTCATGGGCCAACTTGAATAGTGTGGTTTGGCGTATTTAGGAAAGCTTGAGGTTCATGATCAAATTTAAGAGCGTCTTTTGCACGCATCAACGCATTAACATCGATGATTTTCTGATCTTTGATTTCTGAGACCTTTTGCACCTCCATTTCCATGTTTTCCACTCTGAAATTGGATATCTTCTCTTCAACTATAGGCTTCTTGTTTTTGTACACAAAGTATAGTATCATTTGAATGATACCAAATGTGAATCCAAGTACATTCGGAATCTATAAAACAAGTTTAAAAGGACACATTCAGAAAAGATAGCTATTTAAATTGAAGTGAATTTACAAGAGACTTGTGTCTTAAGTTTTATGTCATACCGCAATATTGAAGTCGCCAAGAAGTAGGCCATAAAAGAACCACATAACAGCACTAAGGGTGAGTGCTACTGATAGTAGAATTGGCATGTACTCTACACTTTTTGTTTTGATCACTTGTCGCTACAAAATAAAAAAAATAAACGTTAAAAGAAACGGACAAGAGATGTGTAACTAGTTCAACTGCAAGTTTCTTTCTTTGTGTGTCACAAGGTGAATATTTGCTAATTATGCATCCACACTTACCAGAACCCCCAAAGGTGCTACAAAAACACATAAAGAGAACACGAGACAAATCCATCCAACTATCACGCCACGGGTAACTCCACTTGCAAAGAATTGAGTCAAGCCCACAATTAATCCGAAGCCAACAAGTATTAGCAATATAATTAGCTTCAAACTCTCCATCTGCATAACCAAGTTACCTTTTGTTATTTTAACCAACTAAACACCAAGCTGTGATTTTTTATATTTCATATTGAAATAAAGATTAGTGCATACTCTAGCCTTTTTTGGTGCATAGAAGAGAAAGAAACCAATGTACAAGGTCTCGATGAAGCAACCAACTGAGTTAATGGTGATGAGAAGCAAGACATTGCTCTTGAGTAATGCGTAATATATCCAAAGCATCGCACTAAATAAGCCCACCACATAAGGTGCTGATTGAAAGCCTTCAGTTGATTTCTTTTTGTAAACCTTATAAAACGTCGGTCTGCATCAATTTTTATTTGTGTCGGAAAATTTAGGTAGGTATCAAACTGTAATGTATATCATGTCAAAAGGATAAACTAAACATGTACAAGAGACTTACATTGGTGCAAGAAATACCATAAACGAAACAATATTTCCTGAAAGGATTAGAATGGAAAATATTAAGTGCATAGCAGTGCATGAAAAATAGAACAGTGGAGAACAAAGGAAAACATAGAGTCAAGAGAGCATGAAGGAAGTATCTACCAAGAAGGCCAAACGCGAGAGTGAGATGAGCCAAGTTCCCAGTCATTTTTCACAATTGGTTACTAATTAATGCAATTATCTCTATACTTCCTCTTTCACAAATTTAAGTGCACCTTAAACAAATGATACCTTTCTCCGTATATATTCTATATTCTCTCTCTTTCTCTTGTTAGTTCTGATGAGTGGTACATAAGATATGGAAGAGTAAGGCCTTTATATAGGAAGCACGGATTGAGGTTGGTGGGTCCACCAATATATAAAGTTATCAACATATCTGTTTTGGTTTCTTGCTGTCTAAACTGGTACGTGTGTATTCTCGAATTATTTTTTTAAATGGAAGAAAATGAAAGAGAAAGAAATAAAAACTTTATTACTTTCTTAAGTCTTTTTAAGAGTGAAATTAAAGCATAGGAAATGGATGGAAACTATAATGGGTTTTGTTTTAAATAACTTACATCCTAATAGGGACGGATTAGGAAGGAAACTACTTATGTATGTATAATTCATCAATTTGATCCGAATAACCTTAGTTATAAAGAGAATTACCTGAATAATGTCCTTTTTCCATATTGTGCGTCTCAAAAACTTGTACTTCGTAAGTTTGTTTTTCTTTCTTTTATTTTCTTTTCAACTTAACAATACACATATTAAAAAATTATAGAGATTAATGTGTGATAATGGATTAACTTTAACTCAAACTTTATAATATGTATTCAAATTTATTTTGGTCTATTGTGTGCATTTAACTTTTAAATATCACTATTGTATGTATTTAATGACAAATTTATTGATGTGTCATTTGTGTAAGGTACTACGTGGCATCATACAAGTTATCACATAATTAAAAGTACTACATAATATCAATATCGATATTAATTTGAAAGTTGGATACACAATAGATCAAAATAAAAGTTGATATACACTAAAGTCAAATACATTCTTACACACTAATCTTTAAATTATATTACATTCTTTTCGTTTTTTTTTCTTCTTTTATCCTCCTCTCATTTCTTTTCAATATGAAAGTTAGAGTTAGTAATATGATAAAATGAACCAAATGATACAACTAAGATGAATGTTTAGTATATTTACCGATAGATAGTACCGGTGATTATAACTGCAAATTATTAGACAATAGATGAATGTTTAGTATATTTGGCCTAAGCCCATGTATATAGATAAATTTGAGGTGCATTAGAGTTTCTTATGTAACATTGTATCTATATATATGTAGTTGATCAATACTATTCAATAACCTACGAGGATTCCAATATTCAACACAGCTTCCGTGTTCAATTTCTGCTAGAACTACAAACGGGAATATAAATGGTTATATGGTTATCCTTCTATACCGACCATGTATTTTAGGGGTAGGTGTACCCTTAACACAGTGGACCTCCAGGTGGCATGCAGATGTCATCCACTGCACCCAATTGTGCTCATTAAACAGAGCCAATTATCATCTGCTTTTGTAAGCTTATCCTACTTTCGTTGAGGTGCTAAGTTTGCTACGTACAAATAATTATATATACGTGACCATTGATGATATCTCAATCTTTGTGGTGTGCTTTTTTAATTTGTTGTAGTGCTTGCACATAATTGAAGATAAAAAGCATCGATCACTAGAGTCACATTTAAAATGTTTCAGAAATTTCAAAATATCTAAATACATTATTTATAAGCTTTTACTAATTAGTTAGTACTTTTTGAATGGCAAAACACTAGCAACAACGACAAAAAAAAGTACATTACACCAATAAGTTAGATCTACTTTTAATTAGGATAATAAAATAACGCCAATCAATTCAAGAAAAGAAATGTTGCACATTTTTTTCTACTTTCCCAAAATAACAAGATTATACTCCATTCTTAATTTCAGCTGGTTACACTTTTTATTTTTATTTTGTAACACAGTTTTTATTTTTGTAAATACTTCATCATTTCATTAAATAATGTACTATTAAAGACATAACCATCCATCATTTCTGAATGTACACATTGTATAGATAAAACTACTATAGGAACCCAGGTGCAATTATTTTTTAATTTTTTTAAAAGAAAGAAAAAACAGAGTACATCATTAAAAAAAACAGAGTAGTAACTCTATATGTAATGAGGTAATTCTATTCTCATACATGTGGATCGCGTAACGCCAAAATTGAGTGTTCAGATTGGATTAGAAATCCTCAATGTATTCTCTTAAACTTATTGTAATCCTCAATTTGTGCCTCTAGCCTCTTGATAGTGAGCACCTTTTAGTAATAATTTACTGTCATAAATAATCATCGGATGAACAGATGTGTTTCATTTCTAAATAGTTGCCGGGGTCGGTTACGAGGGCGGCCAGGTCGGGCAATCGCCATGTGCCTCATCTCAAAGAGGGCTCCAAGTTTTTTATGTATAGTATATTAGACTAGACACAGAAGTGCTGCCCTCTTTTACAATCTCACCTCGGACTTCAAATTGACTTGGACCGACCCTTATAGTTGCAACAAACCAGACAGAACGTCGAATGAAAGTAAACATCCCTTTCATGAAGTTGTATTTCAATTAAATCTTTCAAAAAACACTTGTTTGAAATGAACCCATGATGTGGGTGACATTAGTTGATGTGTATAGGCAGGGCAATAGTAGCCTAGCGAAAAATATTTAATTAGGTTCATATTTCCCATCACTCTAATTAATCTGAAGTTCATTCAATTTTAAACTGGAAGAAACTTTTAACAAACTCAGTCTTCTCATATGGAGAAACCTTTCAAGTAAACAAAAAATTAAAATAAACTTTATAATTTAGTGACTAACATTTCTGACTAACTGAGCTTTAATCCGCTGATCAACAACCCAGCTCACTTACGATTATGATTAATTACTTCAATGACCAACATACTGCATCAAGATTCCCACTCAAATTAAAACTAGTCAGTGACATTTATCAATGCAAATCTATTCGCACGCCCTTTTCAAGTCACTAAAACTAGGTCTTTAATGAGTACATGTCTGACATTTTCTTTTTTCTGTGTAGGTAAAAGATTAGTACATAATTTAGTTAATACCGAGTATACTTTTCATTTTGTGACGGTTATATGTGTCACTAATAAAAATTGCTCTAGCTTATAGTTATGTTGGGCCTTAGTGGTTAACCTTTTATAATCTCGAAAACTTTACAAAGGCTTTTGGATTTAATAATGGTTGAGATCGAACAAGGATTAATACTTTAATTGCAATAGTGCTTGTATGCTGTTACTATGTGGGTTGATAGCAGTTCAATGTGCTTCAATTGTTTGTAAATTAACGGAAAATTTAGACTTAATATATAAGCATACAAAAATCTCAAGACATAGTGTAGAGAAGGAAATCTATAAATCAAAAAGATCAAACCACACACGACTAACATTAATTAGAAGATGCAGAAAACAAAATCTATATCAGAAGTGAAACTATTCTACGCCATTCTTCTACTCACACATCATTTGAAATATACGATAGTATGATATCATGATATCATGCTCCAACATTAATGGTGTGAATGGGCATATTTCGGAGAGCTTGAGGATCAACAGCAACATGATCAACGGTATGAGGATTTTTTGCCGCCACTGGAAGAATCTCAGCATGTAACAAAGTGTTAAGCTTTACAACATCGATGATTTTCTGATCTTTAACTTCTGTTGTTTTTTGATCCTCCATTTCATAGATTTTCTGTTCTAAATTGAATGTCTTTTCATCGATGACAGGCTTTTTGTTTTTGTATACAAAGTATAGTATCATTTGAATGATTCCAAAAGTGAATCCAAGAACATTCGGAATCTGTAAACCAAGTTACAAAGTTTTTTGATAAATAAAAAGATCAATAACTTTATAGAGCTGGAGGTACGAGAAAAATATGTTTTATGCCTTATTTCATACCGCAATATTAAAGTCACCAAGAAGTAGGCCATAAAAGAACCACATAACAGCACTGAGTGTGAGTGCTACCGATAATAGAATTGGCATGTACTCTACACTTTTTGTTTTAATCACTTGTCGCTGTAAAAAGGGAAAGAAGTGATTAAGTGTTGATAAAAATTGCACAAATATGCTACTAGATTAATATATAGGTGTTCTTTATGCATGCGTGTGTGTGTATATATATATATGTTTATTTATTTATTTACCAGAACTCCCAAAGGCGCTACAAAGACACATAAAGAAAATATAAGGCAAATCCATCCAACTATCACGCCACGGGTAACTCCACTTGCAAAGAATTGAGTTAGGCCAACTATTAATCCGAACCCAACAACTATTAGCAATACTATTAGCTTCAAACTCTCCATCTGCATAATCAAGTTATTTTCGTTAATTTAACCTTCTTTAATGATAACTATGATCATTACATATGATGTCATTATATATATAGATCTTGGTACATACCCTGGCCTTTTTTGGTGCATAGATGAGGAAGAAACCAATGTACAAGGTCTCGATGAAGCAACCAACTGAGTTAATGGTGATGAGAAGCAAGACATTGCTCTTGAGTAATGCGTAATATATCCAAAGCATCGCACTAAATAAGCCCACGACATAGGGTGCTGATTGGAACCCTTCGGTTGATCTCTTTTTGTAAACTTTATAAAATGTTGGTCTGCATGTATTGTTGTTGATTTGTGTTAGGAAGGTATAAGTAAAGCTTCATCTATATATAATATGTCACAGATAGAAAAAAAAATGACGAAGAAACATAAAGATACTTACATTGGTGCCAAAAATACCATGAAAGAGACAATATTTCCTGAAAATATTAGAACTAACAAGGTTAGAAGCAGAATCATGCATGAAAATATACATAAGTAGGTGGATGGAAAACACAAAGTATATACCAAGAAGGCCAAATGCAAGAGTTAGATGAGCCATATTTCCTGTCATCTTCCTTAACTGATTAGTTATACAAGTATTTCTCTATTTCTCTCCTAGTTTCTTTTTGAAAAAATGCAACTTTATTGCTCTCTATCTCTCTAGATTGTTTGCCTTGAAATCCTATGAGTGGTGCCTAAGATATGGTAGATTGATCCATTTTTATAGGAAACAAGGGTTGATGGTGATGGCTCCACCAATATTATATATATATATATATATAAGAACATATACTACTTTCCCTGTATTCATTTCAATTGAGAAAACAAATATTATAACCATGACTGGTTGATGAGGAAAATGATACATGTGTATATAACTAATGTTTAAAAGCATATGTTTAATAAGAGGCCAGATCAACATACATGGAATGATCAAAGATAGAACCAAGGAAAAATAAATTTTATAATTTATGTATCATGCATTAGAGTATATAAAAAAAAAGTTAGATACATCAGCGTCACATCATTTTTACATTAAAATCACACTAGTAGCATATTATCGCACATTTTATACATATTTATTGTACGTGATATTATGACTTTTATACTTTTTTGTGGTTAATTTAATGAACTTTCGATGCTTAATGGAGTATATTGTTGATTATAGATTCATTGGTTGTTATATGAAGAGATGCCGACGACTGATATTATAAGACTCAAAAGATGACAAATAATGGATCGAGGAAAAGTCGAGTCAAGAAACGAAGGCAAAAAGATGAAAGAATCTAGGCGAGTTGTAATGCAACATCCGGAGTTGTGGTGAAATTGGAGATAAAGTAGCTACATTGAAGAAACATGTGCCAGGTTCCGACGCAATGAATCTGGTTACAGCACAATGCAAATTCGGAGAAAATCCTAATTTACTTACCATATAACTACCCCCTTTATACCAAAATTGAGGAGCTTTTTCTTGGAGTCGAATTTGGGGTTTCTTAAGGCACTTTTCACAGCTTTGGAAGATCATTCCAACCACTCAATCATTCCGAAAGCAAGAGCTTTCATCATTGCAATCCAATCATTCGGTTTTACATCTTTTTTCTTAGAAACAATGTTTAACTAAATTCATTTAATTGATTGTATTCTTTATAGCATAGTTATGGGCTAATTACTTTAATACTTGCTTGGATGATATGATCTATTGATTAAGGGTGTTAATCTCTTGATGTTTATGGTTGTACAACTTTATGTTTAATCGAAAAACCAAACATATTTGATTTTATCAATCAATTTGTCTTGTTGGTGAATTATTTAGTATTTAATAGCGGAAGCTAATGCATATAAATTATTCATTACAATTGTTTGTTTATGAATAATGGTCGATTGATTGAGGGAGCAAGATAGAAATACGATATTTCAATTAAACTTGAATGTGTTCGATATAAACTTTACTTAGTGGAACCTAATTAAGTTTAATAAAACTACGAGAGGTTAAATAATAAATTAACAAATTAAACTTAAGGCTTAGTTTGCATTAGAAATATACAACGAGGGCCATAGATAATTTCTAATAACCAAGTTTAGCAAAAGTGGACGCTAATCATATTCTTCATATTATCTGCAAAGTAAGATAAGCTGAATTTAAGAAACACCCATAAGTCTCTAGCGAGATAGTATTAGTGAGTGTTGTTTTTAATAATAATATATAATCAAATTCTCAAACCATTTCTTAGGAGTCCAGTTGTATGGCTTTACATTACTTTTAGTTTTTAATTGTCAAAATTGCAATGCAACAATTCGGTAGCCATACCTCCACATTTACTTACTTGTTTAGATTAATCGTACACACACTTAACTCTTGACTATACAGTCTCTGTGGGTTCGACCTACTTACTGTAGCTATACTAATATACGATAGGATATGTACACTTGGCTGGTTGTGTAATAGCCTAATTGCTTTATTTTCTAATTTAAACTTATTGCTCAATCCTACACATTAAAACCCACTTTTTACTTATACTCATCATACTAAAAATTAGTAACATTTAAACACTTTTTATCTTTGTAGATAACTACGTAAACAAAAACAAAACAAAAAGAAAAGATGGTAGTCACCATTTTAGTCCAACCAACCTTAGACCGGAGTATTTCAATGTTGTCCTTAACCACTTTGAATTACCTTATCCCATTCCGTTTCCCCTCTAATGTATTCTATTTAGATTAGATGTATTTTTTAGACATATAACTCACTGTTCCCCTAACGAAGGTGATAGCACACAAAGTAGTTACGAATTAAAATCAAATCAATGCTATTGATATCATACGATGATTACAAATGTACTAAAGTAAATTTTAATTTTAATTACTAAAGGCCCATTTTAGCCTTTTACGTACAAGCAAATGTCCTTTGACACAATGGACATCCAGGTGGCACTTTCTGATGCATACGTACGTCACCCACTCATCCAATTGCACTCATTAAACAATCAAAATACCAATCATCATCTGCTTTAGTACGTAAGCTTATCTTATTTTGATCGAGGATGTGTTACGTACGAACTAATCTTTTATGATTAGCATGCCAATATTGCCCAATCTAGCTTTTTGTCATAGTATTTTCATAATTTTGAAGATAACATTGCCACCAATTTGGAAGATAAAAACCACTTCATTTCTATAATCACATTTTAAGTGTCCGGAAAAAAAATGGTTTGTCTATTTTAAAAAAGTAAAAAAAAAAGCTTCTTCGCTTATCTCTAAATGTTTCTATATCACTTAAACTAAAAGATTCATGACTACATCAGTAGGATTCAGGTTTAATTATCTTTTTATTTAATCCACCGTTATATATATCTCCTATCATTGGAGGTAGAAGGAGACGAGGAGAATGTGAACAATTAGAATGGGTAAATTTTGGATTAATTTTCTGAGCAAATTAGCCTTTCTTGTTCCCGACCATTGCGTTGATCTAAACATAACTTAGGTACTACCAGTGTTGAGAAAACACTGAAACCCGGCCTAGGCGGGTGAGTACTTGCTACTCGGCCCTAGACTGGGCCGCCTAAGTCCTACTCTGACTAACTCAGTCAACGGTCAAATTTGGTCAAACACATTGCTACTCGATCAAACCCAGTCAAATTCGGTCAACATTTTTTTACAATCATGTAGTTACCGCACAAGTAGGCCTAGTAAGTTTTTCAACTTTGAGTACTACTGGGTGCATATATATGTTAAGCCTTTAATAATATTAGGTAAATTGTTTGTGTATCAACAAGTTTGTATAGGTACCGGTAAGGACAAACTAATGCGTAGGTAGTAAATAATTTAGGAAGTTTAATGAATGAAATTGTAAATATGTGCTTCAGCTTTTGTTTTTAGTTTCAGATATGTTAATTCCATACGTGTTGCGGCTATAAAATTTGAAATAATGTGGATCAATTTGAGCATACTACTACAAGAAAAAATGGCTATAGTGACATGTCACATTTCGTCATTAAAGGCCGAAAGTCGTCACAAAGACTTTAGTGACAAAAATCATGTTAGCACCTTTTGTCACTATAGGTCCATTTCAAATTCTAATTAGACACGAAATACTAAAATTCGTCACTAACTACTCATGAAACTGAAGTTGTCACTATTTTTATGATGACTCGAATCTTAGTAAAATGTTTAGCTTCCCTCCTAAATACATCAGAAGAAACTTCATTGTAGGTTGTTGATGAGGCTGAAACTCTTTGGGCTGATGTTAACGGTCCATGGGACTCGCCATTAGTTTCAAGGAAGTGTCATAGGTGACCTCTTTTTGGCACAGAATTTTGGGATCAATTCAAAAGGGAAGAATTTGCCAAGTCAAACTCTCAAAGCATCCTTTGTTAGCCGATTAAATAGTTCTCGGATAATCCATTCATTCCGTTGTGTTGAACATCCAACTATATCATCATCATTAAACAACCATGAGACACACATATTAAGTAGGAGATATAGGGCGGTATGCTCCAAAAAACACCCAATGTAGTGATAAGTATATTTATCAAGTAAACTTACGCAATGCAGGTTAAGATTAAATTAGTTGCGCCAACGTCAGCAGGTGGCAGAATAGCCAACTTGTGTCTCGACTGGTCTCATCTATGGTCTGCACTTATAAAATAAGAAACAATCGTCAAGATGGTTCTAGAAAAAGTGAAAAACATTTGTTCTCCCCATTCACTATTTGTGGTTCAAACATAAAAATTACGTGCTCAGAAACATAGAAACCAAAGGGCATTCACCGTCAATTACTCCACATTTATCTTGTTAATCAGTTTTCCGTCAAAAACTTCGTATCTACCTCTCAAAAGTTTGTAATAATTCTCTGTTATCCCATGCGAACGGGTCATCCTGGCCACCTTTACGCGCCTACATATTAAGTAACAAATTTCAACCATCACCTAATTAATTCCATCATCAATAACCATGAATTAGTTTAATTCTCCAAATATAATGCATCATGAAACAAATTTAAGGAGTTGCATGTTCAAGTGGACATACTAATCTAGGAGCAAATTCAGAAGATGAGCTAAAACGACAGTCTTCTCTGGCGGAATTTCGGCTTCGGTGAACCCCATACCAACGTGTAACCAGAGGAAAGAGCCTTTACTTTTCCCCTCAGCCATCCTGAATTTCCAGCTAGTTGTGCCATTACTTGAGATCTGCAAAATCATCAATATCAAGCATTAAAATTCACATTAGAAAGCAACAACATAACTAAGCTCAGTGTACCTTCAAAAGTTAGACAGACAGTATACGCAATAGAAGACTTAACACTTGTGAGCTCAAGCGTGGCTCGTTCACAGCCTGGCTCGTTTCGAGGTTGTATAAAGCTCTAGCTCGACTCGCTTTGTATTATACAAGCTAGAGCTCGGATCGGGCTCGACTCGTTTATTTAAAGATAAGATTTATTTTATTAATTTATAATTTTATTTTATTTTGTGTAATTTAAATCATATACAATCAAATTTACTATTATTATATTAAGTATTATGTGTATTATAACTAATGTTATGTTATGATATATTATATTATTATATATAAAGTATTAATGTATGTATATATATATAAAGTTCATTTAGACTTGAGAGCTTATTTGAGCTCGGTATAAGAGGCTCAAGCTCGAGCTCGTTTATTAAACGAGTCTCAGACAATGTTCAAATTCAAGTTCGAGCTCATTTAAGCTTAGCTCCAATCAAACTTTTAACAAATCAAGCTCAAATAGCTTGCGAGTAGCTCGCCTCATTTACACTCTAATTCTAAATCGTTGGTTTTAGGAGAATTATCATCCCAAACCTCTTTTATATATTTACGTTCGGGCCCTTACTTAATATTTGAAGAAAGTATTTGTTGTTTCTTACTGTTACGTTTTTGATAGTTAGCTAATTATATTCCGTAGTTTTGAAATATAGTAATAGTGGAAGTCTGTAATATAAAACTACTCGAAGATACTAAAATACTAATTTATAATTTTTATTATTTAATTCATATATATATATATATATATATCTTTTAATAATCACATGATAATTAACTAGCTAAAATTGATATAAACATAAGTATGTATAATATAATAATGATCATGATAATAAAATAGTCGTACGTAGTTGTTTGTAAATAAATTGCTAAGATGCTGGAGAATAGCATACGGGAATCAACTTATTTTAAATTAAGTAGCGACTATTTTGCCGTCACTTATCTTTTTAACAAATTTATTTTCCATCCCATTAACACCGAACACAATTAAAGATCTGTGAATTCAATTTTTGTGACAACTATTAACGTCACAAACTTTCAAATCTGTGCCCACCTCTTTTCGTCAATAATATATGTCATTAAGTTAGAAAAGTAGATTAAAGATTTTACATGGTGACAATTTTAGTGACTACTCTCAGAGTTCGTCACTAAATTCTGTAACAATGACAAAACTAGAGACGAGTTATTTTTGGTGACTAGCCAACGTTTTTACTGACAAAATTGTTGATAGTCGCAAAATCCGTCACATACGCATTGTGGCTCTTTAATATAGAACAAGTGAGCTTTTTTATTTCATGAGAAATTAATAATTATGATTAAAATGTATAGTAGTTATTACTGTATGAGAGCGAAAGTTGTTCGCTTTTATACTACTACATCCTTTGCAAAGAAATAAGGTGAATCATGTTACACTTTCTAATAGAAACATTTGATTGGATGAAGCCATCCAAGCTTTTTCTTTTGTTGTTATGATCTTCACTTGATCATATATATGAATACGTAAAAGCAAGAAGTAGAAGATTTCAGCGGTGAATTTTATTATAAATCTTCACACTCAAGATCAATTATAATTAATCAATTAGTATAATGTTAATTAAAGTACATGATGATATTTGAGAGGTAGACAGGTAGTGATGTAGACTGAAGTTGATAACGCAAATAGGACATGTTGATTCAAACGAATATCAGGTTCAATTCTTTTAATAATCGTTGATTCACAAAAATACCGAAAATTAGGTTAAATTCAAACTCAAATTGAGAGAAAAAATGAAATTTCACCAAATTAAAAACTGATTGTTCCACAATCTTCTCCAAACCCTAAACAACAACCAGAAATTCGAACGGGCCAAAAAAGATCAACGGGACGGACTCTAGCCCAAAAACAAAGTCCACAAAAATTGGAAAAAAAACATAAATAAGCCCATAACTTCGATTCGCTAGCTCGTGGGACTAAAACGAACACTCGTAGCCCAAGTTATGGCCTTTTACGTGAAGCCCCTTTTGTTACACGATCTTGAACCTAAAAAAACCATAAGGGCCCGATCCTCCACACTTGGGACCGCATCAGGTAGTTATTTCTAATTGTTTATATTAGTTAGCAACGGAATTATCATTAAACGGCTAATTAAGAAAGCAACGGAAATATACATTACATATAAGTGTGACATAGATTTATTATTTCCACATATTCGGATAAGAAATATGTTATATTTGTTCTAGTGTCTTTGAGGCCCCGTTGGAGGTTCATTTTTATATTCTGTATTCTGTATCCATCATATATTTAGATATTTTTCACAGATAATGCAGGTCCAGGAGATTAGATCAATCATCTGGCCGGTACAAGTGGTTGCATGTTTCCCTTTTTATTCATGTAGTTTTCAGGAAGTGATTTCATAGATGCATTGTGGAAGTGCTTTATTGTGCTTTTATGTCCCCTTTATATGAATAATTAAGGGGAGTGGAGGGTCATCTCAAATGAGTGTTTAGATTAGATTAAGTTCTGATTTTGTCCTTTAATAATATAAACAGAACTTGATCACAATATAGATGACCTGATTGTTAAGCAAATTACATTAGATTTTGATGTGCACAAGCGGATTTGATTTGAGGCCACTTGCCGTAGTCGAAGCTCTTTTGGTAATCTTCTATGAAGTCACTTGTTTGAAATCACGTTGTTGATCTATCATGTGGATGAGATTGTTTGCTGTGTATAAGACGATGAATAGTAGCCAGGAAACTCGAAGTCATATTTGGGTCTATCTCATCTTAAGTTCTTTTAATTCATAATGGATGAAACTTTAAGAAATCCTATCTTGTTCATATGCACTTTCTAATTATTGGAAGTGATCAACCACATACGTACTATAAAGATTTTTGCCTTTTTCGCAAAGGTACCTTTCATAAAAAGCAAATGGGCTTCAATGTTGTGCATAAACAACTCAAGAATCGTCTTCAATTTCTCTAAGCTTTCATAAAAATGAGTCATATGTCTGTCTAGCGCGCTATCTTGACAACCTAGCTAACAAAATTCAAGAGATGATGAAACTGATTGCCAATTAATATACCCTATCTCTTCAAAAATGTTATCACCTTTATGGTAGCTTTTGTAAGAGAAAAAGTTAGATGATACAATATTATATATATGTATATGATTGTTTCTAATCCATATGATAGATACGCAAAATTGGGCGTTTTTCATGATTCATAATAGAAGGGACGATATATGTGCCCAAACAATAATGGTCGAATGTCAAACAGAAAGTTGGTATGTAATTATCAGTTCGCTACTTGATAGTTGACACGGACAATAATAACTTTTTATCAAATCACGTTGAATTATAAATCATCTAAACTATATGCCGAAAACCAAAGGTAGATCGATCCAAATCGAACTCCATTTACGGATTCGCAATTTTGAATTTAGTTATATGTATGAACTTAGAGCCAAAATGTTCAATTAGGTGTACTTAATTAAAGAGTTCATACAAAATAAAAACTACTAATCAATAGATGATATGATATGTTAAATATTGACTCAAATCTTTTATAGTTAGAGGTGAATGAGTCTCATATAATTTATAAGGATTTACAGGAAATTGAATAATATCTTTTAATGTGAGTGAAGCAGGGAATCGATAATTACAAAATTTATTGATGATTAAACTTTACCGTAAGGTAATGTATTGTTTACATCTTAACTCTTGCATACCCTGACTGAAATTGAGTAATGTTGGTTTTATTTAAATTTACCACTAAATGTTAAGGATAAAATAATATTCGGTGAAAGATTTATAATTTAATTAATATTTATGCTAAAAAACACTTCGATCTCTACTTCTTTCAAAAGCTTCCCTTCCTAATAGATCATACTGTTTTCGGAAATATTATGAATATCAATATATACTATAACACATATTGAAGTTGTAAGGTATACGGTTTTTGAATTATGATTAGGTCAATGAGAAAAATAAAAAATACTGAGAGTTGAGCATCATCACTTTTACGAGTATCTTTTTGCCCGCGAATTGATCTGCCAATTCACTCAAATGACATGTCAGGTTTTATCTTTTATTTTTATCTTAATGTTATTGATGATCAAATTATGTTACTAAAAGTAAAGGAGTGGTTATATGTGGTTCAAAGTGGTTGAGAATCAAAATGGTGTGATCATTTCGGATTTTATAGTGATTCTCGGTTTGGTCAATATAAAATGGTGGCTATATTATTTTTAGTGGTGACTATCACTTTGAGTGATAGCACCTTTGTTATTATTATTTTTTGTTTTATGTGTATCAAACAATTTTAATGATAAAAATATTAAACGTAAGTCTAATTTTTAGTGTGATGAGTACGAATAAAAATGAATTTTGTGAAAACGATACAAAAATAATATATTAAACTTTTTAAAATAATTAAGTGACCACTTTCTCTATTCTATTTCAAAAATGATAATGACCCGAGCGTTATCATAATTGTTGGGAAAATGACACATGGAAGTGTTGCGCTTTAACATGTAAATTGATATGACGGGGGCATGCATGCCAACAAGATGGGGAATAAAGTAATAAGCCACCTATGCACACAATCAAAAAGTTAATACTGATGATTACCAAATTATTGCTTCTTGATTGGTCTACGTAAGTGAATGAAACAACTTTACATTTATACCACGTATATTCATCTCTCTATTTCTAACGCGTACTATATCAATATCACTAAGTCAATTTCTGTTAAATACATATTGTTTATATTTAATTTTACACAAAATAATAGAGATATATTGATATTTATTCATTTTGACATGTGTACTTTGAATCTTTGGTGTAACTTATAAAAAAAGTACTTTGTAAGTTTCATCCTTTTATAACGACTTATTCTATTTTTAATGCATGTAATAACTTTTTAATGAAGGTTAGAGCTGTTTAGTGTCGTTATTAACAAACTCATATTTTAGTTAGAATTGTGAACGGATGTAAAAGAAGTATACCAGAGTTTCAGCCGATGCAAGTATGCAACTGCAGAATAGCAGACTGTATTGGGTTCTTAGAGAGGCCCAACTACGATGATTCAAAAAATGGACCAATAGGCCCATTAGCAAAATATCTTGGGCCTGAACATATTTAGATGGACTACTGGTTTCACAGTATACATGACATATAGATGATGAGTAATTAATTTTATTTATAATTCTTGAACTAGTAATCCACCTAAATATGGTGAGTGATTGTCCTAACTACCATGATAATTCTTGTCTCTAATAAAAAAAATATATATATATATATATAAAACTAATCAATTATCATCAATATATTTATGTGTACATATATATATAGGAAAAGGATTCACAAAGAAGCTCAAAATCTTAGAGAACTAGGGAAATACGGGTCATTTTGAAAAATATGAAATAATACTATTTGAACATTTGTTAAAAATAATTGCAAGTGTAATTCGTAAAATATCATTAGTAATCTTAAATTCGAAGCACTTCATATAACAAACAAAATAAAACTATTAAAAACCTTAAAGAAAAATACGAGCCGAGCACAAGCGAGCGATCGCAATGCTTAATAGCGATATTAAAACTGTCCGGAAAGTGCAGCTCAGCAGAGAGTGCTCCACGAATGTCATAATCTTCAATATTGTAATCTTTTTTTCTATCACTCTGGATCGTATATAGTGTAGTTGTATTGTATATTTTCATTCCCTAAGTCAACTTTTTTTACCACGCACACATTGCCAGTTCAGCGTCACAAACTTTTTTCCACACCAGAGGTCTCTTAAGACTATTTATAGTCTTCTAGAGAGTATAGAGCGAAAAAAAAAAAAAGATTCTTTTTTCCTTAATTTATTTGATCAAACAAAAAAGCAACTTTGGGATTGTTGAATGACAGACAAATCACAGATAAAAAAATACACTCCCCCCTGTGATACTCCAACCGCCCCATGAATTGGTTATTCCTAAACGAGTCATGAAAGTGCGGAAGGCAAACCCTTCTATCTGACTTTGGCTTCTCAATTGCATATACCAAAAGACTGTGCCAAAAGAATTGCTACCTTTCTGTTCGATATTGAATTGACCTAGACATCGAGATTTCATATACCAAAAGAATTGTACATCGCTAGGAAAACCGGTCGTTATTCCCCTTTCGGTCTAGTTAGACCATATATCTCAGAGAGTTCGTATTTCTTTGGTTGGTAGCAAGCGAATCTATTGAGAGATATATTGAGCCGGTAAGCGGGATTGACTTGCCGAATAGTGATATGATGTCACGAAAAACGGCTGCTCATTTCGTATCTTGAAGAAAGTCGAGTAGGAATAGATGGCATGCCCCTAGCTCTAACTAATATCTCTACTTTGATAAGCCAACGTGAAACTAAGAAAGATAGATGTGCCTAAGGCGTATGCAAACTGTGCACGCTAAGAGAAGATGAGAGATGTTCGCAATGACTACCACAAGAAAGTCGCCCCCTATCTCTAAAAGGGCCCGTCACTTTGTTCGTACCTTCTTGGCTTAGGCTTCTTCAGAGCAGTTATTACAAAAAGACTAGCATCTCTAACAGGAAAAGCAAGCAAAGACCTCCCCTTTGGTTTGGTGGCCTCCTGATAAGCTTCGGATTCGACCAATCTATCATTGAAGGGAGGATATTATTATGATATAAATGGACCAAAAGGTAATATGCCCATCCCCCATCAACGTATTATTTTTTTTACGCGCTCGTAACTCTTCCTCAGCCAGGATGGCACAGAATAGCAGAGCAAGTATACAAGTATATTAGTAGCATAACAAAAATGCATTCCTCGTCTTTAATATGTTTTCTCGCGGCAATTGTCTACTCGTTACGGAATCTTGGGTGTCAAAGTGTGGATTTCATATAGTCAAAAAGAAACTCCCTTGAACCTGAACTGGTCGAGAGAGATGAACCCGTACCATATTTTATAACCTTCCAGCCGAAAGCCCTAACTAGAGATGGAATTCCAGAACCTAAACCACTCCGTTGAGAGCTCTGTGACTCATTTATATTTGAACATTGTTCTCTTTCCTTTGTTCTAGTTCATGATCTGAACGAGTCGCACATACACCCTAGTACATGTTCCTCGACGCTGAGGGCATCCCTGAAGTGCGGGGGATTTTGTGACATTTCTAATTCATTATCATAAAGCTGCTCCAAAGTGACAATGGAAGGCTCCTCAAATTTGGAATGGGTACACTTGACGATATGAATCATTTGCAAAATAAACGTTGGCCCACGAGTGCAAAGGCAGAAGGGAGCTTGACTGCACGACCTACCCGTCGAGCAGGGACGAAAGTCGGTCTCCACGATTAATATCTTCCCTAGAAAGGAAATGGGTAGTTAAATCCGATAATTTACGATCATTTCATTCAATATTTTCTTTTCTAGAGGGCAATTTTTCACATTTAAATTATGTATTAGATATATTAATACCTTACCCAACTCATCTGGAAATCTTGGGTCTGGCGGGCGCGTGCGTGTAGGAAGGCCGACGACTATATAAGCTAAAAGACTACGACTACAAGCCAAGCAGCAAGGATCACAGAGAGAAGGTGATTCACGGTGTTGAGAAAAAGATGGCTTTTCCCGGATGAAATGCAAATTGGATTCATGGAACAGGTCTCTGCATTTAGCCCCCCCCCCCCCTTTTCAGCCCTAGACTGGGTAGTTTATTTGATCGAACAAAAAAGAAACTTTGGGATTGCTGAATGACAGAAAAATCACAGACAACAAAATATAATAAATATATAAAGAACCGGAGCCATCATAGTATTTTTGAATTCCTCCGAAAGGTGTATTATGGAAGCGGGCGGGCTGTTAGAAGTTCTAAAAAGTATTAAGTTCTTTAAATATCTTTGGCTCCTTTTGAAGCGGAGCACTTTCCGGACAGTTTTAATATCGCTATTAAGCATTGCGATCGCTCGCCTGTGCTCGGCTCGCTTGTTGATTTCCGGACAGTTTTTAAATCGCCATTAGGGTGTATCGTATCGCCAGGAAGAAGTTCAATCCACGGGTAAGAACTTCTTACTGGCTTGCTTAGCTGCACTTTCTTGAATTATAGCTGGAGTTCATATTAGCATAGATGATCAATGAACATTCCTTATAAAACTTTAAAGGCATAAAGTCCGGCTAGGTATAGCCAAGGTTCCTAAGAAAAGGAATTTGTCAATTTTTGGGGTCTCAAAGCAGCGTAGAAACACCTAAGAACTCTTGAATGGAAATGGAAAGGAGATGGAACTCCAGTTCCTTCGGAAATGGTAAGATCTTTGGCGGAAGAAGGGGGTTGATCGGTATCATATTGACTTGGTTCTGCTTCCTCTATTTTTTTAATAATACTGGGTCGGGTTCTTCTCATACCCGTATCGAATAGAACACGCTAAGCCAAATCTTCTTCATCTAAAACCTGCTTGATTTAGATCGGGAAAATCGTGTGGTTTTATGAAACCATATGCTATGCATCGGAAATAATCCGACAAAAGGGGGATTATTCAGGGCGGGCTTAATGGAATTCCCCACCCCTCAGGGGCTTGTTGCTAGAATGAATAGCCAAATCAAGGGAATGAATCAAAGTTTTTTCCGGGTATAAAAGAAAGTGGGCTAATCCAACCAATCTTGCTTGTACAATGGAAAGTTCCACCGGTTTATCTCTCCAACGAATCAAATTGGCCAAAGGCTTATTGCCGATACTAAGTAGCAGTCAAAAATCTGTATCCATTTTCCATGATATTATGCATGGATCGGATATATCATGGCGAATTCTTCAGATATTCTCATATTGGGTAAAAATGCAAATCGATAGCTGTAGAAGTACCCGACATTTCCGACAGGAAATGAGATGAGGGTTGACACTAGCTAATAGTCTGCCTGGTGCTACATCATAGGCACATTGGGATCGAAGATTGGTGCCATACATAGTAGCTCCCACGATATATATACTCCATATAAATAAATATAAAATATAAATGACTACTTAAAATATATACTATAAGTATTCATCTTTATCTTTATGCTTTCTCGAGTCTTCTGACAATATAATTTGTTTTCATCAAAAGATAAAAGAACAAATCGTGCTCTGTAAAATTTATAGCATATCACAACTACTTAACCTCACAACTTTAAATAAACCTAATATCATATTTGCTTGCGTACATAACCATAGGGAGTATGTGAAAGATCCATTGACACACGAAGGTAGAAGTCATATGTGTATTACATAGCATAGCTAAGTTTTTTAAAAGAGTTATAGTTATTATAACTATATAAAAACGTATATCATTTAGTTCCTCCATTCCTATTAGAATATAACTACTTATTTCGGTTTTGGTGGCTTCAAAGTCTTCTACAGAAGGAAAGCCTGTTACGAGTAAGTGGAGAGGAAAAATCTCCAAAGATTCTTATCTCATTCCATTCTAGTGGCTCAACCAGTAACCAATGGCGAAAACTAAAAAATCCATGGTTTCCCGGTAGAACCCTATTTCGCCCAAGTTGTTTCAGAACCAGAAAAAAGAAGCGGTTTTTCGCACAGCTTGCGCATAGTGCGGGTCCCACTTGTATATCGTATTTGGCCGAAGAAGCATCAGACATGTTGGAGTTCTTACCTTGGAAGCTAAATTAAGTCTTCGCCATAACATAAGAAAGTCGTGGAGTGCATAAGCCCCTTTAGAGATAAGGGCTACTTTCTTGTGGTAGTCATTGCGAATGAGCAAGTAGGGGGCGGTAACTAAAGAGGTAGCGAGACCTCCACCAATAATGCCTACTCCTTCAAATCGTTCTAAAAAAATGGGATTCCTTGTAATAAGCTTTTGATATTCAGCAATTCCTATTAAAAAATAATCGTTGCCGAGAATAAACATGTTGTACCCTTTCTTTCTCCCAACGCCGTTTAGCCGAGTCTAGTTTTCCTCTCACCCGGAAGGTTCATACTTGAGTGTCCCAATGAGCCCGTAGGCAAGGGTCCTTACTATTTTCACACATGACATGAGGTTGTCTACCTCACTAGTATTTGAACTGGAATGCCAGGCGGAGGAGTGTAACTGCCTTATCGCGCTATCCGACTAACCCGTCAATTTAGGATCCAATTCGAAATTTTTCTTCAGTCTTGTGGTTTTGAGCTCATCTGGGGTGCGAGTAGTGACCCCCCGGACTCGCCAAACGAACGACGTGGCTCCATACCCTAACGGTATCGGGAAGTTTGCTTTCAAGAAAAATCCAATAAAAAAAAAAGGCTTCTTCCATACCAGGGAGGTGAACGGAGTGAGTGAAGGCCCTCGCCCTTAATCCAGTATGTGTTTGTGTTCAATGGGGGCTAACGATGTTAGCCTTACCCATCGATTAATAGCCTTAAAACCGTGTTTTAAGATTTGTTATGTGGTTTTCTATCTGATCGTTGCCAAAAGCCATTTTGTCTTTAGTCAACTTGCTTTCTTGCAACTGTTTCTTTCGTAAATTGAGTATCCGTTTCCCTCCTTTTTCCTGCTAGGATTGGAAATCCTGTATTTTACATATCCATACGATTGAGTCCTTGGGTTTCCGAAATAGTGTAAAAAGAAGTGCTTCAAATCATTGCTATTTGACTCGGACCTGTTCTAAAAAGTCGAGGTATTTCGAATTGTTTGTTGACACGGACAAAGTCAAGGGTGAATGCTTGGTTGGGAAAAGGGTGAATGGTCCCAAAAGGGACGGGAAAAAGCCACTAGAAAGAACGGGGGGTCATCCACCAAGTATCAAGGGCGCTGGGTAGTCCAATTTATCCATGACTCTGAGTACAAGATTTCCGGAGCCAACGACCCACTAAGACTAACGTATCTACAACTACATCCCCGAGCGGCAGTCAAACGGGGACGTGAATGCAAGAAGCCAGCGTACCCAACCGGACTTTCTTTTTCGCCAGGTTTCATTCTCTTTCTTTTTTGATTGGATGATGGAAAAACCAACAAGCTGGGCCCGGGTCTACCATATCAAGAGGGTCGTAGAAAAAGAACCCGACCACCTATTTCATTCGACATTCCGGGACAGGGGCTCGCACCCCGGACGAGCTCAGCACCACAAGAAGCTGCAAGCTTCCCGTCCCATACGGACTCATGAAGTAGCTCGACCGGAAGGGAGAGGATAGGCGAATCAGTAACCGAAATGAAAGCTGGAGTAAGACAGTCAGTTGGAGAGCTAGGATGAAGAAGTAGGAAGCCCTACAACCAATCCAGCAGCAATAACGGAAGCGGCAGAAATTAGTGGATTAATGATAAGTTCCTCGTACCAAAAAAAAATGGTTAATGATACATTCAACAAATGAACTATGACTCATTGTCATCAGTTCAATCACTGAAATCAATGAAATCTAGAAATAAGTCTCATTTCACTATTAGGGAGAATCCACTATACCTTCAATATCAAACTTCTCCGAGCAGTTCTAATTCCATACCAATGGAATTCCTATCCAGTAGTAAACTTCGACCGCAAGGACCGTTTCACTTGTCTAGATGGCCACATCTAAACTTGTACTTATATGCAAGACCGCAATAAGTCGGGTAGCGAAAAGCTTAGAGCTTTTTTTCAAGCAGCCTACTCTGTGTTTGAGTTAACTATTGATTCCATAATTGCGACAAGAGCTTTTTCTTTCCTTCCAAAGAGGCATTCGATCCCATCATCATTGACTTATGCCTCCTCAACCTATCTGGAGTAGGTCTTTGCTGAGAAGTCTGATATTATTTACGGGATATAAAGTCCGTATAAGAAGATCGCTCGAGAGGGGGCCACTAAATGCTAAATCAAATACTGTCTCCGAAGATAAATACTCTCCCAACAGACCAGCAAGCCATTCCTTGCGGCTTAGCCCTTGTTAAAGGCAGCTTCTTCCCTCTCTCTTCCCCCAAAAAAACGCCCACTCAGGTCTTTCACAATAAAGTGATAGACGGAACTGCCATGAAACGACTTATTAGTCGATTTATTGATCACTATGGAATAGGATATACATCACATATCCTGGATCAAGTAAAGACTCTGGGTTTCCGACAAGCTACCGCCGCATCCATTTCATTAGGAATTGATGATCTTTTAACAATACCTTCTAAAAGATGGCTAGTTCAAGACGGTGAACTTTTTTATTGGATTTTCCTTGAAAGCAAACTTCCCGATACTGTCAGGGTATGGAGCCACGTCGTTTGTTTGGCGAGTCCGGGCATAGTTTCGAAGATCTTTCCATTGATAAGGCATTAAGGTATTCTTTCTTGAGGTTTTAACCTTTTCATGTATAGATAGATCGTTTATTCCAAAACCCAATAAACCTGGGAAGCTACGCGGCGGTCAACACGAGAGCGCACCCATATGTCCCTACCGGGGATCCACACGAATATACGTTTTTAATAAATATAAAAAATATTAGTTTATTAATTAACTAATAGTATATAATTTAGATAATGTTAGTAGTATTATTTACTAATTATCTTGTTTGCTATGTTTATCCTTAAAATAGTTATTTGTTTTATTTTTTAAAATCAAAATTTATGATGTCATCAAATCCTTAATTTAACTCAATTTTAAAAAAATTATTTAAATTAAATTATGGCTTCTGATTGGTTAATTAGATTTCAAATTAAGATGATGATGTCACAAGTATGATTCTTATATATTATTTAAGATATTTTTAACATTCATTTGTGATGAATGTTAAATTTTGAAATTATTTGTGATTTTTAAAATTCATTTATGATAAAATCAAAAGTTGAGATTTGTTTCTCTCATTTTTTAATTTTTTTGTTTTTCTCTCGATCCCTACCATATATATATGTGTGTGTATATATATGTGTGTGGATAGATTATAGGATTGTCTCAAATAGTAAGATAATCGAGAAATATAAATAATATCACATCTATATATTATTTATTATATTAGATTCTATACATATATAAGATAAGGTAAGTTGTACGATTGAAAAGAAAATGCACTATGGGACACAATAGTTAATATCACTAAGTTCCTAATTTTATATATAGGTGTACACAGTTTATTCAAATTATTTGTACTTATTTCGTCTTGAGAGAAAATTACATCGATGCATTTCATGAGTGATTTGGTGAAAATGAAAATGATGTTATATGCATCTTAAAATGTATATATATATATATTAGGTTGCATAATTTATATTTTAAATAAAGAAAAATAACCTAAAAGAATAAAAATATCAGACATGATTTTTTTTACCGGAGTAGTTAGCATTCGTTAGTCTAAAGGACTATTGACCTAACAAGTTTCAAAATAAAGAACATTTGTAATTCAAGTTAGTAAAGGGCTACTAATGAAATTTAAAGTAATTTTAAAAAATCATCAACGTAATTTTTCTCTTCGTCTTAATTTAAATTCTCAATACATAATTTTAAAAACAGTTTAACTATTCACTTTTTGATGATTGGATGTTTATATTACACTTACTTTTAAGTATCCTTAATATTGAAAATTTTGATAATTTATTTTTTGAAGTTTCAAGATAGAAAATAGTGTGTATACTCAAAATATATAATGTAAACACTTCATACTGCTATTTTATTCCAAAACAAATCAAACAATTCTTTACTAATTTGGTCGTAATAGTCAACTAACCGTTTTGCAAATGATTCATTAAAACGTATGAATAATTGCACTAGGGAATTGTATGGATTTTTAATTAAACATGGGTTTTGAATATTTGTAAGATGAGCTTGGCACTTAGGTGGCACGTTGTGTTGGATGATAAAATGAGATGGCATTTACGTAGTGTAGTGTTTGAAATTATAATATATGTTGGCACTTGCTACCCAGGTGGGCTTTTCTGGTCCTGTTAAAAATAAAAAATAATAATAAAGTTACTGTTAAAAATTGCTCCTTACTCAAATTTTCATCCCGATCTAAAAAATGTATGTTTTTTCTTTTGTTCTTTTTAAAAATTGACAGCTCTACGATCTTTTCAACATATATATATATATATATATATATAAAGTTCATATATTATTGTCTTCTTTAAAACTCGAACTTACAACATCTTAATTGATGTTTTCTCGCATATGAGATGATCAAAGATCTTTTAGTTCCAAAAGACTATAGTATATCACGGGGTCTTCGAATGGTGCAATTTTGCTGCTAATTAATGAACTTGTTTCAATTCAAGTTGAATAAAAAAAAATTATTGGAAAAATATGTTAAAAAGTAAAAAGGTATATATATAAATAGAAAGGTCCACAATGTTTTTTGGTCACAGATCTAGAATACATCGGATTAGCTAATTGATCAATAATCTATGTCAGTATGTACTCGATTTCCTAACCATTTGTTGGATATAAATGAAGGTGAAATTGCTGAAATACAACCTAATGATGATTTATGGGCATACGAAGTGATCTCATTTTTCTTTTCTTTTTTAACAAAAAACTCATTATCAGATGATTAATAGCATTTTTTTGTGCCAAAAATTAATAAAAAAATTATTAACGCATACATGGATTCAAAAAACCAAGTTGTTATCAAAGTGGTCGGAAGGGCGAAAAATGGTAAAGCATGTGCAAATGTCCTGTTAACATAACAATAAACTTGACCAAAATTCCTTCCATAATCCAACACTTATTCTTCCATGTGGTTTTGCACCCATATGTTGAATTATTACTTACTTGTTTGCATATATAGAAAACGAATACTCCCTGTAAATTGATTTTGTTTATCGTGTACCATTCGGCACATCACATGTTAGGAATCGTTAACTGAACTTGAATTGTCCACTTGTACAATAAAGACGTGTTTATGTTATTGTAATTTAGTAGTAGGAGATATGCAACATAATGTTAAAGTTATGAGTTCAATTCACATCTTTATATTTTTTTAATTAGGAGTTACACAATTTATCTCTTCTATATTGATTGTGAAATCGATTAATAAGAGTCGTCAAAAGTTTGATGTTTACCTTTGTTTTACTAATAAAGAAGCTAAACTTATAAATGGAATTTATGGAGTTTGATATATAAAATGAGATGTCAATAGAATTAGGAATTTAATAAGGGAGTGTTTGACGACAAAATTTTCGCAGATTTTAGAAAGATTTAGGGTATGTTTGGCGACACGTAGCAGTAGCAGTAGCTGTAAACAATTAGCAGTAACTGTTTGTTTAAAAAAAGTGTTTGGTAACGTAGCAGTAGCAGTAATTATAAAGTGTAAAATTACGAAAAAGGGCATATACACATTATTTATAATGTACTCATGTTATTTTTGAGGGTATATAGGTAATTTCAGAACCAAAATGCTAGTTGCTAGTTGAAATGCTTCCTCATTAAGCATTTAGCAGGAAGCGGTTAGAAGATATGCAAACTCTAGTTGCTTTGTTGCCAAACAAACTTTTCAATCAAATCGTTAACTGCTAGTCGCTTGTCGCTCCAAAATGCTTCTAACAACTTGCTACCAAACACAACCTTAGATTCTTATTTATGCAAGTTCAAAATTTTATAAGAAAATAAACATTACTTAGATAATTAAAAATAACTATAAATTATTTAAAAAAATAAAAAACCAAGATGAAAAGTTATTCAATTAAGTTTAAAAATCTCCTAAAATAAACTATAGCTGCAACTACCATATGCATATCCAACAAATTGCTGAAAAACCTACCTTATAATATCCCCAATAGCATCTGATAATGTTTATTAAAATAAAAACGAATATTCTTTTTGTATTAAAAAGGTTCATTTAGTCCATGTAAAAAGTAAAATTTAATTAATGCTTAATAATAATAAGTATATTTTCAGATAAAAGAAATATACTTTGAGTTCAATAAATACATGTTAATTATGATCACTTTTTATATTTATTAGTTGCATTGCAAATAAATCTCGGAGTTCAATTAATTAATATTTGAACAGTTACAGTAGCCTTTTTTTTTTTATCTAAATTAAAAGCTAATATGTTTAGCATATCAAACAATTTTCATTTAAGTATATAAAAAAAAAAAAAGTTACTGTATAGCAAAGCGCATATGTTTATTTTGGTAAATTCGTTATGTTTACCATGATCTTTACTTTCATATCATTCACACATCATTTTTCAATTGTTTAACATCTTCATTTTAACTTTTGTTAAAATGACATCACACTTCCTCCTAACTATATTGCATTCTTAACTGAAATACGTGCGATTATATCATCAATCTATCATTAATACGCAAAAAAATGAACATGCAATTTTCAATTCTCCATCATTAATCTAATCAATAATAATATGTAAATAATAAATAAATATATATACAGTACCCAAATTAAAAAAGAAAAAAATTTTGAAAGAGAAGAAGGAGAACAAGTATGATTAAATAAAAAGTAACTATAATTCGACAAACTATCGAAAAAGTTAATTTGCTAAATTAAATGGTTAATTTGTTGAATTAAAGTGTTAAAAAACTCTTCTCTTCTTTTTCTTCTAATTTTTTTTCTCCTTTAAACCCACTTATATATATATATCTTAAATAATATATAAGAATCATACTTGTGACATCATCATCTTAATTTGAAATCTAATTAATCAATCACAAGTCATAATTTAATTAAAATATATTTTTTTAAATTGAGTACAATTAGAAATTTGATGACATTATATGATTTTAAAAAATAAAACAAATAACTATTTTAAAGATAAACATAGTAAATAAGATAATTAGTAAATACTACTATTAACATTATCTAAATTATATACTATTAATTAATTAATGAATTAATATTTTTCATATATGTTTTTAATAGTTTTATATTATTTGTTATATGAAGTGCTTCGAATTTAAGATTACTAATTATATTTCAAGAACTACACTTGTAAGTATTTTCAAAAATGTTTAAATAATATTATTTTATATTTTTTAAAATGACCCGTGTATATACACGGGTGTAAAAACTAGTATTTATATACATTACGCTAACGGTAGCTGAAAAATGAATATAACAAATTACAATGTAAAAAGTAAATCATAAATAAAACAGATAATACGGTTGTCTCATGCTGTATAATATTTTATTTTATTATTGTTATAAATTAGTATTATTATTTAAAGGAATTAAATTAAGCGCCACGTTCGGATAGGTTCGGTAGTGTTTGTTGAAAACTTTTCTGTTTTTATTTTATTTTAATTATTTTAATTTAATTTAATAAATTTTTAGTCGCCGGTTTCTTTCCCTCCTCTTCTTTACCATAATTTCAATGCAAACTCACCAGAACTAACAAAAAAAAAAGTAAAAAGTCAAACCCCCAAATCTCTCTCTCTACAATACAACTTTGACTTCCTCTCTTTCTGTCTCTACAGCTTCGTTACTTTTAGAGAGAGAAACTGTTTTTTATAGAGAGAGAAAGATATAGAGATGTATGGAGTCCATCCGCCCGATAGTTCCGGTCATCCCGCCGCCGATCCATCCGCTGACGTCACCCGTAACTACCAAATTTGGAAAGGGACCAACGTTAGTCAATTCATTCACTTTTTTTTTTCTTTGTAATTCCGTGTGATGAAGATACTGTATATGATTGTCAATTTGTAGTTATAGGTTTAATAGATCGTTAATTTTAGTTCAATAATTCAGGTTGATCCGGTTGACTGACTATTGTGAATATAATGTTTTTTTTTTACTTAGCTTCTAGCCTCACACATAGTGTAAATTTAATTTAATTCCTTTTGGTTCTTCAAAATTTTATGCCATTAGTGTAAATTTATATTTATATTACATTTAAAAGGAAATAATATTTTCTATGTTGCCCCTCCGAATATTGAGAAAAAAATGTTAGAACGATTTTAGCCCTAATAAAAATGTTCAAGATTCGCCAAAGCCTCAAATAGCCAATTAGATAATTTAGTCTTTTTGTAGGTTTTTTAGCTTGTTAATGATATATGGAGATTGGGTTGACTTTAGTTAATTCAGTTTGGTTTTTGGGGCAAATTCATACCAAACAGAAAGTTTCTGTTGATCCTAAAACCAAATCATCAGTTTTTGCTTAACTTTGGTTCTTTTGACCTTTTGAAATGGTTCATGCGGTTTGCGGTTCGATTTCTTCTCACCCCTAACTAAAATGGAGCTAGATACGTGAAATTGAAAATCGTAAATAAAATAGATACATATGATGTATATTGTTAATTTGTTGTGCAGATATTTATCCTAGGGGGAAGATTTGTATTCGGGCCAGATGTGAATTCAGTGTTCTTATCAATATTCCTAATAGTTGCACCAGTTATAGTTTTTTGTGTATTTGTTGCAAGAAAGTTGCTTGATAAATTCAACCATCATCTTGGAATATTGGTTATGGTCATTGCAATTGTACTCACATTTTATGTAAGTTCTCTGCTCTTCCGAACATCTTTATTATTCTCTGGATCCACTTCATATCAAATTGTAAAATTTTGATGTAGCTTTTATCCTTGATAATGGTTAACTGAACTAGTGAATGTATGTTGGTTGACAGGTCATAACCGTGCTCCTACTTACTTCCGGAAGGGACCCGGGAATAATTCCCCGTAATACACACCCTCCAGAACCCGAAATTATGGATCAAAGCATAGAAGTGGGGTCTAGTCAAACTCCACAGTTACGTTTACCTCGCATTAAAGAAGTTATAGTCAACGGGATGACTGTAAAGGTCAAGTATTGTGATACTTGCATGCTATATAGACCTCCACGCTGTTCGCATTGTTCAATATGTGATAACTGTGTGGAACGTTTTGATCATCATTGTCCGTGGGTTGGCCAGTGTATCGGATTGGTAAGACACATCCTTCTTTTGGAGTAATATTTCTTTTGGTTAAGTATCAGAAAGTTTGATTGTAGGCATCAGACTCTAAAACTTTCAATTGTATGTCTTAAACTTTCAATATTATTATTATTTGTACATCCGACGACTTCTTCATCAGGTAACAGTATTTCTATCTAATGTGGCAGTCATATATAAGTTGTCACGTCATCAGTTCACAAGTAATGATAGGTAAGATATATACAAGAAGAAAGTTTGATATATACATCAGAAACTTTAGAAGTTGATAACATACAATAGAATCTTGAGTAAAGGTTCATGAATTTGCATACACTTTACCCCTTTCTTTTTTACATAACTTTATGTGATTCTGATATGATTATTTTCTTTGTTGCAGCGTAACTACCGGTTCTATTTCATGTTTGTTTCTTCGGCAACTCTGCTTTGTGTTTACTTGTTTGCATTTTGTTGGGTGTATGTGATAAAGATCAAGAACAGTGAGGAGACATCAATATGGGGGGCATTAATCAAAACCCCCGCATCAATTTTGCTGATAATATATAGTTTTGTATGCGTCTGGTTTGTTGGTGGCCTTACGTTTTTCCATCTTTATCTCATCAGCACAAACCAGGTGAATGAATAATTAATCTGTAAACCAGGATTTCTTATCATAAAACGATTATTGCTTAAAAATAAGTAGGTGCCAACATGCTTATTTTTAAGTGGTTATTCCTTCTAAAGAAGATAAGCGGTTCTAAAAGTAGTGTTTGGAATTGCTTATCAACTGTAAAAATAATCGGTAATATAAGCAATCACGAACACCCTTTAAAGTACTTGCAACAAAGCTAAATGGAACTCTCTATTAACATTTCACTAAATTGCAGTCAACGTATGAAAACTTCCGCTACAGATACGATCGAACTGAAAATCCATATAACAGAGGAACTATTGAAAATTTCAAGGAGGTGTTTTGGCGCAGCATTCCTCCATCCAAGAACGATTTTAGGGCGGTGGTGCAAAGAGAACCCGAAATGTTACCTCGGGCTCCTGGGGGTGGGTTTGTAAATTCAAATGTAGAGAAAACTCCAAGTGACATAGAAATGGGTGATAGGAAGCCCACTGGGAATAACGGGTCGGGTCGAGTTGACCCATATGATCAAACGTCCTCCCTTGAAGGTCGTACAGATCGGCGGTCCAGCTGGGGAAGAAGAAGCGGAAACTGGGATTTAGCAAGTGATATTGCGTCGGTTGCATCGGCTCTTGGAGACTCGAATCGGATCATTGGTGGAAGTAGTGGCAGTTTGGGTGGCAGCAGGGGTGGTCAACTGACAGGTCAAAATAGGCAATGATTAGTCAGCTCCCATGAGAGATCCACAGCTGTGGGAATGTTTGATAGTTGGTTTATTTGACCCCTTTTTTGTGTTCATTGTTGTTTCTGTTGTGAATAGAATGGGGAATATAAGCAGCCCCTTTTGGCGTATGATATATATGTGTGAGACACTGTTTCTTCAGATTCTAGGATTATAGATATACTATTGTACATAGTTTTCTGGTCTCTTTTTTTTATGTATAATTACTCTCTTTTTGCTTTTCTCCTAAACTTGGCTAGTGTGTGATTACTTTATTTGATACTACAATGACAAAGAAATGCATTTGCTTTTCACATCTGTTTCGGACATGGTATAGGTAGCAATGTGGGTCACACGTTTTGGGTTAATAGTCGGGTTGAATGTTTTATTTTCAGTATACTTTTTTGTAGGAAGTTTAGAAACATATTGCGATATCAATATAAACCCAAAAAAAGTAACGTTTGTTAACAATAGCCCAAGAAACTATCATTAAGACTTGAGTTAAAACATGACAAGGAATGTCTCTACCATTTTCAAAATAAATTAGGAACGTTTTAACCATTTAAAACTTTGAATAACTTTAACTTGCTTCACCAACTCGGATCCAATTCACTTGGTCTCCTTTCGGCTATTATTGATGGTTTGACAAAACATAAACCAAATCCATTTATTCAAAAGTTCTTAGGTCAAAACAGTCATCTCTAGGATGTATATCCAATTTTAATTCAAATTCAAGAAGTGAATGGTGTTACAGGTAAAAGAGAGGATGGGCTCTTCAAATAGATGCAAAAGAGGATCTCCTTTTAACCACAAAACAAAAGCACCTGCACAGGTTAGTTTCTCTTCAATGAGATACAAAACAAAATCATACATAATATTTTCTAGTGCCGGAAATACATGACGTTTCTTTTTAACTAATTGTGAACCAACGAGAATAATGAGTTATGAAACTTATATAAAAACCCGAGGCCTTCCACTTCTTAATGTTGCATGGACTGGAAACGTTTGACTATCATAATGCTCATGTCCAGGTAACGCTGGGCACAGTTTGAGAGGCAATTCGATTCACCAGAACTGAACTTGCTTCCAGGAGTACTAGTGATGCACTTATCCCAGCATGCACTTGTCAGCTTTGCTATCATCTCATTTGCCATAGCTCTTTCTTTCTCTTGCTGCATTAAATACAGATCATATTCATAATCACAATCTATTGAAGAAAATTATAACTCACACTAAAATTACAATTCCTAATCAGTACATAGAAAATGCAGTTCCAGTTCAACTTGATGTTTCACATATGATACAACTAAATCATACATTGCAAATACAGAAGTTGATTTAGATGGCATACTGAACTTGCACACCCCATAAAGCCTACAATTATTATCATGAGCATTACAGCTCGTATTTTCATTACAACCTAAATATTTTCAGTCGACGAAAAAACAGAATTTCGGATTTACATGTCAATAAATGAATATACGCATCAAAAAGACCATTATTGCACCTATTGTGAATAGAATATGCGAGACTCCTACTTGTATGTCTAAACTTCAACGCTTAAGTATGAGAAAACTTCAGACAGCATCTAACACTAGAGAAACGTCATCACTTCACCCCCTTTATATTAAGTTGCCATACTATATACATTCATACCGTAAATACTCGAACAAGCTTAGTCGCTAATCAACAACTACATATACATTCATACCGCAACCAACAGGTGGATAATACAGTAAACAGTAGAAATAACGAAAGCCACTTGAAACTTCAAAACATCAGAACTTAAATAAACAAATACGGAAAAAACTGCTATAAACCTTAATTATACATAACTAAATTAAAAACCTAATACATAACAATATTAGAACTGAACACTATATCCAATAGGCTAACCTTAATGGCTTAATTGCAATGCTTAGAAACCCTAATTATAAATTTATATTCAAACAAATATACTAGGTCAGACTACACATTAAAAACTAGCTGAAGAATTCTCATCTTCTTCTTTTCATAAACTTTAATTGCAAAACTTCTTAAGAACTTACGAAATCACAAGGCACGTAAACTAAATTCAAATCGATACTAATATACAATCGAGTATTCCGAAATTCGACACATATATATACAGAAACAGTAAGTAATCAGAGTAGAGCTTACGCTGATTAACTGCTGTAATTGTGGATTGTTTAATGCTGAAGGATCCATTGTAATCGAAGCTAGAAAATCTGATCGACAGAGAATAACGACGAAAAGTTCAAAACCCTAAAACCCTAAATATGAAGGCTCAACAACTGTAAATTGTAATAGTAAACAGGGCCTTGAGTTGATTGATTCATTGATTGTATGAGAATCAGAAGCCCACTTAAGCTATGCTTTAATATGGGCTTCTAAAGCCCATAATCTTCCTTTACATTTCCTTAATGTTTCTAGATTAACGTTACGTATATATTTTTGACTTATTTGGAGAACTTTTTGATCACTACTTGGAGAACTTTAATTAGTTGTTTACTATAACTTGAAATTATATTATATATATTTATATTATATTTTTGATATAATAAAACGTGATATATTTTTTTAAAATGTGTACATAAAAAGATATTTCTATGTTAACATGCATTTTTTTAAATAAACAAATTCATCTGGTTGTTACTAGAATTTTAGGGAAAAAGTCATAACCTAACAATGTACATGTACCTTACTGATGTAGATCTTTCTTTTCTTTTCTTTATCATATCTTTATGTTTATTTCTATTTGTATTAGATGTAGGTCAGTATGTGGGGCACCAAATTTGATATTCGAACAGAGTCAGACAAATAATATATTACCCATAATAAAATATGGTTCTAATAATTGTTTAACTAAAACTTGCTTTGTTTAACGAACACTAGAAATTAAATATACCACATGATTAGTATCATCACATTATTCTACTGGAGAGTTGATCTTAGGCATTACTTGCCTTAAATATTTGATATTTTGATGGTTTAATATTCAGTTGAACAAATTTTTTGGAGCATGAAGCAAGTATTTGCGACGTATAATCGATGTCACTCTCCTTTCGGTTCATAATGTTACGAGTTACTCAGAAGCAAAATTATTAATGAGACCGGTATATAACGATATGAAGTACTTTGTAATGTCAATATCCCGCTATTAATCCTCCTAAAAGCCATCTGAATGACTTATGAAAACACTGTAAAATACGTTCTTCATCCCTCTTCATTGGTAAATAAATTTGGTGGTTATTTTTTACAGGCGTACAATCTCTTTGATACAAATCAAAATAGAAATACGATAAAAAGATACGACTTTCAAATTATCTCAACAGAAAATAGTCGAGTATGTGTGGTGCCTGAAGAAATTGAGTCAATAACAAATTATGCTCTGCAGTCTGGATCAATTTTTCAAATCTGCAGGTTATATTTTTTGAAGTACCTTCGCTGTTGCGTTACAACTTATAAGTCAAAAAATGAAGTATCCAAAGAGACTAAAATAGCAATCATGTGAAATGTCACCATTTGACATTATTATATTTGTTGATTAATGCATCATAGATTAACCTCCAACGTGTATACCACACATTTAATTGTTTTCAATTAATGACAACAGACTGTCAAATTCTGCATATCTTCAAATTAAGATATAACAGAATGTCAAAATCTGCATATTTTCAGATACAAATCCGGATCTCATATCCATATACTGCGATCAATATACACTCTGTATTTATTTCATTTATCTACACCATTCTTACATTAATCATCAAGTGTTACAATTGATGACTGGGCCATTTGCAATAATAAATGACTGATTCATTATTTCGTTACATTCATTTCAATCCAGATTTTGCTGTGCAAGGTCTGATTCTGGTTTAATAGAATCTGAAAATCCTCAAGTGAAAAAAATTAAAATCAACAAACCAGATCGCTCTTTTTGCATAAAAATTGTGGCAAGACTGTACAAAACAAGAACTACAGGTTTGTAAATTATACATTTTTGGGGTAGAAAGTAAACCCACAAAACAAATCAAATTGCATTCAAGAAACTATGAGACAAGAAACGAATGTCAAAAAATCTAATGCAAAAAGAAAAGGTTGAACTTGATTTATTATCTACCTTCGGTTGCGAAAAAGCGTTCCTTTACTTTTGAATCTTAGATCCATATTTAGACTAATGGTAGTTGGAAAGAAGCCAAGAATGAACTTACTAGATGAAATTGTTTGGGATCGTTCCCTTCTATGTTTTCTCCTTGATGGCCCGCCAATGGTACCAGGTTCTTTCACTGATCTTGAAGATTTTGAGTCAAAAACAGATGAGGTAAACGAATTGTCATCACCTGCACTGAAAGAAACCACATCACCATTCTCTGATGGATCGAGAGGATGCCCAACAGCTGCATCCCGATGGGGAGGGGGGAATTTCTCACTCTTGCTTTTGGTAGTTGCTTGATTTACAACTCTCCATCTCTGAAAAATGAAAAAAATATATACAAAATCATTAACAAAAAATAATAATAAATAAGGGAATCACATACATAGTAGAGCAAGAATGTACATCTAAGTTGGATTGGATCTCTGCATTTGCCTCTGGAGCTGGAACTGCTCGGCCAACACGATCACGGGTTCTTGTTTTTTTAGTTCCATCAACAACTTGAGATTTCCCGCTCAAACCTCTTTGTCTAAGGAGAAATAAAAATGCAATTTTTATTAAGATATAGATAATAAAGCAAAAGGAGATGAGGGTAAAAGGAAATAACAACCTTCTGGCTTCTTCATCCCTCAATTTGGCATCCAACTCTTTGCTGGGAGGATATTTTGGTAATTCTGATGGCTCACAAGCATAAGGTTCAGCGTTGAAGAACTGTACAGACAAGGAACACAACATTTAGAAAGAAATAGGCAAATTCAGCTGGCTTTTGTCCACTTGCCATGGAGTAGAAGTTTCATCAATTTCCTCCCACTGAAGTTAGAGAGTTGTGTCATTCTAGAGGTGGCAAAATGAGGGTAATGGGTCAAGATAGATTCGGGTCAAAAAGAGTGCTTTTTATGTGCGCACAAGATGGGTTGGGTTGTTTTTTTGTCAAAAGAGTGCTTTTTGTCCATACACCTTTTGACCTATTCAACCCATTTTACCAGGTAGACAATCAACTAAAATTTTCATATTTGACTCGGTTGACCCATTATCAATGAATACAACCTGAATTCACTAGTTCCAATGTCAATGGATTGAAATAACCACTTTTAATTCATTATTCAAAAAGTTTGAAGAGCTAGTATTTTCAGGCAACAATACCATTCTGCTTATAGACTTACTCTCACACAATCAAAAAGTAGTTTTGTATTAAAAATGAGCAAAACTCACATCACTGTTGAGAGAAGCAATGGCAGTGCCTCGTTCATCAGGATCAATTGAAAGAAGAGTCTCTAATAAAGAAACAGATGAAGATGGAAAATCCTTAAAAGTTTCCGTTGTACATCGTTTGTATGGCTGGCGTGGCTTAAACAAAGTAGCATTTGGCAAACGTGACCTTTTCCAATAGTCCTCTGATGGTGAACCACATAACTTAAATATCTTGTGTAGTTGTTCAACCTAAAATTTAGTATATCATATAAAACCAATTATTATATGCATAAATTTAATCAAACAACTAAACTCATATACTGAAAAAAAGAGATGCATTTATACAATAACTGTAAAATGTTTCAACCTCTGTACGTCCAGGCATTATTGGTTTGCCTGCAAGAAGCTCAGCCAAAATACAACCCGCACTCCACAGGTCAACGCCGACACCATAAGAAGTGCTTCCAAGAAGAAGCTCGGGAGGTCGGTACCAGAGAGTAACAACACGGCTAGTCATTGGTTGCTTATTTAGTGGATCATAGAAAGAAGCCAATCCAAAATCTGCTATCTTAAGTATCCCATCATTGTCAATCAACAAATTAGATCCCTTAATATCTCTGTGTAGCACACCATTCGAATGACAATGTTCAAGGCCAGAAAATAACTGTTTCATAAAGCACTTGATCTGCAAAAAACAAAAAAGAAAAACAAACCCATTTTATCATGATGCGTATTTCACAATGCTGCAGGATATGACTTTCCAATGGTCAACGACGTGTAATATGACCATAAGATACTTGTATCTATATCAATAACCTGAGGCTCAGTAAATCTGACACCTTGAACAGCAGCAAGACCAGAAAGATCATGTTCCATGTATTCAAAAACGAGATAAAGACTGGAAGACATTCTTGATGTAACCAATCCTTCGAGCTTAATAATATTAGGATGATCAAGCTTTTTCAATATAAGTATCTCTCTTGCCATAAACTTGACATTTTCTGGCTCTAAAGTATCAACTCTAACTTTCTTTAAAGCAACTATTTTCCCTGTTACCAAATCCCTAGCTTTATATACATTGCTATATGTCCCTTGCCCAATCTGCATCACAAATAAATACAATAAATCAATACACAATCCCCAACACACTTCTAAAATAAGAACAATAATAAGTTAATAACACTCAATTTTTTCTAACTAGAATTATAAAAGTCAACAAATTTAACGTATTTTATATAATATTCATATTGAAGTTGTTAATGACATTATGAAGCAATAAATTCAACAAAAGCACAACTTTCGATTTGTGCATCTATTCCCAATCCAACTATGTGAATTTTACGATTATTTACAACTTATATGAAAATATGCATTCATGCATTACTGCATCGATATATTTGAGATATAAAAATTCAACTATGTAAATCTGTAAATTAATCAAAATTAAGAAATTTCAGCTTTTACCAGAGGAACCTTACCCACATATACATATATATTACGGAGTATTAAATGAAATTAAATTGTTTATATGAATAACTGATGCAGTTAATAACTTTAATTTTTATTTTACCTTATCAAGCTTTTCGAAAGTATTAGCACGGCGAGGTGTCCAATCTTTTATTGCATCACCGGCGACGGCGGAGAGCCACTCCGGCCAAGTCGGGGCGGTATTCAGACTAAACTGCGGTTTCAGTCTACGCCGGTCAGCCACTGGAACATCGCCGGATGTTTGTCGGACCTTTTTCTCAACCCTAACCCTATCGGACACAACCTGTTCGATGTTATGTCTAGGTTGCGTAGAAGTAGTAGACTGAGATTCTGATTGATCTTCATTCCGGCGATTGGTCTTTGACTTTGACCGGCGATCTGAATTTGCTCCGGTACCGAGCACACAGCCCATAGCTATAACCCTATCTCGCCATTTATATATATAACCATGTATCTATAGGTTGTACAAACAGT
The DNA here is from genome assembly GCA_963921325.1 of Logfia minima. Lineage (NCBI taxonomy): Eukaryota > Viridiplantae > Streptophyta > Magnoliopsida > Asterales > Asteraceae > Logfia > Logfia minima. The sequence goes on from OY992774.1 coordinate 28,493,665, forward strand.
AACTGAACAAAAGCTTTCTGCATTTAATTTTAATAAAATTAAAATAAATAAATTTATATATATTTGGAGTATATAGATTGATAGACGGTAGAGGATTATAGATTCCGGTGATGGCTCCGGTGAGTTGTACGGTAGAAGTAGTGCACTGAAACTGTGTTTGCAGATTGCAGAAAGAGAGAGAGTAAAAAGGAAGTCAGTTTTTTGGGAGTCTCTTTTTCTGTTAGATTTGGATTTCGATTTGAGTTGTTTTTTTATGGCCCGTGTTTTAGTTACATAATTACATTATTCTACCACTGCAGCTTTTAATAACTCAAACATTCCATCTTTATAACCAACTTTATATTAATGTCTTTGACTTCAATTTAGTATTGAAATATAATGAAATGGAAGTGATTCGTAGACAAAAAAATCCTTTATACACTACGAAATATGTTTTATAATATAATTAGTAGTATAAAAATTATCACTCATAATAAAAGGTTGTGATAATGAGATACTATATCCTTAACAATCAATTTTATGCTTGAAATATTTGTATTTATGTTTAGGGATTTTAAATTATTGTTAATTAATTGTTAAGTTATTAGTGAAAATTATATAATATTAGTTTATAAATATGTCAATACGCAAGCTAACATATTTAGGAGTTAAAAGTTAACAATATAATTCATAAACGAGTAATAGACATGTGTTTGAGTTGAATAATTGATTAGCTAATTATAGGATAATAATAAGATGTACACGAAATGATGAATTCAAAACGGTAACATTTCATTATTAATAGGCATGCACTACGAAGCATCATAATCAACAATCAAATTGATAGGTATGCATTTCACTCGAACCTACCCCAAGTTTAGAAAGTTCTACAACCGACCCTTCTTCTAACGTATCCTCAAAATCAGCAATCAATTTTTACGGTCGTCTGTATCTTGTGACCCTACGAAGCATCATAACAAAAAAATAAAAAATACAAACACATTTAAAAGTAGACATATATGGCGCAAAGTATAACAGGTACAACATCTTAAATGCTCATTAACAACGATCGTATTCATATAAGCTATAGTATTTAGATTGTTGCGTAAAAATTGTCTCCACAAAATAGCCACTTGAACTTTGACATGCCACCCATCTTTATCCTCATGAATATCGTGAACATAATCGAATTAAGCAACAGCAGCCATAACAATATTGATAACATATAAATGTTGGGAGGATTTCGCGGGGAAGCTAACAAATAAAATATACTACATCACGTAAAATATAGATAAGAGTTGAAAATATTGTTTGCTTATTATTTATTATCATTTATTTTAGGCAACGATTTTGTGAGAAAGTAATAATGTAAATGATTTTTAAATCTTTTAAAATATATACCTGCTTTTAAAAAAAAACTTAGTTGTGGTTTAGCTATAGTCTGATATATATATATATATATATCTAATTCATTATTTAACTATTACATAGTTTACACTAAATAAAATAAGTTATACTTCACAATTTTTATGAGATTTTGATGTTTGTTAAACTTTATATTTTTTAACAAAAAACGACGTAATATGTGCTCAATTAATTCAAGATACTACAAATAAACTTGTATATTTTATGTTTCGTATTAATTTGTTTTTGAAATATTAAGATAACTCTTAATCCTTAACTCGCGTAAATTCTAATATTTTTAGAAAATAATAATACTTACATTAACATCTTAATATCAATTATCGCTTCAATTTTAGGTATTAATTAGATAGATAACAAATTTAATTAAATTATTAAATTTAAAATACCAAAATAAAGGGGGATGATAGTTTCATAATCAGTGTAGTCGAAATTTTAATTTTACAAGAACTTGAAATTTGAATTACTAATATACAATTGTCATTGCGCTAAGTTATGTAAACTATAAGGAGATGAAGGAAAAACTTAAGGATCAAAAGTGTCATTATCAGATTCTCTTGGGTACACCTTTAAATATCAAAATTAGAGGTATGATGAAATTTTAATTGTAGAATTAATGTAGAAGTAGGCTAAAGAATGACGATGATTGCTCCATGTTCTCCTCTTTTATTTATTTAAAAATGATAGACAATATTTTTTTTTAATAGAAAGTAAGTATTTTTAAATTAAAAATGAACTAGTTTAAATCTTGAAATGAAAAATAATATGAATAAAACTACTCAAGATAAGTGGTTCATAATTGACACTAAAAGGGTGTTCAGTTTTAGTTTACTTAGAAAAGTATAAGCTTATTAACTTTACATAAGAGGTTTATACTTTATGAGTGTTTAATTAGATCTATTTGGGTGTTTACGGGGTTGATTCAAATAGTAGCTAAAATTTGACATGTACTATGAGATGGGTACTCCATTTCACGACTCGTAACTGACTCACACTACAGGTATTCAAAACTAGGTAATTATTTAAGAGTCGAATTGCGTGTAATTCGTCATTTTAAAGATTACGATTATTTCAAGATTAATTAAAATATGTGAGCTTTATATTAATCAAAGTAATACATGATTCGTAAAGATTAAGTCATACTAAATTTATTTAGTTAAAACAATTAGACTGAAAACATATAGACGCAACAATTATACTATAAGAACTATTAATTCTATAACTACAATCACAATAATATAATGATAGTCATATTATTAAGAAATTATAGTATAATAATTAAAGCATATACTAAGTTTGCCTAAATATAACCATTACGTTAAAAATATCATTGTATGATACTCATATTAAAAGAAATAATTCAACATTCTCATATAACAATCATATAATATAATGACATCATATAGTTCGTAAATATTGATATGAGTTCAATAATGGGTTATACTCATATGATAATGTAAGAAAAAAGATATTCCCCATACCCTTAGTATAAAATCTACTTATTATTAATATAATGATTCAGTTCAGGTAACCAATGTATCTAATATTAAACACCGTAACTAAGATGTACTTGTTCGGGTTTTTTGAGTTTCGAGTTGTTTCGAATTTTGAATTCTTTGAGTTACAAATTTTTTGAGTTTGAAATCGGACGGGTCGGCTCAATTTCATTGTTATTCAGGGTTGTTTTAACACCTCTAAAATTTATCACCTTTCATTTTTACGTTATTTTAGTTATTTAAATTTTTTCATAGCTTACTCGTCATGACTCCTTTTATTTTATTCATAAATCAATTAACCAATCAAATCAATTAATTTCTTTTTAAATTCTAAATCACCTTATCTCTTGTTTAATTGATTTTATAATTTACAAATATTATTATGTGTATAATGAATATTTTATAAATAGTCGATACTTCCCGTACGTTATTTAATCGATGTGCCAAACCACTCTTCAAAAAAGCATATTATTACTAGCAACTATGCATAAAATAGTACACGTAAATCTTAGCAAGGAATGATGATTTATTTTAACGTATTTTTAATAATTATAATTATAATAATATATATGTTTGAAAAGCCTGGAGAAATATAATAAACATATTTGACTACAGTGTAATACGTATACTCTACTATATTGTGTTTGGAGGGAATATTAAAGTTCGTCAAAAACGGATTGCTTTTTTCTTTTTCTTTTTTTACCTTTTGATGGCAAAATTTCATTAACATACTAACAAGATATTAGTTGGAAGAAACGAGATACAAAAGAACATTTAAGTACAATTTAAGTTACAATTTCAATTTACTCAACTAATCTTTTGCTCGAAATTCAAATGTAAGAAAGAAGTTTGATATCATCACCTAGGACTTCATATTTTGGCTTATGTGCGAGAAGATGAGCTCGTTTTTATAATGTTATAGCACTCAAATTGTTGATTGTACAACAACATCAAATTTGACACGTTTCTTTTACAGAATTGAGATGTGATCCGAGTACGTGATGACTACGTGTATGTTTGAAAAATTAATTTCTTCTAAAAATCATCATTTTAAAATCATTTTCTGTAACCCCTTTTATCGCCTTACATTCTTTAAAAAATAAAATTCTATTTCTAAAACATCATCAGATCATTCAAAATGGAGTCTAGTTTTTATTTTTATAAGTTGAGTGAATACATTAAAAGCTAAAATAAAGTAAAAACCTGTTTTATGCTATTTATAAACACTATGACTGAAGTCACTACAATTATGAGATGAGGTATTAAGATGTAAGATAATATAGATCCGACATAACATGTTACTTTCTAGGTAATAATTCACATATTATTTTATAGCTATGATGAAATGTTATCATTCTAAAAGTGAAATTGTATATTATTTACGTTTGAGAAAACATAAGTAGATAAAATTGTCGCGTACATTATTTTTGTTTAATATGCATATTACAAAATGTGACATACCAATATACCATCCATTATTGTATACAAAAAGCTAATTATTACGAATATTATAAAAATATCATAAATAAATAGGTCATGAATAGGGGCGGATGTAACGGTTTAGGAGGGGGTTTTTGAGCTCCCATCCTATTGTACTTAATAGTATAAATACATGTAATTTTTAGTATAAATTAAATTCAAATGCAATTAGACCCCCATAAATAGTTTGTTTATGTGGAGAAAACATTAAAATGACCCCCTTTCTATACATTTTTTATTTATTTTAAGAAATTTTTTACATTTACTAGTTTACTTTTTAACTTTTAGTTTGATATTAAAATATATTTTATATAGTAAAAATATTTTGCCCCCATGACAAAAATTTATGAATCCGCCACTAGTCATGAATATTGTCCACAAGGTTTCCATTTTCCCGTATGCATAAAAAATATATCAGCTTTATACGTACTACGGAATACATTATTTGTACTACATTTGTTGTACTTGTACTTACGTTTAGGTTAACTAATGAATTTTTGAAGGCCGATATCACAAAATACACCTTGTAAAGCAAAGTTGTTACAAATATACAACAAATAACGGGGCCATTATCTTCAAATACGGGCGGCACTTATTATGGTAATGATACTAATTAACTATCATTATATTATTATTTATTTATTTATTTATTTATTATTGTTATTTAACATGAATTATAAATAACTGCATGTCATACAATAACATCTGGATGATATTTGAGACGCCATGTTATTGTATAGATTTATAAATGTGACTAAAAAAACAAAAATTAATTACAATTTCTTTTGCATCAGTCGTTGTCTCGGTGATCAATTTGTAACCTTTATTGTACTGATTATTGAATGCTCTGTGTAGTTTCAAATCAACAATGAAAAGTCAAAGGAGCATGTGAAAGACATAGAGGTAGCTTGGAGTATTTGTTTATACGTGTTATCTTTTCTTTTGGTTCTTTTTACTTTTCAGGTCAATGAAAAACTGAATTGATTCGGCGTCAGCTAAATGTAATATTAATATATTTTTAAAATAATTAAATAAACATCGAGTACAGTCTAACAAGTAATTAAAAAATTAAACTTTGTTAAACCTTACATTTATCAATAACACTTTTATTATACATACATATATATAAAAAAAAGAAAAAAAAAAAAAAACAATTGACCTCACCAAATTCCGTCTTTCTCTGTCAATACTAAAATGACTCCATAAAAAACTCTCCAAAAACACACTGTGTCGATGATGTCTTTCTAAAACGTTCAAAAACTAACTATTAAAACCGATCTTAATAACCTCGTTATTTTACCCATTTACTGCAAAATATTTATTTTGTTAAACTACATGTGATAACCCTTTCTTATATGAATCCCATAGAAATTTATCATAATCATGAATGTTATCCCAAAGAAAATTTAACAGTATTATTCAAAGAACAAAACAATGATATAATATATGTTAATTTCTACAAATCAAATAATTTAGAGGTTAATATGTAATTGTTGGAAGTCTTTTTGGTACAGAATCTAACACATACGTGAGGATGAAAATCATATTTAATACAAATATATTATTTAAAGATTTTTTTTGTTACATCAAATTTAATGTAATACTTAGTGGATATGTCGGAGATATCTAGTAGACATCCAATTTAGTCTTATAGTAGGAAAATTCAAGAGATCGAATGGTTTGATTTTGTCAAAATGGGGCAACATAAACCTTTAAGTTTACGTTCGCTTTACACAGGTTTCCTTTATCCTAACTTTTTATTCTTCATGACGATTTGATTATAATATATGGGTCTTAAAAGATGTTGCAATTTTGTCTTGCTATTGAAGCAGGTGACTTAAAATGACAATTGATAATATTATTATTTGTATTGAATTTAGGGCACTTAAAATGTAAATGACAATCATACCCACTACTAAATACAGATTAATTTATTTATATGGTGTATAAATCAGCTTCTAAAGATTACGTTACAACTATATTTACATTCACAACACACAAATAGGAGTAATAAATCAAAAGAATTACTAGTTTGAACCTCAATCAATTAAGGTGTAAACACAAAACTTTTATCAAGTAAAAAAGGTAAAAGTAAATATTCCATTTTGAAACAGAGTAGAATAATGAATCCGTCAGTCCACCCACGAATGGAAGTTTGGGCCCAATATAACTACTATGGAAGTGTCTTAATCTAATGAATGACGAATGAACCTAATAACCTTCTAAGTACACACGTTTGAAGAAGTGATGCCACGTTCATAAACTTATATTGTTGGTCACACTTACAACCTATAAGGTTGTATGATGATCATTGAATATTACATAGTTTATCGGCGTTACCAAGTGAAAGATATCGGCAAGTATTTAGTGCACAAAGTCACCAGCTTTTAGGACCTCCAGTTATCAAGTACGTACACGCTTATTAAAATTATTGTTGTGAAGTCTAAAAAACGATATTCATACCTCTAAAAAAAGAATTAACAATGTACCTAGAACAGAAGTGGAAAATATAAAATCATATAATTATAATACAAAATTAAAAGTAAGAAGAAAAAAAAGTATTTAAACAAATGGAATTTATGCAATTACAATATCCTCACAACATATCTAAATTCAAACATCACTAGCTGCATAATGTTGGAGTTGTCATGGAAAAAGTCGGAAATGGTCACGAGATACTTTAGTTAGATTGTGTACATGTAAGTAAAAATACTCGCCCTCCCCAAATAACATGAACAGGAAAACATCATCCGTTTACAATATTCATAAGGGTCGGATGTTCTATTTTGTTGAAAGAAAAAAGAGAACTCTTCACCGAGTAAGCGTCCATGTCAGCATGTTTTAACTATTAAATGGAACATAAAATCGAATATGTAACTCTTTATTATGAGAAAAAATAACATGTAGCTTTTTCTTTATGCAAAATCAAATATGTAATATATATTTTATCGTGTAAAATCATTTTATATTTTTTTATCAATTATTTTGACATATCATATTCCCCTTTTAAGCATTTTCCCCCACATGTTAACATATATATCATCATTGAGTGAGATACGTTTGCTTTCCAATTTAAACCAATAAGAACAAGAATGAATAATAACCTAATCTTCTTGATGAGCAAAAAGATTCATTTAATAGAAGGCCCTTTGTAGAAAAGCTTATACAATGTATTAAACTAATATTCCATGCCTCATACAAAATTCAATATCACCTTTCCCTTTATCTAAATTTATTAGAATTTGATTCTAAGAAGAGTTCCATATTCTTGACTTATATATTATATAGTACTACTATATATTGTACTCCGTACTATCTAAATATATGGAAATGTAAATCGTTTTTCACTTTTCAAAACCTTTTACTTTTTACAAAATACTATTACAGATACTTTATCGACCATCTGAAGTTATGTAGCTACAAAATCATATTGAAAGTAGACAAAAAGATATGTAGGCATGAAAAAGCTGAATACACAACTACAAAACCTTGTTGTTGAGTATGATACTGTAATTTTAATTCACCTTAAAAACTTGGAAGAAAACCAAAATAAAAGCATAACTTTTTACCATGGGTGTTTGAACTTTGAACCATTTGTTTGAACAATAGTTGGGTATGTTCTTTTGCCAACCACATCTTAATATCTTATACTAGTAGTTTAAACTTTGAACCCTGACGTTTATGTCCATGACAGACGAGAATTCGAACAATATTAGGACCCCATATATCTGAATCGTGTTATAATTATTAATAAGTTAATAATATGAATTTCCATGTTTGAACGATAGGTTTAAAAGATTAAGATATGCATAATTTGTTACGATAACCACCATCACTTTTTCTTCTTATTAATATTTTTATTATTTATTATTAGTGTGCTATATGACATATATGTCATAACATATATTAGTACCTTAAAATTGAAAACTTATATTTTATGCGTATATGATATATTGAGATTTAGCTGTTTCATGTATGAAATTCAGCCTTGATTGTAGAGGTCATTTTCGCATATTTTAAAAGATACAAATTTATAAACGACTTTATTTGAAGCAAGTGAACATGACAAAATAAACACTATAAAAGAATAAAACCTTGAGGATTCATTTGTTGTTGTATGATATGACTTTGCATCGTTACATTTGAGTGCTGGTCATTATCGTACATATTCATTAAGAAAAAAGTTTTGAAAATTCAACGATGCCAATTTTCATACAAGAGAAAACGAAAGCAAAACATCTAAATCACAGAACTTGCAAAGTTGCAAGTCAACTTAACGTGGTGTTTGACCCATTGTATGAGATGAAAAGAGATGAATTTATCGTCTCAACCCATTTGACCGGTTTGAAAAATGACACGCTTTGACTCAACCCACCTATTTAGTCAACACAAAACATCAAGTTTGTTTTAAAATGACCAAAAATCAGTTTTGTATTATTTTTGCCCATCAAGATTATTTGAAAACTAATCATGAATAAGACACATACCTAGTAAAGCATGACCAACGTTTACATTTAAATATTTTCAATTCACATTCAGCAATGAACTGGACTTGCCAATAGCCGAGCCTGAGCAAATTTCCTGAACCCATGTCCAAAAGGACCAAAACCAACAATGGATGATAGTCAAGAGAATAAATCCCCAAACACAACAATTTCCTTTCATATTTGATCATTTAATTTCTAAAGCTTTCTTCTTATGTTCATAAGCAAACATTTCCATGTTTAATACAAACAACTAAATTAGCCAGAACAGAGCTTCTCCAAAGCCAAGTTTTCATCACCACTAACAAGTTCCAAAGTACGTCGCACCAAAGTTTCAGGGAATCCCATCTCCACAAGTTTTTGCACCTATGGAACATAAAACACAATATCATAACATATTAACATCAACTAATTTTTGACCCAGTTAATTATAAAAGATTCGACTTCATTTATGTTTTTATCTCTAACGTGTCAAATAGGTAATATACTTTCATCATTTAGCTAAATGAGAAACAAGCCGAATAGGTCCAAAGTTGCCAAAAATGATGATACAATCATATCCTTCCGAATCGCTTTTTTCAAAGACTAGATTATAGATACTATACCGATATTGTTTTTGAGACGAATTTCAAAAATGGTTAAGGTATTTTGGGTCAACCCACCCCGATCCTTTTCAACCCAACAAATAAATTGCTAGTTGAATTTTGACCATTCACTCAACCCTGCTTTTTTTCCATTTGGACGGAAGAGAAAAGGAAAAAAAATAAAAAATCTGACCTTTTCTTCAACGCCACGAGAAGATGTTTTGGCAAATGATTCTGTCCAGTACCGAGCAGTGCTGGCGAAAGTCTGATAATCTCTAAGATACTGAAATAACCAACAACGGTGAAAAGACCAGCAAATAACAAGAGATAGACAAGAATCTTGAGTAGAAAATAATCGTAAACAGGTTAAACGCAGAAAATATGATCCTTAGCCTACATCTCTAAAAGTCCATAAAACAACATAAGCCAAATTTGGATTTGAAAAATGAAAGAATTGTCTTTTGTACCTGTTGGGCCACAACGGCATCTTGTGGATCATCGGGTTCAGGGGCCGAGAGTAAGGCCTGAATAGAAAGAAGTGCTGTCTTCAGAGTAAGTGCTGGGCTCCACTGATCCTTCAAAATGTCCAAGCAAATAGCTCCGCTTTGGCTGCTAATATTTGGGTGCCTACAGCGAACAAGCACAGAGAACAAATTAAACAAAAGATATATGAACATCTAAATATCATAATCTTTCAATTTCATATACATTTAAAGAACTAATGACCTTTATCACTATTATGCTATTAAATTAATTTGAGATTAATTTCCATTAAATAGCTTATCATAGTTAGGTTATATATATATATATAAATTTGATCACGTCTATAGTAAGACATTACTCACAATAAAGTGATTAACCCTTCAGCATGAAAATGCTATGAGAAGATCCACATGTAATTAATACACCGATATTGACTATTATATAGTTCCCAACTTTCCATAGATACATAAAACGGAAGCATACGTGTCAGAACGTAAAGAATTTAATGTAAAAACTTCGCTACTTGTGGAACAATATAGATGATCATAAAGAGGATGACACATTTGTATCATTAACTCAATGGTCTGACTCAAAACAGAAATAGGAGGACATAGGACATAGTCCTACTTTAATCTTTATTAAGAAATGACATATCAAAATCTTAAACCTATAAGCTAATCATATTATCACCATTGGTAACCCAAATACCAGAAAAGGGAGAAAGCAAAATTCTTAAACCACATGTCATAATCTGATCTTTTTAAAGAAATGGCATATCAACATCTTAAACCTATAACCTACCACATTATCACCATTATTAACCCGCAATACAAAATAATGAAGACAGTAAAACAAAACCATAAGCTGTTGTGTATGATAATATGTGCTAAAGACCCTACCTTATTTACGCAAGTTCTTACTGTTATATTGAACAACGACATTCAATTAGTACCAACTTTTTCCATACTTAGAATAAAAATGATGCAACATCTTCAATAATTAACAATTTTTCCTATCAAATTACAAAACAAATGCACTTCTAACAATGAGATCATTCTACACTTCTATCGTGTGTTCAGAGTAGCAATAAATACCCAATTGACAAATTAAACATAAAAATTAACAAACATACCAAACTTTAGTAGCAAATTTCATCCTTGGTGGCTCAAAAGGATATCCACCTGCAATTCAAATATAAATTACACAACAATAATCAAATCATCTACCTTATGCCCCAAATTAAGTCACATTACCTATACACATACACATACACATACACATACACATACACATACATATACATATACATATACATATACATATACATATACATATACATACATACACACACATATATACGTAGATGTATAGATATAGAATTTACCAGGTAAAGCGATATCAATGCTGAAGGTGCCGCCTTCGTAAGGAGTACCAATCGGACCGGGAATTTTGCCGATTAATTCAGTGAGACTATCGGATTTAGGGTTTACACTGATACCAGAATCTTTTACGTCTTTGTTGCATTCTTGCAGCTCCTTTTGTACTCTACCAAAATCAACCATCTTTTCTTCTTCTGAATTTTGAAATTGGAAATTGAATAGTTTGAAATGTTATACGCAGAATCTTTCCCCTCAAAAAACACACACAGTTTGTGTGTTTTCTGTAATTAGGGTTTACGAATGAATACACTTGTTTGTATGTGAATTGATTCGGTGATGGGGAAAGAAGGTTTTAAGAAAGAGTATACACAAAGCAAGGAAATGGGTCGTTCCACTTAACCGGATCATCCGTTTTATTTATTATTTAGTATTATTTTTTTTAAGTTGGCTTTTATTTTAATTTCTTGTGTGTTATGATGGTCTTACAATTCGAGTAAAATAAGATATAACGGCTCTAAGATGCTAAATTTCTCGTTAGAGCAAACTGAAGTCTTCTTCACCAAGCACGTCAAGGACTCGGCGTTCTCTACTCGCCGTCAAATATTTTTTTATTGCTGTTATTTGTTAATGTTTGAGTTGTGACGCTAAAATGTGATAATTTTTTTCTTTTGTTTTGTTTTTCTTTGATTGTCTTTAAATATTAATGTAGGCTCATTTTAACTCTAAGAAGAAAATTGAACTACTCCTCTTAAAATTGTACCGGAATTTTCTCTCATATTCTTCCGAACACTAAGAAGAAATTGAGTCATCGCACCTCGTGCTCTTACTATTCAATGTTGAATTAGTTGTTATGTATGTGGCTAAAGTTACATTATTCTTACAGTAGTTTCGATGAGGAAAACAGATTCTAAGAAGTTTAACCCCGTGATGATGTAAGGTTTGATTTATGTATGTGACGGTTTTCCGTTGTGATTTGGCATAAGCTTCTTGTTATGGGTTGACGGAAAGAGAAAGCCTTTATTGGACATTCGTTTAACATGTATATAAGTAAGTGTATAAGCAAATATTTAATAAATAACACTCTAAGGCATATGCCAATGCTACGTCGGTTCTTGCTTCAGTTTGAACCGACGAGACCAACGCCATTGGCACGGTCTCGTCATTTGGCGCGTCAGTTTGGATTTCGTCGGATATCCGACGGGGTTCAATTATTATCTTTTTTTTTCTTTTTTTTCAAACAAAAGTTACTGTTATAAAAAATTAAAAATTAAAAATTTTAAAAAATGAGACCAATGCCTACTTTTGTTTTTTAATATCTTTTTTCCATTAGATTAATACACACAATTACTCTTATATATATACTCACTCCAAACAACTATACTTCACACCAAAAACAATAAATGTAATGTTTATTTTTAATTATTACTCCGTCAACTATAATTACTCCGTCAACGTTAATCGTATTTTTTTCAATAAATGTAATGTTTTTAATTATTGTATTTTATTTAGAAAATGTAATGTTTGTTTTTAATTATTGTATTTTCTTAGGAAATGTAATGTTTATTTTTAATTATTGTAATGTTTCATTTTAATTATTGTGTTTTAAATATGTAAATTAAAAACTGACCGTCACCATTGTCACGGGTCAGTCAGTTTTGAGAAAAGCTGACATGGCGCTGATTTGACAAAAACTGACCGGTCGATTTTGTCTTAGCATTAAGTATGCCCTAATTGTCATGAAAATTTTAGAATTTTATAAAATGGCTTTTTACATATTGTTTTACTATGTACTTAATCTTAATCTTAAATGGACTTTTTTACTATTAGGATTTAGTAAAACACGATCAAATAACTAGTACTTAAAATTATGAATACATAGCTCTTTTTTGTTTAATCAATTTATATGCTAATTTACTTGCAACTTCTAAAATCTTGTAACTTAAAATGTACTAGAAACAACTAAATTTAAAAATATAAGATTCCTTATCAAAAACAAAATAGGGTCGAAATAATCCGATGAAAAATTGGTCCCAAACGAAGAACATAAAGTGGACTTGCAAGGACTATAAGCCCAAGGTTAACAATTTACTTAACGGGCTATAAGAGAAACTAAATAGTAGTAGCTCAAATAAACCCAATAAACTAAAACCAATTAGCTTTACCAAAACAATTATAAAAATAAGGCCTAAACACCAATAAGGTAGTAAGGTTTTGCATTCATTGATTAGATAATAAGAAAGAAAAAGAATGTATAAAGATAATTAGATATTTTAGTGTATATATATATATTTTAGTTTGCATTACAGTCGGCTGCTTTTTTCAGAGCATTCACAGTGGTAAAGTTATTTCTTTAAAACTCTTTTATAACAAACCGTAATATTGAGGCAAAGCTACCTTATTGTTAGGTGGGTTCACGAATCCACCTTAGATTTCTAGAAGTTTATGCATGTTTCTTTCATAGACACCCTTTAAAATCATACTTTGACACCTTAAAATCATAAATATAGAAAGGGAAAGAAAAGATGCCATGAATTTGACTTTCTTCTTCAAAATAAAAAATGAAGGAGTTGCAAAAAGATGCAAGAGTTGCAGGAAGATGAGGTTGAAGGGAAAGGTGAGAGATATATAGGAAATGAATGTATAAAGAGAGAAGTGAATTAGTACCTCCATTGCCAAAACATCGAGATTGAAACCCTTCTCTCGGGCCTCTGAAACTACCTCCATGGCCAACTCCATCATTTGATTCTTTGAGAAACCTAGTATAAAAGCGTTATAAATTGGTACATCAGGAAGAACGCTTTTTCCCACCATATTTCTCAAATTCAAGATTGCGTCTTTGAGTTTCCTTCTTTTCAATGACCATCAATCATTGACGCTAAAACAACTTGATCAGGAACAATTCCGTGGCCAATCATCTCCGTGATACTAAACTTTTGCAATATTACTATAAGCAGAAATAACAGCTCCATAAGTGAAAGCATTCGGCTTTACTCCAATTTCCGTCATTTGATCCAGAAAGTAGCGAGCTTTCTCCAATCTGTTTGACTTACAAAGACCAAGAATCAACGTATCATAGCAAAAAAATATCCAGTGGAAAACCTTCCTCCTTCATTCCTTCAAGAATCTCGATTGCCTTTTCGCATCGACCAAGCTTACACAGTCCATCTATAATGCAATTTAACGTCACAAGGTTAACTTCTTTACCTTTAGCAACCATTTCATCTTTCAACTTGAACGCCTCATCTACTTCACCTTGTTTCAAAAACCCATCGATCAACGCAGTATAAGTAATATTGTCAGAAGACAAACCCAATAAGGCCATGTCTTCTAAAAGCAATTTTGCATCAACAGATCTCTTCAATCTGCATAACCCGTCAGTTAGATTTGTATAAGTATAAAATATCGCGTTTCAAACCCTTTTTTTCATCGAACTTTATCACTCAAAAGCTCATCAACAAGGCCCATTTACATAACCCACTAATAAACACATTGCATGTTACCAGACTCGGTTTATAACCTCTCATCCCCATTTCAGAAAACAATTTTTTAGCTTCGTCTAGTTTCCCGTCCCTCGCATAACCACCAATCACATTAGTGTAAGTGAAAGCATCAGGCTCTAATTTCTTAGCCAACATTTTTTCACACACATTCCAAAAGGACTTCATTTTATTTAGTTTCATCAAATCCTTCATTAAATCGTTAATGTACCGCAAAGTAGATCGAGGTTCACTATTCTTAGAACCATCTCATCTTTCGAGCTTAAGCTTCCTCTATCTTACCTTCTCTCATGAACCCATCAATCAGAGAATTGTAAGCAACATGCTTTGCATAATCCATCTATTATTACATTGTAGGTATACTCGTCGGGAAGCAAACCTTTTTCAGTCATCGAGTTTTTATATTCAATAGCTTCGTTAACATATCCGTATCTACTAAACTCACCAATTAAAAGATTGCAAGGAAATGGGTTTTTCCACTAGTAACCGGATCATCTGATTTATCTATTATCATTTTTCGTTTTTATCTTATGGTTTAACTTCAATTTCTCGTGTGTTATGATCGCCGTACAGTTCAAGTAGGGTAAGATATAATGGCTCTGGATGCTAAATTTTTTATTACTATTTGATGGTGAATCGATTGTACCGGTCACCTGATCACATATTATTTAACTCGACACAAAATCAACAAGACTTGCATTAGTAATAAGCTAGGTTTGTTATCTAACTCAATACAAAAGTAAAAATTTATTGTCAATTTATACCATTAACCCTTAATAATAAAACTTTAGTTGCTATGAAGTTATAAAGTATAACGAAGCCGCTTTTTTAGATATTTTTTTATGTGCATTCCTTAATGGACTCTTTAATAACACATGATCGAATAACTAGTACTTAAAATTTTGAAGACATAGCTCTTTTTTTGTTTAATTCACATGCTACTTTGCTTGCAACTTCTCCTAAAATCTTGTTACTTAAAAGATCATAGCAACAACTAAATTTATTAACATAAACATCTACCAACTACAATATTCTATTTGTAACATAATATATTTTATATTTCAATTCCTTAACAAAAACAAAATATAAAGAAGGTGATGAAATAATTCACTGGTGATTGAAAAATTGGTCACAAAAGAAGAACACAAGTGGACTTGCAAGGCTGAAAAGCCCAATATTAACGATTTACAAGAAACTGAAACCAATAACATAACAATAATAATAATAAAGGCCTGAAGACCAATAAGCCCATAACCGATATATAAACACTAAACAGTCCACCCTGGTTAAACAAAAATAAGATAAGAGGAGGTTGAAAACAGCAGCCAATTAGAAAAGGACAAGTGTCCTGTTATTATTGATATCCCCAACACGCACCCCACAGAGACTGCCGCGTCACCGCCATGAAACCATGAGTCCATGACTCAGGCAATTGTAATATTTAAATATCATTCAGACTTTTCAGAGTATACTCATTTCATTCACTTACAGCACTACTTTATGCATTTAAGATTCCATTTGGTTTACAGAGAAATAATTTTTGATGGAATGAATTTGTCAAAAAGAAATTAAAATTTGATAAAAGTTAAATAGAAAGGAACTATAATCTTATTCAAATAATTCAAATTGAATTTTCTCATTATATAAAATTTGATAAAAGTATTTCGTATGTCAATTAAACAGACAGACTAAAGAATGAAAGTGAATCACTTTTCTTGTTTTATCAATTTTTATATTTTTATATATAATTTAAAAGGATACGATAGAAGAATCTGAGGTCTTTATTGTTTTTCATTTTTTACAATCTAACGATTATAATTTATTTCAAATAATTACACTTTTGACCCCTTAAATATTTGATGTTATTATTTAAATAAAAAATTAGATCAAATATTTTATTAATCAATAAGAATTAAAGAGTTTATAAACTATATAAGAAAATCGAGCACAATATTTTATTCAAATACTTTTTTCATTATAACAATTCATCTCGCGTCATCGCGGGTCTATAACGTATATAAAAATTGGCCACAATATTTTATTAATTTATAAAAATTAAATTCGTTTAACGTTATCGCAGGTCTATAGACCGTATAAAAAGCGACCAAATATTTTATTCATTTATAACAATGAAATTCGTCCCGCGTTATCGCAGGTCTATAGCCTATATAAAAAATAGCAATTAAATTCGTCTGGCGTTATCGCAGGTCTATATACTGTATAAAAAATCGACCAAATATTTTATTCATTTATAGCAATGAAATTCGTCCCGCGTTATCGCGAGTCTATAACCTATATAAAAAAATGGCCACAATATTTTAAAAATTTATAAAAGTTAAATTCGTTCGGCGTTATCATGGGTCTATAAACTAGGAACGATCAACTTTTATTTTTAAATTAAAAAGATCGATCACAATAAAAAAAATAAATAAATATTTTATTCATTTATAAAAGTTAAATTTAATATCGTACTTTATCACATGTCTATAAATTATATAAAAAGTTTATTTAAATAAAAATTAAATTTAATCCACATTATCACGAATATATAACCTAATTAAATAATAAAATAAAATAAAATATAGTTCCAATTCCATCACCAAGCACACGCACCTAAGATGTGAAATAGGAAAGCAAAAAACTAGATACTCCGACGGAGTAATAAACTAAAAAGAGAAAGTGGCAATTGGCAAAGGTGAGCCGCCCCCAATCCGTCGTAACTGGACACGTCTCCTGTTACTTACTTCAAGGACACCACTCTTTTTTAATATACTCATCGAAACCAAATAACAAATCATCTCCCTTTCCCATGCAATCTCTGAATTTGTTTTTCTTTGTTAATTTCTCCTGTTAAGGAAAATAAATAAATACCTCACTTAATAGCTTAATAACAGTAATAAATAATTTATGATTTCTTTTTAACTTTAAGTAAACTTTAATGGTATATCAAAAGTTTCATAGTATTATCACGTAATACATCGCTTTAAGTAAATAACTCACTTAATTGGCTCCAAAACATTTTAATAATTTTTATTTTATAATTGTATTTTCTAACTTCTTATTAGTTTTTAATATAATTCCACCGTTAAAAATATATTATACAATCACTTTTTTATGAACCTCACACTTTATACACCTAACCTCTCCACTCTTATAAACTTCTTCCTAGTTCATAACGAGGTCTCATTATACATTTTAGACAGTCAACTATCTTTCTCTCTTTCTAAAACTAATGAAGGTTAATTGGATAAACATTGGTGCTATGAACCTTCGTGAACTAAATTACTGTAAAATTTTATTGAAGTAGTTGTCATGTTAATATGAACGTCAATTGGATATGCTCTCGTAACCATTTGAATTATTGAACTATTTGTCATGTTAAAACACCAGAAGAGCTCTGAGATCCGTGGGAACGCAATAGCTCCGCCGTACAATTAGGATTTTCCTTCCAAATTCTCAAAGAGACTTTGAGCTTCCACACTTGGGATTATACTCATTAGCATTTTGCAACATCTCATCAAAACAAAATCCTCAAGCACAACCTTACAAATTCTATGAGGTCCGTGGTTACGCAACAGCCTTGCCGCATAAATTAGGATTTTGCTTCCAAATTCTCCAAGAGAATTTTACGTCAGAAGGGAAAATCAACCGACAAGTAGTGAAGAGAGACATCCTCAAGCACAACCTTACATAAAAGGCATAACACGGAATCCACGTCGGTGATCAACAAAATTGTCTTTATAAGAAGTCGGTTCATGACTAAATGCCAAATAAAAACTTTAATGTCACTAGAAATTCAAGATAGCCACTCGACTTTCATCCAAATATAGAAGATTACTTGAATAAAAAGCGTCATCTAAAAGGAAGAGAGCTTTTTAACTTAAAACAACCCACTATGATCTAGGGCCCAAGACCAAACATCTTCTCGACTAGGATCATTGATTAATTTATCATTCTTTGAACTTTAGCTAGAAAATTTGAGAGACATTTAAGTTTAGATCATTTGGTATTTTTAACATTCTTATAATGGTTTCATAATGACTATGATGGGCTCTTTTATCATCTAAGTTGAAACAAGATAAGATAAGAGCTAAATTCTTTTTTAAGCGATCACATTAATGCGTTATTTGTGACTCATTCTGTATTACTACGAAGGTAGTTTGTCACAAACGAAATGATGGTTATGCTTATGTAGGGTTGTTAATGGAATGGGTCGTGTCGGATCTTGTCCTGATTTAATGGGTTACAAGATTCAATTAAATGGGTTCGGATCTTATTCATTTGTTAATGAATCGTGATCCCATCCAAGATCTCAACTAATTCATGTAAATGGATATGGATCCGGGTCTACCCAATTAATGTAAAAAAAATAAATAATAAAATTCTTACTATCAATATAGATAAAAATTAAAATGAATAAATTTAATTAAAATTTATATCTATGCTTTAATACTTTAAAATGTTTAACGTACACAATTTATTTCACCAATATTTTACAAATTATTTTGAGTCTTTGCCATATATTTTTTCTTCGGGTGACATTTGTATTTTTTTTCCTTATTATACCAATTTCATTAAATAATGTTGTTATTTTATTATAAAGTTTGAACATCATTCACTTGAGTTTCAAAAAATACTAGTTGTTATATAATTAGATATGTGTTATGCATAAAAACATTGTAAATGTTAATGGTGCATACCAACTATTTGACAAAATGTATGAAAGAAAAATGGTCCTTGTGATATTGGAGCTTGTTAGCACAAAACAACTTGTAATTGTACCTTTAGAAAAATTTAAATTATTCACTTACATTTCAACCAATAGTATTAGAACTTAACATAAACATCATTTCATATATACTAATTGTAATTTAATTAAGACTATTTTTTAAAAGATAGTTATACATAATTATTATTTTTAAATGTTGTTTTTTTAATTATATTTTTAATGGATCGATCCAGACAGGTCATGAGTCGCTCCAAATAAAAATCCGTTTAAATGGGCTGACTTATTGAATCACTTTGTTGGGTCCATGTGTTTACTTTTCCGGCCAATTGAACCATATTAAATAGGGTGAGACGAATTGTATATTAATCGAAATTCGGCTCATTGATACCCATGTGCTTATGGTTAGTATAAAAGTTATAAAGATTGGTTTTGCTATCATAAAATAAGAATGTGTTAGTGCGATATGTAAATTTCATAATTCAAGAGATCTTCGACTATTAAGCTTCCTGCTAAGTGAGAAGACTTTGCTATATTACTCGATAGCAACGTAATAGTAGTTATCATTAACATTTTACAACAAGGTAAAGCCCCTTAATATGAAATTCTGGTTTCGCCTCTGCACTAACCCCAAGCAATAAACATAACATTTGTTGCTTAAATACGATAATTAAGGTAATATATAAATAAATTAAATAAGTAACATTTGAATCCGTTAATGTGTTTTTTTCAATCCGAGAAGAGTAATAATATATAGAAAGGGAGTAGTTGTTTATCAAGTAACATATTAACATAATATTTTTTCTTTTTCCTTTTATTTTTATCATCAAAATTTGTTGGTATGTTTCAATAATATAATGTACGTACTAAGAACCACATTTTATTTGTATGTCTCATCTAAATTGAGATGATATGATATTTGTGTATTTTATTTGAAAGACCTAATCCTAATCTGCAGGTGGATTTGGATGGTGGACCAAGAGTGGCCTTTGTTTTTCAGCCTCTGATTTTGGATATGAGAAAACGGCAGCCCACAATAATTAATTAAACCTCTATAAATTACTCACCAAACACTTTCCAATCGTCCTCTCAAGTCTCAACCTTTTTCTGATTATTTAAAATCACCATATTTTATGTACTGGTATATTCTTTTAATTATATATTATATTATATATATTATATATCAATATAATTAAACAGTTTTTACCAATAGTTTATTGACTAATTACATTCACTGTATCTCTTTATAAGTATAAAAATAAAAACTTTAAAATAGCAATCATCTCACTTGCTGTTATAAAAACAGAAGTACTCCCTAATTTGTATACAATGTATGATATGATATTTGTCCAAAGCATATCACGCTAACCTAGTCGGACATATTAATTAAATAAGTATACTAGTAATTAAATATGTAACGAATTAGGTTTACGTGCTTGAATGAGCTAACTTAATTAATGTTCTTTTTACGTGTTTGACAAATATGTAGCACACAACTTTTATTGTAGTTTATGATGATTATTCAGGTTGAATGGTAAAATATGGAGAATTACGAAAATTTGATTGTTGTCAAAACTTATCATCTAGAGAACTATAAACTTATTTGAAAACAAGTTAGTACTGTCTGTATAAGATATTGAAAATATGGTGATGATTCTTATATTATTAAAAGTTCTTTGTACATCATTAATTATGCTTTAAAAATAAAAAATATTTTATTCGTACACCTCTAAATTCCTGAATGTACATAGTTTTCGATCAATCATGTAAAATCATTAGTCACTTCGATAGTTCGTTTCATCTTTTCTTTTTTATCTATTTCGTATTTTTTTATTTTCAGTCAATTGAAATATTTTTGTAAGAACATATCTTTTTATAAAAGGAATCCTTTTTACAAAGAAATGAACTTTTTAAATAAAAATGGATTTTTACAAAAACAAAATGAGAAAATGATCTTTGTATAATAAACAAAATCAAATAAAAATTATTTTCTATATAAAAATGAATTATGTATAAAAATATATCTTTTATAAAAATTGAAACTGATAAAGAAAATAAAAATAATTTTTTTATAAAAATTAAAAGATTTATGAAAATATAAAATTACTTTTTATATAAAAAAGATTATAGAAGAGTTAAGAACAAAATATAAAAGTTGATTTGATGGAAAATGGTGGTGTGCAACTAGAAAAAACACTAAAGCACAAAAGAAAAAAGAGCAATAGATTTGAAAATGTATTGAACTTTTTTAAAAATTTTATTGTATGCATCTAACTTTTATAAATCATATTTGTATGTATTTAACTTAGCAATCATTTTTATTATATGTATTCATTAACCTTAATCACCCGTTACCGGTCATAAGTAGCTTACGTGGCTTGATTCGTTGATGTGGCATTGCCAAGTCAATGTCATGTCACTAAAAGTTCGATACATATTTCCATATCATCATCTTCATCAACTTTATCATCTTCAATTTTTCGGCAACACCACCACAACCAATTTACACCTCCCTAACCACCAACACCTATCATTTCCACCTTACCGCCATTTTCAAAACATCACCATCTCTGGCGTCACCATCCCCATAATTTTTTCGTCGACGCCATTTTTCCAGCAAAACCACCACAACCAACTTACACCTTCATAACGACCACCCTTATCGTCTCCACCTTACCACCATCTCCACCATTTTTTATGGCGACACCATTTTGTTACGGCGACACCACCATAACCAATTTACACCTCTCTAACCACCAACTCATATCATCTCCACCTTACCACCATCTACAAAATATTACCATCTCCGGTATCGCCACTGGTAACATCACCACAACCAATTTACACCATCTTAATCATACAATTGAGGCCAATTGTTAAAAAATGATCTCGAAGATGACGAAGGATGTGTTGGCTTTGATGGGGTTGAATGTGACAGTATTTGAAAATGATATGAGTTAGGGGTCATAAATATAAGTTTGATACATTTTATATAAGTTTCATACATTACCAAGTCTTACGTGTATCCTACATGGAGGGTGACATGAAAAAAAGGATTAACCGGTCACATAAACAAATAATATGTTTTTTGTTAGTGAATACATACAATAAGAATGATTAGTAAGTTGAATAAATACAATAGAACTTTTAAAGGTATAATGCATACAATAGGAGTTTTAGGAAAGTTCGACACTTTTGCTTATCAATTGCCCATATAAAAATTAGCGATTTGATGGGATAGATGACATAAATGTGTTCAAATAGTAGGACCTAATAAAAATATAAATTATTTTTTCAGTGATAATCTTAAAATACATCTCACATCATATGTGTGTGTATATATATATATATACACACACACACACATACAATTCATACATATATAGAATCGTCTTCCATGAAACTCGAACTACAACATTTTGATTGATGAACTTCTCACATACCGCTAAGTCTGGACAATTTTATTCCCAAAATTGTCCTATATGCGATGCTATCTCGAAAGATTTATCTCACTATCTGTTTATGTGTGATATGGTAAGGCGTATTTAGAGAAAGCTTGAAAGCAGGTGGAATGTGGTGCCTTCTAACATATCCTTTCATCACAATTCTTTTACCTGTTATTTGGCTTCTAAGACTTTTAATGAACGTTGTTATATTTTAGGATGGTTGATTTGAAATTGGAGAAATCACATTCTTCATGCTTCTGATGATTTGAAGTTGTCTATTCGTGAAGAAGATATGTTTACCCAACTTTACTCTATTTCCTTATTATAGATCTCCAACTAATTTGCGAACCTCGGGGTTCGTTGGAGCTTGTGGATCTGAGCTCCTGTCAATTGCTTTTCGAGTTGATTTTGTTGTTATGTTACTTCTTTTTTATTGGTCTGTAATTTTAATTGGGCTTATATTGGTTTTCATTTATGAATTTAATACATGTTGTTTAAAAAAATAATTAATTAATGAGTATTGCTACCTAAATATATAAGCTTAATAATATAATTAATGATACTTGAATTTCACTTATTATTTTTCTTTATATTTATTAATTATTTTTTTATGTCAATTAATCTTTAGACATATTTTTAAGCCTTATGAAATTAGAAATACTTAGGGTATGTTTGGTGAAGTAGCTGTAGGCTGTAGGTTGTAGCTGTAGCTTTATGTTTGGAGCTTTTCGCGAAAAGCTATTTCTAGTAGCTTTGAAAATTTGAGCTTTTCGTTGGATTCTAAAGTTACAGCTTGTACATGACAAACAGAGCTTTTATTTTCATAGGAGCTTTTTGTTCAAAAATTAAAAGCTAAAGCTCCGAAAAGCTCCTAAAAGCTCCATGCCAAACAGGCCCTTAGTATTTTTCTTTATTAATTACACATAGTCACATACATCGTACATTTCTCTACATTTTTATTCTTTTTAGCATAACCGAACCTAATTAATAGCAACCGAAACAATCCTAAAAACTTGACTTAATTTAGGGTAAAATAAAAAGGCAAAATATTTGAGACAAAAAAGATGACCGGAAGTCGATAGTGATGCATACACATGGGGGGTTGTTGTATTAAAGGGCTACCCTTGCCTTACCCATTGCCTTACGCTTTTCATTTCCAAATCCCTAACCATTTTCTTTCACACTTTCTATTTTTATTTTTATATTCTCTCAATTTTATTTTACTCACAATTTCACCATCAACAATTATTCCTTGATTATTATCATCATTACTAGTAAATAATTCATCAAAAACCTAATCCTATACTTCCGATTCATCCTCCAATTTCATATATCACAAAATTATCCACACTCACACACAAAAAAAGAAAGAAAAATAATTAAATAAAATTCAAACGCCAGTTTAATTTATAATCGCAAATACATGATCGTAATCTGCACTGGTTCGTTCTGTTCCTGTCTTATTTAATCGTTAATTTTGTTATCGTCCTTCTAATTTCATTCTCGCTGTTCAATTAAGTGATGAATTCGAAAATTGTTATTGTTTATGCCTTTATATACTTTAATATCGATTATAGAGATTGAAATTGGCGTCAACGAGTGAAATTTGAGTTTAATTTGACTTTTATGTGTTTTAATTTGAAGAAATTTGGTTTTTAATTAAGCTACTTACATTTTATTTATGAAAATGTTATTTTGACTAGTTCAACTGGAGCGATTATATGCTTAAGCATGTAAATTTGAATCTATATAATATCTATATATGCACTGAATTTAAGATATTTTTCATATTCATTAGGTTATGACTGTATGTACTTAAAATGAAGTTGTGTTATGCATATATTCAGAAAACTGTATGTTTAGAGATTGTTTTCCATATATGGAAGTGCATATTGTTAATTCATACCGAGTAATAAGTTAATTTGTGCATTTTATGTAGTTACTTTAATCAAATGAATGTGATGTTTAATGTTTAAATTGTAGTGTGTGTTTATTTAATTTGCTTTAAGGAAATATGGATTTAATTTGACTGACTTTTGGATTGATTGTAAATCCAGGTTCTGGATTCCATTTTGTGGAATAGACAATGGATTTTGGATCTTATTCCACATACAAAACTCCAGGAATTATCGATTGTGTTACGTGTGCTATTTGGACATTTGGATTAGGTTTGGAAATACCTGCACTTTCTTTTGAAGGGGCTGTTGCAAAGATTGGAATGGTTAGAACTGATATAGGTAGTTAACTGGTTTTTATAGGCATGAAATTTGGTTAGATTCTCGTGTTAAACTTATGTGTATTATAGATCTTTATAGGTAATTTGGATTGCTGATTAGAAGCTTGTTGTAGTGAAAAAGTAAAGATTTTCACAAGATTAGGAAGGAAGGAAAAAGAAGTCGTACAAAATGGGATTGCCTCAAGTTTCCTCCTCAGGCAAAATTGCTGAGGAAGTAACAGCGGCATTTAGCACAACTGTCCAATCTCCACCTCGTTTCCATGGATTAAGTGGTTGTGACATGAGTGGATTGCATGTCAACCGCATGTCAAGGGAGATTTCGAGGGAGCCAGATGTATCCAAAGATAAACATGTCAATTGGCAGAAACTTAGTTCTACAGATAAAATTTCAACGTTCACCCGGAAAACTGGACGAAATGTCCAAACTGCTGTTTCCAGAATAGTGGGATTTGAGTCAAAGGCATCAAGTTCTTCTGGTTTTGCGTTTGATAATAGTCTTTCCTCTAGTGTGGAAAGTGGTAATGATAATGCGACGGATAATAGTGGAACTCTAATTAGGAAAAGGTTATCGTCATTAATTCTGTCAAATCAATTTGATAACGAGTCTCGGAATGGCTCTCCAGTTAGCCCTGATAAGAATCTTGTTGCTGCTCTTGAAGAGCATAAGAATAATGCTATAGGGATTCCGAAATTCGTGACTCCTTTTGTGCTATCTCCATCTAGTTTTGAACAATGGAGAAATGGGGAAAGTGTAATTTATGGGAAGAACACCGATGGTCCTTTGCTTGAGAACACTGATATTCAATCTATCGGTTCTTTCTCATCTTCGCCAGGTGGAGATAGTAATCATAGCATAGAATCTGCATTAAGGTCCTTGAATTCACCAATAGCCATACCTTCAAGAAAAATGGTATCGTCTCCTCTTTCTTTGTCCCCACTCGGTCCAAAATTCTCTCGAGCATCGAAACCCTCCAGGGCTATCATTAACGACTTAGATGATAATCATATATGCTTGAAGGAGATGGAGTTGTCTCTTGATGGGACTGTATCTGATATTATGTCCTTTCAAAGAGAAGAAGATTTAAGAATTGTTAGAAAAGTTGATCATAATACTCATGAGAGTATGATTGAAACGATGGCGGAATGGGGTCAAGATTCAACCTTTTTGACCCAATCTCCTAAGTTATGTAGAAGTCTAAGTGGACTGCAAATGAGAAGGTCTTGGATTGGTTCCTTTGAGGAGTCGTTGTTATCAGGTCGTTTAGCTTCCGGGGCAGTTTGTCAGGTCAGTTTGAAAGTGTCATACTTTAGCCAAAATCTATTATATGTATATGGTGCTTTCTTCGTCAGGTAGGCGGGTTTGATAGTGCCAGCCATATAAGTTGCCATGTCATAAAAAACCATTGCTATGTCACCGGTTTTCAAGTCATAAGAGGTTGGACACATACAGTAGCGATATTTGAAAGTTTGATCCATACAATAAAGTACTTTTAAAGTTGCATAGATAGAATAGGATTTTGGGTAAGGTTTAATGATTTTAGACACTGAACCCTTCTTTTTACTTAGTTTATTGATGGGTTTTTTTTCTTAAATACATGTTTTGATTCTAATTACCTCTGATACTCTTAATTCTGCAGAAAATTGATGGGTTTCTTGCGGTTCTAAACATTACGGGAGGAAGTTTTTCACCACATCCTCAGAAGCTTCCATTTGCAGTAACAAGTGTGGATGGAGATAACTTTTTACTGTACTACTCATCCATAGATCTTGCCGGTCAGTTACCATCAAACAAGCATAAAGGTCAGAAAATGAAGGGGAGCCTTGGTATCGACGACCCACAAGCGGAAAGAAGTCGCTTGAGGGTACCTATGAAAGGTCGCATACAGCTGGTATGTTGTTAATCTGTTCTTAGATACATTTTTGTAGTTAAAGTTGTTGACTTGTTGATTCGGTAGTACACGTGGAAATGGTTTTACTTTCAATAGGAAATAGTTTTACATTCAATTGCTTTATTGGTTTATGTAGGTCCTCAGCAATCCTGAAAAGACTCCAATTCATACTTTCTTTTGTAACTATGACTTGAGTGACATGCCAGCTGGCACCAAGGTAGGTCAAACCTGCGTTTGGCTAACATTCTGCTTGAATTTTCAGAGCTCTTTTACACACATTAGTTGCATATTAATTAAAAAGGTTAAGTGTCCAAAAGTGTATTCAACTTTAACCGAATATATAATTGTATGTATCCAATGACTTCTTCATTATGTTAGCCGTACTTTCCTGTTGATGTGGCATCAATATAAGTTGCTACATCATCCGCCACATCATCAAAACCAGTGCTAAGTCACCTGTTCTTAAATGATAAGAGGTCAAATACATACAGTAGGAAATAATCAGAAGTTTGACTTTTAAAGTTTGATATACTTTCAGGTACTTGAGTCTAATTAAAATGCAATATTTTAGGATTAGTTGGATTTCTTATGCATGGGATTATAGAAATTGGTGTGCTGAAACTGCAGTAAAACTAATTATCGTTATTTAAGTGCAGACGTTTCTGCGTCAGAAGCTCACACTAGCTTCCACAACACCGACTTCTAAAACCAGCGATGTATCAACTGATGCTGAAACTGAAAAGACTGGTGCAACCAAGACTGCATCATCCATGCAAAGTTCACCAAAAGCAAATGAGAACTCTAGTAACTCTGGGGTCCTGCGTTATGTTCTCCATCTTCGTTTTCTCTGCCCACTCTCCAAGAAAAGTTCAAGAGCAGTACAGAGGAACAAAGCAGATTCATCTGCTGTACCAGAAAAAAACAGTAAAGCCATTGGAGGAGATAGGCGGTTTTACTTGTATAATGAAATGAGGGTTGTGTTTCCTCAACGTCATTCTGATGCTGATGAAGGCAAGGTATGTCAATCGTCATAACTCTAGCGTATCTTTGTACACATCAATGTTACATGTTCAAAGTCCCTGTGAAATGGGATCTTGACTGTTGATTGCTCTGGATTGATGTTGACTAGAGGAGCCAAAATGGGAGGGTCAGGTGGTTGCGAAATGGGTTTGATCCAAATGGTTGATTTTGTGGAAGAGTCGGGTTGGGTTGACCCGAGGAATTTCATGTCCACAACTTCAATATCCATGTAAATATATAGTGTGCTAACTATGATCTCAAAAAGTTTGTTTTCTCATTGGTAATCTAAAATATGATTAGAAATGATATAGTAGATTTTATGCATTAATAATATACTTTGGAAGAGGTTTAACGAATTTGACCCATTTGGCTGTTTCATAATAAGATATTTTTTCATATTGCCCGTTTGACCCGTTAGATGTTGAACATAACTGGAAGTGACACATTTATAAGTAAATCAGTCAAAGTTTTTGCCCGTAACTGTTGACTGTGTAGGAGGTAAAATCTAATATTATACAAATGACATTATAAGTCTATTAGGAACTTAGGAAGTGTATTTTTTATTTTTTATTTCTTTTGGGTACTACATAACTCATGCTGAATAATATGAACTCAAATGACGATCGTGGATTGCATCTTGTTGTAATCGTTTTGTTTCATGCTTCTTGCAATTATTCAAGATTGTATGAACATAAGCCCATGTTAACATGGGTACTTCTCTTTTTGAGGCTTTGTTGGTCTGAAATTGCAGTTACATGCGGAGTATCATTATCCATCGGATCCCAAGTACTTTGACATCAGCAACTAAAAGGTCCACTTTCAGTGTTATCTTCCATGTTACAATTTCTAATGTTCTAATGTGTTGTATATATTTAAATAAAAGCACAATTAGTCATCTTTTCTGTTGATGGAGCTAACCCTTCCATCACTGCTGTATAGATTTTCATTTAGAATTTAGAATTTCTCATTGAAATGTGTCTCTTCACCACATGTAAATTCGTACGTTCTTTCAAGAAATAAACTAAATATCTGTAACACTAGTACCCCTACGTTTTCGCCTTTCTTATTCTTGCCTGTGGGTGTCTGAGTGTGTTAATTCATTAGCTAGTCAACTCAAGATACTCATAATGAGTATGTGAGTAGTATATAATTATTTAAATCTTATATAAGAATCTTGAAACCCCAAGGGATGGTATAGTGGTAAGGCTTGAGATCCTTCAAATGAGGTCTAAAGTTTGAATCCCATAAGCTCAAACTCCCTGTGGTAAGGGCCGCAGCTTAATAATCCAGAATTGTGGATAGCTGGTTGTTTGCCCGGTTTTACAGGTTTCCGGGTGTTCATGAAGCTCTACCCGCACTCGCCCTGGAATTCTATAATATTTCAAAAAGTGAGAAATTAAAAAAATAATTTTAAAATTTTAATTCAAATCATATTAATACAAAGTTAAATATATCAAAATATTACTTGTTTGATAATGACTCTATGTGATTAAAAAGTTTGAGATTTTTAAGGATTCCTTCCTGTCAATGTAGTGCTCCATCATTTACTTAGGAACCTAGTTATAAATTTTTGTTCTGAAGCCTAGTGGTACCCCATACATTAGGCAGCTTCTAGAGGATTTAATTCTCCAACCTACACTATGTTAGGGTAGGGTAGTTAGACACTTGTTTTGGTGCACATATACCCATAGTTACTCCGCTGATGACAAAAATAAACCATGTGCCAATGACTATATCCAACCCTAATATCATACATTTTGAGTTCAAGTATATAGATATAAACGTGAAGCATATGATGATAGGTTCTGAGTTCAACTTGAATTTCGAATTGAGCCAAAAGAAATTTCCCTGACATGGTTTTGATGGACATTTTCAAGCTATTAAAGCTTTGTAGTGGCGAGTTCTAATCTTCCTTGAGCTTACAGTAAGAAACTCGTCAAGTTATCAAGTCGAGTTTAAACTTGGCAGAACATTCTCGGCTTAACTTGTTGGCGGCCCCATTTTCATTTTAGAGCACAAACCATGAGATTAAATAAAGTCAAGGGGAATATAAACTTTTTCTTTAGTCATTAGCCAATCGACGCACGCGCAAATCATGATATTATACAGAAATGTAAAATCAATAGCGACTAGACCATTAGTTGTTATTCAGTACGTCATTAGTCTTTCGTGAAACAAAGCTACCATTTCCAACACTCAAAAACAACTAAATGTCATCTCAAAAATCACATCAAAGAGTCAAATTTGACCATCTTTTTATCAACCTTATATATATATTTTTAACATGGTACCATCACGCTATGCCAAGTTATACATTATGCAATAGAAAAAATTCTACATCGAGTAAGGCCAACCAATAGTAACCGCAACGGATGAAATTGAACTAAATTGGGGAAAAACCTATCGTAAGGATAAAGTGTCTACTGGGAACAAATGTAGCAAGTGGCCCCATAAACTCTTTAAAGCATCAATTCTTTTGCTTACATAGTACATAAAACAGTTATGTTGTCACAATTTCATCATCAGAATGATGGTTTCTGAAAAAATAATAGAGTAGGATATTAAAAACTAATCCACACTATGAATTATGTTCTATTTGCAACATTAAGAACAATCACCCTTTGCAGAGAAATCAATGGTATTAGTATGATATACGAGAATGAGCTATTCTTACAAGTGAAATATTTCTCAACAGTAATGGTATTATCATCTACAGGGACTTTTTTTTATGTTTGGCGCTTGGGTAGTTGAGTATTGTACATTATCACTTTATTAGGAGTTACACATTCGAGTATAGTA
This sequence comes from Logfia minima, assembly GCA_963921325.1. Lineage (NCBI taxonomy): Eukaryota > Viridiplantae > Streptophyta > Magnoliopsida > Asterales > Asteraceae > Logfia > Logfia minima. The sequence goes on from OY992774.1 coordinate 28,524,584, forward strand.
CAAACGAAATCTTGTACTTAAAACCTGTTAAAATGTGATGTCGTGTCAAAAGTTGAGCATATGTAAGATAACACCACGTTATTCACTTATCGTGACATTTGTAAGATGACACTTTGTAACCTTGTCTCGACTATGGTAGTTTATGTTTATGGTTATGTAATGTTTTAACAAAAAAATGTGATTATAAACCAACATGAATGCGTCACTAAATTCATTTGAAATTGCAGTTTTACCCTTTAGATCGTTTGTTTTTCATGTCATAGAAGGGCACACCTGTGAATTCAGTATGTTTTTGACAGTCTATAGACTAGTAATCGAACCGAACGAACACAATCGGAGCATGTTCGTGTTTGTTCATTAAGGTTTTATCGAACAAACACGAACGAATAAACGAACATTTTTTTGTGGATGTTCACTCATGATGAGGATTGATAATAATGGCTAAACAAAAACGAAGAACAATCAAGAACTAAACCGAAATCAATTTTGGCAAAATATGCTCCAAAGGTACTTCGTGTTGACTGAATTGTTAACAATATCTGCATCATCCTTCCCTTCTTGAATAAAACTCGACCCCGAGTCTACTTTTGTCTTCACTATAAACTTAATATGGGGACAATCAGCAACATTAAAAGTGGTAGAAACGTTATAATAACCCGGAAGTTCAATCTTGTACGCTTTGTCATTAATCTTCTTTAAGACCCAAAATGGACCATCTGTGTGTGGTCTCAATTTTCCAAAGCGACCTGCAGGAAAACACTCCTTACGGAAATGAATCCAAACAAGATCACCTTCTGGGTACAAAAGCTATTTATGGTGCTTGTCCCTACCTTACGGTGCTTGTTCATTTAAGGTTTGATCGAACAATGAACGAACACAAACGGATAAATGAACATAATTTCTTGTTCAAGTTCGTTCCCTAGAATAAAATGTTTGTTCACAAATATAAACGAACGAATATATGAATTAATGTTTTCGTTCGTTCATAACAAACCTAAACAAACAACCCACACAAACACAAACGGACATATTTTATATAAGTTGAAGTATTACATTGCATATTTAACATTATAAAGCGACCAAAATGTGATGTATAATTATGATATATAAGTAAGTTTTATAAGACATAAAAATATTTTAAAATTTAATATTGTTCACTTTTAGTTTGCTTATATGCCTATTTATATATCAATTTTATTTGAAATTACATTTTACCCTTAGATCTTTTATATTTCATGTCATAGAAGGACACACTTGTATATTCAATATGTTTTTGACCATCTAGATATCAATTTTGATGATGTAAAAATCATCTTCAAAAAGGAAACTTCTGAATTATTTATACCTGAAGCAAAACAACCTTGTTTTCTAGTTAAGATACATACATCAAATCACTAGGCTACGAAATACATTTTTTACAATACAAGTAGTTCATAAATTTCTTTTTATGTTTTACATCAAAGAAGAAGTCTCCAACCATCAAACAAACGAGTATGTAACTCGTTTGATATATGTCTCTGTTAAATAATATTTATATTTTGTTATTCACATAAATGTTAAGTAAACCTTTTTAACTTTTATTTTGGGGTATTCGGCATTTAACTTTTTCAAACTTTGACCTTGTCGAAGCTCTTTTGCGACCCTTATGTTTATAGATTTTTCTGTACGTTACATACTTATATTTAGCTATAATGATATATAGTTGATGGCTGTAGTGTACAAAGAAAATGACAAATGCATAGTCGATGTCTACTGAAAATACAGTTTGTTTATAATTATTAGACTATTTTGATGATAAAGTGATTGATTTGAGTTAACATTAAATTAGACAAACTTGAATTATAGTTAACAATTTCAAAACGTATATAACGTAACAGAGTACAAATATTATTGGATAGTTAATAAGGCAATCATGTTAAATTAAGTTTATTAAAAAAATTCTATATATTTAATTTATACCTAAAAAATTCCGTTATATGAAAAGGTGACAAATTGGGAAACAAGAGTTGGGTCAAAATTAGATTGCTGTAAAAAGTTAGGTAATAACGTGTGTACAATTATTATGACGGTTATAAATTACCGATTTTCTTGAAGATATAAAGTAAGTTGAGGAAATAAGAATAAACGGAGACGCATTACTCATATCAACGTTCTATATTGAGGATGTTGTCGTATGACATTTTACTATTTTTTAGTAGTGTTTTTGATTAGTATTCGGTTCGAATGCAGACTTGTGAGGTATTTTTGTTAACTTATAACACTAAAAATTTTAATATTCTTCATTCTTTTCAATTTTCATCTTTGATGTTCTGTTTAGTAAAAAATCGATGTCAACGCTTCTCATTCTCTAAGAAAGTTCGATATAGAGTTGGCTTTCACCATTCTCAAAGGCTCAGAATGGCCGTCATCATAGGCAATGGAGCATTTTGGACTCGTCATTCTTGGGTGCGAGTTAAGGAAGGACGGACGTCACTTTTCCCTGTTTCCTCTCTTTTTAAGTAAATGTATTAATTAATTAATAATAATTAATTAATAAATGTAAATTAGAACTAATAAAGAGTAAAGTTGACTGGGTACTGAGATAAAGTTCTAGTACCATCATATTGGGGTCTTAAGAATTGATACAGCTATTAAGAAACCTAATTATCATTGTAGGCAATTAAAAACAAACTATACTTAACATTTAAAGCTAATTATTGCTGATCTTACATCTACAAGTTCAAATTATTATCATCAAATGTGGTTTAAATTAAAACGCAAGATCAAAACTCCGTTACTCGTTATGCTTAGGCTTTTACTAAATAAGTAAATGTAAATAAACCATTTTTAATATGAGAAATGAAATTGACCATCTTGATACTACAAGGTAATAACGATAATAAGTTATTACATTTATACTCTTAAACTTTTTAGCATATTAATTATCCAACGAAGCTTAATTATTAAAAAATAAAAGTTAAAAATGTCTAAAACATGCTTAAAATATATTTTAGTTTTAAAATATGTTTTATTTTGTATTTGTAAGATGAAAACGGCTAAACCTAAAAAATCTTCATTAAAATTTACATAAAACGTTCATGCAACTTATAAGATCGATAAATTACAAATTGTTTTTTTCTTTTTCCCTTTCATTGCCTTTTAGTTTTAATAATTAATAACAATATTTTATTAAAAATGATACAGTTATAAATTTTTGTATACAAATGAGGTATACGATGAGATTGACCAATCAAATTAACCTTTTGTCTCTCTTAATTATTTTTTATGGGATCGATACATCTATTTTATCTTATCTTATTTCTATATAAAAACGTTTATAAATTGTTAGACTTACCATTACTTTTCATATAAATTTATTATTACCCAATAATTCTTTCTGTAAATTTAATATTTTTGTTTTTCAAGATATGTCCTCTTGCTGTTCATAATCTATATGATTTTATCTAAAATTTAATTTAGAAATAATTATCTAAAAGCAAAATTTACCTAATTTGAAAATTCAAACACTCGAACGTGAGACATAAAACCTCCTATCACTCCCCCATTTTAATCTCACCCACGTTATCTCTTTTATTTCACTCAAAATAACCACCTCAAAAAACCTCCTATAAATACCCACCAAAACCCCAGCCTTATAATTCCATCTCCGAAATCACTTCAGATTTATTTATTTATTTCTTCTAAAAAAATCAACAAAAAATGGAAACCGAAAACAACAACAACAATGCAACCGTCACTAAAGTCCGACCAATTCCTTCACCTATCACACATTTGTCATTCATGGCTTCCCAAATTTGGCTTCGAATCGTCGCTGCTGCCACCTCAATCATCGCTGCTGTTTTACTCTTCAATTCTCGACAATCGAAAGTATTGTTTGGGACGAGTTTAGACGCACGTTACTCTTACTCTCCGGCCTTTAAGTAAGCGGTCATTTTGTACATGTTATTTTTTTAAAGAGTTTCGTTAATAACTAGCAACAAAAGCCAATTTCATGACAGCCTTAAGGACTGTCATTATCATTTTCTTTTTATTAGTTACGTTGTTTTACGATGATGTTTGTTGAGTAAGTTCGTTTGTTTGATTTGTTCCAGGTTTTTTGGAATGATGAATATTGTTGCTTGCGTTTTCTCCGTGTTGTCGTTGCTGCCGGTTTTTACACTTGGTCGAAAATTCTCGAATTCGATCAACTATTTCTTCTTGTTCCTTCATGATCTGGTACAAGTTCGTGTAACGTTTTTACTTGACATAATATAGCACGTTTAATTAACTTCTTGAATGATTGTTAGATATATATATATATTAATGAATGTTACTGATTCTAGGTTTTATAGGTAGTTGAAGTAATAAATTACAACTTTTTAATATCTCACATGATATTGAAACGGTATAAATTTATTTTTATACCATACTTGCAAATAGTTACGGTTGTGGACACTTTTAATTACTAGTTGTCTTAACTTTGAGTAAAATATATTTACCAATCATTTTGTGTTTTGTGATTTAATTAACTTTAAATACTGGGATTCTAATTTAAGAATCAATAATCTCTCAATTAATAGTACTGTCTTGATACCAAACTAATTGGGTGGGATCTTTATTAAGTTAGTTACATATTAATTGCTTTCACCTTCAGTTACAGTCTCCATTGTTTAATGACTCCTTTAAATATTTAATAACACACTTACTTAGGTTTTAAACAATCACATCTCCTAAACTTACGGAGTAGGTTATGATAGACACATATAAATACAACATAAACAATACAAACAATGATGTGTAATTAGAACATGGACTTAAAAGTTAACCTAATTAAATGAGTGATTAACATATGACACGAAAGAGTAATCTTTGCTTACCACAAGTCTCGCTAATAGTTTATAGTTTAGGTCTATTGATCATTTTTCGTAAAATATTAGATGGCCTAGTCATATTTATAGTGAAATCTTGAAAAAGTAGTTATATTCTTTTATGTGACCAATATCATGACCGAACCCATGGGTCATGGGCATGTTGTGGTAGTGGACTTGTGGGTAGTGGTTGATTTTTTCTTCTTTTGGGTCAAGACCTTTTAGCTAGTCACAAACTCAAATGGAAAAAGAAAAAAATGTCCATGAATATTCCCCATTCCTAAATTTTTAAGAGTTTGTGCCATTTGGAACTCACAATTTTTTCCTAACTAGGAGAAACACTTTATTTCTTTTTACACATAAAAAACCCCACCCCTAAAACATGGGGTGTACAACATCAATTTTCACAATTGAAGTGTTTCATATCTACTACTTGTTTTTTTGTTTGATATCCTTTTCGTTATTTTCTATGATTTATTTTGTTGTATAATGTTTTCGTATAGTTGTTAACATTGTTGATGGCTGGTGGATGTGGAGCCGCGACTACCGTTGCTCAAGTGGGCAAGTATGGGAATAGCCACGCGGGTTGGATGCCAATTTGTGACAATTTCGGAAAATTTTGTCACAAAGTTGAATCTTCTTTGATCTTGGGCTACATATCCGTATTTTGTTATGTGCTTCTTACCGTGATTTCAGCAAATAAAGCTCGACAAGTCCCGGTTTGAAAAAGTGGCATGTCTTGTATGTACACAAATGACATATGAAATGACAAAAATGCCCTTGTGGAACGAGTATCTAGCTTTATGAAAGACTTGGTGATTTTAGTAAGTTAGAATGTTGTTTTTTTAATTAAAGTGTTTATATATTTGAATGATGACTATTCATGTTTGTATGCTTTTAATGAATCGAACATAAATGCAATTTTAGCCCATTCCTTCCGGTTGCAGTTACACGCGGTGAAGTGGGCTTCTCTTTTGTGAATGTAGTTGAGGTTCTCTAAAGCCATAAAGTGTGACTTTCAATGTTGGAAACGATCAAGGATGAATAAATACAAAAGTAATAATAATTAATTATAGGAGTTGGAAGAGAAAGATGTACAATTGTACATGGTTCAATAAATAATTTTTTACATAATTAGGGTTTGTTTATGGAACCAAAAATATGAAGAAAATTCAACAAGAAGGAAATGTATAAAACAACATTTATTGCATCCTATGCAAAAAAAAGAGAGTTTTGTTTGATTAAGAAACCACCTAATGTTGAAATTCAAAGTTTTCTAGAGTATAAAAAAGAGTGGTGGTTTAGGCCATAAATGAAAAAACGTCACTTAACCCGTTTATACTAAAGATGTGTTTTATTTCGATCAAAATGCAAATAATTACTCCATATTTGTTTAACAAATACCTTTTTTTGATAACTTACATTTTGACTTGTGCAATAATCAGTTAATCTTTACAAGATGCAACCCCAAGCATTTTTAATAACTTGGTTTAGGAGCATTTGGTTTTAGTCATAGATCAAAATAACTCTAGGCCTTAGAGTGATTTATTGTTAAAAGGTAGATAAACTCGTCTAATAGCTATTTTGTTCAGTTTACATTAAATGAGTATAAAATAATCTAAAAGAAGTTGATATTTTCTTTTATGAAGTCCTTAAAATATGTCAACTGTTCGAGAATAACAAAGAACTGGCTGAACTAGTTTCTGTACATAAAGACAAATGAAGTATTATTGATAAAAGCAAAAAGTTCCCTAAAACCTCTAAAACCATAGTGTTAAAAGTGGGCAAATGGATAATGTTAAAGCAGTTGACTTTCCATCTTAACTATTTAACTTTATATGTGAAAAAAGGTAAAATAAATGTCAAGTTACTCACTTACATGACCTAATTTAGTAGTGCCAACTAAAATTCCAAAAAGTGAATGGTAAATTCATCAATCTGTTTAGAAATTTATAATTAAATTGTGCTTTTTTCTTAAGTACGATACATGTTTTTAATGTATAATTTTGATGAATGTATCAAAAGGTTTGATGAAAATATCACCAACCCAATTGGAATTTCAAAAACTTATGGTTCTAATGAACTATAATGTGGTTTTTTTAATGTTCGGTGAATTAGGAATAAAGAAAAAAGGTCACTAGGCGTCTAGAGGATTCGTCCCAATGATACTACGAGGATGCACGAGTTAATGTTCACGATCAATGGAAAATCACACGACAAGAATGTTGTGTAAGTTATGATAGATTTCACAAATTTGACGATGATTCACAATGATTTGGATTTTTCATGATTTGTTCGCAAACGTGGATAAGGTTCTTGACAACGATTTATCATGTTGATGGCTAGATCATTGTGGCATCATTTTCTTGGAGACATTGACGGAGATACTGAATAGAGGGACTTTTTAGCTTTTTTATATGATAACTAAAACTTCTATTGATATATCAATAATATGTCATGCATATGCGACTGAAAGATCGGGTCATAGCTAATTCAGCGAAGTTATATACTTCAATGAAATGTTTGTTATGGAGTAATGATTTGCATGTTCCAAGTAGAAAACGACAATTTAAGTTACTCAAATCTAAGAAGAAACAAAAAATGTAAACGAGAAAAGTTAAAACGGTGCTACCAACCACTTTAGATTAGGTGACAAACACCTGATAATGACATCTATTTCGTTACATTCTACTGCAGTAAACTTCAAATCAACGTTTTGCTAACATTTTAACGTGATTCACTATCGATATGAAGAAGAAGAGAAATACGACTTTGTTTCTTATAGTTTGTCTCTAACACTATGAACCAATACTATGTTACATTGAAAAATATGGCATACATATACGCTGAAAGTGGTAAAAATATAAATCTAGAAACAAATAATTATTTATCATTGTTTATGTTACATTGCAAATTATTTTAGATAAACGTACTGTCACTTAAACTTATATATGCTTCACAACACTATATTCATTTTGCCCAAATCAATTGTTTCAAAAATTTAACAGTTAACACTACTACTTATGATATATTTAAGCTGGATCAAAACCACTATAACGGGCCTTGTTTTTGTGGCCCATTTGCACTTAAACTCTAGTTCAATGTTTATTGTCAGTTTGTCCCCAATCATCACTTTAAATATATTGAATGATTGTTTAGTTAAAACCGTATGTGTTTACATCAAATTATGGTGCGAGTTTGAGCAAACTTGATTTCGGATCCGAGGTTCGGTCATCATTTAGAAGTATATCTTGACTCACATATTTTACTCATCTACGTACCTTCTTACAATTTTAGTGCTAGAAAATAGAAATGGCGATTTGTTAAAATACTATTCCATCATAATATTGTTAGCTACTAGTTTAGTATATTTTTTATTCCACAAGTTGAAACATAATCGTCTTTTTTAGTACCCAGTGGTTATATTTACCCAAAAAAAGTGTGCAGAATGTTCAAACAACGAAGTGTGTGAATTTTGACTTGCTTATCCAGATTTTTCTGCAAGTTTATACAAGTTAAAACATAAATGTAAAGTTTATATGTATGAGAAATTATGTGATACTCATGCCATATAAGGTATGTTGTGAGGAATTGAGGATTATACTCTTGATTAATGGATGGTCAATAAAATTAGCCTATTAAAAATACAAATAAATTCCTCTTTGCCATTTTAGGAAAGAACATGTTAACTCAAAAGGATTTAAGTCGTTGATGAGTTGCTAATATATATTTCGACCATGAGCTAAACATTCCCTGATTAAATAGATCTTGATTATCGAGTATATATTCTCTAAAGTCATGTGCCTCTCTTTTTATAATGAAAAAGAAAGAAAGAAAAGGAATCAACCTAGTAATCATGAAACATTTGAGGGTACTTTACATAAAGTAATGAAGATATAGGTTACATTAGCTTTATGTTAGTAAAATCAAATAAAATACATGTACCATGAACGTTCCTTATTTGCTATAGCTAAGTCCTTAACGTTGCAGCTTTACAAGTTGTGTCACACTTATATTTGCAACTAAACAAAGTTTTCAAAATTCGTTATATGCATATGCACTTTTCCTCACTAGAACTCATTAGATGAATATCATGAATTGATCAAAAAAAGTAAGCAAGTAGCAAGAAATAATAAGAACAGACAACTTGAATAAACTTTGCCCAAATTGACCAACCTAAATTGTAAGTACCATATTCTTCTGCATCTCTTGTTTCTGTATGGTTCATCATTTGAATGCTCACTACTTTCGGTCTTTCGGACTAAGAAATGAAGTCTCGAGATATTGTTAGATCGTATTGTACAACTCATTAATGCATACAAGTACTATCTAATTCATGTAGGTCCTTATTTGTTTGGAGGAAACCACAAAGAAGAAAAGAGGGTTGGACATGCATAGAACAAAAGCACATGGCCTCGAAGAGTATAAATACATCTGTAAATTGACACTTTGATATATAAACAAAATTGAGTGAAACTTTGTATTGGACCCACCAAATTGCACATGGCCCAAATCCTTTACCAACCTTACAGGGATATTCATATAGGGTTCAAAACTTTGTATCATGATTATAGTTGAAGAAAAGAATTCTTAAAAACAATATATAAAGCACAATAGGTCAACTCTAAAAGGAAACCTCTTGCTACTTTCTTTAAAGTAATAAGACACCTTCTTTTCTGTATAATTATATCCTAAAACTATATATTTTAGAGCTCAATCATATCAAATTATCAATCAATCCATACTCTTAACATATATACTATATTGTCAGCATAGAAGATAATGTCAAAAGAATCAGGTAGTAGCATGGGGATTGTGTATTATGCATTGAGCTGCCATTAACATAAATAATTGAAAAGCAATAATGCTAGCAAATGAAATTAGATAGTAATGGAACTTGCTGTCATACAAGTATACATCAAGTTCTATGAATGTTATGCAATTATAAAAGTAAGTTGATCATAAAGATTATACAGTTGAAACAAACTAGCATAGAACAATTAAAACAGGTGTAAAACTACCCACCAACAGAAAAATCAAAAAGAGGGCTTTAGCAAATAGAAATGATAAAGACATTAAAGAGAAAGTCAATTGCATTACACTAATAATTTATTGAATTATTGAGTTTTGGTGGAAAATATTACAAATATAATTCATGTTAGGTCACCAAACAAAGGTTTAGTAATTATCTAAACATACATATCTCAGTAGACTCTAGACTAATAACAATGAATTGACTTCTCAACTAAGATTACTACTAACATGATTATAAACAAATGATGAACAAAAACAAACCAAGATACACAAGAAGTGTAATTTACCATAACAAGTAGATACATTGAAATAGATTTCTATTAAGATTATGATCTTTACGGCCTTGCGAAAACGCCCCATAGCTTCCCTTTACCAATGTTCTCCTGTAACTTTTTTGCACCATCAACCTCCATTTCAACAAGCTTTTGTAAATACAACAAAGCACCCGAATTCGCCATCTCTTTGCGACATTTCTTTGAATGGGTTAAAGATGTTAATATCGAAACAGGGTATTTTTTATCCAAATTTGGTATAGAAGGATCTAGTAACTGAACTGCACTCACTATCCCTTTTTGTTCCTTTCTGTAAATCCTTCTATTCCCTGAAAAAATCAACATCACCGATAACGCTTTCGATGCTGCAAGCTTCTCTTCAATCGCCTTACCATCCAACATCGCAATCAAAGGTGGAATACACCCAAACTCCCCTAATTCCTTTCTTGCTTTCGTGTTACATCCTAATCGATAAACAGCTTTTGCAGATTGTATCCTTACCCCCAACACTCCACAACTTAACACATTAACAATCCTTTGTATAAAACCATCTGAAATAATGATATCCACTACACGTTCATCAGATGCTAAAGTTTTCAAAAACTCAACCGCGACTTCCAAACCCCTAAAATCGAGATTCGAATCCCAAAACGTTTTCAAACAATCAATCACACCTCTTTTAACGATCAACAGTTTCAAATTATCATCATCTTTAACTAAATTACTTAAACACGAAATAGAATACTCTTGAGCCAACAAAGTACCCGAACTAGCAAGTGTCAAAAGTACTGAAATTGCGTCTTCCTCCATAAAATTCTCTCTGGTCTCAACGAAACCAGCAAGATTCCGTAACACGCCGGCAGCAATCGCTTGCGAATTAGGCGTACCAGAATCACAGATTTCCAATAACGAACAAATTCCACCTCTAGATCCAATTGCCCTAGCGTTTTCCTTAGTATGTGATAAGCATAAAAGCACAATACATGCTTTCTCTTTAGCAAATCCACTACCTGATTCGAGTATTCGAAGTAAATGATGTAATAATAGAAGTCCTTCAGCTATTAATACATGTTTACTTGAATCAACATTTGAAACCCTAGCTATAGCAGTTACCGTTTTCTCTTTAATTTCAGAAGTTGAGATGGAATCCAGTAAACGCACGAGCACCGGAACTACTCCCTGCGCCACAGCAATTAATACGTGTTTATCATCTTCTTGTAATAAACCTAATAACGAGTCAAGCGCTGAGTTTCTCGACTCAGTTGAACCGATCTGTAACCGAGTTATTAAAATCCGTGACTCAACTCGTATCGATTCTCTTTTCGAAACGATGTCGTTTTCATTTTCGTTATTTTTATCGAGCGCGCCGTTTTTTATCAATATATCTAAATCGTGAATGTGAGTAGTGAGTTTAGATGAAATCGAATCGACGTCGTTTTGTGTTTTGAGTTTACCTGACGGAAGATGAAGACTATGGCAAATTAACGATATAGTTAGGGCTTGTGAAAGAGTATGCGAGAGTGACCGGAGTATTTCCACGGATAGTGAGTTCGCCGGGAAGTCGTTGACGTCGGAAAGTTGTAATTTGAGATCGGAGAGTTTTGTTTCAATGAGTGACCATTTGCCTTTGAAGGAAACTGTGTGTGGAATTGAGGTTAATAGAGATTGAATGAGCTGGAGATTTGATGCTTCGACAACGTCGGCTTCGTTTTCCGACAACTTCATTGCCGGCCGGCGGTGTGAAATGACGGTGTGTGTTTGTTTGTTTGAAGGTGTGTAGGGAGAAAATAGATATAGTTGAGTGTATGTCTATCAGTACGAACTCTCATGGTAATAATGACATTGGGTCAATGATGTGTAAATGACCCAAACGCGAGTGAAACTCACGCGTTCCGTTAAATAGAAAGTTAAAAAAGTTAAAACCACACCGTCTTTGTTACCTGTAACTCACGGTGATGCACTGATGCCGTCATTTGGTTTTCCGTTCTATTTTCACTTTGGTATTTGTTTTCACTTTGGTAATTTTCTATTTCGAGCTAACAAATTTATTTTCTACGTCTTAAAATAAAAGTATATATTTTCATTTTAATATCATTATTTACTTTTAAAAATAATTTACTAAATTTATCAATTTATTTATAATTTATATTTTTATAAAAATTAATTTTTAGAAGATTAAGCAAAGAGTAAGAATGATGGCTTTATTTTTTTGTTACACAATATATTGATTATATATTTTCTTAAACTTTGTATAATCTGATCGTAAACAGTTATTACAATATATTGATTATATATTTTCTTAAACTTTGTATAATCTGATCGTAAACAGTTATTATAAGACAGTGAAATGTTTTTTGATGAAAGCTATCTATACTGTGAATGTGTTATTGACTTATTGACTTTGTTCAAATTTAAGCATTAAATTTTTTTTTTCTACTTTTTAACAAATAATGATTTTTCAACGAATTTCTTCTTTCACTAATGACAATATACTTAATCGATTGATATTAATCAATCAATTTTATAAAACATTAAGTGAGATGAGGAAAATTAGAGTTTAAAGTGTTATGAGATTTTTTTAGATTACTCAAATTCGATCATAATATTAAATCAATATCAAGTTATTTTGTTTATTTAGTTTTATTTTTCGTATATTCATTAATCTTTAGTACTTTTGTAAATCATAATATTCAATTTTAAGATGTTAGTGACGTTTGTAAAGTTTCTAATTTGATAACAAATTGATATATTTGACACCTTAAATTGAAAAGAATACAATTGAATATTTTAATAGAAAATTGATTAAAGTAACATACCTTTTTTCTTTCAATTTTTTTTTCTTTTATCTTTTAGTGTCGTTGTTGTTGTATTTTTCTCTCTTTTTCTTTTTAATAAGTAATTGTACTAACCTAACAAAACGTTTTTCGTTCTTCTTAGTTTTGTATATTTTTATTCTTTATTTTGTTGATAATAAATTAAATAAGATTTAGCTAACATATCCAACTTCCAAAAAATTAATACGAGTAACTATTTGTGAAATTTGAACTTAGTTTTACTTCCATAAGTGAACTTTTTTTTTTCCTTTTCATTTGTACCAAATATTTTCTGCTTTATAGCCGGCTTGATTGGTGCCATTCTTCTGTTATTTTGGCCGGCCATCGGGCCATGACCAATACAACATCCGTAGTATCCACAAATGGCGAAGTGTTTGAAAATTAAAATAATATAAACGAGCTTTACATTTATGGGCATGCTTTCGTCGTCTCTCACGTAGCTATCTTTGAACAAACATATGATGTAGAAATTGCGAACAAGTGGCTTTTAATGTTTTAAATGGATACACGAAAGTGATAGACATATATATTTAATATTTCACGATTCGGTCCTCATACAAACTCAATATATTTTTCTTTTGTTACTTATTATATAACGTGACATTTGATACTTTTATATTGCCAATTAATAGACTGAGTTTACTCTAATATATAACTAGTTTACTTACCCCGTAATTACGCGGATTACACATAAAACTTTTAATAATTGAATTATTGATATAAAAATACTTAAATTTTTATTGTTCATAGGTTATTAGTCATTCTAAAACCCACCAAAAAAGGAAAAAAATAAAATTCGTCAAAAGTATATCATGTGAGATCTCTAATCGAAGAGAAAAAAAAACGCTTGTTTTTATGGTGTAATTTTTATAATTTTTCGACTAACCATTTTTTAGATATTTAATTTTAAAGCACGTGGGGGGAAAGTGGGTTTTTGCCAAATGTAACTCTCTAATTGGTAATTTTATTCTTTAAAAAATCTATTCTCATTTAAAATTTAAAGTTTCATCTTTCAATAGATTATCAATCAATGACATCATCAATTTAATCAATTAAAATTAATGGTGAGATTACAATAAAAAAAATTATTCAAGGGTTAAGATTAACTTATAGAATTACTTATGACATCATTATGACTTTCTTTTAACATATAAGAGAGATTTAAAAGAAGTTTATATAATTAGTTCGACATTATTATATGATATTATTAGCTTCGGGTGTACTCATGCTATTTTGATGAATTATAGACAAAATTACTAATAAATAAACTAATCTTTTTATTTAAGCTTTCAATAAACTAATCTTACATTTCTCGCCTATATAGGCGCCTTAGACAATCGTTCATTAATTTAAAACGAGTATTGATAGCATTAATTACAAAAGTCAAATACTAATTAATTGTTTAAGACTGTTCAAATGTTAACTTAATTGAAAAGAAGAAAATAGAAAAAATCAATATCCTTTGTAGGTCAGGGGCGATCACTAACCGAACTAGCCAACCACAGTGGGACACGTAGCAAGTATACAGGGGCGATCATGCATGATCGCCATTTCGATTTAGAAAAAAATGTGTGGGATCCAAGGGCGGTCGACAATCTGACAAACCATTTACTGATTGACATGTGGCGATCGCCTGGTCAATCGGTAATCGCCCGTTCGGTTTTTTGTTAAATATAACGTCTTTTTTTAAATTACCGTTTTCATCTTCTAAGTATTTCAACAGAGGTGAAGGCAATCAAGAATTAGGGTTTAGTCCTTTTTTCACTTACATCTTAAGGTTTTTAATTTAGGGTTTTAGGGTTTAATTTTATAAATTTTTTTGTTCTTATAGATTTTGAAGGTTAAAGAAATAAGCATTACATAAACAATGGAAGATTTAAATTTTGATCTCAATGTAAACCTTCTTTCTTTTTAACAACTCTATAGCACGACACTTCCCATCCAAGCTTGAGAATAAAAAACATCTATTTTAAATCTTTGATTTAAATTGTTCATGATATCTTTCCCACGATATACCCAACTACTATCTTTCAGTTAATCACGAAGTATGCTTCCCAATACATGTTTGTTTGCATTACAGTGATTCGCATTAGTTTGTGTTTTTGAGTATGTGTGGTGATCTTTTAAGGTTTTTACGTGAAAAATTGAATTATCATTTTTTTTAGCTTTGTGGCTGTTAAGGACCATTGACAACCCTTATTGACACATTTTTCTTCAAATCTCGTGGTTGATGATTGAGCTACTTTGAATTCATAACCCTCTTCGAGACATTAAATACATAAATAACATTTTAGCTCATCTTTGTTACTAAAGAACTGAAATTCAGTAACTTTCAAAGATGACACGTAGCTATTAGGTTTTATGGGTGTTTCTTTGAAAATTGGACATTGTAGTGGCTCAAGCATTTATCAAAAGTAGTTGGGTTGCATTTTAGGCAGAACGCCTATTGTATCTTTTAGCTCCACATCATCAACATCTTCATCTTCATCATCATCATTATTTTTAACATCCTCATCTCGATCACTACTAGACGACTCGGAAATCGTTATAAGAAGAAACGTGATCGTGTGAATAAACATACGAATTTTGATTTGGGTATAGGTTACTTTGTTGGGTATGATACCGATTTATTTCTTGGGAAGGGTATGCATTTATTTGTTGGTTACGGTTATCTTTGATATGTTGGGGATGATATATATTAGGAAAAAACGTAGAAGGACCGAAAACCTGTCGTTGATTGCTTCCACTACCAAGACCGATTTTCTGAACTACAAATAAAGTAAGATCGTCGTATGAGCTATTACAACGACTTCGATTAGAAACGCTACATCTTCATCGTCAAAAATATCAACCGGGTGTACGTAACTTGACATTTTACAACACAATCTAAACGAGCCTTTTAGTTATAACCTTCTTCAACTTAGAATCACTTGTATTTACAGGCAAATTTATTCCTCGTTTAGGTAAACCAACAGACAAATATTCATATATGTCATTTACTAATTCCCACGACCCCCCCCCCCCCCCCCAACAAAGAAGGATGTCAATAGAATTATTTTCTGAACTCATTTTACTTTCACTATTTGAATAAAGTGATATAATGATTGATGAATGCAACTAAAGTAGACAATACCGTTAGCTTATAAAGAGAACATATTAATTCTGTTCGGTGTTACTTTTGTTTTGCCACTCACGGTTAATAAAGTGAGAATCCAATACGATGAGGCAATTACGACCGATATAATTAGAATTCAATGTCGCTCACCACTGATAGAATTCAAATCTAATGTGAAAAAGCGATCACGATTGATTGAATTAGAATCCAATGATAAAAAAATTAATAATATATTCGGGGTCAAAAACAAATAAAACGCAATGAATGTAAAAGGGAACAAAATAATAACTATTTAGGGTAAAAAGAACGGAAGATTGGAAGAGAATTATTGAGTAAGTTGTTGAAATAATCATTTGATTATGACTGAGAGTTGTTGTGGTGTTGTTTAGGCATTTTAAGTGTGTAAATAGAATGGTAATTGTGTGAGTAAAATAAGTAGAGACGGTGATATAATTTGTGTGTAAAATAAATAGAGATTGTAAAAATTGTGTGTGAAAAAGTGATAATTGTATATATATATATACAGTGTTTGGAATTTTTAATAGATCAAATTTTTTTATTTATATTTTGTCGACCGTTGGACACAAAACTAGATTCACTTGTTACCGTTCTTCATTTATTCCCAAAAAAGCACGAGGATTCAAAGATAGTCATCAAAAATTGGACCGTGACTATAAGAAAGACGGACGCCATGTGAACTTGAACATGAAGAAAATGATCAGTTTATATAGAAATTAAAATATTAGTATGTCTAACATAGGTTGATTAAGTAAAGAGTGTATGATGAATAGTCATAACAGATATAGGTATTGCTTCCGGTCTTTTTCAGCCGTTTTAACTCCACATTTTAAGACCTCACGGCACGTAACCAATCTACCATCACTAGCACTTCTCTTACTTCAAGACTTCAACCATCCTAATTGGGTAATCTCTATGTGCCCATTTATAAGTTGTCTCATTTACTTATGGTATCATATTAAATTCAACTCTTAACAATCTATCAAATGAAAAAACAATCATAAATAGACTTGATTATATATAGTTAAGAAAAATCTAAGCATACATGTCGCAAGATTAATGGTGGATATAAGAAGAGATAAAATACATATGTTATATTGTGCTCTATTAAAAATAGAGTAAGGATATATTATCCTACTATTTATTTATAGCAATTATCATACTCAATACATAATTTACAAATAAACAAAAATTATAATTAGAAGAGAGATTTAATGGATGACACATGTCATAAATTTATAATATTAGAAAATTATTTTCTAAAAGATAAGAAAATATTATGTCAATTATGATGTCGTTGTTTGTACGTGATGCATTGGTAATGGGATTTGTAAAAATTTATATCGTAAAAAAAACCGGGTTGACAGAAACAAAGACCAGCAAAGATTTCGATCGAGCCTGACGTGCCGGGCTTAAAAAAACTCGCCAAAGCCTGGACCATAACCAGGCCATACTTTATGAAAGACCAGGCTCAGAAAGGAACTTCATGTATTTGTATTTGTTTTCGAATTAAAAAACAATAGGTAGTAAAAGACTAAAAGCTCACTTCAAAGCCCAATGTGAAGCCCAATCCGCATGGTGAACAAAAATACAGTAACAAGTTTATCTTCTTAAAACGACAAATTCCCTTTTCTATATTGTCAAATCCATATCTTCAAGCCGTGCTTAGACATCCCAAGAATGTTTCTCTCTTTTAGATAAATATGTATTCATAAACTATAAAAAAATTATTAAATATATCTTAAAAAGTTTTATAAGCAAAAAATTAGTTTAGAAGGATGAATATATATTGTTCCTAGAAAGATATAAGTTAAGAAATGAATTTAATTATGTTTATTTGTGAACACGAAATAGAAGTAAAAAAGAAAAATTAGCAATAACGATGAAAAACGGTGAAAGCAAATACTGCCTGAAATTCATAAAAATTACACAAAATCTTTGAATTTATAAGAAATCATAAAATAGTTCCTAAACTTACATAAATTATGTGTATAACTATTAGTTTTATTGTTATTACTTAGATCACAATAAATTTAACTACTATTGTTGTTTCTATTTTTATCATTATTTAGATTATTGTAACTTGCAATTTATAAAAATGTTGATCAAAGTAAACTAAAATATAATTTCATTTTAAGAGAACAGAATGTTATTAGATCTTAAAAACCGGTCATAACGTATCTTTACAAGAATCCTACTAAAAACTAGTTCACTTCATTTACTTAATTCTTTATCATTTGAATAATGTACCATCACACCGTCTTAATCACGTCGCCTAATAACTAGCGCTGGTAATTTTGGACACGACTTGAAATTCGACATGAAACCGACTTAAAAATAAGCAGATTTGGGTCGGGGTTTTTGACCCGAGAACCTGTCAACTTAGAACCTGCCAACCTGCTATTTTTTTTGCGTCAGATTTGGATAACTCAATGAGTTTTTGAGTTGACCAGACAACACGGATAAATTTTAAAGTAGAAAAATCAAGTCGGGTTTGGATCAACTAGTTATCACCCGCCAATCCGATAACCTAAACGGATCAACTCAACCCAACTCGACTTGCAACCCTGCTAACAACTAAAAACGAGTATATTTAGCTATTCTATTCTATTATTTAGTTACATGTATTTGTACAAATAAACAGAACTTTTTTGGAGATTTTGCATCTTTATTATTCCATGGGATTATATATAGGAATGGGGTCCCCAACTTGAATGCACTTTCGAACTCAAGAAGCTTGGAATAATTCTTTTTGGAATTGTAAAGTTATCTACATTCGATTCGGTCGGTTCTAAAATCATTTTGTGGGTTACATTTATGTAGTTTTAGTAGAAGTTGAACATATAATTATATTATAGGTTTTGTCAGTTTGATCGTATAGCTAATATAGATTTTGTTTCATATATGCTATTACATAAAAACTTTTAAACTTGGTGAACATATATGCTATTACATAAATGTTCTTCACATTAAACGCACTTTTATCATTTAAATTACTATATTAATCCTTTTACATGGCTATAAAAATTTTAAAATGAAGAAGGAAAAATAGAATAAATAGATATAAAAGAATAAAATCTTACAACTCCGGTCAAAATCAGAAAGTCAAAGTAGAACAATTTCATGAGGGTTGACTTCAAAATTAAGGATCAACAATTTCATGAGGGTTGACTTCAAAATTAAGGATCACACTTTGAGCACCAATCAACATATTGGGGAAGGGGGGGGGGGGGGGGGGAGTCAAAATCAATTTGCAACCGCTAGAAACCAAAATTAACAACTTCTTAAAATAGCGTTCATGTGATTCATCTTTGACCACGTGCAGAATAGGTAAAAGAAATGTTGAAAGGAATATTTTTGAGTAGGAGGTCAATATTTGTCAATTTCGAATACCAAAAAGTCAAATTTATTAGGTACATAAACAGAAAAGTGAAACTCTATAGATCACTTACTATCTATTGGATAATTTTGTGAACATCAGGTGAATAGATGTATCTAGATAGATGATTAGAATATATTCTATTATGGGTAAGTTGAATGATTTGCAAAATGTTCGCCAAAGAAAAAGAGAAGCATTTTTATCTCACAAGTGGACATCTTGACTCGAGTAGAGGTAGGAACGATACTTGTTGCAACTTCACATCGCACCATTCTTGACTCCATTATATATAGATGTCGTTCAAGAACTTGAAGTATGGCAATGAAGAGCACATTGTGCCATACAAAGACATTGTGATAAAAGTGTGTGTGTTGTTTCTTGTGGTTTCACTTAATGGTTTTTTGGGTTCTTGATCTTTATTTTCTTGTGACATATTTGAGTGCAATGAGGTAAGGAAGATAGGTCTTATATGAAGATTGAAGAGTTATTTGGATAGCCAAGGATGACTTGCCTAAATCCATGAAACTCCGGAGTTGTAAATTGTACTTGTATAATTAGACAACTTTTGTAATGGTTTTCTAGGAAGTCGTCGCTTGGCTCGTCTGAAACACTCTTATCTTTCATGTTATACCTTTTCTTCCATTCTTTTCATCGTGTACCGAACGGTTTTGCCCCTAGCTAGCTAAGGGGTCAAAGGTATTCTAAGCTGTTTCTAAAGAAAGTTATCTATCTTTTGTTAATTCTTGAGATTTATCATCTTGAAATCCCCTTCATTTGATTTACCATGAGAAACTAGAAGACAATGAATAGATGCTCCATTAAGATTCCGGATGATCCCCTAGGGCTTAGGTGACAAGTGGAGTTCATGTACTTTTTGTGCTTAGATAACAACATTGGTTGTGCTTCATATTCTTCATATGTTCCTAACTTTAAAGTGCTATAATGGTTTCACTTCAAGTCTTGAGGTTTGCTACTTACACTAGTGTTATACTCGAGCAAACACACATGTAACAATTGCGCTAAACGTGTAACCTAACGTCATTTATCTGACACACATCAGTTATACATAAATATATAAAATTTCCTTCAGAGAGTAACTAGTCATTGTGTAAACAATCTAGAAATTTGTATCACACTTGCAAGAAAACATGGGATGACCCAACAAGAACCATTTTTTTTTACTAAACTCAACCGGGACATGAAACCGCAATTTATAGTGAATATGGATTTAGCTTTAATTAGTCACCTCCTATTCAATTTTTCTTATTTATTATTATTACTATTATTTTTTAAGTACATGTGAGATTTTAGAATTGTGTTTGATGCAAAGTCATTTATTACTATGTTTTCTGAGGTATCATTTTAGAAGGCTCGAGTCCTTTAGATATTCTTTAGGACAAATTATCTAAAATAGAGAAAACCTATTTGTTAATTTTAAATTTTAGAAATCAACTATCAGAATTATAAATAATAGAAACTAACGATCAATTTTAATTATAATTTTAATAACTTGTTTCCTTGAAATTGAGAAAAAAAATATGACGTATCATGTGTCATATTACTATAGTCATGATGAAACTGATAGTTGATTTTTATTATTGATAATTTTAATAGTTGATTTTTTAGAATCTAAAATTAGCCAATAGTTCATTTATATTTCAAGTAATTTACCCTATTTTTTAACATGTGTTCGAAATTTTTTTAAATGTGCATCACATTCTTAAAAGTTAAATTTGCCTTTAGTGAAAAGCAACACATGTATCCTATTTTAGTAAAAAAGTTTAACTCAAAACAAGAAGATACTATCATACATTATAAAAAGTAAAGACCGTAAACAAAGTCTGATACATTCATGTGTCATTGGAAATGATCTGCTTTATTTTAAGACTCTCGTGTTGGGGGAAGTTCGTCGGTCATGTATAAACTTCTTAATAACCTGCTAATACACTTTGAGTTCATTTCTGTAATTCCCCCAATTTCAATTATATAACCCCTTCCAGCATAAACTTGGTTATTTTTCAATAGAAACTGAAGATCTTCAACTGCAAAAGAAGACCAAGACACATGAAAGAAAAAGGGGTCAAAAGCCAAAATTCATTCATCAAGCAAGACCTTACTAAAAATAATTTGGCAGAATTTACCTGGAACACCCTTTTACAAAATTAAGAAAACCTGCTCTTCCACAAATAGTCTTTGCCACATAAACTTGATTTACAACTTCATTTCCATGGGCTTCCTCATGGACCCATGAGTGCAAATGCTTTAATTTGAAGTTGTAAATGTGTATCAGGCTTCATATGAGAACATGATTCGACTACATATGCTTTATTCTTCTGTTGTAAAATGAAGCATTTTTCTTTGATATGTGTAAAAATGTCTAAATACTAATAGATGTTGTAATACACTGCCAGCAACCTAAATTTGTACAAACTTGCATATTTACTACATTCCCCGTGAAGAAACAAGAAATAAAACTTTTAACACTTAAAAGTAACCACACCAAGTTGTACTAAATGTGATTAAAAACTAATAAACTCTTTCAACAAATCATGCAAGATTGCAAACGGTAAGATATTGGTTTAAGCATCTGCACCTAAACCATATTACACATAAGATTTTCAATTCATCAAACCAACAACGTCTAAACTTACAGGAGTTGCATCCGCCTTCATATGCCTTTACGTAATTGGGATGGCAAATCGAGAAGATTGCATCAAAAAACAATGACTGCTCCCACAAGAATTTATCTGAAAATGATTCACACGTGAGTTGTTGAACATTTGTAGCTGGATACGGGACCTTTCTTCGTAATTCATTGATGTTGAATGGCACTATAAGATCAGAACAGAAACTGTATATCTTAATGTTAAACTTGCTTGATAGATCGAGTACTTCCCTCATCTTAAGAAAGAACAACTGATCAATGGGATCGTGTAATGTCAGTTTTAACTTAATCTGGTCAGGAGCAATGGATGGAAACGAGAGACTAGGCATTGCTTCACCTTTGTAACAAAAAATTAGTAATCTTGGAGCATCAACCTGTAAGTCGACTTCCATGTTTTCCAGCATTTGCATGGTCAATCTCTGCAACGAAGTGCACACGTCCAAGATTTCAGCATAGAAGACTCGATTTTAAGGGTCAAACTCTCAAGAAAAGGGAACTTGGATTTGATCATGTCGCAAAATGCATCATCCACGTCGACACCACGTAGAGATAATTCTCTCACGCTTCCTAATAAACCCGTGTTCAATGATATACAGCCTTACTTAGTATCCTTGTCGAGTTGTAAGAAAACAAATGAAGACTTGGGACATCATTGATTTCCAAATTAGCAATTCACGAAGATAACAGAGGTTTTTAACCTTGATTGTCTTCAAATCCTTGAGGTATAATGAAAACTCAATCTTCTCAAGTAAGCTACAAGTGACAATAAGTTTTGAAACACCTCCAGTTACCTTGGCATCAATCAACTTTAGTACTCGTAGGTTAACACACTTGATCAAAGGATTGGTACAGAACCAACGGATAGTGGTTATTATAGTATCATCAGGGGCGGTCTTGAGTTTTCTGATGTCCAGGGCGAGTCGATCAAAATATGCCCCTTGTTAGCAATCAACGTTACAACACACTGTCTTATAGGGGTTTGGAACCTTGTTAGCAATTTCTTGTTGATTTTTTTTCTTTTCCTATTTTGAGCTCCTGACGGTTGTGTTACGTGGAAACATGATAATTTATATTTAAAATCAAATAATATTCAATTAAAAAATAACAAGTATGGAAAAATATCACCTGATCAAAATGATAAAGGGAAAAAACTGATTGATCAATGAGTTTGATGCCCTGATCCTTGTAATTCGACTAATCTGATCAATGAGTTTAGTATTTGATTGTTGAATGTCTATTAATTATTTGATTTCCTTTTTGTGCAACACGAACTGACTTTTGATTTTTTGATTTTCTCATGCTACAATGTTGCACATGATAATTGATAATAGAGAGCAGGTCCTGAGTTCTGCATGTTACTTTCACAGTTTCATTATATTGCCTATTGGGCTAACCTATTTAGGCCCATTAACATTTTACTATTTCACAATTAACAATTCACTTTTGGGCCACAATTAACATTTCACTATTGGGCTATGGCCCATTCCATACTTCTTTCTTTTTTCCTGCTGTGTCTTCCTCGTTCATTCTCGCCTCCTCTGTTCTTCCTCCTCAAACATTTGCAGGTTACAGGGTTTAAGAATTAAAAATTTGAACCTATTATGAAGTAATATCCACTGAAAATATGATGCCCCTTATCGATTTGATGCGCTGGGCGGTCGCACGGTTTGCCCGTGGCCATGGCCGGGCCTGAGTATCATCATGTTTTATGCTTATTGTATCTAGGTTTCACCGGAGAATATCTAACCTGGTAAAGTAAATGGAGTGTTGTTAACGGATAATGTGAGGTAAAGCTCCCGAGACAACTTTTAGAAGCTACTCTCTTGACCCATTTATTGGCAAGAGACTCTGAATTTTGGTCATGGATGCGGAAGTGCAGATCAAAACTTACCATGGGTATGTTGTCCCGACGATACCTACTTAAAGTGCGGTTGATGAACTTAATGTACTTTTTTTCTTGTTGAATGGTTAAAAGCTTTACGGGTGGATGAAACCTGAGGGTAGTGATGGTAGACCAAGTGTGGAACCATGACTTGGACAACAAGCACGTGCGAGCGGCATCTTTTACAGGCAATAGCGTTTGTATACGGG
Source organism: Logfia minima (assembly GCA_963921325.1). Taxonomy (NCBI): domain Eukaryota; kingdom Viridiplantae; phylum Streptophyta; class Magnoliopsida; order Asterales; family Asteraceae; genus Logfia; species Logfia minima. The sequence goes on from OY992774.1 coordinate 28,548,839, forward strand.
GGATCAACTCCGAAACATTACCTAATCGTTGTTGGGTACATGGGTGGATAATTCTCCTTCTCTTCACTTGTATTATCTCCATATACCTAAAGAAAAGCATCAAACCATAAATCAAATTCTTTTGTAATAATAAACATGCAAATATCATAGAATACCCAAACTAACATTCATATCAAGGTTTTGAAACCCGCTTTTATGGTTGACTCGGTTAAAGCGCCTTGTATACACTATACAGGTTGTCATGTCTACGTATGTCAGAACTCAGAAAGTCAGTAACCCACTAGTCTACTACTTATTTGACCAAGATGGTGACCACTCATTAAAAGCTACTTGAATTCTAAGTTTATGATAAAAGATTTAGGAAGGCTTAAATACTTTCTTGGAGTAGAAGTTGTTCAAAATGACCTTGGTATTTGTTTTAGTCAGAGGAAGTATTGCTTGGAATTATTAACATGTTTTGGGTTAAGTGGATGTAAACCTGTTAAAACACCAATTGAACCTAAGTTAGTAATTTCTGACCTGCAAAATTCTAAAGTGGATAATCTGCCATTATTTGATATTACAAAGTAATAGAAGTTGATTGGTAAATTAATCTATCTTACTTTAACAAGACCTGATATTTCATATGTTGTACACTGCTTAAGTCAGTTTATGCATGAACCATTAGAGTCACATTTAAAGTTAGCATTTAGGATTCTTAGATACTTGAAAGGTTCACCTGGGAAAAGTGTTCTGTTCTCAAAATGTGATAACTTTGAATTGAATGCATCTACTGATGCAGACTGGTGAAAATGTTTGAGCAATAGGAGGTCAGTTACTGGCTATGCTGTGTACTTGGGCAATTGTTTAATTTCATGGAAAAGCAAAAACAGTTTGTTGTTTCTAGATCAACAGCAGAGTCTGAGTATAGAGCTCTTGCCTCAACTGTTTGTGAAGTTGTCTGGATACTTAAGTTATTGGGTGAGTTTGATGTTAAAGTTTCTGTACCTGTGAAGGTTTACTGTGATAATAGATCTGCTATTTTAATCTCTGCAAATCTTGTGTTTCATGAAAGAACTAAGCACTTTGTAACATCCTCTCCCGCGGTCTGGTAATTTCTATTATTTTAATTGATTATCTAATTGCTTTAGAAATTATTTAATATTATGTGTTTCATTGTGAAACGTAGATAAACAATCCTTTTGACTTATTGTGACTAGTGAAATATTAGTAGATTCAAAATTTGTAAGTTTTTGATTTTCTGCGACACAAGGATAGTGTCGCAGGTTGTCTGTGCGACACAATGGTTGTGTCGCAGGACTATGTCGCAAAACGGGCTGAACTGAAATTAACTAAGGAGCTTAAGTGTAATTGCGAGATTAAATATATATACACACCGTCTAAGTCTTCTAGATCATTTCCAAAACATTTCCAAACCCTTAAAATCGTTTTTAGAGAGAGAATTAGAGAGAATTGAGAGAGAAAGTGAAAAGTAACTTTAATCTCATAATTGAAGCTTTTGATCCGTGAATTCAAGGTAAGAATTTGATTGTTATGTGTTGTTGTTGTTTATAAGTGAATTACACCGATTGTAATAAGTTAATTTGAGTATTGCATGTTTGAATTCGTGAATTTCGAATCTGGGAACTGGTCTATTCTTCATTGCGACACAAGGGTTGTGTCGCAGGTTGTGTCGCATGAATGTTCTGCGACACAGTTGGTTATGTCGCTTAAGGCGGCCATATTGGGTATTGCGACACAATGTTTGTGTCGCAAGATGTTGTTATGCGACACAGTGATAGTGTCGCAGGATTTTGTGGTGCGACACAATGGATGTGTCGCTAAGTTTATAAAAGAGATTTTGTTTTGCAAATTTTGAAAATGCGCAAGTGTTTTTGAGACGCGGTTTTATGAAAATCTCAGTAACTCGGATTTAGTTGAAAATTGCATGGTCACTTGGAAACGACCTAGTAATCAAGACTATATATTATAGCCTAGGCAGTTTTTGGCCATTCGGGGTCATTTAGGGGCCGAAAATGACATTTTTCAGTTTTAAACGTCATTGCAAGATTTTCCAAGTTCATTTCTGATTGAACTTTTGTTTGCCTAGACTTCAGGGATTACCTGATTGGATAATTAGACTATAATGATATTTATGGAACGAACTTCTGACTTGTATTTGATTTTCTGTTTCAGATCAACGTAAGACTCAGTGATATAAGAATCCTGAGTGTGGAGACGTCAGAGGTATCGGTGAGTGGATTCAGAACTCATCATTTGATTTAGTTGTAACTATTTGGTTACAACAAGTAAACGTAGATGTGTATTAGACTGTTTAGTCTTGATTATTGATTATTGATCTACGTGATATGTGAACTATGTGTATTATGTTATTGAGGTCAACGTGTAGTTGGACTTCTGATTATTATGTGTTTTACACAGGTTTTGATTCATTTGTTGTGTTTGAAACCTGTGTATGAGTTTAATAACCCGTAGTTATCGGTCTATTCTGTATTGGCCATACGGATTGACGGTAAGTGTTCTTGGGGGAATCCCCGGGTATTATGATATCCCCAGAGCCACCGATCCTCATTGAAATATGTGTGTTTACGATTATTTGGTGCGAACATCTAGTTATGCTAAGTTGAATGGAGTGTGAAGAATCTATTCACTTAGCTTCGTGCTAACCCTCATTTTACTTCCTGCAGGATATGTTATGATTATTGTGGGTGCAGGAGGTGATTGGTTGATCAGGGAATGTTTGACTGCGCTCTTGGTCTCTGATATGGTTTTTGTAATAAACCGTGTTTTGTAAATTTTATAATACCCCGTCTTTTGTAGTTTTAAACAGTTTAAATATTGTGTAAATATTGAAAAAAGTAAACTGTTTATGTATAATGTTTAGTATATACTAAGGTAATGTATTTTAAATTTATGCTTCCGAGTTTATTAATATAATATTCTTATTTGAAATGAGGGGAGTTATACTCTTTGAAATAGATTTGCATTTTGTAAGAGAAAAGGCATGTGCAGGTGTGAAAAATTGAAAAGATAAAATATGATGAAAATGCAGCAGATATATTTACCAAATGTTTACCTAAAATACAACATGACAAGTTGTGTGAAAAGTTAAAATTATTTGATGTGTTTCATGTTTAGATTATGGGGGCATGTTAAAAGGCATAAGTGATATGGTAATCTTAACACAAAACATAGTTAAAGTAAAATGTTATATTTGGTTGTATTGTATATTTGTTTAAGGGTTAAAGTGTAAAATGAAGAAGCTTGAGGGTCTTATTGAAAGTTGTTTTAGGAGATTAATATAAATAGAATTTTTATGTTTATTTGTGTTATTCATTCATATATCTCTGTAATTAAAACGATCTGTTTGTAACTTTCCTTCCATTGCACTTTCTATTCTCATCTTGTAGAATTGTTCAATCTGTAAATTGAACTAGGTCAATAGGTGTGCGTCAGAGTTTTCTTGTATGTGAGAAACTACTTTTGTCTTGTCTTTGGAAATTGATTCTCAGTTTTGGTTATTGTAATTATTCCTCTGATTGAAGTTCAAACTTCGTTGTTCTTGATTCTTTTATCAAATTTAACATATATATACATATACACACACATACATTCACATGTATACATATAAGATGATGGTAATAATGTTAGTGGTAGTTACATGAACAACAACAGCTAATAAAACATGATCCTACCTAGAGTGATGGAAGCTCATACAAACACAAAAGTAAAATTGACTCATCAGCTAATCAAAATTATAACTTACAAACCCTTCCATTTAACTAATCAAATTGATTAGCATTTATGCGATTCAACTAATCAGGCTCACAATACCATTTTAGTACATTAAAATTTTGATTTGCATTGCTTGTATTTTCTCTTTCCTATAAATTTGTAGTCGAATTCTTACTTGCTTTTGTTATTCATTCATCTCTTCCTCTCGTGAGGTTTCGATAAAATTACTAACCGACTCTCGATTTGAATATACCATTAGTTGTTTCCGGTGATTTTTAGTAAGGTCGAATTATTACGATCCTAATTTCATCTATAGGTCCTAAATCATGGCCTATGATGCAAGGCCTTGGAAATAATTAGCCAACATGTCGCATTGTTCTCATGGAGCCTATGTTAACTGTTGGCATTATAGGAAGTTTATTCAGATTACAAATTGTTGTTGTAAGTGTCACATGTTTTCCTTGATTGTATTGCCAGTTGATGGCTGAAAACAATGCTTTTTCGGGTTATTTTGTTTTTGTAGGTATCTTTCTTTGCTCATGCACGTCACATATTACTAACAAAAGTATAGTTATATGCAATTGTTTGTGTTTAGTGATAACAACAAAACTATTTTAGGTGACTCAAATAGTTCACAGTTACTCACTGTATAACAAATGATTCACAAGGTAAAATTATTATATATATTAAATAATTAATTTCCAACATACGTCTGTATTTGTATGCATAATGGTGTGATAATAGCTCACGAAAAACATCCCAGATTACCTAGTTTTACTATATAAAAGAATAATGGTAATAATATTAATAATAGTTACATGAACAACATCCCAGATTCATGTGAGTAAGTGAGTTCACAAGGTAAAATTGACACATCATAATTCACCATTTAACCATTCAAATTGGTGGGCGTTTCTTATATTCAGCTAATCAGCACACAATACCTTTTTTTGTACAATAAATATCAACTAATTAAACTTTTTACTGAGAAAATTACCTAAAAATTCGACCAATTTAAAACTCCAACTTTGCCTTTAACTTCTGCAAACTCTTCTATTTTCTAATATAATAAAAAGGGGATTTGGCTTTATTATAAAGATAAGAGCTTTAGGTGTTAATCGATCTACTTCTACACTTTTCATGTTATACGGAAAACAGCTGTGAGGGTTAATCTGATTGTGTTTAACCTTTAAAGGTTGTTGTTTTGGTGAAATTACACGGTAGCCCCTCTAGTTTTATCAAAATTTCACATTCATCGTTAAACGTAAAAGAGTTATAGGGATAATGATTTATTTTTAAACTTTTTATATTATATAGATGAAATGATCGTGATTATTGTCTATTAAACTTGAGTTATGTCTATCAAATATTAACAAGTTAAATAGTTAACAAGCTACTTGAGTTTAAACTCGTTTAACTCGAATTTAAAAATTAATATTTAATTAATTTTACAAACATCACTACTCAATTAATTTCACAAGCCGAGTTTGAAATAATTGATATTCGACTCGCCTCATTTAAAAGTTCCACTGATTTTGAATTGAACAAACCAACCGAGTTTAACGTAAATGTAATTGACATATCATGACACTAGAACTATGGTATAAATGAGTTTATGTGGAGCTTGAGCTATGAAACGGATTTATCATGCTCAATTTCGTAAAGAAGTAACATGAACATGAAATATTAGTTCATTAAATTTGTATTTGGAAAACTAAATGAGTATCAAATTCAAACTCGGACACAATTTTAGAGTTTATTGAAATTCAAGTCGAGCAATTAGTAAACAAATCAAACTCAAATTTTATAATACTCAAATCGACTTAGTTATATTAACAGTTCTGGTCATCTCCAAAGCACTTGCGAGGAGATGGTGAATTTTATTTATCTCATTTTTGATTAGTTATTATATTCAATATATAACTATAGTTAATTGACGGTTTAAGAGTGAACATAATTCTTTTTACAACTTAACTATAGCTAAACAACAAAGCTTTTTATAGTTTATTTTTTATTATAGATAACCATAATTACTAAAAAGAAATATATTTAATACAGTTCTTGTAAATAATGTTATAGTAATTATAACCTCAGAAATAATGAAAAACTTAAAATTTTTGTTGATATATCAAACACGTTGGAGATTTGACCAGATCCCTGGTAGTAGTGTAAAACGGGTTGCAGAAACCCGAACCCGGATACACAAGGCAAGTGTTTTAGGAACCAACAGCAAACTGCAATCATACACAAAAGGGATAAACATACAATTCGATAAATCTAAAAATACCGATCATAAGTTATTCATTTTTGATCTGCGAACATCATAATAATGGCGACAAGATACTGGATAGTTTCTCTTCCCGTTCAAAGTTCTCCCACTTCGTTATGGAGTCGATTACAAGAATCAATCTCCAAAAATTCATTCGACACTCCTCTATACAGAGTATATTATATATAATCACGATCATCACGATTACAATATATGATCTATATATATCTATGTATACATATTTAATCTAACTCATAATTTATTTATTTTGCAGTTCAATATCCCTAATTTACGTGTCGGTACTCTCGATTCGCTTTTATCTCTCAGCGATGATCTACTCAAGGTCAATTATTAATGTCATCGTTATCGTTAGCATTTTACCTTAATTTATAACTAAATTAGGGATTTATTGATTTGGTTTGATGTGTGTGAAATTATGCAGTCAAATGCGTTTATTGAAGGATGTTCTCATAAGATACGACGTCAGATCGAAGATTTGGAGAAGGTGTCTGGAATTCTGGCGAGTTCGTTGACGGTGGATGGAGTTCCCGTGGATTCGTATCTAACGAAGTAATTGATTTTGTGATTTTAAGTAATTTGATTAAAGTGATTGTTATTGATGTGATTGAATTTGTGATTTGTAGATTTATTTGGGATGAAGCTAAGTATCCAACAATGTCTCCTCTTAAGGAGATTGTTGATGGTATACATGTCCAAGTTGCCAAAATTGATGATGATCTTAAGGTATTTCACAATTCCTTTTATTCAGTTTATGTTGGTAATGTGGTTGTTATAGTATTGATTCACGAAGTTACTAGTATGCGGATTTGAACATGACGAGTTTAGTTCTAGCTATTAAAGTTGGTTGGCTATACCTATTATATCATTACCCCATCTTAATATGATCATTCGTAGATCCTCTTATATATGTCTAGTTGGTGAATGTTAGAAAAGATGGGAAATGTTTGTTAGGGAAAAATTAGCATCACTAAATACTTTATTGTAGTTGGAAAGTAAGTAATGACTTGAATAACGAATTCTAAATAACTAAAAACCTTGTGCTCGAAAGTTTGGGATTTCGAATTGTCATGTTTGATTAAATTCATAAGTAATTGCTTCTTGATTTGGAAGTTTTTTTTTCTACTAGATGAATTGATTAACGCTCATCAAGGAAGAGAATAAGGACTGTGGATTGTAACTTATTTTAGTTAACAACAGCAATGTACTAATCTCAAGAGGAAAAAGCACTGTATTAGGTTATAATGAAAGCTTGAATATTGTGAATTGAATAAGGACTGTGTGATCAATACTATAATGGGCGATTGAAATAAATTCTGGTTAAGGGAGTGTTTAGTTAAGCTTATTACAATTGCATCTCAATGAGTTGTACCGACGACAAACAAAAATTATAACAAATTTTCTGGACATCCCAAACTGAAAGGTTGTGCTTTTTCATGAGGTGGAGGGAGTTTTGCTTGATTCTTGTGACTTATTCTGGACCTTGAAAGCACAATCTGTTACAAAAAGCTAATTTGCATATATTTGAGATTGTTATGTTCATCATATATGAAGTTACATTTATGTGGGTACCAATATTCCACAATAGGGTATTAGATTCATCCCTGTGTTTTGTGGAGGCTTAATAGCATTTTCCATGTTCTGTTCTCAAAATAAATTACTGTAATTATTAACAGTATTATTAATAGAGTTTTGCATGTATCTGAATGTTCTGTCTTGACCATTTTTTAATCTGCGTGTGGTATTGATACTTTATGCAGCATACTACTACTCTGTATTAACTATGTTACTGCAGATGCTTGAGTTTCTTTTCTGTCACGGATATTCCATTTTTTTGAACTTTTTCTATATTTCTATCCTTGTATTTGATACTTCAAACATTTTTGTATTTTTGTTCACTATTTTTATCTTATGTGTATCCTTGATCTCTATTTTGTATGGCAGGTTCGTATCGCTGAGTATAACAATATTCGCAGTCAACTCAATGCAATTAACAGAAAGCAGACCGGAAGGTAAAGAGATATACTCATTTCTTTCCATACTAATCACTAATAGGGGGCCAAGTAATCAACAATAGAAGGGACTAAAGTTTAATGATTTGATGTTTCAGCTTAGCTGTTCGTGATCTTTCCAATTTAGTAACGCCAGATGACATCATCAGCTCAGAACATTTGGTTACACTCATTGCTGTTGTTCCCAAGTATTCCCAGAAGGACTGGCTGTCGTGTTATGAGACACTGACCACTTATGTGGTAATTTTTGTGATTCAGTAGTCAGTACTACATACAAGTTTCATGATTTACCTGGTACAAGTTTTTTTTTCTGCAAGTTCTATCTTTTGATTGAAGTAATTGTTTTAGGTCCCCAGATCCTCCAAGAACCTACATGAGGACAATGAGTATGCTCTCTACACTGTCACGTTATTCAATCGTGATGCTGATAATTTTCGATCTAAGGCACGCGAAAGAGGATTCCAGGTGAGTTTGTTAAATATATTGTTTGTTTGTAAACATAGTGACTCTGATTCAAGGATATCATATAAACTGTAGAGTTCTTGAATAAGGCATTGCTGCATACTCTCAGTAATATGACGGTAACTATCATACGTAAAAGCATTTAATATTTGTTAAGGTTGAGTTATTTGTTCTTGTGATCATGATTCAGATTCGTGATTTTGAATATAATTCCGAAACTCAAGAAAGTCGGAAGCAGGAGCTTGAAAAACTGACCCAAGACCAGGAATCCCTGAGAAGCTCTCTTTTGCAATGGTGTTACACCAGTTATGGGGAGGTACTTCCATCTCTTTAAAATTACATTAGAAATATATATTATGTTAAATTAAGGGATTAAAGTGGCTAAATATTGCATGCACCTGGAATGTCATTTTCCAAAACAATTTAACCTTTTAAGTTTGAAAATGGTCTGGCTTAACTCAACATTAATTAGAAAGTCTATAAACAATAAATTGTCTAAACAAATTGGATTTAGGTTCCTTATAATCATAGGAGCTAACTCAACGAATTGGGAATAACCTACATGCTTGATATTGATTTTATATTCTATAATTCAGAAAAATCACACTGTACTTGAAAATTGTCAGATGCACGAAGTGAGTGTGATCTTGGTTTTATCTTCTTTAATATCCTGCATTTATTTGAATCTTTAGATTTTCTTGTGCTTATATTGAAACTTTTGTGCTTGTGAACCTCATTAGCTAGAGCGTTAGATTGCCTGAAACAATGTCTAACCGCTAACGGTAATTTTATGCATAGTGTGAGGCTTTTTTTTATTTTTCACACCTAGGGTGTGTCTGGTTCGTGGAATTCAAAGGAATTTGATGGAACTGGAATCTCAATTCCATTCCTAAGAGTTGTTTGGTTGAAAAAGTGATGGAATTGGAATTGTTCACAATTCCTTCAAACTCATTTTCCTGCTGGAATTTAACATTTCTTTGCTTTTTGGAAAACTATATAAAGGAATCTCATCTCTTTGATCTTAATCAACTCCCTCCCTTCCCTCTACCCCATTGTTGTTGTTGAGTGTTAACCACCAGTCCACCTTCTTCCTTGCAACCACTGACACACCTCCGTCATGGATGTATCCTTACCACAGTCATCTTCTTCCAAGGGTTTTGTCACCAATCCTATTCTTCTAATGCAGCTTTTACATATCTATGATTATTTTATTAGTTTAAGATTTTGTTTTTCTTCAATTTGAGTTCTATCTGTTTGAATTGATCGATTTATTTTTATTTGTTGTTTGTGATGGTGGGGGGTAGGTATGGTTCATGACTGATAGGTGGTAGATGGCAGCTTCATGTTCCAGGAGGTTATTTGAAAATATATTTATAGAATAAGTGTGATTTCGTCATTTTCTGCAATTCACATCCCAATTCATACAAACCAAACAAAAGTCAGGAAAGTGAATTCCATTCCATTCGGTCAACCAAACACACCAATACATTCAAATTCCAATTCCAATTCCAATTCCATCGAATTCCAATTCCTTTCATGAATTCCTGTTCCAACAAAAAGATTCCACGAACCAAATGCACCCTTAGTTTTTATGCTCCAAGGTGATTGCAATATATTATTAATGACCTTCACAATGAGTGTGAAGAATCCGCCCATATTATTAATGACCTTCAAATGATTGAAGAGCCACTTTATATGTTAAAATCACCATGACTCGTACTTATGGCTATGCTTTATCTCACAAGAGTCATATATCTCGATGGTCTGTTTGGGCTATCCTTTATCTCAATAGATTCATATAGGTAACACTAAAGTTCAGCTAAAATGGAAATGGGTTGAATGGGTCAAAAGGTTTGAAAGTTGTTCTAAGTGTATTCAAATGCATAAATCCTCCTAAGTAGATCAATTCAAAAGATCTAGAATATAATTGTGATTATGGTTTTGGTAATCATATCTAACACATTTATTTACAACTATTTAAAATAGATAGACCAAAACAAATAATAAAAAGTACACATCAACCTGACCCGACCTGTGCTAAAATGATCTGTTTAGACCAAAACCCATTTTAACCGTTATCTGATCTCTTGCCCAGCCGTATTGCAACCTCTATTATTAATGGGATGGGAATTATTGAAGAGCTTTAGATGCATTCACCACGATTATATTGCATAGTAACATATGAACAGCCATCAAGATTTAATGGTAATCCTAAGTTAAATTTGTACCAAATGTACATGCAAACACTTTTCCTCGTTAATCCTTCTCTTATTTAGCATTATCCAATTCCATCTGTAACACACTCATCCTGCAGGTTTTCACTTCCTGGATGCACTTTTGTGCTGTTCGCTTGTTTGCTGAGAGCATTTTGAGATACGGACTACCACCCTCCTTTTTGGTATTGAATCCTATTACATTTGTTTTAATTTTATATATAAAATGTTGGCTCAAATGTATGCATAAATATCTACTCTGATTTGTTTCAGTCTGCTGTATTGTCACCATCTGTGAAAAGTGAGAAGAAAGTACGTACGATCCTCGAAGGCCTCTGCGGCAGTTCTAACAAGTAATTTCTTACAGTTCTATTTTGCGTTTTTACTTTTTTCATTGATTGAATTTTGAATGGTAATATTGTCAATCTGAATGAACGTGATAAATAAAGCACAAAATAACCTCCATAAGGTAATTTAGATTGCAGGAAAGATTCGCAGTTGCACAGTAGCTAACATGACATATTCTAATAAAATGTTTAATATATTTCTACAATTCATCATCGGAATAAGGACAAACTTTTTGATCAAATTCACTTCCATCAATGACAATGGATATATAGGTGTTCTTTGGTTTATAATCTTTCTGAACAGTCGGTGTTTTTTTCTGGGGTTATAAATTGGATTCTCCTAGTCAAGATTATAAATCCATTGACTATTAAGGAACAACTACTAGATTCTGCATGTGGTACATACACCAATAAAGATGACCAAATGGTCCAAAAACCTTACGAGGGCTGCAAATGCAGGATAAGGAGGGCCGTACTCTATCATTTAATCGCTTCTGAATATAGTGATAATGGAGGTTCTTCATAGCTTCCTGTGTAGGACCACATGATGAATTTGTTTTTATCTTATGTTGAATTAATTATGTAACGGTTTTTTAGTCTAGGACCACATAAAACTACCACAGTAATCAAGTTGTTAGAATTTATGTTGAAACTGAGAATTGATGGCATTTTGGTTATTATTAATGCAGCACGTTCTGGAAAACTGAGGATGAAGGAAACATGGGCGGCTTGGGTGGTGAAGCCGATACCCACCCCTACGTCTCCTTTACCATTAACCTTATATGAACATAATCCTGCAGTGAATGGTGGTATTGATTCTTGTCTTCATTAAAACCCAATAATGTGATGTTTTCAGATCTGTGTATTATAGGGTTAATTTACCCAATTTTTAGCTAAAGGTCTATGTATTATGTTTGATTCTGTAAACTTGTTCTTTTGTTTGATTCATTGTACTACATCTGAAGATGTTTTCATCTGCTCCCACGAACATGCTTTCATTGCTTTGAGTAATGATGTTATAGTAGGGCCGGTCCCAATATTTATTTATTACGGAGTATTAGATTTTGATTAAGTAAATTTTGTAACAGTTGTGCTTATTTTTGCTTTAAAAAGTCGGCCTGCTTTTCATTAAATGTTTTCTACAATAATAAATCCACTATGTACACTGTTTTTCTTGCTGTAATGTTCAAGTCATTATCAGTCTAGCCAAACCTATCATCTTCGGTTAAAATATGGTCGATAAATTGAACAACATTCTTTTTATACTTTAAACATGAGTAGTTTAATAAAATAATGATTATGTTACAAAAACTATAAAGTTTGAAGTTTTTTGAAAAGCATGAAAGAAATGGTTTCCTATCCTCACAAACAATGGTATACTTTGCAAAATTTTTTACAAAACATAAGAAATCATCATGCTGAGTAAATAACCCTTCTTTTAAATCAAGTAAAACTCCAACTCATTCAGTTTAAAGTCTAAACCAAATCAGGTCGACTAGTGTCATCTATTCGTCCAATTTCAGGTAAGAAACTGTACCCCTACCAATCTAAATTATTACTCCGATTTTAGTGATAGAAAACCTACCTATAAATTCTTTACACATATACGAAGGCATAGACACATTTCACTTCTTTAAACCACTACTTTTGGTCCCCCAAGTGTGGTATTTCATTTTAGATTCCTACGTTATAATACTTCCCAAGAACTTGCTCATCCGTTGCAGTGTGCTCTGACCATTTGTACCTTATGCATTAACGTAAGTACTCAATATCAATATCAATAGACATTTAGCCTAGCAGTAAATGAGTGACCCACTAATCAGGCGGTTATGGGTTCAGTCTCAATAAAAACATTAGTGTAGATGATGTGATATATAGAGTATATAATGCTAGAAGTTGTGTTGGTAGTCTACGTAAACGGGTAAACTGAGAAGATCCCGTGAGGTTAAAGGGGGAAAGTTGAGCCTTTTTGGCTCAGATGTACGTCACCTAACCGATATTCATGTGACCGTATTCTGACTTTTTACCTGGCCATCGCAAAGTGTTTATCACGAGGTTTGAATCTTGGTCTCTTCTGAGACCTTCAAGACACCTTACCACTAGCTCATCTTGAAGATCGGATCTGTTGGTAGGGTGTACTTGTGCCTTCTAAAAAATAAACATAAATACCTGTATATCAACATATAGAGTATAGACCCATATGGGTTTATATAGTATTAGTACGGCCCAACTGTCTATATAGTCACCTTAGAACGTCATTAGCGAGTGGTCTTAATCGGCCCTAAAGCTACTTTTGGATTTTGATTGCTCATTCTAAAACACCGTTAACAGAAGCAAGATAGTCAATAGTTGTGACATGAGGATAAACATCAAGTAGAGTGTCGGGAGAACACAAACAAAAAGAAATCTAAAGAGGAGACAAACAAATCAAATGACGGCCCCATGAATGTCGTTCGATGCTTCTACAAGTTGATTAGTTGCAACTACAAGATAGTTGTTGCGTATAAAATTTTAATTATGGCCAAGTACATAATCTATTGTAGTTTTTTCTTTTCCATTCGACGTTGATATCTTAATGTTTCACGTGACAAGTTTAAGTTGCAAACTATATCTTTTTTTTATAAATGATGGTTAATTTGTGGTCGTAAAATGTCGCATACGTCTGGCTAAAAAAAAAACTTATTCTTCCTAGATAACTCCATCTGTTTACCATGTTGGTTCATTTTATGGATTGTCGATTAGTATGTAACTTGTGGTGGGAGTCTTGGACAACCTTCACCGGTAATGCCTAGGACAAGAAGTCGCCATAAAATGCAGGCTTAAACAACTCTTCAAGAAGTCTCCATATCGTGTTCTTTTTTAATACATTTTTTTTTTTATTATAAAAAGTTCAATTTGATACTAATAATATAGGAGGAAGAATGGAAGACGCTCTAGAAGAGCAAATTCATATATTTATATGAGTAATAATGTATCATTTTATACCGTTATTCTGAAAATCTTTCTAACGAACACTTGGGCATTAAATTCATAAAAATGGCAAGAAGTGGACTCTTAACTGTCTGGATGAGTGAATACCGGACGTACATTAAGGTGACTTCTAAGCTGAAATCTAAAAGAATAAATCATTTATTTTCTTTTATCAAACACAATTGAATTATGTGGGTTTCAACCAAGAACCCACAATGCCTAATATTCAGCTTATTTTTCAGCAAACTCAATTGACAGTGAGTTATATGTAGGGGTAACGTGTTAACGACACATATGATAGATGTAGCAATTGTACGAGAGAAAAAAAGTTAACTTTTTGAAATATCATAAGATCTCTATCGTTTATTCGCAATAACGATTTTCTCTCTTATTAAAAACTAGTTATTTTACAAACTATGGAAACGTTTCCTTTCACGAGCAATCACCTTTTTGCCCTTTTCAAGATTTATTAATAAATGTCCAAAAAATGGTATTGAAAATAGTGCCCCTATAGTGGCAACCGTGGTTGCAAATTATGGATTCCGAGATTGTGACCGAGAAACGGGTTGCGAGTTTCAAGATTGTGGTTGCTTTGTTGTCCGGGTCTAATAGTTTGTGGTTTCCCAACCAACGATCTGGTCATTGGCTGGGTTCCGAAGTTGCAATGTGCGGATTTGAGGTACGGGTAGTCGAACTGTTAAATCCAACAGTCGTAATCTTTCAACCGTTAGGAGTTAACAGACGTGCCAAGTATGTATGAAAAGGTCTAGATGAGACGAACATGTTAGCACACAACAATATGTGTTTTGCTCGGCTTTCGAAGTCAAATTTGGCCTCCAAAACTTTCAGTTCAATTTTATACATTTTTGAGTTTATAAAAAATAAAAAACAACTACTTATATATGTTTTTTTTTTATGGAAATAAAAACTTTACATTTATTCACTTGTTTAGTTTCATTTTTATGTTATCAATTTTCATATTTGAGAATTTCAATTTTTCGATTAAGTTTACAATATAACTTGCTAAAGAATACATATAATGTTTTGAACAATTTACACCATTTTCATTTTCATTATTGCTTAGTATCAAACAAGTAGTCAACAAACAAGTAGTCAACAGAAAAGTCAAATTCACAAACCCCGGTTGCAAGCACGCAACCTAGCCCCGATGTCCAGAACGCGCAATTCGCAACAAGCCCCGATGTCCAGAACTCGCAATATCAAACAACGTATTATTTGAAAAAAAAAAAAAAAAAAACAAATTGTGTAATCTTGTTTAGCATTCTTTGAAAAGTTGCAAAAAGGTAATTTTCCCTTACTTTTATTTATATATCACGTTAACATTAAAGAGTAGAAAAACTAAACGAAACTTGTACTGTTTTGAATTAATTATTTAATGTTGCTTGTAATAGTAATAGCGGGCACGTACTCAAGTGTCAATATCAATTCATATGTTTTTGATCCAAGTAAATTGTCGCTAACTTTGGGGTAGTTTCTCTTGACCAACATGTTTTCTTCTGTGAGTGTCTTAACTTCATATGATTTGGTTTATTTAGTTACAACTCAACAAAAATAAACTTTTTTCCACCAAAAAGTTCTCAATATGCCTTTAGTTTTCTAGAGGTACATTTTATGTTACACGTCTAAATAATTATATTTGCTCCAAAAAAAAAAAAAAAAAAATCTTGAACTTTTTTGACAGTTTAATTTATTTAAATCATATCATACGGTAGAAAGGTTCCAATTAAATCGGTGTGCCCCTTGTGATGGTATGGGCTGATGGTGATGGATCATGGGTGGAGGGATTTGGTGTTTCAAGCAAAAAAAATTCTCATGTATGAAATAGACGTATTTAATTCTCAACCCTACAAGTTATAAATCTAACTTATAATATTTCTTTAAAACTTGTACAAATGTTAATTAAATATATGAGTATCTAAGTTGGGGTCTTAAGTGGTGTGACAC
Source organism: Logfia minima (assembly GCA_963921325.1). Taxonomy (NCBI): domain Eukaryota; kingdom Viridiplantae; phylum Streptophyta; class Magnoliopsida; order Asterales; family Asteraceae; genus Logfia; species Logfia minima. The sequence goes on from OY992774.1 coordinate 28,564,830, forward strand.
AAAAATGAGTATTTTATAGACTAGTCATATGCATATGTTTTGAAGATGATAATGGATATATAGACACAAAGATATGGTTATCCCCTAATGCAATTTTAAATTATTGTGAATTATATAATGTCGACCAAAAAATTTAATACAACTTGATCATCAAACTGCAAACCCCATCATAAAAGAATTTAAATATGTATGACATGTTTTGATAAAATCATACGTGTGAGTATGTGTATTTAAATGGATTATAGTTATAATATATTGGTCATGCTTCTCATGACATATTGAGACTTATAAAAGTCATACGTGAAGTGAAGTTTCCATTTTTAAGTTGGTATATAAGATATGATCGGAAAATAACAAGGTTATACGATATGCAAGATTGAGTTCAAATGAGAATGAAAATTTTAGTTAGAATAAAAGAATTAATTCTAGCTATTCATTAGATAAAACTCAATTTTTTCTCCCAAGTTAAATATTTAAAAAACTACTAGTCAAAAAATTATAAAAATTACATTATAAAAATTAACATTTTTTTCTCTTCGATCAGACATATCACAAAGTATACTTTTGACGATTTATTCTTTTTTTTTCATTTTTCATTTTAAAAATGTAAAGATATTATTTTCTTGATAAAATAGATAATTAAGATTGATTCTTTTATTCTCATTAAAAATTTCATTTTTATTTAAACTTAATAAGTCGTACAAAACAAGTTTGTTTGTTTATACTTTGGAAACATAAGGTTATTGGTCTCCATTTGAAATAAGTTATAAGCCAATTACACTGGTTATATAAATGATATTAGATATTGAATATTCCAAACTGAATTCAATATAATCTTGTGTTATAATTAAATGCTTAGGATTGTAAATTAGTCTAATTTAATTGAAATGTAGCTTTTAAAAGAGTGCATCAAAAGTGATATATTAGTAACGATACTCACAGGGTTAATCTATATTTAAATTAGTCTAGTTTAAAGATTTATATTGTACTTAACTATAATACGGTAATTATTAGAATAATTAGATTTGAATTCAGATATGGATTCCTACCCTTCATCCCTATAAAATGCTGTAAGACAGGACACTAATTTGTACATTCTTCATTACTCATCCATTAGTTATAAAGTTAAACATTTCATGTCACTTGTGTTAAAGTTAAACATTTCATGTCACTTGTGTGGTTTATTCATTCTTTAGTGTTGACTTTCAAGGTTTTTTATGTTTCTTTCAACATGATGTAAATAAATTATATATTTTCAAACTTATTAATTGATCATTCACTCTTAATTATAGTAAATCTAAAGTTTTGCAAACATATTTTCTATTGCTACATAATTCAGTTATATTTCACTTTATAGGAGATTATAAAAGGAACTGAAAAGGAAAATTCAAAGAGAACTATTAATATTTTAAAACATGTATAAGTACATGTACATAGATAATAACAAATTTAATGGTCTCTATTGTTGAAGTAAATAACTTATGAGCAATGTTATGGTTACAAATAAATTATACAAACAAAAGTTACAAACTGAGATGTCAGTATTATATTAGTTTGTTTTTTCTCACTAATCTTTCTCTTCCTCCATCTAATTGGTGACACATCATTTTGTATCCCAAAATTTGTAAACTGTTTGTATCCATATCATTTCTCATAACTTATTATGTATTTTCAAACTTAATGATGACATATCTAAGAGTTGACGTTAATAAGACTAATGAAATCTCATTTTAAAGTAAGCGTAATCTATGGCCAAAGACAAGACAAGTATGTTTGTAAGTAGAGTTGATTTATCAGTAAGAATATGAAAAAAGAAAGAAAAACCGTAAGCTTAATTAGTGGTAAAAACTTCATATTTTTGTCGAGGAGAGTGGTGGCCAGGTTGATGGTGGTGCGCAAATGGGAGAAGGCCGGGGCAACGCCGCAACAATGCTAGATTTTGAGGCCATAATGGTCCGCGATTGTGAAAGGGTGGAATGTTTGTTTTTTCTTTTCTATAATTATAGGCGTGGTAAAATGGTTGCACGGTATAGATATCTAAATATAGAACTGACGTTAGAAAAAGAAAAAGATGTCGTAGGTACTGTAACTTTCATCTAAGGATTTATAGATTATAAGAGCCTTAATAAATTGGATATCAACGAACTTTTAACTGAATTTAATAACGATTTGCAAAGTCTTGGTGACAATGACAATTGTTCATATATAATTTACATTTTATGGCATGGGGATACAACTGGTACAGCTAACGTACAGCACAATACTGTGTGTTGTTGATCAAAAACCTTCAACTTTAACCGCACATAGCATTTCTCGTCTGGTATACAATCTTAAAATCTAGAAAATGGTCACAATATAAAAGTTTGAAAGTTGGGTAGCATGTATTTGTAGTACTATGTTACTATGTTTGAAACTTATGCTCATCTCTCTCTCTCTCTCTCTCTCTCTCTCTCTCTCTCTCTCTCGAATTGAACTGAAACATTTCTCCAACATATCGACCCCAAAAGCGTTATGTGTCTCTATTTTATCATTATTCTATCTCCCATGGACTTTATTTCCATCAATAAATTTCCATCTTTTTTCCTTCTTTTATAATTGTGTATGTGGATGGATAGATATATATGTGGCTTACTCAATTAGTTGATGGTTCATGTTTCAGGTCTTTATATACCTGTCGATTAATTTAATTTATTCCATCTGGTGCCTATATATGCAGACACTGTATTAATTATGATGAGGGAATACATCCATTTATAGTATGTCAATCCAACAATCATATATTGAAGTGTCATCTCAAAAAGAACTTCCTGGATATTTTAGATATAAATGACTTCTTTAAGTGATCCACAAAAATATGTTCACACAATATATATTATAAACCAACTTACGAGAGTAATATCTTTCTTTTTCTCATGCACGTCTTTTGTGTTTTGGTCAAAAGGAGCGTCAGCAAAGCATGGAGGAAAATGGAGTAGCTTTAGCAATGATGATAGCAACTATTATGTCGATGATGACGATAAAGGAAGAGCCCTAATTTTGAGAAAACAGTAATGATAGACTCAAACACCATGGACTAGTCGATCAAAAATCGATATCATGATTAACCTTATACAAATGGGTACATGAACACCCACCACCCATACCATAGAGTTTAATTTACGATTAATTGTTAATATTTGTAGGAATTTGTGAATCACTTTAATTAGTTGACCCTTGTTAATAAAACAACAATAAACAATACTAAGTGACCCTGACATTAGAATATCAAATTGATTACTGTATATATTTAGTAACCACTATGTATAACGTGAAAATCTTTCGCGAAACAAATTACACGTGAATTGAACTTGATTAGGTACAACCCGTGCATTTTGGGTCGCTGATTATGATCACTCCATAAATAGTACTAGAGTTAAAATTGTAAAAAGCGAGTGTTAAATTGCCCCAAACGATGCAAGGGGATGTATTCAACGTTATCATATTAATAACTCATAGTTTACTCATAATAGTTGAACATACGATAATTGTTTTAACTTAAATGCATTTCGATTTATATGCATCTTCCTTTTCTTTTTTGAGAAAAAAATTCATTCTTTAATTATATACAAATTACTTATTAATTTAAACAATAATAATTCGATATATAGAAGTGAGATCATTAAAGTATGAGTTTTTTTGAAAGTACGAAAGTACCAATAGGAATACATCACGTGGCAAAAACTTACTTTCCCTCACTTTTTTAAAAATTAAATATCTCAAAAACCGTTAGTCAAAAATTATAAAAATTGCACCATAAAAATCAGCGTTTTCTCCTCTTCGATTTAAGATCCCACAAGGCATACTTTCGACTATTTTTTTTTTCATTTTTTGTGGGTTAATACATGTGTTATGATGGGTTAACAAAAGTGTTACCCGCGTTTATCACATGTGTTATCAACGACTATCACATGTGTTACAATGAATAGTCGATGCTAACACATGTTGTAGTCGCCTGTAACACATGTATTATTTGTTTATAACACATGTGTTACAAATTTTCAAAACCCACCAAAAAATGGAAAAAAAAATTCGTTGAAAGTATACCTTGTGAGATCTTATATTGAAGAGGAGAAAACGTTGATTTTTATGATGCAATTTTTATAATTTTTTGACTAACAGTTTTTGAGATATTTAACTTTTAAGAATGTGAGAATTTTGTTATTTTGATAAGTTCAACGATTGAGATTTTTACTTTCATACTTTCAAAACTTTTCATACTTTAATAAACTTTCCTCTTTGAATTAATTGTTAATTACATAAATTTAAGTCCAACATACTTTTTTAAGTGTGTTCTTGATACATATAAAATCTTTAGAGATAAGACAAAGAGAATTGGAATTAGAGAGGGAATTACAAATAAAAAAGTGGCTTAAGAAAAATGTAGAAGATCTTCCGTGGTACACTTGAAAATCTCATAGGGAGCTTCTTATTTCTCGTGAGATCTCAAGTTCTCATCTCTTTAGATAAAATCGTGATATATCACTTAATATGTGGTGACTATTTGGTGATATAGTCTATCATTTGAATATAATAGTTAATGTATATATCATTTTCTGTTTCTTCACGTAAGTTATATGTAGCCGCACCATATTTGTTAAGTCATATATATATAAACATGTTTTGTAAACAAGGAGTTTTACTTCGTGTTTCTTAAGTTGCATTTAGTTCGCAAATTTTTTTTAAAAGAATTGAAATTCATCAAAGAAAATAAAATTTAAATTCCTTTAGTGGAAGGAATTTGATGGAAATTAACTTTATAAATTATTCAACCAAACAAACTAAAGAATGGAATTTCAATTCTAATTCCATTAAATTTCAATCAATTTCGTGAACCAAACGCAACCTTAATGTTTTAGCTAGGAAATTTGATTATCATTGGGTACTTAGTTTACAAAGGTTTTTATATTATTTTCTTTATAATCAATTTATGAATGAACTATTCTATAATATAGATTGTAGAAGGTTTATGAACAGTAGGGATTTTATGTTTTATCAACTTAATATTTATACATAGCTATGAAGAATTTGGTTCTCTTTTTGAGTAAATTATTTTTCTTGTACTATCAATCATTAATAATATAAATATAATCAAGAAACGTTCAAAAATGTTGTAAAAAGATTCTTTTTATAAGTCAATTTTGTCGAATACCAGCAATTTTATTAATTCTACACGTCAGATGGTTTTTTTTGGATGATGTCTGGTTAGCATACTTGGAATAAGAGTGTGTCCGTATCATGATTGCCTGTGAAAATGGAAAATGATCATGTACCTTCATTTTCTAGCTTTCACATGGCACGGCTTAGTCGCTATTTGTAATGGGCTAACCTTTTTTTATATATATAAAACAAAAACATTTAAGTGAGAAAATGACGTCACATAATATTACATACAATATTGAATTGAGCCTTTATCTTCTTCTCACAAAAAACTCATGTTTTTATATGTGAGTTCTGATCACATTTTTATCACCCTCGATGAGCTTAATCTCGACACATATTACACATTTATATAGAGTAAACAAGTGGTTCCCCACACAAATTACCCTCAAACTGAAATATACTTTATCAAATAGCAACATTAGTGAGACTCGCAACAATAGGTCTCGCGTTCTCATAGTCAATCAAAAAATGAGTTCGATCTAACTCGTCTATGTAAGTTTCCTGATATGCTCAAATCTCCAAAATGTAAGAATCTGGTGGTGTTTTTAATAAATAGATGTGAGATATTTTATTTAAAAATTACGGTTAAGAAAACACCCCCTGTTGCATCTTTATTTCCAATTGTTTCTTAAAGAAAGACACAAAATATGAAATAGGTACAAGTACCTACATCATAGGTACAACCTATGACACATGCTCATGTGTTTCCAATCATTCTAACAAAAGTTTTAAGAAAATTAGAGATGCAATTGTTTTTATCATTTTTTCACATAAAAAATCGATGGTTTTGTGTATATTCTGGCCGCCAAGTTCCTTTATGGCTAAAGCAAATGGAACAACACCATATGGACAAATTTCTCTCATGCCTCCTGTTATTTAAAAAAAAAAGGATGTAATACTTTGATGTATTTGAGCTTGTACACTGACTTTCCCTAATTTCTTTCACCCTTCGTTCTGCTTAGTTTCTATACATCTTATATACAGGAAGTAATTTGTTTTCTTCGTGAAAAATAGCACGCTTCATTCTGAGCTTCGAGCTTTATTCGCACAAGGTATGCGACAAAACACAAGGGGCTATCCGATCGGCGCCCACTCGCTGCCCTGATCACAGCCCTTCCGCAAGTCATCCCCAATGTAGCTGCTATGCACTGATTGCAGCCTGTTGCACGCATCTAGCCACAACCTTGATGTTACCTGATCACAACCTTATTGTTACGTAATTGCGTCCTTATCACAAGCCCGATTGCAGCCTCGTCACAAGCCTGATGCAACCTCACGTTGGCATGATTTGTGGCCAATTTACAGCTTATCCATACTCTACTACGGGGTGATTTGAAGCCCAGCTGCATGCCTGATCGCAGCTTTATTCGCGGTTGATCCCATCTCGGCTGCGGGGCTGATCGCAACATGATTCGTGCCTGATCGGTGGCTCTTGTGTACGCTTGATCAGAGATATGTGAGCGCTTGATTGCAGCCTTGTTGCGGGCTGAAAGCAGTCCTGCTGCTCTCATGGTCACATCTCTGTTCAACTCTCTTTGGCTAACTCCTCTTTAGCCAGGCCTTTGGTGTTCGGCTATGAGCTCATCTTTGCTCGGTGTAGCTATGCACCTCTAGCACGGGAATGAAAGTGACATATACTCATCATTTAAGTGCAATATCACTAAAAAATGTTATCTATATTGAACTCGGGGCAAATATACGATGTTGGTCTTGATGGCTCATTTCTTATTTTGTTCGACACTCTTCGGCCAGGTCTTCGGCTCAGTCAAACTTTATTTGATAAATCTCTATGACCATGGAATACCCTCTTCGACCCGCTCTTAGTTCGGCCAATTCTCTTCGGTTCGACTTTTGTAGCTCTAGCTCGACCTCTCTCCTTCGTTGGAGGGCTCGGACCGAATACACTCGTCCTAGAGAGTTGGTTAGACTTTTTAGCTTCTCTTGGAGCTTTTCTCATGCTCTTTAGCTTGGCTCTTTCAGCCTCAAACTCCTCAGGACATTCTTTGGCTTCGAGCTCTTCAGCTCTGCACATCGGCTCGTTCGGTAACTCTTTTCAACTATTCATCAATGAGCTCTTCAGCTCAGCTCTTCGGTTTTGAGCTTTTTAGCTCAGTTCTTCAACAATGAGCTCTTTAACTCAACTCTTCAGAAAATAAGCTATTCAACTCTGCTCTTCAAGATTGAGTCATTCAATTCACCTCTTCAGAAAATGATTTATTCATCTCAGCTGTTCTAGATTGAGCTATTCAACTCAGTTCTTCAAGATTGAGCCATTCAACTCAGTTGTTCGGAAAATGAGCTATTCAGCTCAGCTCTTCAGGATTGCGCTCTTCAGGATTGAGCTCTTCTTTGCTAATCTTTAAAAGTGGTATCGACTTACTGTCTGATTTCAACACCACTGAAATACATTAGTAGCATTGAATGGGGGCTATCAAGGTATAATGATGGTCAAAGTAATCACATTTTTCCACAAGGATGTATTCCTCTAGTGATGAGCGGTTGCACACGCTAAAACCTTTAAAAATATCGGTTACGCCTATATATTCAGGCTAATCACTTTTTCCGCAAGGACTTGTTTCCCTTGTGCTGAGCGGGCGCACCTTAAAATCTTTAAGAAGGTCGGTTAGGTCTTACGTATTCAAGATAATCACTTTTTGCGGAAGGACATGTTTTCCCTGCGATGAGTGGCTGCACACCGTAAAACCTTTAAGAAGGTCGGTTAGGCCTATATATCAAAGATACTCACTTTTTCCGCAAGGATGTTTCTCCCTCGCGATGAGCGGCTGGACACCGTAAAACCAGCTAAAAAGGTCGGTTAAGACTATAGATAAAAGATAATCACTGTGGTCCACAAGGACATATTTTTCTTGTGATGAATTGCTGTTAACAAAGTCGGTTATACCCATATAAATAAGCGTACATCAACATTGTAAACTTTTAAGCTCAGAGGGAAGTGATCAAACCTCCTCGAAGCTCTATCTTAACAGAAAAAAGTTTAGTTTTTATACTCTTGCGTACGTTCATAAAGCCATCTTTTAAAGGCAACTGCAATGCACTTCGGCTCATGGCGAGAAGGCCACCTAAGCCCGAATAAGTTGCGGGTCTGCCCCCATAAGGGAATGTCTTCTAGCTTCCCGAAGGTAGAGGTTCTCTTCAACAAATTTAAGTTATCAGGATGTGACAGGAAACATATTGGTTGCCCCATGGTGCACTTCGGCCACACATCCCAACTCATAATGTAGTCTAGAAGTCTACACCTGTCATGACATAAAATGAAATAAAAACTGGTTCAAATAAAAAAAAATGATCCCATCTAAAAGGTAACGTTAACAAGTGTGAATAAATATCATCTTGGTGCATGGAGAAGCCCTACAATCAGGCCCAAATTATTCCTGCTACAACACAATGATAATTTCAATATGATACTTAAATAAGTTATCATATTGAACTAGGGGGAGTGACAATGTAATATCCGTCTACCCTTCCAAATTATTTTGCAAGGAATATCTCTTGCGTTTCTTTCGATGAACTACATTTCAAGTACGTCTGCTAACCATTTTGCAGGTCCTTTGGTAGATCTCCAAGTCAAAGCTACGACCTATGCTTGTCTCCGCAGCTTGTGTTGTTTAGAGCTTTGCTCGGACTCTGCTCATTTGGAGCTCAGCTTGTCTCAATAGCTTATTTAGAGCCATGCTCGTCTTGACAGGTTGTCTTGGAGCTTTGCTCGGACTCTGCTAATTTGGAATTCAACTTGTCTCAATAGCTTAGTTGGAGCCATGCTCATATTGACAGGTTGTCTTAGCAGCTCGCTTGGAGCTTTGTTCAACTTAGCAACTTGTCTTGGATCCCGCTTAGACTCTTGCTCTCGATTATCTCGCAAGCAAATTGCCGCCCTGGGTGACGTCTTTGTCAGGTTATTGACAGTGACATATTAGATAGTTCGACACAACATCTATGAACATGTCATATCGAATTAGGGGGACTTGATAGTGTATCCCCTATTTTGACTTTCACATGACTTGGTCCATGAGCTCTCCCTAATGGGCTAAACCCTTTCCCATATATAAAAAGATAAACCCTAGATGAAAAAGGAACATCACATAACATTACTCACAACATTTGATTGAGCCTTCTTGTTTTCCATACAAAAATCCCTATTTCCTCATATGGGAGTTCTAATAAGCTCTTATCACCCTCAATAAACTAAATTTTCATACGAATTACAACATTTATATAAAAAAGAAGTGGTTTCTTATGTAAATTGCATTCGAAATAAAACATGTTTGATCATGAAGTATTATTTTTTGCATGGCGAGTGATATGCTAATTTTATGTATTAAATTGTTATTAATTAATTGCCTACACCTTATATTTTGATATAAATTAAATTATTTACATATAACCACTAGTAAGAAAACGGAGATACTAACACCTAAGATGCATGCATGTACGTCTTTCTTAGGGTTGGTAAAGTGTTCATAATAGTATAGATACAAAACAGATATGAACAAAACAAAATTGCGATCAAATTAAGACGTACCGAACATAGTACATATATAAAATTATTATACATTGAAATAGCTGATCATCTTAAAGAAAAGATTGACACATTATAGTCACTGCTATTTTATATTAAGATTATACTAAAATTTATTTTATTGTTTCATATCATTGAAAATTAAACTTATATTTAAATATACACACGTACAAAATAAAAATAAAAAACAAAAAAAACTTACCACTCAAAATGATAGACACCCTTTTGAAAACTATTTTGAAGATAAAATGATCACATCAATGTAGTAGTCGATCACTTTAAGCCACATCACCCACCTCCTTTTGCTCTTATAAAAACAATTAAGAATCTAAATGAGAAACGATAAAATACATTAGGAGAGAATATATCATTATTTTATTGTCTAAAATCCTGTATTTATAAAATTTAAATACATGATAATCAAGTTCTGATAAATAGAAAAAGAAAGAAATTGCTACATAGATCCAACAACCGGCAAACGTCAACTAATTAGAAAAAATAAGGAAAAGTGTATTAATTTATTAGAATAGAATTAAATAAATGGTCGATAGTTAAGTAAACATATGACAGACAACGAAAGCACATAATGAACAGAGAAGGCATGGGTAGTGTTTCATTTCAATGACAAAGTCACTTCAATTCATAATCAAATATAATATATAATTAACCCAATAATCCATAAAATGATAAATAGAGGGACCCTTCAAGCTTAGCGTTTTTTTGTTCAACTTGATCGATTTGATTGACAACAAACTTATTTTTTCATTAAAAAAATCTAACTGTTAATATTGATTTTTTAATTTAGTGTCCATGATGAACTTAATAAGACAAGTTAATGCCGACATGTATATATATTTTAGTTGAAGAAAATTAATATGAGAAAATAAGATTATTTTATAGTGTTCCTTAACAAATACAATGAGAAGAGTAGTTTAGAATGAGAATGATCTATTTATGGACTTTGGACATTTAATTATCTCTTAATTAATCGAACATATATAACTATTTATCATCGATTTCTAAGTGCAAGTTAGAGTTCTTGCTTTCGACTTTCGATTAACTATAACAGGGATGAATATACAAAGTAAATAATGTTTCAATCATCTTTCAAATAATAAAAATAAAAGAGAGGTATTAGTTAAAGCAATTTTAGACTTTATTATGTAATTGCTCTTTGTTAACTTTTTGTTTGTTTTTATAATCGTTAAAAAAAAATTAGTTAAGGTATTTTTATTTTTGTAAGGTACATCATTTCCTTTGGTCATCATAAGCCGAAAAATGTGTCAATGAGTGCACACCTCTCCCTCTCACAATACGGGTCTCTGTATACACACATAGGAGTGCAATCACTATAAGCCGAAAACAAACTTAATTAGCTCGGTATGTGACAATGATATCGCAATAGGTAGGATTAGTTATCTCTAAATTGTTATTTTCTTAAATTGGTGTAGGCTTTTAATCAGATATCTTAATCTTAAAGTGTACAATATTATTTTACTTTTGTGGATGTCATATATATAATTGCACCCTCCGATGGATTGCTACATTTATGAGAAGGTTTGACCAGTGAAGTACGTAGTTTTTATGGTCGCTGTTCTTTGTCTAATTAATTGACAAATTCAGTTATATATGTAGTAGGTTTGGTCATTTAATTTTGCTTTGTAAGAATATAGGCTTCTAGCCTACCACTATACACAAACACACACACACACATATATATATATCAAGTTGCACGGTCTTGATTTCCGGTGATCATGTATATGTAGTAAAAGTTATAACTTTTTTCATGTAAGTAAGGTAAAGCGATTGCTTTCTTTAGTTTGCCAAAATAGTTCTATTAGATTCGGTATATTAAATCAAGTCAAACAATGGTAAAAGGAGTATCAATATTGAAGCAGAGGAAACAAATATTTTTCATAAGATTGCTAAAGTTCTGACAATTTAGACCCACATAGAAAGCAATATAAGACTGCCATATACAATGAACCAACACAGAAAGGTGACACCAACAGTAACCAACTGTAGCATAATTAGTTCAACTTATAAAAAATGAAAAATAAACATGGATGTACTAGCTATCTTCTACAAACATATTAAATAAAAATTCCATCTTTTTCAACTGTAAATATGCGCTCATAAATCATTAGGTTCTTCAGTTCTCCGTCACTAATCTCCGCCAACTCATATCTCAACCCTCGATTCTTGATAATAATCATTAAATGCTACATTTTAATTTTCTTAGGATGTTCACATGAAATTTGATTTAGTCGATGACGATGGAATAAATCTCCATGAATGCATTATAACTTCATACACTGAAACAAGTAGAAAGAAATACAGTTAGTATCTAATTTTACACTTACGTATGATCATAAACTTACGAGATAACATATGTGCTCATAACCAAAAAGAGCGTATATTTTTTACCCTCTAAGATACTTACATATACATATTTACTCAGTTATTTATAATTAGATTAGATGCTTGCAGTTAACAGACATAAAAGACTTAATAAATACTGTATAAATGTAGTATTATCGATAATAATATATATTTACCATGATTAATGAAAAGAAGTCAAGTTATTGCTGAGATTGAAACGATTGTCAAGTTTTAGTCTTTGTTCATCAACATCCCATAATTGCTGTCCATTTCCCTGCATAATAAATTAATAATTAAATATATGTTTTTAGAATATTTTTTTCTCCTGAATATTTGCTGTTTAATTGTGACCTTTCATGAGTTGAAAAGATACCTGGGATAGAATATTATCTGGCATATGTGATTGTTGAAACAACAGTGAATTAGTTGATGAACCATCAATCAGCTGTGGCAGGTGGTGGTAGTTATCCGTCGCCGGAGTAAAGGTGGCAGCTCCGCCGTGAGGACTACATTGTTGTACACTTGGCATGATTGGGAGGACCATGCTGCTCATATTCTGGACATATTTTATTACACCATGCACTTTTAATATTTCTTTAAATCTAAATAAAGTAATCCCATAAAATCTCATATACTTAATTATTATATTGCTGTAAAATAATAATAATAATAATAATAATAATAATAATAATAATTACCTCATCAGGTTTAAGTATGAATGTATCCAAATCCACTCCAAAATCATATAACATGGGATTTACGGAAGCAAGCTTCAAGGAAAGAAACTGAAATTTTTTTCATGAAATGGTTAGCAAACTAGGTTTATTTAGTTTATTTACTTTCATTTATTAAAAATATAGTTAAATAATACTAACTGTAATAAATAATACTCGTATTGAATAACATATAAATACCTCAACTTGATTTTGTAGGGACTGTACATAATTAATAATTTCATCCAACATAAGGGCCTTTCCGGTTACCTGCATATCAATCCATGCCACATGAAATTGTCAGACAAAAAATAATACATATTCCATTTTAATCAAACTAAGTCATTTTTTTGAAATAAATAGATAAATAAGAATGACAGAAGTAAGCAAGAAAACTTCACCTTGTCACAACCTGGAACTATAGCTTGCAACAGCTTCATCCTTTCACTTATTTTCTCTCTCCTTACCTAAAAATTTTATAAATAATATTCAGTTGATTAATAAGCATTTTCATGCATGTAATTATTCAAAAAAAAAAGGAGTGGGATAATTGGAAATTGAGGTTTGAAAGTGTAGAAGAAAGTGTACCCTTTCAGCAAGGCTATGGCTATCAGTAGCTTGGCCTCTTCTTGCTCTAACATGAATATACCCAAGTGCTTCTTCTTCAACTGATGAACATTTTTTTGTATTTTTTTTCTTTTTATCCTCTTGATAATCATTGCTTTTCTTTGGCTTCTTCATTCTGTTGCTTGTATCCTTCAAAATTACCATATCAAATTTTAATTTTTAAAATTTGAAACACTATATATACAACTATCTAGAGAGAGTAATAATATATTGGATGCGTACTGTTACACGTTAAACCACGTTCAATTTCTATTTATGGATTGTAATTCTAAAATCACACATGGTCTAATGTGTAACACTTGGGTACGCTAGCAGCATTAATCATTTAACCTGATAAATTATAAATGAATAATAGTATTAAGTGAGTTATTACTTTAGATTGAGCATGATTCAATGAAGACATTTGTTTGTCCTTCCTTTTCTTTGCTAACAGCTCATTACCACTTTCAAGTCTCTGATCATCAAGAACCATTGACATTGAAGAAGCTGGACTAATTTGATCATGATGATTATTATGGAAAGCTTGATGATGAAGTTGGTGAAATTGAGGGTAATAGGTGGTGGTGGTGGTGGTGGTTGTGGCCGTATTAGGGTTTGAAAAGAAAACACTTTGATCAAGAAGAAATGAGTGGTGCTGTTGGTTTGAAAAGGCAGACATTTTTTGGAACTTGAATTAGGGTTTTTGTAGTTTATAAGTTGGAACTAAAAGATGTAAGATTTTATGATTACAAGAATGGAAAGTAAGTTGGAAAAGAAAATGTGGGTCTATTTATGATCTTGGAGTTCAGGTATATATAAACAATAGGAAAGAGAAAATTGATGAATAATAAATTTGATAAGTGCCAAAAATTGCCCACTAGATGTCTAACTTTATAAATTAGAATTATGTTCAAAATTTAAAAAATAAATAAATAAAATGACTCATTAAGATTTAAGTATTTGATGGCTGTGTTAAGTTTGTCTTTTTCTTATACTTCATTGTTAGTAGATATCAACATGTTCCTTATCGTATGTTTGTGTTCAAATCTATGCTAGCTTGGATGTACTATTGTTTTCTATATAATAATAAACTTACGATCGAGTATGAATAATGTGTGTACACGAATATAAGTCCTTTAATAAATTATTGCCTTAAACGTTAGACTTAATTAAGGGCTCAAATTTTCAGTCAATTTACTAAAACTATGTAAAATGTTATGGTGATATGACCCGATAATTATATTGAATTTTCGTATCAAATCTAGCTACAAACAGGGACTGTTTTTTCTCTCTGGCTAAAACTATATATGTCTTTTTGGTTTGGATATGTGAAGCTTGAAAAGCATGTCTGTGAGAGAGAGAGGTTCATAGAGAAGCAAGAGCATAATTTTTTATTTTTATTTTTGGCGAAAAGAAGATTTTATTGATTAGGATCAAAATGATCCAATTGAGTTACACATTGAAGGGTTGCAAGACCCAACCCAAACTACAACGTTGAACTTACAAATGCTACCCTTACATCATTGAAACTGCTACATTGGACTAGTAAATACTACCATAACTACATTGGAATTACTACATTGATACAAAACAATTGAACTTGAAAACCATAAGTAAACCACCCTTGGTACAACCAAATCGAGCATGTGACCTTCTGCTGAGCTTACAATTGATGGCAGGAGCATAGATCATGAAGACGGTTAAACAAAACTTCCAAACAACCCGATAACATAAAATTGGATTTCCAACCCAACTAAACACTTACACCACAATAAAAGGGCGAACACCCAAAACAGAAAGACATTAAAATATCAGACTCACGAAACCCAAACCTCAAAAAGCCAAGTCAAGTTAGAACCTACTATGATGGAGATGGGAGACTACTTGACCATCCGAGTCATTTGAAGTCAACATAGAGGACAACCGTACTGACCAACAAGGACAGCTCCAAGTCAAGAGCATCTTTTATGCTGAGATATGTAGCTATGTTGTAGTATAATTTTTCTTTATAAAATGTTGATATCTAACTAAGCTGTTTTTTTTCATATGTGACCACAATATGTGAAATATAATGTTGAGTATACACTTCAAATTGTCCTAGCGGTATACACTTCAAATTAATGTGGTCATGCTCACAAATCCTTCTGCCCAGAACTAATATATGGTGCTAACTTCAAGTTGCAGACTATGGGGATCGATTAAACGCGAGCCCACTACAGATCCTTGATCTTTCATGCACTAAGATACTCTTAAGGGTGTGTTTGTTTCACCAAATATTTTCGATGAAACTGAAATTTATTAAATGAATTTGAACCTTAAAGAACATGAATTTCATTGAGTGAGATCAGATGATAAAAAGAATGGAGAATTTACTATATATATTGTCTTAAACTTTTAATCACATTTAAAGACGTTTATTCCTAACTAAAGTGAACGAGGTCCTATGATAAATAGAAGACTGTTTTCTTGCATGTATTAATACGAAATTTTGAGCGTTCGAGCTACATAAACGTACCTCTAGACATATTAACTAAATCCAAACACGATCACGATCACGATCACGTCCCCTACCCCTTACGATAAAGAACAGTGACTACGCTATTAAATATATTTTTCACTTCTGAAAATAAAGAAAATAAGATATGGTGAATGAATAGATTTTCTATTACATGTAGTTCTACAACTTTATATATAGTAAGGTTTTATGTTCTTCATATGCAATATTTGAACCGAATGATATGGTATTGAGTTAGATCAATGTGAGAACAAAAGAAAAATATGTGTGAGTTACCAATAATGTACTATCACTTATGGCGCGTACGATTGACAGAAAGAACACTTCATTGAGTAGTTAACTACTCGTATTATAAAAAAGTTGAAGAAAAAGAAAAAGAAAAAGAATATATATATTATTTTGGGTGAAAAAGCTTGAAACATTGTAGAAAATTTGTTCACTGAACGAATGTAATAAAAGTGAAAAATTGTTGTGTTTTCTTATTTATTTATAATTTATAATTTAATTTATAATTTATAATTTTGGTAAAACATGAATTCTTTTTGTAATAAAGAAATCTATAGGGTGGTGGCCACAAAAATGGAAAGCGGTCGTAGCTAGCGCCTACCAGTCGAATGGAACTATGGAAGCATTGAATTGAATAATAATCTGACAAAAGCTATTAATGGGCTTAATTATCTTTTAATGTCTTACCAGAGAATCAATTGGGCCCAACCTATACTACACAACTAGCTTCAACCTCCCAAAATTTGCTTACCCGGCCCACTACCGTATCTTTCGGTTACTAACTTAGTATCCACGTATACCTCTTTTTTTTTTCTTCTTTTCTTTTTTAAATTTCAAAATTTAATTTTACTACCTAAATATTTTATCGGACCCGAAATACACGGAAATGTATATGTACAATTGATAGTCTATATTTTATAAATGCCGAAATCAAAAGTATTAAAAGCATCAAATTGCAAATAGGTTATACACCTCTTGCTTCATATACTTTTTTTATATAGTGGATACAACAAAAATGTTGTGTCTTAAATAGAACCTAATGAAAGGGAGACAAGGACATCATATACTTGCACGTAACGTTCATAATTGCTCGTTAGATTAAGGGTGAAGTCGAAAAGAGTAGATGATTTTCTTATAAGAGTGAGGTTGATGGTGTTATAGGGACACAAGGACGAAAGAGGTGCGAAGGAGAGGTACAATGGTGTATTGCATAGATCTGCTCGACCTCCGGTATGTTGTAGATGATGGTGTATGTATTATTGTTTAGTTAATAACGTGTGGTATAAGTTTTGCAACACCAATTTTGATTAGTATTACAGATCTTATTTTTGGTCAATTAGTTTATATAAAAAACATGAGACAAAATGTGTTATATGAAAAAATGCCCTCCCTTTTCAAAATTGAAGATGATAAAAAGAATAATTCGATATGCAATACATATTATATCCCTTTATTAAGTTGTAAAATAGAAAAATGACACTCTTTTTAAAAGGTACGGTAAGTCTTTGATATTTTAATTGGAATTTGTAACACTCTAATCTTGTTAGATGTGCACTTTTTGTTATTTGTGAATCTGTAACACCATATTTACATGACTCGACTTTTAAAAAAAAGTACAAGTGACTTTAATGAAAACATTTAAATAATTGTAAAAATATTTACGTATAATCTATTTATTATTTTATTATTAAATTCAAAAATAAAAGACACTTGACATAAATTGGTCGAAACTCTAGATCTCCTACACAATAATAGGGACCTAGTGAGGCCATGAATTGAAGGCAATTATGGCTTAGCTCATAATAAATATATTGTAATTAATATCGTAATGGAATTTCAGATATATTATATATGGCCCGTTGACCCTCGCTACCTAGCGATGATCAGACTAAGTGTCCACTTCAAAGTTATCGATTGATTCTATAACTAATTTAAAAGATCGTGTAGATCTCTATTACAGCAAAATCACCATTATATATTCTTGTAAATAGAGATTATAAAAATAAATAAAATGTAGTTTCAAGAAAATATAAACTATTTTCCGTTCGATGTTCAATTAGCGTTTGACTGCTGTCACATATTTTTAACTCTGTTCAATCTTATATCGTTATCAATCAATTGAATTTTCTGCCTCAGCCTGTTTATTTCATAAAATAATATATTTTAATATATTCTTTATTATTCTTATATAGTATAGGAAAGGAAGTACCAAGTTAAAAAGAATCTATTCATTTCTAGTAATGAAGAATATAATATATTTATATTTATATAACAAAATATATAAATCGTTTACATAGTACAATTGTTAATGCCCACAAAGTCATTTTTCACAACACGCTAGTCTCATTTCGTTAAACTTGCGCTTTAATTCTGGATATGAAAAGAAAAACAATGATTAATTTAATACATAGTCTCATTAAACGTTTATGCTAACGTTTACGCTAGGCAAAAAATCTATATGGGAATGGTGGATTAGGAATTTAAGTTGTGTTTAATACAATAATCTCATAATATAAAAATATAAAACACGTTAACTTGAGAAGAGTCTATCACTCGATTACACATATTAATTTCATGTGATTCCATAATTAATACATAAAATAAACAACAATAATCGATAAGCAATATTCAAATTAAGCTTTAAATTAATGATCTTACGATGTCATAATAAAAAAGTCTGTCACTCAATTGTTTATATTCCCGTATTTTCATTCCTAATCATATAATATAATATGATTCTTTTTAGCGTGAATATATATATATATATCATAATTGTTTTTCCAAGTTTACATATAACTTGAAAATAAAAATTCAAAAAGCATATGTTCAGATCTAAATTAATCACTTCACTGTCGTTTATAAACAGCGATATGATACCTTAATAATTTGATACGTCAATCTCTTCAATGTACCTTCATCTACCCACGTCACTCATCCACATCGCTTTCATCACTCTGCCACGCGTATTTTCACCATAGCAACACAAAATCACCCAGCAATTACCCCAATTTAGTTAGGGTATTGATATTTTTATTCTTTTTTTATAAACACATCAAACATGTATATTATTTGTCTACTTGTCTACGTAATATAAATTTTTAATACATAATTCTAATAAATTTATCAAAAATAATAGTGAAAATATCATCACTCGTTAAGTTATTTTATTACTTTTCAATACTACTATAAACTGAACATGAAGGGAAGGATACACTTTAAAATATGCATGCATGTACACGATACATTTTAATATACAAATGGCTTTTACTTTTTTATACTTTTTACTCCATGTGATATTTTTTTATTTTAAATTCTTATAAAATTTTTAACTATAAAAATTAATATTTAAAAATTAAAAGATCATAAATCACATTTATGTCTATTTCAATAATATATAAATATATAAATTAAAAATTAAATCAATCTATACTTCATTGTTTCTTTTAGTTTATACGCCTCATAATTATCTTTATTTGAAATATAAAAATAAATTATAATTAATATATAATTATTGTAATAACATAAAGTATAAATAAAATTGAAATAAAAATTTATACTTATTATCATTAAAACAATTATTATTATTTATTATTATTATATTTCTATTTATAACTGTCGTATTCTGCGAGATTCGATTATAAATTATAATAGTGACGGTGATGTCGTGATGAAGTCTAGGAATCAGTTGACTCGGTGACTAGCTAACTTTTTATTTTCTTTACATTTTTAAAGATCGAGTAAAAAACGTGACATCATAGTTATTATTTATTATATAACAATATATTGTTGTGGTGTCTAAAGATTTCAAAAATAAATCTGTAAACCAGAAAAGCATTTTTAATGTAAAAAAGAAAAAAGCTTATTTTGATTGTTTTCATGGTACGTAGTATGAGACTATGATTTTTTAATCTTGTAATCTAATCAAATAATATATATACGCCGAAGCAGAGTTGCTAATCGTTTATCGTTTGTCACTTGTTATTGACATCCGAGCTTTCATAGATGTGGGCAATGTGTAATTGGCATATGTACCCGCAGTTAGGGGTGAGCGAAAAAACTGAAAAATCAAATGGTAATTGAAATAATCGAAATAACTGACCAAAAAAAAAGATATCAAAGTTAAAACAAACGATTTAATTTTCAATAATGTAATAATCGAAATATTTCGATTCAATTCGGGTTATACATAAAAATCGAACCGAACAAATATTTTTCAATTATTAAAAATATTTATTTACATTTTTATATATATTATTTTTAATATTACTCTAAGTCGTTAAGTCTATAAGACAGTTAAATAGTAATTACATGTTTTATTTTATTATATGTAAAATAGATATATATTATATTATAATACTCTATGACTCTCATCAACTCTTCAAACATCGATAGATGATGCTCCATTAATCCATTCAATCCACAGTTCCTTCTTAACCAACAAAACTATAATCATTAGTCCAATCACATTCGTAATTCCTTCTTAACCAACTAAACCATAACCATTAGTCCATCTACATAGTAATTAGTGATGTTATAGAGTTAATAGTGGGAGTCTATAAGATAATGAGATAATTCATTTGTTATTTATAAAATAAATAGCTAAATACATAAGATCATAAATTCTTTCAATTAAACAAGTAGAATTGTAGGATAACATACTTATTTTATTCTATATAACAAAAGAATTATACAAATTATACTTACTTTGACTATCAACGTTGAAATAGTCACTACTATGTTTATAATAAACATTAGTTTAAATATGACACTTATTTATCAACGGTCTACATCATAGCTCAAAAAATTATTCAATGATTGTATTTTGAAGGTTGTAATAGTTATAATCAACAACGGATCAATTATATATCATGGATCTATATTTAAGATATATATTATTATTGTTTTAATGAGTCAATTGTACATTACAATTTATAAAAACGCACATGACAAATTATCACCTTCTGTTATATTACTTGAACCATACAAATTAAATTGAATTATAATGTGACGATAAAATTTTACTTTTTATAAATATATCTCGGGTATTTAAAAATCTATGTGTAATCTTGCGAATCAGTGAGTTATAATATAGTATTTGTTTCACATAAGATGAATACTATAATGTTTGTGGATCTTATAAACATGCTAAAAGATATAAACAAAACAAACTACACAAAAGAATTAGAAAAATTAAAATTGGCTTAAAAGTTTTATTTTGATCAAAGTTTAGAAGTAGGTTATTAACCGAAAATAACCGATAAAAACCTAATCGAAACTGAAAAACTGAATCGTAGAGAAACCGAACAGTTTTGATTATTAAAAAATCGAAATACCCAATTCGATTAAATTTTTACCAAAAATCGAACCGTGAACACCCCTACTCGGAGTCAGGGGTGAACCTATAGCATACATGGGTGGGTCAATGAATTACCAATGGACTTCTCTCAAAATTCAATTCGAATCCACCTTGGACTTGATATTTTTTGAAAGTAAATAAGCCCGTTGAATTACTTGATAAATGAATTTCAATTCTTTCAAATTGAAATTCACATGATTTTCAGTTTCTTTTCCATTATGAAATTGGCGACTTAGGGGTGTTTGTGATTATTAATTTTAAACACTTATATGTTTAAAAAATAAGTAGATGTTCCTTTACTTATTTATTTTTTAAGTGTTTATTCTTTTATAAATAGATAGATAAACGGTTTTCTAAAAGGTTTTTGATCTGCTTTTCTGCTTTCAAAATAAGCAAATTAATCATTGATTGATCAGACAACATACCTTCCCCAACTATAGTTTGCGATTGTCGGTTGTCAACGTCACTTGTTCTCACTTGTATGTTTTATTTGTTAAAATTTGGTGAATGATGAATGTTAATAGAAGAAGCTAAATCACTAATCATATAATATTGTAGTCTAGGATATTAGGCAGTAGACTGTAAATAGAATTATAAACGTGTGTTGATTTCATTAAACAATATTATAATTGTACACTTGTTAAGTTCATCTAGAATTCCTAATTTATTTTGAGTTTGTGACTAAAATATTACATATTTTTTGGTTGAAAAGTTTGAATTACTGATTGTAACAATTACGTTTGTTTCGGATGTAATTGGAAGTGTTATTTCCAAATATTGTAGGAAATAGTTCATATAGATGATGTTCACCGAGATGAAAAATTAAGTCATTTAAAGGGTATGGGACCTTGCCAAGATTATGGTAGAAACAAAAAGGGATATGATTTATTCGAAAGTATATCTTCTCTTGAAACTAGCTTTAATCTTGTTTGTTGCTAGTGCGTTTTTCACAATTAAGTTTATAAATAGTAATTTTCGAAACAAACTCAGTGATGAATTTATGAATGACTGTTTAATATCGTATATTGAGAAAGATGTTTTAGATGGTATTAATAAATAGTCTCTTATGAACTATTTTCAACGTATGAAACCTCGTTGAGGAGATTTGTATTAAATCAAGCTCTTAATACTATCGTTAAATTTATATTCTATACTCTATATTAATGATCCAGCTCCTTTGGCATGTGCAAACATTTATTTTGCCAATTTAGTATATTCATATTTTCATGGATCCACCTTAATTTGAATTCTAAATTCACTAACGCTTACAACTTCTGCTACTAAATTTGCCAATGCTTACAACTTCTACGATAAGCAAGTAATGGGAAATTTGTACTCATAGGTTTGGTTGATATATATTCAGAGAAACAAGTTTAAGCTATAAGTAGCGGCGAATCCATGATTAGTTAATAGTGATGTAGTATCCATTTTTATAATGGGCGGGACTTGCAACAAAACATAACTTTATGCAAATATTTTTACACTTCTGCAAACCAAATAATTAAGCTATACAAACTAAATGGACATGTAGATTGTAATTAAGACTACCTCTACCTGTAAACTAGCTCTGTCTTGTATATATGTTTTATCGATCACATCAACTTGTTTGAAACAAAATAACATATATACTTATAAAGGTTATTACGTACACTTATGTAGTCTTTTAAAGCAATAAAAATATACTGTTATTTTGAACGCGCGCACGAAATTATATCAGGGAAAATAAAAACACAAAAGAAGAAGAAGATTTAAATGGTCAAGTACGAACATAATTAACATGGTTAAACCACAAAAACACCTGCCGACGGGTACTGGTCACCGGTCTATCCCAAATGACCCTTTTTACATTTTATTTAATTCATCTAATTAAATTTTGTTAGGTGTCTTCTCATCCAATTATAACTTTCTCACGTTTTAATTTTCGTGGGACCCCCAATATTTTCATTTTGAGTTCATCCTCATGTTACTACAGTTCATGTATGCATGCAGTGCCTGTTGATATCTCAAATCACTGACTACACACGTACAATGTATATATGTATTAGTGTATAATTCATTAAAATTAAAATCATAAGAAAACCCTGAGAAGTAGTTAGTAGTATTATCCTTTGGATAAAGAATTAACAAAGGCAAGAAATGACATGGTGATACGTAATCATTATATACAAATGATCATGTAACACAATTTTTATACATTATAACTTGCATAACTAAGAGCATGTCTACCGTTAGTATTATTTGTATCTTTCTGTAATAAAATAGTGTAAAAGTATAAAAAACACTGAGACTACAGTGTTTAACACTAAATGTTGCACTATGTTATGGAAATAGCAAATAGTGTTTAATAATGTATTAATTTATTTAATACAATTTTTATACATTGCATCGATTATTATGATACTTCTTAAAATAATTTAATGGTTATATAATTTTTTTTAATATTATGTTGTTGAACTGGGTATTTTAAATCAATTAAAAAAATTTAATATACAAATTTAGTGCAACATATTAGAGTAATTCTTTTTTTTTTTTATTATAAACATATCTAAAAGATTATCTTTTTCAATAAAATAATACAATTTAATGTAATAATATAGTGTATATATTGGAGATCTGAGGACCATGTTATTTTATGTGATTATGATTCTAGTTAAAGATGTGATTCCTGCATACGGTTCTCATTTGATGCAATAATTATATTTATGTATAAAACTGAAAATCGAAAATTAATCGTACTAAATCAATTGAGTTTGAAGCGGGTAAAAATGGATTATGTACGTGCCACTAGCTTATTCAAAACAAGTAGGAAGGTTAAAAAAAAAGCAGAACAAGATTTTGAATGAAATTGATGTTTGAGATGCGCTGAAAGATTGTAACTAAATGTGATTTCTTATAGTTTCAAAACCTATAAGTACTGCAGACATTTGATTGTCATGTACTTCGTCTTTTTTATATTTCCCTAATTACCTAGAACATATAAAAAAATTTGTTTTCTGATTTGAATGAGATATGAAACCTTAGCTCCATACAAATTCACACATTACTTTTGTAAGTTTAGGGGTTTTGTTCGAGTCAAATTCGGACGTAGTAGTTTTGGTCAAGCTAGAAACAAACTTTTAGATTAGCTTGCAATGAACAATTTCGACAAACTTTTCGGGTAAGAGGTTCATCCTTCGTACTATTGTTTCGGTTGTAGTACTCTAGAAGACAGACAATAAAACTGTTTTAAGGGAAACCATGTTATATTAATTCAGGTCTCAACTCATCATTCGATGAATATCATATATTTGTAAATTAAGTTCTACTCATTATTATATATCAATTTTGTTTTATTTCTTCTTAGTAATTGAACTAAAATTACTTTTGTATAATACGATTTGTAATTATTGTATCTTACTATGATTTTTTGTATGGAGGCAAGCCTTAGACCGTTGCTTGATGCTGAAAAACGTCATAGGTTGGTGCAGATTGCTCGACTTTTAAAAAAGATTACCGACTTTTCATCTTTTCAGGTACGATGAAATTATATTCGAGTAGAAGACAATTATCTTTACTTTTGTTCCAAACCTACCTCATTTAATTTATGACACTAGTCATGCAAGGTTATGAGTATATAATACATCGTCTAAATTGATAACTACCAAATCCGGTTTTAGGCTACCCCAAAATCATATCATAAATATAATTCAAAATTCTAAAAACCTAGGCAGTTTATGTTCAACATCTTTTGTTTTAATTGTATGAAGCGCGAACTAAACACTGGCTAATGAACGCGTGCACAAATATAGATATACATACGTATATACATATATATATATATATATATATAGGGGAGGGATTAAGAGGGAAGTAAAAAAATTAGGGAATGAGGGAAGCAAATCTCAACCCTTTATTTCATCATAAATGAATCTTGTTAACATTCATTTGTGATGAATGTTAATCAAAATTTAACATTCATCACAAATGAATGTTAAAAACGTTTTTTATGAAAAAATCAAGGGCTAAGATTTACTTCCCTCCTTCCCCAAAATTTGAAACTTCCCTATGGATCCTTTCCCCCATATATATATATATATATCCATATTTATGAAAAATTAAAAGTAGAAACATGTTTTAAATATCAGTCTGAACATGTAAAGGTTTCCATGTCAAATTCGTGTGAGTTCGAATAGGTCTAGAGTTCGAATACGTTTGTGTTGGTGATTGATACGTTGAATTTTGGACATAAAAAGGTTCCATGTTATTGCGTTTCAGATGACTTATCCAGTTTTGCGCCTTCAATTCATCATATGACTGGTTTATGGATTTTACTTGACGCTTAATCAACTAGTAAGTTATTGCTTAATCAACTAGTAATTTGAAAATGATGATTAGATGGCTGATTTGACAATGACTATGCGTTTATATAATTTAATTTGCCACATATTTCATATACTTGATATCCAGATTGGAGTAATTTCATCTTCTCCGATTATATAATAATTTCCGGCATTTTTTCAGTGCCAACTGTTTTTTCCGACGAACTTATTGTTAAACTAATTTGTTTTCATGAAGGTAAATTCAAACAAGATGCACTATTTTGAAATTAAAATAATATACTATCACATGAAATGTTCATGTAATTACTAGTTTTCTTGTTGGTGAAATCAAACCAATGGACAACACAATACATACATTCGATCATCAAAACAATGAATAAAATACCCATCAATAGTGACCTCTCTTCCACCACTCTTGAACAGCATCCAGATCTTCATTTTCAAATTCCAGCACCCACTAATTCATCAATCACTTGACCGTCAATGTCGAAAACTACGAACCATTGTAGATACGTGCTCTCAAACACTCTACCGTTGCGTTTTTAGATATTGTACGTATCCGTCGGAGCAAATTTTCCGAAAAACACAACAATGAAACTCTCAAAATGAAGCGAAATCTCCATATAAAAATCACGCATTCATCGGAGTACCGCAACTAGCCTCAGCAGACGAAAGCGCCATTTCAATCATTTCAGAGTGGATTCGGGTCGGTCAGATAATCTGGGTAAAGAGGAAAAGTACACGTGAAAGTGTGGTGTGATCACCGATTTCAACGGCGTAGTCAGATGGGGATGAAGAATTAGATATTCCGATTGCAACGGCGTAAAGAGAAAAGGATACGTGAAAGTGAGGATGACAAGGATGATTTTTATTTGTTTTCTTTTTTAAATAATAAAAGATAAATGATAGAGTTAAAAAAAAGGTATAACACATAGCTGACAAAATATAATAACTCTTATTTTGTTAGTGTTGTTATGTTAAAATAGCATAAAGTTATTATAGTTAGTAAAATAACTTATAGCAAATCTTATTATACTTACATATTTCTCATGATAAGCTATGTAAATTTCTGACGAATTTACGCAAATTTATGATCGTAGACAAAGAAGCTGAACTTTAGCCAATTTTTTATCACGAATTGCCAAGTAATTCGCGACTAACAAAATCAGTTGGAAGAGGATGATACAAAACTGAACTCCGATTATCTTTCAACGGGTTTGTTAAAATCAAATCTATAAACTTATGAAGATAAATACATTAAAGGTAGTATATAATATTTGTCGCTAATTCATGGGAAAATTATACACATTTAATAGTTTCATCAAATTTATAGTGGCCAAGTTCATTGCGTTGAAAATCCGTAAAAATATTTCAAAGATAAAAAGATAATGAAGCAGTTAAAAAGTTTAAGATAATTGAATTGTTACGCACTAGGGTTTAGTACTAATTCTGGAAAAGTTTCTCCAAAATTAAGGTTTATATGCTTCTAATTAACAAGAAGAGTGTAGCTAGTAAATGAACAAATTAAATGAAATGGCCGGAGAAAAGATAAGGAAACAAGTGACTACTCACTTTAAATTTGTGATTGTTTGATAATTCTTTATATGGATAAAATACTATTATCACATCACATGTTTTATATAAGGATCATTTATCAAGTATGAATATATCCTCTCCTTTTTTAATACTTGAATATAGAATAGATATAGATATAGATATATACAGATTTCTACCATAACTCTTAATCGTTCACCAGTCATGACTGGCAGTCACCGGCTCACCGCATATATTATACTCCAAATGTATGGTCAGTTGAAATAAAAAAGAACAAAATGCAGTTGATTATCATTATCATTTTAAAATAGGCGTGTATGAACTATGATATATTTTGTAAAATTATATATGAACCAACATTTTGTGATGCTAACGAAAAGAACAAAATGACGACATAAGTTTAAATGCATGAATCATTCATTTTGAACATATGCACAATTACACATCTTCCCAATGGCAAAAATACTTTTCTTCTTAGAAACGTTCGCTTTATCCGCGTACATAAAGAGTATAACAAGTTTTATCGACCCTAACTAACTTGGACAAGACACAGCAATTCATTCAATTTAACATTATATGAAATTTCCATATATAACCATCATACTCAAATGTCATCCTTGTTTTCTCCCTCGACGAGTTGATACATGCTATCCAACTTTACGCGTGATTATGCTACACATAAAATAAAATAAAATGTCGACGGGAGAGAAAAAAAATCTTTTAAGATTTATGTTTTGATAATCAAAATTCGTAGTTCAAAAGATGCCAAAAGTTTATGTACAAATCAATATCATGGGGCTATTGTTATTTAACGTGTAGCTTTCTATGTATCACATGAAATGACAATTCATTCCGAGTTGGTACAACCAATTAAAACCCTAAATTAAACTTGTGAAAAATCAATGTGCCAATTGCCCAATTGTGCTTCAAGTCGACCACGTTCAATTTAGAAGGACGAATGTTTGAATTTGTCAATGAAATTAATATTAATATTAATATAATAATAATATTAGAAAAAGAAAATAGTCCCATAAAAAATGTGAGGGTTAAATCCAACTACCCTAAAAATGTTAAAATGGGAGATGCAACAAGTAAAAAACATAAAAGGTTGTATTGAAAGATAATAAATTGAGGATTGACCAACTCAAATAAGTCTTTAACGATGGGAATATGATGGGCCGGCCCGTTAAACTATTTGTCAATCATTTGATGAGGACTTCCATGATCCATCTATGTTCCTTTAATTAGCTGACGGAAAAATATATGATTTTTTGTTTGTTTGGTTATATAATAAAAGGAAAATGATACATATGCCTAATTAGGCACATAAGTCTAAAAATGTGATTGGTAGATGAGAAAATGATTGGATGAGATTAGGAGAGAGAATGAGTGGAATTCATGTGTCAAAAAATGTATGATTAGATTAAATTAGACATACACCTAATTAGGCAGATATAACATTACTCATAATAAAAACACAAATGTATGTCTAGTTCGTATAATAACGTCAGTGAGTGTTTGATAATCGTTCTTTAACAATGAATGTAAAACTCTTACATTTTTATTACAGTTAACATTCCCAAAATGATAAACACTAAATTCTTGACACATATATACGACTCCCTTTTTATTTCATAAGCGTAATTTATACGGATTTAGTCATTTACGGCCTTTTATTTTATCTTTAATTAGTACTTTACGCCATTTATTTAATTAGTTGATTAGCCTGACTTTTGTTTTAGTCCTTTAGATGTTTGTTAGAATTATTGTTGGGTTCAAGTTCCAATTTATTTAAAACGTGCTTTAAAATAAATTTGTGTACTTTAGTGATCTATTATTATTATTATTATTATTATTATTTTATTTTTATTATTATTATTATTATTATTATTATTATTATTATTATTATTATTATTATTATTATTATTATTCATATAGCTTCATCTTTCAACCAAATGTGAATGAACTCATTTATATAAAATTAAAAACCGTTTATTAAAATCTTGTACCAAAATTATTGATGATTAGATTCCACAATTAGACAAAGTCATGATGGTGCATAGTTTAAATGTTTATCAAAGATGAGTTACAAGGTCACGATAACTATGATATGACTTACGTTCAAAGATATTAGCTATCAACATTATTATTCTTTTAGGTATATTCAAAGGTGGTAATTTGTATAATATCAAACTTATCATACACCACTTAATCATATTTCATAGGTTGTACATTAGGCGATATGATGCATACTTTGGTGCTGTCTAAGATGTATATGCAATAAAAGGTCAATTTTAACAATAAACTTGAACTTTTAAACCTATTAATATGAATCGCTCTAGGCTACGCATCACACAACCAAAAACTCACTTAATATATAATATATAATTAATTAATAATTATAGTTATTATTTTGTTATAGGATTTGCTAAACGTAAGTCTAACGGTTGTGGCCAAGAAACTAACATCCGTAAAAGTCGTCAACTTTCCTAATAAAATCGTCAATCGCTAACTAATTATAGTTAAATATCGAACATAAAAAAGGTGAGACTTTTGATAGTCAATTTTGTTATTTTGCACTTCAAACTGACAAGACTTACATTCTCCCGTGCAGAAAATATATTAAGAGATAATTTATTCATAATAACGAAAACAATCTATGTTCATTTTGAACTTAAAACATAAGTATTTAACATTGTATCAATCAAGAATTTAATATATGTGAAACAATCTATGGTTTTTAATTGAATTTAAAGTTATTTGATTACCTTATTACTTTAGGCTGCTGATGATTTCTCACAATCGAAAACATATTGAAGGGTTGCCTGTGGTTGTTTGTTCTTAGGATTTGATGTTTACCTTGTTGGTGGCTGTGTACGTGATCTTATATTAAAACGCACTCCAAAAGACTTTGATGTATTAACTACAGCAGAATTGAAAGAGGTCAGTTAGTGATTTGGACTTGTTTTGTGCATTGTTGAATAAGATCATTGAATATTTGATTGTGTATTGTATTATACATTTGCTTTAGGAACTCAGTCAATTTTTCGTATCATCATTGCATCATATGTGATGATGTGAATATCTGGGTTGCAGCTATTAATGTCAAAGGATACTTTCATTAATCCTTCACTAATATCTCATTCTTCCGAGTGAACTTTTGTTTCAAGACAGTTTTCTCTTTTTTGTTTTTGAATATTATTGTTATTGTGATTGTATGGTAAAGTTGTAAGGAAATCATAGAAGTTAACTGACCCATCTCTACCAGTGTCGAGATGGCTGAATCTCAAAGAAATAGCCCCATATTTCTTCTGTAATAGTAAAGGCAATGAACAAGAAGAAACTAAGTTTTCCCCATATTCTTCTGTAACTTTGCAGTTAACATAGAGATGCATATTAACTTTTTAAAATACTGTGTTGATTACTGCACAGGTCACAAAAACTTTTTCTTGGTTTGAGATTGTCGGGAAACGGTTTCCAATCTGCCTTGTGCACGTTGGGGATGATGTGGTAGAGGTTTGTCTTTAATAGAAGCTAAATATTGCATCCTGAGAGGATTCGATTCTTGTCTCATTCTGTCATGTATTTTATTACAAACTTGTTGTATGATAATTGAAAGGTGGCAAAATGAGCTCATTGGGTACGTCCGGTAGTGTGCTAAAATGGTCCAAATGAGTCTGAGATGTCCTGCCTATTAGCTTTCGTTTGTTTGAAATTGAACATATATGTCTTGTATTAAATAGGGTTACAAAACTATATTATTTTAATAATCATATAGCTTTTTTAGTGAAGCGATTATAGAGCTTTTGATCATTTGTCAATATTTTGTGCGACTCTCGACCCATTTGACCCAGCTGAGCTATTTCTACCCATTTGACCTCTGGAGAATAAATTACAGCCCAAATTGATCCATTTTTAGGTAAGAAGTTTGATATTCTCATTGTTAATTGAGACATTTACAACTTTGAAGTATAGTTTCTGGGGTCAAGCTTCTCTATCCTTATCAAACTTAAATTTGATTGGTGAATAGGTTTCTAGTTTTCCCACATCAGTAAAGCATCACAGAATGGAGTCTGGTATGGCTTTACAACGGCGTGATGGTTGTGATGAGAAAGATCATAGTCGTTTAAAGAATTGTTTGCAACGAGATATAACAATAAACGGGTTTCTGCTTTGGCCCTGGGAACCTAAAACTTCAATGGCTTTGTTTCCAATATTTCTAGAATTGGTTCACTTCCCTGAATCTTTTTGTTCTAGCTTTCTCTAAATATATTTCGTTCTCTTAAAGGTGCTAACTGTCTTTTGTTGTCCCCATTTTGCAGATTGATGTTTGATCCATATGCAAATACAATTTACGACTATATAGGAGGAATTGAGGATATAAAAAAAGCTAAGGTGTACATTTAAATCTAACAATGTCGTAGGCTCTATACTTCTATCTATACATGCTCGTATTAAAGTGATTTTGGTGTAGGTACGAACTATTCATCCTGCCAATTTCTCATCAGTGGAGGATTGTCGTGAGCTTTTGAATTTTCAATTATTTTATTTTGGGCATAAGTCACTACTTATTATGCATCCTAAAGCTCTTCTAGTGTTGCAGCTCAGATATTACATGCCATTAGAATCGCTGCTCATCTGGGGTTTGGTATAACATATAGCCGAAAAATCAATAGTATTGCTAAAACATGAATTTAGTCGAGTAAGACATTACTACAGTACCATCTCTAAACCCGTAGCCTCTGAATTAGCTAATCATTATCCATGTAAAAAAATTCAAATCATTATTAGAGCTATCAACAATTAAGAACCAAGATGTGATTATAATAATGTACAATAAATACATTTTTACTTACAGCTTCGGTACTCTCACAACATCATGGGCCTAGCATTTATATGTTCTAAACTAGATGTGAAACTACTCTCAAATTTACACTACAACCAGTCCAGTTTTCAAAATTTTATGATATAGTAAGATCAAATTCCTTTTAATGTTTTATTATAATTAATACTACATAATAATGTGTGCAACCTGTGAAAAAGAAGAAATTTGAAGGCGTTTGGCAAGTCCCATGCTGGTCCCATTAACAGTGTTCCGAAGCGTAAGAAGTTCTGAAAGTAAAATTTTATTAGGTTTTATGAGTAGAGAATAGATGAAGTAATCAATTTTGGGAACTTGGTTGTTTGAAATGTAGCAGTTATTATCAAAGTTTGATTAATAATTAGTTTGAGAAGGATTGGCAACAGTTGTCGTTATATTATTAGAGGCAACACGTTTCACATGGATATATGAAACGTTGAAGACTTTGATCAATAATTAGTATAATACAGATTTGGAAACTGTCAATCACATTCAGGAGTGGATGATCAAACTTATCCATTCCTAAGAAAATATTTCGAGAGTCGTCCGAGTTGGTGATACTAACACGACGACACCAGCACCGCCTCTTCCGGTTGGCTATCACGAGTATAACTGTGACGATGTGACCAGGGCAAAAACATATAAACACTAGGCCTAGGATGTTGTGAGAGTACCGAATCTGTAAGTAAAAATATCTTTATTGTAGCATATAATCACATATGGGTTCGTAATTGTTAATTGCTTTTATAATGATTTGAATATTTTTACACGGATATTAGCTAATTCAGAGGCTACGGGTTTACAGGTGGTATTGAGGTAATGTCTTACTCAACTAAATTCTTGTGAAAAATCAATGGTATTGCTAAAACATGAATTTAGTCGAGTAAGACATTACTACAATTTAAAATAAAGTTTATTATAATATAAATATTCAAATACAAAAATTAGAAGGGGTTTTCAACATAAAAGAAGGGGTTACATGCCGCATAAAAAAAAAGATACATTTCGGCCCTTTAGAAAAATTTAGTTAAAAATTTTATACTTAACTTGAAAATAAACTATCTTGACTGATTTTAACATAATGTACATTTTATTTAGTTCTGCATACGGTTGTTGATGTAAAATACAAATAAGACACATATTTGTTATTATAAATATATTTTATAGTGGGAAACATATACATTTGTATTAGAATTGATGGATCGTGTCGTGAATTCTAAAAAGGGTTTATTGATTCATGATGCGTTTAACTTTCACGGTTTTATTTTGTATGGTGTAAACTTTGAAATTTTCTATCGTATGAAGCAAACTTTCAAAAAAATTCTATTGTAAACTTTCCTTTTTTGTAATTGTCAAAAAAAGAAATATTACATATAATAGAGAAGTTTAGAAGATTTACCTTATACAATAGAAAATTTCAAAATTAACCTCATATAATATAAAAACGTGAAAATTAAACGCATTACGAATTAATAAACCTTTCTAAAAAAACCCAAAAGCTAAGGATGTCTTTTTCTGCATCTTCTAATTCACTTTTCTAAATGTATTGACATTACGTTAGTCAAATTTGCTTCCTTTGAGATTCAGATTAAATTTGTTATTACAAGTTCTTAAGTGTATCTTTTATATTTGTTGATGTGTACATAAAACAGTATGTAAAAAGTTTAACATATATAAAATAGTGTTTCTTGAGGCACTGCTCTGGGATTATACTTGGTATTACACTTAACTTTGGTTCAACTTCAATGCATGTATCAACGTCTAGACCGTTCTTTTACTTAACCTTAAAGTAGGAAAATCATTGATAGGTTTAAAACATGGACCTAAAATAAATTTAAAAATGTCTTACGCCATGTGTTATATGTTAAATGAATTAAGTACTTTTATAATTATATAGCAATGCTCTTAGATATGTGTTAGTCATCTTTTACGTTTTAATATGTCTTATTTTCTCATTAAAAATAATAAATAATTATTTCATTGAAGAACTACAATGACTAACGATTAATTTTTTATAATATTCAGATTGGACCGTTTTGAAGGTCTTGGATAAATTCCCTTTTAGTTTTTATAAAAATTAATCAAAATATCGTGATAAGAAATCGAAAAAAAAAAGATGATAAATAAAACACACACACGATAACAGAATTTGATGTTACATATGCCATAATCCACAACAAATTTAGTCTAAGATTTGGGAGAGTTTGAAGTATCTGGTGGTAACATTGGAGATAGTCAAACGAAATTTGTCATTCATAACAAAAATCTGCTTACCACGGGTTTCTTGGAAAAATGCAGTACACCTCAGTACATGGCCAAATGAAGGGGGATGGGCCTATCATCTATACAATATGGTCCGAGTAACAGCAGCTAAACAATTTAGGTAACAAAAAAAATCCCGAATTGCCAGGAAGAATCCCTACGCTAACCTAGTATGGGCATCATAAATCCTCATGCTATTTACTCATCAAAAAGCCAAAGCCTTATTAGTGTGTTTCAGTGTTTCAGTGTTTCAGGATATAGGATCACTTATTTTTATCAGTTTCCAGGGGGTTTGCTTTTCCTTTTGCAGGTAGACGATGCGCACCACCAGTAGTAGGCCTACAAGAAAAAACAAATGTTGTTAACCAACAAACATGCCGAACTTTTCCTTTGCAGAATGTAGGATCTGTAAAATATACATCAAGGGGTGCGAACTTACAGCCCAACGAGAACTTTGAAAGCATCATAGATGCCCCATTGTGCTCCAGTAAGGGTGCCGATCATCAAAATACGAATAGGAAGACCACGAGTAAAAAGACCCAACAAACCTAACTTCTTGACAGCCTGCATCATAGTTGATAAGCTTTCTTATTTTTTGCAAAATATAGAATAATTGTAGATTTTAACCAAATTATGAACATGCATATAGTGTCTCAACAACACAATACTGAGGTGAGAAAATATGCAGATAGAGATGGAGGCATTGATGCAACTCACACTGCCAACAGTAGCCCCTTGGGAATTGTTGAGGATAGAAACCAAATTATCAGCTGGGTGAGAGACGATGGCACAAAGTACACCAGCAACATACCCACCAACAAAGCTCACCCCAAGCTGCACTCGTTTGCTACATTGATCTTTTGGTATGGGGATGACGTGCTTGTACAACATCTCCACGATTGTCTCAAAAGATGCAAACTTCATCATTGTATCTGAAGATATATACATTTTGCCACCAGTTAAACTCCATACCAGTTTGACATAAATGCCAATATACACTACTACCTTCAATTAAAGAACACTATCCCTACATAATACCTAACCTGTGATGCAGTTAGATTAACTATGTCTAAGTGGATCGTGAACCATTTAATCTATCAACTTACACGGAATCTGTCTCCCCCAAAGAGGTCCCAGCCCTTTGTACAGTCTGTAGAAGAATATACAAAAATAAAATTAACAGTCGGAGAGACATATAGGATTGTAGGCAATCAAAAATTAGTCAGAACCTAGGATCCTACCCAGCTGTGCCTTCAGCGTGAATGAACTTTAAGAAGCCATCTGATAAACCCGTGGCAAATCCAGGATTTGTTTGAACACGAACCTTAACGGCCTCGAAAGGGCAAAGGGCGATATCAGCAATAAGTTCTGCAGATGCAGAACCTGCAAGGTAGATCAGTGTTTTGAACTTGGCTGCATTTTCTGGACCAGCAATGTCGGAGTAGGCTTTCTTGAAAAATTCATAAAACCCAAACTTGCAAGCACCCTGTGCGCTGTAACCTAGTAATGTTGGCACCCATCCTGTAAAAAATCCTTTAATTCCTTGTTCCTTCAGTAATGTACCGAAACCAGAAGCAATCGTCTTGTATTTTGCAGGGTTAATCTGAAGATATAAATATACATGAAATCTCTGTTAAGCCACAGGACAAACATAGATACAAATTTAAATTGAAATGGCAAATGCTTCAAAATGATGGAGTTCCTTCTTCAACTATTCCAAGGTTTACAGTGATTTTAACATCCACATATGCATCATAAACATACATTTTGCATAATGCAGTGTCACAGACTTCTAGTTTATGTGATTACTGTCATCTACAAATATGAGGAACAAACAGGAAACACCTAAGTTGCATTATATCACTCTAAAACTTCTCCATTTTAAAGTATCTAACTTTTTAATCTTTTGAGATCTAATTCAGTAAGCAAACAGGCACCATAGAGCATAGATTTGTTTCTTTAATCGCTCTAATACTGAGTTTAGCAAATAGCATTTTACATATGCATAGTTATCATAATAGATAGCTTTCTGTCATCGACCTATCTGCTTGTCAACTAGTATTCAACTGAATTCTCATTTTAAGATTACCACTGACTTTATTTAACTACTCAAATTGCTGTAGCTTTTCTGGCACGCAAATAATTAACAAGCTTCGTTTATAAATATTGTGCTCTAATACGCGGCCAACATCACGCCACAGTACATACATTTCATATATCTACATTCCAAATGCAGATCACAATTTTCAAAATCAAACTAAAATTAAACCTAATAATATTATATAAAAACATCAAGCAATTATAGCTAAACTGACGCGTATTGTAAACCTTACAATTACATTACAGTATTAACATATAGTAACAAAACCGTTAAATGAAATTGAAGCCCTAGGTTATCACCATACAATCAAACATTCATACGAACTATAGATACAGATAGATACATACCTGCATATTGCATTTGATAATATCAAGTGGAGTAACCGCCATATGAGTAAGTCCACAACTAAAAATGCCACCTACACTACACGTTGCGTAATAAGCAGGCGAATAAACCTCCATATTACTTACATCACTTGTAGACGGTGAAAACGACGACAAATTGCGTCGATTCGCAATCAAATGCTCGAATTCTATTAAATGATTCGAAGAAGATGAAGATGAGTAGAGAAACATAGGGATCACCGATTGCTGTGAATAATAATTATCCATTAACAGTTACTGTAATTGTGCTTTTTTGTTTGCGTTTGCTGAAAGCTAAGATATACAATTATAGATACAGAATGTATGTGTGCATTTGAAGCGGTTTTTTCGGATGCGTTGGTTTTCCCTCCCTTCCTCCCCAGGGTTTTATGATTTTGGGGTTTCACATTTCAACTTGGGGTCATCATGTTAATTATTAATTAATACACAGTCATACAGATAGCGATAAAGGAATGTTTGTTGTCATTTTAAAATTAATTAATGGTATTTAATTGTGATTATTATAAGTTAATACACACTCATACGGATAGTGATAAAGGAATGTTTGTTGTCATTTTAAAATTAATGTTATTTAATTGTGATTATCATAAGTTTTAAAGATTTTTCTAGGGGACTATGTATACCACCTCAAATTCCGGGCATATAATTAGTGATAACTATTTTAATAGATGAACAACTATAGAGTGGAAATTTTACTATCTTGAATATAATCTCTATTAAAAGTAACTTAAAGATAAAGTTACTGTATTGGGATGATAAAGATTGACATTTGTGAAGACAAGGTTACAGTAGGCATAAGTTGTGAAATGAATGTGAAGCCGATGCACAAGAAGAATGTGTTTATTCATGCAATGTGTAAAACAATGTGAGGTTACTAATTAAATGGTTTAGTGCACATGCTTATAGTTTTTCGGATGTAACTATTCAGTAGTGATTTATTTCATCTAAAATGAATGTGCATTATACTCTGCAAAGCTTTATATAATATTAATAAATGTTACTTTTCAAACAAAACAAAACAAAACAAAAAAAAAAAAAAAAAAAAAAAAAAAAAAAAAAAGCTACTAAAATCACGGTTTTACATATCAAATTTTTAAGGCCCCAAATTGTTACGATATGTGTTATATATTGGATAGCAATTGAAGTTTATCTTTTTAACTTACAAGAGTATCTAAGAATTTAAGTTAGGTAGTAAGCCTCTTTTAAATGATTTTTTTTACTAAACCCATTTTTATATCTTTAATTTCAAGTGGTTTTGCCAAAAAAAATTATGATGTTTCATGTTTTTCAGTCCATATATTTCATCAGCTATCATCTATGTTGACATGATAAATTCATTTTTTATGTTTTTAGTTTTAAGAGTTACATTCTTCGATTGCTTTTTGCACCTATCATCATGTATCATATTACTTAATAATCATCTTAAAAATAGCTTATGATTTTAAATTTACGCTAACGTTTTAGTTTTTGTTAAGGTTGTTAGTATTTCATACAATTCATCCATTATATAACAAGAAAATCTATGATATAAACATAATTAAAATTATAAGGGTTAATGCATTTAAGGGCAAATGTACTCTTTCAAAGAATTTGATTGAATCATCTAATTATCATCATGATATCGTTAAACTCTTACAATAACAAATAGAACTACTCTCTAAACTTTAACATGCATAAACAATTTATTTTAAAATAAAGCATGATAAACAAACATGTAAAACACATTTACGAATATTACTATTAGCAAAAATCTCATGAAAACTCACTTTACGATCCGTAAGAAACTCTTCTACTCCTTGACAATAAGATCTACTACAATTTTAATACAAACCTTTCTAAAGTTTATACTCTGTAGAAAATTACTATTGGAATCTCTACATATACTCTCTAATCGGTTGGATGAGTAATTCGTACGTTCCGACTCTTTACAAATAAAATACCAAATCTTTTACTCTTTACATGTGGTTAAACCAAAACAACAACGTTGTTATCAAAATTTACCAATTAAATCATATTTTTAGCATTGTCACAAAAGCTAAAGCCCACTATTCTTTTGCTTGCTTGCTTGTCCACGTCAGCATCCACACCAACATAATACATGCCATCCTTTTTCCTTTCTTTAAACAAAATGGTCCAACTTAAAACCCATGACACCTTCTTCATATATTGAAACTCACGGCCACATTTCTTAAACATAATAATACTTGGATTCTCAGTAACTAAGACGTTTCAATTAATCTCTAACACATATAAATGTCTTTGTCTAACACATATAAATTTATTTTTGGTGAATTAAGAGCTTACCAACTTGAACATGAGTTTGTGAACCCACAAACGTATCAGCTCGTTAGCTGATAAATATAAGCTTACTGGGTTTTTGAAGTTTTGATAAGCCTGCGAGCTCTAAAAACAAGCTTACCCAATCACTCCCTAATTTTACTGTTTAATTTTTACTTTAAATATTTTAGAATCAAATTCAAAGAAAGCTGATAGAGTTTCAGATCAACTACAATCTTCTTCGATCACAGATGGCACTGGACCTTCTGGTAATTCTTATTCTTTAGGTCTTGTCAAGTATTGTTGTTTTAATTAGATTTTTGCATTCGTACCAAAAGATTAAATTGTATGCATTGATTTGATGAGCTACTTACATAAGACTAGCAACTAAATTTGTAATTTGTAACTTGTAATACATTTGAATCCCATATATCCATGCTAGTTTGTAGATTAGGAAAAAAGATTAATACTATTAGGAATAACTTACTTTATGTTTCTACTAGTTAACCGGTTAGGCGGTAATATGGTTCCTTTTAGAGCACATGGAGTAGCAGTGTTCCCATCAATGTACTGGACTGAGAACATTGTCAGACGGTGTTCCCTCATTCCGCAGCATTGTTCCCGGCCAGCGTCCGGCCCTGGACACTACCTTGTGAGGTATTTTTTTCTTTAACTAAGAACATTGAAAAAACTCACTCTCCTCAATTAATGTTTTTCTTAGAACATAGAGAAACCGGTATCACCACTCCTCGTGACTGATATGTGAATTGTAGTGAATGTCTTTGGGTTATGAAAACTTGACGATAGTATAAAATGCAGTGCTAGTGCTTATTCTTTCATATAGTGTGTGTACATTTAAATGTTTACTTTTTCTAACCTCTAAGCTCTTGTTTGCTTAGACTCTAATCATTGTCAACTCTTGTTTTGTTCTGCTTCAAAGGTAGGTTCTTCGACCCCAAAGCAAGAGGCAGTCAAACGACTTTCAGGTGGAAAGATAAAAAGGAAGGTACAAATTAGACTATCTTGTTTATTTGTTTATGTAAAGTTTATGTGCATACCTCCCAAAACTGATTCGTTGTAGAGACGAAACGAAAGAAAGACGGTGAAGAGTGGGCCCTGCATCTGCTTTTCCTTTTTCTTTCTTTTCTTTTTTCTTTCTTTTCTTTTGTATGTGTTCTGAATTGGATCAAGATCATTTTGGTGATGCCATTTATTTTCTAAACCTGCGGCTGCACAAAGAGAGAATATGAGGTTAAAGACCCCATTTTTTTAAGTCATTGACCAAAAGTGAAAATAACAAAAGGGCATTTTAGTTGGTTAATGTTAATTTCTTTGAGCTAAGCCCACTAGAATTATATTATTTAAAATTAATATTTTTGATTAGCGAAGATTTATTAGTTTAAATGTAATGTGTTATTTTAATTTAAGAATGTGTTTTATTTAAATTATATTTTAAAAATAACGAACGACAAAATAGTCTTATTGCTAGGCCTGTGCATGGTTCGGGAAGAATTGTATCACTAGGCCAACGATTTACTTGTGCCGGTGGAAATTATCTTTGTATTATTGTGTTTTAATTAATTGTTTAAAGCATTCATAAGGATTATAGATGATGGGGGGATTTGATTCTTAATAAATGTTAGATATATATATGTATCATTAGGATCTTGAATCATGTACGAATAAATTTTAATTGTATATAAAGAAATGAATTCTGGACGTTGATTATGAATATTGATTTGTTATTTTCATTAAACCTTTGTCTTTGATTTTTTATTTTCGTTAGATCTTTTTACTTGGTTATGTTTATGCACTTCTATCATTGGATTTACGTTTATTAATTTGATTTGTTATTTGGATTAAGTTTTTTATTTATGTGGTCGTACATGTACGGATCAGTTTTTTCCCAGAACCGAA
Source organism: Logfia minima (assembly GCA_963921325.1). Taxonomy (NCBI): domain Eukaryota; kingdom Viridiplantae; phylum Streptophyta; class Magnoliopsida; order Asterales; family Asteraceae; genus Logfia; species Logfia minima. The sequence continues at coordinate 28,605,818 of OY992774.1, forward strand.
CATACCCATTATGGAACCGAATCGAACCAAACCAATAATATATGGTACGGTCCTCGGTCCGACTTTTTGATATAAATTGGGACTCGGTTCGGTACGGTTCTGAGCCGGTCTGGTCCGGTTCTGGACCATGAACAGGCCTATTTATTGCCTAACGAATAGAAAGCTTCTTCGTATGAATCTAATACTATATCATTAAAGGTTTAACTCGTTTGTCCTTTCACTTTATTAAGCAATATTCTTAAGTGATATGCTTCGCTAGCTTTTGGTGGGGACATAGTTAATCCTTCCAACTGCAATTGGACCTTGACGTTGTGTCCATTTTCATTGTTTATGTTCCAAACAAATTCGGTGGGAAAATCAACATAGGTTATCTTATGCGTTTTTCCATCATGTTTGGTAACTGCAAGGTGTACATTTTACAAAATGTGTAACAATTTGTCTAACAGCATGGATGAATATAACTACAAAAGATATGAAAGTTCAAGTGACGATTGTAGTTAAGCCTCTAAATCAATTTCCTTTGGAGTAAAGGTCGAATAGGAAGGAATGTTAGGGAGTTCAAGATCCTAAAAATCTCTTAGTTATATTCAATTCCACTATAACTAATTCCTAAACAAAATTAGGAAAAACAGCATGAATATTGCCATTAGCATACAATGACATTTGTTTGGATAATAAGATGGGTCGATTATAATTGGAGTCAAATAGTGAAACACAAACGCAACCTGATAAAATACACGATTATATGTATCTGTCACAAATGCTCGTAGAAAACTAAAAAACTAATACCAAATTAATTTGTTGAGATAAGTAATAATTTATAGTTTATAATACAAATCTAAAGTAAATAACACAATCTATCACCATAAGTACTATGTCTTTGATTAAGCGAGGAGACTCTAATTTCAAATTGAGAATAGATAGGAGTTGATTCTCTTCACAACTTCATATCGACACCGATTTTTGTCAAGAAATCCAGATCTATGTTAATGATATTTGATTAGATTTGGAAACCAAGCCGTTAGATTAGTTCATTTCAAAATCAAATCAAAAACCACTTAATACAATGTTGCTCGTATAAACACATAAGTTATCGATTGAAGAAACGTATTAAAACCCTCACAGTTGTGCTAAAAGTTCGATATTGATTAGAAGAACACAAGAATGTTTAAAGTACATGTAAATATATCGAAAATTTACTATAGCTTTCTATCTGATTTTGAAAACTATTGTGAGAAGCCGTCGGATTGAAGAGTTCGTTGTCATTGACGATGGAGGTCTGAAGAAAATAGAGAAAACCCCTTTATAAGAAGAATTAATCAAAAAGAGTATTAGTTTTCTAATCAAAAGCTACTTCTTGTTTTTCTGATATATGTAGTTGTTTAAATACGCTTAAACATTTATCCCAATTATTTATAAATTGTGTAATCGTAAAAAGGACTGAAAGACACCCGCCCTAAAGCCCTAAAGGGTGGAGTTTGAAATTTATTATAAATTTGATGAAATGTTACTGATTGCAGTATGTTCATCTTACGATTTTGATAATCGTAAAAGAATTGTCTAATAGAAGATGAAATAAATTATTTAAAATTATAGTATGAAAGGTGTTTCAGTTATTGATTATACAATTAATGATTATAATCGTAATATATTATGAGTTGATAAAAGAAAGGATAATAGAGAATATATAAACTTTCTATAAGGTGTTAGATTAATATAAATTAAAGTTATAGAAAATATCATCATCATGATTATATGTGAAGATCTTATCTTATATAAAAATTAATCGGTATTAATTAATATATAAATAAATTAATTAATTAATTATAAGTGATATGTCAATAATTGTTAAGCTATCCCAAAATTTGAAAATTAACATCCAAATCCACCTAACCTTTAATTTCAATCGTATTATTTACGCTTCACATTTGCACCATATATAAAAAGTTAGTTTTTACACTCGTGTATATACACGGGTCATTTTAAAAAATATGAAATAATACTATTTGAACATTTTTGAAAATAATTGCAAGTGTAATCCGTGAAATATGATTAGTAATCTTAAATTCAAAGCACTTCATATAACAAACAATATAAAACTATTAAAAACTTCAAAGAAACCGTTATACAACTAAAAATATGAAGAAAAAAGATCAGACAAATAGTAGACATGCTCATGAAACATTGAGACCTTTAATTAACTTGAAACCCAAAGCTACATACCTAAATAAATTTTATATAAATTGGACGATGGTTTTTTATCCGATTCCTTTTGTTCCTAAATATATGTTTTTAATAAATATAAAAAATATTAATTAATTAATTATATATAATTTAGATAATGTTAGTAGTATTATAAACTAATTATCTTGTTTAGTATGTTTATCTTTAAAATAGTTATTTTTTATTTTTTAAAATCATAATTATTATGTCATTAAATCCCTAATTTTACTCAATTTTAAAAAAGTTATTTTAATTAATTTATGACTTGTGATTGGTTAATTAGATTTCAAATTAAGATGATAATGTCATAAGTATAATTCTTATATATTATTTAAGATTTTAGCTACTTAATTTGATAGTTATCTAACAAGTTTGATAATTAATAACAATGTAGGAGACTAAATAGAATCCTTTTCTATCCATAAAAAAACGTAATGGAAGATAGTTGAGAGAAGGGTACTATCATAAAAAAAACATCATGATAGTATAGTCAAGATAAGATATAAATTAGTATGATAATATAAGAGTATCATAAAAAAATAAAAAAATTGAATGCATATAACTACAATTATTGACTAAAATTTTATTTAATTTGATCAACTCGATCCGTCAAAACTAGTAATTAACATGACACGTATGGATTTAAATTTTTAGTTTCAAAACTTTGTAATATTTGCTTTTGTTGGAGATGTAAACAATATCGACCATTAGAACTTGCTTGAAAAATTAACAAAGCTCAAAATATACAGTTAGTTTATAACTTAAATTACAATAAACGTACCAAAAGGTTTCGTGGTGTAGTTGGTTATCACGTCAGTCTAACACACTGAAGGTCTCCGGTTCGAACTCGGGCGAAGCCATTTTCTTTTTTCTTTTTTCTTTTTTTTTGTTCACAACGAGCATCTGATCAGTCTTCAGCTCGTGACATGGCCCACCAAAGAAATCTGGCACGTTGGCTAATGACTACTTCCATGCATACAACTATGGTCAAATTCTTTATTGTAAAGTTGTTTCTTCATGCATTTTTGCTATTCTGGCACGTAAGTTTGGTTTAAACGTACATTTCGTATGAGTTTCGATTAGCGTTAACATGGGTGAATTGGTTCATCCTGTTCTTAAATGTAAAGTACTATCGTAGTACATGAAAATAGGCGAATTAATTACGTAGCAATGTACGTATTGATCTTCACTACTGTATGTATTAACAAGTAAAATTTCAAAAAGTACTCCACTACTATACTCCGTATGTAAATACCTCAAATGTAATTTGCTCCAAAGACATGGCAATTCACATTATGTTGCTAAACTGAAAATTATATAATTATTGGCCGGTTTAGGAGGAAAAAATATATAATCTTATATAAGAATATGCTTCACTAAAGTAATTCTTACTTGTAATTTTCTAAATTGCAGATAGCAGGAAAAACCTCAACACTGAAGTTAGTCCCAAAAGTGGTTTCGGACATCTCGCTTTCGAATCTCTTGCTCTGTAATTTGCTTTCCTCTCTCATTTCTCAAATATTTGTATTTGTATATTTGACAGATCATTGAGTTGTAAATCTATCATAAAGTTTGTAGGCAAAGCCAGAGATAGTGAAGAAAGTTACTGATGTTATTAGGTCTCGATCAACTGGGATTGCCAGCTGACTACGTGGTTACAGCCAACACTCAGTTTATTAACCTTGGTTGCGATTCACTTGATTTAGTTAGTTTTATAGTACGAGTAACTTTTTAATTATCATGACGTATCTGATTATTTGACTTGGTACATATGATAGACACGTTTGTTGCACATATGCGCGCTATCTCTTAGCTTATAAATGATTTCCATTATATATTCAAATTTGGATGAATGTACATCCAATCTGTGATGGCACTAGAATAAGAATTTGACGTCGATGTTAGGGAACAGAAGGCCCTAACCATAACAACGGTTCAAGCGTTGAAAAACTTGTTAATGCATAAATTGCATCATTCTAATGTGATTAAATAAATGATTTGTTTGACAACGACAATAAAGAACATGAGTATAATTGATTATTTGCATGATTTTTGGAATAGTAATGAACTCATGTACGTTATTGGATCTATTAGCATGTTTTCCATTGTTCTACCTTTTGTATATAATATATATATATATATATAGGGGAATAATCCATAGGGAAGCTTCAAATTCTAGGGAAGGAGGAAAGCAAATCTCAGCCCTTGATTTCATCATTTATAACATTCATTCCGGATGAATGTTAACTCATATTTTATTATTATACATCCATGAATGTTATTTAACATCATTTTTTGATGAATTTTTAGTGATAACATTCACCCATGAATGGTATAATCGGTGTATAATAACATATATGAGTTAATATTTATCATAAATTAATGTTTTAAGAATATTAAGTTGAAATTTTGACTAACATTCATCACAGATGAATGATAAATGTCGATTTTTAGAATTTTTTGTTTAAAACGTAAAATTATAACAAGATTGTTTGATTAAATGATGTATATAATCGATTCATTTATATTTAAGCTTTAATTTGATGAATCTTGCTTGAAAATCATGTTTTAATGCTAAATGGGTATTTGCTTCCCTACTTCCCTTTTTTTTTGCTTTCCTCTTGATCCCCACCCTATATATATATGTAGTTACCAAAATGGTGATGAGTTTAGAAGTATCGTAGTGACCAGGGGCGGATTTGTTATATGTGAAGTGGGAGCCCAAGCCCCCAATAGCCCAATATATATTAGTTTATATTTGTATAATTTTTTTAGATTCTAATTTTTAATTTGCCCTCAATCCATTTGCCAAGCCCATTTTTATTTGCCTTAAGCCTGCCTAAACTACAAATTTAGCCCAAAAGAGAATTAAAAAAATAGAATACATGTGGTATTAATCGATCGTGTGCATATTTGCTTTTTCCCCTCTTTTTTGGAGTTGCTTGCTTCCTAACCAAATTAACAAAATCATTCCAATTGTTTATCTTTAATCCTTCATTATTTCGACTTGCACAATAAAGAAGGTTTCAAAAGTTCAAAGTGTCAACATATGCTTCATTGATCCTTTAAAAATCAGGTAATTTAGTCTCTCAAATAATTTAGCATTTGCAAATTTTATATTAAATTTGATTATATAAGACTTTGAATCCATGTGATTCAAGAGTTTAGTGATCGTTTTAGTAAGGTTGGTACTGAATTACTTTGAAACATGGGGGCTTTGAATCCATGTGATTCATTTTCTATGTTTGATTCATCAAAGTTAATAAGGTTGAGTGAGTTGTATCCAAACGATTTTGATAGTATGAATAAGATTGATCTTGAAAAAGAACTTGACATGTACCATCACCCGATTTTGATCGTAGCGCTACAATATTCTTTATTTCAACTCACCCGAATATTTCTTATTTAAAAATTATATATTTAAAAAATGCTAATCAAAAAGTTATAAAAATTGCACCATAAAAATTTGCATTTTTTTCTTTTCGATTAGACATTTCATATAACATACTTTCGACAAACTTTTTTTTTTGTAAGTTTTGAAAACTGGTAACAGATGTGATAGTCATCGGTATCACATGTTATAGTCAATTGCAACACTTGTGATAATCGTTAGTAACACAGTGTTATTAATGACTATCACATGTGTTACGAGTTTTCAACACCCACTAAAAAAATTGTCGAAAGTATATCATGTGAGATGTTTAATCGTTGAGAAAAAAAGCCGTTTTTTAGATATTTAATTTTAAGAAATATGAGGGAAAAGTTGGATTTTGTCAAATGGATAGCTAGGATTAATTCTTTCATTCTCACTAAATTTCTTATTCTAATTTGAAAACTCGAACATTGCTAACAGATAATTAATTATTTTAGTGAATTGTAAAATTATGATTTATATCATCTCTTACTTAATTTTAGCTAATTTGAAAAAATCAACCAACCATATTCATCAATTGAATATTTGACGACATTATCAACTGATTTTAATATTATATTTAAGATGTGTAAGGTGGTCACGTCCAACGAAGCTCGAAATAAGCAATTTACATAGTTTCGGATAAGATATAAGAAAAAAAAATTATGATATTCTTTGCAAAAAGACCTGAAAATAGTACTCATCGTTGAAGACATTTTTAGCACAGTGGTACGTCCTCTCCACTTTTCCCTACAAAACTTCCCTTCCAGTGGCGAAACCACTCTATAAGGTGTGGTGGCACGTGCCCCCAGTGAATATGAATGTGAATATTAGCATGGGTAAATAATTTAAGCGTCATTAAAAATGCTATAAATTTAAATTTGTGTGTGGCATGAGCATAATCTTGTGGACCAATAATGATATTATGCTATTACCCCAATTTAGAAAAAAGAGGCAATATGTGGTATGCCCATCTAGAACATGTGTGGGGTTAATTTAAAATTGTATCTAGTTTGTTTTGCAAGTCACTTAAAAACTGACCATTTAAAACACATATTTGCATATGCTATTTATGGTTTTCTATTGTAACAGTTAAACTAAACTAATATTTGCAGAATAATTTTTTTCTTTTATATTTTTATAAGTGCATGTCTTATTTCGATATATATTATTTACTATTTTTTATTATTTTTTCTTTTATATTATTGTTTATATAGAATTTAATATTTTAATTAGTGTTAATTTAATTTATATATTAGTTCTTAGTTTGTGTCACCAGCAATCAAATTTTCTAGCTTCGCCGTTGTTCCCTTCCACAATTTCAAGTGATCAAAGTTATGATCCGTACAAAGTGTGATCAAAGTTTGGTTTGCGATGTACCATGGCTTTGGGTTTACGGGTTTACAGTTTACAAAAATAGCCAAAAGCTTAAAGGACCATCATAGGACCATCATAGCATTTAACCATGTCGTCCAATATTTTCATGATAAAAGGCTTCAAAGAACGACTTATACCCGGAGAAAAGAAATGCTCAAGGTTTTTGATATATACAAAAGAGTTGAGTAGAAGCAAGAGATAAAAAAGAAAATACTAATCGAGTTGTTTAGTCCAGTCGAAAGGCTCTCAATCCCAAGCAAAATATGTGGCTGCTTCTTTTTGAGTGTCTATAGAGTCACATTGGTGGCGACGATGCATGTCTTCTACAGGCAAACGAAGCATACCTCTTATAACATTCAGGCCAAAACTGCTCTTGAACTGTGATTCGTCATCGATAACGTGAACATACCCTTTCTTCAAACCAAACTCCACGTAGAAGTAAGGAAAGTCCTCCGGTATTAAGTGACATAACCCCTTTTCACTTGTATCAATTAACTTCTTGGCATTGTGTTGGGTCCATTCTTCTTCAGCTTCATCAATTGCCTGCAAACAAAACCAATTCAATATCATGATGGTCCATATGCATCATAACATAATCAAGTCCTTGGTTTATAGAATTGCCAACAATCCTGGTATATTATTTGGAGAAGGTAATATTCTAATCTACAACCGTAAGATAAAAACACAACTCATTTATTATGTGGCACTATGGCGTTAAATTTGGACCTAGTATTTTCAAAGTGAATGTAACAACTTCTGTCACAAAAGTAAGATGTCAGAGTATCAGGTAAACAGAAACATCAAAGATGCATTCAGCTTTTCATGATAATGCCATCTATTTCAAAGCCTTCTATACTTTCTTGAATTTAAATAGCTTTGAAAATGAAGAGAACACGGACATTAAGATAACACGAACCTTTTTGAAGTACAAAGGAGCTTGTCTAGCAACTTGTGGAGGTAACGGGATGCACTCTATTAAACAATGTCTACTCTGCTTTGCCAAACCCATCACTGTTTCAAGAAACACCACCTCCTTCTCTTGTTCTGCGAACATCATTAACAAGCACTTCTTAAAGTTACATATTTCGTCCCACACATTATCATCGACACTTCTAGTTGCTAACTCATGCTACACCAAAATAAATACATACATTACAATTTACAATTAAAAAATAATCTAGAGAACACAGAAACTTGATTGTCACAACAACTGACCTGCATGGGCAATATGCAACAATGGCCTGGTACAAGGGGCTGCCACTGAGGTAACATCAGATAAGTGAAATTGGCAATTGCAACAACAAGATGTCGCGGCCTCCTAGGGTTCTCAAAACAAAAGTTGCAGCGTTCTTGTTGAGTTAGAATCCGCTTTTCAAAACAGGTTTTTCCCATTGACTTGGAAACATTATCACCTTTACACTTTTTGTTTCTCTTAGGCCCCTCATCATTATCATATTCATCGTCTGCCTGCCCTGATATGCTAAATTTTTTATTTTGCACTATATATCGAGCCACATGCATGTCAGCATATTCGTCTTTCTTCTTTTCACGTGATTTTAAGCCGTGCATGATATACCTATACAGCAAAAAGAATGTCATCAAACTACCAAAAAAGGGAATAACTGACTATATGACATTTAGAGTCTTTACATGTTCAAATCAGTATTTTCTGTTACGCATTATATTAATTCAGCATATACCCCTGCAAAATTAAGCTTTGTACTCAAGATCAAATTACCTGCTTGTGGTTCCATCACCCTGCGGATTGGTTCTGGTTGTACCAGCCTCGCTTTTTCCTTCATGCACCTCTGCCTCTTTCTGAAATAATAATAAAAAATAGTTAAAAGGCAAATATGTTATATTCTGTCAGATTAAGATCATAAGGTCAGGTTTGTCATGAATTGTATGTGCTACTTTCACACACCGAGCTTTTCAGTCTCTTCCTTTTTCTAATGATGAAACGAAAATCAAATGATGAAAAAAGCCACCCCGGAAATGAAATTGCCAAATTCTTTTTTTTTTTTACTACAAGGATACAAGACTTGTTACCCAACTACTTGCATCTAAGAGATAAATATTCAACGAGTTCAAATAAAAGCTTTTCCTTACCAAAAGTTTCTCAGCTTCTTCATGCTTTCCTTTCATACGTAGCTCCATAACTTTCGCAGCCAACTGGTTTGCACTCATTGCAGGCTTTAAGTCTGTACGAGATGGTTCTTCAGAGATGGTCATTATCAGACACAACTCTCCTGTTACCATCTGTAGATGAATCGTCATTTTGTTGCTGAGACTTGAACTTATTTATGAAACTCCCAAACTTCTGTAAACTGGACAATGCAGAAGAAATGACACCAGCATCCTTAACTGACATGCTTTGACCTTTCCGCTTGCCCCATGATAAAGAATCATCAGGTCTGGGCACTCTCATTTTAGCAGGTGTTCCCTTCTCGTTATCCCTTTCTGTGTCCTGATATCACCAGATCCATAATCAAAAACAACATACTCACTTTCATTTTTGTTACACTAGACAAACAGAAAATATTCAATCAATGCAACCTATGAACTCAGTGCAGACTGGAAACAGAACTTGTAGAAAATACTAGTGCAGATCATGAACTTGAGACATAAATGGCAAACTATTTCATAAATGTGCATCTTAATTAGCCCCGCCTGGTTTAAGTGAATAACAATATTTTAAAGCGTGATGCATCAATTAGTAGGCATTAGAACAAAAGGGAATTGCAAAATTGATTGAATGAAAAAGCTACCTCGCATCTGAACCAGGCACCACGATTTTCTTTTGCAGAACTTTTCAATTCCGCCAGTTGGCCAACTTTAAAGTTCACAACACCGGGCTCCTCCATTGTGTTGCACAGTTACAGATCACCAATGCAAGCAATTTCCTTGATGAGAATAGAAGTACAATAATTGGAGTAGGACAGCGGACAGATTTGTTTACAATCACGTTGTAAATTGGAATGAGATGCAAACGCAGATCACCAAGATGTTAACTTAACAATTATGAAGAAAGTCAGAACGCAGAATTATTGATGAAAACAGAATGAATAAAAGAAAGGCCGATGGGTATTTGTTAGACCCATAAATCCTAATCCTGACAGAATTAAAACATGTAACTCCTAAAGTTTCCTAAATAATATAAATTCCTAATTAATATATCCTGATAATAATAACTAATTAATAGATACTTCCTAATTAAAATAAACTTCCAGCAGATCTATTACTTGCTGCTCAAGTTCCAACAAAAACTTCCAGCAGATATATTACTTGCTGCTCAAGTTCCAACAAATCAATTTCCTTTTCCTTGCTGCACAAGTCTGTCTACATCAATAATTTACAGCAACTTCATCATGCTAATAAAGTTTCTGATTCATGTCTTTACAAGGAACATAGAATTTAAGACCACAAACTTCAAAATCAAAAGCTAAGCGCAATTTTTATTTTACGATTGACTCGCTTCAGCCACATCCACCTTCCATAAAATACTCGAAAAAGAGTCCGACTGGGGGTGCCTGAAGAAACTCAATGTCAACCAAAACTATAAAACACTCATTTACCCTAACTCCAAAAATTCAGTGCATTACTTACAAAAATGTAATGCGAAAACTTGTATGTTTTGTCAAGTTTTGCGCTTACAGTAAGAATCGGTTTGAAACAAAACCCAAAGTACTATGCATTTATAATGTCAATTAATAATTGTTTTCAAAATAGTTCACAGGATTCATAGACATGCTTGAAATTTCACATGAACCCCATCTGACTTCACTAAACTTCACAATACAATGAGTTTCTCAAAGAAAAATATTGTTTTAGAAGTTATTCAAATTTGTTGGTTCGTCACTAGGCTCCTAAAAAAATTATATGGAAACATTCTTTAAATTGCTATTTACAATAATATGCACTCCGAAGTCTAAAAACAACCGATGCCTTTACAGGTTTTCTTTCCAAATAACACCTCTTTTGTTGGTCCAACAATATTCGGTCCCGATCATTATGTCATGATTTTAGGTTCAATATTACGAATCTTGATGCTCAGACCAGATATGTATTTTCTGAGATATTGCTGCTCTTAAAAAGGGAATCATTGTCAGGAAGAGGCTATAAAAGTATGTCTCCTAGTTTTTAAAGGTTCTACATCAATCAGCTATGTAAAACCTATTCAGTTATCAAGAATTTCGTAAAAAACTGTAATATGTGAGAAAAAACCAAAACAGATCTCAAGATTGACATGGTATTATAAAAGAAAAAAACAAATTAAAAAGATCCAAACATAGAGAGTACGACAAAGCAAAAACACATATGTATACACACAAATCATATCAAGTAACGGAGAAAGAATCGTGCTACTTTATAGATGAACATATGCAAGAAGAAACAACTCAAAATGTACCACTAAGCATCATAAGGAGGTGTTTTTACCGTATTAGTATATCTTTAGATGCCTAGACAAACCACTTTCTGTATACTGTATTTCCCTTTCCTTTCATCCAAATGGTAGCGCCACAAAATTCTTTATTTGAACTCACCCAAACGTTTCTTATTCAATAAGTAGACTACCATTTCCAGCTCCTAAAATCTTAATTCCCAATACCTTCTCAGGATTTTATTAATAATGAGAACATAAAGTTATAAAGTTAGGATGAATAAATATGTAGTTAGTTCAAGTCTTGCTTCCCTTAATAAGATTTCAAAGATTACTCACGCCATATCAACTTAGAAGGAATCCAAACAATGGTGAAGACACGAGCTATAATAGATAAATTCACAATGTGACACAGCTTTACAGCATTTAGGAAACACCTACACCATTATAAATATTATCCGATATTCGCCCACATCTTAACATTGTAAAAACCTTTTATGTATAGGTAACAAGGAACTTTGTTGAATTACATGTTGTTCGAGGGACAGAAATTCAGAAACTACATTCTCGTAAAATACTTGATAGCTCTTTTTTAACATCTCAGTATATGTTTACATGTATATACACGCGGCCACATACACACACATACACAACATAGATTTGTTTAAAAGTTCCCATCAAACCGAACATTTAAAGGTTAACAAACAATTATGATGATTATTACAGACAAGTTTTAAAAGGCTATTATTACTATTTTAGGCTAGCAACAATTCTAAACTATAAAACAAGGCTATTAAGAGTACATACGAGTCTTAAAAAGCTATTGGCACCATTTTCGACCTAGCAATCACAAAATCATGCAATCAAATTGCTACATATATCTACAAAATAAGGTTATTCATAAATGCATTACAATTAGGCATCATAACCGAAATTTAGGGTTTTGGTGAATTAGGGTTTTGCGTTAACCTTTAATCGCTCCTTTAGAAAGCAAGGACGAGCCCTAGCTTAAATTTGGATTAGAAACTTCGTAAAATATGATTATTGATTAATCGAGAATAGTGTTTCTACTGATCAATGATCACCCTAACAGTCCGTAATTTTGAATTAAATGGTGAAGAAGGATTTGGTTTTTGCCGGGCGTGACGGATATGCAGATTTATAGATTAACTGGGTCGGTTGCTTTTTTCTTGCGTATTTTTACTTTTTTCTGAAAATGTTTTTTCTTTTTCTTTTGTCAAAAAGAGAATTGTATATTACAACCCTTCAATAAGATAATTTAGAGGAAAAGATATATATATATATATATATATTTTGTAGGGATCAAAATGGAAGAAAAAAAATTAGGGAAGAATGGAAACAAATCTCAACTATTGATTTCATCATAAATGAATTTTAAAAATTACAAAAAATTTCAAAATTTAACATTCATCACCAATGAATGTTAAAAACGTTTTTTAATAAAAAAATCAAGGGTTAAGATTTGCTTCCCTCCTTCCTCAAATTTTGAAGCCTCCCAGTGGATCCTTCCCCTATATATATATGTACAAAATATTTAACGATAAGCATGACATTAATAAATTAAATTTTTTGACACAAAACTTGTAAATATATCGTGCTTTAACTTTATTTACCAAATCAATGAGTAACTCGATATTCTTTTATATAAGATTCACAAATCATACCATTAGATAGTAACTTTGTATTTTATTCATATGATTATCTCATATCTCAAATCAACTATTATTAAGTAGTATAGTCATCTTAGCACTGTTAGTTGTAGGGTAGTCCACATCCATCGAAGTTTAAAATAAATAATTTATGTAGTTTTAGATAAGATATAAGGACAAAAAATTAAGATACTCTTTGCTAAAAGACTTGAAAATGGTTTTTATTTTTGAAGACATTTTTAGCACACCGGTAAATCATCTCCACCTTTCCCTACAAAACTTCCCTTCCACACTTTCGAGTGATCAAAGTTTGATTTGCGATGTACCATGGCTTTGGGTTTACGTGTTTACAGTTTACAAAAATAGCCAAAAGCTTAAAGGACCATCATAGCATTTAACCATGTCGTCCAATATTTTTCATGATCCCCTAGTTAAATCAAGAAACGCTTCAAAGAAAGACTTGTACCCGGAAAAAAAGATGCTCAAGGTTTTTGATACATACAATAGAGTTGAGTAGAAACAAGAGATAAAAAAATACTAATCGAGTTGTTTGGTCCACTGAAAGGCTCCCAATCCCGAGCAAAATATGTGACGACTTCTTTTTGAGTGTCTTTAGAGTCACGTTGGTGGCCACGTTGCATGTCTTCTACAGGAAAATGAAGCATACCTCTTACCTGGATTGAGTTCTGCTCGCGTACTACTAGCCAGATTAGTTCCAAAATCAGCTTTTGCAGAACTAATATCCGAGATCTGCAGGCATAGAGAAATAAATCTATCAGACAGATGTTGCAAACCTGACTTGTATGAAATGAAGAGCCACACCCTACCTGCTTCGATGCTGAAACCCTCCTTGCATTGTTTAGTTCAAACCTAACAATGCATAGACTTAGTCCACACACAACTTCTGGATACTAACGATGTATTATTGAATTCTTTTTAAGTGAAAAATAATGGGATGGAAATGAAAAGAGAAGAAAACGATGAAAATGAATGTAATATAAGAAATCTCATATGTATTCTTGAGTCGGAAGGAAAGTAGAAGAAAGGGAAGGAAAATAGTTAGATGTAACTTGTAACTTGTAACTATCTTGTTTTGTTAGGTTTTAAAGTCTTAAGTCAAAACTTGAATTCAATATTAAATAGAGTTTCAAATGCTTAATACTAAATTGATTATCAGTATATGAATTGTATATAGCGAAAATCATCAATAATACGAATGAACTCAATACTCATAGAGTATTATTGAATGTGTATAATCATTGTTTACAAAAGTTGTATATAGAAATTAAGAACGATTGTGTGTAGGTTCTTATCGTATATAACATTAGGTTTTATGTAACCTAATGATCTCTATTTATACAAGTATATTTGAGATAAGTAAGGAAACATAATCCCCATATTTCTCAAATATATATCGAATTATAACTACCTACCCGATATATTTGAAAATAGATAACTAATTAATATATTACAAATCTTCTATTCTCTATAGTTATCTTTGTATCCTTTCAAATGTCAACTGTAAATATTATCTTATGTTGGAAATCTTTAAGTTTTCGCTCTGGATCTTCTATTCTCTATAGTTATCTTTGTTCCAGTTGAGTCTAAAATCTTCAGATTCTAACAATCTTCAGATTTTGGCATCTTTCAGACTAAAATGACTTCAGACTCAAAATAAACACTTAAAATATTTTCAAGACTTAGAACTATGGTTGACTCATCAAATTCATAAGTTAGATTTAATCATTATTTTTACAAATAATCTCCCTTTATCTAATAATCTCAAAACCATTACATTTTACCTACTAAGTGATAATATAAAAACTGAAATAGACTTTTATACATATAATAAGTATGTTACAAATTATCTAGTCTATTACACAAGTTGTATATACAAATTATCAAAATTAAACTTGATCACTTGTAGTTTCTCCATTCATCTCCCTCTTATCTTCCTCTTTCAACAAGCTCTAACTCTTCAAGGTTGTCTTTCTCATTTAATTTGTGCTTCTTTCTTATTCTATCAGATTTACTTTTAAGTTCTGAATTTTTCTCTATTTCTCCCAAATGATAAAATAGACATCTCACCACCTTTTTCCTGAATGGTAGACTCTGATCATTCTTGCATAAAATCCAGCAAAGCAAAAAGATGATAAAATTCATTACCAATGAAGATTATGAATGAACTGGAAGCACTCAATCCCCCCATTATTATATTTGTAAAGAAACCCGTCATGATCTTTAGTCTTTATATAGGTATCTTGTATAAAATTTACTCAAGTATGCACATGGTTAGTTCTATTCATAAGATCTTCCTCAATCAACCCAACATATTTCTTATCCTTTTTCAAATCGAAAGATATGCAAAATAATTTGTAATCATTTTCATTCAACTGCTTCAGATCATGTGCTACTTCAACCAGCATAATTATTTCACTCATCATTTCTTCTTTTAAGGATTTATCAGTCATATTCTTAATGTACCTTTCAATATATTTCCATTCAACAAAACCCAAGGTGTATAACTAATCAGAATATACATTAAACTTTCTACAGTTTTTCAGCCTATAGTCCAACCTTACTATGCTTTGGTATTTGTAGACATGACAACTCATGATTAAGGATTATAGGAATCTTGAGTGTACATAGTTGTTTTGTAGTCTACAAGAGAGGACATAATGTCTTTCCAACTTTGCAGTTAATTTAGCATTTTCTGCCATTTTTCTCTCATCATCTGCAACTTTCTTTAAATACTCTGCTTTGTACATATTCAATTCTTTAGCAGTTTGCTTCAGTATTTGATCCACTACCCTCTCTGCAGGTTTTCTCTCTTCTTCTTCAGCATTTGTCTGATATTTAGTCTTATTATGTGATGTCCCTGCTTTTTCCTACTTTGACTTGAATTTTCCACTTGTAGATCTAAACTTTTTGAATATGCTTAAAATCAACTATAATCAGAATCATCATCTTTATCATGAGAATCAACTTTGTTCATCACTAGATTGCATTTGCCCTTACTCTTCCTTCCTGCTCGTTTCTTTCTTTTCAGATTATAAGTAGTTTCAACTTTTGATTTCTCCCCATCACCTTGTTACCCCCCCCCTCCCCCCCCAATCTCATCCTGATATGTTGTTGAGATATAATATTTGGATCTCTTCCGTTTTAGAGCTTTAAGTTGTGGTTGATCTGTTGAAGTACCAACATCATCAACTCTCTTTCTTTTCAGATTATCATCATGTTTCATCTTCTCCCCCTCAACTACTTCAGCATCCTGCTTCTCCCCCTTATTGTCCACATTCTTTCCCTTTTGACATTATCATATTGAACAGGGGGATCCACATGGACAACTACATCAAAAATATTTCTCTAGACAGTCCAAGATATTACCTAAATCAGTGTTCATACCATCAACACAAGACTGCAGAGAATCTAACCTACCCATACCAGCCTCTACACTTGCTAATCTCCTGTCCGGACTCTGAAAATTGTGAATTTGTGGACTTGATATCTTGAGTCTGGCACTTTCTTTCAACCTTCAATTCATCTAGCAATGTAGTCACCAACCCCCTAACCTCCATCAACACTTTCCTGGTACAATAATTATTGTTTAAGTTGATTAACCCATCATGCACATCACCAAGGTTGTCATCCAAGGTCGTCTCGTTAATTTTATAGGCCCCCCTCAATATATATAAATAGGCCTTAGTACATAAAATTAAAATTTAATGTATAACAGAAAACAACTCATTAATATTACGATAAATTTTATAATTTTTTTTAAAAAAAACTATAATATCAAAGTGTATAAAGGAAAACAACTCATTAGTATTACAATACAATTTAATATATAACAGGAAAAAAAAACTCATTAGTATTAAAATTATTTTGTTAAAATTGAATATTAAATCGTAACAATATCATATAATTAGTATCTCAAATTATTATGTCAAACTAAATTATATTATAAATTGTGAGGTTTTAATTCCTAAAAGTTTTATAATACTAATCAACAAAAGTTTGAATAAATAATTTAAAAAATGAATGAATAATTATATTAATAAACTATTTAAATTGAAAAATAAAACTCAAAAAATAAAAAATACATACCTTTTATAGTTTTTACTCAATCTGACACAGATCGAACATCGAAATCATAAAGTTTTGGTCTGACGTGTTGCTGTTGCAACTTGTTTTATAACTAAATTTCTATAATGCATATGCCATATGACTATATGAGTATATATATTCATCACTCGTGACAGTTGTATTAAATTGGGCTATTCGGCTGGAAACATCAAATTGGATAGGATGCATTAAAATAAATAAAAAAGTCGAATTTTGGGGTGGAAGCCTGTAATACTGGGCCAACTTTAATATATGAATAGTACATTAATGGATAAATAAAAAAAGGCTCTTAATGGATTTTGGACCCTGTGCAAATGTGCAATGGTTCACCTTGCACAGGCCCAAATCCTGCCATGTTGTCATCAAACTTGTTGGTCATTGTTGTCATCACATTCATAACGCTCTGCAAAGTCACAGATGTTTCAGACTGAGGTGGAATTCCTGATGAGATGAGTAGGGTTGGTATTCCTTCACAGTACTTAACATATGAGGAAATAATTGATGCTGTTAATTTAGGTGTTGTTGGTCTATTAAGTGTTGTTTTGTAAAAAAGATGATTGAATATGTGTATGTTAAAAAGTAAAAAGATAAAAAAGTATAAAATATTAATGAGTTATTTACAAATTGATTGGTCAACAACACTCAATATTACACTTTATATCAACTTAATAGACATGCTATGTACATTCTCACTTGTTAAAAGTAGACATGCATGAAAAATCCGTAGTCTTTACCCAATGTTTATTCTGTTGTTGTAGTGAATCAAAAAGGCAAAAAACCATCAAATTCATTGAGCTTATATGTTAACTAAGATCCAGACTTTGAAGCATATATCATATCTGACATCCTTAGTAGCTAGCATGCATGCAGATCCCTACAAATTTGACCAGTCTTCTTCATTACTTATAGATAATAATTCTAAATAGTACCTCTCATGTTTGCAATGAAAATGTATCTGTTTCGTATCACTTTTCATGTATCATATAATTTTGTAACATTTTTTTGGTTGGCAATTGGGATAAGGTTAATTCTTTTTGTTGTTTCTGAAGTGTGACTAAAACAACTCAATTGTCTTGAAGAAAACATTGGAAACATTGAAAGTTGAGTGGTGTGTGTCCACATCTACTGTGGCACTACTAAAACCAAATAGTTTAAAAAGAAAAAATGATGTTTATGTCTGGAGTATGGACTGCAACTACTGTTGATGGTGGAAAAAAGCAAGTTTAATGTATGTAGCAGTTAAAAAAACAAATGTAAACGAACAAATAAAATAAGTAAAAATGTAACTTTTGTAAAGAGGCTTTGTGTAATATTTGAGTAGTGGGTGGATGTGGGGCACTATGTTCTAAAAAAAGCCTAGAGATATGGGGATTGTGGTGGTGGACTTGTGAGTGTTTGTGTGTGATGCAATAGAGGTTTTTTTTAATTAAATGACATTTTTTAATGATGGTGGTGTGGTTGTAAGTGGGTAACTCTCATTTTTATTTTTCTAATGGTACCGTAACTCTTATTTTCATAAAATGATGGTGTGAACAATTTATTTAATCTTTCTTGTTGATGTTTTCAGTTAAAAATAGAGGTAAATGGTTCAAAAAAAGTAACGTGTTTATCAAAATTTTATAATAAAAAAAATATAATTTTTCTTAGAACTCAAAAATGACACACATTTTTAAATCATCTAAAAAAGATTTAATTTGTCAAAAAATTTCAATTAAAAGTAAAATTATCGTTTGATTTTCATTTTTAAATTTTTTTATCAATTTTAACTTATGTAAACTTTACACATTATATATTCATTTAATACGTGACATTTGTAACTTAATAAACATACTTTATAAAACTTTTTTCACTCAAAACAAAATTAGTAAAACTAAGTGGAAAAGTATTTAATTAATTTTGTTTTCAATGAATAAGTATTTAGAAAGTATGTATGACAGGCAAAAAATGTCAAGTGAGCATCAACGGCGAAAGCACTCTGTTGAGTTGACACTGAGAGACGAAAGCTAGGGGAGTAAATGGGATTAGACACCCTAGTAGTTCTAGCCGTAAACGATGGATATTAGACGTTGTGCGTATCGAACCGTACAGTATTATAGCTAACACGTTAAATATCCTGAATAATGAGTTGTAAAGTCCACTTAAGTTATAATTGGCTAATTTTTTTTTTCAAAAATCAATCGATAGTTTTATCAATTGAATTCTTATGACAAATTATATTATATTGTGATACGATTTTAAAATATTTTTGTTTTTCGAGTTTCAACAAAAATCATATTTTTTTTATTATTAAACTTTTACAAATACATTATTTTTCGAATAGTTTGTCTTAAAAATAAGCAAAAAGTGGCTAGTGCTAGACAAACATTTCCATTCTAAATTCTTTTTTTCAAAAATTTGATTGAATTTTTTTTTTAAACACCTAAAACACATGACTAAATCCAAACTTGAATAAGACATGATTAAATCAATACCCGTTCTAAAAAACCAAGTGAATCCTCTTATACGTCATTCATCCTTCAAATTTTCATCAAGTGAAAACCGATAACACCACTTAATCGATTACGATAAGGATTTCTTTTGAAATCTTTTCACCGAATGTAATTTAAAGGTCGCCATTTTTCGTTTCTTATAGAATGAATTAAGTCTAAAATGATTAAATTTACTCTTTTCGTGCCATATCTTTTGAAAATTTGTTTTTACACATTAGCAATTGATGCAACTTAAATTGAATGCTATATTTTTATTATTTATCCATAAGAAATCATGTATTTTTACTAGAATATTATTTTATTTTGTAAACATCCTTTATAATTTGAAAAGAAGAAGAAAAGGTCAAATAGAAGAAACTTGATGCTCACATAAGTACATAAAGAAGAAGAAGAAAAGCATGTGTCAAAGGAGAATATCAAGTGTTGGAGATTTGGTGATATCATGTGTTGTGATCCACTATCTCATTTCTTGTCATTTCTTTTCAACCAATCCTTCCATATTTTTATCTTCTCAAAATATTCTTTTACTGTTTTTCCTCTTCCTTTATTTGGGCTACATTAACTTATATATTAAGTTAATAGCTAATAATTAGTAGCTAAGAATATGTTAAAAGTACCTCTAATGGATAAATATTACTGAAATCATCAAGAAGGTATGTTGTACCGTGCACTAGTTTATAACTTTTTTTTTTTTTGAAAAATGATATATATGCCTAATTAGGCATATATGTCTAAAAATGTGATTGTTTGATGAGAAAATGATTGGATGAAATTAGAAGAAAGAATAAATGGAATACATGTGTCAAAATCTGTATGGTTAGACTAAATTAGGCATACGCCTAATTAGGCGGATATAGCATTACTCTTTTTTGTTTCACAAAAATATTTTTTTACCTGAAAATTCTTTGAAAGGTACAAACATAAGTCCACCACTAATGTTTTTAGTACCTATTAATAATTCTTTATAAGCTTATTTGTTTTTCACTTGTAATTGTAAATACAGTCAGTTGTAACACTAATAAAAACTTGTTTTTACACCTGTTTTAACATTTGAAAATGCATGTCTATTTAAGTTATCTTTTTAAAAGTGTCTATCATTTTCCAAAATTGACCATATATCTCTGACACTCTGACTTAATAAAATGATCCATTTTATACTCTAAATATCTGAAATTTTTGTATCATTTTCCCCTAATTTTTTTTTATCACTTCGATCTCTTAACAGAACAAGAAATTTAAGAAAGAAAGAGGGGGTAATTAGTAATTACCACTTCAAGGCCTATCAACTTATATGCATGACATTAATTTTAGTTAGTAGATCTTTTTGTTCTTCAAGTTTGAAAGTCTTTAATAACACCAAATAAACTTTTATTCCTTTAGCAGTTCTGCTAAATTTTATCTTTTCCTATAATAGTTCAATCTTCAATCAATTGCCATACTTGATTCATGCAAGAAAAGTGCAATACTAGGGTCAACATTCAAGATGGTTGAAAGCTTGACAACCTTCTCAAAATGATAAAAATCATCAAGGTAGGCAATTTCATACTAATTATGGGACAAACAAAAATTGAGGTCCTAGCTTTATGCAAAGCTTGCTCATGGCAAAAGTTACACCATAACATGATTGTGTCCTGTAAATTCCTTCAAACTCAAGTCACACTTATGATTTTTATGAATCTTTTATTGGGAAGTATCATCATCATCATCACCAACGTTCATGTATACTCAATTTCCTTCTAAACATATTTTCTTGGAATGAAGAAACTAAAGTAATTATCCGAAATTAACTTTTTGTCATAATGAAACCACGAATGATCTTGACAACGAACATGGCATACGATCAATTAAATATTTTCATTGGTTCATAAATATTGTTTAAATTAAGAAAAATGATATATGTGCTTAAACTAACATATCTAAATATGTCCCTACAAAAGTGATTGGTGAATATATTTAAAATTACTGGTGAAGATAATTAAAAAGATTAAGTGAAAATAAAATGTTTATCAATGTAGTGTTAATTAGACATATATAATGCTATTACTCTAAAATTAATGGTACGATAATAAAACCAAGATATTATGCTGGAAAAAATAAGAATAAATAATGATAAAAAAAAATAAGTTTTTGCCATAATATGTTCACATAATTCTATTGACAACAAACATCACAAAGGATCAAGATTGATAAAGAATGTTTAACCTGGTCGAAACAATATCATCAGAGTAATTTTCTCTTTATATTTCACATAGTTCTATTGACAACAAATATCACAAAAGATCAGATAACAACAATATATCTATATTTAACCTTGATCAAAACAATCATCAACAAAAAAAAAAATTCCGTTGTATTGTTTGAAAAAAACATTTTGATAACCCCGTAATTTTTATCACATTGAGTGTATTCAGTAACCAGAAGTTGAAACTTGTGGCTAAAACTGGTAGTCGGAAATTGTAGTTGAAGTTTAAGAATTCCTTAAGAGATTTAAAAACTACTTGAAGAAACTTATAGTTTAAGAAATTTTAGAAAAAAAAAAATTCTTTCATTAATACCTTCTTATTTTTGTTTGTCAAACATAAGTTCCTTTTTAAAAGAGCTTGAGATTCTAAGAGTTAGACCACTCCTAACGGTCCATCGGTTGATCGTCGGTTTCAACCAACGAAACTGAAACCGATGGCACGGGTCCGTCGGAGCTTCAGTTTGTTTCTTCTTTTTTTGTTCTTTTTGTCCATTTCGAAAATTAAATAAATTAAAATTTCATATTAACAACTATTTTTCAAACGGTTAAATTCTTAAAAACTAATTCGCAATGCTCTAATCGAACACGTTGCGTAAATCCAACCAAATTTCCGTCAATATTAATCGTATTTTTTCCAATAAATGTAATGTTTTTTGTTATTGTAAAAAAAAATTTAGGAAATATAATTTTTTTATTTTAATTATTGTGTTTTAAATATGTAAATTAAATAATGTGTGAGACCTAGAAAATAAAAACTGACCGGTGACTGTTAGCAGTGGTCAGTCAATTGTTAGTCAATTTCAATCGATTTTAAAAAAAACTGACGTAACACTAAATTGACATAAACTAACCGATCAATTTTTATCATGGTTAGAAGAGTTCTTATATTTTCAATCCGTGTAATCCTCTATAAATATTTTGCCCAACGCAACCATTGTCTTTAAATCTTTCTAATGGGAAATATATTTTATGAAAAGATATCCGATCTTCTTTTTCACTTTTTATAACAAGAAACCAAGTCCCACATCATGATGACTCTGGGAAAAAGCCAATTTACACAACCAACTTCCTCCACAGTTCCATTACCTTTGGGTTTAGGGCAATATTCTATTGACAAGGTTTAAAAGTCAAAAAAGCTATAGTTTATAATGATTTTTAAAGAGAAGCATGACAATAATTTTTCCAAGTTTCCCCACCTAAAAGTCTATAGCTTTATACCTTCCACACTCATTACAAACACATTTACTTACCAACATTAGGATTTTAACAAGATTTAAAATTAGTCATAACGATGTATACGCTATAGACTAAAATTCGTGTCTGGTATCAACTTGTCTAAATACGTAACGATAAACATAACTTAAAGTTTGGTATCATCTTGCCTAATACAAATGGTGATGGAAATGGATTCATTCTTCATCATGTTGTGTGAGAAATCTTGCCGATTCGAACGAAAGAAAAACAAAAGCAAGATAAAGTTTTCAAATTTGGTGATTAGGCTATGCATTACAATAAAAGGTAAATTTTGGACAATAAATGGTCAAAGATACAAATAGTTGTGAAACTTGTAAAGAAACCATGATTAGGTTGAAAAATCTCAGATAATAATTAAGATTTTAGTGTGTTTTTAATTTATTCAAAAGCTAAATTTTGTTGAAAAAAGTCATTATTTGTACTCCTAAAACCACTTCCACGATGGTAACTTAATTACTTGCTCAGTAACACGTTTAAATTTTCTTAAACAAAAAATGAACACTGTCGATGGTGAACAGAACTAAATTTATAAATCTAAATCTTAGATTTATCAATTTATCAATAATATTTTTAAATTAAGGTGTTTATTTTCAAATATATGAAGCTTCGGATATCCAAACTTCAGATATTCAAAATTTTGGATAGTAAATTTCACTACCCAAAACCCTATCCGAAATTTCGGATATCGGAAGTTCGGGTATTCGAAACTTCGGATACATATATCGGGTTATCCAAATAACGAATAAAAAAAATAACTATTTTTTCCTTTTTTCGTAATTTAAAATCAAAGAAATTTACATTTATAAGCATTTAAATAATGAATTTAACATAATATAAGTATAAAATATATGTATATGAAAGAAATCTCAAATTTTTTATTCAAAAAAACTAAAAACATTTTTAAATGTACAATAGTTTGATCTTTCAAGACATAAACAAAGCTTATTTGTCAAATCTTTCACGTAATAATCTAAATTATTACAAGATTTAGATTATATTACTTAAATTTAACAAATTAACTAATATAAATCTAATAATTATATATTAAAAATCTATTTTTCGGATACCCGAATTACCCGAAATTTTAAAAATAACTACCCAATATCCAAACCTAAAACTTCGGATACCCGCATTTCAGATACCCGGAAATTTGAATATCTGCATTTTTGGATGATTTCGATCAGATATTCGGGTATCGGATTCAGATACAGATGTTTTGAACGCCCTACTTTAGACAACTCTCACTGTTAGACTAAAAAACTGAATTGCCAGCTCAGCGCCACATGATCACTTCTTCAGAAAAACTGAATAAAGACTAAACACTGTCAACGGCGGATTGAAGAACTAAACTTTTATGAACTTCATATTTATCAATTATACATTTATTATCCACTTAAAAAAAAAAAAAGGTTGGTCCCATAATGAGGTGTCTTCCTTCGTCTCCATCAAGACACTTCCTTTGAAAGACACACAAGGATTAGGTGGTGCTATTGGTTGACATGGAAGAAGCTCCCAACAATGAGCCTGTTGAAGTGGCCTCATTAGACCGGTACCAATGGGACGTCTTTCACGTCATCATTGGGGAATCCACTAAAAGATGTCATAGGCACCAGAGCGACTTTGGTGACATCCTTGTGGTTGCATTAGAGTGAAAATGGAGAAAAACGGAAGCTCTCATGCCCACTTGCAACGTAAGGAAAAACGGAAGCTCTCATCGGTACATAGTTGAATAAAAAAATAGTAACAAACGATTTAGTAGCCCTTTTTTAAAAATATATATATATTTTTTTTTACATATTATTTCAATCTCAAACATCATATATATGTATATATATATATTCACACACACACAACTTAATCATCTTTTCACACAACTATAATTATAATTCTCATCTCCTCTATTATTTACATACAAATTACATCAATTACATTGATTCAAAAATACCTAAAAAGTTACCACAATTCTCAACCATCACAATCAAAGGATATGAGAAATGACTACTTGACAATCCTAATCTAAATACCAATTTTTCACCGACGGTGTCGTCTTCCGCACCTCAATCGAGTAATTGTTCCCCAATTCAAATAAGTTTTGCTCCATACGTACCTCTTTGTTATCCGTACTTAATCCCACCCAACGACCCACAAGCCCAAATCCATCAAAATATGTATCATCAAACACAACAACAATAACAACACTTCGGCCAATACCCAATACCAACAATTCAGCCAATACCCCAAATACCACAAACCCAAAATCAATTCCACAACGTCCAAACACCACCACCCATTGTCGAAGACGAAGGAAAATTCGTACCCAAACCAGAACCAAATAGAAAAACAAAAAGGAAGGTTAAAAAGTTTTTCTAGATCAAAGATGACAGTAGGATCTTGGCGAAAATGGTAGATCAATGCTTCTCAAAATGTGGTGCAAGGGAATTCACAATCGGGCGACTCTTTGTGGAACACTATCATGGAAAAATACAACTCAATAGTTGAGACCAAACAGGAAAATGATCAACTAATTGAGAATTGGAAAAAAATTCAAAAAGATGTCAAATTTTTTAGTGGCATCTACAAAAAGCTTGAGGAAGTGTGGGAAAGGGGACGTAGACATTATGTTGAATATCCGTAAGCAATGCAAACAAAAACAACCAAAAGAACCTTAATTACAACGAGGCATGACGCATTTTGAAGGATTGTTCAAAGTACTTTTTCCTTGATGTTGTTATGAGCTAGAAACAGACGATGAAAGAAGAAGATTACAACCCAATCAATCTTGAAGAAGACGATAACAGCCTGAACAAAAACCTAATTCCGATGGAAAATTTATTTCAAGAGGACTAGATCCGTCGTCCACAAGGTCGGACCAAAAGTTAAAAAAAGGCAAAAGAGTTCTGGTTCGTTGGATGCTACTTCGTCACGTTATTCGAGTGAGGACGTCCGACAAGAACTTATTACATCCGCAAGAATTCAGCAAAAGAGTATGGAAACAATAGCGGAGGATGCAAAGAAACAAACAATGCTCGTAGATAAACGAACAATGTTCAAAGCGTTTAAGTTTTTCGATACACCAATACCAACAACCTTATCATCCGACGATCAAGAAATATTCTTCAACACTTGAGAGCAAGTGAAACACGATTATGCTTCGTGTTTCCAACCACCACCACCACCACCACCCAAAAACGAGGACGAGGATGAAGACGACTAGACTACTAGTTTACTTTTAGTTGTTTAATTGTAAGGATTTTTTTATTATTAATTTAATATATTTTTTAAATTAATTAATGTATGTTTTATTTTTAACGAACGTGTTTTATTTAAATATATATCTTAAAATTATAATTGTAATTATATTAATTGAAGAAAAAATAAAATTTTAATAAATAGTGAGGTTCAAAAAAGTTCAGTACTTCAATCCATCATTATTAGTGTTCAATATTTTTAAAGAAATATTGACGTGACACTGAACTGTCGATTTAACTTTTTAGTTTTTCAATCTTAAATAAAAAATGATCTTATATGCATAAAATAAAAAACAGAAAAAAAATTGGTCACAAGGATTCCATCTCCTCTGGTGTCTTTCACGATGGGGGTTCAAAAAGACATCTCAAAGATACTTCCATGTTAATAGTGTCTTCATGGAGACATTGAAGATGCCCTCAAAACGGCCACGTTGGTTGTGGTCTAATTATATAGTATCATGCACATTGTCAATCCACTTTGAAAATAATATGATATATATAGTGAAATGTCACAAATGAAATTATATAGTATAAAGATAGAGGACCAGTGAAATACACTTTGGCCCAAAAGTAACACAACTTTTACAGAGAGCACCAGAGAATAACCCATCAATCAGTTTTAAGTCAAACTCAAAACCCAAATATGTACCGAAGGAATATGAATCTAACTTTGGTACAATTTGTAGTTTATAGCATTATCCCACCTCACTTATCTTGTCCATGTGTTTTCTTAGGTAAAGTCATGTCATTCAACATAAATCAAGATCTAAAACAAATACTATTTTGTTCAAGATTGCTGTTTATATTCCTGAGTTCATTTAGTATAGTTTACTTCACTTCGAGAATCTTGTCATTGAACTTGTAAGTAAAATTGAATATTGGAGAAAAAGGAATCAAACAAATTGGTATGATTAATGTAGTTTAGCAATATATGTGTTTAGCAATACAGTTCTAAATATGATATGATTAAAACGGTAAAAGAAAAGCATATTTGAGTCTAATGAATAGATCTACAAATGTGTATTAATCATTTAGTGAATTAGATTTTGTTTTGAGTCATTTATTAATTAATCTTATCTATGATTAGTAAAAAGTGTAAGCTACATTTACAATATCAAACTTTTCAAAATTTATGTCTTGAAATGCATTAAACAGTTTATGCAATATTTTTTTTTTTTTTTTTTTACAAATATGTCAGAATTGCATTTAAATTATAAGAGTACGAAAAGTAATGATATTGAATTTTCAGTGTTAAAACATTAAAGTTGAGAATTAAAAAATGAATGACACTGAACTTTTAGTGTTAAGAAGAACTTTTTTATTTTATTTTAATTATTTTTTAATAAAAATAAATTAAATAAATAACACGCTAAATTAATTAAAACAAAATAAAAAGTCCAATCACACATTATCAAATTAAAAGGCCCAAACAATAATATTAAAACCTAAACCCATTTATTTATAATGGAAAAGGATGAAAACAAAAGTTTCCACCAATGGAAAACAATTGAAATCCTAAACATTGTTTCCATCTTCTCTTTCACTTTCGAATAACGATAAGTCTACGTTGAATCACCAATTATTTTCAATTAGACTTGTAAAATCCATTGTACTCTTTTTCTATCCACCTTTGTGTCTATTTTCAAAACCAAAAAAAAAAAAAAGAACATCAACTTTTAGCATTTCAGGTCGAAAAATGGCAGAATGTTTAATCCTGTGGTTCTCTATTTTAAACGTTGATGCCACCTCAGCCCACTCTGCGTGCTCTAACTAGTCAGATGCCCATACAAAATGACGGGTAAAATTTATCAGCTTCACGTTTGTTCGGTATAAATTATTAATATATTTTGTTAAAGATTTTAAAATTAAAATTTATATGATAATACACTAAAGATATGGTATTTATAAAATAGATTAATCACCTATTTCATTTTTCAAGAAAATGTTAAAACAAAATGCTCAAAAATACTTATATAAGAAAATGTCACTACGAACTTAATAATCGGGTTCCAAGTTGATGCAAGTTGCATAGTCTTTGGTTGGATCGAGATATTTGACTATTACTATCTTTTTTTACTTTTATATTTTTATACTATGCATTTTGTAAGTAAAATTGTAATCCTAAAATTTGATCGAAAAATTGAAACATTTGAATATTTAATCTGACAACCAAAAAATGAAAATTAAACATGTAAATGTGTGTAAATTCATATTTTTATTAAAAACGCACTTAAGACGTCATTTCTAATTTTCTTACAAAACTTAAAAACGTGTTAAATTGGGGAAAATTTGATTTGAAGGCTTTATAGGCGGAATTTGTTAACATGTTTGTCTCGTCCTGACCTTTCCATCCATAATTGACATGTCCGGTTACTTCTAACGGTTTCAAAAGTTATGTCATGTGTAAAATTAGTTATAAAAATAATTATTATAATTTGTAACTGAATTAACTAAGATATATTAACTTTTATAATTAATTGCATTGACTTAAATATTAAAACTTAAATATGACACTTAAAAGGGTAAATAATAATTTTTTATCTCTCCCTTTTTAGATATTAAGACTTTTAGTCTAAATATAATAATATAATATAAACATAGATATAAATATATAAAAACTTTAATTAATTAGAATTAAATGTTATACATTTATTAGATTAAAATTTCATGATATCATTAATGAGAGCTTAATATATGTTGAAGGTATGCTAATAATTTCAAGTAAGTTTTTGAAAAGCTAATTGTAATTTTGAAGGTAAAATAATAATTTTTATTTTAAAAAGCACCTCAAACACTTTATATATTTCTGTAGATAATGTTTATCAATTCATACATTGAACTCTAAGAATAATGTGTAGAAGAAACTTTTTAGATAACTTAAAAGTTAAAACATGTATTTACTAGAGAGATTGTGCTATGATTTTGATATAATATTATCAAATCCTACAAAGAGAATATATTTTTTCGGTTTTTGTTAGAGTGTCCATTTTAATTATTTAAGAATGTTCACTAATTATATTATTCATCAATTAAATAGTATCTTTATTTACTAAAGTCTTTTTAATGAATTGTAATATAAAGTGAACACTTATTTATAACAATTCAAAATAGTAATATGAATATTTATAGTGAGACGAATTTAATAATATTTTATAAACATTATTTTCCTTGGAGGCAGGTAGGCATCATTATCTCTGTAATTACTTTTTATATGTTGGGAATAGGAATAAGCACGTAAAAAGCCACTTTTAGTGTGGAACATACTCTCTTGTTTGTTCTATCAGCCTGTTAAAAAAACAAATTTAATAATAGACGATGTCTTTTTCATTTCCTTCAAACTGATTTATTATTAATCTATGTATCTCTATATCTATCTATCTATCTATTTATATTTATATATCTATATATCTATATATCTATTAAACAAACCAACAAAAATGGGACCAAAAGAAACTTTTCATAAAAATTCTGAGACAAATTTACAGAAAACTTTAAAGCATTTTCTGATAGACAAGAGAATTCATCTCTCTTTTCACTTTCAAATAAAAACCAAGCCCATGCCCACATGTCCTCTAGACCCCAATTCCCACACTCTCACCATTTTCAGGCCTGCATTTGTTTCAAAAAAGCTTTCTTCCTTATCATGATTATAAAAAACAAAGCATGCACACATTGTGTTTGTTTAAATTTCCCACTGAAATATAAAAACATTGTATAGCTTCATTCCTCATGCCCTCCACTCAACATAACCATTACGATAACTTGCTAAAATTTTATATTATATCAAAGAGTTTTTAACCCAATCGGGATGATAATGGCTGTTCTTATGCTGCTTATAATGTGTTCTTTAATTGTAGTTAATGAAGCTTTCTTGGGTCTATCTGACAAGATTTTGAAGTTACCTGGACAGCCACCAGTTGGGTTTCAACAATTTTCAGGGTACGTGACTTTAGATGCAAAGAAAGAAAGAGCACTTTTTTACTATTTTGTTGAAGCTGAAGTTGATCCAGTTTCAAAGCCATTGGTTCTTTGGTTAAATGGAGGTAAGAAAATGAAACTCTTTTTAAAGATTATGAAATTTTGGATCACTTTATATAAAGTTTCAATTTTTAAGCTAATTACATGTTGATTATCTTGTAGGGCCTGGATGCTCATCACTTGGTGTTGGAGCATTTTCTGAAAATGGACCTTTTAGACCAAATGGTCAGGGTCTGGTAAGAAATGAGTATAGTTGGAACACAGGTAAAGCAATTATTGATGAAAAAGCTTACACCCTTTCTAATTTTTATTCAATTAATTACAAATTTTTGATAATCATTACATGGGTTACTAAGATTTTAAAAAAATTAAAAATAAACTATTGAAATAGTAACCCTAATTAAATGGAACTATTGATGAAGACTATACCCTTTTCAGTTTTAATTAACTAAAGTTCATAAGTTTGATGATAGTTACATTGGTCAGTAATATATATTTTAATATATATTCTTGAAATATTGTAGAAGCAAACATATTGTATCTTGAGACCCCAGTTGGAGTAGGATTCTCATATGATTCATCAAATTCTTCTGCTTATGAGGTTGTCACTGATGCAATAACAGGTATTTCTGGTGTTACTACTTTTTATAATTACTCTGTATATGTTTACTTATGTTCTTTATGCCCCAAAAAAGTTTTGATAAAAAGAAGTCACCCTTTTTTAGAAACTTTACAAAGGTATTCTTTTTAATGTTTATACCCTCGAAAGAACCTTAAAAGTTGTTTTCTTGCACTCCAAAAATGCAGAAAAAATGTGTTCTTTAAAATGGGCTCATATGTATCTTTATTTTCCTTTATTTAAATCTTTTATTTATTTTTTATATATAGCCAGAGACAATCTTGTGTTCTTGCACAAATGGTTCATCAAATTCCCTCACTATCAGCAGAGGGATCTGTTCATAACAGGAGAAAGTTATGCAGGTAATTAATTATATATGTTTTAGCCCAAATATCCACATTTCTTTACTTTTTTAGATTAAATATAATTTCTTATTTATGTTTTTCATACCTAATGCCTTTTTTGGGGTGTGGATGACAGGTCACTATATACCACAACTAGCAGAACTCATGGTTCAATTCAACAAAAAACATAAGATTTTCAATTTAAAAGGAATTGCTGTAAGTATTACAAAGTTGACCCTACTTGTAATTTTCAGTTCCATTTCAGTTAAGTTTAAAAGGAAAAAAATAACAATTTGACCTATATTCCGTGAAGAAGTAAGTTTTAACTTTTGAAATTTTCAATTGCTGTTCATTCTGAGCATAATTTTACAAAATCAATCGGCCATATCAAATTCTGTTACAACTACTACAAGTTGCCAACAATTAAGGGTAAATGGGTCAGAAAGATTCATGCTGATCAAGCACCAAAATGGTACCAAATTTGACTTTGTAAAGTCAACCTTGCTTATGTAAAGTGCAAACAGTTGTTCTTTCACAAATGACAGCACTCTTTACATCAATGAGTGATTTTAGACAAACAAATTTATGATAAGAGAATTATTAGGAGTCATATCAAGTTTTATGTGCGTTAATTTTAATGTGTGTTTTATTTTTCACGCTTGTGAATATGTAGCTAGGAAATCCAGTTTTGGAGTATGCAACCGATTTAAATTCAAGAGCTGAGTATTTTTGGTCGCATGGCCTTATATCAGATTCGACATACAAGTTGTTCACTTCTGCATGTAATTATTCTCGCTATGTGAGTGAATACTATCGAGATTCGGTCTCACCTATATGCTCAAAAGTTTATAGTCAAGTAAGCAGAGAAACCAGTAGATTTGTGGACAAATATGATGTAACTCTAGACGTTTGTATTCCATCGGTGCTCTCCCAGTCCAAGATCATAACTCCCCAGGTACATATTCTGGACAAAATGATCATATTGCTAACTTTCTTAGCGCCAAATTGTTCATTAGTTGCACAAGTATAAATTGCACGTCAAATGCACTCTCAGCCAATTTCTATGATAAGGACTGTGCTAATCAACGTTTAAGAGCATATGCCAAAAGTCTATAATTAAATAAGGACTGGTTACACGGTGAAAACTATGTCAGTCCCTTATTTGAATATAAACTTAAAGCATAGTTCCTTAAACACTGATCTAAAAGTACATACTTAATTATTAATTATCGGCTTGTATTAAGATCTTTTTATGTTGCTTACACTTGATGCCTACTTTTATGTGCAGCAAGTAACCGAGAGGGTTGATGTTTGCGTGGAAGACGAAACCGTTAATTATCTTAACCGGCGTGATGTCCGCAAAGCCCTACATGCTCGCTTGGTTGGAGTCCGGAAATGGGATGTTTGTAGCAAGTAAGTCTTTGTCTTGATTTATGCGAACAGTACTGTATATTGCTCGATCTCAATTTATATTTATTTCTTCTTTACTTGTAAACCAGCATCCTAGATTATGAACTGCTGAACATTGAGATACCTACAATCAACATTGTCGGATCACTTATTAAGGAAGGAATTCGAGTTCTAGTTTATAGGTAGACAAACTACTCATACTCCTAAATTTTGATCAGTATATAGTTTCAATTGACTTCAATGTACCTTTTGAGTTCACTTTTCGTAATCCTGATTAATGAAACCTACTTTGATTTAATGTAGTGGCGACCAAGATTCTGTAATTCCTTTGATGGGGAGCCGGGCTTTAGTCAATCGACTTGCAACGGAACTTGGACTCAAAACTACGGTACCATACCGAGTTTGGTTTGAGGGCCAACAGGTAACAATCTAATTCTTTCAGTTTAAGTGTTGCTTGCTTTGCATGGGTTTGTATCATTAAACAAAAAATATGCAATTTTTACATATTATCAAGGGAAAATCATTCATGCAACAAGTTATATACGAAGGACTTTTTACTTTCATATGGATAAGTTCAAGGGTTAAATATATTAAATTTTTTTAATAGAATAAGCCTTTTGCTGCACTAACTTATATGCTTCAGAGACATATATGATATCCCCAATTTCTTACTTCACAACTTAGGACAAACATGTACAAAAATGTTTGCACTTGTAAGTGACGAGACATAGAACTTGCCTAGATTAGGAAACATGATAGATTTCAATTTCTCATGATAACAGAAACATGTACTTCAACAATCCTAAACTTTCGGGAGCAAGTAAAAATGTCAACAAAAATGTGTATGTCTAACTATTATGTTGTAGTGTACGTATTGCATGCATAACAAGTTGCAGATGTTATGGAGTATTTTTGTCATTCTAACTCAGTAAAAGCATATATTTCAGGTTGGAGGGTGGACACAGGTGTACGAAAATATATTCTCATTCGCAACCATACGAGGTGCATCACACGAAGCACCATTCTCACAACCCGAGAGATCGCTAGTGTTGTTTCGGTCGTTTCTAAAAGGAAATCCTTTACCTGAAACATTTTAAAAGATGAACATACAAGAAATTTATAATCTGGATTTGGCATTGTAAGTAAATTTTGTCACTGTAATTGATCGAGTCGATGTTTTTTATTTTATTTTTTGTTTGAGTTGAAAATGTTTTGGAAACTGAAAGAACATTTGCAAGATTTGCTTGAATGTTAAAGCTCTTTCGCTTGTGTATATTCAATACCTATAGGTCAATTGTAACTGTCAAGCAACGTTATGTCCGCGATAACTGATTTTTTAATGGAACACAAGTTACACTTTACTACCTCAAACTATTTGCATTTTCCAAATCTTATCCTAGATGAAGTGATTAGAAATAATTCAATAAATAAAAGAGTCCAACTACAATGATCAAATTTGTATCCAAAAGATTGATGACATATTTATTTAACACGGATTCATAGGTTTGTATTCAAAAGATTTGAAGTTCTAACAAGATTTGAATATATAGATATATACATAGTGATTCACTATTATACAACTTTCATTCAAAAGTGTATACTAACGACTTTAGTTTTTAGTGTCATGAATATAAATTAGTAATTTCATACAAATTTATGTAATTCTGATTCATAAATTTATTCACTCCAATGTCGCCATCCATATTCGAATGATCTTACTTAGTTACTTGATGCTTATAACTCTCTCCTTTTTAGAATTTCAATTTGGAACCCCCTAATAGACCGTTGAGAATGACTCGCTCTAAGAGATTATTTGTTGGGATTGATCACTACCACAACAAATCACACAACCTTGTATAAACAAATAATTAAGCACAAAAAAAAAAAAACAAAAAAAAAACATAAACACACAATATTTTACCTGAAAAACCTTTCAAGGGAGAGTAAAAATTACAGGACCATGGGGCTACTCACACCACTCTCAACGATATATTACAATAACAGAATTTTCCATAGCCGTCATTGAAACATCGGAGACTCAACATATGGGACGAAAAGATACGACTCTCATATGCTCTCTTTTTCTCTCAACCTACTCACCAAAACCCTTGTTGGGTCACTGGTCGCTAACCAACCCAATCACTGATGATGCTATCACTGGAAATGATGAAGTCAAACTCCTATTACAAAAGAAGATCACTACTATCACTTGTGTTTCTCCAAGTGTTCAGCAGAGTTATTGTAACACCCACTCTTGTGGCCTAAGGGTAATCTGGTAATTTCTCTAAATTTTATATTTAATTATTTACTTATAATTCTTTATATTATATTAATATGTTTATTAGATAGGAAAGTTAGTTAAAGATCGAATAGTTAATGGTGTCAGGTAAAATATTAATAGTTTTAAATTTAAATAGTTGTCGGTAAAATAAAATAACTTGTCTCGCAAAGCTAAACTCAACTCGCAAGGCTATACTTTTAGCGACCAAAATTTAACAGATTCTTATTAACTGCGGATCGGACTTTTATTTTCCTAGATTACAAGGGTCACCTGCTTGGATAAATATGTTTTAATAATGTTTCGAAATTTGTTAATTGAGTAAATAATTAAACAAACGAATTGTTATAACTTGATATAAATTGATAGTTGTAGAGCGGTTATAACTGATAAATTGCAACTTGGTGATTGTTTGCCATTTGATACTGAGTAGTGAAATATGTTATACGATTATGGAAAGAGTTACTAACTTCTTAATTATTATATTCTCAGATCAGCAGAAGACTCAGTAATATAAGATCTCTAAGTGTGGGCTGAGACAAGTCAGGTGAGTGGATCTGCAACTCATGATTTGACATAGTTGTAATGCTGTGGTTACAACAAGTAACGTAGATATTGATAGACTGTTTAGTCTGAATTGTAATTGTGTATCTGCTTGTTATACATGTGGCCTTCGGGCATCTGTGTTGTTCAGAGGTCAATTGCGATTGGACTTGGTTACTAATAGTGATCAACACAGGTTCCAGGAACATGTGTTATTGCTGGAAACTGTGTTGTTGTTTAGAAGTACCAAGTTATCGGTAAATCTTGTATGGGCCAATACAGATTGCGATAAGCGTTACTTGAGGGCCACCGCGGCTGTAGGGTTCCTCAGTAACCACCGATCCTCTTGAGTTTATGTGTTTTCGTGCTTAATGTAAACAGATTGTTATGCTAAGTTGAATTATTAGTTGTACATTCATTCACTTAGCTTCGTGCTAATCCCACCATTTCTCTTCCTGCAGGTTATGTATAAGTTGTGGGTTGGGCAGGAAGATGGTCTATTGGAAGGAATGTTTGACATGCGCTTTAACTCTGATAAATATATAGATGTTTTGTTAGTTATCATGTATGTAGATTTCGAAGAACGATAATATATGTTTTGTTTCAGGGATATTTAAATGTTGTAAAACTCGCGAAAAGTTTATGGTCCTTTTGTAATATATATATATAATATTATTTTATCCATCGCTTCCGAGTCAAATGACACATTTAATATTGGGTAAAATGAGGGGTGTTATAGTTATCGAATCTCAATTTTGTGTATCTTGCTCAGTGGTGCAGTAGTGAGAGATTCACTCACTCAATATTATTGATAAACATAACAATCGATGTTGTTAATAAAAGGAAGTCACTAGAAAATAATACGACAAATCACTCTACAAAAGCACGTTAGCTCATAGTGAGTGAAGAAGATTATCAAGCCTCCAACGACTTCAACAATAAAGACACATCAAGTCTCGCTAAGTATCTTGATAGCTATTCTAGGTCCCTGATCAAGTACATCAACAACATCCAAGTTAAATACGAGTGATAGAACGTGTGACATCAAGCTTGATTGTGCTTG
Organism: Logfia minima; assembly: GCA_963921325.1. NCBI lineage: Eukaryota > Viridiplantae > Streptophyta > Magnoliopsida > Asterales > Asteraceae > Logfia > Logfia minima. The sequence continues at coordinate 28,642,474 of OY992774.1, forward strand.
GTGGTAATCAATGACACAAAATGCATGATCATAAATAGGGACCATAAAATCTTCCTCTAACAGTTTTTTTTTATTAGAGCAAAGCTACTCGTACAACGACATGCCATTCTATATTCCGAAATTTCAGGAGGAATTTACGCAAATATCTTGCCCATAAATAGAGTGACATATTGTACTTATAAAGTTGTCGTTTTGTATCAATCACTAGTTTGTCAATTTGTAGTTTGTCTAAAGACAAATATATGTTAGCGAGGAATAGTATAGTTTGTTTGTCAGCTATTCTATTTACTTTAGTGAGTGTAACTGTTAGTTATTGTATTGAACTAGATTATAACCCGCGAATTCACATAATTGTACATGGAATTTTTGTTAATAATTGGTTCAAGTAGTCAATATATAACAAATTTGTACATTCAGATGACTTGCAATTTGTAACTATATATAAGTACATTATTCGAGTCACAATATACATAGCTTCGGAGTCAAACCAACCCAAACTTGAAAAAATCTAGTTATACTACATTATGTAGTGAACTCGAATGAACATTGAGTTCACTTGCAGCTCTGGGAAATAGTCTTTAGTTTAAATCGCTAAATATTCTTTATTGCATAGATTGTTGTATGATAGGAACCATCTTACTAAGAAATCAAAGTGAAATAATAAAGCTACTTGTTAAAAATGCTATACTATTGAAATATGATATAGACAAAAATATTTGCTTATCAATTGAAGGCTTACCATTGTCATCTTACATCAGTAACCATTGACGAAATACAAACTTCTTTTCTTTTTTGAGTAGGAATTTAATTGTTGTTAGATGAGCTAGCTTTGAAATATATTGTCCATCTATTAGCATGTCTCATAATTTATTAGACAACATGTAAAAGAGCACGTCATTTTCTTTCTATGTTGGTTGCACCAACTCGATTAATTCATTACATGTCAACACTACTTTAAAAAAAAATATTACACGAGTGTGAAAGTAAATTGAAAGCTGTGAAAGCATATATGTCTTTGACGATAAACGACTTGACAAATCCAATTGTCAACTGCAATCTTCGCGTCAAGACAAGTGAACTCTTTATAAAATGACATCCAATGCTTGTAAGAATGCTTCATATCATTGAAGCACATAAATCTTATATTAACGCATCGACACTTGAGGTGCTCCAATATCTGCTATCCTGATCCCCATTCCACTTGCCATTATTGGTCCAATGGTTGCACCACATGGCATGTCATTTAGAACAACAAAGTCCTATTTTACATCAAATTAAACATGATTATGATGATGCATCGATAGAAAGTAGAATGTTATGTACATAATATTTACGCTTTTATCTTTAATCTTAGAATTAAGGTGACAATTTAGAGTTAAGTAGTTTAAAAAATGTGACAATTATTTTTGAGGTGATTAAATGGTAAGTTTTAAAATTTAAGTTTATGTGTTTGAGTTGTTAGAGGTAAAACATAACGCGATTAACCGGTTCAAGTAAATTCATCAAAATTGAAACCTCTCCATCTAATAAGTCAAGTGAGTCAAAAATAACCAAATTAAATGGACCGGGTTAACTCAAATTAATATAACCAGTATTGATCCATACCCCCACCAATCTACCGTACCACTAAATTCTTCCACTAGTAACTCAAATGAGTAAAATTTAATTTTAAAATACAAAAAGGTCTTTGGTTGAATACTTGGGTGTTCAGAAGTGAAGTGATGAAGTATACACAGAAACAAATGATTTGATTAATTAGAGGTGAAAACGTTGTCACCTGTAAGCCCCTAGTTTAACCGGGCTAATATTATAAAGTACAAAACAACAACAATATAGTATGTTTCTTCCTTATTCAAACGAAACGTTGAAAAGCAAATAATAGTTGTAGACCAACATGAACTTGAAGATTGTGATTAGCTACTCTTTCCATGAGTATAAAGGTGGTAACAACATTAGTAGCATATTGTTGGATTGCATCGTGTTTAGTCACAAGCCCACCGAGCAACTTCAGTGGATGGTTCTCTTTATTTTACAGCTGAAATCTATTTATAAAAGAAAAAAGACTTTCATGAGGAACATATTGACTGTTAAAACCTATATGTAACCCACAAACCTTATTTATAGATGTAAGGCATCCATCATATTAGCATATGCCTTTTCTAGGAACTGCACAAATATAAAGAGAACAATATATCAATAATCAATTTATGTAATGAAATAAATTTATTTTCTGATTGTTGTTAAACTCAGGTACTAAGGGTTTTTTTTCCTTGTAATGATCTTTTACTTTGTTTTCCAGACATCAACCAATTTTAATATCGGTATCACAGTTGTCTACCCTAGTTAAAAAGTCGCCACAATTCTAATAAAGTAAGCAGAAACTTTTACAAATAAGAGAGATGACAACACATAATAGATAGTATTTAGAGCAGTACAAAACACTTTATTAATTAATGTAATTTGAAAGTACATATAAGAAACGAATAGTGATACATACTTGAAGTTTCCCCTTAAACTTGATGAGAAGCCTGCATATTTATTTCTTTGAACAATACAAAAAAAAGAAACATAAATAGGCCTAATTAGCCATGGTTAGTATGAAACAATAAAGAAAACACAGATATTAATGCAAAACATATAAACAAACAGGCTCACAAGGGTATTTTAATCTAGATGGAAAATGATTCTGTCATGAGATGGTTCTATAATCTTTGAAAATTTTCAAACATTAAAGAAAACAAAAGCCAACAATAAAGATCATACCTTGGCACATGTTGTATGATCAGTTGTGGGTGCGTATTTTATGCCCAATTTAAGGATGAGCAGCAAATGCTTCAAGACAACCATTTACTAATTTACATCAACCTGTCATCATTACTAAACCCCTCATGCAACACTATCACTTATTAACTATAGGAGCAAGAAACACTTTATTTGATTAGCTTGATTTTCAAACCAAAATCTAACTGATACATAAAGAAAGTACTCATTTAGTAAAAGAGCTTGAAAATCACAATCACATGGAGCACACCAAGTCGTTCCACTTCCAATCCTTCAATATAACAGTGAAATTCACAGTCCTTATGAACTCACAAATAGGCAAGTGTAATGCAAGGACCAAGAGGATACATCTCTGCCTCTTAAAGAACATGTCCCATTAAGCTAAACTAAGGACATCGACTATACAATTCTAATATCATAATTAAAATCTTTCTTTCAATAATAAGAAAAAATACACAAATAAATTCATAACAATTAAATGTAATTCACACGATGTGTTAGTCATTCAATAATCTCTTTTTTTGTATACATTAGTATCATAGTTTATCAGTTCAACCCTTCTATAAAACAAAATAGAAATACATGAAAGAGTTTCAAAAGGATAAGAAAGTAATTACCATGGACATTATATAAACACTTGGATCTTCATAAAGAGCAAGACTCTGCGAGCATGTGCAGTTAAGAACGATCATTGATGAGAAACTCATCTATTTCTTATTACAGCATGGGTTTCTTACGTCAGACAATTTTAACTCGATCTGGTTTTGAGAAAATATATATCATTCAAGCATATTCTCATACAACATGTTACTGACACCATCAGAAGCAATACGAAATGAATTTTGTGAAATTATTAATGGAGACAACCAATAGGATATGTGGCTGGAACATTTAGTTCATTAGGAGCAGGTCAAGGAATAGATGATGGCCTGCAATACATATATATGACATTTATCCTCATGCATTCTTTTTTCCAACAATATTGATTTGTAATTCTTCTCGATATCAACCTCTTCACAAAATAAAAACCAAATCCAATGGTGTTCAAATTCTTGGCAGCCTTATAAGAAGTACAATATAAAAGGAAACCTGGTTGCCAAATTTGAAATCATTGAATACTCGTTAATACACCCCTAATATTGAAAATGTACCAATCCAATATGTAAAGCGAATATGAAATACGACTATTACATAACATACCAGGTCGCTTGTTGCAAAATTTCAATACAGACGGCATAATAGTTTAAAATGAATGAGTATGAATACAGTTGACAATATGTTGAATAATCAATAACAGAAAGTGAGATATTCTCTCAAAGTTGAATAAAACAAAGCCAAATCAGTTTATTTAGGTAAGATGGAAATGATTTGTGAAAATAATTAAAAATTAATTGGATTTGGATTTCATAATTATTTGTATATAAGTTCGAAATTTTGTATACTTACCAGCTAATTACTGAATATGTTTGTAAACTTCATAGAAAATGCTCCAAATTTTATTTATGTATATGATAAGAACGTAAGCCAACCTCTTATAGTAGCTTGTTCATCGCTTCTCATAGGAATTATGAAGTCAACATCCTCTGCTAGAATCCCACAAGCATGAAGCAACCAAAACATTTGTTTCAAAAAAATGCATGCCTGTAAAGATGTAATAGTTAATTAACTGCACTTCAAGTATACTGCAAAAACACTTGATTTTTTATGTAATCAATAAACGAAAAATAAACTTGCTATCAACTTGAAGGAGAGGCTTTTTGCCCATGTAAAGTGCCTCCATCAGCTGGAGTACCAGGATCTCAAGTGGGATGGTAAGCATTAATATGACGTAGTTGATCAAGTTAGGATATGATATGAACTAATAATATGTGAAGGGTGTCTTACAGGGCCATGAGACCAGTGGAAACCATGACTTGGTCCAAAAGACCTTGCTAGGAACCATACCTATTAGACATACAGAATATAATGAACCAAAAAGGCGATATTATTGAAAATAATTATAAAGTACCTGATCACCAAATAAGTTCTCTAGAATCTTTGCTGTAATAAACACTTTAGCAAAAGCCTGCTTGTAACTCTTTGGTAACACCCATTGTACTAACATAAAAAGAAATCATAAACCAGATACAATAGAACATAAAAAGGTGTTAAAACCATAATGAATAACCATGTGTAGTGATGTAATTTTCATTAAGATAAAGTATGCATATCATACCTCATGCAGGTTAAGCATATGACCTCTTTTTGCAGATACGTCTCCATATAAAAGGTACCTATAATAAAATATATAGTGGGGGCAGAAGGTACCTATAATAAAAAATATAGTGGGGGCAGAAGGTACCTATAATAAAAAATATAGTGGGGGCAGTCTATTAAACGAAATAATAAATAATTTGGTTTAAACATTACATCAAATACCTAAAATGCATGTAGAACTACTCATTAGACTTACAAAAGAAAATAAGAGAGCTTTTAATAGGACATATGAAGATGAAGATACATAAATTAAATCAGAACTAAGATGAGATAGTAACAAACCAGAGAAAATTACCTGCTAATATACATAAATTATTCACATCATTTATTCCACTTCAGCGTCATCATCAATCTCGAGTGTGCTTACCAAAACAAAAGTTTGCTTGAAAAAATCTCTCTACAACATCATAAAAACTTGGCAACAAATTTGAACATCATTATCTCTATCATCCGATTACTACCAAATTCGGTCACAATTTAGATCTTCGTGTATTGAACCACATGTCCAGTAATCACGACGATTCAACAGTTAACGAACCCGCAATATAGAATTCTCCACAACTATGTTTAAACCCACGAATATTTTTCAGCAAACTTCGATAACAAGTACCTTTCCATTAGCATCTTTAATTAACAATCCCAACGGTCAGATCATAAAACAACCTCTTATGAACCTACAGTCCAAATTTCACAATGATCTGACAATTAACGAAGCTACACCGTTAATTCTTACAATGCTACGCATAATATGACGAACCACACTCTGTTTTCTCTCATATTGGCTTCCTCTGGGTTATGCGATTCTTCTCCACGAACCTCACTCTGATACCAGTTGTTGGAACGACCCCGCTTAGATATCACCTGTTGGGATCGATCACCACCACAAAAAATCACACAATCATGTATAAGCTAATAAATAGAACATGAAATAGAAAAAACATAAACATACGATATTTTGCGTGGAAAACTTCTCAGGGAGAGTAAAAATCATTAGACCTTGGGGCCACTTAAAAATTTTTATTATAATACGAACGATATTATAAGAATGGATATTCCTCTCAACACTCTTGAATACCATCACATATATCATCACAACACTCTTAATGATAAATTACAATAATGGAACTTTCCGCTGTCGTTATTGAATCACACGAGACTCATAGCATGGGACGTAGGAAGACGACTCTCACATGCTCTCTCTCTTTTTCTCAACCTCCTCTCAAAACCCTAACTCAAAATTCATATTTATATAGGCATCCCAAATTCTCCAAGTATCTTGTTATCCAGGATAACTCGATTTCCAAATCTCTTTTTATTAGGAAGTTAAATCATAAACTGCTATTAAGGACTTGAGATGTATGCTCATTTGACTTATAATTATATTTGTATGATATATTGGTATATGACTAGTTAAGCTATAAGAATTTGTTTAGTATTGTAAATCAACAGGTTTAAATGAGTCAAAAGTTAGAAATTCGGTTATTAACTGATACAATCAATAATGAACAGAATTGATATGTGAAATAAACCAAATAACTATATGATAATAATGCAAGAATTGAAAATTTTAATAGCTGAACTAATCTAATCGAATGAAGATGTATAATTTATTTGGCCATCAATAAATATTTCTTTTAGTTCTGTATTTTAATTTTAATTTAAATTTAATTTAATCTTTGGTGACGGTTTTTTAACAAAACTGAATCTTCATCTTCATTTCATTTTATATCCGGTGTTCAAATTATTTAAAAGGTATCATCTCTTCTCAACAATAAAAACTTCTTCTCTACCGTCTCCGGCAGCCCTGTATCTATTTATTTCTCTCTGTCCGGCGATCCGAAAATAACGGAAACCTTTTATACGTACAAAACACGTATGAAAAGCGTTTGATGGCGCCAAATGAAACCGATGATGACCTTAACGCTCTCCCCTTTCAGGCAACTTCTCATTTAATCATTTCATATTTCACCTTTTCATTTTTAAATTTAAAAAACAGATCATTCACCCGATTTATGGTTCTACATTGCCCTAATTATATATAATAACATTTGCAGAAAGAAGAAGATCATAAGTTTAAAGAGTCCGATTCCGAATCTGATGATGATGCTACTCGTTCCCTTATTGTTGCCTCTCGTGTTTGTTTTCTTACTTTATTTATTCATTTAAACTGTTTTAGTATTATTTGAATTATAATTATAATGGAATTAATGCTTTATTTCGTTGCGAAGTTAACGTACGCCTGAATTTTATAAACAATAGTAGAACATAATTAAATAATTAGGATAACTAGTAGTTCAATAAAGCCTAATACAGTTAATTTTGGTGTAATATAAGGGTTTTGTAAATATATTGATGATCTAGTTACAGAGATGTTATTTGAATAATAATTGAAATAATGCTTTATTCATTGTGAAGTTAACGTAACGCCTCAATCTATTAACAATACTAGAACATAATTAAATATTATGATAACTAGTAGTTCAATAAAGCCCGATACAGATAATATTTGTGTAATATGAGGTTTTTGTGAATATATTGATGATTTAGTTATAGAGATGAAATGAGGTTTTGTTGGTGCAGATAGTTAATATGATAGGTGATTTTAAAGCTGGACCTGATTTTCCGCAATGGTTGGAGTTAGTTAGGAAACGTAGTGGAATGTACAAGTCCTCTGGATTCCCTCACCGGCGACTCGATAGCATGCTCCTGAGGTCATGTTGCGTTTTCGCTTAATCTATTTCATATATCTCATCGATGGATTGGTAGTTATTAATTGGAATTGATGAAATTTATTAATCATGTAGGTCAGAAACCTTTTATATGATTGGCAACCCGATACTTGTTTTAGTTATGGTTACGTGATTGGAATCTTAATTGCTTAATCCATACTTGTGGTCATTGATGTTCAGGGCAGGAAATTTAAGTTTGGAATCAAAAGATTCTCCTGCTTTTGAGCAACCTCAAGAAATCAGTTTGTGGGAAAGACTTGGTAAGGCCGCTATGTTGAACATTGAGTCAAGTTCTTTCTCTTGGGACATGCTTTCTTCACTTCATCACACTGAACATAGTAGCAGCAATGAACATTCTGAGGATGAAATGAGTAAAGCATTAGAGGTACTGCTCGTAAACTAAATACAAGTCAGGAATTAACATAGAAATAAGCATAACTAACAAAGATATGTCTGTTTCTGTGGCGAGTACAGGTCACGGTGAATTCTGGGGGAGTTGTATTCTTTGCACTCTTCAACCAGAACGAAACTGGTGAGTTTCACCCTAAAGAAGCAGCAGCTGTTATTAAAATAGCATCTTCTAGGATGGCTACACAGTCAGAGCGACTTGGCTATGAATTTGCAAAAAAGCTAGGTGTCAGAACACCACAAGTTAGTATACATTCATAGTTTCTCTATACATGATTTACCATCCCTGCAAACAAGAGGTGGTAAATTTGATCCGTTTACTCAATTGTGAATGGGTCGATTTGGGATAGAAATTATCTGTAACGGGTCAAATAGGTAAAGTCAAATAAATATGCTCAGTCACTCAAAGTGTGTTTTAAGGTATATAAGACTTAAATTATTTTGTAAAAATATATTATTGTACTCATAGTTGAAACTAATTAATTACTATTAAAAATAAATTTTTGGAGGAAAAGTGTTTCAGATTAACCCATCTCATACCAAACAAATTACTTGTTTTGACCCATTACCGACCCACCTATACGGAAAACATCTGAATCTTGTACGACATAATAACTTCCTCAGGCTAGAGTCATTCACAATTGTAGTCACGAGTGGTTAAAGATCAAGGAAGCTACAGAAAAGGCAAAAGACGCAGCTGTTTCTGAAGGAGATGAAGTTGGTGAAGTGACTTGCTCAGAACTTCTAGAAGCCCTTGAGCTGAGCCGATGTCTTTATTTGATGAAGTACATTACCCACCTTTACACTTGAAACGATCTGATGGTCAGATATTAATTAATTCCACCCCTCCTTTCCCCCCCTTATTGTAGTTATGTGCATGGATCTCCTCTGCTGGAAAACTCAAGTGCATTTAAGACCCAAAAAGCTGCAGAAAAGACAGCGGCCGTCCTTGGCAGAATTTTGATGTTGGATCTCGTAATCAGAAATGAAGACAGGCTTCCATGTCGTCATCTCCGTTGGCGAGGAAATTCTGCAAATCTATTATTAGCAGACAAAATGCCGGCAGCAAATAAGGATGCATTGGAAGAAGCTTTAGATTCCGCTATTAACAGGTATAGACCAAGGGTAATACGCCCACTTCAAAAAGACAGAAGGTCAACTTCAGTAGATAGCAGAATGCGCACTGATGATTCAAATATAGGATCAAAAAGCACTGATCTTTCTGATATGACACAATCATCCTTATCTGGTGAAAAATCCCTGAAAAGACAAGTTACAATTGATTTAATATTAACAGATTTTGATATAGTGGCTATTGACTCTGGTGTCCCTCGCCGACCACCAGCTGGCAAACGTGTACATGATCAAGAAAACTATCCTAAAGTTGTTGAACTTCTTCTCAACAGTCCTGAATACGCATCACATCTGTTACACGAGATAACTAACGGGAAATTAGGAGTTCCTCCAGAATGTGTTGAAACTTCTGACAGATCGCCTTTTATTAAGAACATGATATCAGTAGTTGATGAATTCAAGAGCGGATTTCGTGCGGCCCTGGATGATCTGGAGGGTTTTCAAAAGTTTCTTCAAACACTTCACGAAAAGTTGGATAGTCTGCTACAGAGTTTTATGAATATTATAGACAAAAGTTCTAGTGGGGATTTTGATAAAGAAGATTTGATGATGCTCGAATCTTCGTCACATTCTGCTCCATGTGTCTCCCCTCAAGGTAAGGAGCCCGATTCAAATGATAATGAACTGCAGACAATGGGTCCGAAGGCTTCATCCTCATGTTGCAAAGAGAACTCAGACTCGATTTCTCTGATATCACGTGATACTTCTTCACATGGAAAGAATAACAAGGGCTGTAGTTCAGAACCTCTACGTACCATGCGTATAACCTCAAAGCTACGTGACTTCCACAAATATGCCAAGGTTCTACCCTTTTTCTAGGGTTGAACTAATGGAGGCTTTTTTGTTTGTTTACACAAATGATAGGAGTTAGTTCGAATCTCTCACGGGTGTATAAGAAGAATATAAAAAACTTAAAAAGGAAATGGCTTGAAAGCGGTCCAAAGTGTATTGTTAATGCAAAAAACCTCTTGAATCATTTTATTCAACAGATTATATTATTTATAAAATATATAATTATGATAATGCTGAAAAAGTACTCACTTGCATTTTGGTTTTTCTTGTCTGTGATCTAAATTCTGGATATATCTAATCAAAATGACTGATTTACTCTTATCTTGGCAGATACCAAATATCATCTATTGTTGATATAGGTTCTAATTGAATTGAGTTATCTGTTCTTTTTCCTCAGGTAGATGCTGAACTAAACAAAGAACTAGAGCAATGGAACGAATTGCTAAAAAGTGAAGCAGTAAAGCTGTGCCAAGAGAATAATTTTAATTCAGGATTTTTTGAGGGCAGTGAGAGTAATTCTTGTGTTGATGCCTATGAACTAATGGTAATCTGCTCTAACTTTTAAAACATTATCTCCTTATTGGCACGTATCTGGCATCTGGTTTATTTGGTTATGTTTGGTTGTTCAACTTACAGCTTAGGCTTGAGCATATCCTTGAGAGGATATCATTAATTTCCGGTGCTCAAGATACAGAAAAACCTTCTTTAATTACGTCTAGCTTATTCATTGGAGGGGCACAAGCTGCAAGATCTGTTTACACACTTCAACATTTAGGGATTACACATATTCTGTGCTTGTGTTCTAATGATATTGGACAGACTGATTCTCAACGCCCAGACTTATTTGAGTATCAAAACTTTTCCGTAAGTGATGAATTGTATTCTTAATGTACATAGATATTTTAGCAGTGGAAAATTGAGCTGGTTAGGTTGTGGTTCAAATAATGTGTAATTCTTTCTAGCCTCAAAATGGGTTAGGACTAGTTGGTTGAGCTGTCAAAATCTTGGAAGTTTGGTTACACTATTAGTGTGTCAGATATGATTACAAAAGCTATTATAATCTAAATAATAGTGAAATTTTCTGATTTAAATGATCGACGAGGTTTATGGATTAAAAATACATTTTGGAAAACTTTTGAAAGTTTGATCCATATGAATCATTTTCCTTTCTTTTAATCTTTACTTACCCTTGATCCTGAATCTATCTGTTATTAATTAATGAGTCAATATTGCAACCTCTAAGATTTTTTTTATTATTGTTCAGCCATAACTTGCTTTGATAAACAGATTGGTGATGAAGAAGACTCGAACATCAGTGGGATTTTTGAAGAAACTCATCGATTTCTTGATGCTGTTGAACAGAAAGGAGGGAAGGTCCTGGTTCATTGCTTTGAAGGGAAAAGCAGGAGTGCAACAGTAATTCTTGCTTACTTAATGATGAAGAAGTAAGTAGTTACAAGCTTCATTACTCATTAGAACCATTTTTGTTAAACAATTTTAGTTCGTCTAGGTAAAAATTAGAATGACATGAAGACTTCTTTTGTCCACATGTAAGTTCACTCTAACTTCCATACAAAATTAGCCATGACTAATTTATTGATATTAGCTAGTAATAAATTAAGTCAACCATACCAAGTCAACAACTTCATCTATGTACACATATAACTACATAAGCAGGAAGCACATCAAATAATGATATTACATTATTATTTTAATAATAACCTTTTAGTCTATTAATACAAATGTAGAATATACTTCTTCTGTATGGACTACAAAGTGTTGCCAGGTCAACCCAACCCGTTTAGACCTTCACCTATTTTAGAGCTTCACAAAATCATTGCCCTTTTTTACCCAAGCCTGTTTGACATTACTCAACCCCTCCATTCTGCCACCTTTATCTGCGACTGCTTCTGCTGCTCTCAACTTCAATTAGGAATATCTTTTTGAAAACCAATAAACTTGCAATCTATGAGAATGTATATTGTCTCGTATGTTTTTTCCACAAAATAAGATTGTTCTTCTGATGGTGTATTCGGTTGTATTGGCATAGGTTTCCCATATAGTGTTATCTAGAATTACTTATCATTTAAGCTTCTGATGATTTTCTCTAATTGTGAAGGAACTACACATTGCTGAAAGCATGGAATGCTCTAAGGAGAAATCACAAACGAGCCCAACCCAATGACGGGTTCGCAAAGGTACTACTTGAATTGGACAGAAAGTTGCATGGAAACATCTCAATGGAATGGCAACAGAAGAGACCGACAGTGAGAGTCTGCTCGATTTGTGGAAAGAACGCAGGCTTCAGCAGCAACTCACTGAATCTTCACTTACAGAAAGCGCACAGGAAATTGTCATCGGGAAGTGTAGACAGTGCCATGACTGAGATTAAAAAGTTATGGGAGGAACTCAACATTACAGAAAGACAATCTCATTCAAGTGATTGCTAAAATGTCCTAATGTTGTATATAGCCATGCATTTGGTTCCAACCATGTAAAGTGCAACATTTTTTTATCATGAAGAAGTTGTAAATACAAAATCTACATATTTTCCTATCATGCTATTACCATTGTCGTTTACCGATGGTTTATCACTTTATTGCTATTAAAATACTGTCTTATTACAAAGTTTGCTTTATTCATAAATTACTTATCGGGTGATATATATAGATGAGGTCATCTTTGTTTAGATTTTAAGGAAATACTTGATAAAGCTAGTGTTTCTAGCCAAGCCACGGAATTCACGACCGATTGTCAAAAAATATCCCACTGGGGCGGATCCCGAGACTTCATCCGTACCTTTAAATTGTTGGGCACTAGATTCTATAACCAGAATCGCAAGACCGGTCAACAAGGTACAACGTGGCAGAGTGTTTTATCTTCTCTAGCTGTTGGGAGATTTGACTTGCTAGGAATGCATTAATTCATGATTCAATTGCTATGTCTTCTTCACCTAGTATCGATAAAGTCAAGCACTGGTGTAAGGATTTATTGCAGTTTGATTATCCCATTCATTCTTACTGAAGTGAAAGGTGGGTCAGAAAAGCTATCGATTATAATCTACTTGCATTCAGGGGCGGTATCATAATTTTTCTTTAACGGGGGCAAATTTGGTTTTGGATTTTGAATTTCGAACTGAGAGATACACAAGAACAGATGAAACTCTTCAACGCTTGACAAAGAAATACCGACCCTGGTCATGAAGTGGAAAAGAAAATTTCCGATTCAAGTAGTCATTTATTTGGTATCTCCCAAGGAGTCTCATTTGGTGTTCAATAAGTAGAAGATCAAGGCAGCTTCTGCTTCTTCTCACTGAGCAGCCCTTCGACTTCTACTTCAAGTTCGGGAAGCTTCTACCTTTTTCATCGAGATTGGGTTGGTGTTCAATGTTTTTCGATAGGGAAAGAGAAAGGGGAGTTGGCTGCTTGAATCAATCAATGAATGAAAAAAACCGCTTAACGAGAAATGATTTTTTTTCTAAGTAATATGGTAAACTAAACTGCAACCGAAGCTTATGTTAGCATGAATACAAACGAACCGAAAAAAATGGTTTAATTCAACCCTCAACCCAAAAAACCCAACCGAAGATTCATATTTTTAGCAATGCGAACAAACCTTGTAGCTACTTGTATTTTTTTTGCAATTTTATCTCTTGAAGTGTCAAACTTTTCTACATATGTTTTGTGATCTATAATGCATTTACTTGTCCTTATAGATATCTTTATGGACTTGTATTGTGGGAAAAAAATTTAAGAAAAATTATCACCTTAAAAAAATAGTTTAATAATTGTTTTGCAATGGTATATTTTTTTATAACTAGTTAATGAATATGAGAAAAGAAATACTAAATGTAAAGAAAGGGGAAATATGAGAAATGCAATAAAGAAAAAAGAAAAAAAGTTAGGAAGAAGCTGGAATCTTGGATTCGAACTGGTGACTTATTGTTATCAGAGAAAACGGAAGACCGCTAGGCTACGTGGGAAATGAATGTTTACTTGATAGATATATAACACAAATTAGTAAAATCTAAGGTGAGAAAGAAAAACCGAAATTGACCTATAACCGAATTAACCCACTTAACCGATCCTAATTAACCGATCCAAATCGTATGAGATCAACTGCACTCTTACTTCACAAAATGGCATGATCTATGTACAATCATACAAGTGGCTAAACAAAATTTGTAGTCTCCTATTGAACCCATGAATTAATTCTACTCTTCATCCAAAACTTATAATTCCAATTTGTTCATTGCAAAATAATATTGAAATTGGCTATTGAAGTTCAAAATTGTTTGCTGTGAATTAATAGTTGTCCAAATAAACATAAATTTAGAAATAGAAGTGACGATTCGATTTTTATAAAACAAGTAATTTCAATAAGTTGTCCCACATCGATTCTCACTTGAAAAGTGAGAGGCTCTCACCCCTTGCAAAATATCAAATTCACTACTCGTGTCTGTTTAAATGATTCCTTTTGGTTTCATTTTATGAGTTTTACTATGTTGTTATTAGGTTTTAGAAGCCCAAGTCCAAACAGACACAAGTTTGAAAATATTGCTAATGGTCCAACTTTTGGTTAATAACATACTAAAAGTTAATAACATACTGTTACTGAAAATCGACTCGGTTAAAAGTTTTTAACCGAAGCTGACCCATCCATTAACTGAAAATATTCAGTTTTAGATTTCTTTTAACCGACAATTCGGTTATGAGTTCAGTTTTGAATCTAGTTTTGAATCTTAACCAATCCAAATTGATTCATGTGCACCGCTATTTCTTTTATTCTTGCACTATGCACCGTAACTCTTTCCCTAAAACCGCCTCGGACCAAGTTAGCCAGATCGGCGAGAAACTCTTCCTCAAGCAGACCTATTGCGAATCCGTTGTCTCCTTGAATCATGTTGTGCAATATCACATAAGTGTACAAGGTTCTCCGAATCTTGTTCATGCTTATTGCTCTGGCCGAAAAATTTATTATTCTCCACCTACCTTCAAAGACACCGAAGGTCCACTCCACATCTTTTCGTGCGCTTTCTTGGCATTTTTTGAATTCTATCGTTTCTCATCAGTAGGACATGAATACGCCTTCAAGAGCGTAACCTAATTTGGATAAGTACCATCGACGAGATAATAACCTTTCGTGTAATGATTCCCATTCACATCAAATGATGCGGGTGGACCGGTGTCGTTTTTGATATTGTCGAACAACGAAGAATTGTTTAAAACATTAATGTCGTTGTTCGAATCAACTGCACCAATATAACACCCCTTAAATTACCTCAGGGTTAAAATAGTAATTTGACTCGGAAGCGATGGATAAAAGATAATATTATAAATTATCTTACAAAATGACCATAGATTTTTCGCGAATTTACAATATTAAAATATTGCTGAAACAAAACATATAATTGTTATACAAAATCCACATACACGTTAATTTACAAAACATTTATAAACATATCAGAGTGATGGCACGTGTCAAACATTCTTCAAAACCACCTTCCTGCCCAACCCACAAAGACATGCATAACCTGCAGGAAGGGAAATGGTGGGATTAGCACAAAGCTAAGTGAATGAATGTACAACTAACAATTCAATTCAGCATAACAATCTGTTTACATTAAGCACAGTAAACACATAAACTCAAGAGGATCGGCGGTTACTGAGGAACCCTACAGCCGCGGTGGCCCACAGTAACACTTACCACAATCTGTAAAGGCCCATACAGAATAGGCCGATAACTTGACACTACAACACAACAACACAGTTTCCAGCGACAACACATGTATCTGGAACCTGTGTTGAACACAGTAGTAACCAAGTCCAATCGCAATTGACCTCTGAATAACACAGATGCCCGAAGGCCACATATGCATAACAAGTAGGTATACACAATCACAACTCAGACTAAACAATCAATCAAGGTTTACGTTACTTGTTGTAATCACACCATTACAACTAACTCAAATTATGAGTTGCGGATCCACTCACCTGTCTGCTACTATCCACCTCTCAGAATTCTAATATTACTGAGTTTTCGACTGATCTGAGAATACAACAGATAATGAGTTAGTAACTCATTTCGTAAGTGTATAACATATCTCAACGCATGGTATCTAGATAATAAACATTTATCAAGTTTAAATCATCATAATAGCACATTCTTACAAGCAGGTAATTCCCTGAAGTCTAAGGAAATAAGAGTTCAATCTGGAACGAAACTCGAAAATCCCGGAACGTCATTTAAAAACTGAAAAATGCCATTTTGAAGCCCAAGACGACCCCGTAAGGCCAAAAAAACTTACAGGGCTATGGTACATAGTCTTGATTACTTGATCGATTCCGAGTGACCATGCGAATTTCATCAAAATCTAATTTTTAGTAAGATTTTCACAAAACTTAGTAACACTTATGCATTTTCAAAATCTGCAACATAAAAAGCGATATTGCCAATATCGCCCTAGCGATATTGCCAATATCGCCCTAGCGATATTGCCAATATCGCCCTAGCGATATTGCCAATATCACCCTAGCGATATTGACAATATCGCCAAATCACTAGCGATATTGCAAGCGAAATTAATCGCGATATTACCTGCGATATTGGTGGCGATATTACCAATATCGCCTAAACCAGTTCATCTGCGAACTGGGCAGAAACAGTTCGGTTTTCACCAAAAAAACTCACCAAAAATCGATTCTAAGCTGTTTTTACCAAACAAACACTTCAACACATCATAAACACATGAACAAACATCTGAAACACTTCAATTTAACATATGAACACATAATCAACTAATAATCAACTAATTTTCTATTTTTTAGTAAAAACCCAAAAACGAATTAAAACTTACATTTAACTCGATTAAATCCACAGGAACGAGTTGTAAACTTGTTATTTACTGAATTCCAAGCTAAACAACTAAATTTGAAGGTGATTTGGACTTGATTTGGGCTTTAATTGAAAGTGTGTGTGTTCTTGGTGTTTTAGTGTGTGTTTTAGTGTGAGATGAAGAAGAAGAAGAAATGAGATGATAATGGGCTGATTTCCAGATTTGGGTATTTATATATGATTATTTACATATACTATGATGTATTATTATCATTAATCTAGCACACGATGGTATAAATTCTAATACGTAAACTTATCCATACGTAAAACTAAAAATATCATAATTCTCATTTAATTATTCCTAACAATAATCAATTTAAACATTTCGTGTAAAATAAATCAAGCAAATAAAGTAACATTAAGTATTAAATTTACCAAAATGTACTAGGTCGTTGGGAGGATGTTACAAATCTACCCTCCTTAAAAAGATTTCGTCCTCGAAATCTAATCTCTAACAAATAATCTAGGGTATCGAGATTGCATCAATTCCTCAGTCTCCCAAGTAAGATTCGAACCTAAGCTATGCTTCCATTTAACTAGCACCATCGGTATTTGTTTCTTTCTTAATCTAGTAACCTTTCTATCTAGAACTTGAATGGGCTCCTCTACTAACTTCTGATTTAAATCAACGCGCAAGTCCTCCAAAGGAAGAATTTGAGATTGGTCTTCAACATTGCACTTCCTCAAATAGCATACATTAAAAGTATCATGAATTCCCGAAAGTTCTGGAGGAAGATCAAGTGTAACCGACTGATCATTAACCACGCTTCTAATTTTGAAAGGACCGATATATCTAGGAGCTAGTTTTCCACGCTTTCCAAATCTAATCACGCCTTTCCAAGGAGAAACTTTCAGATATACCAACTCCCCCTCAACAAAAGTAACTGGTCGTCGACGTGGATCAGCATACTGTTTCTGTCTATCTCGGGCTATTTTCAATTTCTCACGAGCAATCGCAACTTTATCAGCTGTTATCTGCACAATATCAGGACCCGAAAACTGTTTCTCACCGGCCTCTAACCAACATGTGGGCGTTCTACAGCGTTGCCCATACAACATCTCATACGGAGGCATCCCAATACTTGAATGATAAGAATTGTTGTAAGCAAACTCAATCAACGGTAGGTGAGAATCCCAAGAACCTCCATACTCAATCACACAAGCACGCAACATATCCTCAAGTGTTTGAATAGTTCTCTCTGACTGACCGTCTGTCTGAGGATGATAAGCTGTACTGAGATTAACTCGGGTACCCAACTCATACTGCAAACTCTGCCAAAATCGCGAAATAAATCTGGAGTCTCTGTCTGAAACAATCGATAATGGAATCCCATGCCTCGAAACAATCTCATTAATATACAACTGCGACAATTTACTTAGTGAAGCAGTCTCACAGGTAGCAAGGAAATGAGCACTTTTAGTTAAACGATCTACAATAACCCAAATCATATCATTACCTCTTGGTGTTCGGGGTAGCTTAGTCACAAAATCCATAGTTATGTGTTCCCACTTCCATTCAGGAATCTCAAGCTGTTTCAATGATCCGTACGGTTTCTGATGCTCAGCTTTAACCTGGGAACATATATGACAGGAACCAACAAACCGTGCCACATCAGTCTTCATCGTTGGCCACCAATACAGAGGTTTCAAATCGTGATACATCTTTGTACTCCCTGGATGAATCGATAATCTGGATTTATGAGCCTCTGTTAAAATTACATCCCGAAGTCCACCAATCAAAGGAATCCACACCCGAGACTGGAAAGTCTTTAATCCTCTAGAATCTTCAATCAATAAATCCTTCCTTTTAATCATGATCTCAGATTTAAGATTAGTATCCATCAAGGCCTCCAACTGAGCAGCTTTTATTTGATCCAATAAATCACATGAAATTTCTAAACGCATAAAATAAATCTTGTCAGAGGATGTCTTTCTACTCAACGCATCAGCTACCACATTAGCTTTCCCTGGATGATAACGAATCTCACAATCATAATCTTTAATTAATTCTAACCATCGTCTCTGACGCATGTTCAACTCTTTCTGGGAAAACACATATTGAAGACTCTTGTGATCTGTACAAATTACGCATTTAGTTCCATACAAATAATGTCTCCATAATTTCAAAGCGAACACAACTGACGCAAGTTCCAAATCATGAGTGGGATAATTCTTTTCGTGAGGTTTAAGCTGACGAGAAGCATAAGCAATCACTCGATCTCGCTGCATAAGAACGCAACCCAAACCCGCAAAAGAAGCATCACAATAAACAATAAAGTCGTTCAATCCATCAGGTAACGCTAATACTGGAGCCTGACATAACAATTGCTTTAAATTCTGAAAAGCTGCTTCCTGCTGATCAGTCCACTGAAATTTAACATCTTTACGAGTCAATTTAGTCAACGGGCCAGCGATTTTAGAAAAATCCTTTATAAACTTTCTGTAATAACCCGCTAACCCAAGGAAACTCTTAATCTCAGAAGGTGATTTAGGTGCATTCCAATTCATGACAGCTTCAACTTTGGATGGATCCACTTTTACCCCATCTTTACAGATTACGTGCCCCAAAAACTGTATCTCCCGCAACCAGAATTCACATTTTGAAAATTTAGCATACAACTGTTCTTTTCTTAAAGTTTCAAGTACAATTCGCAAATGCTTTTCATGATCAGCCTCAGATTTCGAATAAACCAAAATATCATCAATAAACACAATAACAAATTTATCGAGAAAAGATCGACAGACACGATTCATTAAATCCATGAAAACTGCAGGAGCATTTGTCAAACCAAACGGCATAACCAGAAACTCATAATGACCATACCTAGTACGAAAAGCAGTCTTAGGAATATCCTCCTCGCGCACCCGTACCTGATGATAACCAGACCTCAAATCGATTTTGGAGAAATATGACGAACCCTGTAACTGATCAAACAAATCATCGATTCTAGGCAACGGATATTTATTCTTAACCGTCCTCTTATTCAGCTCCCTATAATCAATACACATGCGCATAGTACCATCCTTCTTTTTAACAAACAAAACTGGTGCACCCCAAGGAGAAGTACTCGATCTAATGAAGCCTTTATCAAGCAACTCCTGAATTTGATTCATCATCTCACGGATTTCAGAAGGAGCTAATCTATAGGGAGACTTAGCTATTGGATTTGAACCAGGAATCAGATCAATACTAAATTCTACATCTCTAATCGGTGGTAAACCAGGCAATTCATCAGGGAAAACATCAGAGAAATCAGAAACCACTCGGACATCAGACATAGATTTCTTTTCTAACTTCGCATCAATGGCATAAGCTAAGTAAGACTCACAACCCTTAGCTATAGATTTCCTGGCTTTCATCACAGAAATTAAGGGAACAGACCCTTTCTCACGATCTCCTCGAGCCATTACGTATGACCCTTCAGAAATAGGGATTTTAATCAACTTCTTATGGCATTCTATACTTGCTTTATTCTGACTTAACCAGTCCATACCAATAACTACATCAAAACTAGAAATGTGCATCAACAAAAACGACACCGGAAAAGTGTGACCCTCAATCAAAATGCTAACTCCAGTTACCGAAGAGGTAACAGGAACCGACCTACCACTAGCTATTTCCACCTCAATAGGTTTTGCAATCACATTAGGAGTCACATTCAATTTATCACAGAAATATGCAGAAATGAAAGAACAATTTGCACCAGAGTCAAACAAAACACGTGCTGGAACAGAGTTAATGAGAAAAGTACCAGTAATCACATCTTCAGTTCTGACAGCCTCATCGACTGTCATTTGAAAAACCCGACTTGATGCTGGTGGCGCATTCTTCCTTTTCTGGCCAGAAAATGACGATCCCCCAACCATACCTGATCCTAATCTTCCCGCCTCCGGGCATTGACCAGCTCGATGCCCTTCCTTCTTGCAATTCCAACAAACAAAATTTGAATAGCTACAATCCTTAGGTTCATGACCAAATCCCCCACATTTGACACAACGATTAGTTTGTGCGGAACATGGTCCATTATGCCTCGCCTTACACCTACTACACCAATTAGATCTGTCATTGATATTGCTCCGATTACCCAAATTCCTGTTCTGCGAACCACCCTGCCATTTCTGTTTACCCTTTCCCGAAGAACTTCCGGAATGCCTATGAGAAAGCTTATCCTTATTCAGTGCCTCTTGAGCCTTGAAGTCAGAATCCACTGATCGAGCGAGATTAAAAGCTTGGGATAACGAGGACGCCATTCTCACAGTAGTACGGTACTCCGGAGGTAACGTTCCCACAAAATGTTCTATTTTGGTTCTATCATCAGGGACCCATTGCTGAACAAATCTCAGTTTCTCAGAAAATTGCGTAATTAGCTCATCAATAGACATCTTATCAGTTTTCTGCAATTCCATAAATTCTCTTCTAATACGAGCCATCTCAAAATCAGAACAAAATTGCTTGCACACTTCATTGTAAAAATCAGACCAACGAATGCACTCTCTTTGCTGAGGTGACAAGGTAGCTGTTATCGAATCCCACCATGTCATAGCTTGACCCTTCAAAAGTTGAACAGCATAAGGGACTTTAACCTCTTCTTCACATCGACAAACCTCAAACTTTCTTTCAACATCTCTCAACCAGTCCATAGTCACAGAAGGATTAGAACTACCATAATATTCTGAGGGTTTGCATGCCATAAAAGTCTTGAAAGAGCACACCTTAGGTGTTGGTGGAAATCGGTAATCAATTGGTCCTGAACTCATATATGGCATTGAAGCCTGATGTGACATACCAAACGAATGTTGAGGCTGAAAATAAAAAGGTAAAGATGCTGGTAGCTGAGATGAAGACACTGGTGGAATCGGCGGTTGAGAATTTCGGGTCTCATTCCTCTGTCTGTAATCCCTAAGTTCTTGCAACTCATCCTCCAATTGTAGAATATATTCACTTTGGTCAATATCCACATTAGCTGAAAAGGATGTACCGTTATGACCTTGCCTGTCGTCTGGATGATCTGATCGAGAAATATCAGTCCTTGAGGCGTTATTAGGGGTAATGGTTGGTTGCTCGTTATCTGCCATGTCTGTCAACACAACACAGCTCACAAACCGTTAATCGTTAGAGCCTAAGGTACAACCCAATTCACTTACACTACAAAATCCCACACCTTGGAATGTTTGACAAAATGCGTACAGATTTGGGATTGAACACTTACCAATGTACAATTCAC
Source organism: Logfia minima (assembly GCA_963921325.1). NCBI lineage: Eukaryota > Viridiplantae > Streptophyta > Magnoliopsida > Asterales > Asteraceae > Logfia > Logfia minima. The sequence continues at coordinate 28,664,693 of OY992774.1, forward strand.
CCAAATCTTAGCTCTGATACCAACTTATAACACCCCTTAAATTACCTCAGGGTTAAAATAGTAATTTGACTCGGAAGCGATGGATAAAAGATAATATTATAAATTATCTTACAAAATGACCATAGATTTTTCGCGAATTTACAATATTAAAATATTGCTGAAACAAAACATATAATTGTTATACAAAATCCACATACACGTTAATTTACAAAACATTTATAAACATATCAGAGTGATGGCACGTGTCAAACATTCTTCAAAACCACCTTCCTGCCCAACCCACAAAGACATGCATAACCTGCAGGAAGGGAAATGGTGGGATTAGCACAAAGCTAAGTGAATGAATGTACAACTAACAATTCAATTCAGCATAACAATCTGTTTACATTAAGCACAGTAAACACATAAACTCAAGAGGATCGGCGGTTACTGAGGAACCCTACAGCCGCGGTGGCCCACAGTAACACTTACCACAATCTGTAAAGGCCCATACAGAATAGGCCGATAACTTGACACTACAACACAACAACACAGTTTCCAGCGACAACACATGTATCTGGAACCTGTGTTGAACACAGTAGTAACCAAGTCCAATCGCAATTGACCTCTGAATAACACAGATGCCCGAAGGCCACATATGCATAACAAGTAGGTATACACAATCACAACTCAGACTAAACAATCAATCAAGGTTTACGTTACTTGTTGTAATCACACCATTACAACTAACTCAAATTATGAGTTGCGGATCCACTCACCTGTCTGCTACTATCCACCTCTCAGAATTCTAATATTACTGAGTTTTCGACTGATCTGAGAATACAACAGATAATGAGTTAGTAACTCATTTCGTAAGTGTATAACATATCTCAACGCATGGTATCTAGATAATAAACATTTATCAAGTTTAAATCATCATAATAGCACATTCTTACAAGCAGGTAATTCCCTGAAGTCTAAGGAAATAAGAGTTCAATCTGGAACGAAACTCGAAAATCCCGGAACGTCATTTAAAAACTGAAAAATGCCATTTTGAAGCCCAAGACGACCCCGTAAGGCCAAAAAAACTTACAGGGCTATGGTACATAGTCTTGATTACTTGATCGATTCCGAGTGACCATGCGAATTTCATCAAAATCTAATTTTTAGTAAGATTTTCACAAAACTTAGTAACACTTATGCATTTTCAAAATCTGCAACATAAAAAGCGATATTGCCAATATCGCCCTAGCGATATTGCCAATATCGCCCTAGCGATATTGCCAATATCGCCCTAGCGATATTGCCAATATCACCCTAGCGATATTGACAATATCGCCAAATCACTAGCGATATTGCAAGCGAAATTAATCGCGATATTACCTGCGATATTGGTGGCGATATTACCAATATCGCCTAAACCAGTTCATCTGCGAACTGGGCAGAAACAGTTCGGTTTTCACCAAAAAAACTCACCAAAAATCGATTCTAAGCTGTTTTTACCAAACAAACACTTCAACACATCATAAACACATGAACAAACATCTGAAACACTTCAATTTAACATATGAACACATAATCAACTAATAATCAACTAATTTTCTATTTTTTAGTAAAAACCCAAAAACGAATTAAAACTTACATTTAACTCGATTAAATCCACAGGAACGAGTTGTAAACTTGTTATTTACTGAATTCCAAGCTAAACAACTAAATTTGAAGGTGATTTGGACTTGATTTGGGCTTTAATTGAAAGTGTGTGTGTTCTTGGTGTTTTAGTGTGTGTTTTAGTGTGAGATGAAGAAGAAGAAGAAATGAGATGATAATGGGCTGATTTCCAGATTTGGGTATTTATATATGATTATTTACATATACTATGATGTATTATTATCATTAATCTAGCACACGATGGTATAAATTCTAATACGTAAACTTATCCATACGTAAAACTAAAAATATCATAATTCTCATTTAATTATTCCTAACAATAATCAATTTAAACATTTCGTGTAAAATAAATCAAGCAAATAAAGTAACATTAAGTATTAAATTTACCAAAATGTACTAGGTCGTTGGGAGGATGTTACAACCAAAATATGCATGCAATATCCACATATTGTATGAAGCCACTACTACAAGCATCATTGTCGGGTGCCCGTGATCACCTCTTGTGTACAGCCCTTTCCATTCATTTGGGTAGTTCTTCCATGGGTCAGTGCACATAGTCGATGTTGCCAAGCATTCCAATGAAGTCATGTTTCTCTTCAGGTGCTTTATATAGCAGAAAAATATCACTAACAGTCGGCCTTCTCAAATACTCTTCCGAATACAATTCGAATACACACTTACAAAAGTTGTTAAGACAATAGGATGACGTCCTTTTAGGCATTTGTAAGTATTCATCGAACATATCCAAACACGTCCCATATACCAACTGTCGTATGACATATGTGCACTTTTGTAACAGAGTAAATCTTAACCGACCAGTTGCATCTCGACGTTGTTCAAAATACAAAAAATGGTCAGGGATAGGTTCAATAGAATAATTGGTAATACCATGGACTATTCGGATAAACAACTCCCTACACATTCAAAAACGTCATTTAAACATGTTAAACAAATACTTCGAATTATTGAAAAAGTATTTGTATGAGTATATAATGTATACATTATGTAGATTTAGTGTGAATTGTATGAACTGTTGTTGTGTTAAAATTGTATAGTTGTTGTGTATTTATATAGGAGTAGATTAAAATAGATTTAAAAAAATAAATTTTTTTTTTACTGTTGGATTCAAACGGATATATATATATATATTGAAATGTAGCAATTGGTTAAAAAAACTTTTTTTAAAAAATACGAAATCAACGAAAAAATAATTTAATATTCGGATAGGGCCCACATGAATTCATCGTGGGTTCGTGATTTTTGTGATGATGACGACTTATCATGGAACCACTCCGACCGTGGTGGTCCGTGATGCGTGCACTGGAGGCCGTCCATGACCCACTCCGGGTGGTCTTAGGATAGTGGAAGCCTTCATTGTTGACGACATGAAGAGAAAGGGTATATCAAGACTTAGGTGGGAAGATATGTTAAAACTTGACCTGAAGGAGCTCTGTATAAAGATATGATGTTTCATAGAAAGACATGGTGAATCATAATTAGGATAGATGAGTATGGTTATTAGGTAGGTTTAACCTGACCTGAAGGAGCTCTGTATAAAGATATGATGTTTCATAGAAAGACATGGTGAATCATAATTATGATAGATGATATGGTTATTAGGTAGGTTTATTTTTGCGGGGTAGCTTCGTCTAAACTTTTTAGACAACTTAGAGTATTCATGTGTAGGTATTCGCCCCCTGTCTTTAAGTATGGAGACACAAATATAATCTAGCTTCAACTTCCTCTTAACTTTTTAGACAACTTAGAGTATTCACGTGTAGATATTCGGCTCTATCTTTAAGTATGGAGACATAAATATAACCTAGCTTCAACTTTTGTCGTGATACAAATTTATATAAACTTATATGTTTTATATAATTATGTGCTCCTATATCGCTTCGAAGAAGACTTACTATAAATTTATTGAATGAACAGTTGAAAAAAATAAAAAATTCTAACTTTTATCCTTATAATTATATATTCTATATATTTATATATTTGTAGACACACATATAATACATACATACACACACATATATATATACATATATCTTTATATATAATTAAAAGAGGATACGATAGAGGAATCTGAGCCCTTCATTGTATTTCACCTTTTACGATCCAACGATCTTAATTTCTTTCGTATAATTATACTTTTGACCCCTTAAATATTTGATGTATTTATTTAAATTAAAAAATTAGATCAAATATTTTATTCACTTATAAAAATTAAAGAGTCTATAAACTATCTAAAAAAATTGGTCACAATATTTTATTCATTTTATTAAAATTAAATTTGTTCCGCATTATAGCGGGTCTATAAACTATATAAAAATCAACCAAATAAAAATTAAATTCGACCCACATTATCGCGGGTTTATGACCTAGTTTGTACTATTATATAATAATAATGCAAACTCTTATTAGAATTAGATTTATAATTATGTCGATTATATTGATATTGATTATGTTCTAATTTATATTATAAAAAGATTTCTATGTCTATATTGAGAATTTGAAATTAAAAATATAAAATTCAAATTACTCTTTAAAAATATTAGGTCAATAACTATATTTACATATTTTAAAAATATATTTTTTTAAAGGAGTTTCATAACTTTTAAGTAAAGGTATAACTATTTACATTAAACTTTTATTTATGATAATAATATGTTCCATCATATAAATAGAGTAAAATATAGGAGGGAAACGATAAATGGATTTGATTAGTCCATCTAAAAGTGCAAATCCATTATAAAGATTTTTTTTGTCATTTCTTATTAAAGAAAAATAATACCTAAACATAAAATGAGATCTAACAAAGAGAAAATTAAACATGACAAATTTAATGTATAAAATAATGATAGATAATATTATTTTTTTTCTAAAGTTAATTCACCCCGTGAAGTCTCATTGATATGTCTCATGGCTAACATAAAGAAGGTAAATTGTGTAATCCGAGATAAAAAAAAATGGGAATAAATATAAACTATTTAATAGATAAGTGAACTAAGTATAGAAGGTTGTTTCAAAATTTGACACATAGGCAAAATGCCACGTGACGGAGTTTAAATTTTTTAAATTAAATTAAATATATGATTAGAGTTAGATAATATATGAATTTAATATTAATTGATAAAAGAATTTACAAATTCTATTCAATACTAATTGAAAAATAATTTAAACTATTAAAAATAATCAATTGTATTAAATTTAATAATATTAATATTATTATTTAATTTCTTAGCAATTTAAGTATTTAAAAATAATTAATTACATTGATTTTGATAGTAGTAATATTATTATTTAATTTTTTTAAAGTAGCAATATAATTTTTCGTCAATTTTGTAGGTTTAAATTAAGGTCATCTATCTATTTTTTTAATAATAAATAAATATTATATTATAAAAATTGTATTATTTAAATTATCGTGCATCGCACGAATTTAAATATGTTATATATAATATAATATAATAATTACTCGTTTTTAATTGTAGCATCTGTCGCCACAATGACGGTGTGACAGACTTCTAACGGTTATATAACTTATATTAACGGTCAGGGGCCTAATCTACTCCAAAAAGATCAGAAGGGGTGATTTTAGACAAACTACTAAACACTAGGGTAACTCAAATTCTAATTTTCTTTCATATATCAACCTCTGAACTAAAACGAGCATATCATTGTCACCAGTCACCACCTCCAACAACCGTCTCCGGCCTCCCTGTATATCTATTTATTGTATTTTTATTATATTGTATATCTCTTTCCGCCGATCCGAAAATAACGGAAACCTATACATACAAATAAAGTATAAAAACGTTTGATGGCGGCAAATGAACAAGATGACCTTTACGCTCACTCACTTCAGGCAACTTCTCATTTGATCATTTCAATATCTTTTCATTATTCACTTTTTCATTTTTAATTTAAAATAGAACACATGTTACGTGTTATTACATCCGATTTTGGGTTCTACGTTGCCCTAATTATATGTTATTCTGCAGAAAGAAGAAGAATTTGATTTTGGATCTGAAGATACTGATGCTCCTATTCCCCTTACTGTTGCCTCTCGTGTTTGTTTCCTTACTTCATCTTCTTATTTCATTATATAATTTCTGTTTGTACTGTTTAAGTAGTATTATTAGGGCTAATCTATAATAACCCTTACCTCTCTTTCTTAATCCTTAAAAAAGGATATCGGAAATTACCATTTTATCCCTCCACTAATTCATTTTATAAATCATTCAATTAATATTATATTTCACGTAATGCGTTTAGATATTTTCTTTCTTTTTTTATATCACAATATTGAATTTTCAAGTACAATAATTTAAACTATTATAAAAAATCATTTTCATTAAAGAATTATCAATATTATTGCATTCAGGTACTATTAAACATTTGTTTCCGAATATCAACATGTGAAATCTTCACCCGCTACTGTGCACGGCATTCAACGCTAGTTACTTATAAATGCATCCAACTTTATCTTATCATATCTGGAAAAATAACTTTCAATTACTAAACTGGTGGTGGCACTGGTTTCGATGACGTGTCAACTTGTAGACTGCGACGTCAGCAAACACCAGTTACCTAATGAAGGAAGTTACTAAATACATACGCAATAATTTAATGCTGTTATCTATAAATAACACCAGAACTTAATTATGGTAACAAGTAATTAATAAACCCTAATACAGTTATTATTTGTGTAATAAGAGGTGTTATGATATGATGCGGTTTTGTGTGTGATGCATAATGCATTAACTATGCTGATTAATGGTAAAGATGAAATGATATATTGATGGTGCAGGTATTGTATATGTTAGGTGATATTTCATCAAGTCCTGCTTTTCGATTTACACAATGGTTGGAGTTAGTTAGGAAGCGTAGTGGAAAGTATAAGTCCTCAGGATTTCCACACCGGCCTCAAAGACTTGATAGTATGCTCTTGAGGTATTTGCATTTTTCTCAATCTTTATTCTTTAATTTGATTGATTGATTTGTAGTGTACTGTTTGGAATCGATGAAATTGATCATTAAGATTTTGGTTTTTGCGTTGAGCACATGTTCTATGAAAGGGTGGAGATTTCTTGAGTTATCTGATTTGAATCTCAATGGCTTAATATATACTTGTGGCCATTGCTATTCAGTGCAGGAGATTTAAGTTTGGGATCAAAAAATTCTCCTGCTTTTGAGCAAGTTACTGAAATTAGTTTGTGGGAAAGACTTGGTAAGGTGGCTATGTTGAATATTGAGTCAGGCTCTTTCTCTTGGGACATGCTTTCTTCACTTCACCACACTGAACATAGTAGCAGCAACGAATCCGAGGATGAAATGAATAAAGCATTAGAGGTACTGTCATAAACTTTATACAAGTCTGGAATTAACATAGATATAAGCATAAATTATAAAACGCTGACAAATTTATGTTTACTTTTGTGTTGAGTAAAGGTCACGGTAAATTCTGGAGGAGTTGTATTCTTTGCACTATTCAACCATAACGAAACTGGTGAGTTTCTTCCTAAAGAAGCTGCAGCTGTTATCAAAATAGCATCTTCTAGAATGGCTACACAATCGGAGCGGCTTGGCTATGAATTTGCAAAATGGCTAGGTGTCAGAACACCACAAGTTAGTACACATTTATACTTTCTTTATATATTTTTTACCATCCCTGTAAACAATAGGTGGTAATTTCTACCCTTTTACTTATTTGCGAATGGGTCGATTTGAGTTATAAAATTATATGTAATGGGTCAAATAGGTAAAATCGAATAATTTGCTCAGAGTCGCTCAAAGAGTATTTTTAAGGTGTAAGACCTCCTAATTATTTTGTAAACAAAATATATTTGTAATTTTGTTAATTAAAATACAAAACTGTAACTGTTGGAGGAAAAGTGTTTCAGATCAACTCATCTCAGATCAAACAATTACCTGTTTTGACCCGTTAACGACCCACCCATTGTTGCCACCTTTCCGGAAAACATCTGAACCTTTTACGAAAGAATAACTTCTGCAGGCTAGAGTCATTCACAATTGTAGTCACGAGTGGATAAAGATCAAGGAAGCTGCAGAAATGGCAAAAGACGCAGCTGTTTCTGAAGGAGATGAAGTGGGTGAAATGACTTGCTCAGAACTTTTAGAAGCCCTTGAGCTGAGCCGATGCCTTTATTTGATGAAGTATATTTAACCAACTTCACACTTGAACCAATCTAATGGTCAGAAATGAATTTTAAAATAATTCCCTTTTTGTAGTTACGTACATGGATCTCCTCTGCTAGAAAACTCAAGTGCATTTGAGACCCAAAAGGCTGCAGAAAAGACATCTGCTGCCCTTGGCAGAATCTTGATGTTGGATCTTGTAATCAGAAATGAAGACCGGCTTCCATGTCGCCAACTCCATTGGCGAGGGAACTCCGCAAATCTATTATTAGCAGACAAAATGACGGCTGCAAATAAGGATGCCTTGGAAGAAGCATTTGATTCCGCTATTAACAGATGTAGACCGAGGGTAATACGCGCGCTTCAAAAAGATAGAAGGTCAACTTCAGTAAATATCAGAATGAGCACTGATGATTCAAATATAGGATCAAAAAGCACTGATCTTTCTGATATGGCACAATTACCCTTATCTGGTGAAAAATCCCTGAAAAGACAAGTTACAATTGATCCAATAATAACAGATTTTGATATAGTGGCTATTGACTCTAATGTCCCTCGCCGACCACCAGCTGGCAAACGTGTATATGATCAAGAAAACTATCCTAAACTTGTTGAACTTCTTATCAATAGTCCTGAATACGCATCACATCTGCTACACGAGATAACTGTCGGGAAATTAGGATTTCCTCCAGAAAGTGTTGAAACTTCTGAAAAATCGCCTTTTATTGAAGACATGATATCTGTGGTTCATGAATTCAGAAGCGGGTTTCGTGCAGCCCTGATGGATTTGCAGGGTTTCCATATATTTCTTCTAACACTTCACCAAAAGTTGGATAGTCTGCTACGGAGTTTTATGAATATTATAGACAAAAGTTCTAATGGGGATTCTGATAAAGAAGATCTGATGATGCTTGAATCTCCGTCACATTCTGCTCCTTGTGTTTCCCCACAGGGTAAGGAGTCAGATTCAAATGATATCGAATTGCACAAAACGGGTCTGAAGGCTTCATCTTCAGGCTGCAAAGAGAACTTGGACTCAGTTTCTCCAATATCACGTGATTCATATTCACATGGAAAGATTAACAAGGGGTGTAGTTCAGAACCTCTACGTACCATGCGCATAACCTCAAAGCTACGTGACTTCCACAAATATGCTAAGGTTTTAATCCTTTTCTATCGATGAACTAATGGATACTTTGTGTTTGTTTGCACACCTGAAATGATAGGAGTTATTTCTGATCTCTAGAGGGTGTGAAAATAGAAAAACACTTAAAACGGAAATGGCTTGAAAGCTGCCCAGAGTGTAATTTTTATTGCATAAAACCTCCTAAATCATTTTATTTAACAGTTTATGTTACTATTATAATAATAGATTGATGACATGATAATACTGAAAAACTACTCCCTTACATTTTGGGGTTTCTTTTCTATGATTTAAAGTCTGGATGTATCTGATCAAACTGACTGATTTACTCCTATATTGAGGGATACCAAATATCATCTATTATTTGATATAGGTTCCAACTGATTGAGTTATCTGTTGACTTTCCTCAGGTAGATCCTGAACTAAACAAAGAACTAGAACAATGGAACGAATTGCTAAAAAGTGAAGCAGTAAAGCTGTGCCAAGAGAATAATTTCAATTCTGGATTTTTTGAGGGCAGTGAGAGTAATTTTGTTGTTGATGCCTATGAATTAAAGGTAATTTGCTAAAACTTTTTAAACGTGATCTCCTTATTAGCAGGCATCTGGCACCTGGTTTATTTAGTTATGTTTGGTTTTTCAACTTACAGCTTAGGCTTGAACATATCCTTGAGAGGATATCATTGATATCTGATGCTGGAAATGCTGAAAAACCTTCTTCAATTACACCTAGCTTATTCATTGGAGGGGCACTAGCTGCAAGATCTGTTTATACACTTCAACATATAGGGATTACACATATTTTGTGTTTGTGTTCTAATGAAATCGGACAGTCTGATTCTCAACGCCCAGACTTATTTGAGTATCAAAACTTTTCTGTAAGTGGTGAATCTAATTCTTATTGTACATAGTTTTTTTAGTGATGGCAAAACTGAGTTGGTTAGGTAATGGGTCAAAATGGGTAATTCTTTGTTGCCCCTAACTGGGTTGGGGCCGATTGGTTGAACTGTCAAAATCTTTGAAGTTTTGTTATGCACAATTAGTGTGTCAGATACGATTACAAACTTACTATAATCTAAAATGGACTTTTTTTGTTTAAACGATTGAGGTTTATGCATAAAAGTACACTTTGGACGACTTTTGCTGTTCGATCCATTTGACCCATTTTCTTTCTAGCCAATCTTTATTCACCCCTTTAATTCTTAATCTATCTGTTATTGAATTTTTTTTTATTTTTCACTCATAACTTGCTTTGATAAACAGATTGGTGATGAAGAAGACTCAAACATCAGTGAGATTTTTGAAGAAGCTCATCGATTTCTTGATGCTGTCGAACAGAAAGGCCAGAAGGTTCTGGTTCATTGCTTTGAAGGGAGAAGCAGGAGTGCAACAATTGTTCTTGCTTACTTAATGATGAAGAAGTAAGTAATTACAAGCTTCATTTAAACCATTTTTATTAAATAATTTTAGCCTGTATAGGTAAGAATGAGAATGACAGGAAGACTTATTTTGTCTATATGTTGCTTCACTATAACTTCCTTATGCAATTAGCCATTACAATATCTTATTGATGTCAGCGAGTTGTGAATCAAGTCAACTCTAATAAGTCAACAACTTCATCTATCCCAAAATTAAAATGTGTACCTGAATCAATTAGATGTGAAATATATGTAAGAGTAGTCAAGATCATTGTGTGAGTGATAATTAATTTCTAATCGTATATAATATGTATAATATATATTTTTTCTTTATATGGAGAACAAAGTGCTGCTGGGTCAACCCAACCTGTTTAAACCCGCACTAGATAATTGCCCCTTTTCACCCAAACTCGTTTCACCTGTTACTCAGCCTGCCTATTTTGCCAAATTTACCTGCGACCATTTCTGGCGCCCTTAACTTCAATCAGTAATATGTGTCTGACAGCCATCAAAGTTACCACCAAACTCGCCATTTTATCATAATGTCTATATGTGTACTACCACATGTTTTTTTCCACCAAATAAAATTGTTATTCTGAGGGTGTATTCTGACTTTTTCTCTACTGATGAAGGAATTACACATTGCTGGAAGCATGGAATGCTCTAAGAAAAGTTCACAGACGAGCCCAACCTAATGACGGGTTTGCAAAGGTACTTCTGGAGTTGGACAGAAAGTTACATGGAAAGATTTCGATGGAATGGCAACAGAAGAGACCATCAACGAAAGAATGCCCGATTTGTAAGAATGCTTTCTTAAGCAGCAGCTCACTGAAGCTTCACTTACAGAAAGCGCACAGGAAATTGTCATCGGGTAGTGTAGACAGTGCCATGACTATGGAGATACAAAAAGTTTTGGAGGCACTTAACATTACACAGCGACAATCTCATTCGAGTGATTGAGGATGAAATGTCCCAATGTTTTATAAAGCCATGCTCTTGGTTCTCACCATGTAAACTGTAATGTTTTTCATTTAGGACAAAATTGTAGAAACAAAATCTACATAATTGCCTTGCACACTGTTGTTGTTTAGCAGACGCCTGGCTTATTGCTATTACTTATTATTAATATACCGCCCATGAGTTAACCTATTACAAAGTTCATATGATTTTTAGTAAAAAAACCGCCTATGAGTTAACTTCTTACAATGTTCAAATGATTTTTAGTTGATAAAGCAGCCTGAGCTGAGCATTGACTATTGACCTGCTCTAGTCTGTCGCCGATCCATAAGTTGTAATCTACAACTTACAGATCTCATGACCTTCAAAATAAAATTCACAAATTAACTAGTTTTACAAACAATAATGCTAAAAATGGAAATCATATTTTCATTAATAACTGTGGCATTAGATGAATAGACTGAAGCTGTACAGAGTTCCTATTGACAGCCTATTTATGTCAGGCGATCGGTTACCAAAATAGGCGGTTTTGATTAAACGGCACATATGCATAAACTGGGCTATATATTTATATGGACAACAAACTAGGAAGCACATCAAATGATGACATTCTATTATTATTTAAATAATAATTAGTTCTAATCGTATTAATACAATATGTACAAAATACTCTTCTCTATGGACAACGAAGTGTTACTGGGTCTACCCAACTCATTTACACCTACACGAAATCATTGCTCATTTTTTACTCAAACCCGTTTTACCCGTTACCGAATCCCCCATTTTGCTACCTTTAATCTACGACCACTTGTGCACTCTCATTCGGTCAGTAATGTGTGTCTAACAACCATTACCACTAGACTCATCATTCATCAGAATGTGTATAAGTGTATTATGTTAGAAATCTGTAAAAAAACAAGGGTACTATCTGAATCAGGATTGCTTCACGAATCGTGTATGTTCACTTTCCGAATTTGATATTTCGACTCTTAGTACTTGGTTACACGAAATTCAAATTATGGGGATAAGACTCGAAGATCAAACAAGATTTTGACACAAAATCGTATTCAGAGTTTAGATGATTGAGAGAGTTATTCTTTCAGATTGTGAATCAAAAAGTGAATGAACATGTTCTCTGTTTGGAACCATAAATCATTTTGGAAGTCGGCGGCGGTTGGAAGAATATTTTCACATACGGTCCTCGAACTATCGCAATGCGTCGGGGCGAAACCCCGAACCCCACCCGTTGACCGGGCAGCGGGACCCCGCCACGGGGCGCTGCCCCTCAGACCCCGCAAGGGGGCCATGCCCCCTTGACCCCCAACCGTTACCGTCGAACCGGGATTAGCTTAGAGTAGTACAAGTGTGCACTCCGCACCTCCAAGCTTGCACGAGAACTAAAATCAAACCCCATGATACATGTATTATTTCCATCAAACTAAAACGACCAAGTGACACTAAAATCAACAACATATTACCTCGTATGTTTTTCCACAAAATAAAATTGTGATTAGTTCTGATTATTTTCTCTGCTTTTGAAGGAACTACACGTTGCTGAAAGCATGGAATGCCCAAAGAAGAGCTCACAAACGAGCCCAACCTAATGACAGTTTCGCAAAGGTACTTTTGGAGTTGGACAGAAAGTTGCATGGAAAGATCGCAATGGAATGGCAACAAAAGAGACCATCAGTGAAAGTCTGCGAGATTTGTGGAAGAACGCAGGCTTAAGCAGCAACTAACTGAAGCTTCACTTACAGAGAGCGCACAGGAAATTGTCATCAGGAAGTGTAGACAATGCAATGCGATGACTACGGAGATACAAAAGGTTTTGGAGGCACTCGACACTACACAAAGACAATCTCATTCAAGTGATTTATATGCCCTAACATTTATTGTAGACATCCATGCTTTTGGTTCCATCATGTGAGCTGAAACATTTTTTTTGTTTCTGACATGATTCCCTTGCATTCTATTGTCATTTACGAGATGGTTTATTGTTATTAAAAAAATCTTCCTCGTTACAAAGTTCGCTTTAGGAAAAATTTACCTATGGAGTAATATACATAAATAGATGGGGCAATTTCAAGTAGATTCAAAGGAATAGCTGTTAAAAAAAAAAAAAAAAACTTTCAAAAAGATGTTGTAAAATACTGTTATGAATGTTCAGCATACAAGAGCACATAGAATGGTGAAACTGTTTTTTAGTATGTTTTAGTATTCTGAATAGTGTTTTGAGAGGAAACTTTTGCCGAAAAAGTGGAGCAATGGAGAACAGTATTCCGGACACTGTTAGGAACTTTGAATTTTGTTTAGAACTTCAAATAATTTAATAAATCGAAACAAATAACAAAGTAAATGAATTAAAAGAAATTCATTTATTAAAATAAAAATAATACACACATTACAAGTCTTAAGAAACCCTGATCCCGATCCCCACTCCATCCTCTCACAAACTTTTTCCTTTCTATTAAGAATTTGTCATGTTCAGTCAAGTGGTCCGTCATCATAGACAAATTTATGAATGCGGCTTCAATGTTCTTAGTCCGATAATAACTTTGTTTATCGTTTCACATGCCTTCAAAGGTTGATGTGATCGATTCATAAAATGAAGCGCACGAAGAAGCGGCGAAACTAGAGGACATTTTTTGAGATTTTGGTTTCCTTGCTTTTCCCTATCAACGTTTGAACAGATCATCATCAAATAGTGTGACATTCAGGTTTTCTTTGTTACCCTCTGATTCCTCATCAAAATCCAAGTCTTCCAAGTCCACTGACGTTTTGGAACGTCGTGTTTTCCAATAACAACAAGATCGGGAGTTAACCACTTTTTGAGCATCCGCTGCAACCGAAAATTATTGGCGTATTTCCCGTTTATTTGTTGTCCTTGAAGCCGCCTCCAAATACCTCCCCACTTTTGGCATGATGTATTGAGTTTCGACCACTTTGAAGACAACATGTCTTTTGTCCGTTCAAATGGCGGGTTGTGGCTATGTACTCATCCATGAAAAGATACTAAAACGACTAGTTGGATTAGGCATTTCCTCGGTTAGAATCTTCGGAAACGGCAATCCAACTTTGTGCTAATCGGAGTTCGTCTTCCGGTTCCCAAATGTTGCGGTTAGGATAAACCTCTTCTTTTAGGTTGTAATGATACAACCTCCGGTTATTTGCTTTTCTTTATTGACCTATTTCTACGAGACGAGATTGGTGTCAGTACCTCGTCTTCGTGTGATTGCATGTTGGGTTGTTGGGTGTTTTATGATTGTTGTCACGTTAAGAAAGCGTTATATTTGTTGGACGATATGTTAGGTGTTTGATAGTATGGCGTTTGATGATATTATATTTGAGGGACTTGAGTTTGCGGCATATGGTATGGATGATCAAAACCGGGCATGTCAAGTGTCGACGGGTTTAAAGATGATTGTTGTGGAAACGGGTTCCAATGGGAGTGTAGGTTGTATGGGTTGTTTGAGTTGTTCGACACTGTGAATCATTGAGTTTCTGAATTTTTAAAGATGAAAATGAGTGTTTGAAGTGTAATATTTATAGATATGAAAATAAGATTTAAAAAAATATCAAAAAGAGCTAGTTTTTTAATTTTTCAAAAGAGTTTTTAAAAAAGCAGCCGTTGAAGATAAAAAGAAGAGGAAAATAGCATTGCGCGCTGAACTGTATCTGGAAACGACGGCGTTATGGATGAAAACAGCAGATAAACACACTCCATATGTTCTAATATGTTTGAGATGTTATACTGTGAAAGATCAAATTATTAATGTCACATTACGTTTCTACAATCACATCCAGGAGATCTTAACCCCGACCCGTTATCGGATCTCTCTAAAGTGTACTGCTGAAGATAAACAAAAGATATAGTGATTGCCATGTTGGTAGTTTAGAGCTGTTATTTGCAACTCCAAGTAGTGTTACATTGTCATAAATTTCTAAACACTTAAACAAAATCAGTACACATGCAAAACTCATTATCACTTACTCTTATCAAATGAACTTTATAAGACCTGAAATATAAACGACACATTCTTATAGGAATTAACCCAACCAGATATATGAGGCAAGTAGAATCACCAATTTATGAATCAAAAAGAAAGAAAGACTCAAAACGAAATGTCAAGTATTCCAACCTTACAAAATCTTGCACATTTAGTTGGTCCTGTAATATATACAAGCCTTGGAATGTAAACCTAACTCAACTGCTTCAAAAGAAAATTAAGTAAACATGAACCGTTCACATATTCTATAAAGAAAACACAGCTAAAAAAACCCTTGGGGAATCAAATACCCGAGCACACCAGCAATATGGGAAAGTAGAATGTATGAAATACTCTAGTCTACACTGCAATTGGTTCAGGTAACACCTCAGGTGGAGCTCCACCACTACCGTTGAGAACAGTCACATTACCATCTGAATCAACATCTACAATAACCGAATCGCCCTCTTTAATCTCACGTGCAAGCATCTTTTCCGCCATACTATCCTCCAAAAGTCTCATAATAGCCCTCCTTAATGGCCTTGCACCATAACTAGGATTATAACCTTCCTCTACCACTCTATCTCTAAATCTCTCAGTCACCTGAAGTTCTATTTCTTTACCCTTTAACCTCTCAAATACTTCCTTCAACATGATGTCAGCAATTTCTTTGACTTCTAACTTAGTCAACTGTCTAAAAACTATCATTTCATCCAATCTGTTCAAGAACTCCGGCCTAAAATACTGTTTTAATTCCTCTGTAACTAAACTTTTGATTCTATTATAACTGCTATCTTTCTCATCGTAATCGAGATCAAATCCTATTCTTCTTCCACCCTTTTCAATCACACTACTTCCTATGTTGGATGTCATGATTAAAAGAGTGTTCTTGAAGTCAACAGTTCGTCCTTTGCTATCAGTCAACCTTCCATCTTCAAGAATTTGAAGCATCATGTTGAATACATCAGGGTGAGCCTTTTCAATTTCATCGAATAGGACAACGGTGTAAGGACGGCGTCGCACTGCCTCGGTTAACTGACCACCTTCGGTGTAGCCAACATATCCAGGCGGTGAACCGATGAGTTTTGAGACGGTGTGGCGTTCCATGAACTCACTCATGTCGAGACGAATCATGGCTTCTTCTGAGCCGAAGTAATAGGTAGCTAGTGATTTCGCAAGTTCGGATTTCCCAACACCGGTGGGTCCTGAAAATATGAAACTGGCTATAGGACGGTTGGGGTTTTTGAGACCAACACGGGCTCGGCGGATGGCACGGCTTATGGCTTTCACGGCCTCATCTTGACCGATGATTCGTGTGTGGAGGGTGTCTTCCATTTTGAGGAGGCGTTCTGATTCATCACTGGAGACTTTCTCTACGGGTATACCGGTCCAAGTAGAAACGATATGTTGAATGTCGGCTTCTGTTACAGTGGGACCCTCATCACCAGCCTCGCTCTCGGCTTTACTCATCTCCTTGTTTTTATCAATGAGAGCTGATATTTGAGTTTTAAGATCCATTTCTCTATCGCGTAGCTCCCCTGCCTGTTCAAAATTGAACATGTCAAGTCGATATCAAACCTTTGCATCAAATTTATAGTTTCATCAACAATATTGTTGTGGAAGATTGGCGTTAACTGCTAAGTCAAAAGTTCTAACATTTATGCGACGAAAGGAGTAACACTGTTTCTTAGGGTTTGTGATTGTTTAAATGAATTTGCATAATGAACTCGGGATCAGGTAACCCCTATGAAGTAATACAGGAAGATACAAAAACAATGAGCTCATAAAGATAGGAATTACCTTTTCAAAGTCCTGGCCACGAACAGCTTCGTTCTTCTCCTTTGTAATCTGTCTAAGATCTTTCTCAAGCTCTCTGGCTTCCTCGGGTAGCTATGTCAAGCACCAACATTCGTCCCAGTTAGCTCACGGAAAATCAATAACAAAAAGAAGTGGAAATTTTGACCCATTTTTGTATCAATGGGTCTATTCGGGTTATGTTTTATCACAAACATGTCGATCAAAAAGTTTCAAAAAGTTTCAAAGGGTTAAACTTTAAAGCCTTAAAAAGACCGGTTAGTCTCTCAAAGTGCCTTTTTGCAATCAAAATTTGAACGTTAATATTAATAGATACTATAATTTTGAACCAAAAATGTTCTGGATCAACCCAAGATGGGCTGACACATTGCACAACCCACCCGACCACCCATTTTACCACCTTTAATTACAAACAGTGGAAACATGAACATGTACTTCACCTGTGCATGGCGAAGGCGAACACGAGATCCAGCTTCATCAATCAAATCAATTGCTTTATCAGGAAGAAAACGGTCACTGCAATATATAAGGGCAAGTATCAGATAGTGGATATAAGAATAGCACCACAGAAGCTTAACTTTGGCAAGTGGAAAACAAAGTGGTAACACATTTATTATAACCACTATTAAAGGTAGCAAAAAGAGCCGTTCAGGTGGGATAAGGGGTCGAGCAGGTTATTTTGATTCAGTCCCATCAACACTTTTACTTTTTTGTTGTCTATTTCGTTGAAACGTTATAGTTGATGAATGTATTATATAAGATTAATAAACTATATTGTACAATTTATAATCAAAAATTTGTATTTAGAAGGATTTATACACACATGTAGATACCTTATATATTGGTGAGACAACTCAGCTGCAGCAACTACAGCATCATCAGTGTAACGAAGCTTATGGTGGATTTCATATCGCTCACGGAGTCCTTTCAAGATCTGTATTGTTTCCTCAACAGAGGGCTCAGGTACCTTGACAGGTTGGAATCGTCTCTCCAGAGCTGGATCTTTCTCAATATGCTTTCTGTATTCATCAAGGGTTGTAGCCCCAATACACTGTCACATAAGACCATGAACCTTAGAACATCTTACAAAGTATTAAAAATAGAATAGACACGTTGTATTGTATTGTGATAAGGTAATATTAGCTACTATTAAGACACATATTGTGTTCAAAATCAGTTAATGAGGAAATATCAGAGTATTCAAATCGCTTAATTATGTTATTATTTATAGTTTCTTCCATTATCTTGATTATAGTGTCGATAACTTTAGGGTTATTACATTTTGTCGGCGACGTACTATACATGTTTGGTTCGAGTTAGGCAATATTTACTCTTTATTACTAAGGTAGGATACGTAACCGGAATTTTTGTGTTAAAATCTTGACAAAGTACGTTTACCTACTAACATTTCAAAATGATGACTAGACAGCCACATCACATGCCAACTAGATTTTTTTTTTGCCACATGTATATTAACGTAAAACTGCTAATGCTTAAAGTACAAATTTTTATCAACCACGATCGGTTAACTGGTCAAATTGGTATTTTTAGGAACAAACTGATTTGTGAATTCTTCCAATTGCTTACGATATTGGCTTGGGTTATGTGGATTGGACTATTTCCATGCTGTTTCCCAGAACATATACAAATGAAAAGTAATACGCCCTGTACAACCAAGTAACCAACGAGATAGCTAGCCATTGAGGGATCTAAGAAAAGGGAACTGTTTAATTTGATAGTCTCCCACTCTCCTCAATTACATGGCCAAAATAAAACTTGAAAAATTCTACCCCTTTGACTTATCAACAAATCCAACCAAAATTCATATATCTTAAAATTATCATCATCATATTCTATACTACTAATATATCCAATTTTTCCTAAAATTCCTAAATATCAATTTTTTCAAACTTCTTCAGTAAGTTCGTTCTTGTGTTAGCAGGAACTCCGCCGATTGCTGCTGGTGGTTGTTTCACGAATCATCATCAGTTTCGGTTTCAGTGAGCCCAAAACGGACTAAATCGGAGAACTCAGATCCGACTTTGACCCAAATGAGACAAATCTGTAAAAGCATTTGTTGCCGGAGAGGGGTTTACCGGGGATGAAGTCCTTGAGTATGTCTGGATATCATGGATTTATCGGGGCTGTTTCGGAGAACTTAGATCCGACTTTGGATTTGTATGTGGTGTGTTGTGGTGGCTGACTATCATGGAAGGCGGTGGCTGGAGGTAATTTGAAGATGATGAATTCGTCTGATACAATTTTGTTTTCTACTTGTTATAATTAGATGGATGGATTGTTTGATAATGTGGATTGTAGAGGACGTGCTAACAATTTGTTTGTGTTCTTTCTGTAGATCTGAGTTCCATATTTAGTTTTTCAGGGTTTAAAAATCAAGTATTACAGGTTCTAAGAAGTAAAGGCCACATAAGGAGTTTATTTCTTGAAAAAAAGCCAAACAATCAAATATTACAAGCATGACAGGTTCTAAGAAGTATTTTTAAAATGTTAAATGTCCACGTAATAAATTTTACCGGTTACCATATTGCCTACCTCGACAGCAATCTTGCCAGTTTGTGGCATACCTTATCAGTAAAGAGTAAATGTTTCCTAACTCGAACCGAACAGGTATAGTACGTAGCCAACAAAATGCAATAATCCATAACTTTATGTATTGACTTTTATATGATCATGCAATCTTATTATTTATAAATCATTAAAGAACAAAAACATGAATCAAAAAGCGAACTGTGATATTATTGAGTGTATCATTGGTTACCTGCAATTCACCTCTGGCGAGAGCTGGTTTCAATATGTTAGCAGCATCAATAGCACCTTCTGCTGCTCCAGCTCCAATTAGCGTGTGAACCTCATCAATAAACAGAATTATGTCATCACTTTGTTTGATTTCTTCCATCAACTTCTTTAATCTTTCTTCAAACTCCCCACGGTATTTTGTGCCAGCAACAAGAAGACCCATATCTAGGGTTATCACCTGATTATATATTTATATAAGAAAAATGTTTTCAGCATTATGAATAACAAACATATGCAACTCCTTTACCCAAGTACATGGACTTAAACCACATAAAGCAGGGGTATTTGGAGTTGCATTATCGAACTGATTATCTGATTCAAGTCAACAATCATCAGTTTTTAGTGTTCAAGCAAAGTATTTTAAATATGAGGATCTGATTGTTTAAAGATCAGATAACTAAGTTACCATAATCAGTTTCATACCAGCTGCAATAAAGGTGACTATTCACACGGAGGATTACCCCCTTCTTACCTAAAATTATCGACTTTTCACCTACATTTCTTATTGATGAAGTCAATATTATTATCAAAAACAATTGTTGAATACATAGCAGCAGAGAATATATATTCTAAATAAATTAAATGTATAATGTCCAAATCAATAATTATAGCTGATGAAAATAAATCGTCATAATTTAAACAATATGCAAGATGGTTTGTTACTTTTAGATTATCAGAATTTCCTACACACTCGAACAACTAATTATCTGGTTATTACAATTTCAAGCATCACATGCACATCCAAACACCAACTCCTAGAGTGCCTTTTATTACAATTGATTATCTTATTCTTATTGTACAATATCACATAATCATTTCCAAAATGCAGATCTAAACGCCCGAAAGTCAGACTTACCTTCTTCCCCTCAATAGTTTCAGGGACATCACCATTTGCAATTCTTTGAGCAAGGCCTTCTGCAATGGCTGTCTTCCCTACACCAGGCTCTCCAATGAGGCAGGGATTATTCTTTGTTCGCCGTCCCAAAATCTGTGTCACTCGTTCGATTTGTGGCTGCCTTCCTACAACAGGATCCAGCTTACCCTGCAAAAGAATGAAAGCCTCCTTTAAAACCAATATTTAAATGAAAAATTAAATTAGATACACCTGGGGAAAAGTGATTCCAAACTACCTCCTCAGCTAGCTTTGTCAAGTTTGTGCCATATTCCTCCAATGTCGGCATCTTGCTGCCAGAGGTTCCACCTCCAACACCAGCCCCAACGGCTTCTGCACTTTCCCCAACCATTCGAATCACCTACTCACAATATAGAAAATTAATATTGAACAAAATTAAAGAAATAACACCCAATGATGCTATTAAATAAAAAATAATTAAGAAAAAAAGAACAGAATATAAGCTTGCCTGAGTGCGAATGTTAGTGGGGTCAGCTCCTAAATTCTCCAGAACACGTGCTGCAACACCTTCACCCTCTCGAAGCAAACCAAGTAGCAAGTGCTCTGATCCAATATAGTTGTGACCTACAAGATTGAGCATTTTTGGGAATCAGATTACTTTCTTATTAGTCAGCTTCAAAATTAATAATAATATGGTGAAGATAAAGTAAGATGAGAGGAGGGAGCAACACACCAAGTTGGCGGGCTTCCTCCAATGAGAGTTCCAAAACACGTTTAGCTCGAGGAGTAAATGGAATCTCAACAGCAACAAATCCACTACCCCTACCAATAATTTTCTCAACTTCCACACGTGCATCCTTCAAATTGATTCCCATAGACTTCAAAACCTTAGCAGCAATTCCAGTTCCCTCACCAATAAGACCTAGTAATATTTGCTCTGTGCCAACAAAATTATGACCTAAACGACGTGCTTCCTCTTGTGCAAGCATAATTACTTTTATAGCCTTCTCGGTAAATCGCTCAAACATAGCCTTTGGTACAATTCGACTGCCAACCTTTCGTTGTCGAACAGAAGTCGCCAAAGCAACCTTAGAATGGAAATCAAGACCGCTTCTCATAATATTATCCAAAGCATTGGATCCTCTTAATCCTGAAAAGGTTCTCATGCTCATTGAAGGTGCATACGAGCACGACATCATTTTAGCCATTCTTTTCCCCTTCACCGTTCCATTTGTCTGATGCTTCTTTTCACGGACAGGAAAGCAAGCAGCATGAATTAGAGCCCCAGCCATAGCTGCAGCCAACCAAAATAATTTATAATGTCAGTTTTACACTAGTGACAACTGAAAGGAATAACACGAATCTATCATTCCATCCGCACAAGTAACGAGTGAACACCTAGTATAATATATGGAGTACTTTACACACACATATAGAGGAAGGATCCAAAAGAACACTTCTAAAATAAGAATGCTATAAACACTCACTTTTTTCAATTTGAATCATATAAGTCGACACCTCTAATGTATTTTATTCTTTTATATCCCTATTGAAGTGTTGAATAACAAAATCAAAACTTTTGATTTGTGCATCTATTCCCGTGCATATATGCGAATCTGTGCATCTGTGATATTTTAACTTATATCAAAATCTTCGTCCACGCTTCTATGTATCTAAGTAAACTAAGAATTTAAACTATCAAAAATTGTTAATTTATATTATTCAAATTAAAAAAGAAAAAAAAGTTCAAACTTTGGTGTTCTCATATAAACCTTCTCTATATACATATATATATATACATCTATATATACACGTTGCAATAGGTCAATCAAACATCACATAATTTAGTTTCTTATTCCACAAGAAAAAAGAAATTTAGCATCACTGATCAGATTCAATCACATATTACTCCTGAAAGCTTCAAAAATCATCCTGTATACACAGATACAAATGTAGAAGTACATCATAATAAATTACTATTAGGTCAAATAAAGTCAATTTCACATTTCACGCCATTAACAGAAGAATGAAGTATATCAAGTGACGAATAGTTTACCGAAATTTCAGGAGCTTAGAAATTAGGGTTAGGTGTGAAGGGAAAATTTGGGTTCTTTTTTTTTAGTTAAGGAGAAGAGAGTGAAATGTAGGTGAATGTAGCCGCCGGCCTATCGGATGATGATGGTGTGCACCTTCATGTAACAAAAAAGCACCGCCCACCTTACCCTTTTGGTTGCACTTTTTAATTTGCTAACCCTAACTTTGTAATCTCCACGTTTTTGTCCTTTCTATATATATATATATATATATTTTATGTTTTAAAACTGGATAGCAAAAGTCGAAAAAAGTTCAACTTACTCTTTCATATTCATTCATAATATAATAATAATAATATAATAATAATAATATCGATTAAAACACTTTACAACATTTGTGATTAATATAATCCCTCGTCTCCTTCTATCTTATTTGAATACCAGTTAACTTTTCAGGCCGTGCAATTTATGAACCACTATCAAAAAATTTAATATTTATTTTTATAATATTTAAATATATATATACTAACTCTTAAACATGTATATACACACAAGTCGTTTAAACTAGTAAAATAAAATGACATTGATAATTTTTACTTTTTGACCAATAAAACTTTATAATTATCATGGATTAACTTAATTTTATTAATCAATTATTGTATTATTCCTTTATTACGATAAGAGTCACAAATCGCATTATTATCTTTGTCCCTATAGTTGTCTCAATTTTCAAATCAACTATTATCGAGTAAGAGAATTGGTAGTCTTCTTAGTACATTTAGTTAATTAAGATTTGGGCATGATAAATGTAATTAAAAATGGTATTGACATTTTTAATTTTGAAATTCAACTTGTAGCACCATCTCTCATTTCTTACTTCGTACACTTTTTAAATTTCAAATACCCACTTATTATCTACTTAGTTGATGGGAAATCAAAACTATAATAAAAATAAAGGAATGTATATGGTTTATAAAACTGTATAAAAAACAATAATATGATTAGTTGATAGTTTGTTTGATTAATAAAAAAGGAATATGATTGGTTATAAGTAGTTTTCTTATACAATTATTCGTCTTAGTAGTAATGTATATCATTACTTAAATCATAGAGTACAAAAATAAATAATTTTATATTTTGATACTTAACGAATAGAATAAATAAATCATATAGTATGTATGGTAATGAATAACAATTGAATTTGTAATTTAAGTCGAATGATTTTATATGTTTAACATAATTATTAAAGCAAACGTAAAACTGAAAATATCAATGTGCAATGACATAAATTTACAAATAATCGTAATCTTGAAAAATTAAAATTCCACGAAATTTTAATTTTCAATTTGTTTTGCACGGCATAATTATCGTGCAATGGCGCTTGACTATCCTACAAATTGATTTTCAGATGATTATCGTCCTTGTATGAGCCTCGACATTAAGCAGACTACTTTTGCGAACTAATCACGTAGTAACTTGAAACTTTTAAGCTAGACTTTGTAAACACTTGAAAAGGGTCTTTCATTACACAAAACTTGTGTACTCACCAACTATGTTTCATAGTTGACCTGTATACTTTTACATGATTTTCAGGAATTAGTCACAACTTGTCTATTGAAGCTAAACCCGTTATATGATCTATGCTGCTGTAGCGTTACAAGATTTTCTCTTTTGGATGTAATCGCATGTTTAGATTATTAACTTTTGTACTGTAAACGCTTGTAAGACTTTATGTAATGTATTAATTATAGACCGTTGAACGGTGATCTTTTGTATTTTTCGATTATGAAATCATTGTACTGTTACATCTCGTGTTTTCGCTTTAGCGGGGTGTGACATGAATATTCTTCTTGACAGACTTGTACGTCACTTTAAACTATATGTTTAAAATTATCTTTCACCTATTATTCTCGAGATAAAACATCGAACTGATCAACATTCAACACTAGACATTTTATGAAAAGTTACAAAAAATTTAGTTATCGTAAAACATTATTATTCCATATTGGATAAGTTATGAACCAGTTTGGACCAACTAAACCAAATGGGTCGGGCCTTCGATTCGAATTTATTAGGCCTTAAATGCGTAAGCCAACCAAAAACCGAACCAAAAGCAGGTTGATCCTTGTTCTTCATTTCATTCCCTGTGTGCTTTTCATCTAACTGTGTAAATATGCAAGCATCAAAGCTCTTACATCCAAACCCCACACAAAAACAAAAATAAGATTAGGGTTTTCAATTTTATACTACTGCTCAAAGACCACCCAACATGATGATGAATAAACTGTTAAATAATTTAGATATATTCTCAATCAAGTTGATCGGGTTTCAGGTATCAAATCATTTCAAAACCCACATCAGAAACTAAACCCTGATTTAGTTCAGTCAGTTCTTCAACAAAATCAATCATGTGATCTACAAAAGCTGCTTCATTTTTTCATCTGGTCTGCTACTGAAATGGGTACTTCTCATAATTTAAAATCTTTCTTGATTCTGTCTAAGTATTTATGTAATTCTAATCAATTCAAGCATTATAGACGTGTTATAGACAAAATGATGAGAACATGTACGCCGATTTCTTATGTTCTAGATGCAATTACATATGTGGAATTA
This sequence comes from Logfia minima, assembly GCA_963921325.1. Taxonomy (NCBI): domain Eukaryota; kingdom Viridiplantae; phylum Streptophyta; class Magnoliopsida; order Asterales; family Asteraceae; genus Logfia; species Logfia minima. The sequence goes on from OY992774.1 coordinate 28,690,140, forward strand.
ACTTTTGCAGTGTTGACACAACATATATATGCTTATAAAATTAGATGCAAGTTGGATGAAGTTGTTGCTATATTGTTAAGATACACTAACGACGATTGTGTTTCCGGAATTGGTGTGTTTAAGTTCTTTGATTAGTGATTTGTTGAAAAATAATAAGATGGATTTGATTTGAAAGGTGTATGAGAAGTTAGTTGAGGCTAATGTGACCCTTAATGTTTATATATACAGTAATGCAATGCAATCAATGCTTATTGTAGAATTGGGAATATGGAAGATGCGAGAAGGATATTTTCATAAATGAATGAGAAGACATGCAGTCCTAATTTGGTAATGTACAACCTGATAATCAGAGGGTTATGTAGATATGGACATGTTAATGAAGCTCTTTGTTACAAGATATTAATGACCGAAAAGGGTTTGATTCTTGACGATTATACTTACAAGTCTTTGATTAACAGGTTTATGGTGAAGGTAAGATAGAAGAAGCTTTAAGCTTGAAAGATGAAATGGTTGCTATGAGTCAAGCTCATTCCACTTTATGGTGTATTAATTCATTAGGAATATAACTCAACTTACATATTTTATTAGTACATTAGGATTTCCTATTGATGATAAAAACTTTACCATGATCAAAGTACATGATTATTAAAGTTTGAAGAGTATAGTCGTATTGATGCTTTCATCATAACGTTAATGCATCAACAACATTCTTTTAAATTATGAAAGATGTCATATATAAAGTATTTAAAGACCTTTTAAAATTCAATAATTATCAATAATCTCTCAAACAAAACTCACACAAAAAGGGAAAACAAAGGAATAAAACAAGAAAAAAAACATATATTCATAACTTTTCATAGCTTAGTTTTGATATCTTACTGTGAGTTTAACTATCTACAGGGTCTAAAGTTGTCTAAAGCAAAGTTTGAGGGCTGTTGATGTGCAAGTCCAGGTCTAGAAGGTGTGGATAACTCATGCAGGAAAGCTGGAGGATTCAAGTGTTTTTTTGGCTTTCTATAGGGTCTATTCCGGGTCATTCTATTTTGATTGTTATATGAGTCTATTTCTAGGGTTTTTAACTTTAGTCATTCGTTCTACACAAACCCAAAATTTGTATAGTCTGGTTCATAGGATTCTCTTGGTGGTCGTTTAATTATTATCTTGTTGATTGATTCTTTGAAATCATCTAGTCACAAAATACTATATGTTCATTATTTTGAGAGTTGTAAGATGTATTGTTAAGTCGTTAATCGTTCATATTCAATCAAGTAACGTGTACATGTTTTCTGGTTATCAATCAAGTGATCTTGAGTATTTTATCGTTTACCTATAAATTCTAATCAAATGCAGATTTTGCAATCTACGATTATAATTCTCAATTTATGATCTTTTTATGCGATTAAAGAAAATAAAGTTTGTGATTGTTCAATTAAAAGTTTATCTCAAATGATGATATCATCAACATATTTATAATTAGGGTGTGGTTCAAAGGAGAAGTTCAATTTCGAGAGGAAGGAAAAGAAATCAATGAGGATGGGACAAGTGTCCCCCTCATTCCCTCCCCATTTCTCTTTCATTCTTAATTCTACGCCTTTCTTTTATTTTACTTTTTTTAAATTTGGATTTTCTTTTTTAAAGTTCTTTTTTTTTTAATTACGTTTTTATACGATCTTATTTGTTTTATTCGTTTTTCTTTGTCCTTTTTTCGTTTCTTCGTCTTTTTACGCTTTTTTCGTTTTTTTCCATTTTTCTTCAGTTTTTACGTTTTCTTCGTTTTTTTACTTTTTTTTTTCGTTTTTCTTTGTTGTTTTAATGTTTTTCCCATTTTTCTTCGTTTCATATACGTTTTTTTTTTCGTTTTTATGATGCACCCAAATTTAAAATCTGATACATTGATTATTCAAAATATATAATAAAGTATAGTTATTAAATAAAATTAATCATGCATCATATTATAAAGTGTGGTGTATCATGATTATATAAAAATGCCACTATAATTTCTAGATAAATGATAAACATTGTTATTGTTATCATATAAGTATGGTTGCATCATAGTTATAAAAAATGGTACTCTAATTTTGTAAATTCAATGCATCATTTTTGTAAGTTACAAGTGTCTACGATCGAGTAAATATACAATAAATATCATTATCATATAAGTCTAAGTGCATCATAGTTATAAATATGATGCACTAACTTATACTTTTACGATTCATCGTAGATATGAACTTTGTTGTTTGAAAATCTGGGTGTATCATAGTTATAAAATACGTGGTACTGTAAATTTTGAAAACTCATTACATCATATTTATAAGTTATAAATGTCTGCGATCGAGTAAATATACAATATCATTATCATATAAGTCTAAGTGCATCATAGTTATATAATACAATGCAGTAACTTATAATTTTACGATGCATCGTAGTTATAAAGCTTTGTTGTCTCAAAATCTAAGTGCATCATAGTTATAAACGAAAAAAACGAAGATAACCGAAAAAAGTCTAAAAAACAAAAAAGACGAGAAAAAACAAAAATATAATGTTTAAAAACGGAAAACAACGATAAAAAATAAAAATAAAAACATTAAAAAGGGGAAAAATGAAAAAAAAAGTTTAACAAATGAAAAAGAATGAAAAAACGAGAAAAATGAATAAAAATGAAGAAAAACGTAAAAAAAAACGTACAAATACCTAAAAAAATGACGAAAAACGAAAAAAAAACTTAAACAAAATGAAGAAAAACGAAAGAAATGTAAAAAGAACGAAGTAAAACGAAAAAAAAGAAATAAAATGAAGAAAAACGAAAAAGAAGAGGTAATTATAAACTAAAAATACGAAAATTAAAAAAAAAATGAGAAAAAAATAATAAAAAGAGGTGGAGAAATAAGAAGTAAGGAGAAAGAAAGAGGGAGCAGAAAGATGGAGGGTGGAGAAATAAGGAGGGAAGAGAAATGAGAGAGAAATGAGAGAGAAATAAGAAATAAATGAGGACGACAGTTATCTATTTCTCATTGGCTTCTTTCAATTCTATACTAACTTTGTCTTCTTAGATGAACCATTTCCTTATAATTATTATATTAATTAATATTAATATTAAATTTAAGATTTAAGATTCTAGTTTAATGTGTTCTACAATATTTGATCTTTTAAGCAAACATTTAAAATCAACAATTTCATTACAACGATTACACAAACACTTTATATGGATTGATCCGAAATCCATTTAACCCAAATCGAAAACTCAACCTTTCATTTAGTAAGTTCGATGTGAGTAAATTTTTAAGGTTAAAAAATTCGACCAACTCAGACTCACCTTTACTGGGTCGAGTTGACCAGATTAATGGTTTAACACCGTTAGTTAACCCCAATTAAAACTAACGGGTTGAACCTTAAAATGATCGATTTGTTTCGATAAAAGATAAAACTATAAAAGATTCCAATTTATTGGGCCTTAGAATGCCTAAACTATCCAAGAGAACCCGATCCGGATCCAATAACAAATTCGGAGTCTTCACAACAGAGTATCGTTCTTTTCCTTTTCATTCCCCTATGTGCTTTCTATCAATCTCTGAAAGATGCAAGCATTAAAGCTTTTACATCCAAACCCCATTCGACAAATACATTCTTTTTGTAAATCAAGATTAGGGTTTTTATATTCAAGATTAGGGTTTACCAATTTATACTGCTGCTCAAAGACCACCCAACAAGATGATGACGAAATCGTTAAAGAAATCACATTTATTCTCAATCAAAATGATTGGGTTTCACGCATCAAATCATTTCAAAACCCACATCAGAGACTAAACCCTGATTTAGTCCAATCAATTCTTCATCAAAATCAATCATGTGATCCAAAAAAGCTGCTTCATTTCTTCAATTGGTCAGCTACTGAAATGGGTACCTCTCAAAATTTGAAATCTTTTTTGATTCTTTCATTGTACTTTTGTTACAAAAATCAGTTACGGAATGCTAGTGGCGTATTAGACAAAATGATAGATACCCGTAAACCGATTTCAGATGTTGTTGATGCAGTTACAAGTGTTGGATTAAGTTCTGTCGGGTTTACACAGCTTATTTATTCTTATAAGAATAAACGTATGTTAGATGAAACTGTTAGTTTATTGTTAAGTTACAAGAATGCTGATTGTTTTCCTAATTCAGTGTGTTTGAATTCGTTGATGAGTGATTTGTTGAAGAATAATAAGTTGGATTTGTTTTGGAAGGTGTATGACAGGTTAGTTGAGGCTGATGTAACACCTGATGTTTATACCTATAGTAATTTGATTAATGCTTATTGTAGAAGTGGGAAAATGGAAGACGCGAAAAGGGTGTTTTTGGAAATGGAGGAGAAGAGTTGTAGTCCTAATTTGGTAACGTACAACCTTTTAATTGGTGGGTTATGTCGATACGGACATGTTAATGAAGCTATTGAGTATAAGAAATCAATGACTGAAAAGGGTTTGATTCCTGACGAGTATACTTACAATGTTATAATAGATGGATTATGCAAAGCCAAGAGGTCAAGCGATGCAAAGTTGGTTTTGGGTGATATGAATAATGCAGGTTTGACTCCAAACCATGTTGTTTACAATTCTTTGATTGATGGGTTTATGAGAGAAGGTAAGATAGAGGAAGCTTTAAGCTCAAATGAAGAGATGATTGCTAAGAATAGTGAACCTCTATCTACTTTACGGTCCATTAACAATCTAATGAAGGATTTCTTGAAACTAAATAAAATGGAGTCTTTTTGGAATGTGTATGAAAACATGTTGGCCAAGAAGTTGAAGCCTGATGATTTTACTTATACTAATTTGATTGGTGGTTATGCAAGAGATGGGAAACTAGATGTAGCTAAAAGATTGTTTTCTGAAATGGGGATGAAAGGTTATAAACCGAATTTGGTAACATACAATGTGCTTATTAGTGGGTTATGTAAAAGGGGCCTTGTTGATGAAGCTTTCGAGTTAAAAAGTTCGATGGAAAAAAAAGGTTTGATACCCGATATCTATACTTACACAAATCTAATTGACGGGTTATGTAGATTGAAGAGATCTATAGATGCAAAATTGCTTTTAGGAGACATGGCCTTGGTGGGTTTGTCGCCTGACAATATTACTTATACTGCATTGATCGATGGGTTTTTGAAACAGGGTGAAGTAGACGAGGCGTTCAAGTTAAAAGATGAAATGGTTGCTAAAGGTAAAGAAGTTAATCTTGTGACTTTTAATTGCATTATAGATGGACTATGTAAGCTTGGTCAATGCGAAAAGGCGATCGAGATTCTTGAAGGAATGAAGGAGGAAGGTGTTTCACCTGATGTTTTTTGCTATAATTCGTTAGTTCTTGGTCTTTGTAAGACGAACAGATTGGAGAAAGCTTGCTGCTTTTTGGAACAAATGATGGAAAATGGAGTAAAACCGAATGCTTTCACTTATGGAGCTGTTATTTCTGCTTATAATAATATTGCAGAAGTTAAGGTTGCTAATATGTATTTCACGGAGATGATTGGCCATGGAATTGTTCCTGATCAAGTTGTTTTAGCGTCAATGATTGATGGTCATTGTAAAGAAGGAAACTCAAAGGACGCAATCTTGATTTTGCGAAATATGGTGGGAAAAAGCGTTCTTCCTGATGTACAAATTTACAACGCTTTTATACAAGGTTTTTCGAAGAATCGAATGATGGAGTTGTCAATGGAGGTAGTTTCAGAGGCCCGGGAGAAGGGTTTTAATCTTGATGTTTTCGCTTACAGTTCTCTGATTTCTGGGTTCATCAAGGAAGGTGATAATGAACACGCTTTTGAGTTGTTCAATGAAATGCAACAGAAGAATGTTCAACCAAATATTGTCACGTATAATACTTTGATTAATGGGCTATGTAAGGTGGGTGATGTTAATAGAGCAAGGGAGTTGTTTGATGAACTCCCGGAGAAAGGCGTGATGGTCAACACTTTGACTTATTCGACAATTATTGATGGGTACTGTAAATCAGGGAATCTTTTTGAGGCATTTAGGTTATTAGATGAGATGGCGATGAATGGGATTCAAGCAGACGAGTTTGTTTATGGATCACTCGTGAATGGGTGTTGCAAAGAAGGTGATACCGAAAGGGCATTTTTGTTATTTGATAGAATGTTAAAGCTTGGGCTTGCATCTACACCAACTTTTAACACTTTAATTGACTGGTTATGCAAATTAGGGAAACTGAATGAAGTAAATGTAGTGGTGAAAAGCTTGCCCGGTTTCACGGATTTGTTGTTTAATGATGCTACTTTCTCGACTCTAATACATCATTACTGCAAATCCGGGATGATCAAAGAGGCAGAAGATGTATTGATTGAAATGAAATCGAAAAAGTTAACGCCGACCATTGAAGCGTACACTTCTCTTTTACATTCTTACATCAAATTAGGTGGAAAATCGAAGATCTTTGAAGATTTGATTGAATCTGGTACCAGTAAAAATGAAGTAACGGATCGCTTGCTTGATATTCTTTCTGATGAAAATAATTTCATGAAATCATTCGAGCTTTTAAACCATCTATTGGTTAAGAAGCTTTGTTGTAGAAGTATTTTTGATGCATTATTAGATATGTTTTGTAAAAAAGGGAAACTTTCTGAAGCCTTGTCTTCAATTGATGAACTGAAGAAGAGAGGGGTAACAGTTGGTTTTGACACATGTAAGACCCTGATATTTGGATTAAAAAATGGTGGTTATGATAACGAAGTGGCTAAGGTTTTTGAAAAAATGGTGAAGTTTGGATGGGTTCCTGGTTCAATGAGTGTGAATGAGTTGATAAGTCAAGAAGAAACAGATGTGAAAGAGGTCAATACATCAAACGAAGCAGCATTGTAAAATGAGAAAATTTCATCAAAATTTGTTGAGAATGGACGGTTGAAGGTGTGGTTCAAAGATGGTTGCAGCAAGACAAGATGATTCATTTCGCCATGATTTATGTCAGGTAACTCTAAATTCTTTGTAATTTTTCAGTTTAAACATGATTTGCATAACCTTAAAATTTGAAATATCTGGCATCAATTAGGACCTGTTTGGACTGTCACTGGTTAAGGGACTAGGATTGTTCGAGGCTCACATAACCTTGAAATTTCGAGAAATTTCTAACCTAACCTCGAATACATTTTGGCCAAAAACCTGAACCTAAATATAAACTCATTCGGGTTAACCTATGCGCAAAACTATAAAACCTGAATCTGTGATTAATATTTGGTAGAGTCAATAGTTAACCTATGTGCAAAACAGTTTATGTAATAGGTATTGCGTTCATGATGATTAACAAGTTTCACCAATCCCAAATCCAAGGGTATTGATAGGAAGACCGAACTGACGAAATAAAAGTAAAGAAGATTTGAAATATTTTTAAATAGGAGTTTTGACTTTGGAGATAAGAAGAATTTGAAATATTTTAGTTTAATTTTAGATAATAAAATGCCAAGTTTTGAAATTTACCACCCACAATATTTAAAAAGAGCAATTTTGACCCTGATTTTTTGTAAGGGTCTTATTAGCCACTCCAAATACAAAGTAGGGGCAAATTTTCCAACCTTAAAGTAGTTTTTTCTTTTTATTATTTTTATAACTGCTATGTATTATTAATTATCAATGATAAAATCAAAATAGTTGAATGTTCTTGTAAGTATAATAAGCGGTAATACATTTAAAAGATCACACTTTGGATATACACTTGCTGTTTGAAAACTACTAATGCAATGGAATTTGGTTTGTGATGACATTAATTATGTAGTGATATGACCAATAGGTAGAATTATGCATTTAAGATTTATTGAGGGGCCTTTTTACCCGTTTCATCAACTCAAATGATTTTGGGTCAAAACAAGTTGTATTTTGGTATGAAGAACATGTGTTCTGTGTATGCAAAAATAATATTTACTTGGATCAAATAAGTTTGGTTTTTAGTTACTGGTAGTATTTTTATGTCCTAGAACATCATTTGCTGATGATTTGTTAGCATGAAAACATGCTGTTGAGAGTTGATAAAATTAGAGCAGTGTTGGTATTAAATGCAATTTTTATCAAGCAGTGGTAGTTTGGTCGATTGACGGTATTGGTAATATTGGTTGGTCCATTATTTCTAATTATTTTGTTTCCACCTGTAGGTTCCTATCTAAGTTCACCCTGTGCAAACAGTATGCAAACTTGTAAATTTTACTTGATCTAGTTGATTCTCTTTTTGAGATATTCACATGCTTTGCTAAAAAAAAGAAGCATGATATACAAAGAATTATTGTTTAAAAGTGGTGGAGTGGTAAATTTGCTCCTACTTTGTATTTAGAGTGGCAAATAAGATCCTTACAAAAAAGTAGTGTCAAAATTGCTCTTTTCTAACATTTTGGGTGGCAAATTTGCTCTTTAAACCTATAAAGAATATATAGAACTATAAGTGTATTCACTTTTGTTTGCAGTTTGTTATGGCTCACAAGGTTGTAAAAGGGGTTAGGCGGGGTGTACACGGCCGCGACCTTGTAGGGAGTACTCGGCCGAGTTGGGGACTACTCGGATTAAACCTTTTTTTAATTAAAATAATAAATTTCAAAATTATACGTCCAAAAATATGAACAAGAACCATAAACATAATTGTCTAGAAACATAAACATAATCGTTCGATTGTTCAAATACTTCGAACATAAATATTTGTTACTAGATTCATTTTAACAAATGGACTCAAATTCCTAATTTTAGATCATATTAAAAACGTTGACCAATATTGAGTTTGACCAATTAATCCGGTTTATTAACAGTTGACCACGTTTGACCATTTCTTTTTGCCGCCTCAGTCCAAGTCGCTGCGCCACCACCCTGTGTCCCGATTAATCCCTGTTTAATCGGCCGCCCAGGCTTTTTTTACAACACTGATGGCTCATTTGTCATTTACCTCTATTTTGTAATTTAGAATGTTTGTTAGAAGGCATTAAGTTCTTAACTTCAACAATATTTATTATGTTTTTGTAGGCGAGATCTTTGTTGCGTCGTCATGTGCTCGTGACCATATATTTAAATTGCTTCGAGCCAATTCTGAAAGAATCCTCTGTCATGGAGATGAAAAAGGTGAAGGAGGAGGAGGTTTATGATCATGTTTTGATTTAGATAAATTCTGTCAGCTGACAAGAATACAATTTTGATTGCTTGATTTTGTTTTATAATTGTATCAATAGTGGTTATAGATATAAATAGAATTTGAAGGAAAATAAATGCAAATATAGCAGCAGTGGTAGATTATTTGAGTTTAGGTTCAGAAAAGAGGTCCTTTACAACCATTATTATACATATGTACATTAGCAGAGCAAGTAATGTTGTTTTCTAGAGAAACATTAATGTTCATAAGAGGGTTCTTTCGATTGCTTGTATCTATCTCTTTTTGTCCAATACTCTTATATGTAAATTAATCATGGAATCAAGGTGAGATGTCAGGGTTCTCCATATTGTTATTCTATATTACTTTGCAACATTTTATGGATGATGATGTTTAATATAGTCTCCATTTTGTCCAATTTAAATTGAGGACATCTGGTTGATGTAAGTGCTGTAATATGCAATTTCTGTAATATGCAATGACTGTATTTTAAGTTATCTACTTTTATGAAGTATAAACTGATGTGTAAGGATAAGTCCCTAGTCTATATGGCATCACTAGATGGGATAGTATTCAAAGACGTCAAGTCTTTAGGCTGGAAGTTCGAAATTTGAACAAGAGCGAAGTCAGGTATTTTTAAAGAAAATGATAGGTATGCCTAAATATTATGGGACATACTAAATTTACTGATTTGACTTTCTTTTTACCTTGAAAATTGAGTTGGAGTATTGTGAGTGATGTGAAATTGATTTTTGATTTGATTGAGTGAGTCATTATTATTTTTAAATAATTATATAATCTGATTGATGACTTTCTTTTTACATTTCCATCCTACATCTTGAACCTACTTTTATTAATATATAAATAAAATTACTATTAAATTAATATTTTACAATCAGGGTAGTAAATTTGGAGATTTTTTTCAGTACAAAGAGCCTTAGCCAATATTATATCTAAAAAGGGGTCGAAGTAAGTGGCAAAATCAAAAGCGAAAATAAGAAAAGAGACGAAAATTGATAGAATGTCAGAAATTTATGTCTAGAAAACACAGGTGGCAAAACCAGAATTGAAAATAAAGAGATAATGTGGCGTACATTTGGTAATTCTAACGTCCAATTGAAAGAATCAAAATTTAATCTCAAAATTTAATCCCAAACTTGAAAGAAAGAAACTTAATCTAACGTCCCTATTTCTCGGTACCATTCTCGTTCATATATTTATTAACTAGATTTGCACCTGTATATTATACAAGGTTATACAGGGTTGTATTGGTACCTATAATATAATCATTAAAATATAATATAAAAGTTAGAAGTATAAATGCTAAGTTCTACTATTTACCTCAATTAGTGAAAACATTTATGTTATATTTTCTTAATGTCTTCGAGAAGTTTATTCTATACATTTGTCATTTATTTCTTACTGAGAATGACAAAAGACTTAAAACTTTTGTAGTCAGTTAAAAGTTTTGTGAGAAACATAATTTTTGCAAAAATATATTCATAAAAACTTCTCAATATAATATATAATATAATATTTATAATAACAAACTTCAACTGAAAATTTTCAATATTAAATTGTAAGCATTTAGTTTGTTTATAACACTTAAAAATATATAAATTCATATGTGTATACATGTAAACTCACTATTTATTATTTGCTATTTAGTTGCAAATACTCTACGAAAATAATAATACTAATTGTAATAAATACTTATTGAGGTGTATCTTATATCCTTGTGATTTAATATTAAATAGATAGAATGGTGTAATTAAATTAATTATATTAAATATAAATATATTATTTCTTAGAACGGCTTGTATAGCGATTAAGCAAATTGATTATAAAGTAAAAACTGAGATGTAAGAAGTATGGTATACGAATTAAAATTGAGTTATTATTTTAAATTAAGGTCATAATTGTTATTTGTTTGTAAGATTTATTTTAATACAATTTTAAATATAATTATATGAATTTAATTGATTTTTCAATTATAATTTATGATGTTATTATATCTTTAAAATTTAATCAATAAAATATAATAAAATAATTTTTTCGATCAATTGAATTTGCGATGATATGATCACTTATTCATATATTATATTTAACATAAGATATTTGTCTAGTTTAGTTAGATTTAGTAATTTAAAACATTAATATATTCTCTCGTTGAAACTTGAAAGCTATTGTTTGAGTCTCGAATATTTCACCCACGTAGAGAAACCAAACCCAAACATTCATTCATTCTCTTTTCATGTCCATCAAATCTGCAAATGCTATTCTAAAATATCAAAAACAAATGATGAAATTATTACATACATACAGAAATTCATACATCATCAACAACAAAAACAGATTTATCTTAACTTTTCAATCAAGAAATCATTCCACAGAAATCAATGAACAACTAATAGTCACTGAAATCACATCAATTCTCAAAAACGGAAACTGGCCCCACATCCTCAAGTCGTCACCCAATCTCTTAAAAAACCTAAACCCAGATGTTATTCAATCTGTTCTTTATCAAAATCAACAATCAGCTGACCCAAATCGTCTTCACAATTTCTTCAATTGGTCAATTCAGCAATTGGGTATTTCTCAAACCCTAAATTCTTTCTTGATTCTTGCTATTGTTTTTTGTAATTCAAATCAATCAAGACTTGCTAGTGTTGTATTAGGTCAAATGATTGAAACCCGGAATCCGGTTTCGGTTATTTTGGATTCTATTGATAGGTTTTTTATGGATAATGATGAGGGGAGCTTAAAGTTTAAACCTATATTATATGGGATGATTATTAACGGGTATAAGAATAAAGGGTTGTTGAATGAAGCTGTTTTTGTTGTGTTAGGAGTTAATAGTAGCAAATATTTTCCGGGGTTGGCTTGTGTTAACTCTTTGATGACAAGTTTATTGAAATATCGTAAAAATGAGATGTTGCGGAAGGTCTATGGGAAAATGGCAGAGTTCAAGATTGTTCCCGATGTGTATATTTATACTACTTTGATTAGTGCTTTATGTAAAGACGGAAAGGTGAATGAGGCGAAAAGGGTTTTTGTTGAAATGGGGGAAAACGGTTGTAGTCCTAGTTTGGTGACGTATAATGTGCTCATTGGTGGATTATGTAGAGGTGGGCTTGTAGAAGAAGCTTTTGAGCTTAAAAGTGTAATGGCTGAAAAAGGTTTTGTTCCTGATGGGTTTACTTATACGACACTTATAGATGGGTTATGCAAAACAAGGAGATTACAAGAGGCAAAGATGGTTCTAGAAGATATGTCAAAAGCAGGTGTCTCTCCTGATCATGTTGCATTTAGTGCGTTGATCGATGGGTTTATGAAACAAGGGTGTGTTGATGAGGCTTTGAAGTTGAAAAATGAGATGTTTGGTAACGGAATTAGGTTAAATGTTGTGACGTATAGTTCGATTATATCTGGGCTCTGTAAAGCTCGTCGGTTTGATGAAGCAACTGGGATTTTGACGGGTATGAAAGAGAAAGGTACTTTTCCTGATGTTTATTGCTATAATTCACTTATAATCGGTCTTTGTAACGATAAAAGAATGGATGAAGTGCAGTCTGTGTTAGCTCAAATGGGGACTAATGGTGTAAAGTCTAATGCTTTTACTTATGGAGCTGTGATAAATGGATATAGTAAGATTGCAGAAATGGAGGTTGCAGATAAATACTTTAATGAGATGGTTAGCTGTAATATAATTCCAGATCGTGTTATATTCACATCTATGATCGATGGTCACTTCAAACGGGGAAACACTGATGGAGCTTTCTCAGTATTCAATAGTATGATTGGAAGAAATATTCTTCCTGATGTACACATGTACAGTGTACTCATCAATGGTCTTGCTAGAAATGGTTTAATGGATAAAGCGCGTGAGGTTCTGTTTGAACTTGTGGATAAAGGCTTGAGTCCAGACGTTGTCACTTACACCTCTCTTGTTTCCGGTTTCTGTAGAAAAGGTGATATTTCAGAAGCTTTTAGTATGGTCGATGAAATGATTTGTAAAGGGGTTAATCCAAATATTGTCACTTACAATGTTTTGATTGGTGGATTATGCAAATCGGGTGATTTCAAGAAGGCTCGGGAGTTACTTGATGAAATTCCGTCTAAGGGTTTGATACCCAATGGTATGACTTATGCTACAATAATAGATGGATACTGCAAATCTGGGAATTTGTCTCAAGGGTTTGAGTTATTTGATAAGATGGATCAGAATGGAATGAAACCAGATTATGTTGTATATAATTCCCTTCTTAACGGATGCTGCAAAGAAAGGGATATTGAAAAGGCTTTGACTTTATTCCACAGAATAGTGGAATTAGGGTTTGCTTCTGCACATACATATAACACACTGATTGATTTGTACTGCAAGTTGGGGAAGATAGTGGAAGCAGACGAGTTATTAAAAGATATGATTGAGAATAAGAAAATAAAAGCAAATCATGTGACATTCACTATCTTAATAGATTGTTACTGTAAAGCTGAGATGATGGAAGAAGCAGAAGATCTTTTTGTTGAGATGCAAAATCGTGATTTGATGCCAACGGTTGTAACGTACACTTGCTTAGCTCATGGTTATATGAGATCGGGAAATAAATCCAAGATGATTTCAATCTTTGAAGATATGGTGGCAAAAGGTATTAGTTTAGATAAAGCTGTATACAGCATGTTAGATGAAGGTCAAGGGGGGTTGGAGAAAACTTTTATGGTTCTAGACGAGTTATTACAAAAGGGTCCATCGGGTCGAGATTTTTACGATAAGCTGGTTGAGGGATTGTGTCAAAATGGTAAAATTTCTGAAGCGGTGGCGTCGATTGATGAAATTGGGAAACGAGGGGTTATGCTTAGTTTTGCCACATGTAGCACTTTAGTACACAGTTTGCATAGTGCAGGGTACAAGAATAAGTTAGCTGGAGTTCTGAAAAGTATGGAAGGTTTTGGATGGGTCCCACAATCGTCGAGTTTAACGATTTGATTAATCAGTATGAAGCTGATGGTGATTGGGAAATACATGGGATCTATCTACCGAAGCAAGTTGTATGAACGTTTGGTTTTTGAGTGCATTCATATCTCAAGAAATTTGGTGTTAGATGGAACCATGAAACACGGTTCATGTTGCTTTCTTGATCAAATGCTTTTGTTGGTCACACACCCAACAGTTTTGCGGTGCGCCAGTGCATGAATATAAGCAGGTAAATACGGGTGCTTTAACTTATCGTAATGATCTTTTTTAATACCTGGTTGAGTAACTTACACTGTTGTGCTTAGTTTTTTTTTTCCGGGTCATCTAATGGGTAACGGTTCACAGGTGGTTAGGGCTGAAACAGTTTTTAGTATGATTCCAAACACGTAAGGTTGGGTTGATCCATTATAGTTGCTGTCAATTATTGATTCTTAATAAACAATTAGTGTGTTAACTATGATTACATTTTCTTATGAAAAAATAAAATTTGAATAAAAGTGATTGACTAGATTCTATGCATTAAAAATATATCGTTAGTGGATATCGGCCTGTGGACTCATTTCATTAGTTGCTAGTTATTTACTTTGACATGTTTGAAATAGCACATAACCCGAATTGACTCGTTGATAAGTAAATGGGTCCAACTTCCCACCTCTTCATTAGGTTTCTCTTGGTTCTAATGATATTTGCTATGGACAGATCATGGCAATGTGTACCGTGAGGATGTGAAAATTCTCTTTTGTCATTGATCACGAGCATAGAGTGCGAGATCCAAGAGCTAGCACTCGGGAAAGGCAAAACTGTACGTACATATAGAGCTAATTATACTGAACACCGCTGGCTTTTCATAATTCGAGAAAATAGTCGAATAGATAGTTTTTCATCATTGTTGTAGTTGCTTTTACTTATTTAAATTATAACAATTTTGTTTAGCTATTACGCTTGCTTGTATCTACAATGAAAGCTGGGTTGGTGATGATGTTATTGCTTAGGTATCTGTTGTAGGTTTCTCATAATGCAAACTGTTTGTGCGTCACTAAAGGTGTTGAATAAAAAAAGTTAATTAAACGAGGGATAGATCGAATGGATTCAAGTCTTCGTGAGTCTAGTTTTGATCCATCAACAATCTTTTTAATTAAATACTTAAAATTTTATTGTGATGATACTGTTATCATAATGATACTTAAAAAGATATTACTTGGTTATATATAATGTTACTAAAAATGAACAAAAAGTGTTTGCAAGTTGCCACTCAACCCAATACAACCCGGCCAGTTTTGACCCGTACCCGGTGTGTTTTGACCTGCTATGCAACACATCCGTCTTGTCACTTAAAAACTACAATCATCGTATAATCGCATTTTTACTAATTTAAACTAAATACATCAATTATCTTTCTCATTACAACAAGAGGTAAGATCCCGCAATAACTCTATTATGTGATAGGCATCTGTTTTCGCAATTTAGGATTTATATTGTAAGTCATATATGACTGTAATCAACACGTATATTTTATCTATTTTTATATGATACAACACGTATACCTCTTCTGTTGCATTAGCTACTTCATTCCTTTTCCTCAATGATAAATACTTGTCACGTATCTGCACGAAAAATGCAAATCTAATGACAAGTCATATATAACCATTAATATGTACACACATACAAGTAGCTATATAAAATATAAACTACCTGGCTATAAACAGCATCAGCCTTATCGAAACTCTTCCTAGCTTCCTGCATCATAAAAACTCGTAGCATTATATATTTTTTGTTGGCATAAATAAATATAAAAGTTACAAGTTGGCTTAACAACCATATCCTGTAAGTATCACAAAATAGTATTTCATGAAACCTTGATATCTTGAAGCTCAACATTGGTGAACCGCAGTAATCTTTCACTTAGTGTATGCTAAATCTGAAAACGACAAATGAACAACATCAGCACAAGAAACGTAAGAGTGTTAAAATTTTACGTGAGTTTGAGTGCTATCGTGGTAACACAGTAGAAAATCACGACCTGAGATTGAAGATTTTCTTTACATGTTTCAACTTCTCTCAAAACAACTGCAAATTTGATCATATCGGGGCCTGCAAACATAAAAAAGGTAGCATATGGTATTGTTATTAATAAAAATTAAACGTTTTAAATGTTATCAAACAGAAAATAAAGTAATTTGCCTCCAAATGCCAAAGATATAGGATCAGGTCCACCACCAAAATTTTCAAGGCAGCTTGAAAACGCGATGTCCCTATCATACGCTTCTCCTAGGCCCTCTCTGCACGATTTATACAAACTAAGCAAACATTCTTCACAAACTAAGAAAATAATTATAAAGATTACATAAAAAAGATACTATGAATCCTTACATGTACTTTTGACAGCCTTTATAGAATTTCGAACCTCTTTCCTTTAACGTCTCTGCGATTTCTTCCAAACATTGAAGCTGCATGACACGATATAACACATTTGGCATATATAAAAACATAAAATATTTATCAATATCCGAATACGTAAAACCGCATAACATTGTTAATTTCATATATAGTTATAGCAACACAGATAGACCTGTTGTCGAAACATAAGGGAATCTTCAAGTTTGGAGAAATACATGGTGTTTTTGTCTTTGCTGCATTGATCCAAATTCTCATCATAGAGGGACACACAACCAGGTTTAAAATATGATAATATTTCTTATTTTTGTCACAACAAATCAATAAAAATGGATACAAACGATACAACACATGTAATATGGTTTTGTGATGGTAGTA
Organism: Logfia minima; assembly: GCA_963921325.1. Taxonomy (NCBI): domain Eukaryota; kingdom Viridiplantae; phylum Streptophyta; class Magnoliopsida; order Asterales; family Asteraceae; genus Logfia; species Logfia minima. The sequence continues at coordinate 28,706,995 of OY992774.1, forward strand.
CTGAAAATGGATGAACAACAGGAAAGAAAAAAACAATATTGGTGGGCCCGAAAGATGAGGGAAAATAGGAAGGATGGGAACAGCGAGTTTTCATGATTACCATTGAAATCTCCGTTGATTGCTGTATTTGCTTTTGGACAAAATCACAAAAATGAAATTTAAACTAAAGGGTTTATAATACATGGGCTATGTCTGTGTGATGGGCGCCAAATACTACTAGTTTAATAAACCTTTTGATCACAAATATATAACGATGATGTAATAATGTTGGTTTGTTGATAAGAGTGTTAATTGTTAGGATATGATAAATTGTTTTCCAATGAAATGAGATATTTCGTGCTAAAACTAAATGAGTCTTTACCAAAAAAAATGTTTGCATTGGCTCATCTCGAAAAGAAAGCTGTTACATCTATTTGAAATAAAAAGGAGCTTTTAAGTTTTGAGCAATTTTGATATGAGGAATCTATTATTGCTCGACTCTATTGTTTGGTCATACTCGATAGCTTGATACGTCTTCTTGATGTGTTGTTTTGAACTTAAATCAGAAGCTTAAATAATAACATAAATAGGCCCTGTTTGGCACGAAGCTTTTCGGAGCTTTAGCTTTTAGTTTTTGAACAAAAAGCTCCTGTGAAAATAAAAGTCTTGTTTGGCATTTACAAGCTTTAGCTTTAAAATCAAATGAAAAGCTCGAATTTCCAAAGCTACTAGAAGTAGCTTTTCGTGAAAAGCTCCAAACATAAAGCTACATCTACAACCTACAGCTACAGCCTACAGCTATTTCACCAAACATACCCATAGTTTGGTCATACTCGATAGCTTGATACGTCTTCTTGATGTGTTGTTTTGAACTTAAATCAGAAGCCTGAATAATAACATAAATAGACCATGATTTGAACTCCTCGACCCAAAAGTACATATACAAAAGCTCTATGAGAGTTCGAGCCCAAAAGTCAAGCACAACATGTATATTCGATCTCAAACTCAATCAAGGAGGACTCAATTAAGCTTTAAACACGTTCAAGCTCAGCTCATTTGTAGCCATTATCATAACCACCTAAAAAACCACATTTTTTTTTTAATACCAGAAAGATATAAGCTACCATATCTTTGAAGTCCTGCCAGTCATGCTCATCTCTTGTAGGAAACAAAAAAACTTCATGACAATGGCGTTCACAATATTAAAACATCAAATAAACTTGAGCACGGAAAACACTTATCATTTCCAATCCCAGTCTATATATTGCCCAAAAGTTGGTCACTCATTAAAATCCAACGGTAAATTTCACATTCTCTTCAGGCACTGGTTCTAATAACAATACATGGTATATAACACAAAGCCGAGACATTACAGTTACAAAATTGTTCAAAACCTAAGAAGTTGGCAAGAAAACTGCCTGAAATGTTATAGTATAATTCATCCCCAGAGCCTACTAATAAAACCCTTTTTGTCTTTCTTCATCCTGTTCTCAATAGATGGGAAATCAATTGAATTATAGGCAAGATCCAGAACGATGGGATTGCGGGGAATTGCTTGGAAAGCTGGCTGGTATGCTGCAATACAAGGAGCTACCTTTGTACTTGAATCACCAACCGCGGACTCGTAAGAATCCAATTTCTCTATGAGGAACTTTTCCGGCTGCCAGTTCAGATTCTCACATGTAAGTTTGATAAAGTAAACTAGCACAAGATTTGGGATACTGTCAAACATACAAGTAATCTGAGTAGCAAAATGGGTGGGGACCGGGTTGGATTAGGGGTTACAAACAGGTAGGTTTTGGTACGGGTAAAAGCAAATCAAAGAATTTAAATTGACCTAAATAACCTTTTTGTCCAAAAAATTCCTTGATAATGTATCGAATATGATTACATATATTATATTACTTCATGAAGAATCTATTTTTTAAATAAGATAAAAATTTTATGCAATTAGAAATACACTTTGGGTGACTTTTGACCTGTTTGAACTGTTTCCTTTTAAGCTATTCTTTTAACCTATCAAGCCCTTCAGGGATAAACATAATCCAAATAAAACAATTCAAAAGTAAATAGGTCCATATTTTCACCTAATCAAGTGGCACATGGTCTGATGAAGTGTTTTGACACTGAGTCATATATCTAAAATACCCCTAACCATTTTCATAAATGAACCCAAGTGGACAAGAGGTAAGATTTGGATAAGAATTTGTCAAAAACAAAAAAAAAATGTTTTGGAACATCCCAAAAAACATGACCACCCATTCGTTGTTATCAAGCGACATGCTTTAGTTTGAAAACCAATATGAAGTAGATGTGTTCATGGTAAATTAAGTTATTTTCTTGTATTAATATAGCATTATTAGTGAGAGATCCAATAGAAGATTATTCCTTACCTTCTTATCGCTCCCAGATATTGATACAGTTGAAATCTTTTTTGACAGATCCTCGGGAGCCTTCTCATGCTCCATAATACCCATTGCATGTTCGATACAACTACTGGATCTACAATTGTTATACAATGTCTCCAATTCTGTGATCATTACCTGTCACAAGAAATGAATTACCTACTATTAACCTAAAATATTGCTTACTAAAACTTTTTATTGGTTTGAGTTACAGGATAAACACCTGATCAGGGTTAGCCGCACTGCGATATTTCTTTAGGGCATTTTCAGCCAGGGTGCGAGCAAGAGAAAACAAAGAATATGCTTCTGTCCTCTTCCCAGCTGAACTATAAGACTTGGCCAAGAAAAAGCACCTGCACCAGAATATGGACAAAGGATCTTGATTAGAAGAAGCTACTAGTCTACTACTAGTCAAAATCAAAATAAAAGATTAATAGGCAACAAAAAGGTACATAAAAAGTTGGAAAATAAGGAACTGTTATTACTATGGAAAGTACAATAATGCTAGCATCTAGGAACCTGATAACAAAGAGTGAAATCCGATAACAGTTAAACAAAAAGAGTATCCAGCTTCTAAACACTAAAATGCGGGTCAAATGGCCATATACCACATCTTGTGTATATGGATAGATCATGCATCTTACGAAAATTGAAATTGGGACTTCCATCCTATAAGAGGTTATTATATATTATGGCCATATACACCATCTTGTATATATGGCTTTTGTCAGAGGAGAAAAAATCACAACCATCTGCAGTTATTATATATTACAGACCCAATGTCATGCAAACCTTTCTGCTCGGAAGGCCAGGCTTTTAACTTCGCATTCTTCAGCTAATGCCACTTCTTCCTCTTTTCTGTCTCTTCCCGAAGTCAATAAATCAGAAAGATCCGATGTATTCTATCATCAACAATAACAAACATTTATCAGCGGCATAATAGTGGTAATTAACATCAAAATTAAGGTGCAAAGCATCTTTAGACATTAAGGGGGTGTGAACAAGTATATAGAACTGATTACATGACTTTGAATAATCAATTAAACAATCAACTGTAACATGTAGAAGATCATAAGCTCTTCAACTGTTAGGGATATTCTAATTATGAAGAACATAATACATACAATGACTGAAAAACATTCTCGTGTCAACACATCTTGTGAGATGGGACTAAAACTCTCATATCAGGTTACAAGAATGGGTGATTCCTTAAGTATATTTTATTTTTTCATAATTAATTTAGTTGTAGCTAGTATGAAACTGATTATTTGGCCACTAATTTATCGGATAATCAGAACCAGAATTTGTTTATTCAAATATTATAAACTGATGATTCCCACTACAAGTCGCAATAATCAGATAAACAGCTCCAAATGCAAGTCCAAACACCTCATAACCAACATTATAGTCTTGTACCTGTAGAAGAAGATCGAATAACCTCACAAGCTCTTCAGGCTTTGTGACTTTCTCATTTTTCTCATCACGGGCCTTGCTAAGCTTACTCTTACCTATGCTAACCAACAGCTGGTTGCGTTCAATGGTCCGTTGCCCTAGTACAGCACCTATAGCTTTGTCGAGCCCACTCAAATCATCCTTTATGTTTTCAGAATTACCTGCGGTGGCCTAAAACAAACATAATTAAAATAGCTCTCTTTCAAAAAAATAAAAATAAATAAATAAAACATGGTAATGTTATCATCATTTGATTCATGATAAATAAGCTTCACCTAAATAGTTTATCACTACATACCAAGTCATTGCGAATGAAGCCCCGGGCTTCATGATATGCAGCAAAAATTTTGTCAAAAACAGCAAGTCTTTTCTCAGCAGGAAGAGCACCTTCCATTCGATCATGAAGCTCTTTCTCCAACTCCTGAGCTGAAAGAACGAGTCATGTAAAGCACACCAGCATAAGTAATCAGGAAAGTGACTTAATATATATATATATATATAAAGAAACACCCAAGAATATCAGCATGCATGTAGTTTTCACATTAACATAGCACAAGAGAGTGCTGAGATCATCACATAGCCTGATATCCTGCTGAACCCAATTACCGGATATCACAAACTTGAACTTGTGTGAGATTCAAGCTTCCAATATGGCAAGCATTTAAAACCAAATGTAGTGAAACAAAGCATAATATAACCGACTAAAGCTTTCTTATTCTTGAAAAAAGCATATATATTTCATAACCATTAATAGACATGACCTCACCACTATAAAGATTGATAACTAACCTTTCAATATGGAGACCCGAGTCTTTGCATTTGATATCGGAAATCTATGACCAAGCCAGTGAAATTCGGTCATGGATGCAGCCTGCTGGGATCTAGCTTCAGCCATAACAGCCTGAAATGAAAAATTAAGAACTTTGTGAATCTCATAGTAAATACTTGTTACACTTGCATAAATCTATGAGTCTAGAAATGTAACTTTAGTAACTATATTGCGAGTTGGGTTAAGCCTGTACGACTTAGTTTAATTACTAGCCTACCTCCAATTTAGCTTTAAAAAGGTCTAGTGCGGGTCCTTCAATTTCACCAATGTGAACAAGTTCAGAAGCTTGTAGATTTGACTCGCCAATTTTGTGCAAGCAGTAGCGTATACTTGGTTCTAGTTCCTCAACCCGCTCACGACACAAAACTTGATTGTCCAGATCTCCATATTTTCCAAGTTCCTCATAAACGACCCTGTTTATATCACATGACAGAATAAAAAACTGAATAGAGACACAGTGACACACAAATATCACATGACAGGGATATTAATGGCACATCACCACATGACTTACCTAGCACTTTTAAAACTCTTCAATGCAATGTCCCAATTTTGGTCTTGTTCAAATAATAAATTTCCTTTCATATATGAGGCATAAGCCTGCAAATTGAAATCAACTTGCTCGTCACAAAGAGAAAGATCCACTTTATGCAAAATCAAAATTCATAAGTGAAGATAACCTGCCCAGAAACATACCTCAGCTTCTAATGATGTTCTAGAATCTCCCTTGATAGCACATAATTCTGCAAAAAGTGTAGCCCACTTTACTGCTTTACGCAACCTACCAATCAGGTAGCTTCGTTGGCGTGCATTTGGACCATCAGGTAGCTGTCTCTTCTCCATGGCGTGGCTCCATGCTCTTTCTGCAGTATATAGAACCAGATGGAGAAACCTATTGCAGGCCCAAAATGCTGTTAGCTCAGCATTATACACCTTAATGAATAATTTGATTGTTTCAATTTACAACTGTTATCTGTTTAGGTACACAGTACACACATAATGCTAAAAAAAATTGATAGGGAGATGACTTTTACAAGGAATATTTTACTTCCTACAAGGAAAGGTTCCTTGTAAAAAGAAATTCCGTATTTTTCCTTGCTAGTAAGAAGTTCCTTGTAAAAATCATTTCCCTTTTTGATAGTATCAATTCCCGGAACAAGAATTTATATTATATCAAAACAAATAACAAGATTCATCAATTTAAACAGACTTGTAACCAAACTAGAGAATGATCAGCGTATCATTGATAAGGTTGACACATGATGCCAAAAAAAGAATAATTAAACTAGCTGTTGTAACTTTGCTTATACAGAGCATAAAAATGTTGTATTGGATAAAAAAATCAATTCTCTAAGATACTTCCAGAAATATGTCGATGCAATTAATTATCGGCTGAAGAACCTATCAGTACATTATCATTACATGTCCCAATGCTTGACCTTAAAACCTTCATAAATTCCAAATCTTTCCTTCATTCTTCCTCTTATTTATTAGATCAGTAAAGTAGTAAACGACATCCAAACCTGCAAGTATGCAACCTCTAACACCCACCACATGCAATGCAGGCTAGTTACCGCTACATTTATACTACCCATATTAAGTTCAAAACCACAAACTCAATTTGCTATCAATGATTCCTAATAACAGATCATCATCAAAATCACATTGATTCAATTCAATTCAATTTCAATAAACAAAATTCGTACTCATAATCACATCGATTCAATTTCAACAACACACAATTCAAACGACAACCACGAATTACAAACCAACATACCTAACTTCAGTAACAGTAGACACTGTTATAGACCGTTTAGTATACTTGGCTCGCCCATGTGTGAACTTCAACGACTTATACAATCTCCTTAACCGAGCAGTACAATACCTCCTACAATCACAAATCCAAACAAGATTCAAACTCACAAATCCTAACATAATCCGCAATCACAATCCCTACTGAATGCACATGCCAAAACCTAAAAACCTAAAATCAATACATATAAGTCCGACATTACCGATATCTAGTGTAATCCCCAAACCGTAATCCATGTTGCATCTGCGCTGATTTTAATAACTGCAACACTGCACGCGCAACAATTTTTATCAATTGATATAATAAATCACTCTGATTTAATAATCGATACAACTGTACAAGTTAATTCAAATTAATTACGTTCAATTGAATAATCGACACAAGTGTATAACTTAATTCAAATTAATTACATTTAATTGAATTATCGATAGAAGTATATAAGTTATTCAAAATAATTACGTTCAATTGAATAATCGGTACAAGTGTATAAGTTAACTTAACCTAATTACGTATAATGCGTGTATATATACGTGTATGTATATATGTATGTATATATGTGATTGTAAGTATTAAGAGACTGACCATTGATTGAGAACTTTGGAATGGAATTGATCTGATCGTCGATTTCCATGGAAGACACGTCGGACTTTTCCGTCGCCATTTGAAATTCAGATGTGTCCGGCGGCGGATTTGGGTACTTTGTGACGGAATGCTGTAATTGAGCTCTCTAAAATGCGCCTGGTGTACAACTGCACACTTGGTGAATGGGTCGGAGTCGGGCTACCCGAGTACCCGGACTGAAGAACCAATACTCCCTCGGTTTTGTGTCCTACGACAAAAATGTCTCCCTCTCCCTTTGCAATAAATAAAAAATGCGACTTTCAGTTGCACTTTGTTAGATAGTTTTAAATGGAATGAGAAAAAATATGTAAAGGAAAAAAGAAAAAGAAATAAGGAATGAGAAAAAATATGTAAAGGAAAAAAGAAAAAGAAATAATTACAAATTTAGTTTTAGTGTTTTTAAGTTGAAACGAAAGAGAAAAAGAAATTTAAAAAAGTACATGAAATAATTTTTTAATTTCTCCCATCCAAATCTGCTCAAATTGAAAGGAAAGTTAGAAAAGAAAATCTCAAATAATTGTACCTCCATTTCTTTCTTTTTCTCTCTCTAAACATCTAGTAGATACCTATTTATTTTTCAATTCCTTCCGAATATTATCTTTTCTTTGCAAAACAAATATCTGAAACCCAGTGTTAGTCGAACTGATGTTATAATTGTATCTCTCTTTTCACTAATCCCACTTAAATAACTAAGTACTCTCATTTTAAAACAATAATTACACCATTATTTGGAAACAAAATAGGCTTAGGCTTTATCGTGTGTACATTAGAAGATTAATATCAATTTAATGTTCCAAATTTAAAATTTGATAAATTGTCCGTTTTTATCCTTGTGGTAGTCACATTTTGACAGTTAAATCCTTTTTCGAGTTTGGTCAATCTTTTTGTCCCCCATTGCATTTTGATTTATTGATAAAATATTGATTCGCTTTCAGTTTGTTGGCTACCATCAATTCCAGTTTTTTCATCATCATCACCGGGTATTGTGAATTTGGTTAATCTTGATTTGATCTAGAGTTCAAGTTTATATGATCGATTGTGCAAATGATTTTGATTTTGAAAATGATTCAATTTCATTTTGATTTAGTGCTGATTTATTGATTTTTGACTTTCATATAAATGTAGGATTGAGTCAAGATATATCCTACAACCTTCTCTTTACGTATCAAGATATATATCCTTTAACCTCCTATTCCACCATGCAACAGGTTATGCGAAACTCGACTTCCTAAACATGGGTGTGATTCATGCTTATGTTTTTGGAATGCCATGAACCACAACCTTGTAAAGTAAGTTTTATTTTGTTACAATGTATGTGTGTATTTTTCTTTTTCTTTTTGTCGTTGTTGTTGTATTGTTGTAGACTTCACCTTGTATTCTTATTGTTCAGTATTATTTTGAAGATAGCCAAATAAGTATGATCCGGTCAAGTTCGTTAAGCTAATTAAAGGAGTTGGCTTTATTTTGATCTCTAAATTGGCCCACATGCTTGTGCTGAGCTGAACGTTGGGTATGGTTTCAAGAATCTTATAAATTCTTGGAATACTTTCAAGTTGTTATTTTCTTTACTAAAAATACCATTTTTGTTATTTCATTTTCAGAGGACTTCCTCTTTGGTTGAAATATGTGTCAGAAATTAGTTTTAGAATAGTAATTCTCCTTTTAAGGTATGTTGTGTGAGCGATGATGATTGTGTGATAAACTGAAGTCTTCTCATTTCTCACGAATATTAGGTACTTGAAGATGGTTTTCTTGAACCAGAATACATTGTGGTATCAATATTTCTATATCCAATGCACTATGATGGCCCAACCGAGGTGCAGTGGCATGCCAAAGCTTGCAGCTGCCATTTTTACATTCTGGGCCATGATCTAGTTGGCATGGGTCATCCAGTAGAGAAAAGAGATCTTTATGATGCCGACCATGGCAAAAAAGTAATAAGCATGGCCCCTGGTTTTGAACGTTTAAACATTTTCCATTTCAAGGTACTTGCCTTTATAACCTCACATTATCCATTTATGGTACTTGCAGATAACATACCCACTTTAATTGAATTAGTACATTATTACTTTTGAGTGGGTCAATTTAGGAAATGCGTTTTCCTACTGATAGGTTAGAGTTCCAAAATTGGGTATAACTTTTGTAATGATTTGATACACCAATTAGTTATGAAATATAAAATGAACAAAAGGTGTTATGGGGAACCCAACACTACGCGTCTCAGCCGTACCAAAGAATAACCTGTTTGACCCGTTAAACTAAAATAATATAGAACTCTTATAATCATATGACACACCAATTATTTTAAAAATTGTTAGAAGGAAAAAAATTAAGTCAACCCAACTAAACGTGTTTCACCCATACCAAATAATGATTTGTTTTGACCCGTCATCAATGTGCCAGACCTGGCCATTTTACCACTTTCAGTTTTTATTTTGACCCTCTACTATATAAATATAATGATTTTTGGCTATTATGTTGTGTGTTTGATTTCCTTTGTGTCCTCCTCCTGCATATGTGAACACTTGCAAAGAACAAATAACTCGCTAGATAGATTTGTGTACCCTGGTAGCTGGGAAGTGTTGGTTGAATATTATGATAGTTTGGTTGCAAGCGACTATGGGAAAGTACCTCAACCCATCCAGCTTGAGTTTTTTACATGTTTCACACAAGCAAGGAATAATATGACATGGTTGAAGTACCTAAAACCATAATATGTTCCAGCTTAAGTTGCCAAGATTATGCTAAATTTTGGCTTCTTAGAATATCAATGTTCTAAATTGTACAGTATGTAGTGTGGATTGTTTTTGTAAGAAAACGTTTCCTGCTTATCTGAATAAATTGAGGCATTGCCATTGCCTCCATGTGTAATAATCATGGCCTTGTTTCTGTGCAAATTGTAACATATGGTAGTATTTTTACTATTTTGGCACGGTATATACTTGTACGAACTGTAAAATGTATACTAAGTTTTTGGTAAATTTTTTTTTTGTTCCAATGAAGGTTTACTGAATTTGGAGGACCAATTCGTTATAGACCAGCTAATTACTTCGCTTTTTTGTTGCTAAATCTATTCAAATTGGTGGACAGTTCATTAATTACTACTCCATCCGTCCCAAATTAAGTGTCTTGTTTTCCTTTTTTGTTTGTCCCAAAATAAATGTCAACTTCCAAAAGTAGCAAATTAACTTTACCATTTTATCTTTTCTCAAAACTGATACATGGGAGTCTGTGCAAAAAGTAAGGGTAAAAGAGTCATCTACACCAACAGACAAAGCAATTTCTTAAACTCCGTGAAATCTGATACAAGACACTTAATTTGGGACAGAGGGAGTATATGGTAATTCAGATGTCCAATTATTTCTTTTAATCATTTTGTGCCTTATTAAAACTTAGGTTGTGTTTGGTTTGTGGAATTTAATTTCAGTTCTTTTAGCGGAAGGAATTTGATGGATTCTAACTTTATCAATAATCAACCAAACAAACAAAAGAATGGAATCTCAATTCCACTTCTATCGAATTCCAATCAATTATGTAAAACAAACGCAACCTTAGTGACTAATCATCTATTATGCCTTTTACAATTATCAGGCTGATCAATTTCCCGAAAGGACATTACATCGGATACATAAAATACTCACAATTCGATAGTCGACTTATTTAGACTTCGGGCACTGAGTAGTCTTTGGCTTGCTCGTCCAAAAGAGTGACACATTAATAAACGTGTTGTAGTGTGGATGATTATATATAATTGCATTGTGGAATATTAAAGCGGAATTTTAAAAGACATTGATGAGCGCATTATCAAACAATCAAATTATTATATCTTACCATAAAAATTAACTTTTTTTCTCTTCAATTAGACATCTCATATGTCATACTTTCGATGATTCTTTTTTCTTCATTTTTTGGTGGATTTTGAAAACTGGTAACACATGTGTTATCAACAACTAACACATGTGTTACCACTGACGCTTGTAACACATGTGATAGTCGTTAGTAACACATTTGTTAGTCAATGATAACATATATGTTATCAGTTTTCAAAACTCACAAAAAATGAAAAAAAAAAAAAAAAAAAAAGTTCGTCAAAAGTATACCATGTGAGATGTCTAATTGAAGAGAAAAAAATGTTGGTTTTTATGATGTCATTTTTCTAATTTTTTTACTTGTCGTTTTTGAGATATTTAATTTTAAAAAACGTGGGGGGAAAGTGAATTTTGTTATCTTAATAAAAATGAAAGGTTGAGATTCATTCTTTCAAAAAAAGTTGTACTCAAATGAACTCACCTCATTGTAAATAATAAATAAAAGCATATTTGAGAATTTAATGATGATCAATAGTTATTTTGTACAAGTAAATATATATTTTTCTAGAGACAAATAAAAAAATAGTAAGGTGGACACTTAAAATAGAATGGAGAGAATATTTATTTGTTCCTTTTTACTTTGTGACGGTAAAGAATACGGCAAGTGAACTACGTGTTTTTTTTAACAGCAGTAGATTGTATATATAAATTCTAGCAAGAAACTAGAAGAAGATTACAAAGGTTTTAGCAACCAGTTGTTCCAACATGAAACTTTGAGCTTCTAAACTTTAACCAAGAATACGAAAATAAACAAATATTATCGAACATGTCACTTTTCTTCATCTCATGCGAATTAAAAACGATGTTGTTGCGGTATCGCCATAACATCCAACGGGTAGTAGCAATCATCACTTCCAACTTTTCCTTTGTATCACTTGTAGCTCTCAAAGCATCAACCCAAATATACCAATCTGCAACGTTAGTCAGCATGAGAATCTGCATGTCACACCAAATCTGAACCATTCGCCAAAGATTTGTAGCCACTTCATATACAAAGAAAATATGCTCGTTCGATTATGCACCAACATGACACACCATACATGTAATTGAGGTAATTTCCAATCCGCAATGTGCATAACAAGTGTGCTTAAAAACTGAAAGCTTTCAAACTCCCAACACCCAGGCCTCCTTTGTCTAAAGAAGCCAACACGTTTTCTCACTTTAACCACGCCATCTTTTTTGTTTCATCACTACCACTCCAAAAAAATGACGCCCTCAACTTTTCCAACAATTTGAAGATACTTTTCAGAACTTTAAAAATAGACATATAATAAATACTTAGACTTTCCAAGATCGCCTTGAGCAAAGTCAATCGACCACCAATTGATAGAAGATTAGCTTTCCACCAATTGAACTACGTGTTAGTGCACATTGCGTTCGGTTTTTAAGCACACTTGTTATGTATATAGTTTTAAAGTCGCAAGAATGACCTTATACCTCGAGGAAGAAAGAATTGAAACAAATCTAGCTTTCTATTTTATTGTATTATATAAAAGTTCAACAATAAATGACACTTTTAGTGAATACGATAATAGTTTTAGTTTATTTTTTTATAAATAAAAAAATATACCGTTATTCATTTTAGATTAATAACAATCTTAGTAACAGTAATGAGTTGTGGTATATACTTGAGCTAATTGATTCAGGGGTCAATTTTGTCCTTCTATGTATCATTTAATTTTTTGAAATTATATTTCTTAATTTGACTTAAGTTGTTGTTAGTTTATGTTAACTATTATTATTTATGTATTTAGCTTTTTGCTATATACTTTGATACGAACGAGTATCTAATCTAATTGCCAGCGCAATTGCGCAGGATCAAGTTAAAGATTAAGTTGAATTACGAGAACGTTTAGAGCTGATAAACTTTCATGATTAACATTTTAAGCGTAGTTAAATATTTATGAATACAATATTAGATGCTTTCTTTGTGAACACATACTGTAATGTTATCAAATAACTTATCTAAAGTCAAATAGGTACGTATAAATGATAATATGGTTAAAAAGTACTCAAAAAATGTTAAATACTCGTATACTTAGAATGTTAAATTAGAACAATATTTGCTAGATAAGTAATCTTAGATGATAGTGTTAATTTAATAGCCTCCGAAAAAAGGTTTTAATTATCTAATTGAAAGTATAAATTTGGAACAAAATTCATAGAAATATATAGTAGTTGAAAAGATAGATAGGTAAGGTGGAAAGCCTATGTGAAAACACAATGATGCTCTTGAGTATATCATGAGAAATTTGTATCTCATACTTTTATGATAAAATGAAGATAAATTATTTAAAAATATCATGATAAATTGGAGATTTAGTTTGTCAATTGATAATAAGTAGTAATATATTACCACATTCATGATCATATCATCAACTTTTGATTAATCAGTATATAATCATCATTAAGGTTTATGATGATTAACAGTTTTTTTTATCATATTAACTTTATAGTTTTAAACTCTACTTTTTGGAACGGAATGGAAACGGTATTTGAAATGTTGAGTATGTGAAATGGTATCCATGAACCTTTGACAATGTACTCCGAACATGCATATGAAATTAGTATCCTTTCCTATCCTCCAAAATGAGACGACTATGAACAGGAATTGTTGGATTAAGTTACCTCAAAACGATAAAAGACAACTTATTTTGTTATAGGAAAAAGCCAAAATCTTTTATTAAATTTAAATAGTTTACAAACACTAGATTAATTGTAGATAAAAATTACAATCAGCAAGATGGTGCATGTACTGAATCTGCTTTGGTAGTACTTGACTTGGTTGCTTCCGTAACCAAATTATTGTAGCGAAAGATCCACACTGACCAATCTTCAAGAAAGAGCCTTGCCTAAAGTGACAATGAACGTCCGTATTTCCATAGGGGCAAGTTCTACAACCAGCTTCAGAGGGTCGACAGGTCCACCCCTCGGGGCTGCAGGTCCATTATCCTTGGAGCCTTCTACTTTCCACACCAATCTTTTCTTTTCCATTTCTTCTCTTCCTTGGTTAGCAGTTAAGCTCATTTCGGACACTTGGATTATCTTAAATAAAGTACGATAAATAAGAAATGAGTTGAAAACAAAGAACAAAAATATTATATGCTGTGTTAGAATGGGCTGTACCTTCTTTGTTGCAAATAGTTTCATCAGCTCGACACTTGTCATAACTGATAGATCCTTGTCCTCTCCGGTCTAGAACCAGAAATATACAAAATATCAGCTTAGTTTTTGTGATAACACAGAAACTTTAATTAACAACCTTTATACCCATTGAGAGATCTAGAAACCTCCTATTTACATTCTTTAAGGTTTTTTAGCATATACTCCATTTCCTTTGGGATTGATAGATTACTAGCTCTCAGGCCTTGATCCGAAAGACTTGTAGGTTCTATAGTTTTAGAACATTGTATACTTTTTTTATTTTGTATGAGAAAGGAAGATGCAATTGTCAATATCATTGGACCCACAGATTGGAAACTAAAGAGCAGGAAAAATGTATCATAATGGAAGGAACCTTGTAACATATTAGCATAAATAAATGAATTCAAGTGTGGGAGAGAAGCAAGAACCTCATATAAGTGTGCCAAACGCAGGAGAACTTTTCCATCTTCCAGCTCCTGAAGTAAGAAAACGTAAGTAAGCATCATTACTGGGTATCACTTGCACGGTGTTCTCGAGTTCTAAACTAAGAGGAAAAGAAAATAATGGAATTATAAGGAAGAAAAAAAGGAATGAATTGAAAGGGGATAAATTACTTTGTTCGTCTTCTCAAAATGGAAGTAAGAGAAAAGAAGTAAAGTGAAGTTGACAAGTTTTCATATTCTCAAGTAAGAAGGAAAAGAAAGGAAATTAACAATTTTAATTTTAATATCATTTCATGTAAATGGCCCGAATGCGTCCATTCATTGACCATTTTGAAATAGAATACAAGCCAAATTGACCCATTCATTACTAAATGGGTCGAAGTTGCTACCTCTAGTATTACTCAAGGTTGTCCTATTAGGTAGGTATAAGAACTTGCCTGAAGTGTTAGCAACGCCACATTATCAGGAAGACTGTATGTTGGATCTATTCCTGAAAGTTTCGACACTTGGAAGTTTGGCCCTTCATTTCCATCCTGTAAAAGATGATCCAATTCATATACAATTTATAAAATCCCAAATCAACAATATCAATGCACTTTTATTAATTTATATCACCTGTTCAGTGAAGGCCAAAAGAAGTGGAGAATAGATTTCCTGACCATACGATCTGCGCCACTTTGCACCCTCTCCAAGCGGATCGATCCTAAGATAGTATTTCCCTTGGATCTGCACATACAATTTCCCTAGCATAAGAAACAAGCTACGCTTGCATCATCAATGTGTAAATAATTTCTGCATTAATAAGAATGACAAATGCTTACAGCTAATCCTCTACAATCGTCACCAACACAAACTGTTTCATTTAGTGCCTCTGCAACACCTTTTCCATCATCATGAAGAAGTCTCCTACAAGATACGTTCTATTCATATTAATCATATTTTGTCATTTCGCGACTAAATCAATTATTAGATTGTTAATTGTGAGACCTAATGATATAGTTTTACCTATGGAGCATTAACTCCAATTGCCCATCAACAATGCTGGATCCACCAACGGATCTATCTACCAAGATCGAGAGCTCACTTTTATCATCTTTTAGGTACATTCCAAGATTGATCTGCAAATTAATCCAACCTGAGTTATACACGTGAAGATTAACTTGAGTTATATATTCAAATGAACGAAAAACATACAGGATAATAATTTCCTGCAATAGGTTGATTCACTTCAAGTTGCCAGTCAGCTCTATAGTCACGAATCTGCGACAGAAACACAACTAAGATCATTATTTTCACACGTATGTTTTTCTAGAATCAGATGAGTACTGATGTTAAATGATAAGGTGAAGTGGTATATATGCTAACTAATGAAGACACATATTAAAATCTTGCTATGTTATGTGTTATATCAAATAGAAGTCCTTCAGTATACCCGTTTAATGAAGTCTCTTCCATTAGAATCCGAGTAAAATGTCTTATTGCTCTTCATGGTGGTCGTGATCTGAGTGATAATCTCTTTTCCGACTCCGTCTTCAATAGGTATGGGACCCACCTGAAGTTTAGAATATCACTGATGAGCATATTCCCCCCATAAAAATAAGGAAGATGGTTAGATGAGCTTACAGTGAATTCAACTTCAGCATGTTCTTTATTCTTGTACACCCTAGTGATCTGCTCAAGCATGAAAAGTAGAAATAAACTCAACTGAAGTAAAAAAAAATTCATGGATTTATTTATAAATTAATCAATGAATGATATCGATCATATAATTTATTACCTGGTAAATCCAGGGATTTATTTTCTGATGTACTTCGTCATATATTAACCCCCTCAAAACTGTTATATTCTGTAATTTTATTGAGCAATGTTAGGATATGTATCATTTGGAGGGAAAACATGCATCAGAAGCAAAAAGATCTTTACCTTTTCCTGAGAAACAATGGGAAGAGGATGTGTACCATTTGGACGGAAAATATATGCTCCAGATGCCTAAAACAAGAATAATAAACTCGCATGGTTAAGGGGTTCATTTGTTAGCATGAGAAACTTCCCTAACATGTACATATAACAAGATATGAAAAACATATAGAATAATATAAAATGATAGTAGAATAACAACTTTTACTATTATAATAACAATAAAGTTACCTGCCCGGGACCAGCATATCCGGTGTAAAAGCTAAATGATTGTTTCACAGGGGCTTCGATCTTTCACAGCCCAAATTCAGACAAGTTAGATGCACATTAATAATGCAAATGATAATAATAGTTGGCTATTTCAAATAACTGCAGAGCTATTCATTGCTACTAGAAAGTGGCAGGTCTTGTAAAGAATATTAAACCAAGTCAGGAAAGGAAAATAGAGGTTGATGTGCTTACAGAGCTTTGACTATTAACATACTGAGAAAGCTGTCCTTCACTTCCAGAATAGATTAACTTCAAACTTCCTGTCCCCACTTCTATACCATCTTCTCCTGTTCCAGTTTGCTTGTAGAATGCCTCTTTTACAAAATTTGAAGCTGCATAGTAAGTTTGACCTATATATAAATTGTCATGCTTACACATGAATGTATATTATGTAAAATATTCAAAACTTTACCTGGCTTTTTGGCGCTTGCGATGGTATATGTACTAAAACCCAGAGGAGGAAGGGATGCTGTAAACGCAAGCGTATACTTGGGAGTAGTACTTGGTGATTTACCCGTATATGCAGTGGTGTAGTAGTTTCTTAGCTTTATAGATGCATTTACTATAGGAAGAAGTTGAGATTCAACTTCTTTCCCGCTGGAGTCATACACGGCAATATTCTCATTTACAACCTGTTAGGTAGGCATTACACAATATAAGTAATAAACTAGACAACCAAATATGCATAATATAGATTAAAAGGACACTGCATGGAACCTAATGTAGTACTCACTGGAAGTCTTATAACATCAGATCTCTTCCACCCAAGGGAATTGTAGACAACAACAACCTACAATAAAAGTGACAATAGTCCATTCAGTTCAATGTGTATATGCAGAATATAACGAAAAACTCAATGGCATTTCCTTCTTTAGTTCTTTATATGGAAAACAAGTCTATATTATCTTACATGAACAAGCTGTAAATAATAAGCAAATCGCTTACCAACTTTTTGCCAGATGATATTTCAGCTTCAGTTGAAGGGCAATAGCTAACGTTCAAAAGTGGACACTGAAATTAATGAGAAAATAGATAAGAGAACATATTACATACAATAGACACACATATACACACATATATATACACATACATACATACATATATTACATAGCTACCTGTTGATATTTGGTTGCTGAACTTGCACATCCAGGTTTTGGTGATACCATGCAAGCTATTGATTCTGCAACTACCATCTCAGCCTGCGAGAGATGGAATTGTATTGCCAATCAATTTTAATGTAGCCAAAGATATAGAGTATTGAGTAAGCTTGTAATAAAGTAGCAATAGTTTGCACCTCCTTATGACCTATTGAGAGCCTTTTTGCATAATCATCAGCCACATGTTGTTGTGAAGTACCACTAACAGCATCATGATGCTGAGCGATCCCCAAAGCATCACCCAAATAGTCTGTAGTGGGCCCTGATTTATTCCTTCCCTTCAGCACTTCCAATTGCCTTGCTGCCTAATATTCATAAATGTCAAGTAATAATCAGGATAAATAACTGTTTAATGACTAATCAAGGTCTCAATAAACAACACTGTCACCCACCAGATAATAGCCGCCCAACATTCTGACATAGCCCTTGAGACCTGGCCGACTAGTAAAGTACCCCGTCCAGTAGGTATCAATGTCGCTTGCATATCTAACAAACACATGTAGTGCTCGCTTATTAACAAAATGAAGACTGGAAGGTATGATTATGTATTATATAGTTTCTGACTTTTAACTTACGGAAAATAGTCGTCTTCTTTGAGAGGCCAGGAGTCGGTCTCGGCATGTTTAGCATCAGTGTATATAGACGGGGTTGAATAGAGAGCATTGACCCGGCCATCCTATATGCATTTGCAGTCAAAACTCAAAAGGCATATAAGGCGCAGTCGATGCAAATGAATAAGGTCGAAGAATAACTATAAACAATGTATAGTTCAAAAAGGATTGATGGAGTAACTAACTTTATTAACATAATGAATAAACTTGTCCATATTCCGGAACCATGACTCCGCGTACTGATACTTGAAATCAGTCCCCATTGTCCACATTACATGATTTGTTCGTGTAATGTTTGCCTGAGAATATACAATAAAGTTTAACAAATTATTGGTTAATCGGTTAACCTTTCCTCTTAAACTCTTCTAAGAAAAAACTGACTGGAAGCTTTTGAAGCATATCAATGCAGCTTACCTGTGACACGGCTGCAGCTACAAAATCATTAACCCGCGCTTGGACATTGTAGTCGAACAAGTCCATGTCATCCTTCAGTATAAAAAGGCAATTATGTTACAGGTCTCAATAAATATTCATAAACCTTTAATCTTGTATAAAAGGTTACCTGAACGATTGGGGAGTCATCATTGACTTCAAAGTAGAAACCACCCGGTGGAGGCTCGTAATTTTCAGGGAAAGCACCTGCAAAAATCTGTAAAGATTGAACTTAGATAGTAATTCTTCTGAACAAACCAATTATTATAGAGTACTAACGATAACAAAATTTAGATTATAGTATATGTAAACAAGCAATCCAATTACAAACGAAAAGCATAACGAACTTCATACTCACCTGTGAAGATGATCCAAGACTCCTGGAGCCCCGCCAGATAACTTCAAGATTTTTATCTCCTTTTCGCTTAGCTCTATCTTGGTAATCAATTCGGCCAAAGAAAACAGAATCAAATCCAACCTATATGATCATAAAGACTTAAGTATAAATGACTTGATAAATGAACCAAGATTATTTTAGTTACATGTATATATTTAAGATACATCAATATAATGGTGGTCGATGGATTCACTAGTCTCTACAGTTACATCAGTGAATCAGAACACTTGAAAATGGGCAGATTACAGACAAACCAACAGAACAAAATAAACGAGTTAACAACCTCTGCGCCCAATAGGTAAGCCTGCACAGCCGAATGACCAAAGGGATCTATTTGCCAACCAATTCTCGGTGTTACATTGAACTGTTCCTTAATAAATTTATGCCCATACGTTGTTTGATCAATCATATCGATATAATGAGGTGCTGCCTCATCATGCATACACCAACCTCCATTGCTGCCCAGCAAAAACAAATCAATCATAACCATATAAATCCAAATAAAAACCATCCAACAAGACTTAACAAATAGTCTACTTTGTATGCTTACATCAACTCAAGTTGACCTGAACTAACAAAACCTTTGACTATATCTTTTGTTGCATCACTCTGATCCCTCCACCATCGTTGGAAAAACGCCTGCAACATTCACAACATATAAATTCATGTATGCCCTAATTCAACTCAAAGATTTCCATTAATTGTTCCCAAAGTATATGATCAATTTCTAGAGCGTACCTGAAAAGTCAAAATGAACAACAAAACTAAAGGATTTCAAATTATTAACCTGTTCAACATATATAAACTTCCGATTCTTATCAGCCAATAATGCAGGAACCAGAGAGTCAAGCACGTTTTGAACACATGCTACCTAAACCAATAAACACATAAATTATTTTAATCATCAAACATTCGAGCAGTAAAATATATGTATATGTATATCTATATATCTACCAACCTGAATTGAATTATTGGATCCAACATAATACTGATCAACAGTCTTCAACCAACCAACATCATCATGAGTATGCGCTACTAAATGAACATTTAATTTTCCTTTCACAACACCTGCTGCAGTATCATAAATCATATACTTCGATTCAATACACACACTAATCACACACAGTAACAACACCGTAAAAAACACACGAAAATTCGCCATTGACCGTCACTTAAACTGACAATCGCGTACAATTAATCCGTCTCTATATATTCAAATTGAAATTGAAATAGAAATAATAAATAAACAAAAAACGGAATGTGTTGAAAAATAAAAAGTTCGCTCAGTTTGACATTTAGTCAAATTAAAAAACAACGGTTGGTGAATGTGACAAACAAATAGTCGTATTCATTGATTCAAATAATAGGTTTTATGCGCTCGAATATTTCAATGGAGATTAAAGTGGCATTAGATGTTTGTATGATTTTGTAAACAAGAAGACGACGAACAGAGTGAGTCACTCGATGGATGTTTATATAAGGACACGGATGACCTGTAAATTTGCCACGTTTAACGTTCGGATAAAATGATAAATTTTACAAAAATAAATAGATCATACTGTTTATTACAGTTTTATGAAGATTTACAGAAACTTCTTATTGATGTATAGGAACATTTAATAGACTGACTTAAATTAGCCTATAAATAAATTACCCACCCACGAATTCATATTAATTCTTTAAATCATATAACCGAATTACACTCGGTATTGGAACACTTTCCCGGCTATCTCCTCTCCTATCTCCTCCACTTCCGGCAACCACAATGATTCCAATGCCAGCTCCTGTTATGATTTATTTTGAGCATAGTTGGAGTACAACTTTTGCATGCCAATCATTTTTTAAGTTTAATCATTGCTTCTTATTTATTGGTTCAAGATTTTAACGCTATTATTGTTGATTCTTATGTTAATCACATACAAAAATGAATCATATGCTTCTTTTTGTTATCATAATATGAACCAATTTAATACTCTTTGTATTTTGGATTGAGTTTTTAATGATATTATAATAATTATAATTATGATTATGATATTCAAAGAATTTATCAAACTCCTCATAAATATATTCAAAGAACAACAATCGGGGTTAAGGGGTTTTTTGAGTATTTTGGGTACCGAATAATCTGTGTGTAACAATAAAAACTGTCTGAATTTATCACCATCCTTTAATAAATCTCCAATTATAACATATAATGATAATAATTGTTGTGTTAGACTATACTTATCGGTAGACTCACACAATCCACTCTTACCTAATTTCTATTAAAAAAAATATTCTCTCTTTCACCTACTCAATCTTCAATCTGTCAATTTTCATTTTTTCATGATTTGTAGTGATCAAATCCGATCTCAAATATTTTAAAACTATATATATATATATATTAATACACAGATATATATATATATCATATTTTATTACTCTTGAATATAAAACATAAATAAAAAAAACTCCAAATGTATATTTAATATCTTTTTAATAGTCTGTTGATGTTGAGCAAACAACTTGTGCGTTTTCATAGTTGGGGACGTAATTGACTTCATAAATGTAGCTTAAGAAGGATATATGCCAACGGTGAGATAATATACCTTATTTCTTTCGCGACCATTCACGATATAACTAATTTTTGGTGCTTGACCTGTTGATACATCATCAAAAACAGGAGATCGGTAGAGTATATTAATATTTTTTGACAAACTCGATGTTTCAAAGAAAGTATGTCATATCCATAAACCATATGATGCAACGATTTCTAAAATGATTGTTGGTTTTCCACTTCTTCCGGCATATTGTCCAGCCCATGCGCTCGGACGGTTTTTCCATTCCCAATGCATCCAGTCAATACTATCTATCATACCCGGGAATCCACGCCGATCTCCAACATGGAGTAGTATTGCCAAATCATCTTCATTAGGCTTTCGGAGGTACTCATCACCAAAACATGAGATGACACCATTTACAAAGTTCATGAGAGAGTCCCTTGTTATGGCTCCACTCATTCTCAAATATTCATCAACCGCATCTACTAATGTCCTATACGCCAACACCCTCATGGCTCTAGTACATTTCTGTAATGGTGAAAGATTTTTCTACTTGTGGCATTAAGTCTTTGTTGGAAATATTCATCATTTGCAGTCACAACATCCACTGTACGACTTAATAGAGGTTTTCTCATTCAAAATTTTCTCCGAAAGATATCTTCATCATACGTGGGATTGTCGAAAGGTAGTCTTCCATCAAACGTACTTCACCCATCTCTCGTTGCCTTTCACGATACCTTCTTCTTGTTGTTGGTGGTTTATCTCTATTGAACATATTGGATGAGTTTATGACTATATCCTCAAGCATTTGATCAGTTTTTTGATTTTGTTGAAGAACTTGTGATTGCCATGTTTCAAACTCATCAGCTAATAGTGATGAGTTTTCGTTGAAAGACGATTTAGTGAAAGATAAAAATGTTTGTAGGGTGTTTGAGGGAGATGGTATGAGCAAGTCTTGGTGAAAGAAAACCAATATATAAGGGACTTTGAATCATGAGGAGGGACAATAACATGCAACCTTTAGTGAAAGAGTGGGAGACAATTGCATAGTGATCTTTAGTGAAAAAGACAACACATAAGTGGAAGACAATTGCATGTGATCTTTAATGAAAGTTACAATACATAAGTGGCAGACAATAACAAATGATATTTAATGAATAAGTCGAAAGAGAAGCTAAATTCCAAAACAATTATAGCAATTCATTTTAACATAAAAGACATTACATAAATATAAAATTATTAATACATAATAGAATGTGTAAATAAAAAACAAATACATGAAATACTAAATTACTATCCATACAACTTTGCCATAAGAGGTTATTTCACATCTTCCTCTGCTGGTGACAGTTTTTCCTTAGACATCAGTACACACATAAATTTGTGGTCATGTACCATTTGAAAATTTTCTTAATCAAAGTCTACTATTTTTTTCATGATTTCAGTTTCATTCTATCTTGTAATTGCCAAAACACGAAGATTTTCAAAAAAATATCCGAAAACGAAGAAGATTGTGATGCCTTACTTTTTTTCTTTCTTGGTTGCATCTTTACTCGCTGGACGTTGAATTTTTGAACGACCAATAATTAGTGATTCTTGTTTGGTATTAATGGAATCTCCTTCTTCTGTAGTTCTTCATCTCTTCGTGCTTCTACTACTTTCTTCATCACCCATTTCAAATTTCAAGCGAGTACGTGTTATTTCACGATGTAACTCTAAGTCCCACTTGGGATGTTTACACAAAATTTCGTTAAATACAAACAAATCATTGAACTTTTTCCCGTAACCCGCCTCATAAATTATGCGAGCTACGTTCTCAACATATGTGTTACTCGTTCCGCCTTTTTTTTTCTTACAATGTGCTTCTTTGTACGCAAAAATCCACTTGGCTGCATTTTCGTTAAGCCGGGACCAACGAACTTTCATTTGATTTTTGTTCCTAATGCGTAGTCCTTTCAAATTTTCTGCTCGAGTTGCATCATATTGTTCTTTCACTCGTGACCATAACTTTCCTCTCTTTTGGTTTTTACCATGAGTAGCGTTTTCGCTAACGAAGATCCATGCTGACATCATAACCATATATTCTCTCGGCTCCCATTTATCGGCTCCTGAACTCCCATTTGAAAAGTTTGGGCATTGTCAGGGATGATGACATCATTATCATAAGAGGGAAACTTAAAGTTTTCATATTATCTGTTTGGATAACTTTGAAAGTTATCAAAATTTTCAAAACTTGAGTAAATTTTTGAATCCATAATAAAGGAGACTATTGAAAATAGAGAGAAAGATAATTGCGACGAAAATATATCAATATTGGTCTATATATGTAAAGAATTGAATAATATGAATTTTGATATATTTTGCATAAAAATTCTTTTATTAAGATAATATTTTAGATAAGATAAATATGATGATATAAAACATCTCACCAATCAATGAAAACAAAAGATGTAGAAAATTTTAAAAGTATAAATATATATATAGGGTGTGGATCAAAAGGGAAGAAAAAAAATTAAGAAATGAGTGAAATAAATCTCAACCCTTGATTTCATCATAAATGAATTTTAAAAATCACAAATAATTTTAAAATTTAATATTCATCACAAATTAATGTTAAAAATATTTATTTATGAAAAAATTAAAGATTAAGATTTGCTTCTCTTCTTCTTCAAGATTTGAAGCTTCCTTATAAATTCTTTCCATATATATATATTGATATTTTAAAGACAAAATATGTGTTCGTTGTTGCATTTGTTTGCAATGTCAATTGCAAACCATTCAGAATTTAACAATTGTTAGCAATATTTATTTGAGGTTGCTTTAGTTTTGACTCATTGGCACGTAAATAGGTTGAAAATGGAATGATTCTTTTCCTTTTAAAGTATGGAGTATGTCTATATGACTATCTGTACACATTTACTTTTTGAAAAAAATTAAATAATTACACTTTTTATATGTATATACGAAAATGTATACGCTGATAAAGGAAAATACTTACATTATCTCCGTTTCTAAATGATCGGTGCCCGTAATAAGGTGTGTACAGAGCCACTAAAAATATAGGTCCTGCAATTTTTAGCTAGTCCATTAAGTTGTACTTGGCACAAAGTAAAAGACGAGCCACCGTATGTTTGTTACGCCTTTATTTTCTTAAGAAATGATTAGATACTGTTACATTTCTAATTAGAAGCTGTCACATTAATTCTGTATTTTTTATGATTTATATATTAAAAGATCATAATATAATACATTAACATAAAGCTTGAGAGCTTTTTGGATTTTCAAGTGACAATTTAGATAAGTTTGTTCAAAATATTAAGGATTTATTTTACACACATATATAATATATATATATATATATGCACTTGTCATATTCAGGGGGTTACTTTACAATTATAGCACGTGACCACCAAAATTGACAGGCGGCTCTGTAAATGACCCCAACTATTTATGTGTTAAATGGTGCACGTGTACTACACATGTTGAGACTTGGTAGTAACAGTGGAATTGACAGGCGGCTCTGTAAATGACCCCAAAATCAGTAAATATTTTATTTGCCATAGGTTAAATTTTATTTTTAAAATTATTATAGAACAATTAAATTAATAAATTCCAAACTAAAATTACTATATATGAAGCAAAAATGTAGACAATAGGGAAATGCTAGCTAAAAAGCCCTATTATAGTGATTTTAATATTCGGATGTTATTAAATTAAAATAAGTAAAATAGCGAAAGTATATTTATCATTTATCAATGCATCATGATAGTCATATAATTATACAATCTAATAATAGTTAAATGTGACCTGTAAAAATATTACTAGCAATTAAAAAATATCAAACATATATATTAAAAATATTGCTCGAATTATTATAGTGACAAGTTAGTCACTTAGTTATGAAAATTATCAGAGAAGCTTACTAAAAATGTTAAAATTGTCAGTCAAAATATAGAAGAATGTCGCTCGAATCTTTAATAATTATCACTCAACTTTTATAAATAATAAGAATGTCGTGATTTAGAAGTTATTTGATGTTCTCTGTTATTAAAAACATATTTTTATTAAGAGAGCAAATGAGGTTCCAAAGACGGAGCAATGATAAGAAACAGTACCAAAAAGACGTTATTTGATCTTAAGATTACTTCTTATAGAGGGTTTTTTCTTCGTCTTAATCCTACATGGAAGTCACATATCTTTAGTCTTGCTTAGTCTTAGCATAGTCACCATAGGCACGGTCCCGTCTTAGGGAACCGTCATGGGACCGTCATATAATTTTCGTCTTAGTGAGAACGGAGCCAGGACGTTCGTCTTGTAATATTTGTGTGTATTATTTGAGTCCAAACTTGTACATTGTACAATAAAGATTGTACCATATGGGAGTGTATTATTTCAGTATTGCAGTCACCATTGGAAGCGTTCAGTTTTGGGTTAGTCCTCAGTCTTAGTGCTGACGTGACGGTCAGTCTTACAGTCTTGTTCAGTCACCGTAAGGAGTGGTTTTAGAAGAAGATCAATAGTTAGTGGTGCATGATAAGAAGAGACTAGTTATTGGGTTAGAATTCTTATAAGAACAAATACTTTTTAGTGAGATCAAAATCAAATACAATTGCTCTCTCAATCTTAGATAAGCTCATCAGCGAGCTTTAATTGGAACTAGGGCGTCTTAGTCCTTTCAAAATTTTGTACCCTATAATATGAATTTATATTATAATAGATACAAAAAATATTAATTTTTATATTGACTTCTCTAAATATAAAAAGAAAAAAAGTAAAATAATTTTAACTCTTAGACAATAATATTCAAGATCTTCCACTAGGTAAGCTATCACCCCTCTTTCGGGTGATGTTAACAAATAAATTAGAAAGTAATTTTTTACCCTTGAAAAACAAGTTCAGGATTCCTTTTACTCAAACACCTTATAGGGATATCGTAGCGTAGAGGAACACATGTGCTTCCCTTACAAACTTCCATTTATCCGTACTAGTTACGTTTGCGTGATTTAAAAACATCTTATTACTGAAAATAAGTATATTGATTACTACTTGTGTAATAGACTTCTCTATATTCATGTAGTGATTACAAATTGGGTGGACTACTTTATAATTTTTACTGGATAGTTCATAAAAGAAGAGTTTGAATTCGAGTATTTACTCAACCTGCATCAACTTTTTAGTTAACTCAATAAATTTATTATATACTTTACAGTAAATACTTTTTAGAATTTTACACTAGGATATGTTCTTTTATTTAAGGATATCAAATCTTTTCAACTCCTCGTATAAAGAAGAAAATGATGGCACGCTTTGGTGTGATTATCCTTTTTACGTTGTGTTTGGTTCACGGAATTAATTAAAATTTAATGAAATTGACATTGATATTTCGTTCTTTAGTTTGTTTAGTTGAGTAATTGATAAAGTTAGAATTCAACAAATTTCTTTAGTAACAAATTTCTTTCACTAAAGAAATTAATTTTCTTCTGTCTTTGATAAATTTTGTAAACCAAACATAACATTAATTTTCTTTTTAATTTTATCTTTATATCTTATTCCTCAAAAAATATACAACATCACTCTATCCCATTATTCAAACACAAAAGAAAAGTATTTTTTAACAGTATATATACTTTTTACAATAATAGTTAATCATTAATCATCATCATAAATAAATGTTCAAAAATAATACTCCATCCTTTCCAAATTAAAAGTTTTGTATCAGATTTTACAGAGTTTAAAAAATTGTTTTATCTATTAGTAAAGATGACTCTTTTACGCGTATTTTTTACACGAATTTTCATGTATCAATTTTAAAAAAGAATAAAATGATAAAGTTAATTTACTATTTTTAAAAATAGACATTTATTTTAAAATAAACGAAAAATAAAAATAAAACACTTAACTTGGGAGTGAGGGATAATGAATATATCCACCTAGATACCCCATACGTAGTGGCCAATCCT
Organism: Logfia minima; assembly: GCA_963921325.1. NCBI lineage: Eukaryota > Viridiplantae > Streptophyta > Magnoliopsida > Asterales > Asteraceae > Logfia > Logfia minima. Next base: position 28,734,834 of record OY992774.1, read on the forward strand.
ATCCTTTGTTGTGGATTACGTTATCAACCCATCCACACACACTCAAACACTCTTCAGTCTTCACATCGACTCAATTCTCCCGCCATCCAGTCGGAGCTCCGAATATGGCCTATTCACCCGCCCTCTTTTCTCACAACATCCGTTTCACCACAAATCACCACTCAAACCCTCACCCTAATTCAAAACTATACAAATTAAACACTCGAAGAGCCCTAACTGTATCCGCATTAGGCACCGAAACAATCGACAGCACAACGCTCGCGGTCATCGGCGGCAGCTCCGTCGCAGCAATCGCCGCTGCAATTTCACTTTCCGATCCGGAGAAACGGCGGCAGTTACAGGCTGAAGAAGTTGGCGGTGGTGATAAGGAGGTTGTGAGAGATTATTTCACTAACGACGGATTTCAACGGTGGAAGAAGATATATGGAGATACAGATGATGTTAATAAAGTGCAATTGGATATACGAATTGGACATGCGAAGACTGTTGAGAGTGTGATGAAAATGTTGACGGATGAAGGTTCGTTGAAAGGTGTTAGTGTGTGTGATGCCGGATGTGGTACTGGTTTGTTATCGATTCCTTTGGCGAAAGAAGGTGCTGTTGTTTCGGCAAGTGATATTTCGTCTTCGATGGTTTCTGAAGCTCAGAAGAATGTAAGTCACTAATTTAGTGCTTAATTGTTAGTTACAATGTTACTTATACAACGAATTCGTGTTTAATTTATACTGTAATTAATAATATTTGATATATGATACTAAATTGTTTTTAGTGCTCGTAAATTAGAGAAATGCTATTGATGATACTTGATGTACGTTAACTTCATGATTGATGTTGATGCAATTAGATCAATGTCAGTGATTATGCTTGTTCTCTGTTAATTTCATAATTGATATTTGATACTATAATATATTAGTTCTAGTAAAATTAGGGAACTGTTAGTGATGTAACTCGTTCAGTCGTTCTACATTAACTTCATAGTTGACGAATGATATATACTGTTTTAAATATCTTAGAATTAGAGAAATGTTGGTAAAATTAGGGAAATGCTAGTTGATGAATGATACGATACTCCGTTCCATCTTAACCCCATAATTAATATTTGATACTAAACTTTTTAAACTTTGTAAAATTAGAAAATTGCCACTGATGATAGTATGATACTCGCTTTATGTTAATTCCATTACCGATATTTGATACTAGATCATTTGAATTTGCATAAATTAACGACATGTCACTGATGATTCTCGTTCTCTGTTAGCTGTATAATGAAACTTGATATTGGAACGCTTTAAATCTTTTCTAAAACTAGAAAAATGTCACTAATGTTTCTTCTCTATTTACTTGATAATTGATACATGATAGTGAATGATTTTAACTTTAGCAAAAATAGTAATATACTAATATGTCACTGATGATACTCTTTATCATTCAATCTAACTGCTTAAGTAGACCTGTAACATACACGGAATGAATTTGGCCCTTTGATCAATTTCCTAACAGAAAATTAACATAAACTGAAGTAGATATCACACTTTAGAGAGAACGTAACATGTGTAATGACAAATCTTATTTTATATATATGATTTAATCCAGATCTTGCCTCTTTTGGAATTGTAGCATTTACGATTGTTATGAATGATCATATTCTGAATTTCCTGCAGGCAAAAGAAGAATTAAAAGGGAAAGATGATTTACAGATGCCAAAATTTGAAGTAAGTGATTTAGAAAGCTTAAATGGGAAATATGATACAGTAGTGTGTTTAGATGTGCTGATACACTACCCACAAAGTAAGGCTGATGGCATGATTGCACACTTGGCATCTCTTGCTGAAAACCGGGTGATACTCAGTTTTGCGCCTAAAACATTCTATTATGATCTACTGAAGAGAATCGGAGAGCTTTTCCCAGGACCTTCAAAGGCAACGAGAGCGTATCTTCACTCAGAGGCTGATATAGAGCGGGCACTGCAAAAGGTTGGCTGGAAAATAAGAAAGAGGGGTCTCACTACGACACAATTTTACTTTTCAAGAATCGTTGAAGCTGTCCGTGCTTAATCTGAGAAGAGGTCAGATTTGAATTCAATTTTGAAATCTGAATTCCGAAACTGTTCTGATAGATCTATATTTTGTAATCTGCTCTCATTTTGTCCATGTATATTGTAACACAGTGTACATTAGTCTAGATGATCAAGTATATCCATATGCAAGAACTCCAGAATTTGCTGTGAAAAGAGCTTGATTTGTGTATATTCTTTCATATCAAAATTTACCTTAAGTGTTTTCCGGTCACCAGAAGCTATTAAACTAGGATGGTTCCAAACTTCCAATTGTCTAATGTAAAATCCATCCTTCAGATATCTCTCTTCATCTTTACCCTTGTAAAAGTAACTTAAGTTATATTACTCACTGCAAACTAGTAAGAATAAAAGACAACAATTTCTCTCGTATAGTTTATTCTAGTAAAAAAATCAACCTATCTCGTATGTGCTAATACTCAAGTCAGTTGACTAACAAAAAAATATGTGGTTAGTGTCAGTTAATTACATTGTATGTACATGAATGATTCATATCATTAATAGGCTCCATTTCATGCTATTGAGTTTGGAGTGTTCACTTTGGTCGCAAAAGGACGAGTCTGGTTGAGGGAGACACTAGTAAACGTGCTTTCATTATGATGTTGTAATTTATAACACCTTAAAGCACATTTAGTAGTGCATGAATACAAACTAGTGATGTATAAATCATTAGCCCTTGCAAAAAGAGTGGGCGAGTTGGAATCATCTCATGTTTAATGATATTATTATAAGTCATATCCTTATACAAATAAAAGCAGTGTTTCATAATAACTTAAGGGTTAAAGACTAGCTCCGTGATGGGTCTGTACTAGCAGCCCAACTGCAGAGGGCCCCAATATTGTCCATTACACGTAAAAGTATTCATTTTGAAGCCCAACCTTGTTATTAAGCCCAATCTTTCTTTCATAGGCCTAACTTCCTTAATGTGTTATTTGAAAAAAAAAAATTGAAAATTAAAATGAACGATGAGACCAAAAAAAAGTGGTGTCCTGCCGCCGGTCTTGATAGGGAGAGACTTGAATAATAAATGTCTTGAGTGACATAGCATATATATCGCACTCAAGAATCAAGACTTGGGTCTTTCAAATCTTAATACTATATGTTCTTACTGTTTTCACAGTTTAGGTAATATTTAGGTGGAGTTTGGAATGATGGATTGGAGTTAGGGTAGAGTTTTGGGAATGAGGAATGATAAACTGAGAGATTAATTTTTGATTTTATTATTTTATATTGTATTATGCTTTAGTTATTTTATTGTTGCATGTGATGTATTTTAATTTTGTCTATTATATGTATTGAAGCTTTCAATTTTCGTCTAATGTATGTATATTTTCATATTTTGTGCTTGTATTGTATGTTACCCAAAACATACAATAGAAGAGCAAAACACGAAAATGTACATATACAATAGATGGAATTGTCAGGTTCAATACATACAATATGACGTAACATTAAAAAGTATAACCGTTACAAAGTTGATACAAATGATATTTTCAAGATGAAAGATCTGATAAAGATTGGTAATCATAATAAATATGACGTAACATTAAGAATTATAACAAAACATTTGAATAAAATATAATCTAAAATAAAAAACATTATTCAAAGAAGTAAAATCGTGTATATGGCTTTAAAAAATCAAAGATATCCATGTGATTCTTTTTATAAATAATAAGTATGTATGTGTGTTCTAATTAAACTTTCCACAACAATATTGTGTAATATTATATCAATATATTTTATTGTGTAAATGTTTGACATTTCATAATAACAAGTCATATTATTTGAGTTGATAAAATGGTAAAACAGACAATTCGCATCTCTAAGATACCGGTTAATAATTTATAAGGGATATGATATATAAGTATAGATTAAACCTTATAATTAAATGTAAGAAAGACATAAATGATGGCACGGTTTTATTTTTGGGTAGATTTGAATTATCTTTTAAAGATTGATGTATTAATAATGTACGTTCAAACATTACCATAAAAATTGTTTTTTGATAAACAAGCCTGACATCAAACTATATCATATGTTAATTGGGTTTTGTAAAACCGTTAGTTTTACGGGTCTTTAGATAGCTATTTTAATGTGTGAATTAATAAAAAAAAGTTTATAACTTGATTATGTATTGTACTATATACGTTTTATTATTGTATAGGTTTATTTTTCAATCGTTCTATTATATGCAGTGAATCTATCAAACATTTACTGTATGCGCTATCGAGTAGGTTATTGGTTTCTTTCTTTTCCTGCTCTTTTTTCTATCTCTTTAATATTAGTAAATCCACATGAACTACACATAGCTTATTATTTTATATTTATTTAAAAGTAAGAATAAATATTAAAAATAATTTATAATATATATAAAGTTAAAATAAATCGTAAGAAAAGTTAAAGCCTTTGAAAAATTATCTAACAATTTCAAAATATTAATATCATTTACATATCAAAAATTACATATATCTTTATATACCCCATATAGATATTGATTAAAGCTCGAGCTCGACTAAATATATATTCTGAGCTTGACTTTTAAGCCTGAGCTCGAGCTCAAATTTGATAAAAACTCGACTCAATCAAACTCAAGTTCTAGCTCGAGTTGCTCGATAAAAGCTTTACTCGTTTGCAGCCTTGAGTATGACTGATGATGTAACATCCTAAAAGTGGCGGTAATATTTTAATTCGTATTCATGACTTATCTTATTAATTTATTTAAATTATGTGTTAGTATTATTGTTATTATTATTATTGTTATGAATTTAAGTTGTGGTGATATTAAGATGTGGGGAGTATTGTTAAATAAGAGAGACCTTGGGGTTAAGAGTGGAAATGTCATGTTGACCCATTTATTTAGTCAAAATTCTGCACACACACACACACACTCAAAAACCCACGTACCAAACACACACTCACCTACATTTTCACCTACAATCTAGAAGAAGGGAGAAGAAGGAAATCCAAGTCTTGTAGGATTAAATTAAGCTTATGGAAGTGAAATTAAGCATCATTCATCATCATCCACCTAAGGTAAGTTGTGTTCTTGTCTTTGTTAACCTAGAATTTGAAGGAAATGGTGAATTGGGGTTTAGATAATGATGATAGATGAAATAAACCTAATGTATGTTAAATTGTTGTTCAAATGAGTAAGTAATCACTAGTTGTTGTTATTACAAACATTATGATGATGGAAAATGTTGTTAAAGTTTGATTACCTAAAATTAAAATGTTGAATTCTTGTTCAAATGAAGATAACCCACGAAATTGTTAGTTGAAGATGTTGTTTAGCCTAATTTCGATGATGATTAAGGTGGTGAAAGGAACAATTAATCAATTGATGAATTAGATGGTAGAATTGGTAGGAGTATATGCTGAGTTTGACTTTTTAAAAGTCAAACTAATCATTTTGAGGAATTAAGTGGTGAAAGTGTATGATGAATGTGCAATATAGTTGTTGTATTCTTATATGTTGTTATTATTATACGATGATTGTTAGGTGCTAAAGGAGTGACGACTCTAGTTGGCAAATTATCAACCTTGCAATCAAGAGGTGAGTATATAGGGGGTTAAATGGGTAATGGGAATACATGAACCCGGATTACATCCGTGTAAGAGGGTTCTTGTGCTCAAATTGGTAAGTTGTTTGAAATGGTGTGATGATATGGATTTATTCGTTAATAATAGTGGAGTTGTTTGATGTACATTAATCTAGTTGTTTGTGATGTGTTTGAATGTAATGTTTGACTAATTATTTGATTGTGATGTTGTCAATAAATTGGTGGTGAAAGAGATGGATTAGCTACATGAATCCGGATTACACCCATGTAAGAGGATTCATGTATTTAGATGATGATATGTGTTAGAAGGTAATGATTTATCATAACCCGTTGGTCTAATCGTGGAGGTATGATTCACATTATGTTGACTAAGTTGTTATGTGGTAGTTGACCATAAGTTGTTGAATGTGGTAGTTCACCACTAAATGTAGAGATACATATGTACATGATGGTCTTTGACTAATTGAGTTGTCGTATTATTTAATTGTTGTGTAATGTTGTTGAAAGTGGTAGTTGACCACAAGTTGTTGAATGTGGTGGTTGGCCACAAGTGGTTGAAATTCAGTGGAAAAGTATTAGCCTCGTGCTAAAAGGAGATGACGGAAATTATTAGCCTCGTGCTAAGAGGAGATGACAGAAAGTATTAGCCTCGTGCTAAGAGGAGATGATAAAAATATTAGCCTCATGCTAAGAGGAGATGACACGGATTCGTGAATTGGAGTATATGGTCTTTGACCAAATATCAGTTGTTAGTTGTTTAGTTGTTAATTGTTCCAGTTGTTAGTTACTTGCAATTGACTTTCAGTTGATGATTGATTATGAGTTGTTTCTCAGTGGTTCTCAGTGGATTATATGTTGTTAGTTGATATGCAGTCGATTGTGGACTAGATGTTGATAAAGTGCTAGTAGTTGCTCAAGAGGTGACCTTGCCAATATAGTGGATAGTTGTAAATGGATAGTTGTAAATGTTAGTTTTTATCAAGTTGTTATTGATTTCGGAAGTAAATTGAATCATTAGTTGATATAGTTGCATTAGTATTTATGTGTTTGTACTTATTTAACAATCTATATGCTCACTAAGCGTTTTCGCTTACTCCGTTAGTTAATGTTGTTTTGTAGGCTCGAATTCGTCGGGTAAGAAGCTTGACCATAGGAAGGAGGTGGTACAGTATTAACGTGGAGGTATACTCGCCGTAGGTTATGCGAGTCCAATTAACTTAAAACATAGTTGTGATTACTAGACTTGTTATCTATGCCCATGTTTTGTAAGTGTCCAAATGGGTCAAGTTTGGTTTTTGTATAAAGTTTGATGTTAAACGTTGTTTATGATGAAATTAAGTGGTTTTGACATGCATATTTGATGTGAGAAAGAAAAAGTTGAAGTTGAAGGTTAAAAAGGGTTGATTTGGGTTAAAATGCAGAAAACTGGGCAGTAAAGGCCTATCTAGCGGATAGGAAGTGCAGAAAGTGCAGAATTTCATCAGAGCAGGGCTATCCGGCGGATGACACTATTCATCCGGCGGATAGCACTATTCACAGGTTACTATTCATCCGAAAAAAAAAAAAAAAAAAAAATAATTCTTAAAAGTTGTTTAAATGTTGGGTGTTACAGATGACATATCATTAAGCAACAAGTTTCAGGCCAACCAATACATATAATAGACATTTTTAGGAGTTTAGTACACACAATTGGACATTTGAAAGATGGACGCATACAATAGTAAAACGTCTATAGTTCGATTGATAACCAAACTATAAACCCTTAATGAAACGTTATTATTTTTAAATATGTGTCTTTAAAGAAACTTGCAAGAAGATAGGAAGTACAAGGATATCAAAGAGACTCAAATAAAAGCAATGACCTAAACGAAAAGAACATTAGAACAACAACGTGAATACATGATCGAAGAGACTACAACTAGACATTAAACCAACTGAGCATCCAGTGAACAATTTGTGAATCGTTCGAAGAGAAATTCGTTTACGTTCAATCGTGTATTAAATGAACGAACATCAAAAAAAAAAAACTCCTTTCGCGTGATTAAGTGGACAAACATGAACACGAGTCTTGTTCGTGAGTCTTTGATTCTTCAAATCCTACTATCTTTCCAATTAGTTTCACACGTTTAACATTTGATCAACCTTCAAATTCTATGTAATTTGTAAGTTAATTTTTGTTCACTTATGTATGTTTTGATATGTTCACGGATATGTATAAAAGAACATATACAATCTAGTTTTTTTAATAAATTAACATAAACACGGCTTTTTGTTCAAATACTCATTCACAACCGTTTGTAAAGCGATAAAAGTGAAACAATCAAACATAAACAAGACTCATCAGTTTGTTTACAAACCTAACTACATCCTAAACAAAACAAACACTCCAACCCAATTCTCAAAAGAGATCCTGAAAGCACTAAGATCGATCCTTTCGTTCAGTTCGTTAGTGTTTTGTTTTTGACAAAACATTTTTTATGTACACAACAAAATTATTTCATCTATATAAGTCCAATAAAAGATTCTTGATTAAAAAATAGTTGTCACATGCATAATCTCTATATAGTTTATCATACTCGTATGTCCAAATTAATGTTTAAAGATGTGGTTATCGATGAAAATGGGACACATTTAATTCAAATTAAATATTTAAATGTATACAAATAACGCGAGATAAAATACGTAAAACATCAGGTTTACAATTTATATATACTGTAATGTTTTTAACACTTTTCGAGATTGAACAATTTCCCTTTCATTAATTTGGTTACGTCACATGCCTATTGTAGGTAACAGGTCGGGTAGGTGTCAAGTGTACATGCTTTTAATAGTTTGTACAAAACTATAAATAAACCCCCCAAATTTATACTTACAATTATTTTATCAAATTAAACGTACAAAAATAGAATAAAAATAAACTTTATTACAAGAAACATTGATTTTTGTTTTTCTATTTAAATATTTTTTTCATTTCAAAAAGAATGTCGATTTATAATAATTAATAAAATATTAATTTAATTATTATATTCAGAGTACATTTAACTGAATATATTTAATAAATAAATTATTGATTATAACAAATTTGACCAAACATATTTAAATAATATCTTTGAAACAAAGATATCCAAATTGACGAAGGGAGTAACTCTTTTTAACATTTGTGTTAGATGTTTACGAGTACTAGTATACCTTATCCAAAATAATCACATAAAGTATTCTAACAACAATGTACTTGCGTGTAATAATTACTTTAAGTAAATTAATAATTTAAGTTGTTCACGCAAACACACACAAATCGCGCCCATTTCTTTTTCACTTTTTGTCTTTTTCTCATTCAAAGCTGCACACCTATAATAATCTCCACCGGATTTCACATCTACTTTCCGGCCAAGTTTATTCTGTTTCCGACGACCTATACGTACACATATATGTAGCTACATCTCAGTTAAACAAGCTGATACATACCGACCTTCAAATTTTGCTAAAATTAGTGTTTCGGTAGCTGGTTAGTTCTCGTTTACCTAATTTTTGTTAGATATATATATTTTTAATAAAACCTAGCTATTTTTGTTGAATTACTTTAGATTGTGATGATGTATGCTGGAAATTTGAGCGGTGATAGTAGGTTACTGTAATTACATGTTGAATTTGTTTAAGTTTTTAGTTGTTTTGTTACTTAATTTTGTGCAGGTTAGGTTTTTGACCGTACATTTTGTGGATTTTAGTTGTTTCAGTTGAACATTGTGAAATTAGGTTTGTATATCTGAATATTGGACTTTTATCATATTTTAGTTGTAAGTAATTTAATTAAAATATAGTTTGATTTTACTATGTATTAAGTATATATACTATCAAATCTGCGTGCTCGTGTGTGCACGTGTGTTGTAGGTTTTTGTTAGTTTGATTTTACTGTACTGAATAAGTGTTTATAATTGGTCAAGTGGCCAGCCTCAGATGATTTGATAACAAGGATCAAGTTAGATAGAGTTGAAGCTTCTAGATTGTTTATCAATTTGTTTGTTTTGCTTCCTTACTGCCATCATGCAAGTTGCTGTTAAGGATCAACAGGATATATACAGACCAGACTTCCACCTTAAGGTACTCTTTTTTGACTTTTGTGTAGTATATTATATGTGGGTTCGTGGTACCTTTATTATTGTCATCTTGAAGAATTTATGTTATTGAGTTTCTGAATTATCGATGTCCTTATTTTGCAAGGAACGAGTTGGAAAATCAACTCTCAAAGCTGACAAGCAAGGTGAGTATTATTTAATATATGCTTCAAATTTAATAATTGTTACTTGTTCAAGTTTCTTGCGAAAATTAGTAGAATGCCAAGACTTATATCTTATGCATAGCTATATACCTTACTTATAGCTTATGTATGTTGCTTATAGATTGTGGTTCTTGTGATACACGTGCATTGTCATAATAGCAATCAAATTCAGCACATATGACACATGAGTTGGGTTCCGGTTATCTGTCTTGTGATCTTGTTGAAATTATGTCTCAGTACTTCAACTCAGACACGTTCGGTATATAAATCATTTATGGTCTCCGAAGGGTCACGGGGTTGGGGGCTAATGATGCATACAGAGAAAGTTTAGAAAAACATCGGCATGCAGGATACTAAATATCACTATATTCTCATCTGATGTTCTCAAGAAACTAGGGGGTCTTTAGAGGTAGATGATTTAGGTTTAGAACTGTATAATCTTGTGAGCCCTTACACAGGCATCCAGATTCTGCAAACATTTATCACTTTTAGATGGTTCAGAATCTATTTTTTTTTAGATTACTGCTCTTTTCTTCTAGTTCTATCCATAGGAATACGATGATATTAAGACATTATATGGTTCATTATTAGTTTTGTGTAACTAATGCAGTCACCCTTTCTGAAGAGAATGAATCATCATCAATCTTTATAAATCAATCAAAAACTATTGAAAGTCTTCTTCCGGATGAGGAAGATCTCTTCTCTGGAGTACTTGATGAGTTGGGTTGTACTGCTACTACCAATGGCGATGATGAAGACTTTGATCTGTTCAACAGTAGCGGAGGCATGGAATTGGAAGGGAATTCTAAAGAATATCTTCATCAATGGAATTCTGTGACTGCTGAAGGATCTAATAATGATCAAAGTAGTTCGGAACATTTAAAAACCTGTGTACACCCTTCCAGAGCACTTCTTGTGAAAAATGTAGATAACAGAGTCAAGGATTCAGAACTTAGGTTTCTTTTTGAGGTGCATTGAAGTTTGTCATTATTGCTCCATTATTTACTAAAAAGTTTTTCATTTTTTTAATATTTATTTTCTGTATTTCCATTTTCCTTTTATGTTGAATTCAGACATCTAACGAGTAACAATTTTTATCAGCAACATGGAGATATACAATTTTTCTACACAACTTGTAGATATCAAGGTTTTGTGATAATTTCGTATTATGACATACGGGCTGCTACTATTGTGTTTACCACACTTCAAAACAAAGTATTGGAAGCTGAGAAGCTTCTCATACATTATTTGGATCTAAAGGTACGTGGACCACCATTCACCATTACTTCTTGTGTGCATGCTGCTTCTCATAGGTGAGATAATATTTTTCTGAATTTGTGGTTATTTCTTCAATTTTGACTTTTTAATAGGATGACACTTCAGGACAGTACATTGACCAGGCCAGCCTTGAGGTAGTCAATTGTGATCCCACTGTATCAAACGACAAACTTTACCAAATATTTGTCAATTTTGGAGAAATTGAAGAGGTAAGTTATTGGCTGAGATTCACATCATTAAAAACAACATGGCATATTGGCATTCATCCTTATTCAGTTATTTGTTACCTTTCTTGTGACACTGACAGATATGGGGAACTATACATCACAGACATATAAAATATTATGATATTCGTGCGACAGAAGCAGCTATTAATGGATTAAATAGTAGCAACATGTTGCAAGAGATCAAACTTGAAGTAACCTACCCGGAACGTGCAAAAAGGTATTCTTTCTAAGCTAATCAGATAAATCACCTCTATTTTTGCCGATCATTATCCAAGTTGTGGTGCAGTTATGATATATTTAGTGGCATTTTCTTTAACCAGATTTCATTGTTTAATGGTTGATATTGGTAATTCTAATATACAGCATGATACACCAATTTACTCCTGCGCTAGTGCAAGGTCAACTTAGGTCATATCAAAACCCTAATGGCAACTCATTACCACAAGGTGTGTATACTTCTGCCATGAAATTTTTTAGAACCGAGTTAATTTGTTTTAGTGGACATGGCAATTTCGACCCTTGTATTTATGAATGGGTCGATTCGGTTTATTGATTATGTCTAATAGGTGGTAAAAGATTACCTTAACTGGAAACAGGTAAAACGGTTTAACAAGTCGAACATCTCCCAGTGTATTTGTAAGGCATTAAACTTCTTAAATTATTTTAGTCATATTTTTTTATTATTATTGAAATTATATGATGTTTGAAATCAAAATTCGACACACTTTAGTTTATAGAAATCTAATTTTTCAGGACAAATAGTGTTGCGTATAACACAACTCGACCTCACCGTACCACAAATGACCTGTTTCAGTGTTTTGTCCAGTTAGTCGACCCGACCATTTTGCCACCTCTAGTTTAAAGAGAATGGGTGCTTTTTCTTTCTCATCTTGATCCTTCTCACCACAAGCATTTCTTTTGGTGTAGTCGTAAATAGCTGCCTGAAGGATGAGTATATCTATGGTGTACACTCACCAAGTGCAATGGCTATCAATGCAAATTGCTGTGTTACAAATAGCTTTCCATCTGCGGTTGGAATGTCATCCGTTTATGATCAATTTGGCCACAGCCCTCGTTATTTTACTAATCAGGTCAAGTTGCACAACCATTGCCCTAGATTCCATCCTCAATCATTACCCATCAGCTGCAAAGGTTTTGTAGATAGTAGTAATATCTCCCATGACTGTATAAACTTGGCAACTGTTGGTTTTACAACACAAACAGATGATAAGCAGCTTCATATGTTTGGTCCCTATGCCAATAACATTCAGTTTGCGGGTAAGTGCTCTATATTCCTGTCCTGATAGTTGTGTTTCTACCCCTTCTGTTTTCCTTGCAATATAGCTATGCTAATAATATGCAAAGAACCTTCATGCTTACAAACATAACCTGATGGAAGATGATATCTATGAACTACGTTCACATCGATTCATATACACAATGAACTTCTGTAAAATATGCTTGATTGAATTGGATATGCTAATAAATTAGAGAAAAATTGCATAGAAAGCTGACAGACTTCGTCTCATTTCTGTTTGGTCACAAACTTTACTTTCACTTAGGAAAAGGCTCAAACCTTTCCATTTAGAGTAATTTTTTAACTTAATGATTTTTCAATACCAAGTTAGGAAAAAGTCGACAATCAGTTCACACCATCATTTGACATGGTCAAGTTACTTTAAATCATATTTTGGTAATAGGTTTTTTAATACAACTTTTTGAAAGTTTGCTACCTTTCTACGAGTGAAAACAAGGATGTGAACAGAAATGAGAGAAAAAGTCGGTTACTTTATAATGCAATTCACGCTTTAATTATCTCAACTATTTATACTGAACACCAAAAGTGACTTGGTTTTTACATATTTACAGGCTCTCCAAGAAATACGAGGTCAGGACTTAGTGGATGTCATCATGTGTTGAGCTGTTCGAACTCCTTTCAGAATCATCATCTAAATCCTATCTGGTCACACTCTCCTCCATATGATAATGGTGTTTGTGCTCATAGCACTTCCAATCTTCCTGTAAGCCATAAATCTCCTAAAAGGGATGCAGGAACTGCCTCACCATTATCTTTTAGTAGGTCATTAGGACGAGGGAGAAGAATATCCCATGGCAGACGTGAAACTGTTTCCTGTCACACAGACGAGCAAAAGTATGAACTTGACATTGAACGTGTATTAAGTGGGGAAGACTGCCGAACAACACTAATGATTAAAAATATTCCAAATAAGTATGTTGATATCTGTATTTGTTTTCCAGTATAATCTGGTTCCAATTATCTTAGATGTGGCAAAATGGAGGATTGGGCGGGTTAGATTAAATGGGTACTTTTGTTTACTTATAATAAATTAGTTTGTCAAATTACATATATGCTATTATTTTGATAATTTAAATCTTTATAAAATCAGTTAGGAAATTTCATGCTTTAAAAATACGCTACGGGTGACTTCCAATCCATTTTATTTGTTTGGCCGGTTTTGTTTTATGCTGCTCTATTATTTGGCCTGTTAGAGATAAGTTGATCGGTCCAAATTTCCACCTCCAGATTATGTTGAAAAATTCCCTACAGTTTTGCAGCTGCTATTAATTCAGATGCCGTTACTTTTTACTGCAGGTACAGTTCAACAATGCTGTTGGCTGCAATCAATGAACATAATCAAGGCACTTATGATTTTCTTTATCTGCCTCTCGACTTCAAGGTGAGTAATACTTCACATCAGATCATATTTTTTGTATAAGGTCAAGTTAATTACACATTTGTATTATTTGTTTAACAGAATAAGTGCAATATGGGCTATGCTTTTATAAACATGACCGATCCACTTCAGATAGTAAGATTTCACAAGGTAAACTCCGGGTTTTATGTGATCTAAGTCATTCATCTGCTATCTGTCAGTTTTATCTTTAATTGAATGAATATAAATACCAATAAGAGTATATTTTTGCAGTCAATCAATGGTAAGAAATGGGAGAAGTTCCATAGTGGAAAAGTGGCATGCCTTGCTTATGCTCGAATTCAGGGAAAGGCTGCCCTTATCGCGCACTTCCAGGAATCAAGCTTGATGAATGAAGATACTTGTTGTCATCCTATCCTCTTTACTACGGATGGGCCAAATGCTGGCAATCAGGTAACAAATAACATTCCACACAATTTTTCCGTCGTCATAGTACTCCATAATCCTGTTGCCCTAAATGTGACTTTTGTTGCATCTGAAGTAGTGGTGGCAATGTGGGATTATGGTTGGGTCAGGTTACATGTCAAAACTCAAAATGGGTTTGGGGCTAACGATAAATAATAAATGTGGGTAGGTTCAGGTTGACCTGTCAATATTTTTTGTTCGCCTCTTTTAATTTTTTTCTTAATATTTTTACGAGTAGTGTAATGTATCAAATGCGGTTATATAAACTATACTTGTTAAAAGATATATAATTTGTTTTAGTAAACCAGTTTAGGAGGTTGGAAAGGTTTGAATAAAACGTTCAGAAACTTACAAATTTACAATCCCTTTGAACCGCTTCATTTTTGGTTTTGGTTTTAAATTGACCCATGTGACTCATTAGACATAAAATTCAAACAATATCGGCTCTTTCAAGTAAATGACTCATTATTGCTACATTTAGTATCACATAACTTTATAATTAGTATTCGACAATTGTTTAAGTGTGTAGTTTGTGTTTGTCGATCGTGTGCATAATCTGAGTTTCACAAGTTTATGTGTCTGTGTAGGAACCTTTTCCTTTGGGTCCAAACATCCACTCAAGGCGACACAAGAACAGGTGCAATATCCCGGAAGTGAATGAAAACCAAGAGATCTCGTATCCGATAAAGAACTGCATATGAAATGTAAATTTTGTTTGTGACCAACTATCCCTAAATTATCATTCAAACCATTACCATCTGTTATGCTAGGTAATAATAGGAGTTGATAATACTAGTTGTAATACGATTTTTCTTGTTCCCGGTCCATCTTCTCTTTCAATACTCCACTAAAACCATGTTTATGTTTGTTCTTCACAAAACTTGCACAACAATCGTTTAGTCTTTCTGTTTTCGGATTTTATTATTTGAGCAATCTTAATATTTGCGGTTGAGAAGTGGGCTGAGCACCTCTAATAATCCAAGTCCATAGAGGTAGAACCTGTCCAGCAGAAAGCCCAGCTGTTGGAGAGTATGGTTATGACCCACCCGCGTAATACATCGGTAGTCCAGCAAAAGAAGCCTGTTTTGGTTTTCTTTTTTACTCGACTATATATTTATACAACTCCTAATAACGCAACCTAATTTTTTTTATTGAAGACCACGAAAGAACCATACTACTCATCGTAATTAACAGGTAAAGCTCCCACAAATTTTCAAGTTACATAGGCGTTAATGCATTACAAGCTGATTGTATGATTCTTTATAAGTAAAAATTGGCCGAATTACATGATGTGCATGAGTTATTATATAAATAAGACCACGAGGTTTATGCCCAATAAAACATAAAACCAAAAGCTACTATACTTACATAAGACTACGGGGTCCTGTAATTAACTGATACGTAGTATTATTTTTTTAATTTTACCAAAACCATTTATGTTCTAATGCAATTAATATGGCAATAGCAAGATTTCAAGAGTGGCATCTAGAAAAAGATTTGTTGTTTTGAATTATATATAAAATAAAAAGACCCTAATCTTTTGTCTGCACCTGGAGATATGCAGGAAGGGAAAATAAACGGCCAGATTTGCACACAAGAATTGGATGTTCCTGAGTTGATCCACCGTATACAATCGTTATTGCCAGTAAATGAAGCTGCTCGCACGTGCGTGTTGTCAAACTCATGGCTACATGCTTGGTCTACTATTCCTAATCTCAGGTTTGTCAATATGAAGAGCGTTTAAGCAATGGACAAAAAAGAAAGTACTGGTCAGAAAGGAGTACTGGTCAGACCTCAACAATGTAGAAATACAAAATCCGCTTAATAGAAAATGGATAAGCCTTATAAGTTCATGGATAAGTTCACCTGACGGATTTTTTTTTGTCTTGACTATTGCTGTTGTTTTAACTTCAAACTAACTTGGTATTCTCTATAGGAGCTACCATCTCAGATTCCCTTTTTTTATTTAGTGTTTCTGTTTACAGCATTATGTACAAGTTAATTTGGTCTTTTGTACCTTTTTCTTATTAATTAGAACTTTTACAGATTATCTAAAGCATATATTTCACGTGACGTGGATCTCAATTAATATGTATCGATCTATCTATTGTATCATGTTATTTAGTGAAGAGTTGTATCATGAATGGGTCATATATATAGCATACCATTTTTATAGAATAAAGAATCCACTGTTAAGGGCAGGGCACCTGGCAATTGGTGCATGAATTAATGATGTTGAAGATGTTCTGGTTTGCCCTGTTAGTTGCACTGTGGACAACAGTTGATAACCTTATTTGTATTCATCTTATTTGCATACTTAATTAAGAGACCCAAAGTATAGTAGTGTTAATAGACTAAAATCCAAATAAATAAATAGCATGCTCTAAGTTCTACATAAGTTTCTTATCTGATCAGTTTGTTGATGAATATCCAGAGTTAATATCTGTGCTCTTTATGCTTTAATGGGTCATTATTATTTTTTTAAATCGATCTCTAATATATTGATTATATTCACACCAAATAACTAAAGTTGAATGTTCAGTACATGTATATATTTGCTAATGACTTTGTTTGAAGTGATCAACATGGTAGATGCAGAAAGGAAAAAAAATTAAAAAATAGAATGAAACTTTTGAAATTGATATGCAAGATTACAACTACAAGATTTGGATTTAATTGGGGGATGTTTTCAGTGAGCTTTTGCTGAATTGTGGGCGGATTTAAGGAGCTGATTACAGCAGGTCGTAGCTTTATGACCCAGTTCAGGGCTAAATTATAACGGTCGTAGCTTTTTGCTACAAACTTGAGTTGGATGTAGGCATTCAAGCCGGATGTAGGCGTGTGAGATGGAAGTAGACACTCGAACCGGATATAGGCCTGAAAGTTGTGATTATTTTAAATTTGAATGCCTTCTAATGATTAATTACTTTAGATTGAATGCCGTTTAATGATTTACTTCTATATTTCGAATGCCGTTAAATACCTTTTAATAAAACCCATTTATCCGTAAGTATGAAATGCTTACATGTTTTAAAATTGTGTGTGTCCCTAGGTGATCGAATGCAAGTGGCGGATTTGAAACTCGGTCAAGGCTCAAGATTAGATAGATTCTGGTCCGAGGGTATTAAGAAGTCGGGCCATGATATAAGCTTGATACTTGTTTGTTATCTTTTCTAAACAATGTTTTAAATATGTGAAGTTTGATAATTAATCTTTTGAAATCAATTGTTGACTTACTTAGATGGTTGACCATTAACCTTTTGAATGTTGACCGTCAATAGACTTTGACTAAAGTTCTGTATAAACTTCCTCTAGTGTAATATATATATATATATATATTATAATTATAATATAAATAAATGTCTTCAACTTATATGAACAAGGGGGTAACACTCTGTGGTCTCAAATGTGCCAAGCCACACTCTGGCCTCCTTTTGGGGGTCACGTATCTCTGCAGCCCCTTTTCCCATGATCGTTGCCTTACTTCTCTGTAGTGTCTCTTCCTCTGGTTCCCTTGTGTTCATCATACAATTGACATTCAAGTTTGTTATCATAGAAAAATGATTACATAATGTTCTGAGTTGTCATCTGTTTTATTACACCTTTTCAGGGTATGGTATAGGACAAAGCCTCTATCGTTCAACACGGATTCATCAGGAAGTGTGAGAGATTTAGTCTCGAGATTTCGACCTTGAACTCATGTATTGTACGCAGAAAATCTTGTATATCACCTGCCTTTCGTTACAGAGCTTGACAATATGGATGTAGTCAAACATGCAAAAAAATATTCAATTGCAAGTTGATGCTCCAAAATTACCTCTTTTCTGAAAGCTATGCCTGATTGCCCGGTCTCTTGTTTCCATTCATTCAGCTAAAACTGATGTTGATGAATCCTGCCCATTGATCATTCGTTCTTTCCTTAAGATGAGGGGAGCACTCTCAATATATCAAAAAAGTTTAACATTCAGATAATAAGTATTTATTTCTCCTAATTTTATAGTGCCATTCAAGTTGAACATCACTGATCCATGAAGAAGGGTTCCGTTTCCGGCTACAAATGTTAAAAAAATTCACCTTTAAAGTATATTCAGATAAAGGCTTCTCAACTTTCATTGATGCAATCTTGTCAATTTTCTTTACACTAATTACGTAAAAACTTGGAAGGGAAAATACATCTCATGCAATCTAATTTCAAGGGCATGGTGGACTTGAAAAACAAGAAAAGGTATTGGCCAGACCTCAAAGATATTGAAATAGAAAATCCTGTCACTGGAAAATGGAAAATGGAAGAAGCTAACAAATTCTTTGCGTATGATCACCTGGCAGATTTGTCTGCCTCAACCTGCAGTATTCCGTTAACTTGGTTTTCAATATATATAGAAGGTGCTAACTTTCTTGTTCCATCTTTTCATGTGATTTACTGCGAGAGTACAGTTTTATTCAATTTACTTTGTTTTTTTTTTACCTTTTTCTTATCGACTAGACCGTTTCAAGCGAACTGTATTTTACGTATTTAGCTAAGACATTTCATTTGACATCCATAACAAACACTCCTATGAATCTATATTCTTATCTCATGTTGTTTATATATAGAAGAGTGGTATTACGAATGAGTCGTTTAGTATTATAATATACATGTATATATATAGGATTGGGTTTAAGGGAGAATGAAAAATTGGTGGAGAAGTGAAGAGTTTTTTAATCCTTTGATTCGGCAAAATAACCATTTGATTCAGTTTGAAACCATATTTATTTTTTATTGAATCATATTTGTTTTTTGCTGAATCATAGTTTTAAATATATATTTCTCCTCTTTCCCTCTCAAAGTTTCCTTCTTTTTAAATCTTGGTACTATATATATATTGGGGGAGATTTCCAGGGGAAACATTTTCTTAGAGGAAACAATAACATGTTTTTTGGCTAGTTAATATTCTTTTAAGTAAATATAAAAAAATAATAACTTTACCAATAAATATTGATAAAAAATCAATGTTAACTACTAATATTCTTTCATGATTTTTTTTTCATAAGTTATACTATTAGTTGATGAATATTAAGAGAAATCATAAACATTCATCCATACTGAATGTTAACCAAAATGGATAGAATCATTTAAAAATATGGATAAGTATATATTTGACTGATATTTATTTAAAAATTATTCATTAAGTGATAAACTCGATAAAATTATTTTAAAAATAATTTTATGGAGTTTATCATTTAACATCCATTAATGGATGATCTTTCGATGAATGTTAGTCAAATCACGCTGCTAATAACTTTCGTCAACTTTATTTTCATTTTGCTAACTTTTTTTAACTTTGGTAACTTTTAGTCAAGCTAAATGTTAACAATTTTTTATCTTATATTTATCAATTAATGTTATAACATACTTAAAATTTTTATCAAGAAAGTTAAACATTCATATTATTGATTCTGATTATAAAAATTTTTTAATTTTTTTTCTTATGACCTTTGCCAAAAATATGTTAACTACTCCGAAAAAAAATGTTATGTTATCTCCCTTTTCCGCAATAACATTCTTTTAAAAATAATGTTATTGAATTTATCACTTAACATTTCAGTTGATATTCTTTCAATTAATGTTAGTTAAATATATATTGCTGATAAAATTCGTCAACTTTATTATCAATTTGGCAATATTCAGTTAGGATTAATGTTAACGATTTTTGATCTACATTCATCCATTGATGTTATAATTTACATGAAATATTCATCAATAAATCTTAACATTCATATTATCGATTATGATTAACATTTATTAAATCATTATTATTTTTTGACATTTGCCGAAAAGAATGTTAAGTAACTCAATAAACACGTTTCCCCTTTCCCCAGATTTAGAGTTTCTGTCTGAATCTTTCCCATATGTATAATTATATATACATATTCATGGTGATTTAATGTTTAAACCAACGATTTAAATGACAAATAAAATTTGAAGCATGCATATAATATGAGATCAAAGAAGCGGAAGCATACAATAAAATAAGTCACCAATAATGGATCCAAATGCATCATATGATTAATCAATAAGAGAAATCATTATAGATATAGATAGATAAATATGTAAACCTTTGTTAGTGATTTTCCAAGAACAAGAGAAATCAAGATAGATTGTCTCTTTGGTAGTCCGCACTACACTTCAATCAACATCATCGAATGCTAGTCCAAACAAGTAACAATCAGCCACCTCTTAAACCTTGGAATGATCAAGAAATCTTCAAGAATCAAGTCATAAATGGGAAGGGGTGGTTTATGGACAAAATTTAGAGAGGAGACGGAGAGATGGATTGATTTTAGATTAGTTGTTAATTGCGATTGATATTGTGATAATTATATAATTATCTCAAATCAATTCTTTACCTAACCATCAATGACCTAAACTCTTCCATCTCCATGGGCCATGGCCAAAAACTTGAACCAAGAAAATGGGCTAGCCAATAAACTTTAGTCTGACTCTCTTTCTCTGAATTTTCGATAATTGTATAATATATATATATATATCTATATATATATATACTAAAGGAGAATAGAAGCTTACTCTAGAATTTGTCACATAGGTAAAATGCCACGTGACGACCTCTCATAATTTTAATATAAATAATTATTTAAATTTAAAAGATAAACTAAAAAATAGATTTAGATAGAGGTGGATAATATTTAAATATAATATTAATTAATTAAAAATATATGAATCCTACTCAAACACTAATTGGAAAATAATATTAAACTATTAAACTTATAAAAATTAAATAATTTATATTACCGTGCATCGCACGGGTTTATATCTAGTATATATATATATATATTAATATGTGATGTCTAAATGTATGAGTGTGACTCCAAAAGTTCATGTGAGTTTAGCCATATAATTATGTGTTGTAGCTTGTGTATAATCCTACATATTTAATACATATACTTCCACTGTTAATTAAGGTGTACTTGGCTAGTGGTGCATGAGTGATGTTGAAGATGTTCCTGTTTTTCCTATTGGGCCTCGTGTGGATCAACATGGATCAGTTGATTAATTAAAACGAATATAGAGGACAAACATAATCTTGATATGTAATGAATCTAAATATAAGTAGATATATAACTAACATTGTACAAAGGTACGTGCTTTCCTGTTTCGGTTAAAGATCGAAAAGCAATTAAGCATCTAATTAAATAAGTTTGACATGTGCAATAGCTTAACTTACATAAAAGAAAACTGTGAAAAGTTTGAGATACTATTTCATATAGCACAATAGGTACAATGGTAAGTTGATCGTTAATAAACCCCTTTTTAACCGCTTCCAATTGCATCAAATTGTTGTTGATGCCAAGATTTATATCCAAGACTGTTAGTTGTTAAACTTGAGATTTTTTTACTTTTTATTATTTTTTTACTTTTTATTTTTGGCGGAATATAGTCCCTGGACATCAACGACCATGACTTTATGACAAATTAATGACTTTTCATTGCGGGTGGATTTAGATGTTAAATAAAGAAAAAGGACTGGTTTAGAGGGGGTTAAAATCACCAAAACTAATATCACACATTAGCTATGGAACGGTGTCGTATTTATATTATTATTATATTCCATATTTTATAAACCAATTTCCTCTAAAAAGAATTTCGGTACTTCGACAGAATTAAGGTTTAGCAGCATTAACGACGAAGGACGTTGCAGACCACTACATAACTCTCAATTCGATTTTAAGGTAAATCCTTTAAATCTGTGAATTAATATATACTGTAATTTATTAACGTACCCAATTAACATGTTAGGTTGGCTGCTTTTGGTCATATTTATTTTATATATAACTATATATAAAATGCTAAGTCGATTATTAGGTACTTAATTCTAGGACTGGCAATTTTTGATAAAATTTAAAATCCGACACAAAGTGACTCGAAAATAACTAGGTTTGGGTAGGGGATTTTAACCCGCAAACCCACCAACTCGAACCCCGCCAATCTGTTGTTTTTTTAGGTAAGGTTTGGGTCACCCAATGAGTTTTTAGGTTCACCAGACAACCCGAATAAAATTCTAAACGTAGTTAGAAAATTAAATATTTTATTTTATATTAATAAATTAAAGTGTTTAATGATGTTTTAGTATTAAATTTGGATAAACATACTAGGTAATATGATCCTTTTGGGATTTTATATACATTTTTATGTTTATTTGTGATGAATTATAAATTTCAAGATTGACCCATTTGACTCGAAATTGACATGTTAAATGGAACTGATCCGAAAATTTGTTGACCTGATTATGTACATGGGTTACTTGGGTTGAGTCCGGGTTAGCAGGTCTTGAGTTGGATTGAAATACTCAACCAGATTAGAAAATCGGATCGGGTTTAGGTCGACTAGTTCTAACCCGTCACCTCAATAACCAGCCCGGTTAATCCAACCTAAGCCGAATTGCCACCCCTACTTAATTCTAGGATATTTGCTTTTAATCTTGCACAAAAGATATCAAGAAATTTGATGATTTGATTTAGCTATAGGATCTGTTGCTTTTCTTCAGAAGATGGAGGAAGTGGAGAGAATCAGCAGACCCTAAGATGTTCCGGTGGAGTTGATCCACCGTATACAATCGTTGTTATCTGTACGGAAAGTAGCATGTGCTTGTCTAAGTCATGGCTACACGCTTGGTCTACCATCCCAACCCTCAGGTTCCATCAAAACTTAAAGCGTTATTTAAGAAATGAAGAAGAAGAAAATTACATCAAGTTGATCGACAGCACTCTACAAAGATATCATCGTGACAACGTACCAATCACAAGTTTTGCTCTTCACTTTGGCATCAAAAACCAGAAATCGGTTTCTCTTGCCAAAGTGAAGATCAAAATATCGATTTGTGCCAAAGAGCTTTACCTCACAATATCTGTTTACAAATCTTTTACGTTGTCAGATGAGCTATTCTCCGGTGTAAACCTAGATACTATTAGAGTAAAAGCTGAATATGACACACCCAATTATTTCCTTCTGATCAGCACTAATCTTGTGATAAACTGTGTCAACTTGCGAATATTAGAGTTGATTGATGTGACGATAAATGACGAGGCACTTCTTCAGTTATTGTCTACTTGTATCTTACTTGAGAAGATAAACCTTTCAGATTGTGAAGGCTTGAACACAATCAAGGTGAAAAACCTCCATTATCTTCGTGAACTGGAAATAACTCCAGGAATAGGAGATTGTACTTAAGTACCACTTATGGTGGGTGTGGGATACGAAGAAGCCTCTATTTTTCAACACGGATTTATTAGAAAGTGTGAGAGAATTAATGTTAGATGTTGTGATCAAGAATGATGCATATTCCGAAATTATATCAAAGTTCCCTTCTCTTGAGAGTTTGACCCTTAAAATCAATCATTGCGATATGAATATCGTGGATATCTCATGCGATTCAATGAAGAGATTGAACATACATCTGTCGGAAGACGTGCAGATCAACTTACAAGTTTATGCTCCAAAATTAAAATCTTTCCTTTACAAAGGCGTAGAAATGCCTGGTCGTCTCTTGTTTCGACCCATTGCTCCTGACCAAATTGAGCTAACGTTGGAGTTGATGAATCCCGTTGGTCATACCTTCTTTCTTAAGATGAGAGAAGCACTCAATTTATCAAGCAAGTTTAACATTAAGATAAACAGTTACGTTTCTGATTTTATAGTGCCATTCAACATTGGTGATGTGAGAAGAATGGTCCCATTTCCAGCTACAAATGTTCAAAAACTCACGTTCAATGAACATTCATATTAAGGCTTGTTGGAGCACCCACGACCACTTTTTGATGGATTTTTTTCTATTTGCCATCCCAATTACGTAGAGACATTTCCGTTTGAAAGCAGCTCCCATATGCTAATTGCAAGGAGTATGATTGGAAAAACTAGAAAGGAGTATTGGCCAGACCTCAAAGATGTTGAAATAAAATCGTCTTAACGGAAATTGGGAATAAGTTCACGTGAAGGATTTAAAAATGTCTTGACTTCGGTTGGGCTAACTTTAAACTAACTTGGTGTTCTCTACAGAAGCTACCA
This sequence comes from Logfia minima, assembly GCA_963921325.1. Taxonomy (NCBI): domain Eukaryota; kingdom Viridiplantae; phylum Streptophyta; class Magnoliopsida; order Asterales; family Asteraceae; genus Logfia; species Logfia minima. The sequence continues at coordinate 28,759,449 of OY992774.1, forward strand.
TCTCCGATTCTTTTTTTATTATCATTTACTGTTTCAGTTTTCAGCATTTTTATAAAAGTTAATTTGTTTTTTTTACCCTTTTTCTTATTAATTAGATTCTTTTAAGCGAACTTTTACAGATTTATCTAAAACATATCTTTCATGTGACGTGGATAACAAATATATGGAACCGGTCTATATTTTGTATTATGTTATTTAATGAAGAGTTAGTTGTATCATGAATGACTCGTGTGGCCTTGTGTTTTATAAGATACAAAATCCACTTTTAAGGGCTATTGGTGCATGAATTAATGCTGTTGAAGATGTTCTGCAGGTTTCCCCTATTAGTACAATTTATATTTGTATTCATTATATTTGCACACTTAAGGGAGACAAAGTAGTCTTAACAGACTCACATCCAAAATGCAAATATCATTCTATCAATTCTACATAAGTTTCTTATCTGATCATTTTGTGGGTAAAATTAATAAAAATAAAAAATATGTGATTTTATACATAAATGGGTCATTATTTTTTTATCCCCTGCAAAACAAATAAATCCAACCAAATAATTAAATTTGAATGTTCAATACATGTATGTATTTGCTAATGACTTTGAAGTGATCAACATGGTAGTTGCAGAAAGAAAAAAAAGAATGAACTTTTGAAATTGATATGCAAGATTACAAGAAAGTTACAACTTATGATACTTCTTAATTATACGTAATACCACGAAATTCCTAGTAATTCCTAGGATCGTATTCTTGCCAATATTGCATAGATCCAAAACCAGATGAACTTCCTTGCATATCTGTAGACGATGACGAAGAAGACTGAAAAATATTCGGATTATAACCCATTTCATTTGCACCCACAAGATACTGTGAGTAATAAAGATTAGGGGGCATAGTAGTATGATATGATGGTTGAGGCTGAGGAGTTGGTGGTTGAAGATGATGTGGACGGGTTGTTAAATAACCTAACTCGGACCTCCCTGGTTGTACCCTTTCTGGGAAATTGAGTTTTGCTTTGTTACCTTTGAACCTTAGAGCAGCTTCATCGTAAGCAATGGCTGCTGCCTCTGCCGTCTCAAATGTACCAAGCCACACCCTGGCTGCCTTTTGTGGGTCCCGTATCTCTGCAGCCCATTTTCCCCATGGCCGTTGCCTTACTCCTCTGTAGTGTCTCTTCCTCTGGCTCCCTTCTGCTTATCATGCAATTTTCATTTAAGTTTGTTATCATAAAATATGAAACTATCATCTTATCTTGTAATTTCCTTTTATTTAGTTTTCGACCTATATCTTTGGCAACTTAATAGCTTGTGTTTTCATTTAGTTTTTTTGGTGTTGTGGGTCACTTGATCTAGTTATTTCAGCCATTTGGCTAAGAGCTTTTAATTCATCAAGTAATCGTGGTTTCTTTAACTTATGCGGATGAAATTCAATTTCCAAAATTGCTTTGAATTTGTGAAAATAACTTGCGGGAATATATGCCGCTTTATGTTGGATGTCATGACGACGACTTGACCAATTCCTATCCATACTTTTAGTTGAAATGTATGCTAATTTTGTACTTCTTTGATAGTTTAATTAACGGTACATTTTAACTTTTATATCGAAAGAGTAAATTGTGGTGTCTCATTACTTTTTCTTATTTTCGTAAATCTCAAGTTGCATACATCGACATTGTAGAACTCGTTTCATACAACTATACATTTAATCATAACAGTAAAGAGGTCATGCTTCAAAATTTTATACATGCCATAAAGAATTATGTTAACCTGGATTAAAATATATTTATTTGGTTTTATTGGATTTTAATTGGATCAACTATCAAGTATCATATCATATATTAAATCGTCCAATTTTAGGCAATGTATAAGAAAATGAAAGCGGATACCTGGTGCTTGTTGAATATTCGGCAGTGGTTGGTTTGGAGTAGTAGAATAAGCAGAGTATGACATATGATCACTTTGAATGGTGGTTGTGTTTTCGTCGCTGCCAATGACCTGTGACAGGGCAGAGACAATGGCGGTCATATCTTCTTGTGACTGAGGTGAGTATACTGGAAATGTGTCGTCCTCTTCTTCTTCCTGTGCTCGAATGCTCCTCTTCCCACGTATCCGATTAAACATCCTTAGCTTTCACCTTCAATTCCTTTTTTTCTTTTTCTAAATAAAAAAATCGAAAACACAAGAGAGAGAGAGAGAGAGAGAGAGACAGAGAGAGAGAGATTAATGGTGATGCATGAGTAAATAGGTGAGGAAACTTATTTTACAAGTAACTTGCACAACAAGAGTTGAAAGAGAGAGAGAGAGCATGGGATTTAATTTGGGATAAACTAGTATTTATAGTTGTTTCCTCTCATGCATATGCAAATCTGCATGGTACGTGTGAAACGTTGAAGTATTTGACGCGTCTTTGTCAATATACATATAAATAAGGTGATAAAATAATACAGCTTCAATTCCTTTTCTTGAAAGACTATTTAAATAAACTATTTCTTTAATGAAAACAATTGTTATAAAAGAATAACGTACGGTGTTCTGGCTATTGTATATAAGTTTAAATATATAAATAGTAGTCCAAAGTTAATTGGTATTAATTATTAATTATGCATGAGATTCAAAGGAATACTACTAATATACTTTAGTTGGATTTCACGACTTTGAATCGTGACAATTGTGTTCTCCATCATCTTTTCATCATTCTTTCTTGGATTCAACACATGGAAATTGAGTATCTTCATATTTATAAATTAATAAAACTCAATATATCTATGGCAATCCATAAGCTAAAACTAAAACTTTCCAACACATTTTTCTAAGACATCTTATGAAATTAAAACATTTATAATTGTAAGATTTACTTAAGAGTCAAAACTCAACATTGACTCCGAACTCAAATTCTTCGTTGAAACATATAAAAACTTTAAGTATGTACGAAAATTATTTTTATAGATACTCTCTTTATTATCAATTGATTTTAGAGTCCAATCCTATTGGACTTTAACATGTTAGGAACTTCATGTATACTAGTTGGGCCAGAATGTGTTCTAATTAACAAATGGCATCTTTTTAGCGATCTTATGCAATTAAGCTTGATGTAAGTGTTTGTCACATAATCTATTTGTCGGTTAGAATGAACTAACAAATAAGCTGTGACTTTGGGTGCAAGCATGCACATTCAGACGCGAAAATCATTTGATTTTAAGAAAATGACTTTGTAAAATATGGTAATTGTTAAGTCTGAAAATTGTCTTTTACAAGTATATTGGGACATGGACACATGGCATGTCAATTAATCGTTATCAATATTTTTACGGATTAATAATATATGACATATATTCTTCATGCGACCAAATTAGATGAAAGTCAAAAGTCCAGTTACTCTGACCCTTAGCCCCATATTTTATTGGTGTATGTGTTGATACTCTTGAATAATGTGATTACGCGTTAAAGATGCAATCCTGTAACATTTTGAATAATGCTTTATGCACGTGTAGGATTAGTATTAATAGTTAACGATATGCATGAAATGTGAATCTGATACCTTCTTCTTTGGTGTTGCTTTTACTTTGCTTCTTTAATTTGAAGCTTTCTTTTCGTCTAACATCTGCATGTTTTTTAAGACGATAACACTCATTTTCACACAACAAAGTGTGTTATAAAACCAACAAAAATTACTATAAAACAAATGTGGATGCATGTGTGGTAGGGACTTGTGACACTTTTGTGTCGCATCGGATCACGAACCATGGTCTCAATGTTGGAAAAAGTGTTCATGTGACTTTATCGGATCTTGATTCCATGCGTGTACTCAAATGGGTACACAAGAAAAAGACATATTGAACTTGTATCATGCTAAAAACATTATGCAAACATTTTGGCCAAACCGAAAATTAAGATTAATGTTCTTGACGAACAATTAGCGTGGAAAGGTGAACAAATTGGGCATGCACATTGAGTAACAATTCAAAACTCATATATTTGGAACGAGTTGAAATGAATTATATCATGTTGACTTGAAACAATTTTTGTATAAACTTTCATATAACTACAACTCTATTATTTCGTGTATTAACTACGTTTATTTTAGGATTTTCAAACTCATTTGATCTATTTAGCATGATCTTTTACATTTTAAAATGTTGTACATTTTAATGTACTACATGGATAAAGATAGTGGACACGGAATAGAAGACACACAGTAGATATCCGACTAAATTTATATATGTTGGGCCCAATTAAAATTGTGGGGGTCAAGAGACATGTGCCCCCTTGTGAGTCCTAGAGCAATGTCCCTAATGGGATCTAAGGGGTAGCGCCTCGAAACAACAACAAAAAATGACCAAGTGTAATAAGTTTGACTAGTTTGCATGGTCTGAGTCTGGCCATATTGCACGGTCTAAGTATGACCACATGTTTGGTCTGAGTCTTATCGACTTGTTCGGTATGAGTCTGAGCAATTTGTTTGGTCTGAATCTGACTTGGTCAGACTAAGACGGGTTAAATTGATCAAATTGGGGTTTTATCTGTTTAAGTATTAGTTGTTGTAACTCCCATGTAACCTCCCATGAGATATGAGAAATGGTTTTTGGGACATCTCTAACGGTTTTGTGAACTATATATGCATAATGACAAACACATTTTAAAGATTTAGAAACAATTCGAGAATCTGATTTGTATGCCCGAAATTAGTTCATTTCTCTATTCTTATCCCAAAGCGAATTAAATAAACTCAAATATCAATATGTTTTGAAAAATGATCACTTACACAATTTTATTTATATCCAAACTAAAATCATTTGCCAACTACAATTAATATATATACTACTAAAACATGATGATTACAATGGCGCCCCTTCAACAAAATAAAAGAAAAAATAGATGTAAGGTTAAGTCGTAAATTCAACTAGTTTTTGTGATGTATTAATCAATTTTGATATTCTACACATCATCTTCAATTTGTTACCCGCTATTTCTGTTTTGATCATTTTTATTCCGACATTTTTGTGAAATTTGACTTTGATTAATCTAGACTTTTTTGTTAATTTACTTTTTACAAAATATTTTAGTTTTACATGTTTTATCTATTTACGAATAAAAATTTATAAAATGACACGACATAAGAATTAGACCAATACGTCTTTTTCTCTTTATTAGTCCACCTCATTTCTTATACAATTTTTTTATAAAAATTTTATAAGCATAGCAATCCTCGCTTGCGTATTAACATTTCACAAATGAGTTCTTACGATGCCATATGGTAATTTGTTAAAATTTCTTAATCTCTTTAAATATAGAAATTATAATTTCCATGTTGGTGATAAAATTGAAGATTTGATTAAAATATAGTTAGAAAACTGAATTAACCGCTGGGCTTGTGAAGTAAAAGAATCAAGTTTAGTGATTCAACAAAGCCGTTTGACCTTGAAAATTGCAGGCTTTGTCGGATTGAAAATTGTGGTTTGAGAATTATGGTTCAAGTTTGAAAATCAAAAGAAGTATGAACCCTAACTTTTAAACATAGACCATGCCAAACACTCGAGCCTTTTGTGTCTATCTGTCTAATAAACAAAAGTCAAACATAGACATGCTGGGATCACGGTCAAAGCAACTGATCTTTGAATATTGGTTTAATGTCGACGTATATTTTATGTACCATAACTTCCATATTCATTTTATGTTGAATTCAAATAGTAATTAATGTTTTAACTACTAAAGATACAGTTGGTAAAACTAACCGGTAATTGAAGTTTAGATATTTTAAATAGTATTTAGTGAACTAGCTTAAAAATTACAAATTGATATAAAAGTCTCACATACAAACTTAAGATATTATTATTATTATTATTATTATTATTATTATAAATAATAAAGTAAATGGTATTTAAGTAATTTGAACTTTCATAAGCTTTAGAATATTTGACAATCTACTCCAAATAACTCTTTTTTAGAGTTTAATGTCATCAAACAGTTTGTAGCATGAGCTGTTCAAAAATGTAAATTTAAACTTCTATAAATTTCAGATCAAACACACCCTACGTGTATTTACAAAATTTCTATTTTCAATATGATTAGTTGCCATTTTAATAAAAAATTGAGATTAATACGAAACTACTTTTTCAGTCATAAACTTAGTGAAAATGCTCTTCTGACTGATAATAAGATAATATAAGGGGAAATAATTTATAATTTTAATATTACACAAACTTACTTAATACTACTGTAAATTATAGGTAATTTATGTTTATGTGAGAAAGTTAGTGATTAAATTATAAATATTATATTTTTTTGTTTCACTCAAAATAAAGGGGAAATAGAGAATCTTTTTAACATATTCCTCATCTAAAAAAACTTGTTCTCTAATCATTTACTCTAAAAATACAATTATATACATTTTTATCTTACTTCATTCATCTTTAAACAATATTTTAAGAGTTTTTTTAGATTTAAGTTCGTTTAATTATGCAACTTTTATTATTTTGTAATCATTATAGTGTAAAATTGTAATAATTTATTTTTGAATCTATTATTTTCTCAATAACTTTTATTTATTTATAAATAATAGCTAATAAACACTAATACTTTGTTAATAATATTTATTAAAATTTTAATAATATACAAATAAGACTAATAATTATAATAATACTAAAAAGTATTGAGTAAGTTTTTAGAGGATGAATAGTTTTTCTCTATTTATAGAGAAAATTTGACTTCCTCTATTTCTATATCTAAATATAGAGAAACCATAGTATTATAGAGTAACATTGGAGTTGCCCTAACTTAAATAATGTTAACATTATGAAAGTTATCTCTGATTGACAACAAAATGTCGCCAATCAAAAATTGACACGTAGCCATCAACCCGATGTGTGTATATAATGGTGGGCCACATTCATGATATTTTCTTACTTTTGAAAAGATTTTTTACTACACATAATCTTTTTATCAATTTTAGTTAATGAAAACACATGTAATTTCATGAGTAAATCTTGCCCAAAGCTTTTTTCTAAAAAAAATGAGAAAAGTCATCAAGCAAAAGCTCAAATTTTGACCAACCTTTTGTCAGAAAACAAACTGTTTACTCGAATGGATTAAGCTTTCGAAAGAATTTACTTTAAAAAGAAAAAAAAGAAAAAATAAATCTTAAATTTTATTTTTTGTTAGAGTTGCCCTTGTGTCAAACTCGCTAACCGATAGATGACCATGACGTGGTCATTGACTTTCGCATCCTCACCGAGTGGGTCCTGTAAAAAGCCATACTCAAAACTTCGATTGGGTCGTAAAAATTTCAAATGTACGTCACATATTATTTATGGCCACTATCAGATAACAGACGGATCTATCTAATCGATTACCAAGTGTAATTTTGGATTTTGCTTGATTCCTTAGCAAATCATGGCTCATCAGCAAATACGACGACCATCAACTAATCGATTACCAAGCGCTCGTGTCAGTGGTTGAAAAAGATAACTTTATGTGTTTTTCCTAAATATAATCTAAGATATTGTAAAGATTCAAAGACATATTTTCCGTTTATATTCAGCCAGGTTTTTAGATTCCACCCACTTAATCCACTCAAGATAAAACATTAGCCAAGTCTGACTAACTTTTTAGATAAATTAAAAAATTGACCTCAACAAGAAACAATGTGGAATGCATTAACCGAAAACCTCCAGCTTAATGAATGCGGGTTTTCGTATATCCTTTCAGATACATACCAAACTGAAATTTAAAAAACTCCGCAAATTATGTGAGTCCGTAGGTACAACACTAGAACAATGATCATCAATCAATTTTCCATATAAAAAAAGAGTAAATTACAAGATGGAAAGAAAATAGAAAACTTAATAGCTTGATCAACTGAGGAAGCTCACGACACCCTCCACAAATTTCTACTACATAATTCTTAGGCATAAGTTCTACACTCCTCACAGTACATGATCAAATAGCTCAATGCACCCGTCGGTGACTCATACTCAATCCTCAAACCATCAAATATGTGATGTGCAAAATCAACGCTAAAGCAACACATGGAAATTTGTGGTTCTATCTATTCACAGTGAAGTGACAGATTTCAAGACTTCAACGTCGTTTTCTCTCTTTTTACTCCCCGTGATCTAGGTAGATTTGGTGGCTCCTGTTTGATGGGTCCCACGAGGTTGGTCTGGTGAATAGAGCCACCAAATCTATCCAAATCACGAGGATAAACAAAGGAGGAAGGCGAAGAAATTGAAAATTGCACACGAAATATAGTGAAAAACACCAGTACAATATATTTACAGTTTTGTATGTAATCAAGTATTTGGATGAATATCTCTACTTCTCATAAAGGTTAAGAATTGTGAGGGTAGTTCTTCCAAAAGCGACTGAACGACAGATATTCCTCCGCCTGCAATTGAACAACCGAAAGTCAATTATATGATAGGACACATGTTACCCTAAATCAAAGAAAAAGTCAACTTCCAATCACGGAAAGTCCAGACTTCCCCCTTTCCAGATTCAAAAACTGGCAATAATGCTTTGGCTTATATTCAAAGTAATGATTATATAGCAAAGATTTATAGTTAAGTTTCACACTAAAGTCAAACAAAAAAATTTGAAGTGCATGACTCATATATAGAATTCTTACACTACGTGCATGTTCCTATACTGAATAGCATCTCCCATGACTTACCCTGTACGTCTCTAAACGGAACAAATTGGACGATATCACGTGTTGCAACACGTCCTGTTGTACTCTCAAGTCTTTCCTTATCCGCATCTAAAACCTGCTTAACATCAAAATTAGAATCCCTTTCGGTATACACAATCGCTGAAACTCTGCTATGAATTGCAACAGTAAGTAATAAAAAATGACGATTAGATTAGAAATTTTAAGTACCTCCATCTCCTTAAAATCGGCTCCACCAACCCCAACAATAAGTATAGACAATGGCAGATCCGATGCATTCACAAGGGCGTCTTTTGTTTCTTGTAGGTCTGTTATCACTCCATCCTGAGAAATTTCCATAGAAGTAATTAAGAAAACCAACAATTGAATTACAGCATTTATGTAGTTTAATAACAGATGATACATAGTTACATACCGTGATGATTAATAAAACAAAATATTTCTTTTCATTAGCAGCTAAAGAATGGCTGGCTATCAACGCTGCAGCAGCAATCACAGGACCAAATAGCGTTGGCCCTGCAAGTGTGACATTATTAAGGGCACTCGTGTATGACACCATAATTCCATGTATCCCTTCGACCTAGAAATATAATATATCACAGCAAAATTACATTAGAATATTAATTTTCAAACAAATTATAAAAATAAATTTGCACAGTAGAAGTTTCACTTCTGAGTGTCCACTGCTCCCGTTTAGGTTGAAACAATGAGAGACAGGACCATCAATTGGCCGTGCTCCAAAGCCCCATGCATGGAACTTCCGGTCAGAATCATAACACTGCAGTACCTCTCCGACCTCTAGTATTGCCTAAAATATCATACAAAATACCATCATTATAGTTTTTACAAAGTGTGCAAATTTTGTATAAAACGTATACAAAAATTGGATCCCCACCTTCTGGTATGCATTTGGACGTCCAGAATGGTCGATATAATGTAAAGAATCTGGTAAACGCGGATTTCCATTCGAAGCTAAAAAATAAAACATAAGAATAATAATTTATTTCCTTGCGGAAGAAAGGCAGTCTTGATTTTACAATAGTGGTATGTAGTAGTGCAGTCTTCAGATACTAAAAATTATCAGATGTCCCATGTCCAGTTGAGTGCGAAATAATATACAGTTAGACCTTCAGCTACTTGGAAATGTATACACGTCAAAAGATAAGGTTTATTCATTCAATGAAAAAATCTACAAAAACCACCACTCACCATAATTGCCTTTTATCTAGAATAAAAGTGTGAGCTAAATAGCTAATGCACACTCCCCCCCTACTAATTATACTTTTTTCACAGAAAGGAACACTAACATATTGCTATTAATATTAGCAGTTGCCGTAGATTTATTGATTGGATCAAGTACAAAAGATAGTGATATACTACTTATATCAATATCAATTTGAAAATTAGAATTCTAGTCAAACAAGACCAACTACATTTATTCTGTTCTTCAATGAACATTGTGATCAACTGATTTATGTGAAGAAACCAACCAGATAAAAAGAAATCTTAACACGGAAACTCTTTGAAAAGAAAATGCAAGGCAATTTTATATAAAACTACATAGAAAATCTTCATGTTCAATTTTCTTCATTGACATCTTTATAACTTATCACTCACAATGCAATTCAAACTCAAACAGTAGTATTGTTTTATCGTTGTTATATTTATAATTTTCAGTTATTTACTGTTGCAGTCATCCTATGACAGCGTCCCTAAACATAATAAATTCTTGAGAAGAATCATATACCAGTGAAATCTACAGCCACCATGAAGCTCATTTCAAAGCCATTATCCAAGTAATCCAGGAAGCTATGATGGACACTTTCAGAATACTTGTCAACAAATAGCTGACTCTTCAATTCCTGTATTCAATTTTCTAAAAAATATTATGAGCAAAGAATAATAATATAGATAGTGAGGCATGGTTGTAAGCACGTAAACATGTAGATTAGGACCTTAGTCTGATGGTTTTTTCCAACAGAAACGGGTACAAACATATGCTCTCCCTGCCCATGCGAGGAAAGGTTTTCCAAGTCCACAAGTGACTTCTGAACCTTGCTGAATGTCCCACATTATTTAAATAAAAAAAAATCAGCCTGTTAGTGATAACAGAAACGAAGCCACGGAAGGAACAAGTCACTTACCCAAGTAAATCATGCCTCCCATTACTATTGAAGTTGAAGCACTCGATAACTAGAGGAGTTTCCTTGCTTCCAACTTGTGAGATACTTATGGAGATAGGTTTCCAAGTTGGATTTAAATCGTTTTTTAGGACCTCTGTTTTGCATATTGGAACAGCATGTCCACTCTCCACACATTTAGATATTACTAAAAACGGGTCCTGCAAAGAAAAAAAGAGAAATGAATCAATGCAGTCGTATAATGATTTAATTCCATAAGTGAATGATCGATCAAAAGGTTCATACACTTTTGGAAAATATTTCCTTGTTCTCTAAATCTGTGCACCTAAATACCAACTTTGATATAGTTTTTGAGACAACACATTCTTCTGCATGGATAGTAAGCTGCCCAAATTTCTTTGGAGGAGTCGAGCTGGTAGAATCTACTTTTCCCACAATATCTATGGCCAATGTACGATCTCGTCTGGTTACAATCTAGAAGAAATAAAGTCAGCATCTTACAGTTGGAATATATATATATATATATATGTTTGACTTCACATTTTCTCACTGGTAAAACAAGGCCCCATTCCTTATGAATTGTGACAAAAACAACTTATAATACCTCAGACAATAAACAGGTAGCCTCGCCCAGAAGTTGCTGCTCGTCCAACCTAATCATCTGCAGGAAATACATAAAAATATTCCTTTATGGTTCATTTAAAGTTATTCATAGGCTGTCATACCTGTTTAAAACAAACAAAGCAATATTTACAAGTTAATGGACTTTGTTTTGAGTTCTGGAAACAAGAGTTTTGAATTCTTAAGGGAAGTTATTAGAGAAAAATCATATAATATACCTTTTCTTCTAGTCCCTGAAATTGAGTGTCAACATCATACACACGGAACCTGTGATAAAAGATAATAGTAAATGAAATTCACAAAGATATAAACATGTATGAAGATAAATACATTGGCCCTACAATAACTTACAACAATGTCTGAACCATCTCAAATTGATACGCGATGATAACTTTTTTAATCCACTTAGGACTTAATGAGTTTAAAACAACTTCCGTACGGCCAATCTCTTGCAATGAACCATCCCTTCCTTTTGTATATATAACTGTCATTGGATCGCTCTATAAACGCAACATAATTCCGTGAGATAATAGGCAAACTTTCATGTAAATATGTGAAAAGTCCTGCAAGAAACCTACCTTGGAAAGTACGTCCCGGTCACGCAACTTTGAAGCAGATAAGGATAACTACAAAAAATTTGTTTGATGCATCAGAGAAACAAAATATGAAGTAATTAAATACGATAAACTGTATTAACATCGTAACAGAATTGTTAAATCAGATGTTTATTTACAACAACTTAAAATACGAAATTTTTGTGTAGGATAGAGTCTAAGTTGCAAAAGTTAATACTAAGGCCATCTCCATCTCCAACCATATACTCCAAACATGGAGTAAGAAAGAGTATCTATCAAGAATGTTAATAATCTAAAAATAATTCATCTCCAACCATATACTCTATAAATGGAGTATAGTTATAAATATGGATTATGATGAATAGTGATACTTCATATTTGGAGTGAAGTTGTCAATACTCCACATATAGAGTATGACTTTAGAGTAAGGTTGGAGTTGGTTTCTTAGTTCAAATTCCACATATGGAGTTTTGGAGTATCCCTTGGGGATGGCCCAATACTCAGGCGCTATACATTCGCACATTCTAAATCATTCACGAAAGTGACTTCCACTAATCAATTCTTCAGGTACTTGGAGTATCCCTTGGAGATGACCCAATACTCAGACGATATACATTAGCACAATCTAAATCATCAACCAAAGTGACTACCACTAATCAATTCTTCAGGTACACTCATAGTTTAAACTAAAAATGAACCCTAATTTACGCAATTGAGTTGGTTCGCCAAAGAAATGCATCCTCATAGAGATTATACAACTAGTTGCTGCTACACATTACATAACTTAATTAGTTTTGCTGAATTAGCTCCTTCAACATCAATGTGCATAGATTCGTATAATCTTCCTCTACGATTGTCAAACATATATAATTAGTCAATTAATTCATCAATCATTTTACTTATATAGATACATATACATATGTACATATTCAATTAATACACTAACATTAGGCAATACGTGAAGTGTTTATTCTAGCGAAAACTGGCTAAAAGTTGTGCAAACAGATTACAGAATCAGTTAACAGTATAAATAAACCTAAATTAAGTAAGAAAGAAAAAATTAATTGATGAAAACCTCGATCTGCGTGTAAAGGCCATGGTAACCGCGATACTTCAGAAAACCATCAACCGCATCGTTTGGACGATTAGCATCTAGATGATTAGACGAACCGCCGATAGCAGATTGACCGCCGCCGCCGCCGTTGCAGCAATTGCCCATGGCCGCCGCGTGTTGAGGTTACGTGCACTTGTTTTTCGTTGTGTTTGGGGGAGTGAAAGAAAAAAACAGAACAGAAGAAAAGGAAATAAAAAATAAAAAATAAAAAAATGTGATTAGTTGTTTTTTGAGTAATGGCCCACTTGTAAACTATTGTAGTCTCTAACTGCAAGAAAGCGCGTTTTATTTTGGTCTATTCAATCTCCAACCTCAACTAATATATATTCCAACGGCCATCAACTTAAAAAGTGCTAAACAACTACGTATTCCCTTTTAACGGTTTTGATCGTATCGAATGAATGTTATTATAGAATAAAGAGAATAATTTTAAAAATAATACGTATAACATTTTATACCAGTAATTATTATACGCGTTAAAAATAGTATAACTTGAATTTGTACATTAATGGGCATCATAAATTTCAAAGTTGTATAATTATCTTTTTTTACCCTTTATAAAGATTTGATGATCATTGAACTTTTTATCTAATTAGCTCACTGCCGATTAATTTAGATTTTATTCTACGAATTAAGTTCAAATGAGAATGATAATTTTTGTGAGAATGAATAAATCAATCTCAACAATCCATTTTCATCGAGATAACAAAACTCCTACGTTTTTTTTCCTTGATTAGACATCTCACTTGACATACTTTCGACGAATTTTACTTTTTTCATTTTTTGGTGGATTTTGAAAGCTAATAAAACATGTGATAGTTTTCGGTATTACATGTGATAGTCGCTAGTAACACATTTGTTACTAGCGTGTTACTAGAGACTATCATATGTGTTTCCAGTTTCCAACACCCACAAAAAAAAAAAGTTCGTCGAAAGTATATAATGTGAGATGTCTAATTGCAGAGAAAAAAACGTTGATTTTTATGGTATAATTGTTATAATTTTTTGACTAACCGTTTTTGAGATATTTAATTTTAAAAATGTGGGGAGAAAGTTTGGTTTTGCCAAATTGATGGTTATGATTCATTTCTTCATTCTCATCAAATTTCTTATTCTCATTTGAACTCAGCCTTTTATTTTATTTATTTATACCACTTCGTAATACATTTAGATTAAAATTATAGTTTCTAAAAAAAAAAAAGGAGATAGTGATTTACTATTTTACACTTTACTTTTTAAAATATTATAATTATAATCAATACAGTATTTAAGATTAAATCAATGTAATTAAATTACTATATTTAATTTATCATAAATAACAATGTTACTCTAAAAACATTTAATTTTTTTATAAATATATTAACATTTATTAAATGTTGATATGTATATACATGTTAGATGAAAAATCGGATGTTAAAAATATTTAACTCGAACACAATTCGTATAAACATGTTTAGATAAATTGATTAAATAAGTTGATGGTTGACGAGTTGGATCTTTTAATAAAAAAAAAATTGAAATTACCTCGGGTTAGCAGTCGACCCGTTGACACAAATCTTAACTCAGAAAATCTAAAATGTTGGTGGATTTTAGTTTAGTATGCTGACGGGTTGAAAATCCAAGCTTAGCATATTTATCTTATGTGCTTTAGGTCGGGGTTTGTCAAAAAATTCACCATTAATTATAATAATTTGAAATATAATGTATACAATAAAGAAAGATAATGATATACCACTTCTAGGGATGGCACTCACGAATCACGTGTCCAGATCTGCCAAACCCACGACCTGCCTGTGAGGATTTTTCTCGACATGCAAACCAACGGGTATTTGTTAAGGGGTGTATATTTACACTCGTCCCGCAACCCACGGAAACCTGCGGGTACGGGTAAACCCAAGAGTTTTATCTGATACAATATTTTATCATTAATCAAAAGATTTTATATAATTTTCGTCTAAAAACGTGTTTTAAAAATGTTCAAAACAATATATTGTAATTTTAGACTAATTAAATTGTTAAAATATATAACATATGAACTAATCATTCAAATAGTTTTATTATATATTATTAAAACTAACCATCATACATAAACATATATATGATGGAATTTTACGAATATACCTACAAGTAAGTGTAATGTGTTTAGTAGGTTCGTCTGTCGGGTTTACTCGCGAGTAAAAGTGCATAATCATCACCCGCCTGCAACTCGCTAACGGGTACTATGTCTCACTCATACCCGTACTCGCGGGTAAAATTTCATGGGTTTACCAACCTACGTTGAGCGGGTACCTACGAGTCACCTTTTTTTTTGGTTCATTGCTACCCCTAACTGCTTCTATTCGTGAATTTTTACTAAAATATGATTTGTAACTGAATAAAAATATTATAACAATAAATTTTTTGTTGTTGCTGTATTTTGTGAATAACATATTAATTCTATTATAAAGTTTATTTTATAATAGTCAACTCCTTTTAAAATAATCAATTTAATGTTTTGTTATGAATTTTGGCAGGTGGGCAGGTGGGTTATTAATTAGGATTATAGTTATTTTATAAGACTTGAGTAGTAGAAATTCAACTTTTCGTTATGAATATTTTATGTTTTAGAAGTTATTTAATTGTAATGTTGATATAATTTAAGGTGTTCCAAATGATATTGGAATAGTAGTTAACAGTTACGTGGATGATAGATAAGATGTGATGGGTTGGAATCTTTGGGATTTTAGTTGGATTCAAAGAAAGCCTTTGACACATCATCATTGACAATCATTGGACTTTATGATATTTTTTTAATCTTTATCTATATATATATATAATATATTTAGAGCTTTGTCTAAGGCATATGTGTATTTTTATTCATAATCTTGTATGAGTAAAAATTAAAATAGAATTCTTGAAAAAGAAATACCGAGATAATTTATTGTGGTAGAATTTGCATGAGGTTGTAACAGTTTTTATTTGTGTTTGTAGATAAATAATTTACATATCTAGTAAAACCTTTTGATAACATTTCACAAATCCAAGTCAAAGAAGTCAACCACTAAAAGTCATGTAAAGTTAGTGCCTTCGTGGAGAAAGGAAGAACACAAATTCTAGACGTGGTTAATGGTTATGTTGTGTCTCAAATTTTATCAAATCTATTGAAGTTGACATCAACTTCTAATACAAACAATTCATGTATTTTTTAAATTAATAAATTGATGAATTATAGGTCTTGTAAACTATTTATTATGCGAAACATTGAGAACGATAAACAATATATTTTTAATGTATATCCTTGTAACTATGTCTCTTAATTCTTTCATGGTATGCAATATCGAGTAGTGGGTGGGACAAAAGGATCCTATCCCCTGTCTTTTTTTGTCATCCCCATTTAGTATCATGAGTTGAACTTTTATCCTATTTTAGCAACTTGTTCATCATTCTACTCAACTTTTGACCTTGACTTGATTTGCTTTATTCTAGAAAAACAGAATTGTAGATTTTAGTGGCATTTGAAAGCAACATAGAAATGACTAAGTAAATGTATTTTAAATGGTTTCAAGTAGTGGCTAAAATTAGGTCAAGCAATTAGAGTAAAGAGATATTAAGTGTCAAACATGTAAATGGCCCAAGAACTTAAGATTGACACATGTCTAGTTTTAGTTAATACAACAAATTGAATTGGGTAAGCTAACTAACTAGGGTAGGTGACTCCATGTTAAATTCAAAGCTTCAAACTTTCTAATAGTATTCAGTCTATGTATTTTTATTTTTATCACAAAAATAAGAAACTTGTAAAATGGTGAATCAATTGTGCAAACAGAAATAAGTAAGAGAGAGAATGATATGAATAATTTGATTGGTCCATGTATTATGTTATATTTTTACGTATGCTATTCTTTTATAAAAATTTTGTAAACGTCGGGAATTCTTAGTTCGGAATTTATAAAAAGATGACTCATTTCACAAACAAGGAACAGCATACTTAAGCCAATGAACAAATCAAGTTTCTTTTGTTAAAAAACACACATAAGAATTAAGGATAGCATATCTTTTTAGTCATTCCAAGCTTATATCTTTGCACTTTTTCAAGAAAATTATGCAAGCAAGTTGCAATGGAAAGGAAACAGGTTCCAGACTTTTCCCCCACATTAGAAAGTTTTGTGACACCATTGGTCCGAGCACGCTTTAAAGTTTTTAGTTTTGACTGAATCGAATATGTTCTAACCACTATTCGAATACAAGTGTCACCTAAAATGAATTCCCTAGCATATGATCTTTGATGTATAAAAGTCATATGAAAATTGTTATAATCAAAGGGAATGAATTGAATAAACGATAACTATTATTTTACATTACATATACACACATACCTATCACTAGCTATGAAGTGATTAAAATCAATACATAAGTGACTATTGTACGAGTAAACTAAATAGAAATTTTTTAAAAAAATTTATAACTTGATCAGGACACCAAAATGATGTAATTAAGTAGCTTTTAAAACATAGTTGACTACTGCAAACTTGACTAATTGACTTCAATGATGGTGGTGGTGGTGTCAAGAAGCTGAAAACCTTTTCTTTATGATCAAGGTCATCAGCGTAGAAACAGACATCTGACATCTCAATGATATTAGAGTCGTCCAACAATGTTTCTGTTTATGTGAATTGTTGGACGCAAACCTTACCCGATAAACGGAAAGAAAATAAAAATCTGAAATTTTAATGTAGAAGTTAATGAGTTACTCTCTTTTACTTCTAATTGATTCTAGAATAAAATTCATGTAGGGTTATATGCGTTGGGCTTTCTAGAACCTGGGCTAAGAAATATATGCTAACAAGTAATATCAGAGCGAAAGTATAGCCGGTTTTAATGAGGACGGTGTTCCTTTGGTTTGATCTAGGTTCGACGATAGATGATAACGGATCATCGTATACCTGTACCGAAAGTCTTCTGATGTGGTAATCGTATAAATGAAATAGATTAAAGAACTCCATTTATAACAAATTTTTAACGAACAGTTGTATGAATTATCATCATCGATCATATATATAAATTTGTATTGTGTCAATCCCTACCTTTTACATATTATCATCTTTGAATATATAAACTATACTATTTCGTATTACTACATACAAATTGTAATTAACTTGTTTTAATCAGATAAGAAACCAAATCATAAACAACTTTAATAATGTCCCATAAACCTTAAAACCAACATATGTTATAACTTCGTTTCGCAATCGCAAGCGTTACTACAACGATAATCGTCGTATACATAGCCTGACACTTAAAACTAATCCCCTTATACTAGAAAACAAAACAACCACAAAACAATAACCTAAAAGTGCAAATTACCACCAACGCCACCACTACCACCACCAACAGACGCTGAAGCAGTAGCAACTGCAATAGCCGCACCACTACGCTCAGCATGACAAAGTTGGCGAAGCTTGGTTGGGACATACCAAATAGATAAGCGTGGATGCGTATTAAATATAGCATCAATGTCCCAACCCTGTCGAGCTGCAATCGACACTAATGGCTTGTAACAAGCTTGTCTCCACGCCCCGACGTTTTCTCCTCTCTCCTTAAATGCCCTCCTCAATGCATTTGACGCCTCCTCATCAAGACAATGTAACGCGTAACAATGAACATAGTGTCTCATTTTCGGCTTGTTAATATAACTCGCACCCGCTTTCTTCGCGAACCTAAAAACTTGATTTGTCACCTAAACAAAACCAAATTTACCCAATATCACAAATGTTACAATAATGTAAAATATGTTACCAGTACAATTGTTGTATAGAGTTCTTTAAAAGTCATCCATTTTTTGTAATAAATCGTACATGCGTGAATTAGGGTTAGGGAAAAAGCAAAAGAGATGGGTGGGTGGAGTGCAGGCCGTACAACACGTGTCAAGTAGGGAACAGAACCAGCTGTTATGGGTGTGAGACAGATCTAAATGAATGATCCTGGGACTCCATCTTTCCCTTGTTATACATAACTTTCTCTAAATTTACAGGACAACACAAATCTTTAAAACTGACCACACTCAAATCATCACTTCTTTACCCTTCACATTTTTTTTACTCTTATCCTACTCTTTTTTGTCATTAATATTACAGACATAAAATAAAAGTTACATCGCTATGTTTAAATGCGGAAAGAAAAGCATAGCGCTTAAGGTAAATCATCATGCAACTTTGATCAGGAGCAATTGAATTCATTAAGTGTTGTCTTAAATGCTTATTCTAATGCATAGCACTGTTTTATTGAAAGTACAATGATCATATATTCAAACTTTCAATAAATTACTACTATGTTATTGAGAAGTTAACTTTATTTTATTACTCTCTTAGGGTATTCATATATTAATACTAAGGTAGCGTTTGTTTTGCATGTGGGTTTAAGAATGTGTATAGGTTTGATTGAAAAGTAGAAAATAAATAATGTGGTATTTTATTGAAGAGTTATCTTGTTTTTACAAAAAAAAAAAAAAAAGGTTAGTTATTGTTTATTATTGATAAATGAAAAAAGGAAAAAAAAAAAAAAAAAAAAAAAGAGAGAGAAAGAAAGAAGAAATTGAAAGAGTTTATAAGTGAGAAAAAGAAAGAAAAGAGTCTTAAAAGGAGAGATAGATGACTTGTGTAACTGTGTAAAGAAGAAGGGTTTCTAAAATTTAATTATTGAAGGGTGTTAAACCTACAATCACAACCCAAAGTAACAAAACAAACATCCATTTTTTCTTTAATTTTTAAACCCTAATCCAAATCCATAAAACAAACACCTCTTAAGACTTTCATGGGTGTTTGATTAGTGTTTAAAAAAGAAACCAAGGACCTTATGGATTACTAATTAAGCAATAGACAAAGTAGAGATTATAGCAATAATTTTGGATCAAGTAATGACTCACCCCAAATAATGTAATAAATTGTTTAAAAGGAGAAGAATGAGATTTTCTTATCTTTTACCACATGTTTTGTGCCAGCTATATATCTCTCATTATCAAAATATCACTTTAAGTAATTCTGTATATATGCCTACATATGAAGTATAAACAATGCTTATTTTGGGAAATTCAAAGGAGCAAGGTAGCATCATCACCAAATTCCTATTATGTTAATTTTTGGAAGTGCAACTTTCATATAAATATAGAACCCTTTATGAAGTAAAAATCATCTTTTTGTAAGCACCTAAAGTTTTTAACTTTTATCCTTACCCTCAAATCTCAATTGTTACTAACTTTATACCACCTTCAAATACTTGTTAATATTGATTGATAATAATATAAAAATTATAAATACAAGGAATGATAAATTGATAATACCTTAGTCGGACATTTTTCACCTCTCTCTTTAGCAATAGTTTGAACTTGAATCAAGAAATCACGGCATTGTTCATATAGATGAAACAAGTAATCAAGTCCATTTTTTTTACCACGTGCCACCTCACCCGGTTCGGTCACAATGAACGGATGCTCTCGTTGCCTCTCGACTCCACCACCTCCGCCATTTTCGGGATCTTCCTCACTATCATTCTCATAATCATCTCTACCACCAACTTGTGAAGTTGATCCAACTCTCCCCTTAACTAGAATCTTTTTACTCCTCCGTTGACCACCGTGTTTAGTCTTTACTCCGCAACTTCCCGCTACCGCTAGATCCCATGCCCCTCCGCCGCCACTCCCCGCCGCTTCATTCTCTTGTTGCACCGGTTCCTCCGACAAGCCTACATATTTAAAACACTAAAATTTAGTACATCATCATAAAAATATTTTAAAAAATCAATAAACATCAATCTTTTGTGTATGAAAATCATTACTTTTCACTACAACAAAAAGGTGAAATCCAAATGAACTAAAACGTGTAAAAATTACCATATTTTGGCACATCTATAAATGCATAAAAAGTATTTCAATTATAAAAAGGCTTACAAAAAATAAAAAGTCTAACTTATTAATACATAAAAGAAAAATATTGAGAAAATCATTCCTTACCAATGGTAAACATAAATCTAAAATATTAAGCATGAAGTATTATACATTTTTAAGTATGAATACTTGCATTTCATTTGTCACACTACATTAATTCACAAATATTTAAAATTCTACATGCTAATAACTAAAAAGTCCATAAGATCAAGTTATTTTATTCTAATGTGTTACTCGTATCATAATCTTTAATTAAAATTTGCATGGAATTAATATGCATTATAATATACTAAATACACTACACAAACCTTCTTGAGATAAAGCATCAAGTGTGTTAGTATTATCAGAAGAAAGAATATAACGCCTTCTTGAATCCTCTTCTTCCAAACGACGTCGTTCAGCTCTCACCGCCGCTTTAATCCCATACCTTTCACCCACAAGTAAATCCCACCGAAAAATATGCGACAAACTGTTCATCATTTCATCAAGCTCTTCATCTTTCATATCTAACAAAGTATTCGCCGTAAACCCAAGTTCCAAAATCTTTGTAGCCGTAAAATACCTAACACCATAAGCATGAAACACTTCTTCTAACCCACCAAGATCCCTACTTTCTCGGACTAAATAACCACCCATCCCGGCTGACGTGGCAGCCATGGACGGTGGCGGTGGTGGTGGTTGTTGTTGTAGTGTGATGGGTTCGTATAAACGAGCCACTGGTTGAGTTAAAGTGCCTCGTGTGTCCCACTTGAATAAGTTTGCTGAGAGTGATTCAGGGTCCATTTTTATTGTTATTTTCTCACACATGCAGTTTTTGAGTTATATGGTTTTATTATTTGTTTTGTTTGGGGTTTATTTATAGAGTGGATTTTTTTGAATATGACGAAGTTGCCCTTTGTCGTGAAGTGATTATTTCCATTTTCATGTTACTTTCTTTTTAAGTTTCTTTTATTGGAGAAACGTGTTGGATTTAAACTATAAGGTTCCAACTGTATTGGATGGTTGAAGTTGAAGCCTAACTAGACGAAATTGGGCTTTACTACTTGTACGGTACAAGTAAAGTCAGCTATACTTTTATTTCATTTTTTCACCCCTTTCAATCTTTATTTTCTCAAAAGTTTCACCTTACCACTTTGTCATTCTTCATGCATTCATGTCGCATTATAATCGTTTGATAATTTTAAATTGTGTTGTTATTCATTTTGACATTTCTCTAATTTTTTTTGGGTGAATTTGTACATAATATTATTTTCTTCTATACACCAGTTTTAATGTTATGGTGGTATACTGTACGACATTGTAAAACACAATTAGTTGTGTACGAAGAAGAAATGGTGGTGTATTGATCACCCCATTTTCATTTATCCATAGAAAAATATCAGCGAGTATTGGTTATCGACTTATCGGTTTCTAAGAGAAATTGTAATTTGGTTTGAGTTGAACTTGGAAAGAAAGAAATAAATGAAGTTATGTTCGTTTAGGTTAGGATCATTTGTTGAAACGTCTTTATCTAAGTATAGGGACAACTAGAAAAAGTGTTCCTATTTACACCAACATGTTTTTTCACTAACATGATCGGATGACCTTTTACGAAATGCTTCTTTTAGCTTGTAGAAATGTATCAAGAAATGATAGTATAGTTTTGTAAGTAGTATTTGCTGTATTGACTTCTTTTTAACTCTATCCATTTTAGGTACTTGTGTCCTTTTGCATTTGTCTAAAATGTTATGATAAAAGCACCGGAAGTTGTAAAATGTGAATCGAGTGTAGACTTTAACGCTAAATTTAAGATAGTGAATCATTTTTTGAAAGAGTAATTTAATTTGGAACACACTGTAAAAATGAACCTAAATTTAGCTTTTAACCAATATAATTATATAAGAGATAATTAAAAAATAAACGATCAAGGTCACCTTTTTCACTCACCATTATTACATCAACATTGGTTCTTCCACTTTGTCAATACAATCAAGTAGAGAGGTCAGTGTGAAAAAAAAGTTTCACAGACTGAAACCTCGAGCAACAATCGTGAAGGCCTCGATTTCAGTTGGGCTTCTACTCAAATCATAGTACATGGACATCCTCTGAATATGGTTGGAAGACGGGTAGATTGGTTGCAGTGCACAATGTATGAGTTAAGAACATCTCAAAGTGAAGGTTTTGCAACTTTTTACTACTATAAAGAACTTTTCAAATTACAAAGTTTTGTTACTAAAGTAGACATTTTTTTAGTAAAGTTCAGAAAAGTGCAACCTTATTAGTATGTTTTAAACGTTATATTAACATATTCTGAGTGATGATTATTATTATTACATAGTGATAAAAGCTTATTAAAGTCTTTAATATATGACTTAACCATTAACTATTCTTTAAGGTCGATCATTAAATTTGTTATTCTATTAACTTCTGGAATTTGACTTAATTTGTTGCAAGTTACCTATTGGATTCACATGGATTTGTTCTATGACTCTATAAGTAACAAAAGTTGCTTTTGATATTATACTAATGGATTATCGGGTTTATACACCCTTAATGGAACATTTGTATGTGTAGATGTAATGATTGAGTGTGATAGGGATATGACTCATGTGTATGTGAATGCAATCATTGGGGGTATAAATCATAGGTTGAAGGTGTATAAACCCACAACCCCTATATTAATTACCGCTTAGAGACAATTATCTTTTATATTAATGTATATTCTAAATACAATAACTAATTTGGTCATAGCAATTAAACCTACAGGTATCAATGTTAAAAGTAAAAGTAATTAGCTCTATTAAAAGTCAATACGATGTACATCCGGAAATCATAAGATCTAAACGTTTAACTGCAAAAATTGATTGTTTGTGCCTTATTCATCAACGGTTAATTGTATACTCCCTCCGTCCCAAATTAAGTGTATTGCTTTCCTTTTTTGTTTGTCCCAAAATAAATGTCCACTTTCAAAAGTAGCAAATCAACTTTACCATTTTATCCTTTCTCAAAACTGATACATGGGAGTCTATGCAAAAAGTAAGGGTAAAGAGTCATCTTCACTAACAGACAAAACAATTTCTTAAACTCCGTGAAATCTGATACAAAACACTTAATTTGGGACGGAGGGAGTATCAGTTACGATTTAATAAACCATGGTATTTGTAACATTCCACCTTATCAAGATCACAATATTGTCCGTTTTGCCCGCAGGTGCACGGCTTTTTCTTGACGATCACATGAGGACTTCCCAAGAGGTCACATATCTTAGTACTACTCTCGTTCGAGCACGCTTAACTACAGAGTTCTCACGGGATCTGTTGTGCTTGTGGTCCCAAAACGCCTTGTGTCTGATAAGGATGAGATTTACCTTATAAGCCCAAGATCTCTCATGTCCACGACCGATGTGGGATTTGCCTAAGGTGTTACAAAAAATATGTAACGCCCCCCAAATACGAAAGTAATGGACTATTTGGGTATCCTTCAGGTTCAACTAAAAACCATGGTGGAAGGATACTAGTAGCTCACTACTTTAGATTTATAAGGGACTCAAATTTCTTATCTCATACCAATGTGGGATGGGTTGTTACAAACTCCCTCACTTAAACTCCTGACATCCTCGTCAGGCCGAAACATAACAAATACCAGGATCTATACCCCAGGAGATGCACGAGCCACGTGCCCGTCACACCCCAAGAGGCTATGGCTCTGATACCATATGTAACGCCCCTCAAAGTACGAAAGTAACGGACTACTTAGGTATCCTTCAGGTTCAACTAAAAACCATAATGGAAGGATTCTAGTAGCCCACTACTTTATATTTATAAGGGACTCAAATTTCTTATATCATACCAATGTGGGACCAGCTGTTACAGTATTATTATTCCCTTACATCATAGTATTCTTACCCACAACTTATTTATTTTGAAGTTTTTATTTATTTATTGAAATCTCTTCTTAAAAAAATGAATTGGTGCATGAAAATGAATTCAATTATGATATTGTGTTTATTGTGTGTAATCAACGTCATTTTAATATATTTTGTGTATTGAACGTTCGATAATGGTTATAACATGTATATGATCATCTAGTCACTCGATAATCAGTATTTTTAATGACGTGATAATCGTATAATTCGTTACACCTCATCTCCACATTGTAAAAAATAGGTGTCATTTTATCAATTATAAGCAATAGAAGACCGAATCCATACGATCACTATTGAAAGTTTAAACAATACAATAAATCAAAATAAATTGATACATTCTTTTACAATAATCCCTATAAGAAACACAAAATAAAAACAACCATTTAATGAATTCAAATGAAGAACTGATTACTTTTCGTATGACTAAAGGTAAATCGGGTGTTCAAGAACTGAGTTACTTTTTGTCATCAAGTAAAAATAAAAAACTGAGATGTTAAAGAGTGTGAAGATTATTTTAGGGAGTTGTACTTGGATGAATAGTGTCGAGTGCTACTATCAGATCAACAATTCAATTGTCTTCTGTATCTTGTCTGTCCATCCAATCCCATGAAAACCATCTTTTTCTTCAATTTAATTCATTTCATGCCCCTATTAACTATGACACCATCTTGTACTTTCCTGCCCTTCACTGTTCTTTCCATCATTCATTTCCCCACTAATCCTAGGTTATGTTCACCAAATCAAATCAAGAATCATCCTCATTTTACTACATAATTAATTTCTAAATTATTGAAATAGATTATTACTTCACATAAACTTTGTACATTTATATCAACTTGATTCTAATGACCACTATTAGATATGGGTTCAAATTTTTATGAGACTCAATCTTACATTAACTTAGTAGTTTCTCAAAAGAAGACTCATAGACTCCAATGGAAGAAGCTATGCAAGAGCATTTTTTTTGTCAAAAACCATTTAGTTAAAAACTCAATTTTAACAAAGTTGGTATAATTTTGTTGTAAAAAATGCTTTTGTCACCAATTGAAAAAGTCTTTCAATAGTTATTTTTTACAATTAAACTAATTAAGGAAACTTCACTTGGAGATTCCCTTACATCTTGAATGTAAATGAAAGGTTATGTCAACACAATTTTATTAGTACCTTTGTAAAACTTACAATTACATATACTCAAACCACCTTTTTGAGAGCAGTGTACCTTACACGGTACATTCGACAGTGTATTCGCATGTATAATTTATTTATTTTATAAGAATGTGATGTAATTTTAGTTTATTCATAATGCTTAAGTACCAATAAGGACTAACCACGAACTCAACTTGTGCCTCTAACCAAAATACAATTTAATCACAAATAAAAGATGGCATAACATATGTGATGTTTAGAGCAAAAATATTTATAAAAGCTACAATTTTGGTCCATCGACATGTCATATTCACATAATCGGTCAATCTTCTTAACCTAACAACACACACAGTTATGTGTTGTTAATTACACCTAACAATTCCCCATAAAAGTATTTACATATTCTTTTGCAAACACCAAATTCCTCCTAATGAACCGTTTCTTGTGACATATAGACACCTAGTCAAAACATAAACACGAACGGTAAACTATTTGTAACACGCCAAACATATAAAGTTTTCTAACATAATCGTTCAATTCATAGTTCTGGGTGTTTAGTTTCTAGCCTTTGTTGTAATTTCATGTGCCTTGGTACCTTCATATAATAATTTATTTATTTTCACCAAAAAAGTTTGTGCAACTCATATAGATACAAACATATCTTGTTAACAAGTACTCATGTATTTTTCTTTTGCAATTTTGAACCAACAATTCAACCATAGCATTATACTCCGTAATTTAATACTGTACTACAGTAAGTGTACGTATATTTTCTACCATATTTGAAGAAGCATTATAAATTTGGTTGTAAATCATATAAAGAAAAAGAATTTTATTTATTGGATAATAAAACTAAAATAAAGTTTAGGGAAAAAGAAAAGAAAATGGTGCAGGAGAGGGTATAGCCTAGGGTGCAGGAGATCAGACTGAGCAGACAAGATGGTGGAGAAGGAGGGGTGCAATACATGGTCAACAGAGGGCAATGAAGAGTGATCAGCCAATGACAGATTGACACGTCACTGACGAAAAACAGTGTACTAGAGGTTTTTGTAGTGTTATGTACGGAGGGAGCTGATGGCTACTCCTAAGTCCTAACTAAGTCGAGCATTCACACAATTGGATATCAATGAATCATTGTCTTTTGATTTTTCCATTGTTCCCTATCAATCCTATCGTATTATTATTTTTATTTTTAATTTAACTTTTCCAATATTTATAAATTATTGAAATTCATTTATATGGTTAACATGAAATAAATGTAACTTTTATTTTTAAGCTTCTTGGGAACTTAGTGTAATATTTTTTTTTGGTTTTATAGATTAAAAGAGTAGACCTTTAAAAGGCTTCTTGTTTCTTTACGTTTAGAGTTAGATGAGAAAAAATAAAGATAAAGAAAAAAATACATTTTAATAATTCTTTTATATTTATATAAATTTTTTAAAAAGTCAAGTTTCCTTTATACATAAAGCAAATACTATTCATCCTTTATAACTTTTAATCAATACTTTTTAGTTTTATAATCTATATTAGTCAAATTTTAATATTGTTAATTGAAAATAATATGTATCATTGCTTATTAATTATCGTTAGTAAAAAATTAAAAGAAAATTCAAAAAATAAATATATCAGAAAATATATATACAACAATTTTACACTTTAATGATTACAAACAAATAAAGTTGCATAATTAAACGAATTTAAACTTTTTTTTAAAAAAGATATTGTTTAAATATGAATTAAGTAGGATAATAGGGTACAAAATTGTGTTTTTAGAGTAGATAATTAGACGAGAGTTTTTCTTAAATGAGGAATATGTTGAAAAGATTCTACATTTCCTCTATATTTTAGAGATAGAGGGTAGAGTTATAGTTAGAGAGGGTCTTAGATGTCAATAGATAACTTCCAAAATCAACAAGACAAATGGATAAATTGAAACTTATAACACATAAATAGATATGCTATAAATAACAAAATACAAAATAGTATGTCTCAATTACAAATGAAATTGGTTCTCAAGCTAATTCGAATGATAAGGACTCTTCTTAACTTGTAATATCTTTTATAGGGTTCAATCTTCAATTTTGATATGGATCTTTGGTACATCACCTTCGTTGTTTGTAAATTCGAGCTTTTGGATTTTTAATCCAATGGGTATTTTTTTTCATTTTCCCTTTTCTTTCAAGGGCTTGGATTCTTGTGTATGTTTTTGTATTTGGTGATTCTTTCCTCTTTTTTGAGGCGTTGTTTTTGATAAAAAATATATATATATAACTGTTAAAAGATAAAATGGTATGTGACTTGAGAGTACACTTGAAAATATAAGAGAAAACTATCAAAATTGTCATCTTTGACCATTGACATCTTATTATAGATATAATCTCTGAAAATTTTAATTTTTGTCAAGGATTTTGCTTTCCAAAAACATGTGAGAGAGAAATGTGGTATAAATGCACGTTTATCTCGCTCTAATTTGAAAAACCACTCAGAGAGCGACATGTGGGAATAAGAGAGTGAAAATTGATAGTTCGCTACATGCATGTATTAGAGTGAAATGTTGACATTTAAAGCGAATTGGCTATTGTTGTTTTCATTAGAGCAAAATGAGTATTGAAAAATAGCAAATTGGATATTCTTGTTTGCATTATAGCAAAATTGGGGTGTATAAATCGAATAATTTGTTCCAACTAATGAATTAGAACGAAATAGTCTTACGTGGTGCATTTCGATTGGTGTTTTCGAATTAGAGAAAAATAGACGATCATTTTTACCACATTTTGCTTTTACGTTTTCTGGAGAGCGACACTCTTGACCAAAATTGAGATTTTTAAAGATTGTGTTTATAATAGGATGTCAATGATCAAATATGAGTATTTAGATAATTTATCAAAAAACGTGTAGATAGATAAATAGATAAGGAGAATAATTATTCAAAAGGTATTTATTCTCGATCCAACTATCCTTGTCATGGTAGATTTTCCTTTTCAGGTTGTCTTATTAAGACCACTCCCAACAATAACATCTTTGCTTCATCCTCCACCTTCCAACCAAAGAAGCCGATGGCAGCATCCGTCTTCCGTGTGTCTTTGGCTGATGTCTTCCATTTGCTTCCTCCATAAGATGGTCCACGAGGTGGGGTTCACATGCAGAAAACAAAAGAAAAAAGGTTTTTGAATTTATATATTGATTTTGTCTCTGATTTTTGTGTATGTTTAGCTTCTAATTTCTTTTAACTTTTGTGTTTAACTTTCTAAGTTTTTGTTTTATATTTATGACTTGATTATTATTTGTTTGGGAGAGAAAAATTGAATGATGGTTGTATAAAAATTACTTCAAAGTGGTTATTAAATATTCATATATAATATGTAAATAAAACGAAACAAATAATCATACACAATCACTAAAGAATAGACTCATAAAATATTATATTTTTAGTTAATGTAATATTATTTTTTATTTGTAAATGTAATGTCATATTTGTTAAATTAATTAAGGTAATGTTTTATTTTTAATGAATATGTTTTATTTAAATTTATGTTTTAAAATTATAATTATAATTAATTGTATTAATTGAAAAAAAATAATTATATAAATAGTAGGGTTCAAAAAACTTCAGTTCTCAGTCATCTATTAAGAGTGTTCGGTATTTATTCGATATTTATGAAAAAATGTTGATGTGGCACCGATCTGGCACTAAAAAATTTCAATTCTTAAGTCATCTATTGAGAGTGATTTAAAATTACTCTTTCATCTTTTAGTAAAGAAACCTCTTTTATTAATTAAGTGAATTTATATAAACGTCCAAAATACGTTCGTTTAACAATCATTTATTCTAATGCTTCCACCAGACAAAAAGTATGCTAAAATTACTATCAGTACTCTCCATTGAACACATTAAATCAACTATACTTATTTAAGATGTTGTTCAAATTAGTTTTGTAGTATTTGTCAATATCCGTTATCCTTCTCACTTTTTATTTATTTATTTTTTTGCGACACTTCAGAGTTATCTTTCTCTGTTTCTTTTCTTTCTCTTTCTTTTAAGAAGTTAATATCAAATCATGAAAACAATATAAAAAAAATGTAAATGATTTAATTGGTCAACATCTCGAGGCACATCATTTTGTAATTTATTATTTATTTTTTTTGGTAACTATACAAAATTTTCTCTTTACTTCATTACTGATTATCTTATCTTATTAAATATCACGATCCTAAAAACTGTAAAACATATATCCAATTTCACTAGTCTTATTTAAATATTAACAAAATACTTAAAATGATTTTCAATAATATAAGTTTAGTTTGAATACGAAAACCCGGCGATAACCAAACATATTTGGGTTGTAAATTAAGCCAATAGATAAAACAAAGTTTGGGCTTTGAAAACCCATATAGGAGTAGATCTAAGAGATCAAAGCCCATCTAGTATAGACTTTGAAAGCTCAATGGTTTCAATTCCAACGTTTCCATCAATGGAGGGAATAGTCAAATAACATGATTAAAAATGTGATTAGTAGAAGTCAATTGCCACGTCATTTTGTATTTTGTGAAAGTTTATTTGTAATATTTATGCGAGTGTACATTCTTCTTCAGCTTAATTGCTTCCGTATTGTGGTACTATTCGTACTCCTATTCCATACACGATATCGAAATTTGGATTTTAGTTATTTATGCTACATCCACTAATTATCTGACAGTGCAAATTACATTAAAATGTATACAACTTTATTGTTTCTTTCTATTTTATGTATCAAACAACAAAAAATAACGTTTTCATGATGTGGCGTATTACACGTTTTAAAACATTGCTTTAGAAACTTTTAATAGAGAAGATACAACATATAATTCGCCTTAGTGAATTCGCCTTATACAGCTAATAGACCAAAACCTTTAGATGAGATCGGTATGATCAAACTTCACCTGACGTATTACACGTTTAGAAACTTTGCTTTTGAACCTTTTCTTTTTCTATCAGTCTTTAGTTTATAAGATGCTAACGGTGATGTTACATTTTATTTCGTTGAATCTTTGTTCCAAGGAAACTCAATGAAGATTCATTATGTGAATGTTTTAATAAAGATATATAGCTTCACATCTTTTTTAACATGACCTTTACACTAAAGATTCTGTGAATTATTTTTTTTGTTACTAAACAAATAATCTTATCATTTTGAGTTTGTTGTGTGGTACGGTTTGCAAGAAAGAAATTCTGGTTTTCGATATGTTAAATTTGATCTCACATGTTTAACCTAAACGCCTCGATCTCATTTGATCCCATGTCTATAATAAGTCAACTCAACTCATTTAATTTGGATTATTAAATTTGCATAACTACTTTTATACTTATATGAATAAGTCTGCAATGAGTAATCACCATTTTGATGCATCATAAATAGACTTTAAACAATAATAGCTTAATGCATAACAAGAACTTTATACACATTAGTTATCTTGGATAGGAACCAATTTCATCTTGCCCCCATAAACTTCTGGAAGCTGGTTTTCATCAATGTCTTTCAACAGTGTCGATTTCAGCTGCTTGTTCTCAACAAATACGATCTGCAGTGCAAGTATATCTTGGGTCATACTCTTATTTGTGTAGTTTTATTGTTTATTGGCTAACTTGATAACAAGCAAATGTCTGATGACTTAGAAAACTTACTTTCTTTTTTGTTTTTTCGTCAATAAAAGGATAGACCATCTTCCAGACGGTCATAAATACATAAGGAACGTGCACTATAAACAGTTTTCCAAGCCTTTCTGGATAATAATCCTGTCATAAAGGTCAAATGTGATATATTAAAAGCTGATTGATACATGTTACCCCACTGTAGGTGGTTATTGATGAGGTGGGTGAAGCTGCATATTTATGTGACCATAGTTGGGTCACTCATCAAGTGTGTATGAAAGTTGGTACAAGTTTTTTTTTTTTTTTTTTGGAGCAATGGGTTTGACACCACCTTTATTGGGGCACTATTCCACGGACCAAACCCACTGCCACATAGACTTGGTCCAAGTAAAAAGTTACTACAAGTTAGTTATCGATATTCATACAATTATTTCGGAAACCTACCCATAGTCCTTACAACATTTTAAGGTAGAAGTCATTGTCATATCCGTTTTGAAATAATTAACAAAAATATGCACATATAATTAACAAACCTGCAAAATCGAGAGAGCTGCAAGATATCCACGAATATCGCTGCATGAATATCCCCATCCTTGAAGATCTCCGATAACCACAAACTTCTCCTGGCCTGCAGGCATCCTGATGTTGATATTCAAGATAATTGATTGTCAGCATTTATCATAATATGATCCGTAAAATTGATTTCTAAATACTAAAAAGGATTAAGAAAACTGTACCTTGAACATAATTTGTCTAGCCCAAAGACCACAAAACCTGTGATTCAATTCAATTAATTTAGAGAATGTTTATAAGCGCTTAATCGTAGACTGACAGAACTTGTGTGTAATGTGTTAAGTTTAAGAGCATACGTTTAAACTCTTCTAGACCGCCTTTTTTGTTGCAGAAATGTCTACCTCCAAACACCGTTGCGATTGGGCGTCCACTTTTATCTGATCCTTGCATAAACATTTTGTTTTGTGCTATTTCGTTTTGGATTTCTGATACGGAGATTGACCCATTTGGAGTAAATGTTTTCCTCCAATTCATGTACTTGAGAAACATGGCAGACGCTTTGTCAATGTCTAGATCACGTGCACGAAGAAACCTTCTAACCGTCAAATCATCATACTCCTAAAATACAACTCAAGTCAAGAATTTAATTTCACAATGAACTTGATCCAACATAGAGGTAATGCTTCAATATGAAGGTAAAGTTGCTAAAGTTTAAAACTTTCTTAAATTGATCTACATACAGTTTATAAGTTTCAAATTAACCCTCTAGTTAACCCTTTAATCATGCATTTAGTGCATGAATAATGCCACAAATATCGAACATACCACTAATCCTGCATTTAAACTTAGTCATTCTAGTTTAAATTTCTAAACTCCATACACTCTTCACCAATTACAATAAACTACATCTAACGACATCATATCCCAGAGATCCCACCAAAGAAAAAGGGTGTTTAATTAATTATGTTCATATACATTTTTGTTTTTGCTCAACATTCAACATTTAACACTTAAGAGTAGTCAAACTGATAAGACTTTTATCCATGGAAACAGGATCATGAATCAATTATTTAGTAATATTAGGGGACCTTAAACTACACCATGTGATACAAAATTACAAACTTTATAATAATATAATTGATCTTAAGAATCTAAAAATACTTTAAAAGTAAAAAGCTTTTCCACCAGTCTTCTTTTTGTCATGTAGCATTTGCTAACCAGAACATATTTGGTTATGATCTTTATTTCTTTAGATAGAAAAAAAAAAAAAGGGCTAACCTTTGATGTGGGATCATGTTTTTCAAGTAAATCTCTCATTTGAAGAATTTTTTTATGCTCGTCTTGACTACTTCCAATATCATTCTGTATACCCACATTTTTAGCCTTTTTCTCTGTTACTGCGTAGATCTTGCATTCTTTTTGCTGATCCACCACTGTTTTCCCCTCCATTTGTTCCACTTTTTTTTTGTATAAATGTTTGTAGTGGAGTCTGTCTCTAGATGTGTATCTATATGTTTGATTTTGAAGGGTGAAGTTAAAATGTATAGAGGTGAGACCGACTAAGAATCTTGATCACCTGCTAGCTGGTGTACCATAAACTTTTTATACCCCAGACCCACCAAAATGATGACTGGCTCTTTCTTGTTGCTGTAAATAATAGAGGTGGAATTTGAAAATGAAAAATAATGTTTAGAAAATTAGAGAGTTATAAGCAAGAAGAAGATGAAGAAAAGGGCCCCCTTCAACTCTTGAAGCCTAACACATATGACTTTACATCAAATAGTAACCTCCAAACATTAAATTATTAAACCCTGTATAAATATATACACACATTGTTTGACTTTTCCTTGAAAGCTTTTTAGTCATCCAA
Organism: Logfia minima; assembly: GCA_963921325.1. Lineage (NCBI taxonomy): Eukaryota > Viridiplantae > Streptophyta > Magnoliopsida > Asterales > Asteraceae > Logfia > Logfia minima. The sequence goes on from OY992774.1 coordinate 28,793,537, forward strand.
CCTATTAAGACTTTTACTTTTCTTTTTTTCTTTAGATGCGTATCTTTACACAAACAAAACAAAACTAAAAAAAAAGAAAAAAACAACTGTAAATGCCGAATGTAAGGTTATTTGATTAGAATATCGGACCCTAAAAGGTGTTTTCTTTATTGTCTTATAGTCTAAGTCTATTTGGAGATATAGGAATTTAGTGGTTCATGCAAATCAAGAAAAAACACAAGGTATGTTAAATATGGATACTCTTTCCCTGATTCAATCAACTTCTCTGATGTGAATTTCAAATAGGGGTCATTTAGCTCATGTATCAAAGTGGATAAAAGCTTCTTTGGGTGGTGATTTGGCTAGACTCAGTGGTGTTGGATAACTTTCTTATTTATTTAGAGTTGATGTATTGAAGTGTTATATCTATAGTGATTTTTATTTTGTTTGATGGTGGGTGAGTTTTCATCACGTGAACCCTTCCTTTTTTCTTATCTCACATCTTTTTGGTTGAGTTGGTTTCTTTTAATAATATCAACTTTTAATTACTATTTCTTTTTATAAAAAAATACTACGTCTTCTCCAATTATAACTCTATTTCTATCTCCAAATGTAGGCAAAATAGATAATTTTTCGGCATACATACATATATATATATAAATCAATAAAGTTGTTTTTACACACAAAATTAGTTTGCCCTAAATTGAACGACCGAACTGTTATGAATTCTCAAATTATCTAAATACTGAGATTTGAAAATAAATAATTATTGGTAACAATTTACTTAATGGAGAAGTTGAATTTTGTCTATATAGATAAGAGTTATTTGCTAGGTTTTTGACGAGAAGATTGAGAGACAAGAAGTTTTTGACAAGAGTCGTATTGTGAGTCTTTCTCCGTCCATGGCTGCAAATCTTTAGTCAAAAACGGTCAGGACTCCTGATCCATTGTAAAACCTGCGAACACGTGTTTAGTTCGTAAAATTTCAGACTCGTGCAAGTTTGATTTTGATACAACCCGTTGACCCAATTTGATTTGAACATGATGCTTAATAATTTGAATTAAAAATCTTTATTATATTTTGATTTGGATTAAAATTCTTGTTAATAACTATGATGGTTAGTTACTCAACTTTATCGAAAACGATCTGTTCCATGGCTATATAACCCAGTTTGATTTGCAACTGATGTAACTAGTGTAGTTCAAATAAAAAATCTCAATTATATTTTGATTTGAATTAAAATTCTTATTAATGATTATAATGGCTAGTTACTACAACTTTAATGAAAACGATTTGTTCCTTAGCTATATAACGGAAGCGTGAGCAACCCCTTTAGTATAACAATAAGCGATTTCGTTCCCTCTAGAATCATTACACACAAAAGTGCTGTTAACTCCAAAAATACATTATTTCAGGTATCGTACCATAAGAAACGGACTTAAAATATGTTTTGATTTATATCCAACACAAACTCCAACAAATGTTAAGGTAGTAGTTACTTTATAGTGAATTAAATAGTTGATCAAAATCTTACATCATTTGTATATTTTATAAATGACTAAAATGTTCGTGTCACACGAACACATTAAATGTTAAATGGAGGTCACGTAGCGTTAGCAACATAATGGTCCATTTGTTAGATAACCCAAACCCAACGCCCTTCTACACTTTTCTTTAGTTGATATGCAAATCTAGTGTTGCAAACATGTAGTTGTACCTACGCTAATTTAAACAATCCATTTTTTATTATAATTAATCTCTTGAAATTGATACCGTTTTTCTTTTGTCGAAATTGTTGACTAGAATCTATGAACAGATTTTGGCAACACCATATATATTATCTTTTTTCTTTTCTTTCTTTAGGAAAAAAACCAATATATAAAAAATAGTAGTGATTTATATTACAAATGAATTAAATAAATGCCTAGTCACTTATTTTCTATTTTTGGTCGTAATGGTTTAATGAAAATAGTAAAGTAATGGTAGTTGGTTGTAGGAGTGGGACATTGAAATGTTAGTTGTAAGTGTTTAATTCGATATTCATCAATGGCAATCTATTATTGATGTGCGAGAACTGATTTACGAGCAATGGTATGTTTATTAAATATTTAGATTTAATTAACGGATACGTGTCTTTAATAGTGATATAACTTTTTTTAAATTATTTCATAGATCATATTTTAATTATGATACTTCAAAATACTAAACATAACTTTTACAAAAAGTTAATTTACCTATTCAATGAGATGATTAAAGAGATTATGCTTATAAAACCATTTCTTATGGTATAGTTATAGTTTCGTTTTTAGTGTGTCATTCTAATAAGAGTCTTTATGGTTTAGTCCAATCAATTTCCGATCCCTGTTTGACGGTTTGGTATAATCCAATCAAGACCGAACCGTTTAATTTTCGTTTTTAGTGCAGTTCAGTTGGTTTTGTGATTTTTTATTTTTTTACGAGAAAAGTTCAAAAAATATATTCTTTTAATTAAATATAAATAATATGATAACATTATTACCGAATTAAGTTTTAATAATACAACTAATCATCGGTGAAGACTTCATGGGCTTGCAGCACCATCCCTGTAATTACATACATCAATATTGGTTAGTAATATCGGACACAGTCGCAGAGAGCCAGAGAATGAAGACAAGATTTGAATGCCATCTACATCAGGTCCTCTACCGCCTTCAAACTTTAAGTTGCATATAATCACATGCTTATATTCTTTCATCCTAAGTCCCTTAGCCAGATTATTGTCATTAACTTAGCTATCTTTAGATTTTGATCCACCAAAACTGGACATGGTAGACATTGGGCTAAAAATGAGACTACAAATACGCCATTTTCATTTCAAACTTAAAGGATTCATATACAGTCTAAAGTATACCAAATGAGACATACAAAGACACAAAGTTGTTCTTTTAAATCTCGAACTCACACATATATATATATATACAAGAGTGGATTCAAGGGGAAAGTAAATATTGGTGGAGAAGAGCTTTTTAACCCTTCGATTCAGTAAAATAACTTTTTGATTCAGTTTGAAATCATATTTATTTTTTATTGAATAATAGTTGTTTTATACTGAATCATAGTTTTAAATATATATTTCTCACTCTTCTCCCTCAAATTTTTTTTTTTTTTTAGATCCTAGTACTATATATAACTTATATTAAAATTTTATCAAACGGCCAGGTCCGGTTTAACCGGCTAGTAACTACTAAACACCATAAACCGGACCGGGTCAATCCGGTTTTGTATTTTTCAAATCGCATATCGGACCGCCATCAACCAAATCGGAGGGGACTAGCTAAATTGATACGGTTCGGCTGATTTTTGTAGTTTTGACGGTTGTGAACACCTTATTTTCTAAGACACTATAAGCACCAACCCCGTCTAAGATGAGTCTTAAAAAATTATGTCGTACAAAGGATGGAAAGAGATGGAGGTGGTGGTAGGCCAACTTTTTTTTGTTTTTTTTTTTTAATATATAATAAAAGTAAATGTGAAATTCTAAAAAGTTCATTTCTTCAATTTTTGTAGACATTGTTCATTTTGTTCAGTTTTCTTAAAAACTTGCTAACATGATATTAAGCTAATAGTTCAATCGTTCGATTTTTATGTCATAATAAGAAATGGTATTAAAGATATTACAATCCTTAAATCATTTTCAAGTGTCTGTATTATTAATCGAAATTGTTAAAACACTTGAACATTGATTTAAAGTAAATCATTAGTGCTTGTACCATTACTATATCGCTTGTATAATTTGATTGTTCAATTTAGTTTTGACATTGATTTGATAGTTTTGGTTACGAAGAAATTATTATCTTTAAATATAATGGAAATAGACTTATATACCAATTTAGTAACCTAATGTTCAATATATTTATTGTTGATAGATATTACTCGATGTTTTATCGGATAAACTTTTACAATTATCATAAAGACGAACATATTAATTTGACTTTTAAATTCAATCGTTGAAGAGTGATAACAAATTCTAAAATTTGTGAATATAAAGATAATATATGCATTATGGGAGAGTTCATTAAAATATGAAATCTTTTGAAAATATAAAAAAAAGTAGAGGGGAGTTCATTAAAGGATAATTTTTTTGAAAGTATGAGAATACCAATATTAATGTGTCATTTGGTTAAAATTTAACTTCCCTTATGTTTTTTAAAATTAAATATTTAAAAAACGGTAAGTTAATAAATAAAAAAATTACACCATAAAAATTATCATTTTTTTCACTTCGATTTGACATATCACAAGGTATATTTTTGATGAATTTTTTTTTTTTCATTTTTTGTGGGTTAACACATGTGTTATGATTGACTAATAAATGTGTTACTCACGGCTATCACATGTGTTATTAATGACTATCACATGTGGTTACAAAGCGATAGTCGGTGGTAACATGTATCGCTTGTAACACATGTGATAGTCGTCACTAACACATGTGATAGTCGTCAGTAACACATGTGTTACCAATTTTCAAAACCAAAAAGAAAATGGAAAAAAAAAGTTCGTCGAAAGTATGTCATGTGAGATCTCTAATCGAAGAGGAAAAACACTGATTTTTATGATGCAACTTTTTTAATTTTTTTTATTTGTTTTTGAAATATTTAATTATTAAGAATATAAAAATTTTGTTATTTTAATAAAAGTGAACGATTAGAATCTCTACTATCATATTTTCAAAAAAAATCATAGTTTAATGAAGTTCTATCCTAAAAGAGAAATATTGTATAACATGTGTCCCAAAATTTTGATTTAGGTTACTAGTGCAATTTACATTGAATATCCAAACAGTTCGAAATACATAGTTGGTGTCTCCAGTGTTCATTAACTTTTATATAATCATGACAAATTTTTTTGACCTTCCAGTCTATAAATGCTTGAAAAAGTAAAATTAGTTTACAAATAGGCCTCTCATGGAAGGCATTTAATACGTTTAGAAGTTCAGACTTAAAGATTTAACTGGTTAATATGATAAAATAATTAATGAAAATTAAAGATTTAACTGGTTAACATGATAAAATAATTAATGAAAATTAAGAAAGAAAAAATATATAAGTGATACATCAATTGATAAATAGATTAAGTCTAAATTTTTATCTGTATGTTTTAGTTTTATTTAGCATTAATGATATGCTTATCATCCGACTCGTTTACTTATTTTTGACATCTAAAATGAGTACTTTTTTTCATACAAGTTAAGATAACAACTCTTTTCTTTTTTTGCGTGGTCTTATATTTTACTTGGGCCGACACATATCAATATTAGAGCCCATAAAATGAGCCGAAGTTATGAAACAAACAGTTTATCGGCCAGAGTTATGAAGTGAACCAAACATTAATGGGCCAGGGATATGAACCAAGGTAATGAGTTTAAGTAAACAAAGTTATAAACTTGAAATGGATATATATGAAAAAATGTTTTTTTTTCTTCTTTTTTTTGTTTGTAATAACCCAAGATTAAAGTATTCTTATCCTTTTTCATTTGGGTTAGTAAAATGACTTCACCCATCTTTAATCTAGTTTTAAGAGCTTCACCTTCTCCGAAATGTTGCAATGTAATTGTTAAGCATATCATATCATAATTAATTAACATATAATCACTACTACAAAATTTAATTTTTTGTAAACAGTGAGATATCATTAATAACAACGAAGCTGATATTAAAATTGAAGCATCATTAATATGAAAACTAAAATGTTCATCAACTTATTTATTTATTTATTGAAATGGTACGTTTGAGTATTGTTTAAGGATGATTGTTAGCAAACATTAGCATCCCTAGATATAGATGGTGGATGATTGAATATTTGTCCTTAAGGACGCTGATATATTAACGGACTATATATATATATATATATTTTGTTTAAATAAAATGTATTGGTAAGGAATATAATAAGCCTTCTAACAGCCTTGAATAAATAATGTGAATAATGTTTTTTTAATAATACATTATTTATTTATCTATTTACAGACAATATATTATTTTTTCATATTCACTAATCATTATTCTTATGGTCACTATTATCTATTTAGACATATTTTTAAGCTTATCAAAATTTATACCACAAATACTCAAATGATGTTAATTTTCACATACTTTTGCATTTGTAAACTCATCATGAAAGACCTTGAAAATAATTGTTCACCAAATCACAACTATTATGAAAACGCATTACTTAAAGTTACATCAAATAATTTAATTAGACGTTTATTTATTTTTCAAATATCCATCTTCCGTTATATTATATGAAAAATTTTAACCAAACATATCGTTAACATCATCGTAAATATCATTGAAAGATATATTATAGAGATAATATTTAGAGTTTGTTAGGATTTGCTAGTATTTATCTTAAACTATATTTAATTAATATTTATCTCTTAATTAATTTTATGTTAGAATTAAGACAAAAGATCATTAAAGTATGAGAATTTTTTAAAGTACGGAAGTACCAATAGAATTGTGCCATTTGGCAAAGGTCTAACTTTTTTTCACTTTCCTCTACTTTTTTTAAATTTAAATATCTTAAAAACCGTTAGTTAAAAAATTATAAAAATTGCACCATAAAAATCATCGTTTTCTCCTCTTCGATTTAAGATCCCACAAGGTATACTTTCGACGAATTTTTTTTTTTTTTTCATTTTTTTGTGGGTTTTGAAAATTTGAAACACATGTGTTATAAACAAATAACACATGTGTTACGGGCGACTAACACATGTGTTAGCACCGATTATCGATTGTAACACATGTGATAGTCGTTGATAACACATGTGATAACCGCGGGTAACACTTTTGTTAATCCATCATAACACATGTGTTTTGAAAATTTGTAACACATGTGTTATAAACAAATAACACATGTTACGGGCGACTAACACATGTGTTAGCACCGACTATCGATTGTAACACATGTGATAGTCGTTGATAACACATGTGATAACTGCGGGTAACACTTTTGTTAATCCATCATAACACATGTGTTACCCCCCAAAAAATGAAGAAAAAAAAATCGTCGAAAGTATGCCTTGTGGGATCTTAAATCGAAGAGAAAAAAATTTAATTATTATGGTGTAATTTTTATTATTTTTTGACTTGTCGTTTATGAGATATTTAATTTTTAAAAAAGTGGGGGAAAGTGGATTTTTGCCACGTGACGCGTTTCTATTGGTACTTTCATACTTTCAAAAAAACCCATACTTCCATGAACTCACCTCTTAGAATTAATTTTGCTTGGTTATCAAGTTTGACTAAGCCTATAATAAGTACACATGTAGAAATGCTTGATAGATGTTAACTTTTACATTTTTAAACCATTCAATTTTAAATAATATAAAAGAATAGAAACAACTTCTCACTTAATTATCAACTCACTTTCAAATTGAGTTATTGAGATCTCTCCACAGTTGTGTTTGGTGCAAGCATTTGAAAGCATTTTGGAGCGACAATCAACTAGCAGTTAGTGATTTGTTTGAAAAGTTTGTTTGGCAACAAAGCAACTAGAGTTTGCATATTGTCTAACCGCTTTCTGCTAAATGTTTGATGAGGAAGCATTTCAACTAGCAACTTGCATTTTGATTATGAAATTACCTATATCCTCAAAAATAACATGAGTACACTATGAAATAATGTGTATATGCCCTTTTTCGTAATTTTACACTTTATAATTACTGCTACTCCTACGTTACCAAACACTTTTTTTAAACAAACAGTTACTGCTAACTGCTACGTGTCGCCAAACATACCCCACATGTATCACAATTGTTGTTGTTTTAATTAGTTTCACATGTAATTCATCATAATCAACTTAAAAAGTTATATTGCAATTCTCACAGCTCATGATCATCTTCAGCTTTTCTTTTTTTATTCAAATCACATGACACTAGTTGATTCATCAGTCAAAATTAGTTAAATGCGTTTTCATGAATCACATTATAAACATGAAATCATAAAAATGCAAAGAATTATATTAATTATGAATATGATCACTGAAAATCGCATATGATAAAGATGATTGAATCACATGAAATCAGCATAAATCGATCGTTTGTGGTTTCAACTTCACATAGTACAAGTAATTTCAATTTTCGATATTATTAAAACCTAATTCAACGTCAAAACAGTCTAAAAATAACGATTACATGACTACTAATATAAAATTAAAAAATTGAAAATACTTACGAATAAGCAATTTTGAAGATGCTCATAATACGATTTTTTATCGGATATACATTTATTATAAAAAATCACTAATCAAAATAGTGATATTTGATGATTTGAAAGGCATTTCACAATAGAGTTTTGTAGGAAGAAATTGAGAGGAATTTATCGTCAATATAGAGATTCGAACAAATGCAGTAGAGAAAATTGAAGATTGAAACGTAAATTTATAGATTTGAATTGGTTTTGGAAGTTTCATAATAGGGATTTTCCTGTGATTTAAATAAATATGGACGGATTGTGCGAACTAAGGTTTCAAGTAAAAAAAAATGTTACGTATATGTCATATTGTAAAATGTCTATATTATTCCTCTGCTCAATTTATGTTAAAAACTTAATTGTGTTCCTAAAACATTAATGCTTAAATTTGAATCTTCATTTTTATAGATTCAAAAGTTATTATTCATTTTTTGATTTTCATAAAATTAGCCATACTCATTTACTTTTATCCTCTACAAATTCACAAAATTTGTTTCTTGGCTTTCACTATCATGGTCAAGTAGTCAAAGATATCAATATGTCTTCAAGTATTACAAAAATAAAGATATTTTTGTATATGTATTTGAAGATGAGTGTTTTATGAAACTTTTAGGAAGTAGCAGGTCTCGTTGTAGTGGTGCATTAACTTTTACACTTTAATGATGTATTATAATTATAATTATAGGTTTCCAACATGATAGAAATTGAAATTTTTGCCATGGTAGATAATTATTTTACAAAATATTGAACATGAGCTATCATATTATTTGAAAGTACCTCAATCCAATCTTATGCATGTATCAACACTAAATTAGTAGCTCATATTTTTCCTCATTCTTATCGAAATCTTTCCCATACTATTCTAAAACTAGAATAATTACATTTACATTTACATAAATAAAGATAATTAATCATGGATGTACAAAGATGTTAGCAACAGCCATTTGGTTTTGTAAAATGAAAAGAGCGTAAAATATAACTGAAGAAAGAAATGTGTAACAGCTTTAACAGCCAAACCAAACCAACCTTACAGACCTCCTCCTCCTCTTCTTCTTCCCTGTTTCTTTAAACAATTTTTACTCCCAATATCCCTATATTTCTATCTCTATATCTTCTGATTTAAAAAAACTAAATTACAAGAAAAGATTGTGTCTTGATTAAATTTCAACAACTACTTTGTCTAATGACATTTCAACTATTTCTAATTCTTTTCCCCATTTATACTAAATAATACCTTGTGGGTTTTCTCTCATTTCACTTTCTTGTTTCTAGATTTGAAGGTGTACTCAAGATTCAAAATGAGAAATTGGAATTGGGTTTTTGTTTTACTGGTTTTATCTTCTGCTTTCTTGTTGAATCTTGATGCTTTTGAACTCCGTAAAGGTCAAAAAACAGAAAGGATTTCAGGTAAATTTTACTACTTTAAACTTTTATAATGCTTGATTCTGGTGAATTTATGATGGGTACTAAGTAGGTTTAGATTTGGAGATTAGGGTTTCATTTGAACTTCTTATGAGTTCTTGATCTGGGCTGATATTGCCCCATAAGCTAGGAGTTTTTGTGTGATTTAATACTTCTTGATTTGTTATTTTGCTGCTGCAATCATTGACTTGATGTCTTTTTTGTATTGTTGTTAATATACTTCAGTTAGTTGTATAAGAATATTACTGTAATTAAGCTCATGCTTTGATTGAAGTTTATATTAATTCAATGTTGATTATATTTTATACTTCAGAGAACTCAGGATCAACCTATCTTTGATAAGATGGTGTTTTCACACTCCATAATTTATGCTGTAAAGTAGGGTAGGAGTGATAAACACTTATGCAGTGTTTGGTTCACAAAATTTGATGGATTTCATTTGAATTCGAATGTCAAATTCCTTTCCATTGAAAAATGGATTAATTTGAATTTTTTTCAAATTCCATCAAATTCCGTTGTTCAATGGAATTCAACTTTCCTTCATTTCTTACTTGGAAGGTTCAACATTTTAACAGAATCCCATTTCATTTCTACACATCAAACGTGCTACAGATTCCAATTCATTTGATTAATTCGAATTCCTTCAGAAACATTCGGCAAACCAAACATATGGCATGGTACAGAAATGATTTCTGTTGGGTTTTTATTGCGATCACAAAAATAGTATTGTGAATCCAATAAAGCATACTTTAATTCTCAGTTATTTGATCATTGTGTGATAATGCTATTGCTACTCTAATTTGTGATAATAGGTAGTGCTGGTGATGTATTGGAAGATGATCCAGTTGGAAGATTGAAAGTATTTGTTTATGAGCTACCTAGCAAATACAACAAGAAAATATTGCAGAAAGACCCTCGATGTCTCAACCACATGTTTGCTGCTGAACTTTATATGCACAGGTTCCTCTTATCGAGTCCTGTCAGAACTCTTAATCCAGAGGAAGCCGATTGGTTTTACACCCCTGTTTACACTACATGTGACTTGACACCAAATGGCCTCCCGTTACCATTCAAATCACCACGAATGATGAGAAGTGCAATTCAACTTATTTCTTCAAATTGGCCTTATTGGAATAGGACAGAAGGGGCTGATCACTTCTTCATTGTACCACATGATTTTGGTGCTTGTTTTCATTACCAAGTATGAATCTATGACTTCTTCTTTTGTGGTATTGACTATTAAGTAGAGGTGGAAAAATGGGCGGGACAGGTTAGGGGTCAAAGTGGGTTTGGGTCATAATTGGAAATTTGTTACTTTGTTAGTATGGGTCAAAAAGCATAGGGTCGGTTTGGGAGACCTCAAACATGTTATTCTTATCTTTATTTGTAGTGCTATATGTAATTAATATATCTAATATGATCACAAAACTATATTATTACAATAGTAATCTAATGTTTGTTTAATGAAGTTAATTAGAAGATTTTATGGGTTTGAATGCGTCTCGCATTACTTTCACCTTGTTTGCCTCACTCGACCCATTTGGCTAGTTTCATTATAGCTACTTTACTTCTTAAATTACGGATTTTATTTTAGGAAGAAAAAGCTATTGAAAGAGGGATTCTTCCACTTCTTCAACGAGCTACATTAGTTCAAACATTTGGCCAAAGGAATCATGTATGCTTAAAAGAGGGTTCGATCACTGTGCCACCATATGCCCCGACTCAGAAGATGCAATCTCATTTGATCCCTCCTAGTGTTCCTCGTTCCATCTTTGTCTACTTCAGAGGCTTGTTTTATGATGTAGGAAATGACCCTGAAGGTGGATATTATGCAAGGTATGTTTCTTCTATAGCTTAAATTCTTAAAACCAGTTGTACATTGTGAATAATCTGATGATCGTAGGGTCTTCCATATAGGATGGATTGACCTTCCAACAATTTTCTGAATTTCATTAATGCTATTAGTATATGAAATATGATTACAAAAACTGTTATTAATATAGTGATCAAGTTTTTTGAGCAAGCAAATTTAGGAGGTTTTAAATGCTTAAAGTATAATAGTCATACAGGAGACTTTAAATCATTCCATGTGTTTCTGTTTTAGCATTTTCTTTAATCAACTTATTTGATCTGTTATCATAGAATATACCTTGAATGGACCCATTTCCATATAATTGAGTAGAAATTGTGCCCTTTAGGAATAGATGTCCATGGTCGCAATCTCGAACCGTTTACTTATAAAAGAATCGTTTTATATGCTATTCTTATACGGGTTAAATCAAGAAACCTAAAAGGGTATAAGGAGAATGAGTCAAATGGGTTGGAAATTGCCCAACGCCCTTTTAATGCATATAATCATTTAATCTTTTTGTTCAGATATTCAAATAATTTTTTGTTTTATTTAATTGACGCAGTAAGTAATAATATTGTTCTAGAGAGCTGACCAAAAATGGTTGAGGGTCAGCGCAACCCGGTTCTTCCTACTTCACAACCGTACTAAAAATGACCTGTTTTAACGAGTTAGCCAACCTGCCTGACTTGCACATCTTTCTGCACTAAAAAACGTTCTTTTCTTGATCATGCAGAGGAGCAAGAGCAGCTGTTTGGGAAAACTTCAAAGACAATCCTCTATTTGACATCTCAACAGAACATCCAACAACATACTATGAAGACATGCAAAGAGCCGTTTTTTGCTTATGCCCATTGGGGTGGGCCCCGTGGAGTCCCCGACTCGTTGAAGCAGTTATATTCGGTTGCATCCCGGTCATTATAGCAGATGACATTGTCTTGCCTTTCGCTGATGCAATTCCATGGGAAGACATTGGAGTTTACGTAGATGAAAAAGATGTTCCAAATTTGGACACCATTTTGACATCAATTCCAACAGAAGTCATATTGAGAAAGCAGAGATTGCTTGCTAATCCTTCGATGAAACAAGCTATGTTGTTCCCACATCCCGCACAACCAGGTGATGCTTTCCATCAAATCTTGAATGGTCTTGCTCGTAAACTGCCTCATGATAAGAGTGTTTATTTGAGGAAAGGTGAAAAGGTGTTAAACTGGACTGCAGGTCCTGTAGCTGATCTGAAGCCTTGGTAGTTGATACAATGTTTTTGACTTATTAAAATGTATGTTATGAATGAAATCATTAATCTTATAGGCATGTACCAGTTGTTGGTCCTTTGGATGGTGCGGGACTGCAGGGATTTAGGGGAATTTTGTGGAATTTATACTGTAGTTGATCTCAAAGCGAAATGATGATTATTTGAATCTTATGGACTTTCACTTTGCATCCTTATTCTTGTATGTGTTCCTCTACATATTCATTGAAAGGTGTACCAATTATCATGATAGGCAGTGTGTGTACATGTTAAAATATATGATTTCTAAATCTGTTAAATGGGATGTAATCCGTGCTGTTGATAGCACGGTACTTATGTGCACCGGAGACTCGTATTTTAAATTTTTTGTACATTGTCTATCAGCATTTACTTTTAGTTTTACAACTCACAACTTTACGTGCTGTTAGCAAGCCAACTTTGGGCCACGAGGATAGTTGTGTCTCATCGACTCATCTAAATTTCTCAAAGCTTGCACAAGGAAGCTTTAAAGGCCAAACTTATAGGCTCTAGCAGCCCATAGATCTCGAGCTACTACAAGCCAAGAGGAACCAATTTCTAAACCTTAAGCTGCCATACGAGTCATTCCTTAAGCCGAACCAAACCCGAAGTTCAGGCGTTGATTCATAAACAGCCAAAATCACCCACAAGTTGAATTTATATTCCCCATCTTTTTCCTCAAAAAGACAACCAAAGAAACCTTTAGAAACAAAGAAAAATACAAAAAAGCAAAACGGTGAGATACATTCAATTGTGTGGGGAGTATGGCATCCACGCTTACCCACCAAATATCTATTACAACCAATATCAAAAAAGACTACATTTACATGCAATCTATCATCTCTTTTGTTATCTATCTTTCTTTCCATCCAAATAACAAAACATGGCTCTCCAAACGCTACTCAGGCTGCAAAAAACCACCACATCATCATCACCGCTGTCTCCGGTAGGCGGCAGCAATGCAGGCCTAAGCCGGCCCGCCAACCTCGTAGTTATGAATTCATCATTTTTTGTCTCACCATCACTTCAATTATTGCTTCCTAGGCATCAGCCTTCAGCTGCACCCAAATTCGCTATGCGGACTGCCTCGAAGCAAGCTTATATTTGCCGTGACTGCGGGTAATTTTCGCAGATTGTTCTGTAACTTTTGGTAATATATGCATGACTGTTGATCATATTTTTTTGGTGAATTATATGTGTGCGGTTTGGATGATGGTGCAGGTATATTTATAATGATAAAACTCCATTTGAGAAGCTGCCTGATAAATACTTCTGCCGAGGTATATATATATACGTACAAGAGTGGGTTAAAGGGAGAAACAAAAATTGGTGGAGAAAAGAGAGAAGAGTTTCTTTAACCCGATTCAGCAAATTAACCATTTTGATTCAGGAAAAGTGTTATTAATAACAACTGTGTTTTTGAATTTGAATCACAGATGTTTGTTGAATCACATAATGCACTTTTTGAAATTATATATTTTTTTTGTTGAATCACACTTGTTTTTCGTTTTGAATATGTATTTCTCCCCCAAAATCTCCTTCTTTTTAGATCTGGGTACTATATATATATAATTCTTTTCAAATTTCCAATCATGTTAAAAGAAGTGCATTCATTATATACCCATTTAACAGTTTTGATTGATTTTGCATATGAAACTTATAAATCTTTGATTTATTAGGGATGAGTGATTGATATGTATAACAATTGCAGACTTGCAGTTCATTTTAGTATTTAATAATTCCCAAATATAAGCTTTTAAAACTTTTGGGGACATTTACAATTGGACAAATGATTAAATAACCAGTTGATTAAAGTTATAAGCAGTTAAATAGTTGTATATTTATGTCAATCACCAGCATCAAAAAGAGTAGAATCAGATTAACCAAAATACTAAAAAAACTGATTATCGTGACTGTTAGACATACTTGACTCAACTTTCTTGCAGTTTGTGGAGCCCCGAAAAGAAGGTTCAGGGAATACACACCACCTGTGACCAAAAATGCTAATTCAACAGATGTTAGAAAGGCCCGAAAAGCTGAACTCCAGAGAGATGAAGCAGTCGGGTATGCCCCAAACATAAACACATGCACACACATAAAGAACTAACTAAACAACACTGATTATTTGTTTTTTTAACCTTTTATTTTGTATTTTTTGTCTTTCAGGAAAGCATTGCCAATTGCTATTGCAGTTGGAGCTGTTGCACTTGTTGGCTTGTACTTCTACCTCAACAGCAGTTTCTAGTGGTTTTGCCAGAAACAGGTGTGTCTCCGTAAAAATATGTCATGATCTGTTTTCAGTTTTGTAGATTCTGATTGCCTTCAAGAACTGTCCTTGATCTCATTTGATTTTGTACATCCTGGTTATCATCCAGGAAATCCATATGTACCCATTTTTAAGAAGTTTATACTATTATATTCTTAAATTTGCTGCTTGATATGTTTAGCCTTTTAATCTACAGATTCCATATCCGATTTTAGGGCCAGACATTCACATTTGCTATAAGGGACATAGATATGGTAATACCTGTATTCAAAAATTTCATACAGTATTTTTCATATTATATTGTAATATGTAGAAGATATTGTATATTTTATTAAGGGCTTGGGATTCTTCATTGGAGGTCTCTTTATCTAAAAAAAGAAAAAAATATGTTTGACAAAAGAGGCTTAACAAACAGAATCATATGAAAATCACATAGAAAATAATGTCTAGTTTAATTATAACAAAAAGTGAGATCCTTCTACGCGTTACAGTAATTTCTACACCAGAAGCAAAGGATTCTTTATCTAAAAAGTTAGCAGATCATTAAAGTCTCATCCATGAATCAAAAATTTGTTCTTCTTTATGATGTCTGTGAATCAAGATGAGAACTGCAATCAGAAATGTATCTCGCGCCTTTCAGCAAAGAACTTGCCACTGATACGCATATCTGGAAGCAAGGAAAGCCATATGGCTGTATCAGCTCCTTCTTCGGGTGTAACCTGGCCCGCCCAACCAGTCATGGCGGTCTTGACCCAACCCGGGCAGTAGCAGTTGATGTAAATCTTTTCACCTTCTGCTCTGTCTGCAAGTTCCTTTGCCACCAGCCTTGTGTACGCATTTACTGCAAGTTTCGATAGTGAATAGTCTGTATTATTTGTAGGCCATCTACCAGAGGTCCAACTCCCATCTTTCACTTGTTCCAAAAACTTGTTAACTGTTCCATCAATTAGCTCCTCGGTTATTGAGTCAGCATCTTCGAGTTGCTGTCTCAATGCATCATCCGAAATCCTCTAATATCCAAATTTATCAGTTAAATGCAATCAAATTTTCAAGAAAAACTTTAGGCAAGTATCAAGAGTAAAGGCTCCTTATGGAAGGAAAACAAAAGGGTAATTGACCCTCTGACGGCCCCCACCAACTAGTCACACGGCCAACATAGGACAGGTAAATCGCGAAACCTGTGGTTAAAGGGACATGGGGATGGGAATTAAACTCGTGACTTCCGTCTTTATACTGCATATCCCTCACCACTAAGAAAGTGAAGTATGACACATTGGATTTTTTTCGAATCGATGTACCTATTACTCTTTGATGCACCGAACACAAATAATTTAGCGCATGGGTGACACTTCAATGATGCACCAAAAAAAGAACTCAAAATATTTGATACATCAGTTTTGAAAAAAAAGGTGGCACATCATCCTTCACTTCCTTCCTTCTGCAAGGAGCCTTCGCTGTTAATCCCGACCCAAAATTTATTTCAAGAATAAATAGTGACAATAGCTTGTTAAATTTGAGACAGAGTAAAGACTATACTTACATTTTTCTTTCCATTAAGTCTTCCCAATCGTGAGCTCACTGTAACAATACGAGCACCTGCAGGGTTAGGCCTCATCAATGGGATAGCAGCCTTTATCATATTTTTGGTGCCAGTATAGTTGGTAGTGATAACTTTTTCAGCAAGGTCAACAGAATTCTCTGACCCGACATTATGATTGAATCCTGCATTGTTTATCTGCACCAAGTTTGTAATTTAAGTACAGGTAATGCAAAAAGAACGCTAAACGAATTTTAACTTGATTTCCTAAGCTTAAACATTTCCATAATACTCTAGCAATCGAACTTACCAGAATGTCTATACCACCATAGTTTTCTTTTGTCCAGGCACAAAATGTGTCAATTGATTCTTGATCTATAACGTCAAGTTGATGGAAAACCACATTGAAGCCTCCTTCTTGTAGGACCTTTGCTGATTCTTCGCCCACAGCAGACTCTCTTGAAGTAAGTACAACTGTTATCCCTTGCAATGCAAGCTGGTGTGCAATCTCAAATCCAATTCCTCGATTTGCACCAGTCACCACAGCTATTGTTTCCGCAGACCACCACCTAAAATTTACACAGGAACAAAAGAACATTTACACACCATTCATAAAAGGTAAAGAAAACATGCTACCTTTGTAAGAGACCTGTTTTTTTTTTTTTTTTTTTCTTTTTTTCCCTTTTAGAATGATAAACATTCAGACACCCAAATCACCTTATGCTACCACATATTAAATACACATTTCTTTAGTGAGAATTGAACAATAACCTCATGGTTGATGAGTCAGACTCATACTGCTAGGTCAAAAGCCCTTTGGTAAACAGATCCGTGTGATCAACGAATTGAACAAATTTCTATTACCACGTCATGTACCTTTATTTCATTAAACGTGTGAATTCATCACATAAAAAGATTATCTCCAGTCGAAAACGACACCAACATGAAACATAAATGAAGTGAAGGAAAGAAAAAAATGCATTATTTCTAAATATTTATTAATGTTGGACCGAGGGGATCTGATCTAAGAAAAAAAAATTGTAAATAAAACGACACGATTAAATTTCAACAATAATATAAAATTCAATGTGTTGAAGAACTCATCCTTAATCCCAAGTGTGGATACTAATTCGTTTAATGAATCAACATTTCTTACAAGTAACAAGTATTGAGAAGAAATGTATACCTTTGGTGATCTGAATAAGGAATCGAGCGGATTAGAGAGATCTCTTGACGACGTTTCTCTCTACGTTCCTTGGCTCTCTCCCTTTTATCCATTTGTTTCTCTGTTGGATCCGCCCTTGCATCAATGAGATCGAATCATATCGAATTTCGATGATGAATTTGCCTTTAATTCCCAATTCTTGAGAGAGAAAAAAAGGAGCGGATGAAGACGATTTGAGGATGGGAGATAGACAAGGTATCCATGCAACCACCAAATTTCATGCATTGCCCCTATGAATATGGTCGTGGATTTCCTACTCTAAACGTTTACACTAATACCCACGATCTATGTTAGTCTTATGTTATAAAGAATAACAAAAAAACTTAGTATTATGTTATTAACCCGTGTAATACACGTAGGTTTATGTAATTAAAAAGCTACTCACTAAATTAATACCATTTACTCTATGTTTCATCCCTATTGAGAACATATATACATGTCACCCATAAAGTTAATTCTAAACTTTGTTCCTTAAATTAGTATCACTAAAATAATCAAAATTTTTGGCAAATGACACTTAAGAGTGTCTTATATGTGTTTACATACTTTTAGTGTAGAGAAATATTTTTTAAGAAACATACACTAAGAAAAGTTGTTACAATATATAACACCTTACTTTACAATACATGAGTATTAATACATGTTTAAGAACAAATGCCAAGTTTTTTGTACACCTTTTTATGTTAAAAATATTGTAATGCAATACTTGGTAATATAACATATCCTCCTTACAAATTTCGAAGTTGAATTAGGAGTGACGATATTGCATTTAGCTATTATTTGAAATTTGATAGAATATTGTTAATTAATTAGTATTAGTTCCTAGTAATATATTGAGTATGACTATGATCTCTACTCTCTTTGTCTCATTTAAGAGAATATATACACATTACTAGAAAAATGTAAATTATTATAGTCTTCTTAAACAATATTTCATAATTATCATTCAGACATTTACAAACTTTATTGACCGGTTAATACAATACTTTAAAATAAATTAAAATTGTGATGTGAACATTTAAAATGAGATAGAATGTTTAATATTTTCTAAAGCTAAAAATGTATTGTCATTGTTAAGATGTTAGTGGTTTTTGTATTATTCATCAACTACAAAAGCTTTCTTATCAAATGATAGAATTAACGGTAAGAACTAGAGAAGCTTACACGTCCAATTTGCTAATTACTAGCATACTGTCTTCATAATACAACGGTAATAATATTTTATTTAATTTTGTTATGTATAATAGTATATTTATAAAATATAACAGTCATTTTTAAATAGTTATGTAACATTTTTTGTCATTATTTAATAGATAATGATTCAATTGGTTAAATAACATGTCAAATATTATACAAATAAGTATAGATATGGTTTCATCGATTATTTTTAAGTTATCTTTCTATATAGAACATAATTTTATTAACAATTTTGTAAATAAATAATATAAGTTAAAAAAGTAATAATATCACAAAAATGCTTTTAAGTAATATTGAAATAAAAAGTTTCCTATTTAAAGTGATTTTCATTTATGAGTTTAAAAAGGTAAATAAGTCATTTTTAATTACTATTTAAGAGTTAAGACTCAACAATTTAAACATGTTTTATATGTAGTAAAGATAAAGATTAATATAAACAATAAATTTAATTTAATTATTTGTTTCAATCCATTTACATTGAAAAAAGAATGAAGAGCTTTAATTAGATAACATAGTAGGATGAATCAATATTTTTAAATAAGATACAAGTATTGTACGAATTACGTTTGATGATATCGAAAGTAAAAGGATTTTGAAATCATAGTAGAACGAATCAATAATTTTAATTAATTAGTAGTTATTATATAACAAGGAGAGGGCTCAAAAAAAAAATATAAATATTGTGAGAAAATATAAATTTTAAAATTATTTTTTAAATATTCAAAACACATTTTTAAAAAAAATATTTCAATGATTATTATTAAAATAACTTTTGCAAGTTATGATAAAAAATTTAATAAAAAATATTAACTTTTTTTTCGAACTTTTTTACAATCGTTACTACTATGATTATTCAAGATAATCACAAACAATAACATGATAATCACATGTGATTATTACGTGTTCCGGATAATCACAAAATAGAGTTTTGACAATCACATATTATTCATGTGATTATCTAGTTACAAAATGTGATTATTATAAATATAAAAGTTAATACAAAATAATTTTAAAAAAAATGTCAAAATTTTTTTAATTTGAAAAATAGCCTTTAAAAATAATTTGAGTAAAGAACTATGAAGAAAATTTTATAAAATAATGTGTTTTGAATATTTAAAAATTATTTTTACATTCTTATGATATTTAAATTTTTTATTTAAAGTTAGATACTCGAATTGTTTTAAATAAAGAAACTTTTACTTCTTAGAACTCTAAAAGTGAATGTCACATATAATCGAAAGAATCAAGCGGGGAAAACAGTAATTTGATTGATTAGAAGAAGCCACGTGGCTAATGATGTAGTTATTTATGAATAAGTAGATTATATGGTTTGATATAAGTTTTACTACTCCGTAGTTATTAAGTATTTTTAAATTTAAATGGCATAATATAAATGTGCATTTTAGAATAGAGATACCTGTTTGCAAATGTATTTAATTTTATTACGAAACTTATTATATGTATCTAATTTAAGAGGTTTATATTGTATATAATAAACTTTTAATTATTGTATTTATCATACGAATAGTATTTTGATGGTGTAATAATTTGTATGGATGCTAATTACAATTAAAAACATATAACAACAATATTTAAAAATTAAATATATAAAACAGAAACATTTGAAATTGGATGCATATAATAAATTTAAAATAAAAATTGAGTAAACATTTACAAGAACTTATCTTCCAATTATGTATGATAATAGAATAGATAGTAACTCAATAGCCTCGACCAAATAGAAGAAAAAAAAAAGAATTATACTATAAAATTTAGAAATAAAGTTAAATACATTTACCAAAATTTATCCCTTTAGACTAATTTTTATAAAAACATTACACTATAGTCCTCCATATTTCAATATTTACAAATCTGACCTTCATTTTTGCTTTTGATGTTCACAAGATATATGCAATTAATTAACCGAACATAACGTTTCCCCTATTTTAAGTTACCAATTGAAAACACGAGGTAAAAAGTTCACGGATCATAATCGATCCTTCCATAATATTATGTAAATTTTTAAAGGTGAATTCGCAAAAAATACATTTCCAACAAAGGGGATGAGTTTTGAGACAACGAAAGTGTTGGTATATTTTTGAAGTTAATTCCAGAAGGATTTATGGAATTAAGTTTTGATATTCATCGTGTGTAATGAACAATTTGAGGTTTCATTGTTTTTAAATAATTTATTATTTATTGTCACTATATATAATTTATGGTATTTTTATCGATGTGTCATTAATATAAGGTGCCACGTGACGTCTTTACAAGTTGACATGTTATTCATATACATATAATAGTAATAAATTTAAAGTTCATTACACATAATAAAATTTTGACTTATTAAATAAACACGATGAATATTAGACTTTAATTTGATACATTTCAAAACCCTTTTAACCTATAATTTTTTTCATAGAAAATAATTGATAAGCTAATACATACATCAGTCTTGTTTATAAGTCATCTAGTAATGTTCTCTTTTCATATTATTGTAATGTTGTTGTCTTAGTTGAAGGTCACCTCATTTTTTAAATAGATAGAAATTTCAAGATCAATATATTCCATCCCTAGACATCTTAGTTATACGAAATTTTTATTTGATGGGTTGGAATTTGCTAACAGAAGAGATATATCCCAAAATAAACAAATAACAAAGAAAGCATACAGAAAGCAAACTTCTGGTTGTCTAAACTTTAGTAAAAGTTATCGTATACCAACATCCATTATCTCAAATCAAAGTAAGAAACTGTTGAGGTTGCAATACACTGGTACCCAATTGCATTGTTTTTTGATACCCAACTATAGCAGCTGCAGAAACTGTCAATCAATACACAACTACACACCAAAAGAAGTCTGCTACTTCTGATTCTTCATGAACCTGCAAACCAAATCCAAGAAAGTTACTACAGTAAAGAATGACTGCAAAACCATATTCTATGCAAAATTGAAAGAATTGCATACAAAGCCTTCCTTCTCCAACCGTTCATATTGAACATATCATATAATGAGAATTTTGGTATTACATTTGTAGTGCAATCGGTGCAATATATGTATATATTGAAATTTGAAAAGCTCTAAGTTTGACCTCAAAGTGAAACTGTATAAGGTATTACAACAAGCTATGACTTATCTTTTCTGTATAACTAATACATAGTTCTGTTTTATTGATATGTCCATATGTAACATAACAAATAAAGGATATTTTTATTTTAGTATACAAGATTCTTTTTGCCTTCCCAAAAAGTACTACTTTACTTCAACTTTGTGTCATGTCAATCGTGCAATCTTGTAATAAACTATAAAAAAGAATTACTTTCTTGGCAAATGAAATATGGAAAATGAATAAAATGAAGAAATCTTACTTAAACTAGAGTATTATGGTTTTGAAGAAGACTGTGCAACAAGAATATAAAAGAGTCCCAAAACTCCTGTATGGCTCTTTTCACTGCTGTAACTAGACTCCAGAGTTAGAATTTCATTTTTAGCAATCTTCACAGAACCAGGTTTTGGATAACACGTGGTCATTCCTACAATGTAACCAGATTCATCTCCTACACTGTTTCCTTGCCCGTATATAGGTTTAGACGAACATATCACCCGTCCATCCTGAATAAAGTTTATAGTTTTTCTTTATAAATGAATTTCTAGATACTTTAAATCCAGATATACAGAAACACAAACCAACTCTGAAAACAGAAATATTTACCTCTCCATATAAATTAGAACCTATTCCGCCAGTATGCAGATGTGCAACAGCATAAACGACATCACCAGCAGTTGGGAAACTTATATCGGTCTTTTTGGTGCTGGTCAACTCAGTTGAACCAACTCCAGTGATAGATTTATCAATATCATACTCAAGCTGTAGGATAACATTTTAATTACTTAACTAAAAAGGCGTCGAATTTTAACAAGTGTACATCATATAACAACTTACTGTGCACATATGGGTTCCTGTAGACTGCCAAGGATCAGTGACATCGAGTACATAGATTTTAACAGGTACTATGGACTCACTCCAATCAACCCACTTAACGGTGTACCTCAAGTAAGCGTTTCTTTTAACACTTTTAAGCCCTTTTTTCACTTCACATTGTGTTCCATCATAGCAACAGTGAAATCCCCCCATATAATTCGGGTCCAAAGGCAGACCATGCTCGTTTTTCGTCACATTAAATAATGTACATCTGCATTTCCAAAAAAAAAGAAAAGAAAAAAGCATAAACAAATAATAATAAAAAACATAAAAACAATGTACTAAAATTTGTAAAGGAACTTTTATAATATATGATACCTGCACTCAATACAACCCATTGGATCAACTGTACCCCGAGTGTCAATTGCGTGAATATTAAACAACCATTTCTCTTCATATCCATAAGGAACTTCTAGTGGATTACCGACTTCGACTCCATAAGGATCAGGAACATGTGTGGACGTTTTTCGTGTTTCTGATCCTAATCCAAAAAACTGGGGATGACCATGATCACATAGTCCAGCATTCCCGGAAATAAGTTTAACATCTTTGTGTTGATAGTATCTTGCTATAAACCAGTGGTGCATGTAAGTTTCTTGAAGAGAAATAGGGTTCCCTGCTTCATCAACGATTTCAGCATTGAAACTTTTTATAGCAATATGTCCTTTTGGGAACTCGATATCGTAGTATGTTTTGTTTGAACTAGAACCCGGATGTTGGGTTATCTTAGGTGATAAATACACCATTGACTTTACCCCATTTTCGACTGTCACACGAGCTTCTGAATATCGGCCACATATTGCAAATAACACAGTAGCAAATAAGATCACCACACTTCGAGTATCAGGTGTCATCATTGACCCTGTGACTTCACTTAATCTGTAAAAAAACTAATTTCATTCATTTTGGTTCTACCATAACAAGTAAAGAACTTGCGTTGTTTATACTTTAAAATTTCCCTTGCTAAGTTTTTTTTTTTCTTTTTACAAAGATATAGAAACTAAAAGAGGTAGGCGTGTTATTTAGGATTTTCATCGGATTAAATAAGCAAGTAACTGACCAAGATCCAATATGATGCAACAACATGCTATTTTGTAAATGAAAAATTATGTTTGAAGTAAAAAATGCTTCTTTTTAAAAAATGATAAGCAAATAAGCAGTTTTACTTAACGGTCGAAACTCGAAGCCGGTTATCTGTACATATTAATTTCTTTTTCATTTTTGTGAAGCATATTTAAAACTGCTTCAGGATATTTGAATCTTTGATCATGGAGTTCATGATCCTGAAGACACCAATAATGAATACATACATATATACCCATAGATGTATTGAAATAAAGAAACCTACTAACTAACAAAACTTAACAGGCAATGCATTTATTTTTATTTAAAAAAAAATGAAAAGAAAGTCATACCAGAAGAGTGTATTAGTTAGAGTCGGAGTTTTAGGAAAGCAACTGAGTGGTGGCAGTACTGCTTATACCATTTGTGAGAGCATTTGACTATGATCCGATTGAACATAAGAGAAAAAAAATGTTTCTACATTATTGGGTTTGTTTGCTTTTTTATGTATTTGATATATGATTGATAGAGTGGCGCAATATAGAACAACGACAACAATATAGATAAGGGTAGTAGTCAAAATTACAGCTTATGCTTTGACTAATCAATCAAAGATATTTATTTTAATTTTGTTTTGTAGTATACTATTGACACCTTTGATCTTTTTTATTTATGACAGCCGAATCCATTATACATTTAAATAAGGTAAAAGTTTCACCATAAAAAAATAGAGTGACTCAACATAACACGTGTACATTTAAAACGTACTTCGTAGTTTTATTTTATTATAAATACTTTCACAGTTTATTAAAAAAGTTTCATACTCTCAACCTATATTTCTCTTTAAATTATTAAAAATATAAAATAATTAATCTATTAAAGCATTTCAAATGTAAATTTTTTTAAGACTTTATATTTTATCAATTAACAACGTACGTGTCAACAAAAGTTGTAAAGTATTTTGAGAAAAACTCATGAATTTCTTTTTTCTTATCAAGACAATCTATTCATAACATTTTAGATGGACAAATGACTCGTAACATCAACGTCATCTAAAATTGTGTAATGTTAGTGCAAATAATGAATTATTTTTATACACGTAAGAAAGTTAGTTATTAAACTGTAAATAGTGTTACTTCTTTTAAGACTAATGTTAACATTACTTTATGTCATCCTGTTTTTAGATAAAATCAAAGAAAATACCCTTTATTTTCTTTATATGCATGGGTGGTATTACCACCATATATGTGTACGTTTATTAGATGTCTTTAACTTCAACAACTAAAGATTTTTTTGGGTTTTTATTTGCATTATCTTAACTAATATAATCTATCACTAAAATTAACTTTTTCATTAGTTAGATATTGTTGTCATGAATTTTTTTTCGTTACTTAATTCTTATAACGCTCTTTTTTCAATGAATTATCCTTTCTATATCACATGCTTTAAACGAATTCTACATACATATTCAATTATATAGATAAATCGAAAAAATTCATTGGTGCTTTTTATTTATGACAAAATCATAAATGATAAATAGAACACTTAATACAACAACTAATACTAAGACATAGCTAATATTTAAATTTCTCATATAAAATGATAGATTATTAAGAACATAAGATTTAATTGTTAACAGTTGATTTATCTATGTTATAAAGACTCATTGTGTTTTACAACTTATTTTCTCTCTACGTAATCTAAGAATTAAGGTGGATCGGACGAATTAATGGAGTGTTTGTGTTTACAATAACAGAGGAGAAGACATAACATATTCTTTAATTTTGTTTATTTCGATCAACCATCATCCTTATCCTTATAAATTAATATATTAACTACAACAACATTGCAAAAACTAATATTAACTTATTTAGAAGTGGATCGTATATCACAGGACCTTAAAAGTATACATGGTGATAGATGTATGTTAGAAAAATTAAATCTGTTTGAAATAAAAAATATATTATTTATTCTTCACTCACGAGGACCTTTGTTACATGGTTTTTGTCACTCTGAAATAATGTTTCGAACGGAGTTCCGGCCACAGCGTCTCAAACCGAACGCTGTATCCTCTCTTTTTCTTTTCTTTTTTTCTTGTTTCCCTTTTGGTTTTTCTTCTTAAAGAATAAACGAGAACATTAAAGAAGATAGAAGATGAAGAACGGAGAAGATGAAAACTAATTATACGGCGATGGTGAATTATGAGCCGTCCAATGATGAAAGATGAGATACATACATTTGGGCTAAATTAACCCTAGAAATGTATATGGATTTTTCCTGAGCCAAATTAACATCAACAATTTAGCAAATACCATTTTCATTCTCTAAATTTAGGACTTGTAATTTAATTAATATTAAAAGTAGTTTGTATAATAGATGATTTTTATTAATATATGTTATAACCTTTTCTTAAAAAAATTTATGACTTAGTTTTTAGTTTTATTTTTAATGAAATGATTTCTTTTATTTAAAATAGTACAAATATTGGGTGGGCTTATGATAAATCCAAAAGAGGCCACACTTTAGAAAATGGGTCCATGACTCCATTCTGTGAAGATAGAAAAATGTGTCATACACGAGTCAGAGACTCAGAGGGTTATGTTTAAGAGAAAATTACTGAGATAAACTATTCAAAATATAAAATACGAAAATATACATTGTCAGGACACTTTTTCAATTCTAAACAAGAAAATCGCCGAAATGCATATCCCAACCCGGCCATCTCGGCGATTCAAAGAGTACCAATCCAAATCCGCCACGTGTCACTCGATTGAAATCCTTTGACCACGAAAAACAAAATCGCCGAAAAGGAATTAGGAAGCGGCGAGCCCGGCGATAATTTTGAAAACTCGAAAAACGTGTCCCGCCTATTAGGCGATAGGCGGCGGTGGTTTTGGGTTTTCATCTCAAAAAACACGATTGCAAGCGATATGGGGCGGTGGTTTTGATTTTGCGAGTCCCTTTCCTTCTATTTTCTTCCTTTTTCTTCGATTTCCCTTTCCTTTTCTTCGATTTTCTTTCCTTTCTTTGGCCGGCCTTCGAGATTCTTCCATTGGTTTTGATTGATTGTAGTGGTGGCAGATTTGGGTTTCGGTTTCTAGGTTTTTTGTGGGTTGGGTTTCGGTGTTGGGGGTTGTGGTTGGCGGAGGGTGGCTGTGGGGGTCGGTGGGGGAGGGTTAGGGTTACGGTTGCAGGTGGTGTAGGTGGTAGTGGTTGCGGTTTGGGCGGTGGAGGAGGCTGTGGGTGGGGGAGGTGACTGTGGGTGGCGGTTTGGGTGGTGGAGGTGGTTGTGGGTGGCGGTTTGGGTGGTGGAGTTGGCTGTGGGTGGTGGTTTGGGTGGTGGAGGTGGCTGTGAGTGGCCGTTTTGGTGGTGGAGGTGGCTGTGGGTGGCGGTGGTGAGTGTGGGTGGCGGTTTGGGGTGGTGACAGTGGTTGCGGTGGCTTGCGGTTTGTTGTGTTCTACGTCTACTTGAACAATTTAACAATGGGAGCGAATTACAATCGAGATGAGGTATCAAAACGATAATTTAACTTACTTAGTATTAATTTCGGCTTACTTTTTATGTGTTTTTTAATACGTTATGCTTAATTTAATGTTTAATTGTGTTTTTAGAAATGAATTTGATAATATTTGAATTAGATATAGATTGCGGTTTGAATAATTTGAATTAGATATAGATTGCGGTTTGAATTGATATGTTATATGTGAAAAATATGGTAGTTTGTTATAAAACGAAAAGGACATTTCGAATTTTTTTAAATATTTTAAATGTTATAAATGAACGATTTTAATTGATATGTTGTTGATTTTAAGAATTTTAATTATAATTATAAGTTATAATTTATCGACTAATATATTTTGTTGCCTTTTGATTATTGATAAACCGAATTAGATATAGATTGCGTATTATTGCGGTTTGAAATAGATTATATAGATTGCGTATTGTTACAAAATCATTATTTGAGTTTCAGTTAGATGTAGATTGCGTACTGTTGTGGTTTGAACTAAATATAGATTGTGTATTGCGGTTTCAATTAGATATAGATTGTGTATTGTTGCGGTTTTAATTAGATATGGATTTCATATTTAAGACGAGTAAATTAGATAATAGATAATTGTTGAGAGAACACGGTTTTGGTTTCAATTAGATGGCTTATTGTTATAAATGAATGAGATAATAGATAATTGTTTCAATTACTCATAGATTGTTGCGGTTTGATTGGTGTCGTTTGAATTAGTTATATATTGTTGTCGTTTGAATTTTGTATTTATATAAATCAGTTAGATAGTAGATAACTGGAGATTGTTGCGGTTTTAATAATTGATATGTTTTCATTTGAAAAATATGGCAGTGTGTTATAAACGAAAAGGATATTTCGAATTTTTTTTCAAAATTCTTTAAATGTCATAAATGATATATTTGAGTTAATATGTTGTTTTGTTTTATGAATCTTAATTTTACTTGTACTTTATATTTTATTGACTAATATTTTATGTTTTTTGTTAACCAGACTTATGCCGCTCTTATCACAATGAGGAGTAGGATGACGATACTGCCAGAGATGAAGGAAAAATTACAGGGTACCGCTAGAGATGCATTGTTTAGGGAGACATGTTTTGGTAGATGGTTGGATATTCTACACTGTCGAGTAGAGGGTCACCTTCTACACTTGATTCTACAGATGCAGGTTGAATGCCGTCAGCCGCATGATCCGGAGGTGGATCCGTTGGTATATGAGGTGGGGGGTCACCGTTTAAAGTTCGGGCCGAGAGAGTTTTGTATGATTACAGGATTACGTTTTGGCCGGATAGATTGGGTGAAATACCAAGTCAAGACGACCCTTTTTCGCCAACGAGTATTCAGACATGTAACAACAGAGTCGATTCACTTGCAGGACCTGCATAACTTGTACTACGGACCTGATTTTGCCACTTTATCAGACTTAGATGCAGTTCGTGTATGTCTGCTAGTTGTGTTGGAGCTTGTTTTTCTGGGAGCCGGTGGTGACATGCAAAATGTGGTAGATCCGGATTTTTTGGAGCTGGTCGAGGATTTAGATGCATGGAACCGTTTTCCATGGGGATCTCATGTATGGCTCGTTACGCACGCACAGCTAAAGGATGCGGTACCTATTAGAAGGACGAGGCATCTGAAGATGGTGAAACAAAGTCCTCCTAAGAAACCGAACTATACACTTATGGGCTTTATTTGGGCATTTAAGGTAACATAATTAACCAAGTTTTGTAACTTTTTTTATATAATTTGTAATTAATTTTGTTTTCTTTAATGTGTTTAGATATGGATTTTAGAGACGCTTCCCATATGCCGGGAGTGGTGGATAGCTCGTGAAGACATGCTCCCGAGAGGAATTCGGTGGGACAAGAATGTGGTGTTTAAAATGGAGCATCATCATCTATTGACCGGCCCATTTGATCCTGTAATTCTTTAATTCTTTTTAGTTTAATTTCCATTTTCATATGTTAATTACAAGTAACTAACCAAAATAGTGTTTGTAGCCGAACATTCCTCGACATACTCTCCAGTTGCTTCCTGCAGAGTCCCGTACGGATTGGTGGATAGCGAGCAGGGATTGGTTTGACGGTCAAGTAAGAGATGACGTTCCTCGCCGGCCTCCAGGTCCTCGACGTAGGCCTCAGGCAGCCTCGGATTTGGCCGATGATGTTGCTCGTGCTGCGATGCCTCCTCCACCGCCTCCTCCTCGTCAGCCTCCTCCTCCACCGGATACACATGTTCCTTCCTTAGAGGAACGTTTTAATCTTTTGCAAAATGATCACCGCGAACTTAAAGAATTATATATGCAGTTGCATCAGCGTTTTTTAGCATTAGAGCAGCAGGTTTGATTTAATCTTGTAATTAATTGAAAGTTGTAGGTTGTTAAAAGTTAATATTAAAGAATTAAAGTTAGTAATTATTTTGTTATTGAAATGCAGGTTTTCAATACTGTACCGAGAGCTGTTCCAGATCCTGCACCCAAAACTGGTCCTGAGGCTGAACCCGAGAGACCTAATTGTCCTTTGAGCCAGGACACTGAAGCTATGGATCATACTGATTTAGATTTGAATCTAGATGTCAGCTTCTTATATTCTCCGGAGAAGGTGCGTGTAAAGTAACATTGTCTGTTTTTAAAACGATACTTAGAAATTAGTATTAATAGTTATATGGTATGTGTTCAAACTAAATTCAAAATACTTGACCAGGACATCGGGACATGTGCTAGCGCTCATTCTTTATCTGAGGACACGACGGTTGAAGATCAAGTATCAGAAGTGCAGCTCGATAGCATGATGGCTTCACTTCACAATACAATGGTAAAATTCACATGTTATCTACCATCTTCAATTGAAAGTTAAAGAATCTTTGATTAAGCTTCAAGTTTTTTAACATCATAGCTATTTTTGGAAAAAATTAGATGCAGGAGGGCACGACGGTGGATATGCCTGACTTGGGAACGACTATGGACGAGACACAGATAATACATACTACTAGTCAATTACATAAGGTTAGTTTGAGCAATTTAACAACATTAGTATACTTGATGGTTGATTTTCACATGTTATTTATATAGATTATATGTACGTGTATATATATATTGCCTTATTTTTTATATTGATTTTCAAGGGAAATTATGAGGAACTCCCAAAAGCAAAGAGGATAAAGAAGATCGGGAGGTTTGTGAAATCGCCATTTTGTCCATTACCGGACACGACTCCGGTAATCAAACGAGAAAAGAAGAAGAAACAGGTGGTTTCGCCTGTTGAGAAGTTGACACTTGAAAATTATTCCGAGGTACTGCTTATATTGAACTAAAGTAATTCTTTGTTTAGGACTGCTATGTAATTGTACATCTAATTATTATGTTTGAGCAATAGGATTTGTCACCCGAGCTGGTTTTGAGGAAAGGAGTACCTGAGACGGTTGTGATCACTGATGATACTGCTGAGAGGGTCGTGAAAAAAGAAACGAAGGAAGTGACCCTGGAGAAAAAGATGAATAGGCCAGTGCCAATGTGGAACGAGGTACCTACATCGCTATTTGCATTAATTGATTAACTATCAGTAGTATCACCATGCTAACTTTGGAATAAAATGTTACAGGATTTCACCCGGATTTATGGAGATGTACCCGTCCCTATTATGGACGACGATTTTAATGAGTGGCTAAAGTCTGACAGAGGAGCAAAAGTTGATGTGTTCTTTAGAGAAAAGCTGACATGGTTTCGAAAGTATTGGCACATTTTACTTTGTAGTCCATGCGATAAAGATGATAAATTAGAGGGAGAGAGGACAGAAGATGGATGGCTTTACGATACTGTAAGTACATATTATTAGAGGTCAATTAACATTTTTTATTCTTTGTCTTTTTATATTAATTTTGGCCTTTAACAAATGAACTAAAATATACAGCATATTCGGACGTGGATTGACTATATGAACACACTTAGACCTGTTGATGCCGACTGGTGTGCAGTTGACCCATTTTTCTTGTCTACTCTGACTTCGTCTAAGCATCAGGTATCTACATATTATGCTGATGGTGTAATGTTCCCTGGAAACTGGAGAGACGTCAAACGTGTAAGTTTGGCTTCCTATAATTGTAATTTATGATACATTTATATAGTAGATTTCATAGTATTATTATGAAATACATGCTTATCAATTACATATGTACGTTGACTCGCAGGTTTTTATGCCAGCAAATCAGCCAGATTCACATTTTTGTCTGTTAGAGTATGAGATTGATAGTGGTATTTTTACATACTACGATAGCATGATCAAGATCGATAGCGAGGGAATGATAAAACGAGAAGAGTTTTGGATAGACTTGGAGAATATCATAAGGGAAAAGATGCCAGATTATTTAGAGAGATGTGGTGTATTCGAGAGTAAAGGTATCAAGAAAGAGACATACACCATCACATTTAGGACTTATCCGAGAGAGCTCACTCCACAGCAGGTTGGACGTTTTGGTGATTGTGGGATTTTTGTATGTATGTTTATTTATCGTTTGGCATTTGGCAGGCCACTTATTTTAGATGTAGATCCTCGACATGCCGGTTTGTGGTATCGCGAGACTATGGCACGACTTTTTTATCAGTTTGTGGATGAGTAGATATATATATATATTTATATTGGTTTGCTTGCAATTTTGAAACATCATCATCATCACTACTTTATAAGATAAATTTAAAAAAGTTAACATTAACCAACGGTAAACAAAGTTAATAAAAATGCCTAGAATTCATTCAAATCGACAGTAGAATGTACAAATGATTGTGTAGATGTCATTGAGATACGACATTGAGTGTTCGTATGGTCATCGGCACCACATCGTGTACAAACTTTAATTTTCAACTTTTCTCCCTTTGATGGAATACGTCCACTTTTTTTGGGTCTGCCTGCATTGCGTTTAGTGATATTTGGTGGTAATACTCTTTGAAAATTGTCAGGAATGAACCAACCAGAAACGTCTCCCACAAAGTTAGTTTCCTCTGCATATGTTGCCTTATAAGTTGGAATGGTAAACCAGTGTTTGGCTAACTGAGCACAATCGGTTATTCCGATTTCCTTTAAGACTGCTATAACGTGACCACATGGCAACCCAGAATGTTTCCATTTGAGGCATGAACACTCATTTGTCTCCAAATCCACTAGACAATCTTGTTTTCTATCGTTAACTTGGTAACGATAGCGACTAATGCCGTACACTCTCCATCTGCTGGATTTCAAAATTCTCCGAAACACTTTTTTCTCCGCGTAAGGGGTAAGTGAATTACCTGCTCGTTCGTAGTTAGCTGTTTTGATACAAACAAAAACGCTTAGTAGATAATGGTTTATAAAGTTAAATTAAAAGTTTAGAAAGTTTACGTACCTGCATCTTCGCGTCTTTCGAAGTACCATCTCTGAACCAGCCCTCTGAAAAACTCCATTAACATGGTAATTGGCATTTTCCGTGCTTCCCTACTTAGTGCATTGACCGACTCTGCACAGTTCGACGTTATGTAATTGTACCGACTCACAGGGCTATAGGCCCTCGCCCACCTAGATTCCCCAATATCGATAAGCTTACCATGTGCGTCTGCATTTATACCAAGAAGTTGATTCATATAATAATCATACTCATAAACTCTATGAGCTTTGCATATCTTCCAAAATATCCAATCGAACTTTTTTATTAGGTTCACATTCATCAATAAGTGACGACAACATAACCCATGAAATGCACTTGGGAAGATTTCTCTTATGCCTTGCGCAATGCCTGCATGTCTATCAGAAATGAAAACCAAATCTGGAACATCTCCTATGCATTGCTTCAACTTTAACATAAACCAGGTCCAGGTTGCACCGGACTCACCTCCACACACCCCAACAGCAAGCGGCACAATTTGGTTATTTCCATCCATTCCTACCGCAAGCAAATTAGAACCTGGATATTTTCCCTTTAAATGTGCGCCATCTACTATTATTAGAGGTCTCAAATGATTAAGAAAAGTTCGTATCTGTAGGTATTTATTACAACATTATATAAGTACCAATATGAGCTTTGTAATCAAATCAAAAGTTATAGTCATTTTGATGAAAACTTACCGAAACACCCAGGGCGAGAAAACACATCTCGAATCGACCATACTGATCCGTCTTAATGTCGGCATGCGTTCCAGGATTTTTAAGCTTCAAGTTTAGTAAATAGTACGGCAACTTGCTAAACGACTCCGCATGACCACCTCTCAACTTCTCCAAAGCAGCTTCCCTACCACGCCAAGCTTGCTGATAAGAAATCTTTATGTGATAAGTATCGTCAATATCTTCCATGATATCTTTTGGCCTTAAAACTCTGTTCGGATCTTTCAACCTATCCATTATAATATCACCGAGTACCTCCTTGTATGCGTTCCGATGCTTTGTCTTTAGTTGAGTCTTTGAACAACTATGGACGTCATACAAGTTGCTAATGTAGAAAGGTTCGCCATGTTTCGCACGATTAGTTCCTATCTTCCAGTCACATCCTGTATTATAACATACAACATCATACCTCGTTTTCGATGAATTTCTGACTTTGTACTGATATCCATCTTCAATCGATTTTTGGGCAATAACGTTTTTGCAATGCTGTTTGTTGGCAAACCACATACCTTTTTTCAACTTAATTGTGCTCTTGCCGTCATTTATTATTGGTAGGTTTTGTTTAATATTTTGAGATGGGGTTGGTAGTGGGTCAGGCATATGAGAAAATGTGTTTTCTTTCCAATCTTTAGGAGATATGTACTTTACATTAACACCTTCGCTTTCATTTTCTTCCTCACTAATGAATCCATAGTCACTATCACTTTGTTCTCTAAATTCTCCGGCAGGTTCTTGCCCATATTCATCCCCTTGATCTTCCAATCCTTCTTCTTCACTTTCTACATTCCATTCTCTTAAATGATCGTTGTCTCTTTGCGACGAGCCGACATCGTAATTATGGTTTTCTGATGTACCGACTTCATAGGAAGTTTTTGTTGATAAACCGACGTCAAACAACTGTTGTATTTGGGAATTTGGAATTTCATTATGAAGTGATTGAAAACTGGTATCTTTGTGGTATTGAGATTGGGTTGGGAAAAAATTAGGGTTTTGATATGTTTGATCAAACCAAAATGGATGACGATATTGAGTAGATTGATGATATTGAGATGAGGGAATACACAAATTTTGTTGTTGATTTGGATAATGGGAAACTGGGTTATGTGCACTAGGATTTTCTACTTGATTATTTGGTTGGGTTACAGAAGACTTAAGAACAAACAACTCTATTGGTTCTCCCCTCGCATTACGGGCAGCTTCTACAAAGAAAGAAACTTCGTCATCATCAGTAATTTCAATTTGATAATTTTTGCCTGGCAGTTTATAAGTAAAAGTATATCCACGATTCATATCTATATTGAACTTCTTTTCCACATATGTCACCAACTTGTTGTAAGTAGTATTGGTGCTCAAGTTAACACCACGTGTAGTATTACTTGTCACAAAAATGACCTTAACAACATCTTTATGAGAATTCATTCCCTGCATAAATTAAACAAATTAACTACGTTATAACACGGTCAACTATCTATATATAGCAATACGTATACAATCTATTCACAATAAAAACATATTCATATTATAAATGACAACCAATTAAATGATAAATGCAAAATGGCTTCAATTACATATACAACCATATACAACATAACTTAAAATACACACATTCATAAACATTATAAACAACAATTGAATGTTTGTAAAATATAAGATAAATTAATTTATACACATTCATAAGCATCATAAATATGATAATTAAAAATTAAAAAAATATACAAAAAGTAGTAACATACATACAATAGTCACAATTTTAATTAAAAATTAATATTATAACATAAAAATAGAGAAACAAATTACCAAAATATGTACCTCTGCTCCCTCTAAACCGATTATACCCTTTTTTGGTCACCTGATAAATAAATGAAGAAAATAACATGAACATATTAATAAATTATAATAATTAAAAAATTTAAAAGTTAAAATAAAAATACAAAAGCTAAAAGTTAAATAAATAATTTTTATAAAAAATTAAAAAGTTAAATTAATTATAACAAAATTGATTATAAATATAATAATTAAAAATTTAATAATTAATTATACCAAAATTGTTTGTAAATTAACTAAAGAATCATATCCTAAATATAATAATTAACAACATATATATACTAAGTAGAGTTTTAAGTAATTTATACAAATTTATATGTTATTAAAAAATTTCAATTAAACTAATACTTACTATAACATAATAAAAGATAAAATTTTTTTACCTAAGTTCATTGTAAATACAATAATTAAAAATTTAAAAATAAATTAAAGCATTATTTCATAGACATTATAATTAGTAATATATATATATATATACTAATAACAATTTTAATTATTTTATAGAAATTTATATGTTATTAAAAAAATTAATTTAAACTAATAGTTACTATAACATAATTAAAAAAGAAACTTTTTTACAAAAAGGTTGTAAATATCATAATTAAAAATTTAGTAAATTACTTAAAGCTTCATATCATAAATATAATAAATAGTAATTAGTAATATATACACACTAATAACAATTTTAATTAATATATAAACTAATAAAAATTTTAATTAATAATTACTATATAAACTAATAGTTACACTAATAACAATTTTAATTAATATATACACTAATAAAATTTTTAATTAATTTTTATATAAACTAATAGTTACTATAACATAATTAAAAAAGAAACTTTTTTACAAAAAGATTGTAAATATCATAATTAAAAATTTAATAAATTACTTAAAGCTTCATATCATAAATATAATAAATAGTAATTAGTAATATATATACACTAATAACAATTTTAAAAAAATTCATTTAAACTAATACTTACAAGAAAATAATAAAAGAGAAGCTATTTTTTATCAAAATTGATTGGAAATATAATAATTATAAATTTCATAAACTAAGTAAAACAAAATCAAATCATAAATAAAATAATTAATAATGTATATATACAAATCATAATTTTAATTAACTTATATATTTACCATTAAACAACATATATTAAAATGATTCTACACTAAATTATAATAAATTATAACATGACATTTAATATTAATTAACAAGTAAAATACATACAAAAAAAGTATAAAAAAGAGATAAAAATTTACCAAATATGTGCTTGCACCCTTGATCCCGACTGTCCCTCCTCTTTTGTCAACTCCTCGTACACAACCGATTTATATATAAAAATGCACGCAAAACGATAAAAATGTAAAATCGCCGGCTCGCCGGGTGTTCCTCATTTCGGCGATTTCAGAGAGGTGGTCAAAGGGCCCTGCGCTTATGACACGTGTCGAAATCCTAGTGGACCACAGATAATCGCCGGGCTCGCTTAGTGGTTTACTCATTTCGGCGATTTGGGTTCCCGAGGTGAGAATTTCGAAGTTGGTCAAAAAGGTAGTACACGTGTCACAATTTAATTGGCTTTCAGTTAATTGCCTGGATCGCCGGTCGGGGTATTATATTTCGGCGATTTTGTTGTCTAAAAATGTTAATGCGATCTGACAATGTTTATTTTCGTATTTTTTTTTTTAGCTTGTCCGTTTGGGTAATTTTCTCTATGTTTAAATGACAATAAAAAGAATTTAAGAACCAAGAGAAATATAAGAGCATATGTTAATTCACTTATGATGAAGCTCAAATATTGGACGAAGTTCAGGAATAAACCAACAAAAGTTGAAAATCTAAAAATTTCATATTAAAATACATCATTTTATATATTCCAGATGGAATTGTTGAAGCATTCACATATGAATAATTGTGGTTCTACACGTGATAGAATTTCACCATTTGTTTGATTGTTTTTTACCCTCTACCAAATTAATCACATGTAAACCAACAAAATAGCATATGTGTTATGACGATTCTCACTTTCTTTCTTTTCAAATTAAACCTTCCCCGATGAGTTATATTACACAAACTAAAAAGGATGATTGTCTTGATGGCAATCCATCCAAGTTCTAGGATAAACAATCATACGATTCTTCTTTCCAGTGATTTGGTAAATTAACTTTTTAACTCTTAATTATCGTCATTAGTATTCAAATTCAATTCTAGATTATGTGTGATTCTTGGAATTTGAAAGGCTAATTTTAATTAACCAGCGTTATTCTTGTGCTATACAACGAAATTGCAAAAATATAATATTTTATTATAAATAAAAACTCAATTATTATTGTATATTATGTTTGTTGCTTAATAATGGAACACCATAATGGTGAGTCGATAACGATAAGCCTAGCGGCGTTATTTTTGTGCTATACAACGAAATTGCAGAAATATAATATTTTATTGTAAATAAAAACTCAATTATTATTGTATATTATGTTTGTTACTTAATAATGGAACACCATGACGGTGAGTCGATACAATAAGCCTATAGCTAACTGATATATAAAGGAATCTGGAATATGATGTGAATAGTGTGAAAATATGCGAAAATAATATAACTTTTTGTCAATTGAGAATTATACAACTTAAAAATAAAAACGTGGAGTCTAATTGATCTTA
This sequence comes from Logfia minima, assembly GCA_963921325.1. Lineage (NCBI taxonomy): Eukaryota > Viridiplantae > Streptophyta > Magnoliopsida > Asterales > Asteraceae > Logfia > Logfia minima. The sequence continues at coordinate 28,831,689 of OY992774.1, forward strand.
AAACTTTTTTTTAAAAAAATGCCAAAATACTTTATACGTTAATATAAAAATCATGGATTATGACCCTTGTGTCTAAAATCAAAGCGAATTAAAACAGAAATCTATAAAATTTCAGATATTGTATATTTAAATACTGTGCTAAAAGATGTGCACAAAATCTCGAAATCAACTTTCAACAACGTTATATGCTACCCAATTGTTTTCCTAAAAAGAGATCGATAACTTTTGGGGCTGAGAAGAGTTTTTTCTTTACCCAAAGTTATTGTCAAAAAAAAGTCTAACACTTTCAAGTAAATTACATAAATTGTCCACGTGGTCTTTCAGTTTTGCAGTTTTCGTCCATTCGAAAGTTAACTAAACGCAGTCTAGTAGTGGTGGTGGCGACGATAGCCACGTGATACCATTGTAATATTCTTTTCTACCAAATTTATTGATATTTTTTTGAACAAGATCTATTGAAATGATAGATAGATAGATAGATGAAAGAAAACAGAAAACCGTAACATACTGGTATATTTGCCATAAATAAAGAGTTTGTATAAAAAGGGACTATTACTAAATTTTGGTTAATAAATAATCATTCACACTACACAACCATCAATAAGTAAGAATTCAGATGTGAATGATTATGACCCTTATATCTCCTTACTTTTTTTCCATCCGTTCACACGCATATACATACAATCAAACAAACACAAAATCTTTTGTTATTATCGTTTCTTCCTCTCCAAGCCACGTATAATATTCAATTTATTATTTCTTGTTCTTGTTGTCGATTTCATCTTTTATCCAACGAATCAAAATACAACACTGTCACCAGTTTCGTAAGCGCTTCCATCATCCAATTTTTTTATTTTTGTGTCTATTGTAGACCTTGACTTGGAAGAACCACTTTATAGTCTCTGTCATCTGTCGAAAAGATTGTTGTCAGGTTGTAAAGTTCAGAACTTTGTATCGAATACTCATCTGGGTACGAATTTCTTTTCCTGAATTCTCTTTAATTGTTTAAATTTCTTTGTGTTTAATCGAATATATTAATGGGTATATATTATTTCTTAAATCTTGTGATCATGGTAACCAGGGAGGGAGGTAGTGTATGTCAAGCAGGTGGCTGAAAATATATCTTTTTTGTCTTTTATTTTGTTATATTATGAGTGTAATTAATATACAAATTTAATTATTAATCCACTGAAAATAATGGGATCATGAATTCCATGATCATATATTGAAGAAAAACAAGAAATGAATACGTAAAGATAAGTATTTCTTACAAAGTGTTTAGGTTTTTCTGGTAACTTTTAAGAATTTTTGAACTATTATGACCTTTTTTTACAAGAAAAACATGTGTGACAACTGATAAGCTAGAAGAATTAGTATTACCGATCATAAACGGACTTGGTTGTTTGTTTCATCTGCTGACTGATCTTTTAGTAAGAACATAAAATCAAATTCTGTGTCTGAAACTATATATGCAATACAGAATCTTCTGTCATTTTTGTTATGTTATCCTAAATATTTTCTTATCTTCAGATTGATTGACAATTTGACATCAGTGGTCAATGATGTCATATGGTACTCTAAGACTAGTTTTCACTTTAGCTATCGTGATATTGGCAATATGTGCTCAAAATTCTGAAGCTCGTTTGACAGTAGAAAACGGGGTGAAATCAACGGTGTATTTATCGCCTAAAATAACCCAACATCTGGGTTCCGTTTCAAATAAGTTCTACTATGATATCGAGTTCCCAACAGGTCATATTGCTATAAAAAGTTTTAATGCTGAAGTTGTTGATGAAGCAGGGGACCCTATTTCTCTTCAAGAAACTTATCTTCACCACTGGGTCGCAGTAAGATACTACCAACGTAAAGGCGTTAAAAATATAAAGTATAATGGTAATTTAGGATTTCACCAATCAGATTACATTATTGCTGGGAATGCTGGAGTATGCAATCATGGTCTTTCCCAGTTTTTTGGATTAGGATCTGAAACACGAAAAACGTCCACATATGTTCCTGATCCTTATGGAATTGAAGTGGGTAATCCGCTTGAAGTTCCTGCTGGATATGAAGAGAAATGGCTGCTTAATATTCACGCAATTGACACTCGGGGAGCAGTAGATCCTATGGGATGTACTGAATGCAGGTATCATGCAATTCAAAGCAGTTTTGTAACAACCTGTCCCATATAGATAACATAAAAGAAATTTGATCATGTTATAGTGGGGTCCTAATAACTTACCTTATGGTTTTAAACTCTGATATGAAGTTATTGCACTCGCCCATAACTTTGGGCTTTGGTGCGTTGCAATTTTCTTACGGGTTTATTGCATAGGAAAACATAGTTTGGTCCAATTACTGTTTTTGGCAATCACTTCTGTTTTTGCACATACAAAACTTTGAACTTACAAATATTTTTGATTGGAACTTTCTTGACTTTCGAATTTTAGGCAATTCCTATAGGATAACCAGTTATCAAGGACTTGTCAGGAGGTTTGACATTGTTGACATTTTTCCTAAACTTGACCAAGAATTTGAGTTTCCTAAACGTCCATCGAAAATTTTAAAATTATGATTTTTATGATTGTGTATGGAAATGCAGATGTAAGTTATATAATGTGACGGATGATGAATATGGTCGTCCTTTGAACCCGAATTATGAGGGAGGGTTAAACTGTTGCTATGATGGAACACAATGCAAAGTGGAAAATGAGCTTGAAAGTGTTACAAGGAATCTTTACTTGAAGTACACAGTCAAATGGGTTGATTGGAGTGACTCCATAGTACCTGTTAAAATCTTCATATTCGATGTCACTGATACTTGGCAAAACACAGGGATCCATGATTGCCTGGTAAGTTCACTTGACACTTTATCTTTTCACATTAATATATGAAAATTTAACAGATATTCAGTAAATTTTTGAACCGCATTTTGTAAATTCAATACCTTTTTAGTGAATTTTGAAACTTTTTGTTATCTTTTGCCAATATTGATTGTATTCTGACATAAATATAATCAAATCTCAATACCTTTTTAGTAAAATTTGGCCGGCTTTTGTTATCTTGGAAAATAGTTATAATCTTTAATCATCTCTCTAAATTCAACACCTTTTACTAAAAAGTTGAGACCTTTTGCTATCTTGGTAAATAATTTAACACCTTTCAAGTAAAGTTTCAAGCTTATGTGATTTTGATTGATAATAAGTGAAACTGTTACAGATCGAGTTTAATGTTGAACAATCTACCACTGGAGTTGCTACTAATGACTATACAAGCACCAGAAGGTCAAGTGTGAGTTTCCCAACTGCTGGTGATGTCGTTTATGGTGTTGCACACCAGCACAGTGGCGGAATAAATTCTGCTCTATATGGGGAGGTAATTACATTTTTAAAGTCGGGTTGTGTTTCATTTAATCCAGCTTTGTGTCTATAGTAAATCTGAATTGCATTTAAAATACTTTATTCAGGATGGACGGATTATTTGCTCATCTAAATCTATTTACGGGGAAGGAAACAATGCAGGAGACGAAGCTGGTTACATTGTGGGAATGACCACATGTTATCCTGAACCAGGTTCTGTGAAGATTGCTAAAGGTGAAATTTTAACGTTGGAATCTAATTACAGCAGCGAAAAGAGTCATACGGGAGTCATGGGGCTCTTCTATATTCTTGTAGCAGAGTCTTCTTTGACAGTGAACGAACCTTTTCAAGTAAGATTGCAATCCTTTATTCGTATTCCGTTTTGCCAAGAAATTGATTTGGTTTTATAGTTTCTTTGTGTTAAAGACAGTAATTATATAGGTGTCTAGCATAATTATAAGCTGTAAATACAATAATTATATAAGTAGTTTCTGTAACTTGAAAGGAAGAAAAAATATAGAACTTTAGCTTTTACAAACATTACACAAATAGAAAATATCCTTTTACTTTCATGTAGTTGTTATAGTTTTTAAGAATCTTATGCTCCCTTTGTCCCTAAATAAATAAGAAATATCATTTGACTTTGAGGTCAAATTTACAACATGGATATCACTACAAATGAAACACCAATATTCCTAGTATTTGGTATCTTCATTACACTGATGTAATACTTATTAAAGATTCTAAAAATCTTTAAAATTGCTTATCATCCTTGAAGCTAGAAGCTAGAAGCTAGAAGCTAGTTCGTTTGACTTGGTCAAACTGTAGCTTTGTATGCACCATTTTTTTTTTGGGTGGAATCTTGTTTGCAGTCAATATATTTGTTATAACTTTCCCGGATTTGGTTTGCAGATTCGTGAGGAGACAACAGTACCAGTTTTCATTTGGGGTGTAGCTGTGTTTGGACTTGCAATTTCAGCTGCTGCTGTAGTTGCTTATCGAAGAAGAAAGCAAATTGAGGATGGATACCAGTCTATTGCAACTTAAGCAGCTTCATTCTCTGATTTGGGAATGCTACGTGATACGAAACTGGTTGTTGGTAAAACTACAAGTTTTACAATCCTTAATCGGTAAAACATTATAAGAAATAAGGATATGTTACTACAGAATAAAGTTCCATAGAATTTGTCACTGTATTCGTAGAGCTTATGTTGAGAATGATGATTTTGTAATATAGGTTCGAATCAAAGTTTTTCACTCTGTAATAATATTATCTAAGTTCTGTTTATATATCCACTTCTTTGTAGCAATCTCTGAGTTATATTGTTTTTTATTTTCTTAATTTGTTTAACGTATAATTCTGAACAGTTCGATGCAGGCTGCATCAATGTCTTAAGTATACTTTGCCAACGTCCCTCATGTTGTCATTTTTATATTTTAACACAGTACTTTTTTGTATTATTGCACAAGATTTACAGTAATAATCAACCCAGTCATTTCCCATATATTAATTGGTGTAGATGTTGTCAAGGACAAAAATAAATTATAATAAGACCACTTGCAATGCATTGTAAGGGTGGGAACCGTGGAGCGAGCACGGACGGAGTGCAAGCCGTGCTCGGTTGTCGTTGTCAACAAATGCACGAGTCCACGACGGCAAAAAGTGAGACCCACTTCAATATTTAATTCATTTTCACCTTATCCCCTTTCTTTCTTTTTTTTTTTCGTTTTCTTAAATAAAATAGTGGACCCAAATTGTAGTCTTGAGTAGTCGTGACATTTAGTACTGTGAGCAATCGTGAGACGATATGCAGTCGTGGGTGATGTGGCTCGTAGTTGTTAGACGACTTATTATCACGATTGCAAGTGGTCTAATGTTTTTTTTGGAACGGCAACATTTATTAAAAAAACCACTAGCAAGGAGCTAGCGAGAAATTACAAAGGGTGGCTTAGCCAGTCATTAAAATTACTGGATAAACGAATTCTAGACTTTAACCAATTAAAAGAAAAAAAGCCTAATATTATCAAATAAATCACTACGTCTAATCGTACTAGGGGAATTAAACGTAATGTTGTTTCTAAGACGCCAAATCCACCATAATGTTGAACAATAAATAGAGTACATCCGCTCCTTTCTTTCTTTAGAGCCTGACCAGTTGTCTAACCAAGAGAAGAGATAAAAAATAGAGTCCATATCGTTTGGCCAAGTAACATCACTCCATGTTCGAATAAGTCTCCAAACTTGGGACACATCTTTACAATTAAGGAAGATGTGATCACAGGTTTCAAGATCAGTTTCACAAAAAGGAGAAGTGAGAGTAGAAATACCAGTATCACGGAGTAAGAGGTTCAGACGCGTGGGAAGGCGATCTAGCCTCAAACGCCAAATGAATATCTAGCCTCAAACACCAAATGAAGCCAGATTGTTGCACGTGGTAGAGAAGGAAGAATGAGAGAATCAATGTGAGAACGGGCACTGCTAACCGAGAATAGCCCATCATCAGAGATGGACCATGACTAGGAGTCGGAACCCGAGCCCAAATTAAAACCTCGAAGATCCTCGATTAACTTTTGAAGGGCATTTGTGTTTGAGATACCAATATCTTGACTTGTCCAATTCCATTGCCATGAATTATCAACAAAACGGGATAGAATAGACGAGTGGGGGTTTGCATCCAAGTGAAACAGTCTATTGTATCGACAATCTAGCGAGGTGGATCCGAGCCAAACATCATTCCAGAACCGAGTATTGCTTCCATTGTCCACTTTGATTTTGAAAGTGTTGTGAGGAATAATATCTTTGGAATGGAGAGCATTACAAGTAGAGACGATTAAGGACCAAACACCCGATGTGTTACACCCCAAAGAGCCAAAACCCGCAAGATTACCATGAATTGCTTTTAGCATTCGAACCCAAAACATATCCTTTTTGACAAGGACTCGCCATCGCCATTTAAGGAGTAAAGCAAGGTTGAAAGCTTTAAGAATTCCGATGTCCAAACCACCTTTTTCGTGTGAAGCTATAATCGAGTCCCACTTGACCCAATTCATCTTGCGAGTGGTATTAGTCGAACCCAAAAAAAATCAGCTCGAATTCGTTCAAGGGAATTTATGATGGTAATCGGGACCTTGAAAATGGACATATGATCTATCCCAATGCTTCCAAGGATTGACTTGATTAAAGTTAAACGACCGCCGGATGATAATACGTTTGGATGCCAAGATGTTAAACGGTTCTCAAATTTAGACACTAGATGATTCCAACTCGGTTCATGTTCTAACCGATGGGGAGGCCAAGATATGTAAATGGAAACGTACCGGCCGAACATCCCGTAGAGCTAGCTATGCGAGTTATGGAATCTGTGTCTACTCCAACTCCATAAACATGAGATTTTAGGAGATTGATCTTAAGGCCAGAAGCGAGATAGAATACAAGGAGAACACGGTTAATATTAACCATATCTTCCTGGCTCCATTCAGATAGAAAAATAACGTCGTCCGCAAAAAATAGATGGGAAACATTGAAGTTGTTCGAACCAACCGAAGCTCCTTTGATAAGCTTAATGTTAACGGATTCTTGAATGGCTAAATGTAAGCCTTCCATAACTATTAAATATATCATAGGAGAAAGAGGATCACCTTGACGCAAGCCTCTTTTAATCGAGAATTCCGAAAAAAGGACTACTATTAACAAGCACTGAAGCTCGGGCTGAATAGAGACAACTCGAAATCCAGCTTCTCCACTTACTTCCGAAACCGAGTTGATCTTGGACAAAATCAAGGTACTTCCAGTTTACCGAATCAAAAGCTTTAGCAAAATCGACCTTGAATATAAGAAGTTTTTTCTTTGATTTCCGGTACCATTCAATTATTTCGCTCAACATAAGGGGACCGTCAAGTATTTGACGTCCCTTAATGAAAGCCGATTGCTCTTCACTAATAACATCCTCGATCACTTTTGATAGACGATTCGCTAAAAGTTTCGCTAATATCTTGTATTGTATTGAGAACCAATAAGAGAGATAGGGCGGAAGTCTTAGAGTATGAATCGGGTTTGAAACCTTTGGGACAAGCGTGAAAAAAGAGGAATTCGAGCCATTGGGCATGCATCCAGAATCCATAAATTTGGATACAAAGGAGAAAATATCATCTTTTAAAATGTCCCAAAACAATTTAATAAAGAAAAACGTGAACCCGTCCGGTCCCGGGGCTTTGTCACTACCGCAATCCCATACTGCTTGTTTAACTTCTTCCATTGTGGGGGAAGTTTCCAAAGAATCTTTATCACAGATCGACAATTTAGATGCTCCCGTGAGCGGTTGAAATGTTACCGGAGGATGAAAAAGTTGAAACTTAGACTTAAAGAAGTCTAGGAAAGCCTGCTTCACAAGAGATGGTTGAGTGGTCCAAGACCCATCTACCATAATACCGGTGATCGACTGGACGCGCCTTTTATGTTTCAAAATAGCATGAAAATATTTTCATATAAACACGTGATAAAATACTTGATTGATCAAATCATGCCATTGACTACACTACCAATGCAAGCAACGATTGAGATTAATTTCAAAACAGTGCTTATGTATCTTCTTGTCACTGTTCCATAATACACCAGTCCATCACAATTTACAATCAACGGTAGCTCACCGGTCCATCACAATTTCAAAAAAGTCCTTATATATATTGATTTCTGTACTCTGAATAGGAGTATAAAATTCAATTTTCGTCAAGAAATGAGTATAAATTCAATTTCTTAAAAAATATAGGCCATGTGTATCAAAATGACGAACTTCATTTGAGTCATCAACTATTCAACTTATAGGAAATAGAACTTTTACTACATTTAAAAATGAATTTTACACTTCTAATTGTGTCAAATTTCCAAAATTTGGATTTTGTTTCAATTTTCTTGGTATGTTTTCCTACTTTTGAAAGTGATTGTGTGATCATTCCGTTGCTTTATAGTGAACTCGTCTCTGATAATTTGATTATTTAGGTGTCAAATAATCGGTTAGGCGTAGCTGCAACGTAACTGATTTTGATAATAAGATTATTTAGGGGTCATGTTACATGGAAATACTTACGATAATGAGAAAAACACTCGCAAACATTTGATTGTCTGATTGTTACAACTTCAAAGAGCTTCAGGACGTCCAATTACCTGCAGCTCAGTTTGTCACGGTTGATTATCTGGTTATAATTGTTCCGTATCTTTTACTCACTTTCTAAACGCAATGCCAAATACCTCTTAATCTTGTTGTGGAATCTTTGAAGGGCGTTTTGGTTCTTCGAGTTGTCTTCTTATTAGCCATGGCAGTTCTTCTTTTGCAGGTATAGATATTGATGATGATGAACTAGCTAGCTTTGTGGAATGTGTAGATTAAGATAATAATGACATTATAACTTTTGAAGAATGGAGAGACTTTCTTCTTCTTTATCCTCACGAAGCAACTATTGGGAGCATCTATCAATATTGGGAAAGGGTTTATCTTGTAGATATTGGAGAACAAGCCATAATACCTGCAGGTATCAGTAAACATGTTCACGCCATTAAATATTTGATTGCTGGTGGGGTCGCTGGAGCTGCTTCCCCGACAGCAACCGCTCCTCTTGATCGCTTGAAAGTGATCCTGCAAGTTCAGACCTCAAATGCTTCAATTGGGTCTGCAATTAAGAACATATGGAAAGAAGGCGAGGTTTTAACGTTTTTTAGAGGTAATGTTGAAATTTTACACTTATGAAATGTTGAAGAATTTTATTGGAGGGGAAGGCAAGGACGAAATAGTAACTTCTGGGCGGCTTCTAGTGGTATGGTAGGTGCGGTTGCACTAACGGCTATTTATCCAATGGATCTGGTGAAGACCTGTTTTCAGACTTTTATTTCAGGTCATTGGAAGGTTCCTAGTTTGGGAAAGCTTTCAAAGGACATATGGATTCAGGAGGGGCCTCGAGCTTTTTTTAGAGGGATTGTACCTTCTCTTTTTGGAATTATTCCGTATGCGGGAACTGATTTGGCTGCTTATGAGAACTTGAAGGAGATGTCAAGAGAATACATTCTTCAGGATAGTGGTATGAGTTGATAAGATCTTCCCTTTTATTTTCGGTAATCATCACTCATGTTAAATATTTCTTTAATCTCTTGCAGGCCCTGGTCCATTGGTGCAATTGGGGTGTGGGACGGTTTCTCTGGGGCTCTTGGAGCCACGATCGTGTACCCATTGCAAGTTGTCAGGACGAGGTAAAGTTGCTTTGACTTTTGTTTCACTGGTAACGGCCCATAATAATGACTTATGTTAGGTTTGTGGCACTACAAATCTGACACTAATTCTCACAATTGCTAGTGTTTGTCACCATTCTGTTTTGAGGATAACCAACAGAGGTGGCAATTCTGACCGATGTACTTATAAATTGGTCGATTTGGGTTGTGTTTTGTGCAAACGCACCAAATATATTTAGCAAAAAGGGGATCTGGTCAAATGGGTTGAACGGGTTTTAAGATCGCCCAAACTATTTTTTTATTCTATACAATCTATTAAATCATTCTTATTCAATGTATAGCCCATTAATTATCATTAACAGTTTTGTAAGAAATGGACAAAAAGTTTTTGCGGCTCAACCCAACCTGACTGACCCGTATTATAAAAAAATAAAAATAAAACATCTTGCAACCCGATTCCATTTTCCCCAGCTGCCCGACTCATTAATCTTACCACCTCTATTCATCAATGTTCCTTTACTTCTGTCATGATGGTCTTATATGTTAGTGATATTGTGGTTTTCAGGATGCAAGCACAAACACCTGGTGGACCGACAGCTTATAAAGGGATGCCCGATGTGTTCATGAAAACTTATCAGAAAGAAGGTGCACGAGGTTTCTACAAAAGACTTCTCCCTAATCTTTTCAAAGTTGTGCCAGCATCAAGCATTACATATCTGGTTTATAAAACCATGAAAAGCACTTTAAATCTTGACTGATTGTGCATAAACATATGATGGTGGTGGTGCTGCTGACAAAAGATTCTGACGAAAACGATCATAAGAAGAATAAAAATAAGATACTAGTTGATGAGGTATTCACCATTGTTTGAGTTACATAATAGGTGTGAATTTCCCGTTTGGATCACTAGGTTTTTTTGTAGCCTGAGGTATGCCTACTGGAATACTTCGTTCCTGATTGTCTATTTGTTGAGCACTAGATGATTGACCCATTTGAACTTACGCTAGGTCATCACCAAATTGAATATATTACAATTTGACAAATCTTCGTCACATCAATACATGTTATTGATTTTTGGATTTTCCGCTCTCTTGTAATTGGTATTTTTTGAGCTTAGCAATATCAACGGGATGATGATGATGTTATGTTCGTTCCAGAATTCGTGTGAATCGAAGAACAAATTAAGCTAATCAGGAATCAAAACAATGAAATTGACTCAAAATTGAGCTCGATTATTATTCAATTGAACAATAGTGAATTACAGAGGAATTGAGAGAGAAATTAAAATTCATTTTTCATAACTACTCTAATCGTATACAGATTCTATTTAACTAATATTCAATCCTAACTGATTAACAGAATGGCCGTTATTGTTCTTGTAATTGGCACGTGCTCCGCACACTTGTTATCGTCCTGATACTTCTGTTATTTTGTCTTTCCTGCACGTGCGATTCATAACAGATGAGTGATCTGCAATTTTTTAAGTAGGCCCTTTTCTATGCCTTTATGTGTTTGATCATTTAATGGCTAAACAACGTTGCTCTGTTTTGACCCGACCCGTATGTCAAAGTGGCCTGCTTTAACCCCAATCCATTTTGACCCATTACCCAACCCAACCCGATCTGCCCATTTTTTCATCTTTAACCATGAGTCATGACTAGCAGAAATCAGTTGTTGATCTAGAAATTCTCATCATGATATGAAGTGCTGTAAAAAATGATATTATCTAGAAAACCATTAGAATAACAACTTTTATTTTCTTTACACTGTAAAAAAACTAAATAAACTTTTTAATGCATTCACATGCGTACTAACCCTGATAGAAGTAGCTTTTTCTTTTTCTTATGGCACATAACAGGCATGGAAGAGCAAAGGACCAGGAGTTATGCGGCTGTGGTTGATAGCAATTAGCACCTCTTAAAAATGATATTAAGAGGGTATTTCGTAAGCTTATTGAGTTAATCTATTGGTATGTTTATAGCGCCTCATTATTTATGTTTAAGCCTGTTAGTTTATTTGAGAGATAAAGTAGAATAAGCTTTCTACAAAAGCTACCTGAACATTTAATAGCTTATCATAATGCAATAAGATGATAAGGTAACTAGCTCCTTGAATAAGTTAATCCAAACATCCCCTAAAGAAAAAGGTCAATACAAATGCTTGTCATTCATAGACATTTTTATAATCTCAGTTCTCAAAGCACAACTGCACAAGAGACGGTTAGGATTGGGTATGGGCTACCTAGGAGATGTTGATCTGCTATAGCATGGATATGACAAAACTACAGAACAGATTATCACTTGGGGCATTTGTAATAAATGTTCAATTGGGTGCTCTTTAATTATTTATCACTCGTTGCCTATGGCACTGTCAAGGGCGGATTTAGAATGGGAGCAGCCGTCCCTCAAAAAATTTAAAAATACATAAAAAGAAAACAAATTTAAAATATTAATGGCCATTTAAAATTTTTACCCCCTCAAAACTATAGAAGAAAACAAAATAATTTTTTTGTCGCCTTTCAATTTGAATTTCCTAGCTCCACCCCTAAGCACTGTGCCACTGTATATGTGGAACCATTTAATGGTCATGTAGTGTTGCATATGTTGTATGTGTGGAAATCCATTAAAACGTTCAAAGTTTAAAGGATTGCAAATGTTAAAGGGTAGAATGTTATAGAAAGATGATATGATGAGACTGTACATTGAATTTTGAAAATTCTATGTATTAGTCTCTTAGAGCACAAGCAATTGCACACCACCTTACAAATACTTTATAGGACTAACATAGTGAATGTTTGTCATTGAGTTGCATTACATACATCATTTGTTACCCTAATTTATTTCTGTTACGCTGTTCCTGTATGATAGGTCTATGTTTGAAGTCCACCCCCAGCCCGCTTTGGTCAATTTCCACCTTCTCTTCTCGCTTCTTGCTTTTAGCTTTATTTGATTTTACTTTATTTTGCTTAACCATCAAGGTTAGCTCCACCACCTTTTGTTTCCGTCAATTTCCAGTTGAAAAAATGTCATATTCAGGTTGGTTTGACATTTTGACTTTTGACAATATCAAAGGTCAAACCATAAAACGTCTTTCTAAATCACAAGTACAAAGTTAATATAGGCAACATGGCATTGTTCTTCCTGAGATTCAAATTGCTTGTAATGTGCCATAGATCAGGGTTTTGAGATTACTATAACAAACAATTAAGTACATGATAGATCGATGTAGCAAGATGAATGAAATTTCAAAACAAGAAGTTTCGATTAGTTGAGTTAAATAAGGGAAGATATGTATGATTTCACATGGATTGATATCAATACATCATCAACCATAGACAACCAAAGAACAACGTACCAAGTTACATGACAATCGTCAATGATCTAAAGATCATGACATCAACTCAAACCCAACTGAAAACACACTTAAACAAACACAAATTACAAACATAAACACAAAAACGATTTTCTGGAAGAAAGGCGTCACCTTCCCTTTGCCTGAATGACTTGCCTCTTAATGTTATCCTCCCTTTTCCGTAATCCATTTAATCATTAAAAGATCAAATAGAAAAGGGTACTGTTTTTCACATAATGCACTTGATCAACGAGCCATGTCATCATCATCACAATCGCCATCTTCTTTTTCTTCTTCTTTCGCGTGCCACATCTTTGTTTTGCTGATAGTTGATGGGGTTCTCTTGTTTCTCCATTGAGGTGAATATATAAACAACACGAGGGTCGTAGTTAGCCATTTAGCGAAAAGTAGACTGAGATCGATGTTGATAATGGAATTTTCCTAATGGTCCCCCTTGTCTTTATTCTCAAATTTAGCCTTATAATCATGCACTACTAAAGATTAATATATCTTAATCTTGCAAACGTGACTACCATTGATAGTAAAGTTGTCATACTCTTATCTTTTACCTCTTTTTGGGTCTCTAAAAAGCTAAAAACTTTGTAGAGAAATCTAGAATATGGTTATAGAGTAAATCTAGCATGAAGCTACCAACAGTAAAGAATTTTATTTTAGATCAAGAATTGATGATTAACAAATTGGGAAAGTAGATTAAAGTGGTTTATGTTAGCAACAAAATGGAGGAGAATAATAAAAGTTGATTTAGATGTGTAAGTAGTTTGGACCACCCAACTCATCGTAATCAAGTATCAACATAGAAGAATCTTGATGGTTGTCTTCACCAACTAATTAGTGGGAGTGACTCCATTCTTTTGACCTATAAACAGTTACACTTAAAAACATTTTATATTTACAAAAGGTTACATATATCTTGGTTTATTTGTCTATTTGTGTTTCAATTCATTGTTCTATAATTTCGTTTAACTCATCACTAACAACAAAAAATTCCTAAGGAAGAATGCTAGCACTTAGTTATATTGATGTGACTTATGAAATTTATAACCTAAACACATAATTAAACGTTTACCCATAATACCATTTTTATTCAAAGATTATATAGCATGTATCTTGGTTTACTTTTCTATATGTCTACGGGTTTCGTAGCTTTATAAGTCCGATAATAACTCATAACTCCTTGAGCAAGAATTCGATAAAAGAATCTAGATTAGCATCTTAACTAACTTATGACTGGGGTGATTAAGAATATAAACATTTACAATGTCTTCTTGGAAAAAAATTATTAGTATCACTATACATTTTGGTTAAACTACTTTTATGCTTTTTGACTTTTTTGGTTTTGTTGTAGTATAATATGTTTATCTTGTCACTCACAATAACTAATCCAAAAGAAAGAATCTTGACTTTTACAACTAATTAGTGGGTGACACAACTCTTCCTTGACCTGTATGGATAGACACTTACCCTTAGAATCTTTTTACACAAAACTAAATAAATAAAAAGTTACCGTCATCATAACTATATTTTAGTTTAATAACTAAAATATAAATAAGAAGTTACCGTCATAACTATATTTTAGTTAAAGATTGCATTAATCATTCTAATTACATTATTTTTATGTAGTTTTATTTGGACTAAAAGTGTGCAACTAAAGTAAAAGAAATTTTAGGGCATGATGAAAAAAGTGAAAAACCAAAGGCTTATCCACTTCATGGACACATCACACATTGTTGGCAATGATGGATTAAAGTACATTATTGGATAAGCTAGGACACAAGTCACACAACATTTACAAAAAGGTTTGTAGAGGAGGGTGCCCTCTTTCAATACTTTATTTCTTTGTTACTATTTTTTACAATCTCTTTTATTGGTATTTAAAAAAATCAAAGACAGTTTGTTCGAGTTTTTTCAGAAATATAATTAAGATATGTGTACACGTATTATCGTAACAATATCACATGATGCCTTTCTATTATAATTCATATATGCCTGGTTTGATATAATGTATAATGAAAGAAGAATATATGTTTAACCCAATCGAGTTTTTTTGTGTTTTTACTTCGTGTCTGCGAGTTTTTTTTTCTTTGTTTGTGATGTTTTTGTTTTCTTTGTCAAGTCAAGTTTGTTTAGCTTTAACTTTAACTTTATTTCGCTCCCTACTTTTTTAGAAAGCTAAGTTTTAAATATAATATGAAGTAATTGCTTTAAAAAAAAAAGAATGTAAATACATTATTAAACAAATTAACTATGTTTGTTGTTTATTATGAGTCAAATAGATAATGTAGAGTTTACCTACAACCATTTTAACTCTTATTGTTGCAAAGTTAAATTATTATCTTTTAATATTGTAGTTTCTAAGTATAATAAAGTAAATCTAAATAAGTTGTATGTAATAAAAGTTCCACTTTTTTAAGTACTATTTTAAATCTGAACAAGTAAACATCAACAAAGTGGACGTGCCGGAGTGGTTATCGGGCATGACTAGAAATCATGTGGGCTTTGCCCGCGCAGGTTCGAATCCTGCCGTCCACGTTTTCCATTAAATTTTTTTGCAAAAAATAACATTTCTATTTCTATTTGGGCCTTCATCTGAGACTTGCTTTCTATTTGGGCTCACTACTTGGGCTCAGCATTAAAAATATGTTTATGAACCCCTAATTTGTCTTTTAAACATGTGAACTAAAAAGAAACCATGAAGAAAAAAATCAATGACACATTGCACACAAACAACACAACTTATAATCAAACTCAAAACCAACTGCAAATCAATCAGACAACTACACCAAATCATCACTAAAGGCTTTCTTTCTTTCCACCCATCAACCACCGCACATGTACTCACCACCATAATTCACACATTCAACACCATCATTTCCACCACCGTACCACCACCCACTATCCACTTTACGTATTCAACCTCATCAGTAACCTTTCAACTTTCTGTTACAACTCCATAATTCGCTCCCATACTCTCCTTTCATCACCTCAAAATGCAATCTTTTTGTTCACCCAAATGCGGCTAAAAAGCGTGTTTACGGACACTCACACGTTTCCTTTTGTACTGAAAGCTTGCACTTAGATTGGAGAGCGTTCGCTTGCGGAAACGCTTCATTCGCAGTGTTCGAAGTTTGGGTTATGGTTGATGTGTTTGTGTGTAATAATCTTGTTCATGTGTATTGTGTTTGTGGGTGTATAGGTGATGCTTACAAGGTGTTCGATGAATGTCCTGACAGAGATGCGGTTTCTTGATGGGTTTGTGAAAGGGGGGGGGGGGGGGGGGGGTCGTGGATGTGCTCGTAAAGTGGTTGATGAGATGGATTTTGGTGTTAAGGATGCGGCCACGTGGGTACAATGTTGGCTGGTTATGCGCAAATGACAACGTTTTATGAGTGTTTAGAACTTTACCATCAAATGCTTGATTTAAAACTTTGTCCTGATAACAGATAGCTGGTTTCGGTTTAGTCAGCTTGTGCAAGATTAGGAAAGTTAGAGAAAGGGAAGTGGATGATCGTATTAAAAATAGTAAGAGTCAAATTGATTTGTTCTTGTGTACTGCGGTTGGTGGACTTTTATGTGAAATGTGGATGCATTGATACGGCTAGAGGGATATTTGAAACGACCCGTGATAAAATAAAAAATTCACTTGGAATGCAATGGTTGTTGGGTTAGCTATGCGTGGGAATGGCGAAATGTTACTAAATTATTTCGATAAACTGGTAAAGAATAAAGTTAAGCCGGATGGGGTGACGTTTCTTGCTGTATTGGTCAGATGTAGTCATGCTGGTTTAATTGATGAAGCGAGAAGACTATTTGGAGAAATGGAATCGGTTTATAGAGTTCGTAAAGAGGTTAAACATTTTGGGTGTATGGCGGATTTACTTGGACCTGGTGGTTTGATTAAAGAAGCGATTGAGATGATAGAAAAAAATGCCAATGGTGGATGATGTTTTCGTTTGGGGAAGTTTGCTTGGAGGGTGTAGACTTCATGGGAATGTTGAGGTTGCTGAGAAGGCGGCTGAGCGTATTATGGAGATTAGGTCCTGAAGGTGGACGTGTTTATTCAACTATGGCTATTATTTATGCGAATGCAAAGCGATGGGATGATTTAACAAAGATTAGGAAGTTGAGGGATTTGAGAAGGGTGAAAAAGAATGCTGGTTGTAGTTTGATTCAGTTGGATGGTGTTAACATGAGCTTGTGGCTGGTGATGATTTGCGTCCTGATACTGATGAGATTTATTTGGTTTTGAATGGTATGGGACAACATCAATTCGATATGCAAGTTTTGGGTCCATTTGGTTATGATATATCACTTTGTCAATCTCGTTTATATACTTGGGAGTCCTGTGAACAGAGAAGGAAGAAAATGACATAAATAAGTAGAAAACAAACCAAGATGTAAATGCATAAGCAGTCCAGAGTGATAAGGGTTGTCTGTGTTTTGTAGACATTGAGGAGCATTGTGAAAATGATCTAAACATGATGTGATAAAAATTGTACTGTATTATTTTGTCTTTGCTATTTAATTTAGGTTTCAAACATGTTGTAGTATTCCAAAGGGTCTTGGTTTAATTCTTGATTTAAGCATGAATCTGTAGTAACTACTTGGTAGTTTATAATGGTATATGACTGCTTACAGAAGTAATATCTTCTTGCTTCTATAAGCAGTCGAATACCATTATACTGATAGACATGACTAATTGCTTTTACGTCGAAACAGGTAGGACCTGATTTCAATCTTGATGAAGGATCCTTTAAATCTTTTGATTCCTTATAAGACAACATTGATAGCTTCATGTTTACCCTTAGAAAAATTGGGTATCCTATTCTCTTACATTCATGAATTCCATCCTATGCTTGTTTTGGTTCTTTTGGGATTTGTAGCTTGTTGATAAACAACAAAAGAAGGAATCAGAATCATTTCATGCCCCCACAACCAGAACAAAAATAGAACCAAATACCACCTAATAGTCACTTTTTACTTCCAAATTTTATGGTGCATATGTGCCTAGTGATGTAACAATGATGATAAATTTTTAAACTTTTTGAATAATGTAAGTGATTATCAAAGTCAAGATTTTGTGTTTTTGACCGTTTGATATAAAAGAAAAGGCGATGAAATAGAATCGATCCCTATCAACATCCTACATGCTTATATATGCGCGCATTTACTTCTACCTTGTGTGAAATTATCGAAATGGAGAGAACAAAGCTAAATATTCTTTGTTGGTTACTCATCTTTCTCTTTTCTACTAATATCCCATCAAGAATAGCCCTTGAAAACACATCGGTGGAGCGTTCAAAAAGCCTAGTTGATCTACTCCAAGAATCTCGTGGTAAGAGTTCTGTATCTTATTCCTAATGAAATTAAACATACATAATATTGTACGAAAAAAGTTATAATAAAGATATTATGGTTTATTATGCAGGGTTAGAGACGGTAATTTGGAATAGTAATCGAGAATCCATGAAAAATGATACGGTATCATTAGCAAAAGGACAGAGAGGCGGGAGAGGAAGCGGAGGTGGAACCATTAATCATACTCCTCGTAAAAGTGAGGCATCGATCAAAATCTCTAGTCATGTTATGATATTCGTTGTTGGTGTCGGGTTCTGTTTTTTACAATTCATGATATCTTAAATACTTTCATAATCGTGTTAAGTTTTTAAACCATTAATCATGTTTCGATTCAATTGTTTTAGAACATCAAATGTATCATTTACTATGGCTAGGTTGTTCTTTTTTTCCATGAGTTGTTTTTAATAAGTTGAAAAGCACGTGAATTGAAATACCTTCAAAATCAGAGTGAAGACGACACCGTGATATTAATAGTGGTAACATTGTGTTGGACCGTAATGGGCAGGCAGTAATTGTTGGACTGAATTACCATATGAATTTCTAATTAATGGCCGATACAATTTAATCATGATAATTGTTTTAAAAGTTATCAAGTCTAAAGTGGGTAATAACCATATTACGTTTTAAATACTTATTCATATTTAAATATATGATTAAGATATGAGTCAATTAATAATTCAATACTCATGTTATTAATCATCTTAAATAAAATGTAAATGTACTAGCTAATTCCAAATGAAAACAATATACCCTAATAAAGTCTGATGTACTTATGAAATATAATTTGTATCCTTATTTTTTCATAGTGGTCTAACATTAAACAAAGGGAGGTAAGTGATAAATACAACGAAAAAAATTGATTCATACATCACATCACACTGTATAATAGTTATACATCACACCGTATTATAGTTGAAATTTAAAGTACAAATATACGATAGTCATAACTTTATTGTATGAATCATTTTATTTATCACCTTCCTTAAACAAATTGATGTTTGATATTTTAAGATATATCATTATAGGAACAAAATCACTACGATATGAGAAACCAATATAGATACTCGATTTATTTTTCCTTTTTTTAAACACGATCAGTTGATTGTCATTTATATCAATCATGCTAAGATAATTATTAGGATTTTTTTTTTATTTTCAAGTTTTGTTTCAGGTTTCCCAAAATATATAATATATATATCAACTCTCAACATTTATTGGAAAAGCACAAGGATCCATTCAAAATGTCGTTTGAAGACATTAAATTTGCCACTCAAGACTTCACTCTGACTAACTGCATTGGAGTAGAAGGTTTTAAGAAAGTGTACAAAGAAAAATTGACACATGAACACGGTAATGGACATTATAATATTGTTATAAGAAAGTTAGATGAAAGTCATGATTAAGAAGAGAAATAATACTACAATGACTTACAAATTTCTTACAAATATAAGTATGAGAATATCATAGATCCTTTATGCTATAGCAACGAAACAGTTGAAGAACTCATTCTTTATAAACAAGTTTCTAGGGGAAGTCTTGATAGACATTTGAATGACAAGTCTTACATGGAAGAATCAACTTCAGATATGTATTGATGTAGTAACCAGACTGGATTTTATTTATAGAGGTATTCGAGGAAAGGATATCATGATACATAGGGATATTAAAAATGCTAACATTTTACTCTCTGATGATTAGAGGCAAAAGTTGATGATTTTATGCTTTCTTTGATAAGTACAATAAATAAGGAAACACATTTACAAATTAATCTTGCTTGCGGAACAATGGGATATCTCGATCCATTATACTAGGAATCAAGGATCCTAACTCTTGAATCTGACGTGTATTCATTTGGTATGGTTTTATATGAGATTTTGTATGGGAGACCAACATATGAAATCCCTAAACATGAGAGTGAGTCTTTACTCAATTACATTAAACACAACTTTAAAAGGGAATATAAGATGGCGTGGTGTTCAAAGATATAAAGAGGGTAATCGAGTCGAGATCATTAACTAACTTTTTAAATATAGTTCAAAGTTGCTTAGTTGATGATGGAAAAAAACAACTAACTTCGTAAAAAGTTTAACTTAAGAAGGCATCGGAGTTCCAAATAAGTTATCGTGTCTTACTTACTAAAACAATAAAACTAGCTCCCTTTAATACATACAAAAATTACAGATTGTATTCATTAAAATGTAACAATAAAGGATCAGTTGTCTAAAAACAAAATAAATATTTCATCTTGTCCCTTTTTCGATAACATATTTTCTTGTCTCACGCCATTGTCCTTTCAAACTTTGCTCGTTTTACCCAATTTGTAAACAAGAACCGAATAAAGTGATTACGTTATCTTTTGCTAAGTTAGGATCCATTGTACCCAATTTATCCCCATTAATCTTTTCAAACAAGTATGTTTCTTCTATATATTTTTCTGAATGCAGACGTTTTATCCACACTCTCAATTTAATCTTTTTCGATCATTATCAGTTAATGGCTATGTTTTGCAGCCTAAATCGATTCCCCCTATCAATTATTTTCTGAAAACCTTTTTTATACTATCCAATTGTTTCTTGAAGGAAATGGCATCGGGACTCAAAATTGCTTCTGGAAAGAGAAACTAGTAATTGTTATTACAAGGTTTGTTTTCGTTTATGTTTCACAACTTTCACCGCTAGAAAATCCATTTATACCAATAGCTTTACAATTCATTCGGGGGAAGTAGAAAATCCGTCGAATTATTGTCAAAAAGCGAGAAGTAGAATTTCAATCGGTATTTACCACGGATTTACAATGCATTCGTTTGGGATGTTTGGGATTTGTAGTTCTCAAGTATACACAATTATAATTAAAGATGGCGAAATGGCCGAATTGGTTATTGGCCCAAAACATTTGCGTACTTTTCAACAGAGTTCAGATTGACCAGTAAAGTTGTTGTCCTAAGATTTGGATACAGGCCCATTTGGGGTAAAGGTTTTTTAGCGCTGTACCTGGCTTTCATAGAAAGTTTCTTACTTCTATACAAGCTAGAGGATATGTCTCCATTTACTAAAGTAAAGTAAGTGAGCATTTCATCATTCTAGGGCCGACCCTGCCAATGGGTAGGTTGAGCGACGGCTTAGGCATCAAACAATTAGAGGACATTTATTTTTCTATGGGTTCGATGAGTATAAAACGAGTTTTAAATGATTTAGTACAATGTAATAATGTATTATATGAATAAAGCAAAGTCTATGTAATTTAAAAACTAATAATTGAACATATTATTTATAGCAAGATTTTGTTTTAATTTACCTACTGAACTCGTTGTTAAAATTTTAATGTAATCCAAATAAATTTGTTTAAAATTAAATGAAAATCTGTGTTTTTTAGTTTGATAAAATGCGTCACCTTAATCTCATTGGCGAGAGAGTTGGTTCAAGTATCCAAGCACAGTGATACTTTTAAAGTTGACGTGTTTCTTCCAGAATTCTCCACCCAAAACGGTGTACTCATTTACTCCCTGCCACGTGTCCCCATCTTTCTACTTCTCGAAATTACGTGTCTTTATTTCTCGTATATATATACACTCGCACAAAATAATCCTTTAATTCACGGTTATCAAATCCTCAAGAATCCCTACAATAGTTCTTACTTACACAGAATAAATTTACAGGTTTCATCATAGCATACACTATGGCATTCAGAGCAAGTGTAAGCAACTAGTATTAGTTTAATTAATATGATGAATTTCAAGTATTTTTAATGTGTTTTTATTATTAATTGTTGGTTTATGTGTGCGTTGTAGAATTTGTTGAAAACAATGATGATGCGGTCTAGAGGGAGCACAACATTTGCAACATCAACAACCCCTAAAATGAAGGCATACTCCCCTGCTGCTGATCATGGTTATGGTCACCAAGATACCAAATCGAAGTAATGTCATACTTTCAACTAGTTACAACCAAGTAGTATACATGTTTAGATACATTATATGATCAGTACCTGTTGGCATAGAAATCATTGTACGAGTAAGATCGAGATAAATGGCATAACTAACGATAAGTAGTAATAAGTCAAATTGCACAAAGTAAGAACGAATGAGTTTTTTCATTATTGATTCTAAAAGTTAACTGCTACAATTATCAGTCATAGAATTTCTCCATATCCCAGTGATATATTATCTATAAATTGAGGAAAATATAACGTTTCAAGTAAAATAGCACTATTATCATGTGTGTAATTTATGTAGGTGAATGTATCGGGTTCTTTAAAAAGTACAATAAATAAATAAAAGGTGTATTCAATCATTGGGCTAATTTGTTATGTTACTCTTTTTATTACTATGTTGCTAATGATTGTGAGAATTTTGGGGGAACAGGCTGGCTGCGAAAGGTGCTTATGCACCGGTGTACATTTCGCTCGGGTTAATTCTGATGGCAGTTAGTATCGGTGGATTCACAGCAATGCATCAGCTGAAACATTCACCTAATGTTTCGGTAAAGAAGTCGAAAAGAGAGACTGTGCCGGAGCTTGTGGATCCGGATGAAGTCGCGGAAAAGTCTAATGAGTTCATCAAAAAGTCGTTCTTCAGGAAAATCGCTCACGTACAAGATGCTGATCGGCAGGACGTCATGCCTGATCCTATCCGCGGCGATACATACGCCATGTACGTAATACACGAAAACGTTATGAATTGTATACGATCCTTTTTTGAAGTTAAACCGAACAACTGATGATTGATATGGTATTGTGTGTTGTGGATTTGTAGGCACCCGAAACCGCAAATCGAGTCGTTGAAATCGGTTGGAGTTGAGGTAGAGAAGAAGCCATTTGTTCAGCCACCACCATTAAAACACTGAAGCTGTTGATGGCTTTTTAGACAGGATATGATAGTTTTGCATTGTGTCTTCAGTTCTTTTTGTTTTTATGGTTTAAGGACGAATTTATATGTTTGTAAATATGCATATTATGTTTCCACTTCGCATTTATGGTTTTAAATTGCGATGAAGTGATGAAAATGTACTAGACATACAACGTTATAAACTAGCTTGTCTTCATCTACTTGGCATAATGTTACTTCATTCGTCATGTGAGACGAACATCTTAGTTGGGGGTTACGTTGAAATTAAGTGTTTCTTTCAAATGCATACGACTCATGTGACACAAACTAACGTGTTTATATTCCGTTATAGTACCAATCGACATAATATTCTAATCTAATTTGTAATATAAGCTTGCTAACTACTTGAATTTATCGAAAACAATGACAATAGCTTGTGTCATTTTCAATTGACATGGAAATCGGATGCAAGGTAGGCTGGATCTTCTTTAGATATAAGCCCTGTGTTCTTGGAAACGTTGATATTGGCGTTATACTAAAAAACATTCTTGCAGTGAATACGATGTCATATATATGAATGGTGGTATTATATATAGGACGATAATGTACCAATCAAATTGTTTCCACCCTTACATCTAGATCTTTCATGTTCGTCGAGAGAATATGTGGAATCCTAATTGGTACCAATCAAACGTTGATTAGGTTTTTCCAAATTTATTTGGGGGATAGGTTTGGAACATGTTGGGCTTTTGCTTTGATTAGTGTCAGTTTGATCGATTAATGAAGTGTGATCTTCCCACCAACTCGTTCAATTTTCTGCCGTGATCAACATTATGCAATTTAAGTTTCTATCAACACTAATGACTGACTAATTAAATTTAAAATTTTGTTAATTTATTAGGGTGGAATTAAATGTAAGTGAAACATTTTTACAATTTTCTATTAAACACATGTTTTAGTGTAACGGATAACATACTGCTAATAGTATATACATTAAGTGCTCCAAAAATAAAAAAGGAGCAATATTTACATATGTACTCTGATCAAGAGTCTTCATCTTGATTGCAAATTAGAGAAAGGTTCATGGGAGATATAATCTTTTACACTTCGACGTATATGCAAACTCGATTTGAGTTTAACTAAATTGATGGTGGTTAAGGGATTAATTCTTAAAAATATATAGTAAGATATTTTCAAGTGGATGATGTGCTTGAAATGAATAAATGCATACACTAGTTTATATAATGAAACTTAGATATTCTCTGAGATTAGTGCTGACTCGGACCAATAAGATGGTCAACCAAGTTAATGGGATGGTCATGCAAATAACACAAACATTCTTTTTTGTACCATGGGTCAGATATTGTGGGGGAAACATGTAAAGTGCGTGTTAACCGAGTTCACAGAGAATGAAAAACGTCGGATGTCATAAAGCGGAATCAACTCTTCATAGGAGAACCATGATGTTAATGGCGTTCCATTCTAAAAAGTGAAATCTGAAATTCGATATGGTTCAACTCCATTCAAATCTATTACTTAAGAACAATTTTATCTTAACGTAATGTTACGCATATCATTATTCTCTAACCTTCTTATTCAAACATACTTAACTTAATTACACGTGGTACACCCAATATCTGATTCAATGATTTTTATATACGATCACTACACTTAAAAAGAAACTGATTAATAAAGTAATATTTATTTCTCGGTACAGCGACTCCTTTTTGTTCCTTCCATGACAGTCAACTGTTAATCAAAACAATAGACTGATAGAGGTTGAAAACCATGGAATTTGAGTGCTTGAAAATTTACAGACATATTTCTGAATATATAGCGCAATGCATTAATCAAACCCGGTAAATAGAAAAACATGGTAAATTTTCAATCTAGGGTTTAATTAGGGTTAGATGTTGAAATTAAAATAAGAGTAAAATGGGTAATTTATATTGACTAGTATGTATGGATCCAAACTAGTGTGTGATGATCACCTCCCTAACTTTAACTTATATGTAAATATTAGCATACAGTATTTTTTTTTTTTTCTTTTCTTAGTTTAATGTCTAACTAAGAGCATCCTCAATGGTTGTGTAAAACCGACTGGTCACTTTGTGCCAAATCAGCGCCACGTCAGCTTTTTCCAAAACTAACTGAAACTGACTGACCCGTGCCAATGGTCACGATCAGTTTTCGGTCACTTTTTAATTTATATATTTAAAACACATTTCATAAAGAAAAAAAAAACATTACAATAATTAAAAAAAGCCGGCTCATTCGGAAACGTCGTCGAAAGTAATCCGCCGGGAATGTTGGGTGCTCGGCAAAGTAGTCTAAAAATAAACGTTGGCCCGCCTCGTCGCGATTTCTCCGTAAAAATCGTCTAGGTCTTCTTGGCGGATGGAATGAGCTTTTGACATCTTGGTCGGAATCGGAGTCTATAAAATTAATCATGTTGATTGCGGCGGTCGTATCGAACACACTCGTAAGCGTTTGAATTTCTTCACTATCGGAATCGGAATTGGAATTAGACATAATATATATTTTGTGTGGATAAAATGGGTGTATAATTGTATAAATTTATAGAGAGAATTGGTTGTTTTTTATGTGAATTATAGTTGTTTGAAGTAGGTATATATATAGGAGTAATTGTGGGTATTGATTTAGTGAAAAAAATAAAAAAAATAAAAAATATATATATATATATATTAAAAATGAAAGAGCCGTTTGGTTGGCACATTTTTCAAAAAAAAATAAATTTTTTTTTTTATATCAACGGTTACATTTGAAAGAAAAAAGAAAAATGTAAAACATTAAAATCAAAACCGAAGAAACCAACGAACCCCGTCGAAATACCGACTTGCGCAAACTGACGGCCCCAACTGACGGACCGTGCCAATAGCATCAGTTTCGTCGGTTGGAATCGACCCTTCACCGACGACCCGTTGACACTCCTCTAAGTATTAGTTAAGATATGTAAGTTTATAATAAAAACCACAAATAGAAAATATATTGTTAAAAGTCAAATATTAAAAATACAAACGTATGTATAATTTGAATATTTGAAATATATCACATGTGCAGTGGTGGACGTACGCAGACAATAGAATATGCACGTGCATACCCGTGGAGATTAACCCCTATGTAATTCTTTTGAATTATTAACTCTAACATTATTTAATATATTACTGTATAGCCCTTGAAAGTACCGGTGTATGCCTTTAAAAAAGGTAATACTACGTAGGGTTTGTTTTGGTAGAGAAGTTTTTGAAGATTTCAAATTTTTATTTAAATGAAAAAAGCTTCAATTTAATAAAAAGTTATATGTGAATAATATAGTTGTAACTTTTAATTTTGTTTAGAAAGCTTAAAAAACTCATTTTTTAAACGTTTGATGGTTGAAGCGTTTCATATTATGAGGAGCTTTTTGTATCCATTATTAGTGTAAAGCCCTCGTAGATATTTAAAAGGCTTCAGCGCAATAATTGTGAATTACATTAATTTCTTCTTTCTTATTGTTACTTTTTCATGTAAATAAATAAGAGTATTATCACCCCTAACCTTTTGTATATTTGAAAGGCTGAAATATTTCTTCGCAAGTGAATAAAACAAACACAGTACACATATACAAATAAATTTCTATAAAATGTGAAAAGAATAATATATTGTATTTAGAAGAAATATGATACATAAGTAGTACCACACTAACCAAAAATATATGTATTAACATCTTAAAATAATATAATAAATAGTATTTTTTAAATTTACAGTCTACAGTTACAACTTATGCTACAACTTATAGCTACTTTACCAAAAAGACCCATAAACTTAATTAAATAGATTAAACTTTGAATAAGTTCACTCATTGATTGAGACAAGTTCAAATGAGAGTTAGATTTCTTGTGAAATGAAGGAATTAATCTCAAACATTTATTTTTATCAAGATAACAAAACCCTTACATTTTTAAAAATTGAATATCTCAAAAACAGCTAGTCAAAAAATTATAAAAAATTGTACCATAAAAATCATCGTTCTTTTCTTTTTGATTAAACATCTCACATGATGTACTTTCGGCGAATTTTTTATTTTATTTTTTGATGGGTTTTGAAAACAATTATCATATGTCATACTGATGACTATCACATTTGATAATCGTGACTATTACAGATATTTAGCGACTATCATGTGATAGTCGTTTTCAAAACTCACCAAAAAATGAAGAATAAAAATTTTGTCGAAAGTACACCTTGTGAGATCTCTAATCGAAAAAGAAAAAATGTTAATTTTTATAAATATAATTTTTATAAATTTTTTGACTAGTTATTTTCTAAAGATTTAATTTTTTGATCATATGAAATTCTCTTATTAATTTTTTAATTCTTATAAAAGGATTTCATTCCCAACTTACCTTCTAATTTTATATTTTTGTTGTTGGGCCAACTATTATATTAATCTAATTGGGTATATCTAGAATTTTTCCTCAAAAAAACAAGTGTCCAACCCAAATTCAGTCGCCAATTGCCTTTGTCAGTTAGATGTTTTATTAGATCACTCTCAATCGTTACCGTGTCACTTTCGTTTCAGTTGTGTTACCTCAGCGCCACATCACCACTTTTTAAACCGACACACCCGTGCCAACCGTAGGTGTGTCACTTTAATTTTTGGGTCCCACATTTATCAATATACCTTTATTTATATACACTAAAAAAACAAACAAACAAAACCGACACACCTTTCTTCCTCATCGGTATACTGACTCAATTCACCGACGCATCACAACCGACGCAAACCGACACGACAGTACTATCGATGTCGGTTCAACCGACGCGCGTCAGTTGAAAACCGACACAACCAATGGGAGTGGTCTTAGTTGAAGTAATGAAAAACCCTCAGCCCCAATTCATTGATGGTTTATGTTTTGTTTTCGTTTTCTTTTCTTAATTATTTAAGGAACAACCCTTTTTTCCTTCTTTTTTTTTTATGACGTAACTATTGACTGCACACATTTCGATAAGCTTTTCATAAATTTATCATATAATAGTCTTCTAAAACTAGGACTGTGAATTCAAATTAGGATTATGAGTTTGCAGTTAAACTCGATTCGATTTTAGGTTGGTTTGATTCAATCTGTGAGTGGTTTAGTTCGGTTTCGATTATACATTAAAAAATTCGATTGGAAACTTGAACTGAAGAAACCCGATAGAAAACACCTCTGACTTTACTCCATCTCAATCTCAAAAAAAAAAATCCATACTACCTAGTGCATGCCCTACCTTTACATTTTTAGATCCGCCACATATGTATGTATAAATTATATAAACAATAAACCAGACCGCTAAGATCGTGGAGGTCCACACAAAGCCCATTCTACGAATCAGAGCCGTTCATCTCGGACATTGCTGCAGACGACGCGAGCCATGCATAGAGAACACGTACGTGGCAATCTCTTATTGGTTAAACCAACTCAACGTAACCACTCCCAAGATCCATCATAAGTATTTATTTATGTGCATGTATACACAGATCACTGAGTTAAACAAACTAGAAGCAAAACAAGTTACACCGTAAATCTTTAGTCTCTACATATTTCATCTGGCATCGATAACTGTTATTTAATTGCGTTTGTGAGTGGAATTTGATCATGAGATGATGGAAGAACACAGACAGAATATGTTTTCTTTGCAGTTTTTTTGTTTCATTATGATCGGTTGTTTCGCTTTCGAGATATACGTTGATGCTTCTTCTGGCACTGTCAGTGAACAAATTTTTTATATATACTATATCTATGTATTGTTATTAGCATGAGTTTATTAGTTTCTAAATACTAATGGTTTTGCTTTTTTCTTTCAGATGTTATACGAGACGTTTGATGAATCGTTTGAAGGGAGGTGGATTGTGTCTGAGAATGAAGATTACTTAGGTGTAAGATCTGTTTAGATTACTAAATGTGTATTTTCAGATTACTAAATGTGTATTTTCATGTATTGATTTAATTTAATTTAGTTATGTTTCGCGTAAGTTTATAATATGGTTGAACGAATAGGGGTTTTTGGTCTAGCTATATCAGAGTTTATCACCATGGCCTGCCAAAAGTAGAATCGGGGATATTATGGTTCAATAAAATATCTTATTTTCTTGCGATTTCAGATATAGGCATTTAGGATTCGATCGATTATATAATGATGCTAGTATCCGAATTCAATTATCCAAAATATATAATGCATAAAAAAGTTGTCATTATTTTCATGCTTTTTCGGGATGATATATCAAAGGTAAATGCATCTAAGTACTAATTCTGAAATATGTTGGTTGGGTCCGAATTGGATTCAGGAAAGTATTCATATCGTTTTATCTAGATAAAATTTTATTGTTATTCGAATTTGAATAGTTTCACTGAATTCGAATCAGTGTATTTATTTTTCATGTGATGTTGAATTTAGACTTGTTGAACATTCACATATTATTGGGACAGAGCTAGATAGTCTCAAGCCAGATCAGTCGACCCTGCTGAATCTTTTTTATTGAATTAAAGTTTCGTGTAATTTCTTACAAGTTTAAGATAATTTTGTTATGAATGTATTGATGTTATATATAAATGTCACTAGTTTTAATTTTAAACCCGTTGGTAAAAATTTCTACCTCCATCCCTGCATACACATTTGTTCTAGGCAGTGTAATATACGTTGTGGTGTTCGTAAATGTAACTTTTATGTAATATTTTCATTCATTCATGTGATCACTCAGGTGTATGGAACCACTCAAAGAGCCAAGGCCATGAGGATTACGGGCTTCTTGTCACCGAAAAGGCTAGAAAGTATGCGATTGTGAAACAACTAGACAAGCCTATAGACCTTAACGATCAAACAGTCATTCTGCAGTTTGAAACTCGCCTGCAAGGCGGTCTTGAATGTGGTGGTGCATATCTGAAATTTCTCCGGCCACAAGAAGCGGGCTGGACACCCGAACAGTTTGACGACAATTCTCCTTACTCGATTATGTTTGGCCCTGATAAATGTGGGCCAACAAATAAGGTCCATTTCATCATAAATCACAAGAATCCCACAACTGGAAAGCATGTTGAACACCATCTCAATTCCCCTCCTTTTGTTCCTCCAGATAGAATGACCCATGTATACACTGCTATATTGAAACCAGATAACGAGCTCAGGATTTTGATCGATGGCGAAGAGAAAAAGAAAGCGAATTTTATGTCGAATGAAGATTTTAAACCATCAATACTCCCTCCGGAGACTATTCCTGACCCTGAAGATAAAAAGCCCGAAGATTGGGATGACACTGAAAAGATTCCTGACCCGGATGCCAAAAAGCCCGATGATTGGGACGAGAATGCACCAATAGAAATTTTGAATGATGAGGCTGAAAAGCCCGAGGGATGGCTAGATGACGAGCCTGATGAAGTTGATGATCCTGAGGCAATAAAACCCGAAGATTGGGACGATGAGGAGGATGGTGAGTGGGAAGCTCCTAAAATTGACAACCCGAAATGTGAGTCAGCACCGGGTTGTGGAGAGTGGAAGAGACCCATGAAAAAGAACCCGCATTATAAGGGTAAGTGGTATGCTCCACTTATTGAGAATCCTAATTATATGGGTGTTTGGAAGCCTCGTATGATTCCAAATGAGGAGTATTTTGAAGTTGAGAAGCCTAACTTTGAGCCTATTGCTGCTATTGGTATCGAGATTTGGACAATGCAAGAAGGTATCTTGTTTGATAATATTTTGATAGCGAGTGAGGAGACGACTGCAGCGTCAATCAGGGATGCCACGTGGAAGCCGAAGTTTTTAGTTGAAAAGGACAATATAACAATAGAGGAAGAAGCAGCAAGTATGGATGGTCTCAAGGGTATCCAGGTAATTGACTTACAAATTTTTACCATTTTTAATGAAAAAAATTTCTGCAAATATCATAACAGCTCCACTTTTTTGGAACTAAACACGCCTTTGTTGCAAACTTCTTCCCCTTTTGATCATCTGTCTTTTAACTCTTTTCTGATAAAAACTGTTTACAAAATTGCAGAAACCTGTGTTTGATGTGTTATATAAGATTGCTGATCTGCCTATCTTGAATGGCCACAAGATGAAGGTTGTGGTAAGTCATCAGAATCGTTATCAAAGTCGTTCTTCGTTATTGTCACAGTTTTTTTAAATTTGATTAACTATTTTTGCAGGAACTTATTGAAGAGGCCGAGAAAAAACCGAGTATTGTATTTGGCATCATAGTTTCGCTTTCTGTAGTCATTGTTAGTCCCTTGTTAAAGATCTTCTTAGCAAGCAAGAAGAAACCAGTGAGTCGCAACCTATTTTTTCCTGTATAAACTTTTGACAACTAAAACTTTCTTGTTGTAATGTATTGTATTTTATTTATTTAGGCAAAGGCAAATGTGGCACCAAAGAAGGATGGAGGTAAGGCGTCGACAGCTGAGGCAAGTGAGGACGCAGGTGCTCCTCGAAGGAGGAATACAAGGCGCGCTTCTTGATCATGTCAGGAAGACAGAAAGAGCAGCAGTCAGATTAGCTTCATGATAGAATCAAGGCGTTAGTTTGGGCTGAGAATTTAAGTTAATTATTACTAGCAGTTTATCTCAGTTTAAAGAAAAAAAATCATCAAATTCTTTTACATAAGTTAGAAGTTTTTTGTTATCAGAATAAGAATTGGATGTAACTGTTGTTTTTAGAGCTCTATTGGGATTGGTTCAGTAAAAGGTTTCGCCAACTTGATCAAATTATGATTTCTACATGAATGTTGTTATATTAAACGACAATGCAGCCAACTTTAGAATAATGTATGTTGTGTAGACATGATACTATGAAATTCGATACCCCCATACCAGACAACATGAAAGAAGTGGAAGAAAAAGCATTATAGGCTTTACGTACACTGTTATTCTTGGAAAGATAGAGTGGTCGCAAAAACAAGTCGTATTATCAATAGCTCTCATAAAGCTGCATTCTGTCCTCTAATGACAGCCACAAATTTGACTCAAAAAACTCTTCCCTGGGCATTTATATTACAAGTATTATCCAGTTGCTCAAAGTTATGATTGTGCTTTATTCGAGGTCAAGTATACATAAGTAATAAGTTCTATAAAAAAGATGGTATGATCGTTGTCTCATATGACACTTCTGTTTTGCGTTGTTTGGTCCCTAGTCGGGCGCAAGTATAAACAAGTTCTACAAAAGAGATGGTATGGTTATTGTTTCATGTGTTGGTTCTAGCTTGATAACACGGGTGAGATTTTACTCCACAGATACGTCTGGAGCCTAAACCATAGACAAGCAAGAATTAAGAGCGAGAGGATAAGAAATATCACTTGCAGGTGCGCCTCTCTATAACTAATGTACACCCACTACAAACATCTGTATTAAGAGTCGTATAAATTAAACAGAAAGTAAACTTTATAACACAAACAAACATCCGCTTAAGATTATCAGTTAAACTCTTGTTCTAACATTACTGATCACCTTATTAAGAGTCGTATAATTTAAAACACTACAAAGAAAAGTAAAAGGGTTGCATAACAAAATTGTCCTCTACCAAATAAAATTAAAAAATAACGACCAAAGGTAAAAATCTCCAAAAACAAAAAACATCAACATTCTATTTCTTAGCAGCATATCGTCTCTCCCCATAAACAAAGGATCTTAGTAGCCTCTGTAAACTATTGATTGAGCTGCAACAAAAGTTTCAGGTGTTCAACGCTTTCCAGCACCAGTTTTCTTAGAAGGCAGAGGGTTCTCCTCGTCATCAGACTGGATATCACCATACTCCCACATTCCCAATCTTGCGGTGCGCGCTTCTGACTGGTACTTTTCTAATTCATCCAGAGTTTGTTGTTTTTCTTTAGGCTCCCATCTCCTCCTTTTCTCCAACCTTGCTAGTCCTCTCTGCACCGTTTTTCAGTTTAGGTAAAAATAAAATATAAAAATGAATAGGCTATAGGTGCCTCTGACCCAAACCGATTACCTGTAATGGGTTGAATCACATTATATTGGTAAAAATTAAAGAAAAGAAGAATTTGAAGAAACAACGTCAATTTCGCAACTTTAGCCTCAAAACTTTCGAAAAGACTATGTTGACCTTTTCTTTACGTGGTGGATTAGATACTGGTTGCCACTGCAGCCAAGTTTAAAGATTGCATTTAATCTAAATTTTGAAAGGTATTCAGGGTTTTTTGGGGGAAAATATGTTTGTTGACCGAAACAGAAATTCAACAAAAGGGTGCTCTTATCGCAATATGCCCTCTTTTTCACTTATAAATCGTCAAATTTTATTATTATTATGTACTTAATATAATTTCGTACTCATGATAGAGGTTACACTAACTATTTACAAAATAAAGTTTTAAAATCTAAACAAAAAATGTTCGGGTCGAACCAAACCCACCCGTTGCCCAATATACCGTCTCCAGGGGGAAAAACTTAGATTGATGGAATCATAACATCGTGTATGAAAATAAAAAGAGAGTGAGTTTCAAGAAAGCAAACCTTCAGCATAGTCGCGTTAACACTGATATCAGACTCATCAATTAAAGTTACCAAGATAATACTTCCAGTTCCTTGGCCTTTAACTTTTCCCCCGGAAGCATCTCTGTCCTCAATTACCGCCCTGAATTCCTTTGGCTCACTAAGAATGGTTTCACTTAAATGCACGGCTGCTTCCTGACCATAATCCTCCTCCAATGCGGGTATCTTTACGTAAGCAAGTTGGCAAAGTTGAGCCAGCCCAGGTGCAGAGGATACAGATGAATCTAGAGGACGCAACTGGCTGTATGTGACAGTTTCTTGATTTCCGTAGTCGATGTAGAACACTTCAAATTGGTCTTTAGTTGATTGAACAGCACCACGTGGACCATTTACAACCTTTCGTTGTGAAACGAAAATCAAAATCAAAATCATAATACACGGGAATTCACCAAGTTTAGAGATAGCGATCTTCGCAAATTTATTTATGAACGGGTCATATTGGGTTGTGATTAATCTCAAATGAGTCAAACAAAAAATTTAAGCTAGTAAGGGAACAGGTCAGATTGCCTAAAAGTCACTCAAACTGTATCTTCAATGCATATAACCTCCTAAATCATTTGCTCATTATTGTAATTATATTTTTCTCGTAATCATTATTAACGCATTTATTATTTATAACAAGTGGACAGATAAGTCTTCGCAGGTCAACCTGACCCGGTCCATTTTGACACATACTAAATAATGACCCACTTCAACATACACCCATGTTTTGACCAGTTACCCATCCTGCTCATCTTTCCCCCTCAAATGAGCTTTTAAGTATCTAATATCGTATATCACTGAAAGTAAACCAAACTCACCATGGCTCGGTTCCAAGAGTTATCTTGACTAAACTGAGCAAGAACGATATCACCCTTCTTTGGGTTAAATGCGCCAATCACAGGTGCTTCTTTAATGTTTAAAGAAGCAAGTTGCTGCTGAATGGAGGCAACTTTCTGATCTGCAACAGCCTGGACATAGAATTTGCCACCACCAAGGACTTCGGTCACCACTGCCTGAAATCAAGCATTTAGATTTTAAAAATCCAAAACCATATACATTTTCGGTAAATAGCTAACAGTAATCCTACGGACCTTAAACTCATCTTTCTGTTTTTTATCTGGAGCAGCACCATTAGTAACTTCCTCTCCCTCCACATAGTTTTCCCATATCTGCAAGAAAACTATCTATTAGAGCTGATTCCACAATTTAATTTAGAGTAACAATATATCCTTTCACTAGATTTACACCCGTGTATTACACGGGGTCATGTTGGTAATTATGGTATAATCATAAAAAAAGTTAGAAGTATTAATGCTAAGTCCTACAATTTATCTCAATTAGTGAAAGCGTTCTTTATAAACTTTCTTAATGTCCTCGAGAAGTCTATTCTACACATTTGTCCTACATTCCTTACTGAGATTAGTAAAAGTCTTAAAACTTTGTGTGTCTGTGAAAAGTCTTACGAGAAGCATGATTTTCGCAAAAAAATATTCATAAAAGCTTTGCAACATAGTATTTATAATAACAAACTTTAACTGACAATTTTCAATATCAAGTTGTAAGCATTTGGTTTGTTTATAACACTTAAAAGTAAACTCATCCATATATACATGTAAACTCACTATTTATTATTTGCTATCTAGTTGCAAATACTCTACGAAAATAATCGAACTAATTGTAATGAATATTTATCGAGGTGTATTCCATATCCTTGTGATTTAATATTATATAGATAGAATGATGGAATTAAATTAATTATATTAAATATAGATATATTATTTCTTAGAACAGCTTGCATAGCTATTCAAAGAAATGGTTATAAAGTGACAACTTAGAAGTAAGTAGTATACTCTATATGAATTAAAATTGAGTTGTTATTTTTAATTAAGGTAATAATTCTTATTTGTTCCTACGGCTTATCTCAATATGATTTTAAATATAATTATATGAATTTAATTGATTTTTTAATCATGATTTATGATGTCATCATGTCCTTAATTTTAGCAAATCTGATAAATTCAAACAATCCTATTGGCACTTGTTATTTCATCAAGTGTCCAGTAGGAGGACTTGTAGGAAGAAGTTTAGGATGATGTATAACTTAATATTCACTGAGATGCAAAACCAAGCCACTTGCCTTCAATTTCTGTCTCTTGGCAGATTGCTCAGCCTGGGCAAGAAGGTGAGCATCTGGAATCCTGTCAGCACCAAACCCTGTCTGAAGCCTTGCAAGGCCAGCTTCCAGAAGGGTGACCCCAACATTAGTTTTTGATTCCCACAAAGATCCAATGAAGGTCCCTGTTCTATCAACTGTTTCTACCTCAATCTGAAGGCAGAAAAACAACGCAAAATTTTCAAAAAATGAAATAAGATTCGATATAGAAAGATAAAAAAAACATAGAGAAATGGCACTCCGGGGTATATACATTATCTCAAACGGGTATAAAAGAAAGCCAACAGAAAAAGGACCAACAGTCGAAAGTCACACAAAGTGCATTTTTAATTCATAAAACTCCCAACTAACTTAATTTAAATACTAGATTATTATAAAATGAATAAGATTATTATTTGATACGCTAGTTATCAATAAGATACAGAAAAAATTACAACTTTACACGATAAATGTCTCGGACCAACCAACCCGCACCCAAAGATAACTAATTTTGACGGGTTACCCAACACAACGGACCCACCCATCTTGCCACCTCCTACGTGGATATATAAATAAAAAGATGGTGATTTTAGGGTTAAAGAAAAAGTACCTCTACATCCCTCTGCATTATCTTCCGTCTCATAAGCGAAATTGCTTCATTGGAGTAAGGCTCGTCACGTCCCGGGCATCTGACACCAGAAACTGAGAAAGCAATGCTACATGTTTCTTTTGGGACAAATAGTTTATATCTATGACCACTAAGAACATATTCAACGACAGCTATCATCCTCCTGTTACGTTGCAAAAACGGAAGAAAATCTTTGGCTTTCTTGGCTGATGTCTGAAGAAATTACAGTTAGAAAAGAAAATGTGTCAACACAAATATTGGTCAAACACAAATCATTAGTTTATTTCAAAGTCCCTTACCGCCAAGAGATCTGTGACATGCATACTTGGAGGATCTTTCGCGGAATGAATTCCTTTCCTCCCAGCAGTAGCCCGAGATTCAGCTGCAAGAAGATTCTCATAGTAATTTGATCTTTCCTCAAAGTCTCTATGTCTAATGACGGTGCCAAACCCACGAGAAATTATGAGCTCAGCAACGTTAACACCAGGCTGCTGAGTGGCAGCTGTAGGGGGAGCAGTAGCGGAGACATCTTCATTTTCCTTCCCCTGAGACAATAGGAACACTGACCCGAAACCCATTACCCTTGAGTCTGCTGGCCCAGCTGGAGCAGCAGATCCATCGGCAACAGGGATCTTCCTTGAGTATTCCATTGAGACTTGAACCTAAGTTCGAAGAATAAGTTAAAATCAGGCAACTTTCTATTCCAAATTATAGATTTACATAGAGTTGGCAAATTCAGATTTAAGTACTTATGAATTGGTCTATTTGGGTATTCTATTATCACAAACGGTTCTAACTGGTCAAATCAAATAATTTTATCAATAGATTTAAATCATAATCAATAGATTTAGATCATTATTGTATTATGATTGTTGTTGCAATCATACCTAACACATTAGTTATTTATAAATATATATATATAATGGACGTAAGAGGTGTTCACAGGTAAATCCAACCTAATTCGATCGGAACGAATGATGACATGCTTCATTCGAAGCCTGTTTTCACCCTTTACCCAACCTGACCAACCCATCATACCAACATCAAAATCTACTTGGAAGAAAAGATGACTTACTTGGCGGCCAATTAACCTTGTCCTCAAAAATTCTCTAGCTTCACGGGCATAAGGAGCGGGTTTCTCCTCTCTTCGTGGATTTCCCAGTTTGGGACACCTGATACTTGAGAGATTGACTCGTCTCTCAGCGGCTGGACTGCCAAATGGGAGAGAATCATCAGCAACAATGATGCAGTCCCCACTAACAACTTCCACTACCTGTACAAATTTGTGAAATTAATTTAAGTAGAACAAACAGGCATAGATCATAAGAGGAAGATACCGTAAAAGTGAACTATGGAAAAGAAAATATGCTTAAATGATTAAGAAAAAAAAAGAGATAGACAACCAACCTTTCCAGTGAAATTGTCTGATATTGCCTTTGAATTGGTAGCCGGGGGAACATAGTTTGTCCAGAGCCTCAACTTAGTCTTCTTTGCTTGAAGTTCTGCAGCCTTCAACTTCCTCCTGGCTTCCTCTTCCATCATACTTGCACTCCACTCAACATATTTTGCATATCCCTAAACAGAAAAAAGAGACTTAATAGATTGCAATACTTCATTTATTGTAAACTAACAAGAGCATAAAAGCCGTTCAAAAAGAAAGAAAATGAAGTACATTTTCGATAAGCTCCATTGCCAGATCTTTTGCTGATTCACCATCCGAGTAATACACAGAACCAATCAGATTGCTAAACTTGTCAACACCCTCGAGGACGATGCGGACCTGTAGATTATTTCATCAGTTACAATATCTGAATCAGGAACACAAAGATAGCACAAATAAGTAACACATTGCTTACATCTCTGTTTAGCACACGAATCTCAGTAAAATGTTTAGCTTCCCTCGCAAATGCATCAGGGGAAACTTCATTGTAGGTTGTTGATGAGGCGGAAACTCTTTGGGCTGATGTTAACGGTCCACGAGACTCGCCATTAGTTTCTCCATTTGTTTCATCAGATGGTACTTCGATTGGTAGAGTAGGTTCTTGTGTCGTCCTTCGGCCCATTGATGGTGCCTAGTTAGAATGAAAAAAGTTATTTAGGTTGTGCCATGTATCACATGTAGAAACTCCAAAGATGACCATAATAAAGTAAGAATGCTAACCTGGATTCCAGCAACAAATACTTGGACAAACTGAAACTCTGGAAGCAGATAAACACGAAGTGAGCTCCCATCACGAACTTGCTCTACAATCGCTTCCATGGGTTTGCCCTTGTTTGCAGCTAAGAGGCTCATAGCATCCAGATTGCTGGGATCTCCAACAGCTGAAGGGGGGAGATTCCTAATAGCTGCCTCAACAGAACCCGGAGACTGAAAGCCAACACAAAAAATGACAACATATAAGTATATGACCAACAGATAAGAATTGACATTAGTACAGTAATCTTTACTTCCCTTCTTTATATTTTCATATTTTGGTCGTATACGATATCTTGCTTAGATTGCACGAGAGTGCCTTTTTGACTTTATAAAAAATATAGATTTCAAGAAAATGACAGGGTTGCATATCCCCAAAAGTAATAGATTACTACATTTTGTTGTAGGAGACGAAAGAAGTTTCAAATGATAGAGAAGCAAACACAACAACCACCTTATGCAATCATGTGCTTTAAAAATCCATCACTACATTTACTAATATGTGAATCCAATAATTATATTAAATATCCATCTGCATCAATAGCATGGTACATTCCATATTGAACACAAAATATTGGCATTTTTCGATTTACCATGACTTGGAAACAAATAATGAGTAATGATTGGTTTGAGTAACAGTAACTAACCCTGTCCCATAATCCAACACCCTGTTGTCTGGCTTGTTCTTCAAGGCGTAGCAATTCGGTATGCTCAGGAGTCACCTCTCCTTTAGCTTCCTTAACCTATAAACGCAAATGCATTATTTTTGCTAAAACATAATTAAATATAATTTTTTCTAATTCGGAAATTGTGGCACAATCCATTCTGCTTTTCATTACTGCATGTCAACGACTACATGTGTAATAAATGCTAGGAAATATTTTGGAATTACCTTCGCCCAACCATGAGTGACAACCTCATTCCCAACATTGGTAGTACCAACGAAAACACTGCAGAACTCTCGGGAGAAATTTGGGATGGTATATTCCGTTCTAAACACAACATCCTAGTAATCAAATAGATGAAATTAGCTAACGGATTTAGATTTATCACTACTAAACGACAGAAACTAACACAAATAATTAGTAACTCAGGGAGTTTATATTATCACAACCTTTCCTATACACAACTTCCGTAAAAATTCTCTGCTATCCCATGCAAACGGGTCATCCTGACCACCTCTACGCGCCTACATATAAAGTAACGAAATTTGAACCATCACTTAATAAATTCAATCAATGATGATCATAAATTAGTTAAATTCTGGAAATATAATTCAGCATGAAACAAATTTAAGTAGTTGCATGTTGAAGTGGACATACTAATCTAGGAGCCGAAAGATGAGCCAAAACGACAGTTTTCTCGGGTGGAATTTCAGCTTTGGTGAATCCCATAATCACCAAGGTGTCACCAGAGGAAACAGCCTTTACTTTCCCCCTCAGCCATCCTGAATTTCCAGCTGGTTGTGCCATCTTTAAAGCTCTGCAAAATCATTAACATCAACCATCAAAAATCACATTACAAAGCAACAAAACTATAAATTAACTGTGAGATCACAATTAC
This sequence comes from Logfia minima, assembly GCA_963921325.1. NCBI lineage: Eukaryota > Viridiplantae > Streptophyta > Magnoliopsida > Asterales > Asteraceae > Logfia > Logfia minima. Next base: position 28,871,872 of record OY992774.1, read on the forward strand.
TCATTACAAACTATCATACCACCTCATTACACCTATCAATCACTATGATATCAGTACGAGGTTTTAAAGATGATTTTTTTGAAATTTTGGTTATTTTAAAAAAAAAATCAATCAAAAGCTTATTAATCAACAGTCAACATACAATACACTCATCAAATCAAACCAACCTAACTACCAAATAACACACCAACAATACACTAATCTTCAGATCCACATCAAACAACCTAATAAATTCACCTTTTCAATATCAAATCCAATTAAAACCACATAATAAATCACAAATAGATACATTGATGCATCATAATCTAAGATCAACAATTCATCAAACAAAATTATTAAAATCACTCCGATCTGTCAAATCAACATCATCAAATACATGTAAACACACAGATTCATAGCAACTAATTAACAACATCAACAAATTCAGATCCGAATAGTACAATACCTAAAACCTGCTAGCTGTAGATCGATCAAATTAAATCAAATCAAAATCGAACAAAATCAAACTTTATAGTGCAGAATCAACAAAATCCATACATAATGAACGCTGATTTTAATCGAAATCGATTGTAATATAAATTTGAAACACTGAATGGATGTATGTATGTATAGTTCAGCCGGCGGAGGAAATTTTGTGACACAAAATAAGATCGGCGGTATACATATATAGTATAGATAGTATAGATACACAGGGGACGAAATTGATAAAAAGTATTGTGCCCCTCTATTTCCGGAAAATTACTTAAAATGCCATAAGTTTAGCGCTAACTGATTCTGACTACCATTGTAGTTGGACTATCAGATAAGGATCTATGACGACGTTTTAGTTCCACGTAGGATCTGGTGTCCAATAAGGATTCGCCACATATGCTGACTCACCTTTTTTATGAATACTTCAGATTCAGATTCAGATTTTTAACGCGTCAACTCGATTTAGTGAAAACGGGGAATGGCGTAAATTACCCCTGAATGGCTGAATTAATTACTTTTTCACTTTCTTTTTATGATTACACTTTTGATTTGATTTTGATTGCATATGTCTCGTAGTTATTAGTTAGACCGCTTCCTACGGTACTCATCATTTTCCGTTCTTGAACTACATGACACTGTTATCAAAATTATAGGCAAGGTTCTCTTTTGAAAATCGTTTAGTGACTCGTTGTCGTGCAGACGGAAGTAGAACGGATATATTTCGAGCATCATGTAATGCCATTAAAAAAAATTATTACTTTTTAAAAATTTCAAAACACATTATATATACATATATAATTACCACTATTTTTTATAGATGATTTTCACTATCTCTATTTAGTTTACACACAAATTATATCAAATATTATCAAAATTTTTCACACATAATTCTCACAATCTCTACTTATTTTACATACAAATTATATCAAAAAATTACCACTATTTTTCACACACAATTCTCACAATCTCTACTTATTTTACCCACAAATTATATCAAAGAAATTTACTTAAAAATGCTTAAACAACACCACAACAATTCTTAATCACAATCAAATTATTTTTTCAACTACCTAGTCAACAATCTACTCAAAATTTAGCTATATCACCACCGAATTCATCTTTCGCACCCCAATCGAACAACCATTCACCAAGTAACATGAATTTTACACAATTTGCTCCTATAGCCAATCCGTTTTCAATCTCACCCCAAGACCCACGATCCCCATACCAAAATTAACAATGGTATAATCAACCTTCTCAACAATTTGGTTATTACCTACAAACACAATACCCACCATCATATTACCCACAAATACCAGTAAACCAAAATCAATTTGAAAACGTCCACACACTACCACCCCACTACCTGATATCGAAGTCGTAGGCGAATTTGAATCCGATGCCGAAGTCGTGGTCAAAAGGAAAAAGAAATGAAAAGGTAAAAAATAGTGGAACCAAGCTAGCCAAAAAAATGTCCAAAGGTATTATGGACCTCGGAAGAAAGCAAGATTTTGGCGAAAAGGTGGGTCGACGCTTCTCAAAATGGAGGGGTCAAGAATCCACAAACGAGTGAGTCTTTATGGAGAGTCATACAAGAAAATTACAACTGTTGTGTTGATACGAAATGTAATATTGATCGAATAACTTGTAAATGGTCAAAACTTCAACGAGACATCAAGCTTTTTCAAAGCATCTACCAAAAGTATAAAGATGAAGGGGCAAGCGGTAGGGACGACACAACCATTATGTTGGTGGCTCGTGAAAGATTAAAAGATCGTACAAAAAGAAACTTCAGATACGGGTTGGCATGGTGTGTCTTAAAAGATATCTTGAAGTTCTTTTTTCCGGAAGGTGTTATGAACAAGAAACAGCCCATGGAAGATGCTACAATCAATCTTGAAGATGAAGACTTTCCGATCTGTCCGACCAATGATAACCCAAACTTTGACCATTTATTTGCCGATGACCTAATCCATCAGCCACCCGGTCGGGCTCAATGTCGCAAGTGCCAACAAAGTTCGGGTTCGTCGGATGCTGTTTCCTTACGTTGTTCATCCGACGAGGTATGCGCCAACCTTTTTAGAACAACACAAGCTCAACAAGTAACAATGAAGACATTAGCCGAGACGTCTAAAAAGAAATTAATGTTCAAGGCGTTTAAGGTTCTCAACAACCCGATTCACTCAAGCTTGCCAACCGACGAACAAACATTTCTCTACAACATTTCGGAAGAAGTGAAACGAGATTTTGTTAAGTCTCACGAACCCACGAACAAAGACATGGACTTGGACTAATTGTATTATTATTAAGGTGATTTTTGTTATTAGTGTAACATACTTATTTTTTAATTAATGTAATTTTTATTATTAGTGTAACGTATTTTTTTAATTAATTTAATTTTTATTATCAGTGTAATGTACTATTTTTCACTATTATTATTGTGTTTTTAAAAATACAAATGTATTTGTATTAATAGTTAACAAATTATGTGGCGTTGAAAAGTTTAGTTATTCGGTTATTATATGCATGCATCAGTTCTATTCAGTTATTTAGTTCTTGTGCTGATGTAGTGGTCAGTTCTCCAGTTTTGGACTGCACTAGAAGAGTGATCTTAATGGAAAAAGTTATTTACTCCATATTATTTATTTATTTATTTATATATTTACATGTAATGTATATATATATATATATATATATATTTGTATAAGTTTTTTTATTTATCTGATACTATTTATAAAGCATCTCAATTTATTTGAGTATTGAATCTTAAAACATAATGAAAATTAGTAATATACCCCTCTTTTTACTTATAATTCAAAATGACTTCAAATCGAAAAGTGTTTTATTTTAACATTTGAGAATCATTCAAATATTTAATATCTAATTACATATAAAATATTTGTTAATCAGTTGAAATATTATTTGTATAATGGTGATTTTTAATCATTAAAAAATAATATGTTATTTGAGTAACATACAACTATACGTAATAAAAATAAATAAATTAGTTGACACCGTTACATTACGCGGATAACATGCTAGTATACTATAAAATGAGGGATATATTGTATTAGGATATTGATTTATCATTAATAATTATTATTTTGTAATAAAGTAGTGATAAGTGTAACATCCTATCATTCGGTCTGGTAATTTCTATTATTTTAATTGATTATCTATTTGTTTTAGAAATTATTTAATATTATGTGTTTCGTAGTGAAACGTAGATAAATAATCCCTTTGACTTATTGTGACTAGTGAAATATTAGTAGATTGAAAATTTGTAAGTTTTTGATTTTCTGCGACACAAGGATAGTGTCGCAGGTTGTCTGTGCGACACAATGGTTGTGTCGCAGGACTGTGTCGCAAAACGGGTTGAATTGAAATTAATTAAGGAGCTTAAGTGTAATTCGATGTTAAATATATATACACGCCGCCCAAACACTTCCAGATCATTTCCTTACGTTCTAAGTTAGTCCTAAAGTGAAAAACAAAGAGAATTAGAGAGAATTGAGAGAGAAAGTGAGAATTGGCTTTAAATCACTTAATTGAAGCTTTTGATCCGTGAATTCAAGGTAAGGATTTGATAATTATGTGTTGTTATTGATTATAAGTGAATTACACCGATTGTAATAAGTTAATTTGAGTATTACATGTTTGAATTCGTGAATTTTGAATCTGGGAACTGTTCTGTTCATCATTGCGACACAAGGTTTGTGTCGCAGGTTGTGTCGCATGAATGTTCTGCGACACAGTTGTTATGTCGCTTAAGGCGGCCATTTTGAGTATTGCGACACAATGTTAGTGTCGTAGGTTTCTGTTGTGCGACACAGTGGTAGTGTCACAAGGGTTTGTGGTGCGACACAATGGTTGTGTCGCTAAGTTTATAAAAGAGATTTTGTTTTTGCAAATTTTGAGACGCGGTTTTGAGAAAATATTCTTAACTCGGATTTAGTTGAAATTTGCATGGTCATTCGGAAACGACCTAGTAATCAAGGCTATATTCTAATTGCCTAGGCAGTTTTTGGCCATCCGGGGTCATCTAGGACCCGAAAATGACATTTTTCAGTTTTAAACGTCATTGCAAGATTTTCTAAGGTCATTTCTGATTGAACTTTTGTTTGCCTAGACTTCAGGGATTACCTGATTGGATAATTAGACTATAATGATATTTATGGAATGAACTTCTGACTTGTATATGATTTTCTGTTTCAGATCAACGTAAGACTCAGTGATATAAGAATCCTGAGTGTGGAGACGTCAGAGGTATCGGTGAGTGGATTCAGAACTCATCATTTGATTTAGTTGTAACTATTTGGTTACAACAAGTAAACGTAGATGTGTATTAGACTGTTTAGTCTTGATTATTGATTATTGATCTACGTGATATGTGAACTATGTGTACTATGTTATTGAGGTCAACGTGTAGTTCAACTTCCCTAACCGGTGGTAAACCAGGTAATTCATCAGGAAACACTTCCGGATATTCAGACACAACCGGAACATTAGAAATGGATTTCTTTTCTAATTTGGCATCAATAACATAAGCTAGATAGGACTCACAGCCTTTATACAACGACTTTCTAGCTTTCATCATGGAAATCAGAGGAATACACCCACTATCCCGTTCTCCTCGAGCCACAACGTATGACTCTTCAGAGATTGGGATCCTAATCAGCTTATGGTGGCAATCTATACTTGCTTTAAACTGACTTAACCAATCCATGCCAATAATCACATCAAAACTTGGAATTGGCATTAATAAAAACGAAATTGGAAAAGTTTGGCCATCTATCACAATATTAACTCCAGTCACCGAGGTGGTAACAGGAACTAACTTGCCACTAACAATCTCTACTTCTAAGGGCTTAGTTATCACAGTAGGGATCAGTTTCAACTTATCACAGAAACACACAGATATAAAAGAACAATTTGCTCCAGAATCAAATAAAACACGAGCTGGTACAGAGTTTATAAGAAAAGTACCAGTAATCACATCATCTGTGTGGACAGCCTCATCAACTGTCATCTGAAAAGCCCTACTTGTCGCTGGCGGAGGATTCTTCCGCTTTTGACCGGAAGATGACGAACTCCCGACCGAAACCGAACCTTGTCTCCTTGCCTCAGGACACTGTCCTATACGATGCCCTTCTTTCTTACAGTTCCAACATACAAAATTGGGAAACTTACAATTCTTAAACTCATGACCCAATTCACCACATTTAACACATTTGTTCGTCTGAATTGTACATGGGCCAGTATGTCGGGATCGACAAGCATTACACCAAACAGAACTTTCAGATGAACCACTTTTATTGTTGAATCCTTGACCCGGACGATTTCCCTGACGATTACCCTGCCACCTATTCTTTCCTTTACCCGAGAAATCTGTTCTAGCTCTGGGAAATGAAGAAGAAGTATCTCTAGTTTGAGATTCTCGTAAACCTCTAATGTCACTATCAACTGAACGTGCAAGAGTAAAAGCTTGAGATAGACTACTAGCTAACCTCACTGAAGTACGGTAATTATGAGGTAAACTTTCCACAAATTGCTCAATCCTGGTTTTCTCATCAGCAACCCACTGCTGTACAAACCGTAGTTTCTCTGAAAACTGTGCTATTAACTCATCAATGGTCATCTTGTCAGTTAATTTGAGATTTACAAACTCTCTCCTAATGCGTGCCATATCAAAGTCGGAACAGTACTGATTACAAACAGCTTGATGGAAATCAGACCATCGAATAGCTTCTCTCTGTTGTTGAGTTAAATGACCAGTAATCGAATCCCACCAAATCATGGCTTCATCCTTTAAACATTGAATAGCATAGAACACTTTGGATTCTTCTTCACAGCGAGTAACATCAAATTTCCGCTCAATATCCCTTAACCAATTTAAAGTTACAGATGGATTTGTACTACCTCTAAACTCCGGTGGTTTACTTGCCATGAACGTTTTGAATGAACACTGTTTATTTGTCTGAAAAGTAGGAATATTACCAAATACAAGTATCTGTTGCTGAGAACGTTGCTGAGATGAGGCAGTTTCAGTCTGCCTTTTAAATTCTCTGAGATTAATCAATTCATCTTCTAGTTGAAAAAGATAATTGTCTCTATTCGATTCTTCATGAGCAGGATTAGAAGTACCCTCATGATCATGTCTCTCATTATGAATATCTGAAGGAGGAACATCGATCCTAGAGGCATTGTTAGGGTTGGTGGTCGGTTGCTCGTTATCTGCCATATCTGTTTTCACAACAACAACTCAAAACTTGTTAATCGTTAGTACTTATCTACTAACCGATTCATAACCAAGGCTAAAACCCATACCCAAGAATGTTTGACCAAAATGCGAAACATATTTGGGATTGAACACTTACCAATGTACAATTCACCCAAATCTATGCTCTGATACCAACTTATAACACCCCTCTTTCTATATAAGAATATAATATTAATAAACACGGAAGCATGAATTTAAAATACATTAAACAGTTTACAATTCCCAAAAATACACCAATTTCAAACTTTTTAAACTACAAAAGTCGGGGTATTATAAAAATTCTCCAAACAAGGTTTATTACAAAAACCATATAAGAGTCCTCAAGCGCAGTCAAACATTCCTTGATCAACCATTCACCTCCTGCACCCACAATAAACAAAACATATCCTGCAGGAAGTAAAATGAGGGGTTAGCACAAAGCTAAGTGAATAGGTTCATCACACAACATTCAACTTAGCATAACTAGCTAATTACACCAATTAATCGTAAACACACATAATTCAATGAAGATCGGTGGCTCTGGGGATATCATAATACCCGGGGATTCCCCCAAGAACACTTACCGTCAATCCGTATGGCCAATACAGAATAGACCGATAACTACTGGTTATTAAACACATACACAGGTCTCAAACACAACAAATGAATCAAAACCTGTGTAAAACACATAATAACCAGAAGTCCAACTACACGTTGACCTCAATAACATAGTACACATAGTTCACATATCACGTAGATCAATAATCAATAATCAAGACTAAACAGTCTAATACACATCTACGTTTACTTGTTGTAACCAAATAGTTACAACTAAATCAAATGATGAGTTCCGAATCCACTCACCGATACCTCTGACGTCTCCACACTCAGGATTCTTATATCACTGAGTCTTACGTTGATCTGAAACAGAAAATCAAATACAAGTCAGAAGTTCGTTCCATAAATATCATTAAAGCCTAATTATCCAATCAGGTAATCCCTGGAGTCTAGGCAAACAAAAGTTCAATCAGAAATGAACTTAGAAAAATCCCGCAATGACGTTTAAATCTAAAAAATGTCATTTTCGGGTCCTAGATGACCCCGGATGGCCAAAAACTGCCTAGGCAATTAGAATATAGCCTTGATTACTAGGTCGTTTCCAAGTGACCATGCAAATTTCAACTAAATCCGAGTTAGTGATATTTTTTACAAAACCGCGTCTCAAAAACACTTTACGCATTTTCAAAATTTGCAAGTCAACTCGCAGGTCAACTCGCAGGAATCTCGGTTCGCAGGAATTTGGGTTCGCAGGTCAACTCGCACCGCAAGTCAACTCGCAAGTCAACTCGGCTCGCAGAGTCAACTCGCAGGACGAACTGAAAACTGCGAGTTGAGCCGCTGTTACCAGTTTTTTCGAACCAAAATTCACCAAAACTTCAGAAAACTCAATTCTAAGGGTTCTAATACATCAAGTAACATCAAACAACACCTAATAACAACATATCAAGCTTCAATTCGATTTACCCATTCCAATTCAAACTTACTTCTCTTTTTCTTTCTTTTGAAAATAAAAGGATGGATAAATCTGATGCAATTAAGATATAGATGATGATGAATCTGATGTTATGAATTCGGAATCACAGGAACACAAGCATGAATTCAATTTTGGTTTTGGGTTTCTTTGGGTTAAATCTTGCAAGCTTTCTAAAAATGGAAACAAGAAGAAGAAATGACATATACATATGAATTCAAAGTCGGTTCACTAAGTCGGCTTATAAATAAATGGTATAATTTTATACCCGTCCTAAATCTTTTGTCTGGAACCCGAAAACCGTTTGCGAGAAATATTATTTTATTTTACCGTCATCTATAATAATTTAAAACGATTAATATTTCACTAGTCACAATAAGTCAAAGGACTTATTTATCTACGTTTCACAATGAAACACATAATATTAAATAATTTCTAAAACATTTAGATAATCGATTAGAATAATAGAATTTACCAGACCGCAAAAGAGGATGTTACATTGGTTGATCAAGGAATGTTTGACTGCGCTCTAGGACTCTGTTATGATTTTTGTAATAAACCTTGTTTTGCGAATTTTATAATACCCCGTCTTTTGTAGTTTGAATGTGGTATATTTATGAGAAATGTAAACTGTTTATGTTTAATGTTTAATTTATACTAAGGTAAGGTATTTTAAATTTATGCTTCCGAGTTTATTAATATTATATTGTTAACTAGAAAGAGGGGTGTTATAATAAGTGTGTCAAGACATAATCTTTAATGATGCATTGATAAGTATATGTTGTTTACAAATTATCTTTCTAGATTAAATTGGCATCTTTGTCCTTATTTAATAAGTGAATTTATTTCTAAACATTTTGATAATTAAAATGTACTAGGAAAATACATACATAGTACGACGGTTATTATTTATGTTTTTCGACGATATGTTGAATGAAGCATCATTTATGTTTGTTTGATACATTTGGAAAGTTAGCAAAATGTTATTTTTATAAACAAAATAAGAACATGATAATCTTCTCAAACGTGAGATGTTTAACAACTTAGGTTCCACGATCATCTTCTCAATTTTTGAAAGTCAATTAGTTGATGTTGTTTAGATTATGAGTAGCAAGTTACAATATTTAAGTGTAACTGGTTACACAAATATGACATTAAATTTACGTAGGCTATATAATTAAATACATATACCTTAATCGTCTACAAATTCTATAATGTGAATGTTAATGATTAAATTGGTTCGTTTGTATGTAGATTGAAAGGACGTAATTTATTTTTAAGTTAAAACTTACGAACTATAAGAATTTTTATATTATAATGTAAGAAAATTAAGTGTAGAGTTAGCGGCACACAAAAAATTGTGTTGTTAGGTTTAAAGGATGGACTATTCCTGTTAATATATAAAACGTAAAGGTTTAAAGTGTAACATGTAAAATTATATTTGAGTTTTGATTGGTCAGTTAAAATAAATTTATATGTTATTAACAGCAAATATGTTAAACAATTATAACATATATAAAAGATATAAGCATGATAACATTTAATAAAGCTTGTAATGTAATAATAAATTAATATATAGTTTTAATTTACTGAATTCACTAACTTTTTTAGGTAAACAATTAATGAAAATGGATAAAGTAATTTTTAATGCGAATTGTAATTGTTTAAATAAAATGTTAACTCGGAATAAATTGGATGATTAATAGATTAACAAAGAAAATTATTTATATATTTATGCAATTTTTGAGTTTCATGGATTTTTGAATTTTCAATATTTGTATTATTGATAGGTTTTAATTAAATTATAAATAATTTTACTTTTAGGGTCCTAATAGATTTACTTATTATTTACAACTTTATACATTTGTGTATTATATGGTGTTTAATTAACTCACACACAAAAACTAGAATGTTTGTCATAAAGAAAAGTTATTATAGAACATCTCTAATCTTTTATTAATTTTATATAATATAAAAAAAAACTTTTAAAAAATCAAGTACCATTCAATGATTAATCATCATACAAGATCTAGCCATTAATTAATTAAATTACAAAACTTTGACAACATAAAGCTCCATGTATTTAGAAACAAACTAAACCATAACCAATTTACAAATTATTATTAATATACAATATTAACAATTGACAATTCACATTTTACCACAGTAACACTTCAATTCATCACCGTGTAAGTTTTTAGTTATATGCATGTTAGATTAATAATAACAAATAACATTTTGTCACATGTATTAGATACAATTAATCGTTTTTCTATATTGGTCGATCATTTTTGTATTAACTCAAGTTTCAAAATATCCATCGTTGTCACTTTGTCCATGTTATTATGCTTGTGATTTTGTGGTTTCGCACATAATATAAATGCTAGACGTGAAGAAAGTTTTCCCCTCATATAAAACATTTTAAAAAATGTTTCTAAGCATAACAATGACAACCATATTAATAAATCAATTATTAAATGGTCGAATGTTTTATTACATATTTTAGACAACGAATTGATTGTCTCTTTGAATAAAATAAAATAAATACATAACTCATCCCAAAAATAGTGATATTTCTTCCTCAGTGAGTTGATTGCTTTTAATATTAATATGGCTAAATTTATGCTAATTTAGTGAGATTTCTAATCACAATAACAAACCAAGCCTATGTTTAAGGATATGATTTGGTCGTCATGTCCATTTTGAAAATCTGTATAACACTCTTCACACACCAATAGAACATGACATTTTCTTAAAACAATTGTTGAGACATAATAACTATATGTTGTGCTTTCCATTTACTCCATATTTTGTAAACTTACAAAAAAAAATTACTAAGTTTCTTTGTAATCTACAAAACCATGAATATGACGTTGGTTGTGTTTGGTAGCAAGCATTTGGAAGCGTTTTGGAGCGACAATCGACTAGCGGTTAGCGATTTGGTTAAAAAGCTTGTTTGGCAACGAAGCAACTAACGTTTGCATATTTTCTAACCGCTTCCTGCTAAATGCTTGATGATGAAGCATTTCAACTAGCAACTAGCATTTTGGTTCTGAAATTACCTATATACCCTAAAAAAAAACATGAGTACATTATAAATAATGTGTATATGCCCTTTTTCGTAATTTTATACTTTATAATTACTGCTACTGCTACGTTACCAAACACCTTTTTTAAAACTAACTGCTACTGCTTACTGCTTACCGCTAGTGCTTACTGCTACGTGTCGCCAAACATACCCGTTCTACGTTTTCAATCACACACATGTAGCATTCAAAAAGCATAACCACATAGACACGTTATAGGTACGTATACATTAAAATTAATAATTACATATCCATGTAGAATTTTGCGATTACGCGTATCTTAAGCTAGTTATAATAACATAATAGAATTTATGTTTCTGAACGTAATTAAGTGAGTTTTAAAAGGTATAGTTAAAATAGTTTAGAAAGTTAGAGAAATTAAATGTAACATAATTAGTGTGGATAACATGTCACAAATGATTATTTATTATTGACAATTATGTTGTTGAAAAACATAATAAATAATAAATACACGTCGTTGACCAATCAACATTAAAAGAAACTTGTAAATTTTACATTTAAACCTTCAACCTTTTAACATATGTACAAACAATCTCTGTATTAAAACTAACAAAATACATAGATCACCGCATTTAACAGTATGGAAGGATCCGTGCAGTTAATAGCATGGATTACTTTTGCATTAATGTATGATAAAAAGTCAGTGATGACATTTTAATTTAGTAAAATTACTTGTTTATTATTTTACGATTACGTGAGACTAGACATGAAAATTTATAATAATTGGTTTGAAATATATTCGTCGTCGTACATATTTAATCTAAATATAATAACTTAAAATTTTATTAAAATAATAAAAAAGACTATTATCAATGTAGAATAGTGAACCATTTGTAATTTTGTGTTTTGAGTGATGAAAATATTAATTAAAGTATGAGGCTTTAATTGTATTTTGAAGGTAATTAAGTGTCAAATAAATAAAAATAAGGCAGTATTATGAAATTTGTAAGGACTGATTCTGCTATTTTTCGAAGCTTATGGACATGCCAACAAAATTGACTTTGACACCTTAATATTAAATCTCCACCTTTTAATAAAAAAATGAGGATAATAAAGAGCTAAAATTCTTCTATTATATCATCTTTTAATTATTTAATTAATAAAGACAACTGTTAAAAAAGACACACATATATAGGTTTAAAATAACATAAATCCTTCAAATTCGTATGCTATAAAAAGCTATCATTTGATATAACATCTGGTTACAAATTACAAAAGGAATGTAGTCAAATTTTATATTTTGACGACATGAGAGACTATATTTAATTTAAGTTTTCCAACAACAAAATATATATTATATTTTAAGTAAATTCAAGTTGATTAAATGCATTTTGATATGAATCTATGTATGGAAAAAACTTACTGTATTGAATTATTGTTAACATGTGTTATGAGTGAACATTTTAGTAAAAGTTTATATATATATATAGGAGAGTTTAAATAAAAAATATAAATATTGTAAGAACGTAAAATCTATTTTAAAATTAATTTTTAAATATTTAAAATACATTTTTTTTCAATGATTATTATTAAAATAATTGTTGCAACCTATAATAAAAATTTTAATAAAAAATATTAATTTTTTTTCGAACTTATTTTGTAGTTACTACTGTTGTGATTATTCAAGATAATCACAAAATATAACATGATAATCACATGTAATTATTCTCTAATATAATATGATTATCATGTGTTCGAGATAATCACAAAATAGGTTTTTGATAATCACATATTATTCATGTGATTATATAGCTATAAAATGTGATTATTATGAATATTTTTTTTAAAAAAAAAAAACGTCGAAATTTTGTTTATTTGAAAAATAGCTTCTAAAAGTTATTTGAATAAAAAGTTACGAAGAATTTTGTAAAAATAACGTGTTTTGGATATTTAAAATTGACTTTGAAATCATTTTTTACGTTCTCACGATATTTATGTTTTTTATTTGAACATATATATATATATATACTAGCGTTGAATCAAGCGCACAGCAGCGGGTGAAGATTTTACATGTTGATATGGAGAGACAAATGTTTAATTGTATCTGAATGCAATAATAAATGATACTTCTTTATTGAAAGTGATTTTTTATTATAATTTAAATTATTGTAATTGTAAATTCAATATTGTGATATAAAAATAGAAAAATGAAATTTAAATGTATTATATAAAATATAATATTAACTGAATGATTTATATAATTAATAAGTGAAGAGATAAGTGGAGGGATAAAATGGTAATTTTCGATATCCCTTTTTTAAAGATTAAGAAAGAGAGTGTTAAATGTTTAATAAGAGTTATAGATATAGATTAAATGTATTGTATAAAATATAATATTAACGGAATGATTTATATAATTAATAAGTGAAGGGATAAGTGGATGAATAAAATAATAATTTTTGATATTCTTTTTTTAAAGATTAAGAAAAAGAGTGTTAAATGTTTAATAAAAACTATAAATATATATATAATAAATAATAATTATACCAACATCGACCAAAATCACCCACATGATGCATCATTTTGCAAGAAACACTCTAAACTAAGTAATACTGAAATTTCAGTTTCTATGAAAACATATGAATTTAATGATTTCCCAAAAAGAAACACTTCCCTAAAATCTTATACCTCCGAGATCCACTTGCACATGTCATTATTTTTATGTGGGAACATCCTTGCCGTATGAAACTTATCATCCGAATGACTTGAAACTGCAATGTCCCTTTCAGTTCTACCTACATAGATTTATTGTAACTAATGCCAGTGGAAACAGCCTAATTTAGCAGATTATATCTTTTTAAAGTAAACTAAGATATTAAAATAGCTAATTTTGGATGGTAGTCAATTCATGAGGACTGAGTTTAAGCTTTTAATTTTGATTAACTTTTATTATTATTAGTTAAAATGTTTTGTATTGTGTATTTGTGTGTAAATGTATTTTAACTATACTAGCGTTGAATTTCGCGCACAGTAGCGGGTGAAGACTTCACATGTTGATATTGAGAGACAAATGTTAATGGTATCTGAATACAATAATAATTTATACTTCTTTAATAAAAGTGATTTTTTATAATAGTTTAAATTATTGTAATTGTAAATTCAATATTGTGATATAAAAGGAGAAAGAAGATATTTAAATGTATTATGTGAAATATAATATTAATTGAATGATTTATATAATTAATAAGTGAAGGGATAAGTAGAAGGATAATATGGTAATTTTTGATATCTCTTTTTTAAGGATTAAAAAAGAGAGTGTTAAATATTTAATAAGGGTTATAGATTATATTATTGTAACTACGACGTATTATAAATTTTAAATGGGGACATTCAAATCAAGCATTTAACTACACCTTTTTATTATCATAACGACTAACAAATTGAAGGATAACCTAAGTTGATACTAATCCATAAGTGATGACAAGTTTATTTGTGCAATTTTGTATCTCTAAGTAAATGAAATACATTATTTTTAGGGCAAGAGGTCAATATATATATATATATATATATATTTGTCAATTTTTGTTACTTTGAAATTTACGTGTTTAACTGTTACATTAAAAGTATTAAATTTTTTTAATTTGGTATGACGAGGGGCGCAAGGTCCATAAGAGTATATAGAATTTAATGATGTGTCTTAAAAATGAGGACATGTATAGATTTGCTGGCACTAAATATTACTAAGTAAAATAAAATAGACACTTTTCGTTTGAAATAAGTCAGACTCTCATTTTCTCACCTAGAACCATTAATCATTACAAACACATATTTAAACTCTGAAATCAACGACGGAGAAATTGAAAAGGAAGATGAAATCAAAGTTAAAATTTAAGGTATTTACGAGTGCGAGATGCGTAACTAAAGTGTTTTCCTTCATCACGAACCTAGGTAAGTTTTCTTCCCATGGAATCTAGTAACAATAATCGACGAGCCCGGTTCCTCTATGTAATGGATATTAGAATTCTTGTCAAAACCGCACACTAGCATTGTCTTCCACCTTCAATTACAATTTCATCCATAAAGGTAGCCCTAATTTTCGATTTGATGCTACTGGATGTAGAAAAGGAAAAAAAACCTATTGTGAACCCTAATTTGGTATAGATCGTATATATATATACATATATGTATTACAAATGCCATGTAAAAAAAAAAACGTTGGATGCCAAGAAAGCTAAAATCAACTCCTGCTAAGTGAAAAGTTACTCTTATGGACCCCACACCTTTAATTATAGCGAATTAAAAATTTTAGTCCGATAAAAACATACACCTCTACATGATAAAAATTGATAAATATGTTACCTTTTTCGCCATTTTGTCTTCTTTTTACACTAACCTTTGATAAGAGCCCTAACAAGTTTCGTCAAGAAACTTTTGGCTCATACAATACCACAATTCAAGTGCCGGCAAGTTACTTCAAAGCTCATTGATTTCATCACAAGAAAACTCAAATACTTAAATTAAAGCACCATTTAACCGCATCAACATCTTTATTTGTTAAACTTTTAGCCCTTACAAGTTTGTGTTCAAGATTTACGTCCCCTTGACGAAATACTTGATTTCTTCTTTTTACACCAAGAAATATTTTGAGTAAATGACCTAAATGGATTTTAATTATTAATTAATGTTGGGGTTGAGAATTCAAGATCTTGTTGTTCTTGAAAGATTCTTTGAGAAATATGACATTGATGTTTTTATGCCAAAGTCATATCTACGTAAGCTAGACACACTTTTATCAAGTAAAATAATTAAGTTTATTCATACAAAGACTTTAAATTCCAAATCTTAACTTGTATACCTAATATATTAGGTATGTTAATCGCATAAGAAAATTTTCATGATAATTAGAAGTATTTGTTATAGCAAATGATGTCGTGTAGCTGACCGGCAAGATCGGTCAACTACGCTGGTGACAACAACACCACCTTAGTCACCGGCATGGCGTGGTTAGAACAATAGAAAAATGAACTCTATTTATTTTATCATTGTTTTGCTTTTTCTTTCTTGTTAATGGCGAAGGAGAAGTAAAAGCGAGGAGAAGACATGAATATAGAGTTTTATAACCTTTTGGCCTAATAGCAACTGAACAAATAGAAAATCACATATATGATCTTTTTCAAAAAATGGTAAAAATCGAAAAAAGATATCCAACAATGCCCCCATATTCGAAGTTGTCAGGTTGAGAAATAGGGGACCGCAATCGCCGGTTGCGATCTTGGCAAATCAACTACGTCGTCCAAGTTGTGTGTTCCAGGTTTCCCAACTAACGACCGGTTCATTCGTCAGGTTGTGAGGTGTCGTGTTTGGTTACAGAACGTGTTAATTTTATATAAATCTTATCTATTTATTTAGGGATTAGATTTTTGACATGTTTCATAAATTTTATGTATGATACGACTAGATGTTTGATCATTGATTTATTTAAGTCAAAATCCATGAAACATTCAAATTCGTGGAGTTGTTAAGAGATAAAAGTTGAAAAATTCTAAGGTATGGAACCAAAGCTTTAACGTGGGGCATTTTTTTTTTTTTTTTTCCTTTTTTATATATATTTTAAACATTTTATGAGAAAAGGCGAATGGGTGATTCTCCTGAATAGTTTTGGTCCAATAATACGAAAATAAATGTGAGGACGAGATTCTTTTTCTTATTTATGATTTCTTCGACTATGAATAATAATTCAGAAGTCAAGTTTCATTTAAGGAAAATCCACATGCTATAGTCGGTCGTATTCTATTGTCGGTCGTATTCTATGAGATTCGAGAGTATGGAAAGTAAGAAAGTTATATATGTTTTTCTATATATAATTAATGAAATGAAATGAGAATAATTATTGAACTTTGTGTTTTACTCCGTAAATAAAGTAATGCCATGTTTTCAATATAATAAATTATTTATTTGAATTATGTATTATGTTTCTTATAATTGAAAATGACTACTAAAAATAGAGCTAATGGTCTAAAATTATAATGAATTTTTAGTTTGTCCTGCTTTAGATAACATTTTTATATCCCGCGTTTATTATGTAATTTCAACTTTTGCTCATATTTAAACATTGTATAATTCAAAAATCAAATTCCATGTTAAATTATTATTAATTAATACAATAAGACATATTGATCGATGATCCACACTATCCACCATCAAAATTGTTAGACATCCCGATAAATGAAAGAAAAAACCATGTTGTAAAAGTTGCGTGAATAATATAAGCACATGTAGTTTAGATGTCAAATTTTGAAGTACGAAAATTTCTAGTCACACAGTGAAAATCCAAGTAATGAAACAGTAAATTCGATGTTGGGTTATAATTGTTGATAAGGGGACAAAATTTAAAACAATATATAAAATAATGGTGATGTGAGATATAAAAAAGTACTTTGTCTAAAAAATGATAAATTTGAAAGTTCATTGTAACTTTAGACCATTAGTCCTTAAAATGAGGTTGGTTCAAGTTTCAAGTATGATAATAAGAGCATCTCTAATATTGGTATTAAACGTATATTTTTGCATTAAAATAGTGCAAAAGTGTAAAAATGCACTATAATATAAACATTGAATATTGCACTATTTTAGTGTAGTGACAAGTAGTATTTAGTGTTGTACTGGCAAATAGTGTTTAATGTTGCACTAAATTTGGTGCAATACTAACTACTATTCATATTAAATAATATATATAATAATTAAAATGTTTTAGTATGATGTATTGATTATAAATTTGCGATTAATCTATTTAAGATTGCTAAAATATAACGTTTGATATAAAACTCTATAATTTTTATAAAATTTTCATTTATATTTTAAAACTATTAAAGATAATGATCGTTATAATATTTATTACGAAAATTAAATGATTATATTAAAATATAATAATATGTTGTTGAACTGTGTATGTAAAATTAATTAGAAAAGATTTAGTGTCAAAATTTAGTGTGATCAACTTTTTTTATTGTGAGTGTGTACTTAAAAGATTATTTTTTTCACTAAAATAATATAATTTGTTGTATTAAAATAGTAAGTACATTGAAGATGGTCTATCAAATACACGTTTGATTAAAGTAGTAGGGTAAGAAAAGGAAATGTTAATGATCGAAGATGTTTGGTTTGCTATAAGGTATCATATCATTACCTAGAAGTAAGTAATTTACCATTCCTCGCTAACTTGATGGTAACCAAGTAATGAATTACTTATATATATTTCTCATTCTCATTCTTCTTAATTTGTCTCCCCATTATCTTTTAACGGTTTCAGTCTTGCAGACTTGAGAATCAACATATTCTCTAATTCAAATTTAAATAATATTTCAACTCCAATAATAATACCAATATTAAAATGCTACTGTATAACTAGTTCGTCATTATATGTCAACTCCCATCATTTAAACCATTGCATTTCTCTTCGGAATAGTTATGAACTCAACGGTTCAACTTTGAGAATATGTTTGGTGCGTTAGTTATGGTTGTATGTATATAAAAATATTTGATAGTAACGTTGCATGCATATAAGATATTTACCTATGTATATAATTGATAAAGAGTATTATATTATATGATGATAAATGTTGTGTATCTTAATTTTTTTATAAAATGTTTATTTACAATGTTTAATGCTTAAATATATGAAGATGAGAAATTATACTGATCTCCTTCTAATTAATTACATAAATATAATTAATTACATAAATATAGAAATTACAAATCAAATCAATTTATATTTAATTGTTTCTTTTAATTTATACACCTCATAATTATATTTATTTGATTTATAAAATAAATAATAATTAACATATAATAATTATAATTATAATAATATAAAGTATAAATGAAATTTAAACAAAAATTCACTATCATTATCGTTAAAATGATTTTAATTATCAACCACTATCATATTTACTGTTCATTATCACCATTGTACGAATTTTAATGTCTATAACTGTATACCTTTATATGTACCACATATCGTTGTATAAATAATATTTTATTACTTTACTATCTATAATCATTAGATAAACGAACACATTATTATCAATAATAAAATAATAGTTTGATATATTGATTGCATTCCTTTAGTATTCTCTTTCTATTCCTCATTCACATTCTCTGTTTCGAACCAAGCAAACCCTAAAATTAGGTTCCAAATATGGTGCTACAAAACTTGACACATTTTTCTGTGCGGTTTGTGTGATGATACCGTTTGCTCTAATTGCCACATATGATTTATTAAACATTAAATATAGATTGCTAATATAAAGTTAATCCTTAATAAATTATTGATCAAAGTAGCCGTAGCTACAGTCATAATTGAATGTAACACCATAAACGTCAATTCTTAAGTTTACCTCTTTTAATCCTTTCCATATAATCATGAGGACGTTTAAACCCTCTACACCAACAAAGTACTATCCTTTTTAATAAAATATGAAATGTGTGAATTACCAATACATGACAAAAGTGGGGGTGATGATCGGATGTGGAAAAATGTCGATGTATGTACTTGCCATCATATGCCTGCCTGCATAACACGTGGATTGTATGTCAAGTTACTGATGAAACGTGTTAACTTCCATCCATTAATTCAATTTACCTGTTAGCTCTTTTGCCAATTTGCAGATTATTCAGACCTCAGACCCTGTCTTAAAACGAATATATAATGCATGTCTAAATGAAGAATATAAGTTGCATAATGGTACAAAAATTATATAGACATGTCATATGCGAAACCTAAAAGTCATGATTTTGGATATCATGCAAAACAACGCTTTAGTAATCGAAAATGTTTGATCGGTACATAATTAGCTACTATACATTCAATTGTAAGGATAACATTTAGAAAATATAATGTTTCAATTGTTAGATTTTGACTTAGTTACCTTATGTAAAGATATTTTAGAGATCAAGTTAATTAGAGTAAAAAATTAACTTGGACAACAAGTTATGTGTAGGGATATTGACAAGGAGGTTAAAGATAAATGAGAACTAATGTGAGTTGGATTGTAAGTTTCTCTCGATCAAAGTGTATGCCTCCGATGATTCTGAGCAAATTGTAATTGTAGACCGGATTTAATCAAAGAATAACAAAACACACACAAGATTACTAAATAATTTATGAATTTAAAAAATAAACTAAGATTTGATTCTCAACTTAAAAACAAGACAAAAACCTCACTATTTACTCAAAACCCTCGGGATCAATATACCTACATGTGATTGTTTATCGGTCAACATATACAATAATTAATCAAGATGATCAATAACAATACGAAAGAATACTAAGAATACAAATGATCACAAATACACACTAAAACAATACAAGAGAATGAATTAATTAAAATTACAACAAACACTCATATATACAACAATACTTTTGAAAACTTGTCATTCTGGATCCTGCAGATTGAGAAAGTTTCGGTCAATACCCTCCAGACTGACATGATTTCAGTCCATAACCAACATATTCAGAAGGTTTCAATCTGTAACCAACAGACTGAGAATTTTACATCTTGAATCCTCCATATTGAAACAATACAACTATGACTTCAACTTCAACAACAATTTATCACCAACCTGAAATAGTCTAGAAATCACAAATAAGAATAAAAAATGAATATGGATAAGATTGATATGATTCAGTGATGTCGATGAGAGATATGTAATTATAATCTATTCGAGAGAGAGATGTGATAGTATAAAAAGTATGTGTTTGTTCGTTAATTTGTTTATGTTATTATTGGCTATTTAAAATTGTCTTATTTCTTGTGATCCCGACACAAATTGCTCGGTGATCCATTTTGCAAGTAATTATAAGATTTTTACAAGACAACAATTGCTTATAAACAATCCAATTGTTGTTTTAACGAACAAAAAGATCAATATCATCTCAAAGCAGTGGTAAATCTAACATTTAAACTTGTTGGATCCAAAATTGTTATTTAAAATCAGATTGAAAAACAAACAAAATAAAATAGTTTATAGTACGAGTTGTGTCATTACAAAAACTATTTAATATAAATCAACATCATTATCAATAAAACATAAACAATTATAAAGTACCTTGTAGTTGATACAATCGTTTTTTACGAGTTTTCATAATAGGCAGAATATAATTAAGTGTTTTTGTGTAATTGGGCTAATTTTAGAGAAACATTAGGTTTAAATTTGAAAACACTGATTGTGTTTCCTTGTGTTTCTAAACAACTCGATCTTTAAGTTTGATATGGGATCCTATTTTAATTCCAAGTGATGTTACATGTGTTTTAACATTTCTTTTGTGGAGTATTAAAATTTGAAACGGTAGTGGGGTCAATGACTACGAGCTCGAAATTCGCCGTTTGTCTAGAAGTAAATTAAACTACATGAAACTCTGAATAATGCGACTACCTGAGCGAAGTGGTACGACCGAGGCACCAATATAAAATTCATGGAACGTGACAATGTCACAATGGGTTAGTCGATTTTATTGCAATCAAGATCATTGCAATCTAAAAACAACATCTTTGAACCCTCGTCTTTGAATGTTTCATATGTCTTGCTATCCTTTTAATCTTACACCCTTATAAATTGTTTAACTATTTTCTTCAATAAGTTCAATTTTTAAATAATAGAAATTACACAAATACTCTTACCTAATTTTGGAAACAACATAGACATTAATTACATTAAATGTAATTTAGTTCATAAATAAACAAGTGTATATTTGAAATACATGTTTATAAAATCAATACATGAAATAAGTATTCCGCTGCTTTATGCGGGTGTCTGCTAGTTATAATAATTTCCGTACTCTTTATTTAGAAATTTCACAATTTAAGGCTCCTCTTTAAGTTGTTTTTTAAGAACAAAAATAGTTGAAATAGAAAAAAAAATCATATTGTGTTTTTGAATTTTTTTATGAATAGAAGATAGGGGCAGCGGAAAGAATATCATGATCTATTTTCTTTTTAAGCTCTCTCTAACATTGAAAATAAATAAGATAAAAGATTAAACAAGTTATAAAATATCATTTTTTTTTTTTTAGTCGAGGAATATGAAATTTGTATATTTCATTTCATTCGTTTTCAATTTAAGAACACAAAAATGCTCTCGCTCTTCTTCTGTTTTCTATAATTTTATATTATTTTCTTTTTTTAAATCAAAAATTCAAAAGGAGATTACACTATCTTATTTATTTTAAATGTCAATCGTTTTGTTTTTACAAGATCAATATGTTAAAGAGATTTTTTAATCTTGTAAAAATATTTAATTTAATATTGATTCGCGGTAACAATTTTTATAAGATATACTAATGTTCAAAACCGTATATACACACGGGTCGTTTCAGCTATTAAAATAAACATTAAATTAAGAAGTAATTTTTTTTTGACACAACAGTTCAAATGTCATAACGTAATATAAATACATATATAAATACAACTTAATTGATAAAATATTTAACGTTATTTTTATTGATATAAGTACTCCTTTATGTTTGTGGACAATATAAATACATGAAATAGATTTTATAAATTTTGATAACGATATGATATTTCCGTTAACAATTACATAATTTAAAAAGTTTGGTATTGTAGTTTTGAATAGAGCGAAATAAAAGAACTTATTTGATAAAATATTTAAATTAAATGATGATGTCATACATCTCTAATTTTACTCAATTTAACAAAATTAATGAATTTGATTGGCCAATTGAATATTAAACGATTTATATATTTATTTATTAAGATTACAATTTGGAAAGTGATTTTTTTATTACATTACGCATACTAATTTCTTTTAATTACATCGGTCTTTTTTGCGATTCTTGTTACTATTATTTTAATTTTAATTTTAATTTTAACTAAAACCTATTGTTTTTTCTTTTACCTTTTAACCTAATGAAAGGCAATCCATTAAAAACCCTTTATGTCTCATCCGTTCGGATTCCCATTTGCTCCCTCCTTTTGCAGAGAACCATGTAGCGTCTTTTTACCACCTTACCATTCGGTTTTGGTTAGAGTAGGAAGTCACAGCTGTTGAATTTCATGTTCCAAATATTCGATGTATTTTTCGTATAAATTGGTGAACTTTGTGACAACGTAGCCCTAAGGGTTATATTTCATAGGTCATTACTAACTAGTGGCTAAAAAATCCAGCTTACGTGATTAAAGTTCACTCTCCAACTATAATTAGTAGACGATTTTTAAAAGAACTTCAACCAATAACGATTTTATTATGAAAATTACATTTTAAACCATAGATATAGAAA
This sequence comes from Logfia minima, assembly GCA_963921325.1. Taxonomy (NCBI): domain Eukaryota; kingdom Viridiplantae; phylum Streptophyta; class Magnoliopsida; order Asterales; family Asteraceae; genus Logfia; species Logfia minima. The sequence goes on from OY992774.1 coordinate 28,895,475, forward strand.
ACTCTTACGCTGCATTCTCGAGTTTTTTTTAGTGGAAATGAAAAGAAGGGAAAGGAAAAAATAATTAAAAGTGATTCTCGAGTTTTTTTATAGGAAGGAAAGGAAGGGAAATGAAAAGAAAGGAAAAGAAGGGAAATTAATGGACTTTTTATTATAAATATTTTCCGCCCAATTTTGAGCGGATTAAAAGAGAACAATATTTTCCTTCTCTTTCTTTTCCTTTCCTTCCGACTTGAGAATACTTGTAACCTATCTTATATTACAATCCTTTCCATTCTTTTCTTCTCTTTTCTTTTTCATCTCATTATTTTCCACAAAAAAAAAACTCGAGAATACAGTGTTAAGGAGTAATATGTTTTCTTTCTATCAAACTCACGAATCTAACCATCAAGGGTGGCCCAACCGGTAAAGCTTGGGACTTCATCACTTAATAGTGGGAGATCTCAAGTTCGAATCTCGTTGGGTGCAAACATTCTGAAGTGGTCACGCCAACCTTCTGAAAAGGAAGGGCTTTACTTGGTTTAAGTCTGTATGACGGTGAGCTTAGACTCCACGGATTAATCGGCCGAAGGTCGAAACCATAATTTAAAAAAAAAAAAAAAAACCTCACGAATCTATTGTCCAGCTCAGCCGTTTATAGTGACCTGAATTAACATCAAAATATTCTCAGTAGAAATCTTTTTCGTCTAAAAAAATATAAATTTACCGAAACAAAATTAGAAATGCGTCATAGTACAAGGACGTGAATATGTTTACATCATAAAATTAGGGACTCGCAGATTTATTACAGTTACAACCCTTAACTTCCGGATCAACACGCCTACGACGCTACCTACTGTTCATCTAAACCAGTTGACATTCTCTCAATCACAGATAAAAAGCTATACTGCAATCTCCAGGTAATTAATCTTGTGTTTTCATTTATGTTTTGAATACCGCATTCGCTATGTCATATGTTTGAATATTAGGTAATTGAATTGAATTAGGCGTTTGATATATATATATATATGTGTGTATGTGTATGAGGTTTGTACGAACAATTTTATATATCTGTCGTCGTTAATGGATTTATGCAGATTAAGTGTTTGACTAAATGTCTGACTGAATGTGATTGATAAATGTTAAGTACAAGTTATTATTTTGTCCTCTGATTTGGAATTAGAATTAGAATATATATTATTGGTTCATAAAGTAAAAAGTTAAGGAGATAAAGGCTTAAGATTCTGTGTGAATTTATTAATATTTTCAATGTATGAACTACCAATATTGGTTTTTTATTTGTCTTTTTGGTTTGCTTTTAAACCTGTATTGTCATAAATGGATCGTACGTTCTTTAATTTTAATTGTATCTGTAACTCGTGTCTGGTAAGGCTCCGTCTATAACGATTCACAAGGTAATATTGTCCCTTTTGCCCATCAGTGTGCGGCATTTTTTTTAGAAACCACACTAGATTACTCATTCTGTTGGTCTGATGCTGCTCTAGACTGAGTACGCTCGACCGTAGAGTTCTCTCATGGGATCTGACCCCAAAACGTGTTGTGTCTGGTAAGGTCAATGAATACTTATAAACCCAACAGTTCTATATCTAGAGCTGATGTGGAATTCGTATAGGCTGTTATACATAGTTAATCCTGAAATATGGGTTAGAGTGATTTAGCTGTGAAAGTGAAGTGGGTTCTGTATGTGCATAACTAACGTTTTGGATAACTAGATATTACTGCTATAAATGCCTTCATTATAATTTGTTCATAACTAGATCTCTTAGATGCTTTTCTGTTTATTTTGTTATGATTTGGTGTTGGTATTCTTGTTTGTTAACAAAAATTGTAAATCTTTGCAGACAGACTCATGTACGGTACTGCTGTGTATGTTAAAGAGCTACTATGTCAACCCTGACATGAGTTACAAAACTGAAAATCGTGTGCAAGATACTTTTATAATGAAACCTAGGTCAACATTACTCGTATCTGCTAACTGTTTTATTTCATGAAAATGTAAGAAAGTAAAAATGTTAGAACACTCAAGGGGTGAACAGAAATTTATTATTCAAGTAATTTATAATATACATATATAGGTCTAAAAGCTAAGAGAAGCACTCACAGCTTATTGCTTTACATATTCACTAGTTATTCTATCATATTCTATCATTAAGTATATGTTCTCATTGTTTTGTGCGGAGTACAGTCCAAGTGGTGCCTCAACTTGCTATTCGTTTCAATATTCTGAACTGCAATTTGACATTCAACTATGTTCTAATATATTCTATCAAATAAGGCTGGTTTACTCTTCAGTTCTTGTGATAGAGATATGCTGAAGATCCCAGATCATCAGGTTGCTGGACATGAAGCCGGGGTTGGTAAGCTTGGTCCCCTCGTTGATGATTCGGGTCGGTTTTACAAGCCTCTCCAGAGTGATGCACGTGGGTCCGAAGAAGTCGAATTTTATGAATCATTCTCTTCGAACACTGAAGTTCCAGAAGACATCCGCAAATTCTTCCCCAATTATTATGGCACCAAAGTCATGAAGGCATCTACTGGAGCAGATCACCCTCACATTGTGTTGCAAGATCTTGCTTCATCGCATGTAAACCCGTCTATAATGGACATCAAAATGGGGTCCAGAACATGGAGTCCGGAAGCTTCCGAGGCATACATTGCAAAATGTTTGAAAAAGGACAGGGGAAGCACAAGTATTCCATTGGGATTTAGGTTATCAGGGCTGCGAGTTTATACTAATGACGAATCAGGGTTTTATAAGCCTCATAGAGATATTTTACGAAAAACTGGCCCTGATGATGTTATAGTATTTCTAAGGAAATTTGTTTCCTCCAATCCATCTGCAGAGATGGACTCTGACCCAGATTGTTCTTTAGCGTCTTCTGTGTATGGTGGGACTAATGGCATTTTGGCTCAATTGTTGGAACTGAAGGCATGGTTTGAAAATCAAACGATCTACCACTTCTATGCTTGTTCTCTACTTTTCATGTTTGAAAAGGGGTTGGCTTTAAAAGGTGCTAGTTCAAATGCAGAAGTCAAACTTATCGATTTTGCACATGTTACAGAAGGTAAAGGTGTTATTGATCACAATTTCTTGGGTGGGCTCTGCTCCCTCATAAAGTTCGTCTCTGACGTACTTACAGAAACAAACGATCATACTGCTATGAATGGTCAGATTTAGCTGGAGACTACTGATGAATCTGAAATATGAAATCGTCTCTTATTAATGCTGCTTATTCTGAATTTGTTAAAAAGGTACCTAACTTGAAGTTATATTAGCTTACTGGATCACAGTTGACTATTTACTTTCAATTTTATTGTCGTTCTTTGCTTGACAATTGAGAAACAGCATAATATACAAGCAACCTGCTGCTGTTATTAAGCAGTTTTATACAATTAAAAATACATGTTGGGTGGCCCATAAGGCCATAACACTCTGTCCAATTCTCTTTTACGGTAAATAGTTAGTGTCTCAAATATAGTTTAAAAAGTTATATAATTTCAATAATAACCTAATTTTGTGAGTGAAGTGATTAAAAGATTATTCGTTTCCTCTTAAGCATCTTTTTAATTATATATATTTGACCTGTATGACTCGTTTGAGATTAATCGTAACCCAAATTGAGCTCGTATTTGTAAATAGATCAAAATTACAATGCTTTATCTAGTATCAAACCATGACCTCTATGAAATGTAAGATGACCCCATGCTTTTAGTATGACCTAAGCATATAAAATTTTTATTTCACTAATTTTTTTAGTTAAAAGTTAACTTCCTGTGACAATTTTTGTTGTAAAGAATATAGTGCATGGAGCCCAGTTGCTGTATATAATTAGGATAACAACATCATATCTTTCTTGATAGCAATAAATATATTCTTGCAACTTAATCAAACATGAAGACTAGCAGTAAAGCTAACTCCAACTCTAAAATGTTTCTTACCTTGGATGCAACCTTACATATATATAAGTAATCCACCTCATATTCTAAAAGTAGGATACCAAATTACTCCACTAACACTAAAAAGATGTCCTGCTCAAATCTTCTCTTCGCAATTACCATTGTCGTCGCAACTTACTCTTTTAGTCTATGTGTAAATAGCGATAACCTCCAGGACACATGTCCAACCGACACATCCCCTGATCAAACCACGTTCATTAACGGCTTCCCTTGCAAAAACCCATCAAATATCACAACTTCCGATTTCAAGAATTTACTATTAAGTCAACAAGGTAGTACTGACACGTTTCTACGCTCATCTGTCACCATAGTCACGGCTGCTGAGTTCCCAGGCCTTAACACTTTAGGATTGTCCACTGCTAGAACGGACTTGCAAGTTGACGGGCTAGTAATGCCTCATACTCACCCTAGAGCCACAGAAATGATGTTTGTCGCAAAAGGTGTTGTGATAGCTGGATTTATAGACACCAATAGCCAACTTTTTCAAAGTGTTTTAAGGGAAGGAGATGTGTTTGTGTTCCCAAAAGGATTGTTGCATTATTGTTTGAATTCTGGATTTGAGGATGCACTTGTTTACTCTGTGTTTAATGCTCAAAACCCCGGGGTGGTTGATATATCAAATGCTATGTTTGGGGGGGAGTCTGAGATGATGAAAATGGCGATGGCAAAATTGGTGTCTCTTAATAGGGTGGAAGACGTTCGTGTAGATGATGATAATACGAATTTATACGACGAGCTTTAGTCATGTTGTTATGAGAATTGGAGTGCTGGTTTGATATAGTTTGTGGGATAAAAGCGTAGAACCGTAGAACATATTATAATGTTTGTTTTTGTTTTTGGCTTTATTCTGTTTTGACGGGTCACGTGTGTATATGAAACCATTTATATATTGGCACGTTTATGATTGTACAAATGAAACATTTCAATGTTTGTTCAACGTCTTTAGTCCGCTTTGAGTATTGTGGTATTGAAATAGAATTATGTAGAGGAAATTAATTAATCTGTCAAAAGTTCTGATATTACTCCTATTATAAGAAATATGTTATATGTTACTAGCATCACACCCATGTAATGCGGGCAGTGGTGTTTCAAAAATGAAAAGTCGATGTATTTAATTCAGATCTTATGATCTCATAATTTTCAACGCTTTTTCTTGTGTAATTTGATGATTTCGGCTGTAGTTCAAATATGTGTATCAGTATGTCGATGAAGTGTATTGATTTAAATTGAGTGTATTTATTTTTAAACAATCAGTTATACATTGATTTGTGACAACCATATGAAATTCTTGAAAAATATATTAACGTTTCTTTGAAACTACCATAATTTCTGCATTAAGCAGTGAAATATAAACTTGTAAATTTATTTTTTACTTATTCATATGTTAAGCTGTAAACTCGAATATAATAGTTAAGAAAATGACAAATATGTATGTGGATTAAATTATATATAATGAATTTTTTGATAGTTAAGAATCAAAATGTCAATATTTTATAAGATTACTAAAAAAGAATGTGACAAATGTTTTATAATATAGCATTGATATAAGTATAAATGTGTGATATACTTTCACCTTTAAATAACATTATTGTTTTAGTATTTTGTTGCTAAAATAAAATAAATTAAAAGTTTATTATATACGATAGAAATCCGAATGATTTGGTATATATTATGAACGTCAGATTTTAGTTCTCGATATATTCTACAACACTTATACACACTAATAAATGTATACATATGTGAAAGAAAAATTATATTAATGGGAAAAACTCACTATTCAACCGTGTTTTTGTCTCCACTTACATTTGAGGGGAAAAATGAAACCACGTTGCGTTGATACATAAACTAAACGAGTCCTATTCGTATACGTAGAAGAAAACATATTGATTGTTCATACATGCATAGTGACACGTGACACATGTCCTTCACATTTTGTTTCCACACTAGCTTTCAATATCTTTTGCCAGGAAAAGGAAGTTTAGAATTAAAACATTATTTCTTCGTATTTGAGGTAACTTTCTAATTATGAGATTATGTGTTCGATTTCAAAGATAGACGTATGGATATATTTGTCGAAAAGATATATGTTTTTAGTAGGGTGTTTGAGTTCGGTATCTTTCAAAATAAGAAAAGAAAAAAAGTAGTTTAGAATTAAAATACACTATCTAGCTTTCTATATGTTTTCGTTGCTATTTTAAATAAAATTGTGGTTTATAAACTTTTGAAGATTAAGTCATTACTAAGTTATTAATTGTTTATTTGTTTACCTTAATTGGCAGTTGGGTGACATTTAATATGAAATTTAGGTGGTCTCTTTGATTTAGACGATTTTATAGCCGAGTAACTTATTAAAAATGTGTTGGGAATTTTACTATATGTCCGTGTAAATTTACATATACTAATTTTTAAGCAAGAAACTAAGTTAGAAGTCAACTAGTTTTTGACTTTGTTACCAACTTAACCCCAGTAATAAGAAGTAAATAAAAGGGTATTATAAAACAATGAAAGTGATGCGTGCATTTTTGCAGAAAATTGATATATTCAACTTTCAACATGTCATTGTTAACCTTTTCTGTTTCGAATTTTCTTGCTAGCAGCCCCAGTGGGGGCTATGGCTACTAATTTAACTTATACAACTACTAAAATAAATCAAATACACATTAAACAACCCGTATATATACTGGTTTGAAATCTAGTAATTGAGTATAACAATTTGCTTCCTAAAAAGTTCAAAGTAACCTGTAAGAATCTCTGAATTTTCTAGCACATTAATGGTTTCCTATAACTTGTTTACAAAAATACAATATATATTTCATCGTACTATTTAATGTGTGATTAGTTTTTTTGGTTTAATAAGGTTTCAATCAATGTCAAACATCTGCTCTAAATATCATATAGTTAAGAAAACTCATATTACAAACTAATCTTATAAGTATCTTGTAATGAAAGACTAGTTGACCAACATCTAATATACAAATGATTTTTCTTACAAAACGATTATATATTACAAAACCAATCTAGATAAAATATAAAAAATTTAGATGGAATATAATATATAATATAAATATCACTTTAATAAGTATTAAATTGTTCCGATCGAACAAATTGTCTCCTGAAATTACAATAATCAACTCTTGAATGATCCAGAGCATCACATAATCGCACATTATTTACCTCACAAATAAACACAAGAAAAGTCAACCAAGAATGTCTTTAATTTATTTTTCTTGACAAAAAGTTAGCAAGTAACAAAACAATTACTCGTACATGTGTAATTAGAACGATTGGATAACACTAAATAAAAAGAAACTCAATATGATTAATGTGAAAAACCTGTTGTCCTCAAAACATGGGTTTCAAACATTGTTTTGAGCATTATGGTACTTTGTTATCATATGAGTAAAGTCCTTTAAATGAAGTGGTTTGGTCCAAACTTTCTTGTTGATAATACAAAGTATTCACATTTCTTCATTTCACCCACATATGGCCTAATTTGTCATCCTTACTCACCAAACAACCAACCTATTATACTTTGTTCATCTTCAAAGTCAAATTGATAAACAAATTTCCTAGCCAAGTAAATTAACATGACTACCTTGTGGTTCGAATTTGTATGTATTTTTGCTTAAAATAAACATTTATCCTCCAATAGAAAATGTAAGTCTAGTTTTCAATGCTCACGACCATTTCAAGATACTCAAACTACTCACAACAGGAATAATAACATAAAAACTTCAATTTTCAATCATCATAAACAATGTCGTGTTCGAACAATTATGACTACTAATCATCTTATGAACATGACGACATATGAACCACCATAAAATATAACTTTATAAAGCACTATTACATTGCAAAGGTAATTTACTCTCTACATAAAATAAAGACTTAACATTTCATAATATTACAATAATAACTTCGGATATAAAATAACTTAAAAGTTCAAAACTTTGAATCACCAATCATATATGTTAAAGTGCATTAATTAATTTTGTATTTTGTACCAAAACATGATTAAGGTATGTCTAAAAGAGAAATTCAACAAGAGAAGGCATCCATTGATAGCATTGCGTGTGCCTTTGGTTGACCATTAATCAAACCCTCCTTTTCTTCTCTTGATACAAATTCAAAGCAATCAACCTTCTTATTTTTTGGCATCTTTTTGTAAAAGACAATCGAAGGTACCGACTCTTTGACCGCCAATGAACAATCCATGGCCGTTTAATTTAACAAGCCTACCATCTTACACAGTAATAACTATAACTATAAGTCTATAACTATAAATTATAAATTACAATACGGAAATGATACATATCACTAGGTGCAAAAATGTTGTGTTCATTTGCATTTTGTGTCGCATACAATCTATAAAATACATATTTATATCCAGATAACACTATTCAAAATACAATTTCACACAAAATATTAGTTGTACATATTTTGTACCTCATTATGATGTTGCCTATTTTCAACCTTTTTTATTTTGAATAAGAATAAAAGCTACAATAGGTCAAATGATATGCACAAAGGTTTATACTATTGACGAATCAATTGTAAATAACTCACTTATTATTCATATATTTTATCCTTTAACTTTAACCTTTTGATAATATAAATGTTCACTCTTTCTTTTTAATCCAATGACATCTAAATTGACAGCACAAATAATTTCCTAATCATGTATCACTACCTAAGATACAGTTGCACACAAGGATGCATAAAACAAGCAAAATGAAACTACATATAACATGGATACAATCAGCCATTGATTTTGTAATGTGCACCCTATAATAAAAATTAGACAATGATATTTCTAACATAATTTGTTTTTTGACAGATTCATCCAAAATTTTAATTATTTATGCAATAAACACAAAATACATACCGAACAGAAAATACATACGGTCAACGATACCCGTTATTTCTTGGTAAATAATCAATCAACGAAACAAATAAATCATCAACAAACTTTAACGTGTAGGCTTCATCCTCTTTCTTTTTCTTCTTTTTTCATATTCTCTGCTCCACACACACACACACCATATTATATATATACACACACATACAGTAAATCTATATCTATATCTCTTCTAACACCAACTTTTTTCAATTCTTCATTTCCTGTATATAACAAAAATAAAAAAAATTACACTAATAATAACTCAATTTTCTTTGCATTATTTCTTGTTCAATTAATGGAAGTCTCATCATCATCATCATGTTCATCTCCACTCTCCCTTCACCGGATCGATTTCGCCCCACGAATTCCAAGCCGACCCGTTTCAAGATTCTCTTCAAAAACCCGATTCACTTCATCTTCATCATCTTACTTCGGTGTTTCAATCACTCACAAATCATTAAAATCAAAACCCAATTCATATAACACTAAAAGAAAACATGGGTCATCAAAAATTGTAGCTGGGGTGTTTGAAAGATTTACTGAAAGAGCAATTAAAGCTGTAGTGTTTTCACAGAAAGAAGCAAAAAAATTGGGTAAAAATATGGTTTTTACACAACATCTTTTATTGGGTTTGATTGCTGAAGATAGATCTCCTGGTGGGTTTCTTGAATCAGGCATTAGTATTGATGATGCAAGATTAGCTGTAATTAGTATTTGGAATGATCTTGAGGATGTTAATAAAGATACGACGACGTATGGTTCGACAGATGTGTCGTTTTCGAATAGTACGAAAAGGGTGTTTGAAGCTGCAGTTGAGTATTCAAGAAGTATGGGGTATAAGTTTATTGCACCTGAACATATTGCTATTGGTTTGCTTACGGTTGATGATGGTAGTGCTACCCAAGTTCTTCAAAGGTGAGAATTCATTTTAATCATTTTTTATTTTTTATTTTGTTACATTCTTGTTATTTTGTTATGTATATAAATATATATACATTTATGTACATAGAATTAGGATCATATGAGAAAGCATTTTTTATCGTGGTAATGTCAATAAAGATATACACTTGTCAAGTTTGTAAATCTGTAGGTTTATATGAAGTGGTAATGATTTTGTTCCGTTTTTGCAGATTGGGAGCTAATTTAAATGATTTAGCGGATGTGGCGATTTCTAGACTGCAAGGAGAGCTTGCGAAAGATGGAAGAGAGCCTCCTGCATCTAGACAGATTTTAAAAAAATCATCTTTCGGTAAAGCATCGGGCAAGTCCCAAGATAAAGTAAAAGGTAACTGTCTTTTGAGACTTGAATGTTCTCTTTTATGTTGTTATTTCAACAGATTGTTAATTATTCCAACATTAAATCCATGAACATTATTGAAATGTCATGTGAAATTATTATGATAGATTACACCACAATGATTAACTCGATGAACATAATTGAAATGTCGTAAGTTTCAAGATTGAATATGGAAAATTTTACAAGGGCCATTTGGCAATTAATAATAAGTAGTGAGGCTAAATGTAATCCTATCGTACTCATTCATAGATTACACATGAACACGATAAATAGTAGTGGTAACTTAAATGTTATAATTCAAACATAAATAGTAATGTGTGATTGGCAATTTTTCAGGGAAGAGCGCTTTGGATCAATTCTGTGTGGATCTTACAGCTAATGCTAGTAATGGGCTTATTGATCCTGTGATTGGTCGAGAAACTGAAGTTGAAAGAATTGTTCAGATACTTTGCCGAAGAACTAAAAATAACCCCATTCTTCTTGGTCAAGCAGGGGTTGGGAAAACAGCTATTGCAGAAGGGTTGGCGATTCGTATTTCAGATGCAAATGTCCCTGTGTTTCTCTTGGTGGGTAGTCCTTTATGACTGGACTGTATACAATGTAGAGGTGGCAAGATGCATGTGGGTTGGGTAGTTGGTCAAAACATGTTTGGGTTGAAATGGGTCAATTTTTAGTGCGGGTTGAAACAGGCCGGGTCGGATTGAGCCACACATTTCTTTTGTCCATTTCTTTACTTTAGTTTAGTAATTATTTATTTGTTAATGAAGTATGTTACCAAACAATATTATTACAGTAATAATTTGAACTTTGAAAAAATAAATTTAGGAGGATCAGTGCATTAAAAATATAGAAGAATCGAATTTCAACCCATTTGACATTCTCTTCTAATAATTTTTATTTGACCCGTTTGAGAAAAAACACTACTCAAATCAACCCATTCATAAGTAAGTTGTAGAAATGCCACCTCTAATGTAGTCTTGGATTTTGGTTTTTGTTAACTTCTTCATTTGTTTCATTGTAGACGAAACGGGTTATGTCATTGGATATAGGCCTGTTAATTTCGGGTGCGAAAGAGAGGGGAGAACTAGAGGGACGTGTTACTTCCCTAATTCGGGAGGTAAAGGAGTCTGGTAAGCACTCATTTTAATGAAGAACCTATAAGTACGTTCTTTATATATTTTATTATGTCTCAGCTTAATGTTATGGCATTGTAGGGAACGTGATCCTTTTCATTGATGAAGTGCATACGCTCATTGGGTCTGGCACTGTTGGACGAGGTAACAAGGGATCTGGACTCGACATTGGTAATCTTTTGAAGCCATCTCTTGGGAGGGGTGAATTGCAGGTTCTTTTTTTTTTCTCTCTTTCTCGAACCTTTTATCTCTATCTCGGCCTTTGTTTTTGAAGTCTATTTTAGCTGACTAGATATTATGTTACGCTTTAGTATGTTCTAGCTGATTTTCTGATTCTGATTATTCAATGTTACATGATCACTCTCCAAGCGCACAGCTAAAAACCCTCTGACTTCAGGTTATATCTACCATTTTTTTAAGCAAGAACATTGATATTGCAGTGTATTGCATCGACAACTATGGATGAGTATAGATTGCATTTTGACAAGGACCAAGCATTGGCACGCAGATTCCAGCCTGTCTTGATTGAAGAACCTAATCAGGTTATTTAGTTACATCTACATATATCTACAAAATGCATGTGCATTCTTACATATGCATATGTATATACATATACACAACATTTTGCATATAGATATACATATTCATTTACATTAGTAAATAGATATACATATGCATATGTTTATGCATTTGAAATATTAGGGTTTGTTAACTGATGACTTTAAATAATACAACAATTCAGGAGGATGCAATCCATATTCTGATGGGGCTGCAAGAAAAGTATGAGGCTCATCACAAATGTAAATATACATTGGAGGCCATAAATGCTGCCGTGTACCTGTCATCAAGATACATTCCTGACAGATATCTTCCAGACAAAGCCATTGATCTGATTGATGAAGCAGGCAGTAGAGCAAGAATGGAATCTTTCAGAAAGAAAAAAGAAGAGCAAATCGACATACTTTCAAAGTCTCCAAATGATTATTGGCAAGAAATTAAAGCTGTCCAGGCTATGCATGATGTGGTAATACCATTGTCTTCTTCTTTTGTTGCCAATATGCCCTAGGTTGCTTTGATGTAGAGGTGGAAAAATGGGCGGGTTGGGTAGTTGGTCAAAAGTGGTTGTGTAAAAATGGGGCAGGTCAATGTGGGTCAAAGGGGACGGGTTGACCTGCAAACACATGTTGTCTATCATATTTTTTTATATTTATAAGCAACTTACATAGTAATTATGCTCACAAAGTATATTATAACAATACTGATCTAATCATTTTGAATAAAGCGTTTTGGGAAGTTTTATGCATTTATATATACTCTTTGGGTGAGTTTCGACACATCTGACCCGTTCTCATTTTATCTAATATGAGTATTTTGTAAGGTTTGCCTTTTATTGTGCTGTTGGCCCATCTGACCCGTTTTCATTTCATCTAATGTTTTTTTGTAAGTTGTATCATTCATGTAATAATATATTACCCAAGTCGACCACTTACCTATACATGGGTCAAAATTGCCTTCATTTAACTTAATTTATTGATCGCGTCGGTGTTATTTGAAACCAGGTTCTGGCAAGCAAACACAGCAATCTTGTTGACCCACAGGAGTCGAATGATGAGACTGCTTTGACTTCCACATCCGATGACCAGGAGTAAGCTTATGCTTATGCCCTTTTTGTTGGTGTTTTTTTCTTCGTTATTTGATCTAAAATATTGCTTTGGGCTATTTTCAGGCCTACAATAGTGGGAGCCGGTGAAATCGCAGCAGTTGCTTCACTGTGGTCAGGAATTCCAATTCAGCAGTTGACTGCTGATGAAAGAATGCTATTGGTAGGACTTAATGAACGTCTAAAGGAACGAGTTTGTGGTCAAGATGAAGCTGTGGATGCCATCTGCCGTGCTGTTAAGAGATCGCGTGTAGGTTTAAAAGATCCAGACAGACCCATTGCAGCCATGCTTTTCTGTGGCCCCACAGGAGTTGGCAAAACAGAACTCACAAAAGCTCTCGCAGATTCCTACTTTGGCTCGGTAATTAATATGTTTCTCAAGACCTTCTTGTGCTGTTGGCTTTATTTTTTTTCATGAGAATTATATTTTTATGAATAGTTTTCATATATATTTGGTCATTTATAAGGATGCTGCCATTTTGGGTGTCTGAAAATCCTCTAAAATCAAAATTATGCATAAAATAGTGAAATTACCTACTCAAAATAACTCATTTGTAAAAAACAGTCCTGATTCAATACCATCTACGGTGAAAACAAAACAAAATCACATGAAAATTCAATATTTTTCATTATTTTTTACCGAATCATATTATGTTATTACAGGAAGATGCCATGCTAAGACTAGACATGAGTGAATACATGGAGCGACATACAGTCAGCAAGCTAATTGGGTCACCACCAGGTTACGTAGGCTATGGTGAAGGTGGCACACTTACTGAAGCCATCCGTAAACGCCCTTTCACCGTGGTGCTACTTGATGAAATAGAGAAGGCTCATCCCGATATCTTCAACATTCTTCTTCAAATCTTTGAAGATGGTCACCTTACAGATTCTCAGGTTTGTTCATCTGTAAAACTGGAAGGATTGAAAAAAACACGATAAGTTGGAGTTCTTTTTAGTTAAATCACTAGTTTCTGTTATAATACAGGGTCGTAGAGTATCATTCAAGAATGCATTAGTAGTGATGACTTCTAACGTGGGATCCACGGCTATTGCAAAGGGTAGACACAACTCTATTGGTTTCATGCTTGCTGATGATGAGACATCATCTTCGTATACTGGATTGAAATCATTGGTAATGGAAGAACTCAAGGCTTATTTTCGCCCTGAGTTACTCAACAGGATAGACGAAGTTGTCGTGTTCCGTGCTTTAGAAAAGACTCAGGTTTGTCATACTGCTTTCGAGTTACTTTCCATCTGTAATTCGATCTTTCGATTAGTGGTGGCAATATCGACCCGTTACTTATCAGTGGTTGATTTTGGGTTCTCTAACAAGCCAAATGGCCCAAATTGGCTAAATAATTGTTAGCTGAAAGGGAAACAGGTCAAACAGGTTAAACGGGTTGAAAGCCACCAAAAGTCTATATTTAATTCATTTGACCTCCAAAATTGTCTTTATCTATAAATCTAGATAATTTTCGCAACAATACTCTTTTTGTAATCATAATCAACAGATTAGTTACTTATAACTTTTATAGTGGATAAGAAGTGTTTGTGGGTCAACTCGGGCCCGTTTTGACCCCTCTAAAGACTTAGAGGCAGCAATTTTGACCCATTATAAATAGATTTAGAATATTATCTTAATAACATCTTTTTTTTAATTATATATCACATTGGTTATTTGTAAAATATAAATATAAAGAAAATGAATGAAACAGTGCTTTCGGGTCAGCCAAATCCAACTCAACCCTTTTCAACACATACTGAAGTAACCATTTTGTCCCAACCTTTTTTGACCTCTTGTACAAACCGTACATTTTGTCACTTTTATCAAGAGCACCATATTTCTCGAAAAAAAACTTATATCAAACCACATGATGTTTGCAGATGCTCGAGATTTTGAATATGATGCTTGAAGAACTGAAGAAGAGGCTAGTTTCATTTGGAATCAACTTAGAGGTGTCTACACCCGTAATGGAGCTTATATGTGAACAAGGTTTTGATAGGAGTTACGGGGCCCGACCTCTTCGAAGGGCTCTCACTCTCATTATCGAAGATCCTTTGAGCGAATCACTTCTTAGTGGAGAGTTTGAACGTGGAGATACTGCTATTATTGAGCTTGATGGGTCAGGAAACCCAGTCGTCGCGAATAAGTCTCGCCAGAATGTCTACTTGCCTGACACATCATCAACATTGTCATAGGTAAATATGTGTTGAAACTGAAGATAACTATTTTTCTGAGTTGTATAATGTACAAAGTGATTCATATTGATGGTATATAAAAACTGTATATATTAGAGGAAGGTGAATTCAGGTTTAGGGATCCCAGAATATATTCTTTTTCAGTGATGTTCAATAGAGAGATTTCTCATTCATGTCTAATAAAGTACTTATTATTCGATGATGTAACGTGCACTTATTTTGAACGCAAATCGAGTTTAAGCAGGTTCAAATTGTTCTTAATGTATTGTTTGATATCAAGTTTAGTTCAAGTTGAAACTGGTCTTCGAATCCAATCTCCGGATTTGGTTAAATGATGGTTGACCTGTGAAAATTGAGAAGTAAACTGGTATTTGGCTGAAATATCTCTTTTAAGTTGAACATTTTACCTTTTTAGGATAATTACAACCAAAATAGATTTATGAATTTGTATCATCCTTTTTATTGTTTCTTGATTGAAGTAATTTTTCTAAATACAACTAAATATAGAGAGTATAGCCTAGCAAATATTATACCATTATATGTGAAAAAAACAATAATACTGTACTAAGTTAGAGGAATATTCGATAGAAGCTATTGCCATGGAAGGAAAGAGTACAAGTGTACAAGTACTTACTATAATTCAAGTAGACATATTTGGTATTTTTAGACATTGTGGGTTCAGTCATATCAATATCATCGTTCATTTTTCATACCAACCCACCTCTTGGATTTCTGTCATGCCCACCTTCCCCAATTCAACAATTTCAGTTTCTCATTTACTTAAAAAAGTGTACTTGTAACAATAAAAGTGTCTGCAAATGGCTGCTGCTTTCATGTCGGCTTCTTGTGGTTCAACTTTTGGGAAAGATTTGGTTGTATCTGTAGAGCAACTCAATTCAAACTCTGCAATTTGTACCTCTTTGTTTGGTTCAAATCATGTTAAATATTAACACCACTTTGTTGCACCCAAATCAAGGTATGCTACTAAATCAACTTTAGATGTTATGAAGTTTTCATTTTTTATTCCAATTGTATGTCAACGAGTTACCTTGCATTTTTTGGCTTTTGATCACTCAAGTTTTATAGGGTTTTCTTGATTGTTCTTATAAATATGGGACATTCTGAGTATATGAATAATGTAGTTGCTGAATTAATCCAAAATTTCAGCTTTAAAAAGTAGATCTCAAGAACTTACTGCTGATATACAGTTTCATTTGCAAGGAATATGATATTATGAAAATAGAAAAATCGTGTACGAAATAGTTTGATTGTCAATGTAAGGTATTGGATTTGTAAAAAACCTTTTTAATAGGTCACCAAGCAAGCCTAGTCAGCAGGTCAGCTCGGGAGTTAACGCCTTTTGGTGCATAGATGCTCATAAAGCTACTGTGAGTTGATAGTAACAACAAACATTAATAACTTGAGAATCTGTTTAGTATTATACCCGAATCTAAAATATTATTTTTCTCTCTTATAGCTATATATTTTTCTAACTTGTTTGAGTAATTACAGTCGATATTGGGAATAAATTTGTCAAAGAACCATGTTGGTGGTGGTATGGCATGGTGGCTACCTGGCTATTTGCCCAAAAGTCAAAAAGTTCAATACCGTAAATCAAAATGTTTCCTTACACATAAATGTCTATAAGTACAGTGCCTTTTTGTGCAGTTTGCCCCAAGTACAAAAAAAAATCTATTTAATCATTTGCGTTAGGATTCAGAATGTAGAGCTTAATGTTATATTTTTCCTGATATGGGTTTCTACCCAGATTGTCATATACACTGGGTACTGTGATTCCAAAAGCTTCAGCCACAGCTTTAGAGGTATCAAGCAAGAAATTTACTTTTAAACTCTAGTTATGTTTTATGAAAATTCATTATATTCATCGGGTGCATTCAGATTCAGCAGGGTGAAATTTATCAGGAAAAAGATGATATTCCAGTACCAAAAGTGATCATAGACCAGGACTCAGATCTTGATGCAACCGTCGTAACAATTACATTTGGGGATCGCCTTGGAGCTCTTCTTGATACTGTATGTATTTTTTTAATCCCACCATCCATATCTTACCTTTTTATTATTAAAAACTTATAAGTTACATGTTTTGTGTGATTGCGTGGAAATGCATGGGAATGTACTTATGTACATGCAGATGAGAGCTCTTACAAATCTAGGGCTGAACGTTGTCAAAGCGAATGTTCATCTGGATTCTGCAGGGAAGCACACCAAGTTTGCAATCACTAAAGCGTAAGTTATACATATATCAAAGATAATTTGTCCTCATGTTAAAATTTTAAGGGTGAAGTTGTATATGTATCATAATTTGACCAAACTTTATTGTATGTATCCAATTATAAAGGTTTCTATTATATGTATCAAATTTTCAATTGTAGCTATAGTATGTATCTAAACTTTTACGATTTATAAACCGGTTGTGGCAACTTACATAGCTGTGGTTTATAAAGTTGAGGGTAGTAATAAAGCAGGAGTAGAGTATCCTAATAGAGCTGAGAATTATGATGTTAACATCAGAGTTGTAAAGCCAATAGGAGTGAGCTCTTTTAAGCCATCACCTATTTCAAAGTCTGTGTGGATGGTTGATAGTGGAAATAATATAAAGCCTGGTGCAGGGGAGTTTGGAGGTGATATGAAGAGATTATCCTTTGCTGAAATGGTAAAACAGAATAATGAAGTTGAAGACATGAGAATGGAATTCATTCCTCCTGTGTGTTAGAAAATGGTAGTGTTAGGATTAAACTATCTTGTGAAGAAATCAAGAAGGGCAGTGCTGCTTATGCTCTTAAGTTTTATGGATATTTCATTGGGACAAATATGGCTTTTCCTGTTGTACAAGCTAACCTAAGGAGAATGTAGAGTGTATGGCATAGGGGATATATCAAGAAATGCTGCAGGGTTTTACTTTTTCAAATTTAAAAATGAGGAAGGCATGAATATAGTTATTGAGAGTGGACCATGGATGATTGAAGGTGTACCTATTTTTCTGAACAAATAGGAGCCAGGATTGGTGTTGAACAAAATTGAACCATCTAGTGTTCCACTTTGGGTTAGTATGTATAATTTTCCACCTGAACTATGGTATGGGGGAGGCATAGGTAAACTAATGAGTGGGATTGGGAAGCCACTTTTAATGGACAAAGTAACAAAAGATAGATGCATTAATAAAAAAGGAAGGGCTGGATTTGCAAGAGTAACGGTTGATGCTTCTGCTGAAAAAGAACTTCCTAATCAGCTTGAAGTTGAATATTCTTCTTGGGGAACAAGCCTTGGCAGAATTGTAAAACTTGAAGTAGGATACCAATGGAAACCTTCATTGTGTACTTTTTGTAAAGTATTTGGTCATATTCATGGTAAATGTGAAAGGCGACCAAAAGCTGAGAAGGAAATTGCTGAAAAAGTGTTGAAAGAAGCTATTAATGTAAAGAATAGCAGAAGAAGATTTTCTTACATGATGATGGGATGGCAGGTGTTTATGATCCTCATTCTTGATCTAGGCTACCATTGGTCTTATGGTCATTCACATAATTTGAATGACAACTGGACTAGGTGTCAATTTCTCAGTCCATCAGTCATAAGGTTTAGAGTTTCTACTTATTGGTTACTATTTTGGTTCATTTGGTTATTAATTGAAAAGGATGCAATCTGGATTCTAGATAGGAACGGTAGGAAGTTTGAAGAAAGGTGTAAAGCTGTATATGTTGTAAAGCCTAAAAGCATTGAAGACAAGGAAAATAGAATGCTGAAGATTTATCATAACATGGATCATGTCATCAGTATTCAGTATCCATTTATTTCTTTGGGTAATTGTTTGACTGCTGAAAGTCAGAAGTTGCATTGGATCAGAAGGTGCCTTGATACAGATTTTGAGAGCCATAATGTGAATTTTAGGGGACTTATTGTGAATTATGATACCTTATATGTGGATATTAGGAATTTTGAAGATGGTCAGAGTATTAAAGATATTTCTGTGAGGGATAGTCTGACTATTGATAGTCAATTTTCTTTGGTAGTAGTTACAGTCATACTTCTAGAATTTGTTGTGATGAGTTTGCTATAGTGGTTTTGGTGTTAGGCTTATGTATTAGAGTTTGGAAGGTCAACTAGAAACCTTCCCTAGGGGTATACCCTTGGTCAATTTTGTACAAAGTTTTTTTGGTTTTATAAAATTTGCCGGGAGAAATCCCTTTACCCAAAAAAAAAAAAAAAAAACTTACATAGCTGCGACATCAGTTAAAAATTAAATCGGTTACCTAATAATCGGATACATACAATAGCAATAATTGTAATCAGTCACCTTGTTTAAAAAAATACAGATGTTTTATTTATCAAGCTTTAGTAAGTTCTGATTCATATATATATGCTTTTTTGCAGCTCAACTGGGCGTAAAGTAGAGGACGCAGAGATGCTTGAGGCAATCCGTTTCACAGTTATCAGCAATCTTCTTGAATATCACCCGGTATTCTACCAACTCACCGTGTGTACTTGAGCATTTTTCCTGGAGCTTAAAAATTCAAATTTATAAACTTAATGGTACAGGAATCAAGTGCCCAGTTAGCAATGGGAGAAGCCTTTGGGATCGAGGCACCAAAGAATATGGTATTAATTTTGGGGTCCAGTTTTTGTTCTCACGAGTTTGATTGCTTTTTCGCTTTGAGTTTTGTAGAAAATTTTGGACTCTATCAAATCAATTGTGCTTGCATAAATCTCTAAAAAGAAACTTATAGTGATAGAAAAGCTTACTAGTTAGTTTTATGTTGACAAATAAGTCATACAATGAAAAGTCAAACCATTCATGAAATTGGAAGCAACCAAATCAATATAAATTCATCAAATTATAGGGAAATCATTGTCTAAGCAAACACTAGGAGACTAATCCATAGCTATAAAAAATTAAGACAACATGAAGTAATTTGAACTAAAACATCGTGTTCTTTAGTAAAAGTTTAGGAACAATCAAACCTGATCTATAAATATGTGAATCAAAGCATGAAATGATCTTCAATCTCTTGATTTTGAGCTCCAAAAGCGCTCCAAAAATCTCTTGACTCCAGATTCGGCTTTGCATGTAAAATCATGTCATTTGCTACTCAAACCAACTCAAATGAGAGGATAAGACCTCTTATATATTAGGCAATATCAGGAGCATTTATAATTTTCGTGGGAAATCTAAATTGTGTATGTAAAGAAGAGCGATTAATGAAATTTCATTGAACCACAAATATGACCAAAAATGTTCTAATTGATCATAAATATTTTGATTCATCTTTTCACCTAAAGATTTTAATATTTCTAATTAATGGTGAATTAATCCAGCTAGATGTGGATATTGCAACCCACATACATGTATATGATGATGGTCCTAACCGGAGGTACATTAGGATCCGTTTATTTATTTTTATTATTTTGTGACTATCAGTTTGCTTCTAACTAAATTGGCCTTTCGAAAAACGGGTGTTAATTTTTGTAGTCTGCTCTCAGTGGAGACAGCAGATCGCCCTGGATTGCTGGTAGATCTTGTAAAGATTTTTACTGAGGTAAATGTTGCTGTAGAATCAGGAGAGTTGGACACTGAGGTAATAAACAAATGGTAGCTCTCTAAACATTAGCAATGCGGATACCCGTAAGCTATAGAGGACCATAAAGGTGGCAGTTCGGACCCATTTATCTAGGGTCGCTTTTGGGTTGTGTTTTATTTCCAACGGGTCAAGTGGACACATTTTTAAACTTGGCTCAAAATGAAACCGGTCAAATGAGTCAACTAGAGCAAACGTTTCCCGAAGTATTTTCAAATGCTTAAAACCTCCTACATATATAAACAACTAGACTATTGATATAAGTATATAGTTTATTTAATACATTAATTATTCAAGAAATTCAAAAATGGACAAAAAAATGTGTTGGGACTAGTCACCACAACCCAACTCATTTAGACCCATTTTGGAAATTGACCATTCGACCCATCACCCAACTTGCCCCGTCTATTTTGTCACCTTTACAAACATGTTAAAGCTGGAATCTTGACATTAATATTGAATCACTCACAACGGTTTATGTTGTTTAATATATAGGGGTTGTTGGCCAAGGCCAAGTTTCATGTCAATTACAATGGTAACTCCCTTATCGAGCCACTTCAACAGGTAAACCGAGGAGTAACACAGTTCTAATCCAACATTAATATACACGTGCCTATAATATTCGTCATGACTTGTTATGTATATTTACCTTGATGGAAATCTTCACAGGTTTTGGCTAATAGTTTAAGATACTTTCTGAGGCGACCGACAACAGAAGACTCGAGTTTTTGAAGAACTCTACAAATCGAAAAATTTATCAGAAACTCAAGATGCAACTGCTGGTTTCTATGTGATGTTACTGTTGATAATAATGGATCTACATATTTACCCCTTCCCAAAACTTGCATTATATTAATGATGATGATTGTTGGTTTGTTACACGTTCGTGATCACATGATCTTGATTCTATGATAGGAAATACTTAAAAAACTATATTTGTGAGCCTATGAATCTATGATCCAGAACTTTTGGGTCTTATCTGATATCCCCACATAAACTAGTAAAATGGGTAAGTTTGTGATTGAAGATGGCATGAAATTGAATGCAAATAATATGGCATGACTCAACTTTATTATAATTAGATTTTTGTGGGGAAGATTGGGACTAGTTCAGGCATCATCCTTTCAAGCCCATACAATGGGAGGGATGGATGGTGGTACCCCAT
This sequence comes from Logfia minima, assembly GCA_963921325.1. Lineage (NCBI taxonomy): Eukaryota > Viridiplantae > Streptophyta > Magnoliopsida > Asterales > Asteraceae > Logfia > Logfia minima. Next base: position 28,917,380 of record OY992774.1, read on the forward strand.
CTCTTACCATTATTATTTACTTTAATGTCATTTTGATTTGTTTCTTCATCAAAAACGTTGATAACTAGAAATGCTTAGTGATTCACATGATGTGTTACAATGACAATACGCAGAAGATAATGTGGAGCCTACGCTCCAGATTGTACAAGTAAGCCGTTTAAAAAAACGTTTGACCATATTGAGAGAGGTGACCATCTTAAGATTTTGGCTATGTTTACAATCAAAATTAACTTGAATTTCAAGTTTTAGACCAAATCAGCTAGCTCAACATACTCACAATCCACAGAAGATGTTGGCTTGCACATGATGGATCCAACATTTATCGATTTATATATATATAATATATATAATATTAATATCTTAAGATGGGATCAATGAAGTATAGATGACTTGTAGGAATGGGGAAAACTAAACGGATGATGAAGTATGAGGTCCAAACCTTTTCTTGGGAAACTAAACTCTCTTGTGGTTCAATATCAACTTGTTAATTTAAATTAAAAATATATATAACAAAAAATATGAATATTTTTCTTTTCAAAAATGCTAGAAAATAAAAAGGCAAGTATAAAAGAGGGTGGAATGGTGAAGCTGAATGAGATCACAGTTGATCTTGCAAGATGTCTGCTTCAATTGGAAGAGGTGCTCAAAACATGCATACAGTCTATATCAAGTAAACTTTATCCATTTACATGTAGATCTTACACTTTTATGATACAGCTGGTTTCAAACATATAGTATTGTGTTCCATAATTTTCCTTCTCATTTGAGTATTACATTTTGTTCTATATATGTAACACACACAGAGTTTAAGTAAGAAATAGCAAGATAGATGCCAATATGTAATATTTATTGGATTTGTAAGGTTTTTTCTCACTTTACATACCACAACAAATGATTCATCTTGTTGTTTGCATGTATAATTTTGAACCAATTTTCTTATGTTGGCTTAAGAAACTTCTATTTGGTTCACCTTGTTCAAGGTGTTGGGATTTGATCATAATCAACTAACGAGATTAAACCTTAACCTCATACATTTATCGATTACTTTTAGACCAGCATTGAGATCAAAGGCATATCATAAGAAGAGTGGAGGCTCGGACAGTACCAAATTGAACCATGACGAAGCTAAAAACAAGAACCTTCACAATGGATCCCCTCCCAGTACCGTTGCTTGGATTCCTGATAGTCGTACTGGAATCTTTTATCCTAAGGGACATGAAAAGGTGATTGAAGATGTTCCTTCTCATGCTGCCAAGGATTACACTGTTAATTGGTTTTCTAAGCCATAAAATATGTTGTAATCTTCTTGCTTGCAAGTTTCTTTGCTTTATAATTTGCATTTAATACTTATGGATTCAATCTAATATTTATCCCTTTTATACATATCTTGAATACAAATTATGATATTTAAAATAATTACTGATTCATTAAATGCATTTTAACGTGTATCACAAATTAAAAAGGTAAATATTATATTAAATCAATGAATATTATATAAAAATGATAATATTTATGAAAATTTTGACCTCGTATAACACAGAAATACACGTTAGAAAAACCCGAATTAATATAGTTCAAGAGGTTATAATAATATTGGGGGCATAATAAGTTGACAACCAGCATTGATTTTGGACCACACAAATTTCATGGGGCAACCCATAAGTATTTGTTCTAGATTTATTTGACGATCTTTTAAAGTTTCAAACTGTTGAACTTTACAAAGCTCGTTAGGTTACAAATTCTAGTGAATGACAAAATTCTAACACTCAAGGCTAAGGTCATTAAATTTGACTACAATGTGTTTTGTCACGATTAGATGTTAGAAAAGCCATATATAACTTGTGGAAATTGTCGATTGATTTAGTTGATATAGATTTTTTTTGGCACATATATATATATATAGGGGAAGGATCCATAGGGAACTTTCAAATTTTGAGGAAGAAGGGAAGCAAATCTTAGCCTTTGAATTTTTTATAAAAAAACGTTTTTAACATTCATCACAAATGAATGTTAACAATATTCATTTATGACGAAATCAAGGGTTGAAATTTGCTTTCGTCCTTCCCTAATTTTTTTGCTTCCCTCTTGATCCCTCCCCTATATATATATATATATATTGCTTTTTTAAAATGTTTTTTGCTTTGTTCAACAGTGTATATCCTTTTTTATATCATAAAAGCCCATATAAGTTGTTAACATTGTCCATAAACCACGTAATTCATTTTGTCGCCAAGGACATTTAAACACGTTTTTTTCCACCTATTGTTTAGTTCAACACGTAGAAAACCATTTCAACGCTTTTAGCGACGAAGTTCATATAATGACTAAATTGACAACATAAACAAATTGCATATGCCTTTCTTATATTTGCATTTTGTTATATGTAACATGTGACACTTATGTTACTTTCACATAAATGTGACTTATTGTACCTTTTTATATGTTGCCCTCATTTTGATACATCCATACAAACTAGTTGATTAACTTGCAATGAATTGGATTCTGAAAAATATAATGTCTGCCATGTACCCAATTTTAAGCTAGCTAAAGGCATAAGAAAATTGACATTTCATTACCGAAATACAGAGTATTTTTTTAGCGTACTCCCGTGAACGGATTAAGTGGAGACAAAGTGAGGCTTGTAGCTCAAAGGATTAGAGCATGTGGCTACGAACCATGGTGTATGGCGTTCGAATTCCTCCTCGCTCATCTAACCATTGTGTAAAGCAGAAGATGAAGGTGTATTGTATTATTTTTCAGTTTGAAGAACATGTGTTTTAGTTATGATAACATTCATAAAATAAAGGCTAAGCCTTGAAAATGAATGTCCTAGACAGACAGGTTGTACATAACAATCATGTGGTATTTGGAAACAAATCATTTTGCAAACATAATGTTTCAAAAGGGTACTTATTTTATATTTCTATGAGGATTCCAACGATGTGAGCTCGTAATCTATGAAATGTTGTCGAAAATCTTCGTATGCATAAGAGGACTAATTCTACTACGTAACGGGAAAACTCGTTTGTGTTCAAAATTATGAGAAATGTGCTTTCTTCCACACTTTTAGTTTAGATTCGGGTGTGATTTGTTGAATGATTCTTGAGATAGTTTTTTTCGTAGATGCGATACTCCCATATGTAACGTAGTTCACTTTTCTTTCTACGTTAATTAGATTTTTCTTTACCGAACTTAAATTGATCTAGATGAAAATAGGAAAATTTCTTCTTTTTTTTTTTTCTAGAAAGCAATCAAAACAAAGTTTTATTTTGTGGATATACATTGTTGGGGAATCTGAATAACGGTATGATGATAATGTTGACCGAATAATTTTTAAATTGTATACGAGACACTTTCTCTTAATACAGTGTTTCGATCTTTTACTGTATGAGTTTACGAAAACTTTTATAAGATAAGATAAGAACGTACTTAAAATCTTGACATAGAGACTAAACAAACCTAGACATATTTGTTATGTTTTTTGTGTGAAAATAAGGACCAAATGATTATGTTATATTCAGAATCATTTTAGCGGCTAAAAGAAGTTGGCAAAAAACCAACCAAAATACATTTTCACGAACATGTAAAATGCTTAACGAACATACACCATAACTATTCACATTGGCAGAAAAAATTTAATAAGAGGATTCATGTATGTGTAATAAGTTCAAAATAGGGTGTTGGCACCCCTTGATCCAACTAGGGGACCCTTAAATCTTTACACGGAGCGCAATCTCTTTGACCTCTGTTATTTAGTGACAATCCAAATTAGTTTGAATGAATGTGAACTTTAAACTTTTTCGATCGTACTAAATTTATCAACATACATGAGGACGAGATGATATAATTGATAAAAGTAGCTTTTAGTGCCTTTAAGCAAGATAAATTGTCAAAAAGAAAACAATTAGTGCCTTTATACCTGTAACCGTTAATTTGAAGACGTGAAACTCACGAGTATGTTAATTTTCGTTTCCACATGTTTATCCCAACTATTTTTCCTCTTTAAATCACCTATATATCATAAGAAGTTATTTCTTTCATCATCTTTTTAATACATATAGACATTTTCTTTTCTTATTGATACATAAATACATATGGTGATATGGTACAGCAATATATTTTTATGCATAAATAAATAATTAATTCACATAAATTAAATACGATGACTGTTTGGTTATCAAATGTAACAATAAATAATTGAAAAATAACGATAAATGCAAATGAGTTTTATGATACTGCTTACTGGTACCGGAGCAAAATGTACCAAGAATACGTCTTTTGTATTTATTTTTGCGTTAACATAGTGGTTGATATACAATAAAGAAATAAATATTAAAATATAGTTCACCGGAATCTCAGCCGGTGGTGATAGACCACATCTACTCCGGTGAGTAAGTGTAGTAGGTATATATATGAAGAAAATGTAAGCCAACCTGTTACTGTTTACATATTTGTCATGTCAACTTCAGAACATCACCACCTAACAGTTGACCACCACCTAACTGTTTACACCGGTAATACCACATTGTTTGTCAAATTATATTTAAAAAAATAGAGAACACCCACTCTACCAAAGTTATCAAAATAAATTATAAAACAATTTACATTCATACCACTTTTATATAATATACATCAAGTTAAGTATACTATTTCGAAAAGGTAGATCGTATGGATTAACTAAGGATTTGTCAAAGAGTATTTCATGTATGTAAGTTACTTATTTTAATTTTTCATGTATGTACTAAATTGATTATTTCATGTTAATATCTTTAAATTGATTATTTCATGTTAATATCTTTTCAAAATTAAATTTTACCGTTTAAACACTGAAATTACAGACTAATCAAACACTTAAACTGCCAATTGAACAATTTTTACCACGTAGTATGTAACATGAAATCCACGTCAACTTAAACCAGAATCGACATTCAATGGTGAGTCTGGTTTACCACCCATCTTCTTTTCATCTCTAACTTTATTAAATATCCCAGTGAAATCTTTCTCTTCGATGTTTAAATAAAATCATTTTTCTATTTGAAATTATCCAATTTAATGTATACATAGACCATAATATAAGTAGGTTGCATCCATAAAATATTTTGCACCAATACATAATTGATACGTTCGATTTACCCTTCCAAAAACTCTAATTAATGTTAATCTTATGCGATGTGAACTCAGATTTAACACATTGAGTATTGACCTCAGATAAAAATGTAAGAAAGAAAAAAATTTGGACCCCAATAGCAAAACCTCACCAACCACACCAATGTCTTTCATTAATTAAAGTCCATTTTTACCCTTCAGATAAATACATATTTCCCACTTTACCCTTCGCTCACCAAACCTCAACCACGCACATAAAGGATTCACGCTTTTTATAAACTTTCTAATCTCATAAAATAGAAACCACTTCTATCTCTAAACTTTCCATTTTTTCTCTCTAAATTAATTATTTTAAAAAAATAAAATAATGGAGTCCGAAAAAGAGATCATTTTCCGATCAAAACTGCCCGATATTTACATCCCAAAACATCTACCTTTACACTCGTATTGCTTCGAAAACATTTCGAACTTCAGCGACCGACCGTGCCTAATCGACGGCGCGAGCGGCCACGTCTACACTTACGCTGACGTGGAGCTGACGTCACGTAAAGTCGCATCATCCTTTCACCACAAATTAAACATCAACAAAGGTGACGTTATCATGATTTTACTCCCAAATTCACCTGAATTCGTGTACTCCTTCATCGGCGCATCGTATCTCGGTGCGATCTCCACGATGGCGAATCCGTTATTCACTGCAGCCGAAATCATAAAACAAGCGAAAGCATCGAGCTCGAAAATCATCATAACTCAATCAGCTCACATATCGAAAGTAAAGGACTTCGCATCAGACAATTCGATTGAATTAATCTGTATCGATTCAGCTCCTGACGGTTGCCTACACTTTTCCGACCTAATTTCCGGCGACGAAACGAAATTACCGGAGGTCAAAATCTCGTCTGATGACGTGGTAGCACTACCGTATTCATCAGGTACAACTGGACTCGCAAAAGGAGTTATGTTGACTCATAAAGGACTTGTAACAAGTGTCGCACAACAAGTGGACGGTGAAAACCCTAATTTATGGATTCACAGTGAAGACGTATTAATCTGCGTGTTACCGTTGTTTCATATTTACTCGTTGAATTCGATTTTGTTATGCGGATTACGTGCTGGTGCGGCGATATTAATCATGCAGAAATTTGAAATAGTTTCGTTTTTGGAACTGATTGCGAAATATAAAGTGACGATAGGGCCGTTTGTACCGCCGATAGTTTTAACTATTGCGAATAATGAAGAGTTGGTGGATAAATACGATTTGTCTTCAATGCGAACGGTGATGTCAGGTGCAGCACCGTTGGGTAAAGAGCTAGAAGATACTGTTAGGAGTAAGTTTCCGAATGCGAAACTTGGACAGGTATGGTGTTACTGTTTGTTACATAACGTTTTTGTTTTGTTGTTACGTTTCATACACACGGTTGATTCGTTTGTTTACACGTATTTGTTATGTTTGTTTGTGTTTTTATTTTAGAATTTTAGTACAAGTTTCGGTGTTTATTGGTTTTGGATAATTATAGGTTTTATCTACTACATGTTTTTATAACGGTCAGTGTATTTAGGATGGTACGTCAAGTTCTAAAATTTAAAGGGTTTTGTTAACAATTGTGTTTAAAATGATTTTCGTGCATCAAAATGTGGTACTTTAACAAATTAATCACCATTCATCAAATTCTTTAACAATAAAATATATAAGTTTTAAACAATAAAATAACCTTTTAGACAAAACCTAGTGATGTCATTATTATTTTCTTAAAAATTGTTTAAAACTAATACCATTTCAAACATATTTAATTAAATGTCATTTTTAGTTTAGAATATAATTATCTATAAAATTCGTAAATGTGTGAATAAAAATTCTTACATTTTTAAAGTGAAATGGTTATATAGAACAAGCTAAAATCATGGAAATGGGCATCTTTTATCGCATTTATGTAGGAAAATATATAGTAATTAAAATGTTTAAACTATTCGAGAAAATTATTTAGTTGAACATGTTTATTTCACAAAAATGTTACTTAATTTTTATTTTATTTTATTTTATTTTAGATGGTTTGTTATGGACTATGTTATTTACCAATTTTATGGGGAACAAACTAATTTATATTTTATAAGAAAATTTAAAAGAAAAACCGTATATCGTTGGTAAAGTTTGTGTGGGTGCTTATTATTTCATTAAATGGATAATGTGGTTCTATCTATGTTTGGATGCTAATCTAGTCACGGCCTTCTTTTATCGAGTCATTTTTCCTCTTTCGAAGATTAGCAAATGACATGGAATTCAATGATGGTTATATATTTGGTTTTACCTTTTTTAATTCTAAAGCAAAGTATATGAGTACATGGGAACCTAAATACTTATGAACATTAGTGGATCTATTAATTAAAATGGTTTATCTGGTTGGTAAAAAGTAACTAGCTTAAAATCAAAAATTTTAATATATTATTTAATTATGTTCAATTCATTATTCTTTCCGTTATAAAATACGTATTTATGTTTTCATTTATAGTTTATCTCAAATTAATTATCCATTTTCAAAAATAATAAATACCAATTTTACTATTATATATATTATTTATTATTTATTTTTTCATAAAATTGGATAATAGAAGATTATATAAAAAATAAAATAACACTTTCATACGCAATGTGTTAACTTAATATGATATAATTGTCACACATATTATGAGCAGAGTGTTATTGTTATAGGTCCACAAAACTACTTCTAGACGTGTAAGAAAGAGTTGACAATATTAAAAACGTAACTATAATGTTGACAACGGCCTTTTCTTCTTACTTGACTTGCATTAGTTGCCACGATTCATACACATTCGTATTTTTAACTTTTCTGTTGATAAGAAAAATGATTTTTTACACCTTGATTTGTTGATTATTAAACACTTACAGTTATTATATTTTAAATAAGTATTGTCAATACTAGAGGATAAAATAAAATTGTAAATGCTTAAATTATTGTTAATTAACTTAGTATTATATTATTTATTATGAATTACGAGTTAAAATGAAACTAAGGAAAAGCATTAAATTTTCACATTGAAGTGCGGACGTATAATGACAATCCAAGGTCCATTATCCTATTATATTATTCTGTCACATGAAATTCCGGATAAAATATAAAAATACTCCCTGGTTCGTACAACAATACAATTTTCCTAAAGATAAAATGATATACGGAGTTTTAATTAATTTAAAATTGAAATAATAAATGGGATTGGTGTTGATAATGAGGTTGACATGAATGTTAATAGGGTTACGGAATGACGGAGGCTGGACCGGTGCTAGCTATGTGCTTGGCCTTTGCTAAGGAGCCTTTTGAGATCAAGTCCGGAGCATGTGGGACTGTGGTTCGTAATGCCGAGATGAAGATCGTTGATCCTGATACTGGCGCATCCCTTCCCAGGAACCAGCGAGGCGAGATTTGTATTCGTGGTGATCAAATTATGAAAGGTGACAATTTTTATCCTTATATATATATTTTCGTCCTTTAATATCTACATGTACGCATTATTAAAATGTCAGTTTCATTTAACAGATTAATTGATTGTTACATGTTTAAATAACTTCAAATGCGGTTTTATTTATAACACTATATTGGTACTTTCATTACAAAATCATCGTTCATGTTTATGTTTTAGTTTGTACCAAAAAAATTGACCATTTTAAAAAGTAGTTTATTAAGTTTTTTATCTTGACGTACACATTTTTCATAAGGGTAAATGTTGTAGATAGCAACCTACTTTTCGTTTCGTCTCGAAGTATGTAAATTACCCATTATATCAATAATGTATGTAATGACAATTATTTTTTGTGTTAATGTATGCAACTTAAAAGCGTTAAAACAAAATATACAAATGTTTGAAATTTTGTATTACGTTTTGTTTTATTTATACTTTATGTTTTACAAGTTACAAATGACATACATTTGACACAAAATTAAATATTTGTTAATAAAATGGATAGGTTGTAGTATACCTTTAGACAAAATGAAGTGTATGTTGTTGATTTTCAACATTTATCATTTTCACGAAAGTGCATTGCTAATGTTAAAGGTAAAATACACATATGTCTATTAAAACGTGAAATAATGGTTTATATATTGTACTCTTATTTTTGGACCGAGAGCTAATAATTATCGTTTAATGTTTTGAATTTTTAATAGGTTATCTTAATGACCCGGAGTCGACAAAGAGCACAATTGACTCAGAGGGATGGCTACACACGGGTGATATAGGGATAATCGATGACGATGATGAGCTCTTCATTGTTGATCGGCTCAAGGAATTGATCAAATACAAAGGATTTCAAGTAGCTCCTGCGGAGCTTGAATCGTTGCTACTAACTCATCCTGAAATTTTCGATGCTGCAGTTGTCTCGTAAGTCGACTCCCCTTAAATAAGTTGTTAGCTTGTCATATACAGTACATTAATTTAATTTAATAAAAATGTTAATAAAAAATTAAAAGTAGATAAGAAAAAACAAGATAATTATAGTTGTGTGGGGGACTCTGTAAGTGAAATACCGAAATTGTCCTTGGATCTCGAAATGGGGCTTGATTGGATCTGCACCTACTTCCGATCCGCACATGTTTAGTTGTTGCAAGTTGGCACTAGCATTAAAGAGAATATACTATTGAATAATGATCTAAATATCCACTTACCTCCCCTTAACTATTTATACTAGACAAAAATGCCCCATCTAGTTTGAGTATCAACAATGCTTTCCTCTAGCTATACCAACATCACCATAACCTAGATGATTTATGTAAAATTTTTATACACTTCATGAATTCAAAATAGAATGTTATATAATTCTTTTCTTCTACTTATGACCAACTAATACAATGCTAATGACCAAGGCCTTTTTGCAATATAAGTTGATTATAAAATGTAACTTTCCTTTGAGAGTCTTTTTTGTGTGTGTAGTTTTTGTATAAGGTTATGGCTAGCTTGTTGCTATTTAGCTTTTGTTATTGTTGTTTATATGCAAGAAAAGTTACACTGTGTATACGAGTACAAGTGAGGATTGATAATCAGAAAGACTATTTCGCAAGAACTGGACATATTATTAACCCGCTAACCGATTCCAAACATTGAAAATTTTATCTATTTGATGGCATTTTACTTCTTAAGAGTTTATATAAGCAACATTATAAGAATGATGTTATGGCATTTTTTTGTTGCTTTAACATTGGAAAGTTTGAGTTTTATTTTGACAAAAATATTGATTATATTGTCTGTTTCTCGCAGTATGGTAAACGATGCAGCCGGAGAGGTCCCCGTTGCTTTTGTAGTAAAAACCAACAGCTCAAGTGTGACAGAGGATGAAATCAAACAGTTTGTATCCAAACAGGTAACTGAAACAACAAACAATGAAAAACTACTATGCACAACTAAGATCATAGCTTTTATATCTTATCAATTTTATTTATAATGTTTGGCAGGTGGTATTCTATAAGAGAATAAATCGTGTGTTTTTTATCGACGCAATTCCAAAATCGCCATCAGGAAAAATTCTACGCAAAGACTTGAGAGCAAAGTTAGCAGCTGGTTTACCAAATTAGATGTCACTGCATACATCACTATATTTTCTAATGACTCTGGTTTGTTGTTGATGGGTCAAAATCAGAATTTTGTATATTAACTCTTTTTTAAAGATATTGTTTCAATAACATATGATTCAGTTGAGCCATTTATCATGTATTTGAAAGAAGGAATTGGATATGAGCCATTTATTATAAGTTATTTTTCCAAAGAATTTTTTTGATGATAGTTTATTTTTGTAATTCGAACATAAAAAGTATATACAAATTTATGAGCCATTATTTATCTAACAACAAATGATACTGCCTCATATATAAATCTCAAAGTGAACCGTTTCAAAGCCTTGTAAATATGAGTTCAACATATTTTTGTATGATAAATAGACAAACAATAATGAGTATTACTATTACTGTAGTGCTAAAGAAACATAACATACATTGAAAAAGTACATATTTGATGGGAAAAAAAGACTTTTTTTGGAAAGAAATCTATAATATATTGAGAACCAAAACAGACATTACAAGATCCGACCCTCAAAGAGCCATCCACAAGTTGTGAATTGTAAACCTCTTAAACAAGTAGAAACTTGGTACATGACCTTACAAACCAAAAAGAATGCAACTAAAATGAAGAGAGTGACTTCAGTCTTGGAACTTTGTAACTGCCACTTTTGAACCAATTAACAGTCACTATTTAACGAGCAAAACGTATTAGGTGTTACATGCATCAATTGGATTAATACACGATTGACCATTCTCTCCATGAAGTAATATTGTACTTTGACGGTGGGATATCCAAAAAAGAGATAAAACTTGAACTTCATCACAAACGTTCGATAACTTTGATGGCTTGTTCTCGAAAATCTTCTTATTACGATATTTCCAAATTATATAAAGCATACTCCACATTACGGTTTGCCAAGTTTCCGTTTGCTTAATTGCGAAAGTATTGGGACCTTCCTGATTAACCAAATCACCAACCGTGTATATATTGAAGGATCCCATCTTCCACCACTCATATATCTTTTCCCACCCTTCCCACACTCTTTTGCATGTTACAAAGCAATGGTCCAATAACTCTATTGCATCTCCACAAGATGGACACAATATAGAATGAAGATCCATACCTAAATGATCGAACCATACACAAACCGGAAGTCTTTCTTGTTGTAGACTCCAAATGAAGACATTCACTTTTCAAGGAAGAATCTTGCACCATCTTGTTTCTTTGGGTTGGCAATTGGTCCAAGATATTTGTCATCTACCATCTCCTTTAGGGATTTAACCGTTAAAGTTTCTTGATCCTCCGAAATTCATTTATATATCTAAATGAAAAATGTTAGTAATAAAGTTATTAATCAAACCCAACAACTCATTAAACAAGCTAACTACTTAAGATTGTATTTTGAAACATAATATCATATTATAAATCTTATGGGTGGTCCAAAATGGAGATAATTCATAACAAATTAGTATTTTTAACCTTCTTTTTTGCATAATAAAAGTAGATCTCAAATCCTCTAAACAACGTACGTAGTACATAAAATGTTTCTTTAGATTAGATACCAATTTAGATATAGTTGCAACTTGTAAAGGAGATGATGAAATAAACATTGAAACCAAACGTAATTCTTAATGGTAATTGTTTATATGAATGTTGGTTAAAGCATGACATGTAAAGTGTGTGTGTGTGTGTGTGTGACTTTTTGACATAAGAATATGAATATTACTTTTATGTAAAGTTTGGATCAATGAATAATTACTATTTATACGGTTATCATAAGTGAATTTTTATCCCCACATATTTTCTTCTTTTTACAATGATGGTAAACTCTTGATCAAACAACTCAACAAGTGTTTCTAACAATAATATTATGGGGATCTTTGTTGTTTCACAAAGTTAAATGATTTGGTAATTGGTTATGTCAAGTGTTGCTATATATCTAACTCATCAACCTCTTATGGTTTGTTTTATTAAAGGGTTAAATATATAGAGCATCTCGAATTCTAGACGTATTTTGCAGTCCCACATTCTCTCGAAACCATTCAACCCAAAACAAAACAGAATAACATGTTTAGTTCTTCCTAAAGCCGGCTATTTCGATTAAATTACTTATAAATGAGTCTCTACAGGTTCTATTTTATCTTTAACGGGTTAAAAAAGTAAAACGTGCAAACAAAGTTCAATACAACCCTTTGACGATAATATTTGCTCGTTTTAACCCGCTGTTTGATCTATCAGCACACCCATGCCCTGTCTCTAATTCTTGGTATCTCCACAAATTAGGATGCAGATTTGAAGGAAAAAGGTCAAGAGTTCTTTCGGGTAATAATTTAACACCTAATCACAAATGAGTATCAACAAAACAACTATTCACGCATCATTAGATGTAATTCGTGCTATTTGGATTGTACATAAACAGGAATCTCATTGGTATAGAAGTATACTCTTTTTATATTCTTCATTTCATTCATATTCGTACTCCTCTCTATATATAATAAAGGACACTGACCTGGTTTAACCGTGGTGATCAATGAACTAGTGGCAGAATATGGTGCTTCCCATGAGACGAGTTTGGCTCGCGGTTGCTGCCCGTGTTAAACCATGTAATCATGGTAAGTCTCTTTTATCTTACTCGCAACTAACCTAGACCACTCCTAGTGGTTACGCCTTTCACCCTTCTTCTTCACATCTTTGTAGTCCACCATTGGCACGGAGCCATCTTTCACTCCGTCTTTCTTGCTTCCATCCAGCAAAAGACGGAGTGAAAGCAAGAAAGACAGAATTAGACAGAGAGGTGGTGGGTCCATTTCTTTTCTTTTGTTTTTTATTTTTTGTTTAGGATATATAATAATGGTATTATTAGTAAATGTGGGGCTTAAAAGTTCAGTTCTTCAGTCCACCATTGACAGTGTTCAGTCTTTGTTCAGTTTTTTTAGAAACTGCTTACGCGTCGCTAAACTGACAGTTTAGTTCTTCAGTCTACCATTTGGAGTAGTAAGGTAATGTTAACAAAATATATCTCATCCCAATGTTTATTAAATACAATGAACAATAATTTATTTGGCTACTTTTCCTGATGATGGATAAAAATATATTTAGCTTTATTAAGTTGCTCTTTCTTCTCTTTTGCTATTTGATCACCGGAAATGTCCCTCTCAAAACTCAAAATAAGCTAGTTTCAGTATGCCAACAGCTTATGGCTTAACAACTTATTTGGGCTATCTAAGCTGTTTTTAAGAAGCCACATTTAATATGCTTTTCCGAAAGAGCTTATTTCAACTTATTAACTGAACGACAAGAAGTATAAAAGTATTAGAAATATTTTTAACAGTCTACTTACGAAGATGATATATTTTTCGTGCAGGTGGTGCGCTGTAGATGCTACATAATGACATACAGACTTACGGGTATGAGGATGTCCACGTGATGTATGAGATGCTTAGGAGAACAGATTCAGGGTTGATGTCAACTATTTGAGCAAAATGCAAAGCCAATAAGAGATTTCTATAAATGGAAGGTTTTTTGGAATAATCTTTTGCCAAAGTAAGGTACACTTAGTTATTTAATACCAAAAATCAGTGTTTAAAACTTATTTTGCAAGCTTACTATATTTAACGACCAAAAATGTTTAAAACTTTCAGAGATCATCCGGCGATTGAGGATTCTGTCTTGCTGGAAAATTGCCTGCAAATTCCTTAAGAACTTCAAAGCCCTGACAACAGACTTGCAATGTGACAGGCATGCTATAGTAATATATACAAAGGTCAATTAATAAGTTCATAGGTGTAACTATTGCTTTAAGAATTAGTGACATGAGCTCTCTTTATTAACAAGGATGCTTCATTACCAATCAATAAAAATAGACTGTTACAATACATACACAAGAGGCCTTACAGCATACAATTTCAACTTCTCACTGAAACTATCAAGCTACACAAATTAGTCCTGCAAAACTGTTCTATACCACCTCACTGACTAAATTACAAAGAACACACAAGAATGCTAATCATACAACAGAGCAACCAAAAGATGGGACTTCAATTTTGAAAAAAAAAAGCAACTTTTTATTCCTTAAAACCATGTGTATAAATCATCTCCAGCAATATGGGCCAATCTTCCCCAAGCTGCCGAGGGTTGAGTTCCATGGCAACAGTTAAGTCTCGCAAAGAAATTAGGTGTTTACGCTCACGTTCTTGCATTCTACTTTGTATTTGATATTGATAACTAGGAGTAACACCGTTTAGTGGCCTGAAATGAGCTTGGTAGTTAATAGAACCGTTCTGTATCGATTCGTGCCCTGACTCTGACCCACTAAGTTTCGCAACAGACAGTATCAAACCCTTTAAATAAGAATCCAAACCATTGTTTAGCACACGAGCACAATCTATTGACACCCCTTGCAGGTCTTGTGTTGCAGCAAGCTGGTCCATACGTTCTTTCAATCTTATCGTTTCTATCAAACCGTCAGTTACACATTTACTATTACTTCCCAAAGACGACACTTTCCGGGACCAACTAACCGGCCACTTTTGAATCCCGGGTGGAGGATGTAATGAAGTCCTACTAGATACTTCTTTTCCACCTTTTCTATGTACAACTGGAATCGATCCATTTTCATGGCAAACCTTCTTATTATCACCTATCGTTGGTGGAACATTTCTGGTACACGCATTGTTTAATATTGAACGAATTAACTGATTATGCAACGATATGTTATCTCTGCCTAAAGTTCTTAAACAAAGCTTATCGAAGTCGGGCTTATTCAACTTTAAGCTCAAAAACCTTTTCACGTAATCAAAATACTGATGAGATCTTTCGGGTCCGATTTTCTTGGTTAATCGATCTTTCAATTCCGCAAGATTGATCCATGAATGTTTCGAAGGCGGTTGCATTTCTCAGCACCAAAATTCCATAAAAACAACTAAGAAAATCTTGAAACCCCTAATTTGACCAACTACATTAGGGTTTTACTTCATCTACAAAATCCCATCTTCTATAACAAATTAATTTACTTCAACAACAATTTATTCAGCTAGTTACACAAAGAGATCATAAAAACCCTAAAGTTAGGTTTTTTCAGTACGGATCAAAGAATCAAATCACAAATTACAGTTCTAACTAACTCTCCCTCCAAAACCCAATTCCTAAATTATTCAAATTTCTTAAATCACCAACACACAAACCCTAACTTCAATACATATCCACCACGTAAAATACCTTAATTTTCAAAATTAAAGATCTCCCTCCAACTCTAACTAGCAAAAAAAACATTAATTTGAAGCTAATTACATAAAAATTTAAACTTTAACAGCAAAAAGTAAACTTCAATTCTGACCTTCATTGCAGCTGTACCGATATTCGGATTGAAATTACAAAAGTGTTGATTTCACAATCATCAATCTTTTTTGTTTATTGCAACTCAAGCTGATTACAATTGCTCGGAATTGTTGTTTCAATTTTTCGAATTTTGTAGAAATTGCTTCACCGCATTAATGTTATTCGCCTGAATATACTTTGTATATGTATGTATATGTCTTTAACTTACATCTCTGTATGATCGCTGATACAGACTCTATCTTCTCTTTCTCTCTCTATTTTCTTTTTTCATCTTTTTTTTTGTTTTGTTTTTGGTTTTGTTTTTGAGTCTGGATAGTAACGTTTACTAAAAGACCCTTGATCTTTCTAAATATTACAAATTACACCCCTTATGTTACTTTGGTACATTTGGTAGGAGATTGGAAGATATATCTTGATTTTAATATATCATGTTAGTTATAAGTGTATTGGTGGTTACATTCTGCCAAAGTTAAACATATAACTTTATCTTAGCTACTTGGTTACTAATAAAGTCAAACTATAGTCTTTAGCTGGTATAAAAGAATCGTAGCTGTTTACGAAAACTGAACTCTATATATGATGTTTTGACTGCTATTAACTCTGTTCTATGTCCCCAAGAGAAGTTTTGGATCAACCACTTAATGAACTAAATACGTGCCCGCACGACCTACGGGTGCAATACAACTCAATTACTCAATATAGTATATTCTCCTCCATGAGCAATAGACAGGAGAATAGACGAAGATCAGGTAGGTGGAATCAATTCAGGCACCTGCCCTTGTACCGTGAGAAATAGATGGTGAAAGTTTTTTATAGGAAATTGTGACTAACATTGGCATCAGGTTCCAATTTAGAATTATGCTTGTACTTATTTAGTTTACTGTTTATCTAAGCTTGGTTATGTTTCTTAATTTACATTGTAGTCATTGTTGTGATTTGACACTAATTACCTAAAATTGTGAGATTTGAAGATTGGGTAGCAAATTAAGTTGCCTATTTTATAGGAGTTATTTGGAGAATTTGATTTTGAATGAAATTATAGTTAGGGTTATGTATTACTTACATGTAGGTGGTAGGGTTATATTATTAATTGCGAGAAGGTTGAAAAAAAGAGAGTTGAATTGAGAGCCTCTCTCCATCCTGTGTGGTGAGTCTCCAGTGATTCAATAACGTCTACGGCGGCTCCGTTATTGTAATCTACCATTGAGAGTGGTATGAGGACATGTGATGGTATTCAAGAGTGTTGAGAGTAGCGACTATTCTTGTAATATTGTTCGTATTATAATGGAATTTAAGTGACCCATGATCCCGTGGTTTTTACTCTCTCTTAAGTGGTTTTTCATGTAAAATATCGTGTGTATTGTTTTTTCTGTTTCGTGTGCTTTATTATTGGCTTATACATGATTTTGATTTCTTATTACAGTGGTGATCTATCAAAACAAGAGTCATATTACAATTTTGTTTCTATATGAATCAATAAGCTGTTGTTGTACACCAACAGTTTCCTACATAAAAGTCATGTATTAGTAGTAATGGCTTTTAAGTGATTAAATGATGCTTTCCAACCACAAGGACAGCTATGAAAGAAGGGTGGAATGTGTAACATTTCAGATTCTGGTTTTCAGTTTTCAGTTTTCATGTTTTATAGTAGCTTCATATGGAATGAATAATCCAAATGCGTTAACTATATCTAGTAGTACCTACATATTTAGTAAGTGACATAGGTTATATGAATATGAGTTAATCGCTCTTAAATGTGTAGCTCCATTCTAAAGCTTTTGAATCCTGTCTGATATCATATGATTTAACATATTTGATCATCTTCAGGTTCATTAAAAGACCATTAATTGCAAATATGGAAATGGACAAAAATTATATGCATGAGAACTAAACCTATAATAACAAAACTTGTGGTACAAACATCAAAAAGGAAAGATCACAATCAAATAAATATATGATAGTAGTACTATGGTTATAAAAAAATCAAGGCTAATTCTGAAACTAGAAATGCTGCCGCTTTTGCCCGTGTCAGCATGCTGAGTTGGTGGTCCAGGTGGTGCATCTGCAAGCTCTGGTTTATCTGGATGCTTAGGAGGTGATTCTCCAGAAATTTCTGGTGCATCCGCCAGAGATTCTGAGGGTGATGTCATTGGTGGATTTGGAAAGGGTGGTGGAACCTCTTTCAGGCTAGGATCCCATGGTGGGACCGCGTTCGGACTAGAAGCCCATGGTGGGACAGCATTCGGGCTAGAAGCCTGTTCTGGAGATATTTGTGGGCTATAGGTAGGTCCAGGCTCAGGTGTGGGTACTGGAGATATTTTTGGGATTTGGGATGGGGGACTCATGGGCGAATTTGAATCTGAACCCGGAGCTAAGGCCAGGCAGACCAGCTGCTGAACCGGGACTATGACTATACTAATATGTAGCACCGATACATTGCATGGCTCACAAGCAATTGACCTGACCAAAATAGCCCCTTGAGGTGCATCTTGAATGGTTGACCCAATAAACACGTTCCCATTTTTCTCAACTGTCTTTCAAGAACCCTTGTTGGCCAATTGCTTGACCAGTGTTCTGCAAGAATGTGGTCACTTTACAATATGGGTTTGTCATGTTTCAAAGAGTTAAAATTTCATGATAATTTAGAACAACATGAACTCTCAAGAGGTTTTTAAGCACATTATGTGGTTTTCCAGATTAACGTTTTATAGCATTATTAGGAACAGCTAAAATTGTAATAGGTTTATGTGAATTGATCACTGTGGAGAGATTTGTTTCAGTAAGATAGTGATTAAACATGCTGAAAGACGGGTATTGGTTTAGGATTTCTGTGATGTTAAAGACATTGGAGTGATGAATGATGAACAGATGAGTGTATGCTAACAAATAGACCTTCAAATTCATTTGGGTGGTGATAATGGTGACAATGATCTACTTCTTGCAAAAAAAAATGTGTTGGTGGTGATTGTGATATGGTTAAGGGTTTGTGGTTTATAGATGTATAATCACACAAAGATGAATTAAGTCAAAGATTAGGACAGTTTCAAGAGAAGAAAAAGGAGATTCTTGTGGGGCATGTTTGGAGGAAATTTGTTTGTAATTCTAATAATGAGACTGATTTATGATGGTTACTTACAAAAGATATCTTCATTACAGATCCCATGTTATTAGCTATGATTAAAAAAAATATATTAATCCTACTTTATGTTGTTCCATTTTATTTTCTTTCTGCATATATGTTACATGTATGTATGGCTATATAGTAAGGACTCACTTTCAAATCACTAGTCAATTTGTTTTTATTACACACAAACTATTGTTCTTAAACCCGCCAAAATTCTACAATTACTTGAAACTGATCATAAATCAAGATTTTTTTTTGCTTCTGAATGGAACAAGAAACAGAGACCTCTGCCTATTTGACCGCCATTAGTGGCGCATACCAGAATGATAAAAGTGTACAGATATGGAAAATGGTAAACGGGTGTAATCTTATTTGAAGAAGTGAGTTTGGAATTGATTGATTTGGGGGGTAAGGTGTTGGATTGAAAGTTTAGAAACAATGGTTTATGAAATGATGTTTTTTATATGGTAGTTGGAGTATAAGTGCTTATAAGGAAATAACTGTCAATTCTCCTTATAAAGCAACTCAATATTTATGTCATGTTCTGTCTTGCACGGCTCTATAACTCATTCAGTTACTTCAAGCTTCAACAATCTGAAAATATGGTTTTAAATTTAAAATGAATAAAAATCCATTTTTTAAGGAAATTATTCTGCAAACCTGATTAGATTCTTTTGTGATTACTGTAATCATATTCATTAAATGTGACTCTTTATTAAGAATAAGATATGACTTTTGCTAAATTGCAAATAACAAATGAATCTTACTATCTTCATAATTTCAACTTAAACTCTGAATTATCTAGTGATTATCAACAAATGCAGAACAAATATCTAAAGAACCATTGAAACAAGATATAGAGGACATAGCAAAACAAAACGAAAACAAACAAAACTCTGCATCCATGAAAGATTTAACTAAATTTCAACAAGGAAATTGTTGACAAGAATGTTGATATAACAACGAAGTGTTGGTATACTTGTATGTGCCATAATACATCTATGAACAGTTAATAAAGAATGATCGTCGATCCCTACTTAACTTTCACTTAAAATCTAACCATCAACATATCTTGCTAACTGTTAGTGGAAATCGCTGTACCTCATGAAACCTTGCATGTGTAATTTTGTCATTTTCAATGACATCAACTTCCTCTTCTGAACAAGAAGACGACCACAACTCGTTCTCATTGTCATTCTCATCATCATCATCGTCATCGAATGCTGCTGATGACGAGGTGATAGCATTTATGTCCAACACCTCATTCTGCAATTCATCAACCTCGCTGACATCATCATCACGTAACCCTTTTAAGAAGGGATGATTTAACAACATATTAGCCGTTAATCTACACATAACCTTCCTACTCAAACAACCCTTCAAGAAACTCCTACATTCTTCTGATACATTGCTCGAAATATGCGGCAACTCTTTATAGTCACGAATTCGCCTCTCAATCTCATCCATACCCAAATTTCGATCCGAAAACAAAAGCGCTTTTCCAGTCAACATCTCAAACACGATACAACCAACCGCCCAAATATCAGCAGGCGCCCCTTGGACACCATTAATCACCGCTTCTGGTGACAAATACCTCGGTGTCCCCCTCCAAATAGGGCCCACATTCCTCTTCTTAACCTGCTTCACCCTTTTCGCCGACCCTAAATCCCCAATTTTAGCAATCAACCCGCCGTTCTTTCCAGAACTTTCCACAAGCAATACATTATCCGGTTTCAAATCACAATGAACATAACCTTTCTTATGAACATGACGTAACCCACGAAGAATCGATCTAGTATAACGCTTAACATCAAATTCCGGCAATCCTTTACCGTTTGATTTCTTGATCAAATCAGCTAGGGTTCCACCAGAAGCATACTCCAATAACAAGTTATACACCATCTGTTTATTCTCTCCATTCGTAATCTCTTCACCATAACACTTGATCACATTGGGACAACCTCGAATATTATCCATAACCTGTTTCTCCTTCTGAATCGAATACGAAACAGAGACCTCTGCAGATTTCACAGCCATAGTCGATGGATACAAACTGTATCTATAATTAGGGTTCTTCAAATTCCCAATAAAAACACAACCATAACTTCCTTTACCAATTATTTCACCTCTAAACCAAGCAACTCCATCTCCGTACATGTTCTTCTGCAAGATCTTCAAATCTTCATGTTTACTCTTTTTATTTCCTTCATTAACATAATCTGCATCGATCAAACTTCTTTTATTCGTCTTCATGTTGATTCCAGAATGTTTTGCGTAAAGCTAGGGTTTAATTTGGTTGAAAAAAATGTTATTGTAAGTATCGGTGCAAATGGAGAATACGTATATATATGTTACTGGTAACTTGGGGTTAAAGCAATGAAATTGAAAAATGAGAGGTGAAATTAGGGTTAGGGTTTAGAAGAATGAACGGAAATTGTGTTTGTTTGATGATCAGATTATGGGAGTTTATTTATATACAAAGGAAAAATAAAATAAAAAATGAAAAAAAGGTGCGTATTTATTTAACGGAATAACGGTCAGTTGCGTTTGTAAAAGCAAAAGTGTAGCTTAACCAACGTGAGAGTTTTCTATAATTTGAGGGAATAGTTGCGTTATCTTTCTTCGCGGTCACGTTTTCTTCGATTTCTATCTTGTTGGCTAATTTAATTTTGTATATTAATTTGTCAAAATGGGAACGTTGTCACTATAAATAGTCTTAAGAAGTGTTTTGAGTTATGATGAAGGAAGAGTTTGATTTTTTTTTTTTAAGGAAAATGTAACATTCAATTATGAGTAAATATTCCATTCAACCCATTTTAAGTGTTTATAATGAAAATGACACACTTGATTCCATCACTTTTTGATGATCCAATGTCTAGATTACACATAGTTTTATTTTTAAGTGTTCATAACGACAATAACACACAATTTTAGGAGGGTGTGGTTATCTCAATTCTTAATGGTCTAATGTTTATACTACCTCTACTTTTAGATATCTACTTTTCTATGTCAAAAGGTGTAAAGAGAGTTAAAATGGAAAAGTTGATGACTTTATTTGTAAAAAGTATACGTTTATTTTGATATAAATTAAAATAAAAATGTGAATTAAATTTAAATGAGAATAAAATTTTTTGTTAGAATAGAAGAATCAATCTCAACCATCAATTTCATCAAGATAATAATACTCTCTAACATTTTTAAAAATTGAATATCTCACAAACGGCTAGTCAAAAAAATATAAAAATTCCCATAAAAATTAGTATTTTTTTCTCTTCAATTAGACATCTCACAAGGTATACTTTTGAAAAACTTTTTTTTTTCATTTTTTGGTGGGTTTCGAAAACCGATACACATGTGTTAGTTGTTGGTAATACACGTGTTAGTTTTCGTAACACATGTGTTAATTGCTAATAATACATGTGTTAATCGCAAGTAACACATATGTTACCTAGTTGTTACTGGTAATACATATTAAAAGCCTACATATTTTAACTCAACCTATAAAAGCCTACATATTTTAACTGTAACGTATGATAAAGTTGAATTTCTAATAATTTTTGTCGATACCAACTGCATGTTGCATTTCCATTTATTAGTATTTAACTTTCAATCACTTTTACTAATGAGATGATGTTTGGTTACGGACGTTAGGAACTTGGTGGAAATATAGTTATCACTTATCAATATGCATTATGGCTGGAGCATAACATGACGGCGACAAAGACGAAATAATAAAGTATAGCATTTTTTCAATAACTCGTAACCAAATAAGAAGGGATTAAGACAACTGATTTGTAAGGGGAATGATTAGCAAATCTCATAGAAAATAATTTTTCTCAAAACTGTACTTTTTTCACATCATTTATCAGAACTATAGCTTTTTTCAAGCTATTTTCAAAACTATTGAAAACGGGTTTGCCAAACCCGACTTCTAGCATGACAAAACTAGAGAACGTGCTTGCTACACCCGACTTCTAAAATGTAGAGTGAGAAACCGGGTTTGGCACACCCGATTTCTAGTTTTCTTTGACCACCGACATCCTCTGCAATGGGAAACGATGAAATGCAACGGGAAACGAGGAAAATAATTGAAAGTGTGAAGAAATGATGGGGTTTACACCCGATCCTTCAAAAGTTAAGGGGGGGAAAATAAAGTTGTCGTATTTAATTGAAAGGTTGGATGACCCGCTAGATGAAAATGAAGAGGTGAATAGAAAAAGAGGTAGGTTATATATAATGTGTTTACTGGGTGGAACAATTTTCTAGATTCATCTTATAACTCAGTTTTCTTATGTATTTACAAAATTTGATAGATTTAACTGAGGAAGGTCAATTTAGTTGGGGAAGTGCCGTTATTGCTTCTCTGTATAGAAACTTATGTAAGGCGGTAGAACCCAGTGCCACATATACTCAAGGACCAATGTTGTTACAAATATGGGCATGGGAAAGAATTGGAGCTTTTGCCCCGGCTATTGTTGGATATCAATATCATTTTCAAACCGCTTATGCTGCAAGGTGTAGCACCCACACTTTCAATTATTTTCCTCGTTTCCCGTTGCATTTCATCGTTTCCCATTGCAAAGAATGTCGGTGGTCAAAGAAAACTAGAAACCGGGTGTGCCAAACCCGGTTTCTCACTCTACATTTTAGAAGTCAGGTTTAGCAAACACGTTCTCTAGTTTTGTCATGCTAGAAGCCGGGTTTGGCAAACCCGTTTTCAATAGTTTTGAAAATAGGTTGAAAAAAGCTATAATTCTGATAAATGATGTGAAAAAAAACATAGTTTTGAAAAAAATTCCATAGAAAAATTTAAATACTTGTGACATCAGATTCTAGTGATTAAGACAAATGATTTAAATTTTGACTTGGCGTGTACGAGTAAATGAGACTTTTTAGTTTTGTATTTAGGAAGGATTATGAGTAATAATTTATATACTTATTACTTGCCCAATAATCCTAGTAATTAGTAAGTGGAACTGTGCAAGCGTTATAATCTTTTACATTAAATAGGGTTGTGATTTTGCCAACGGCAAAATTTATAGATACACGGGAAGAAGATTAAATGAACAATTATAACTCTCAATTTATTTCAACCTACTTTTTAAGAAATTCTTAGATACCAAATAAACCATCGTCTTTTAAGCCTTCATTTTTTACGATCCTATTCCGATCTAACTTTCGGCTATCTCTATCCACCGGCCGTTTATTTTCTGGTGACTTCCATGACCTTTGATAAAAAATGAAGACATCTTTCCCATCGTTGAAAAAGATATTGCTGTTGTAGATTAAAAACAGGTGCACAAAGAAAACAGTGGGCTGGGAATCATGGATTGGGAAGCCAGGAGACATTCGAACTTTATAGGGATAGTTGTAAGTCATACTGATATTCTTCAGGGGATTATTTCATTAGACAAAGCACCTTGTAATGTTATTATATTTTTGAAGGCTCATCCTTTGAGTCTTGTAAACTGTATTGTATCCTTCTATTCTAGTCCATCTTGAGCTAGTTTGTTTTTATTAATATATTTCTTGGCTTTTCATAAAAGAAAAGGCAGCACTCATTTGCATCAGATGGGGGTCTTGAAGTTGTGATTTTATTACAAATTCTCATGGGTTATATACTTTTTCTCTTGGATTTCAGGCTTATAGTAGAGTCTAGAAAGTGACTGGGCATGCATTTACTATATAAAACTCGCTACCCTTGATGACAGTCTGTAGCACATTTATATCATAATGGGTCAAGTTGGTTATATTAATACAACTGTTGATAATGGGTTAACCTGTTAATCTGTTTTAATTTTTCAAAATGATACGTTTTTTTATAATTGTTTTTCATAGTATATTTTGTACTTTATTATATATAAAAAACAAATATTGAAATGATATTGCACCAACCATCCCACCTTATTGAAACTTCAGTTTGACGTGGTATCCAACTAGCCGCCCATATTACCACCGATAGTTTTGGTTGTAGTTTTGACTTTTGTTAGTGCTGCCGTATTAAACTTTTCGTTGTAGCCTTGTCGCTTTAGTGATACCAAAACTGAACAAGAGAGAAAAAATAAATGTGACCAGCAACTTGTGAATCGTTATCTCATTCTTACTTCCGGGATGACTGTAATTTAGTAGCAGTGGCATGAAAATTGTGGTGGGTCAAGTTGTGGGCTGATACATGTAGTTTTAGTACATATTGAACTATTGATTGAGGTAGGGCTGATTCGAAAATACTTATTGTTCAGTTTTAAGGGTCTTTTAAAAATATAAATGTGTTAATTATGATTGCAGAGACATCAACAAATATAAATAGCAGATGAGGGGCATAAATTAAACAATGGTGTAAAAGCATAATAGTTATTTTAAGTTTTTGTATTTTATCTTTATGACTTAATTTAATAATGTTGTTCCTGTAGCTTGCAGTTGGATGCATGAAAGAAAGAGCTAAATTTGAGTAGCTTTTTGGGAGATTTAGTTAATGGTCTCTATGTAGATTTAGTCGTACTCTACTTGACCTTGCAAATAAATTCAATCACAGTAATGCACTATTTATAAATTAAAGTCTTTAATGTTTTAATTTTTTTTAAACAAACCGACTTTAACTATCTTCTTTATGTAGGTATTTTAGACTATGAATGTACACGTTCTACATTATTTAGAGTTATTAACAAGTTTTTTGCTCTAATAGGTTGGCTGCTGGTCAGATAAGTAGAAAGCTGCTGAAGCATCATTGAAACGATGTTTGGAGAGATATGCGTGGACTGTGGTTATGAAACCGAAGAACACAAAGGTGCACAGGGAACACAAAGAAACTGACTGAGTTACACTAATTGTTAGGTTTGTGTAGTATATAGTCAAACAGATAGATAATGCTTGACCTTTACCTTCTTTTCCAATGTTACTTAGGTGCGAGAATTACAAGTGGGACTCTGGGTTGGATGGATTTGTTCATGGGTTTGGATTCTATGGATGATGCTCATGCAACTTTATTTTGCATGATGGTTATTTACTTATGTAGTGCGTAGTCTTTTAGCATGATCATTCACAGTTGCGCGTTGTATTAGGTTTTAAGCATATATAGTATAATTTGGTAAGCCACATATATTAATATGTTCATTTAGTTAGAGACTTCAATTAGTTAAAAATAGAATGAGTCGTATTTGCATTCCTTCGTATGCTGGATCATGATCGTTTTAACTGGTAGATGTGTTTGGTTATAGTTCACAAAAACAAATACATAATTGTTTACTTTTTTATTCTTTTATTTTCTTATATTTTTTCTGTTTGTTTGTATCAAATTGTTATCTATTTCTATTAAAATCATTTCCTTTTTATTGAAGATAATCATAATCATTATTTTTACTATAGTTTTGCTTGCAATGAAAAGTCGTGCGTAAGTTCTTGAATCTATAACGCCTGTATGCATCTTGGGTTGTTGATTTGATACACGTTACAAATTTGATTTCAAGCATCTGTCTTTCTAGATATTGCTTTATCAAGATTTATACATAGTATACTACTGTAGCTTTAATATTTTGTTTTTAAAATTATACTGATAACCCCATATTTTAATAGGAGTCTAAATCAAGAAACATTTTAGGTGTGGATTTGATTAACAAAACAATCTGACGAATTGTTACAATAATATGCAATAAATGTTGAAAAATGTACGACTTAAAGTTTTAATAATTATTTTTTATAGTAGCTTTATAAATATCTACTATATCTCAAAATAATCATATATAATTTAATATTCTTTTATATTAAAATGTTACATAACATAATTATAAGAAAAGATTACACTATGATCCTTCAAGTTTATCTCAAATGTCACTTAAAGTCAATACAAGTTTTAATTAGACTGATCATCTTTTATTTTGAAACTTATTACTCAAATAGTCCTTTAGACTACGACTGCTAACTACTCCCTTAAAAAGGACCATGTCTGATATTTCTTATTCTTTTAATTTATTTTTCTTTGAATAAAATATAAAATCTAAAATTGCGGTAAGTAATTCACTAAAACTGATTCCATTTATGGATACTTGGAGGGTGGGAAAACTATTTCTTTAATCTGGATTAAAGAATTAGCCGCCTGACTCACTTCGGATAGAAAGATTAAGGGGGTCAGACACGGTGGAGATATACACATTATGAAGTGTATAGAATATCATTTTCGTCTTTCTCATTTCACTTATGATGTTTCATCAGACACGGTGGGAAAATATGAAATTCATCACCAAAACAGGTCCCCTTCTCCACTAAAACATCAAATTTTATAGTTCACCACCCAAATTCACTAAAACATGCATTTGTGACTTAAAGATTACAAGTCACATATTTGGTTCACAGTTTTTCAACATCGTTTTACTTTTAAGCTAGGGTTTTCGTTTGAGATGTTTTTCGAGTAAGGAATGGATGCAAAACAAGAAGAGGCGCTGGTTGCCAAAGTCATGATCAGAAAAGATGACTGGTGATGGAGGGTTGTCGGGTGGTGAAAGATGGTGGTGGGCTACAATGTTAGATGTTTCGCTGGATAAATTGACCGAATTTGGTGATCAATTTGCTAAGTGAAATGGGAAAGATGAAGATGATTTGCTAAGTATGTATCTATACATTATTAGGTGCACAAATGATGTTCAAACACAAATGTATGTTTAAGTGGATTTGGGTGGTGGACTACAAAATTTGATAATTCAATAGAGAATAGTAACATATTTGGTGATGAATTTCATAAGTGAAATGAACAAGATGAAAATGATGTTTTATGCACCTCATAATGTATCTATATATATTTTAGATTGTATAACTTATATTTATTCAAAGGAAAGAAATTGAAAGAATAAAAAATATCAGACATGGTCCTTTTTAACGAAGTACTTACCGGTCGTTAGTCTAAAGGACCATTGGCGTAACAACTTTCAAAATAAAGGATGATTGGTGTAATTAAAGTTTGTAAAAAACTGCCAGTAAAATTTGAGGTAAACTTAAAGAACCATCATTGTAATTCTCTCTAATTAAAATAAGTGTAGAAATTTTCTATACATTATTAATGAGAAATTACTCAATTAGCCCATTCAAAGAATTTAATTCGAAATTAAAAGGTGTTAGATTTTTTTTTTTAAAATAGACAAGAAAATCGCCAAAATTAAAATTACCACCCGGGGATTATTCCTTAGCCATTAACAGCTCACCACGTGTATCATTGAAATCGCCGGTCAACTAAAAAACACGTCGGTCAAAATGTTAAAAGTAAATAGTCGAAATACAATTTAATTTCGACAATTTTGACGATTTTAAAAATTTTCAATTTTGAGTCAATCGATTTTAATGCTTGTTTATATCAATAAATGACAACATAAAATTTAATATCAACATTATGTTTTTCAATGATTTTCATGCATATATTTATTAATTACATTTAAATAAATTAATAATCCTAGCAACTTCAATTACAAGGCTAGTTACATTGCAACGAATTAACAATATTATTCTTATTATTCCTATTTTTAAATTTAATAATTAGAGGTTAACATTATAATACTTATTAAACATGTTTTTGGTACTAATTATTCTAGGTGATTATTACAATACTTATTAAACATGTTTTTGGTACTAATTATTCTAAGTGATTATTACAATTACATATTACTATGTTCTGATAGTTGTCAAACATGACATGGTATTTTTTACTGCTACTTAACACTCAAGTTCGAATTAAAGAAGACATATGAATCATGTTCGTTTTTATTAATAAAAAATTATACATATTTATTATAAAAGACATATGTGTTACCTAAACTTTTATATTAGGAAATCTAATTGATTGTGCCGATAAGGTAATGCTTTTATAATCGATTGATGTTTGTGTCCTTTACATTGGAACTCTAATTAGCTTTTTAAATAATATTGTTAATTTGGTGTAACTAGCTTTCTAATTGAGATTGTTAGGATAATTAATTTAATTAAATAAAAATGAATAAATATATACATAAAACCATTCAAAAAAATAATGTTGACATATGGATACAAACAAACACAAATGGACTGACGTAAAAATCAGAAATTTCAAAAATTGCTGGAATTAAATTGCATTTCGGCTATTTATTTTTGGCACTCTGACCAAAGTGTTTCCTCGTTGAACGGTGATTTCAATGATATATGTGGTGAGCTTTTAATGGCTAAGGGATAATCGCCGGAATCACCAAGTGAATTTTAATTTCGACAATTATTTTGTCTATTTTTCAAAAAAAAAATTGACCCGTCTAATTTCAAATTAAATTCTTTGAATGGACTAATTGAGTAATTTTCTCATTACTAATTATTATACGCAAAATATACAATAATACAAAATTAGTAATTAAAGTTATTAATATATTTTAAATAAGTAGAAAATATAAATAATAAATTTTAATACTATCCTTTTATCAAACGAGTCACAAGTCACTAAACTAAGTCCCTTCATATAACTAAACAGGAAACTATACATCATGTGGAGTAATCTAAAACTGAATATTACTACTAAAAGAAATAATCTGGTGATCACGTGCAAAACACGTGATGAAACAACGAAGTTAACCCTCTCACACCTTTTTGGCTATTACGTTAGCATTAATCCTGCAAAACACCGCAGTCGCTTTTCTTTTTCCCCCCCTTCGTTCTAAAAAATCTCGATCCGTTTGTATTTCTAAAAATTAGGGTTTCCACTTTCCAGTTACCAAAATCTCCGTTTAAATCCTTACTATTTATCCCTCCAAATCTCGTGTTGGATCGAGGTCCGTCGATCTGTTCAATATGAAGCTCACGGTTAAAACTCTCAAAGGTAGCCACTTTGAAATTAGGGTTCAACCTTCCGACACTGTAAGTTGCTAAATTTACTTCTAAATGTATTCACTAATTATTCTTAAAATATAAAAAAATTATTGATTCTGTTGTGTTTATATGTATAGCATTACAGAATATAATTCCTGTATGTGTCAAATTAACAGACTGTATGTATTCGTTGTAAATCTAATACATATTATGTATGTATATATATATCAATCGTAAATTTTGTGTATGTTTAATAATTTCCGCTGCTAGTTGTATGGAGTACTTGTTATAAATTCTTAGTAAAAACATTAGTAAGAGTAAAAGAAGTAATTTGGATAAAATTAGATAGTCGGGTACCCGCACGATGTAGCTGAAACGTTTATTAAATTGGTAAATGAGGATATGATTAATCGTTGTAAAGTTGAAGTGAATTGAATTTTTATACGGTGCATAAATATGTAACTAATACTTTACTTTCATTTTACGATCGCAAAAAAACACAAATATATACTTAGAGTTGTTAATATCTTGTGGATAAATATTAGTAAATATATAATTTACTTATGATCTACAACAGTGTATAATTTATTAAAGTGAGTTGATAAATGATTAAATGTAAAAGCGGAAAGTGAATTTTAAACTTTTCAGATTATTTGAGTTAATTTATGATTTGAGACTTACCATATTGTTTAAATCAATAGAAGGGTGTTAATGTCATCTCACATCTTACAAATTTAAGGATTAAGCAAGGACTATAAACTCTTTATAAGTGTTGTAGATGTAGATGTGTAGTTTTCTGTCAGGATATTAATTATAGACTGTATATGCACATATATACATATAAAAGATGATGAAGTGACCAAGTTATATTTTAATTAAAATGGAAAAAAAGAATACTTCTATGACTTAAGGTTGATTATTAACTTGATATGCTGATAAATGAAGTTTTTGATTGTTTTATCTTTATGGCATGATGTTTTTTTAACTGATAGTGATATGAAACTTGTTATGAGACTAGATTATGGCAGTCAAAAAGAATATCGAAGATGTACAAGGAAAAGATAATTACCCGTGTGGTCAGCAATTATTGATTCACAATGGTAAGGTTTTGAAAGATGAAACTACATTGGCAGATAACAAAGTCTCAGAGGAAGGTTTTCTTGTTGTCATGCTTAGCAAGGTAACTCCCTTTATTTGTAACACACATTCACACTTCAAAATCTCAGTATCAAGTTAGTACAAGTTGTGGCTGCATGTTATGATTAAAAGTAGAAATATTAATAAGGCCATGTGTTTAACCTTCATATGATAATTTTATTGCTTATCTCTCTCCAGAGTAAGAGTTCTGGTTCAGGTGGAACCTCATCTGCTCAGGTAATGTTATTTTGATCTTGCCCTTTGGTAATATATGATCTTCAGTTATAGTTTATGAATTAAGGAGTCTCATTTTAAATGTTGCAACTTACAACCAGACACCATCAACAACTGCACCAGCTTCTAATCCTGTTTCTGAGGCTACATCCCAACCGCAGTGAGTTCTCATGACCAGTTCATATCTATGAAAGCAGAAATCTAGTTTTATGAGCATCTATCGTTTACACAATTTTGTGCATTTTAGGGCTTCTAAAACCAGCACCTCATCTTCTGTCCCAGCAACAGCAACGGCAACGGGACTTGAAACTGCAACTGTAGCTGCACCGTATGAACTCTTGTTTATACTTGTTTATAGTTCATTTTAATTTCAGTTGGATCGTTATGAAGAAATCGTTTTGGCAATTGTCGGAATTAGAGCTGGAAAATTTGACCCAGTTATGGATGGTGTGATTTGGGCTGTGTTTTTACTCAAAAAAGTCGAATAAAAAATCTGACAGGAGAATTGGCGCAACGGGTCGACAGCCGCTCAAAATCTTCTTTTGATGCAGACAAATATACAATCTTCTAAGTAGTTTTATATAAATAGTTCGGTTCTAATTGTATTAAATTGTTTTTGTGATCATATTTAAGACACCAAAAGGTACATTTTTTTTTGGAAGCAAAATGGTTTGTGGGTCAACTCAAGCAGAACCAGCCCATTTCATTCCGTTTTAACAATCATTCATAACAAGAGTACAAGACTATTTTGACTCGTTGCTCACCCCACACACCCATTGTTATCTTGTAGTGAGCAGTGTAACAGACAGTTCTCAGGGGGTTAACTTGTAACCTTTTGGTGTTATTGCAGTGCTAATTCTGATACATATGGTCAAGCTGCTTCCAATGTGGTCACTAGTAATAGCGTTGAGCAGACTATTCAGCACATAATGGATATAGGTGGTGGCAGTTGGGACAAGGAAACCGTTACTCGTGCCCTTCAAGCTGCTTATAATAATCCAGAACGAGCAATCGATTACTTATATTCTGTATGTTCTTCAGTTATCTTTTTCCAATATCCTTTGAAATTTAGAGTTTTAGGCACTAACCATAGTCCAAATTTTCCAGGGTATTCCAGATACAGTAGAAGTTGCCGTCCCAGTGACTCAACTCCCTGCAACTCAAGCTGCTACTGGAACTGCCACTGGTGCTTCACCTTTATCTGGAGGACCTAATGCTTCACCTCTGAACTTGTTTCCTCAGGTTACTTATAATTTAGATGGATATCTCCTAGAGGTGTCAATTTCAGTCCATTGACAAATGAACAGATTGATTGGGTTATGTTGAATCTCTAACAGGTCAAAGGATTAAAATAATAAATATTAGCTAGAAAAGGAAGCGGGTTGAAAGTCATGTAAGGTGTATCATTGATGCATAGAAAAGGAAGCGGGTTGAAAGTCATGTAAGGTGTATCATTGATGCATAGAAATTCCTAAAACATTTTATTCAAAAAGATAGATAATAATAGAACTAATTTTAACTTTTTTAATCAAATCTGTCACGGAATTGTGAAGAATAATATTAATCTTGCATAGAAGTGTTTTAGTCAACCAAATCAGACCTTACCGTTTTCACCTGTACTAAAAAGTAAAAAGTATAGATTTTGACCTGAATTTCTGTTAACTCAACCTTCCTATTGTTTGCCACCTCTAGGTTTTTCATTCATTCTTGTACTTGATGCAGACAATATATTTATTTGATTTTGTGCAGGAAATACCTTCAGGTGCTGCAGGAGGCAATCTTGGATCCCTTGACTTCCTTAGAAACAACCAGCAGGTGGTATTCATGCTTGGATAGTTTCATGTATTTAAATCTCCAGATTAAGTTTGAGCTATTGGTTTAATTTACTACTAATATTAATATTAATATTAATATTATTAGTATTAGTATTCTTATTATCGGTAACATTATTATTATTATTATTAGTAGTAGTAGTAGTACTAGTAGTAGTATTTGTACTATTATAATATATGCTTACGGGTCTGCCAGACGTCTTTCTGGAAGCAGTCTCTTTACCTTAAGGTAAGGGTATGACTCTCTACATCTTACCTCCCCCATACCCCGCACTTGGCGGGATTGTTTATTGTTGTTGTTGTTGTTGTGTATTAAGTTTGAGCTAGACATTGCATGATAATATTGGACTAGACATTGCATTATAATATTGGATTAACATACTGATGGGTTAACATCTTTATTATCAAAAGAGAAAACATTAAGAGTGATCTCGGAGATGTTATGTTTTTTAGATAGCTGTATTTATTATTATTATTATTATTATTTGAAATTCAATTTCTGCATTTCAGTTCCAAGCATTGCGATCTATGGTACAATCAAATCCACAAATACTACAGGTACACCATGCATGTCATCTCTTTTTTTTATAGACAATCTATGCCTTTTTTGTTACACTGTTTGAAGCAGTTTGCATTGGTTACAGCCTATGCTTCAGGAGCTAGGAAAGCAAAATCCTCAGCTTTTAGGACTAATCCAGGAAAACCATGCCGAGTTCCTTCAACTGATTAATGAACCTGTAGATGCTTCTGAAGGGTGAGTGACCCTGCACATATTCTGGTGATTTGTTATTTCACAGATAACAAGTTTCTGTGAGCTTGCTTTATTTATGTTCCGTAATTTGAATAGCATTCCGTCTATTCAAGTTATTCACCCTTTATCTTCTATTTTTATGTCATTTTTGTGGCGGAGTACATCTTGTATAGTATGGGCTGATAATGGGTTTATGTAATAATGCTGCCGCTTATAGTAGACAAACTTAGGGGTTCAGGCGGGTTGGATAACAGGTCAAAACATGTTCGGAATGAAAAGGGTCCTTTTTTAGTACGACTTGAAATGGATAGGGTCTGGTTGGCTGCAACGTTCAACCAATCGTTTGAATTGTTTCTCATTTAGCTATATGTTTTTATTGACCTATTTGATGACTAGATGTGTCGAAATTGTAGCGTCACTATTATTATTACACATCTGACTTTTCTTTGAGACAACATGTTTTGAATATTTGACCAATATCTATCATGATTTATAACTGTCATTCTATATTCTAGGGATCTGTTTGATCAAGGAGATCAGGAGATGCCTCATGCTATTAGTGTTACTCCAGAAGAACAGCAGGCCATTGAACGGGTATGATCACTTTTAGTTCTTTTGTAGCATACCAGTTGTTCTATTTTTTGACCTGAATTATTGAGCTGACTAGTTTCTTTTACTCCTAGCTTGAGGCAATGGGTTTTGAAAGAACCCTTGTTATTGAGGCATTTCTAGCCTGTGATCGTAATGAAGAATTGGCAGCCAACTTCTTATTGGAGAATGCTGGTGATTATGAGGACTAAATAGAAGACATTAATGGATCTTGAAAGGTGGGTATCAAGCATCTTTAAGCGTAATTATTTCTATATGTTTGCTTGAAGTTACAGGTGGCAAGGTGGTTTGTCGTTCGGGTTGGGTAACACCATAACAGTCAGAGTGGGTCCCTGCAATGGATAAATAACTTGTTATATTGTTTGTAATTCTTTTGATTGATGCGAGACTCTATTAATCCAAAAACTGTCAAATATAACAACAAAGTTTTATCAATTTAATAATAGCTTAGCTGCAAGAATGTAATGAGTTCGGAGGTTTTTTCATTAAAAATACACTTTCGACGGCTTGTGACCCGTTTTACACTTTGACATGTTTTCTAAAGCTAGTTCCTCTAATTTTATACCTTTGACAAACATAACCTGAACTGACTCATAGATTACTGGGTTGAAAGTGACTTCTTTACTTGAAGTCTATACTGAGGATTAGATGTAGGTTGACATTTACAGCAGTACAACTTGGTCTTTTTTCCCATTTCCATATTTGAGAGAACCGTTAGCATACTGTATTTTATATTTTTCAGGTGATTTTGACTTGGAGACGAATTTGGTTATTTTGGAGGTTTTGTCAAAGCAGTAGACTCATTTTAGGTGGTGATTTATACAGGTTGGACGTTTATTGTATTGTCCATGGTACTGAGGCTTTGTTTTCCCTATTTTATTGCACTTGTTTTTTACTTATTTGACACATCACCCAAATATAAAGGGATCAAGATGATTTTGTTTGTGCACTTGAGAAGATATGTCAGTCTTCGTGTCTGACTAGTTTGATACTGCTAATGTCCAAACTTCCATTTTTTTCAAAGTGTATCCATTTTCCTTCTCTTGACTAGTGTGACACATGTAACAAGAGTTGAGGTTATAGCAAGTGTTTGTGAATGAATCATATGTTGTACTTTCGGTCGGTTGTCACTTGTCTCATCGTAATTTGGGTACGATCCTTTTCATTCGTGCTTCAATTGTTGCAATCGTATTAATTTCGTTGACTGTTGATTATCACCCCTATTAGTATTAGTCAATATATTGAAAATGGTCGTTACGTGTGGAATAACAAATATTGTAATGAACCTTTAAACACTAAATATTTTAAAAGTAATTCATCTTCTTCATTTTTTCTATTTTCTTCTTTTTCTAAGATTATTATAACTTAATAATTTAGACAAAAGTTTATTTGAGTATGTAATTTTTTTTAAAGTATAAGAGTACAAATTTCAACGGTGTATTTTCATCAAAATAATAAAACTTTCACATTTTTAAAATATGTATATTTAAAAAATGGTAGTAAAAAAAAGTATAAAAATTGCAACATAAAAATTAGAGTTTTTACCTTTTCGATTACATACTTCACATGATATATTTTTAACGATTTTTTTTTTTCATTTTTTGGTGTGTTTTGAAAACTGGTAACATATATGTTATCCACAATTAATATATGTGTTATCACCGACTATCGCTTGTAACACATGTGAGAGTTGTTGGTAACTCATGTGATAGTTGCGGGTAACACAGTGTTAGTTAATAGTAACACATGTGTTATCAGTTTTCAAAAACCACAAAAAAATGGAAAAAAAATATTCGTCAAAGTATACCTCGTGAAATGTCTAATAAAAAAAAAAAACGTTGATTTTTATAATGTAATTGATATAATTTTTTGACTTGTTGCTTTTAATATATTTCATATTAAAAAACATAAAAAAAGTGATGTTTTACCAAATAAAACACTTTTATTAATTCTCCCATTCTAAAAAAACTCATACTTATTTGAACTCCTTTCTAATAACTTATAACAAAGTTTGGTGTGTGAGATGAAATATAACTAAACAACTAGTTATTTTTCTTTTCTTGACTAATCTCTTTATCTCTTTCTCTTTATACTATTAAAAGAAAAGTAAAATTAGATAATATTGTTGACTTTTTTTTTTCATATATAATTGAATAGTAACCTTTAGATACAAAAGTATCTATAAATTTCAACTATTGAATCAAAAATGTCAAAATGTTTACCTAATAATTTTTTCTCTCTTCGTAATGCTAATTAAAGGCTAACTCTTATAATGACCATAAATCAACATTCAATTTATTCAAATCCGGATTGTCTGCAACGCAATTTTAAAATGCAAATATGAGGTGTATTTTTAAATCCGAATTTGGCCGAATATATTCATTCATTTCGGCCCGCACAATATTACAAGCATGTTAATTACAAGCATGTTAATTGAATATAAACATACATTATCACATTATAATTGTTACACAATATAATGTTCATGTCAGCATATAAAATATAAATTGTGACACACTATAATGTTCATACCAATACTAATATGGTTAATAGTTTTACTTGTGATCTTTTAATTTTAATAATTAAAATAACAATTAATAATCAAATAATTAAATAATGTGATAACAATTGAACCAGACTTGCTGTATCTATTTTATAGTTTCAATAATCTCAATAATTTCACGCAAAAAGGAAAGTAATTAATGGTTTAAAAAAAATTGCAATCGAATTAACAGTTCACATAAACTATTTATTGTTTAGTAATTTAAATTAAATTCCTTTCAATTCAAAAGGGGAGAGGATTAGATGAAGATGTTCTACAAAATGGGAAGTGACATAACTCTTCCCTACAAATTCTAACTGCAATGTAAACGAATTTATCATATATTCAATTGATATATTTCAAATCTTTATGATATCATACCTGTAACTGATTCAATCAATTCGAATTTTGAAAATATAAAGGTCAATACGCAGTAATATGATCATGTTAACATTCCCTCCCATGTTTATAATTGAATTTTTTCAGAATTTCCGTATAAATATGATACGACTACTACCATTTATGTAACTAAGTTGTAATCTTTTGCATCGGTTCATGTTTTACATTACTACACAACACTTACACTTTACTTGAAACCATTCAAACAATTTAAAAATGACAAATGAAGAAGCTTTCACTCCGTTGAACCAAATTAATGGTGATAGCCATGATTGTAAAATCCGGGTGAAGGTGTTCCTTATGTGGACCCAACGTTATAAAAACACCCCAAATCAAGTTTCATCTTTGGAAATGATTCTAATTGACAACGAGGTGTGTAACTATTTATAACTACGAATTACTATGTTTTTGTCTATCTGTTATTATTTGTATCATATGTCATTTGTATTTATCTGTTTTTATATAATTATCATTGTTAAATTATGGGCTCTAGAATAATATATGTCAATTAGAATATTTTTGTTTTTTATGAACATTAGCTTTATCTGAAAGAAAACTGTATGGCCTCTGTTTTTTAGTTGAATGCGTGTAACATTTTATGTATTTGGTTCATGTTGTTTTGCAGGGCAATAAAATATGTGCATCTGTTAAGAAGTTTATAATACCAGATTTTAAAGATCTTTTGAAGAAGGGTAGCTACTTTTTGATCACCAATTTTGGCATATGGGATTATAAAGGTGATTATAAGCTAATAAACCACAACTTCATGATTCATTTCTATGGGTCAACTAAGGTACGTCGGTGCCTAATACTTGAGATTGATACAGATGGCTTCAACCCTGTTTCTTATGCGGATATTTTAGAATGGAAGATGTCTAGAACGGAAGCATTTGGAGAGACTTTAATTACATATTGTCAGTATGCTGGTTACAATTTTATTACTTGCTTACTATTTGAAACTTATAAAGTCGGACGAATTCATTTTATTGGTGTTTAGAACTATAATCTGAAATTGGTTATCTAATTTTTGAAACTTTTAATCACGGTAATTTGTTATTACTTTTTTCTTTTTCTAAACTAACTAAGTTTACATATATAGTTGATCATCTGTTCATGGCATGTATTTTCTAATTTTGATTTACCTAAGTTAATACTTCAAATGAATCAATTATAAAAGAATCACAATAATATAATCATATGATGATCAACTAATGCATTTAAATGATATATTTCAAGGTTAACTGTACTTGCTTTTAATATTGCGAATGTTCTTTAATCCAATTTCATCCATTTATTAATCTACTAACATTACAAACTAATATTATCGCAGTCCCGCGAAAGCCCGAGTTATAATCTAGTTTATGTATCAAAAGGAATGTGATAAAATACACGAAACTCTATGATATATATACCAAAGATATGTATTGCCTTGTGTACAATATATATTAAAATGTGCATTAAAAAGAATGGTGTATTTGTCACCTCTATTGGCAAAATGAATATTCTGACTCTCAAGCGATGAGAACGTTTCCAAATCTATAAGTAAATCGACTATTTATTAGAGAATGTTCTTGTTCGCAACTAAAACCCTACCTGTCTCAATGGTTTAAAGCCACCTTTAGGCAAATCATCTCCCATGGAAAAAATCTCGAGGACTGGTCTTCTTAAAAACTAGAAACTTTCAATGTTATAGCACTTATAAGTTGTATAAGCGATATTTCCTAGAGATGCAAACATTGGCCTATATATACGCAAATGAGCCGATTCGAGTTATATATCAATCTATTCACATGAACAGGAGACAATATAATTTTGATGAAAACAAGTCAAATGAGTTTATCACATAAATAATCATCCATCCAAAATGTATTATAAACACATCAGATTTCAAGAAATTATGTTTTCTTGCTACAATCTAGTTTGGTCATCATATTTGACGAAAACTACTTTACTTAAAAGAAAGTTATGTCTTTGTTATTACCTCTTGGGAGATGGTCTTTTTCTTATTCCGGCCGTTGGGGGAAAATTGGCCCCTACAAACTTCCCAAACGCCATATCACCAACTTAACGGAAAAGCCCATCATGCCACCCCACATAAACTGTGGTCCACCTAATCTTTACCTTTTAATATGGAAAGTGCATCGACGCCTTTGAGCCTAAAATCTCTCCCATAATAAGTCAAACATCAACTCAACTCAAAACTCTAAAATATAACAAGACTACTGTGACCGACACTTTTATCTCCGATCCGGTATGTTTGTTCTCTCTTATTTAGGATCCATTTTTATACTTGCATTATTTGATTTACGTGGCCCCATGCTTTTAATACTAATAATATATACTATACATATGTAGATATAGATCCATGTTCTTGTTAGTGACATTTCTCATTTAACTTTTTTGTATTTAATTTTTCTTTTCTATTTGAATTGAATTGAATTCCTAGTTGTGTGAAGATATGGTTCTAGACGGCATAATAACCTCACCTCATCGAAGATCACAAACTGTATTTTCGTCACCTTCATTCAGAAAACAGCAATACACGAAGGAAGATGAATTAGGCAGCTTCTCAACAATCGTTAGGCGGCATCGTTATCTACTAACTGCTCTCGTACTTCTTGCTCTTCTTTGCACGGTTTATCTTTATTTTGCGGTTACATTAGGGGCTGGAGACGTTTGTTCTAGTTTAGACGGGGCAAAAAAGGCATTGTGTCGTGTTCAAGTAGCTAAAGAATCAATTGCCAAACGAAAACTAAAATTATGATTTCTACCGTGAAGGAAAAGTCTTCCATCAAATGTGTTCCATTTTTCGTTGGATGTCTGATAATGTATCCAACTTTATATTGAAGTATAATGTATCTATCTAACTTTTGATTATTATTATTGTATTCATCTGACTTCGTATAACTTGTAACCTTTTATAGGGAACTTTTTTATGATGTGACAACTTATAAGGCTAAAACGTCAGTAGAAGTTACTGGTTAAATGATTACAAAGTCATTGGGTACAACTATACTATAAACTCATTGGTTGCAATGAAAAATTGATTCATGAATAGAAATGTGCGATTATTTCATACAAAGAGTTGTTTGAAACACTTGGGTACACATAATTTACTGAACGATATTTAGTTCTTTAAGCCATGTTGTGTGCAAAGGACATGGATCTTGTTTTCCTTGGGCGATTGCCTTCTCTGAGAGCGAATAGAACCAGCCGTTTCTCCAATTAAACTGCAAGATTTGTTACCACTTGATGAGAAAAAGAAAAACAAAACGGTAGGGTAAGTGCAAGTAACCAAATTTGGTGCAACTCAAAAAGGTTTACCTCCTTCACTGCTGTTGGGAAGTGGGAAACTGCTCGTGCATAAGCCAACAACCTATTCTCGATCCCTACTTCAAAAACTATACCCTTCTCTGCAGCCGCTGCAGATGCCAGTTCACCAATGAGACTAATCACCTGAAAAGTGTAAATGACCTGTCAACTCTTGATAATGTTATATCAGTGGTAAAAATACTATGAGATTATGAGTGGCAAGATGCATGGGTTAGATGGGTTGGGTAATCGGTCAAAATAGGCTCAGGGTTCATTTTATTAGTAAAGTATGAAAACAGACCAGGCCGCTCACTGACCCACAAACAATTTCATGTGCATTTTCATAAAACTTTCAATGTGTAAATTATTATTACAATAACAAGTTTAGTCTTTCAATAAATATAGACTTTGGGTGACTTTCCGCCTGTTAGACGCATTTAACATTTCCTTATAGGTTGATTTGATTGTTTGAGATGAAACACCACTAAAATCAGCCAACTCATAAGTAAAAAGGTTGAAATTGCCACCTCCATTTACACTTATAAGATATGTGCTCTAGGGCCTAGGGAAGATACTAGATTAATTATGAACATATTATAAGATATTAAGATCATATCATCAGAACTCAGGAAAACTGCTACGTTAAACGAAAGTAATCTTACCTCAAAGCGGAAGTCTTTCTCTACAACTCCCACAGTGGCTCCAGGATGGCGAGCCCCAACAAGCATGAAAGCTGATATCCATATAAGCTTCTCTAGCATTTGCTTCTGAAAGGGTTCTTTCTCTAGGACCTGATGTCCATATATTCAGCAAACAAGTTTTTTACAATACTCAAACAATTTTCCGGTTATGACTTGTGGTACTAAACTCAAACAGAAACTGTAGTTGGTTTATCTTGCTTGTACTAGCACATCATAAAAACTACAGGTTACATAAGCTTTACCTTGCAAGAAAGACCTCCAGCTTGTAACCTAGCAGCCACAGCAGGACCCCATTTGCCGAACGCAGCAGTTAATCCCTCAGGATTAGTATCCGTGATACCATCCACTGGAGGTTCGCCAAGCTTGGAAACCGCAAAATATGCCAACACTTGGTCAGCATCACCTAAACCTTTACTTTGAAACCATGGCTCAAGCATCCCGTTCTGGAAAAAAACCAAATCTGCTAGATTGTTACGATCCATCTGAAAGATGTCAATTACAACCTATGTAATTATGCTTGGGTTGCTTTAGGGTAATGTTTAATGTGTTAAATCAGTAAAACCAAAAAAAATGTAGCTAAAATGGAAACGATTGAAAGTCACACGATGGGTACTTTTTGACGCATACATCCCTTAATAACTTTATTTTTTAAAAATATATCATTATTGTAATAATCAAGTATTTATATTGCGCATTAAATATTTATAGCAAAAAGATTGACAAAAAAAGAAGACTGGGCAACACGGCTTGACCCATGGTAAAAAGCTACATCTCTTGACCAGTTACCGAAGACACCTTAACCGTCCATTTTGCCACCCCTATTACGCCTTACAAACACATATAATTGTTAGGAGTCGTGGTTGGAAACAAGGTATATCAGCAACCATATATCTATATAATCATTCACGAAATCACTTTCAAAGAGCAATAATTCGACCATATTATGCTTGGGTATCCCGTAACCTAATTCAGAGAGAATGTTTACTGTTTTAGGAACCAAAACAAAAACCCAAAACTTCATAGTTAATTCATGTTCCTTTATGCATACAAGTATAACTTCCTACGTAGCTTCATTTAAAATTCAGATCAGCAACTCTAAATCTCTAATAACATAGTTTTCGTGTTCCGATTTAACGTACTAACTACTGATAACTTTTTTTTATAAATAGACAAAATAATAGTTTTCGACCGGTACTAAAACCCTAGTGTTTTTCACTTTTCAGCCATAACTCAAGCCCACCAGAAACACCCATTTTGCCACCTCAAATCCATAGTTCCATATCAACATATATAATGATATATCACTCAGAATTCAACCCAACTAAAGGAAGTTTTTGAACAATTGCATAAAGGTATAGGGCACTAAGGGCAAGGATCAGGTGAAAAGTTTCACGATTACCAAGGGTCTTTAGCCTAGCCGTATCGATAGTTCCCTACAACCACATCTTGATGTACAATTGATTCTAAGTTATTAGTTTGACAGTTTCAATTAATTACAATTCACAATCACACCATATGATTCCATGAACTAATTTAATTGTCCACTAGACAAATGCATTCGGTTCTAAGAAAATAGTCAAATAAAATGATTACACTAAGTTTTTTCACTCACTGATCGACTGAAATTGAGACTGGAAAAGTATTTTGTGACGGAGTAAAATAGAAACATGGACGATAAAATTGGGTAATGTAGTAATATATAATTGATCATACCGCTCCAACGAGACTGAGGAGTTGATTGAAGAACGGCATCAAGATCATCATTTCTAGTACACACTAATATCGGACCGGGGAAGTCAAGCGGAACCGGTTCGCCTCGCTTGACAAGCAAATCTTGACCGCCGCCCATTTGTTGTAAGGCTTGTCCCACACGACCACCACCTACGATGATCGATGGTATTACTTTTGTTGCAGTTGATGCAGCCATTGACGTAGTTATTAATCTTCTTTTTGTTGATGACTGGAGTTTAAAGTTGGGATTAAAAAGTGGAGTAGTTGAAGAAGGTCTAGTAGTGCAAATGAAAGAGTTGGTTGTTAAGTTGGCCATTGCTGTTTGTATTGTGGAAATGATGGTTGAGTGGGGGCGCCATGGATTGGGTTTATTTTGTGTTTACTTCACTTCAGTGTAAGAGATAGGATTATAGGATAGCCACTCATTTGTAGGATGGAATATCGGGTTGGTTTATGATCCATGTCTCTTATCATGATGATTCCGGGTTATTGGGCTAATTTGGAAGGATGTTTCAGGCCCAATTACTACTAAAATGATTTGTGACGAAGTTTTTAGAATAGTCAAACTATATTAAAATTGTCATCAAAATCAAAATAAAT
The DNA here is from genome assembly GCA_963921325.1 of Logfia minima. Taxonomy (NCBI): domain Eukaryota; kingdom Viridiplantae; phylum Streptophyta; class Magnoliopsida; order Asterales; family Asteraceae; genus Logfia; species Logfia minima. The sequence continues at coordinate 28,961,163 of OY992774.1, forward strand.
GTTAAAATACAAACTACTATTATTAAAATTGTCATCAAAATAAATGCTAAAATAAAAAAAATTACTAACACAACTCCAATTTACAAGAAGTATAAAGGAGGTATTAATTAAAATACAACAAACTATCAAAAAATATACATCAGCAACAATGACCACGTAACAATGTCAAAGTAATAAGACAAAAATCAAGATCCACTATATGTGTGTCATTCAACGTCAGGGATCTCAAAATCAAGTGTGACCACTAGCAACATCTAGTCAGGGACTAAGTTGTACGACACCATAAGCGACAACCAAGATAAATTGATCTCCAACCACTACATTTGTGGCGTAGATGACTAGATCAATGACATAAATGAGAGTATAAGTTGTGGCAAAGCAATTGGTATCTGACTATACAAGGCTATTCTAAAAGAAGTTTTTCGAGTGTTGATGCAGTGCAAACTACGCAAACGATTGTGTGATCAAGGCCATAAATCGGTCATAATGACTTCAATTGTAATACGACAGAGGGGAATTGAGTTTTGTTACTCACAATTATAATGGTTATGTACCTGACTAGACTACATTTAAAGGCTACTAGAGAAAACATAACATTATGTTAATTTATAATCGGTAATAATATAATAGAAAACAATACATTTTGAATCTCTAAATAGATGCACCATTTCAAAAGAAAGTAAGAATTGAATATTATTCCAAATGAAGTAATAACTACCATAAAAGTAAAGTTTACTTAACTCATCATGTCACTTTATGTTTTTTGAGAATTAAAACGTTATTATAATTATAATATTTAAATTTAATTTATAAAATCCAGAAACAAACACTGTATACTAAATCTTTCTAAAATACAATAATAATCTAATATAGATTACGTTAAAAAGCACAAATTCGATCTTGCCAGTAAGACATACACAAAAACCGAAACTTGTGTCTTGTTCACTTACATCTGCATTCAAAATAGGAAAATAACTTAATAAACATAGACCTCGTTAGATACATTATTTAAGTCAAAATCATCTCAATAATTGAAATTTGATTATTTATTAAAAAATTTACTGTGACCCCACCAAGCATTTATAACACACCTACCCAAAATTTGCATTCAAAAGATAGTTCCCGCTTTGTATTATGCACAAACTCCAAATATCCAAAATAAAAAATAGTTACCGTTATTAGCAACCAAACTAAACACATAAATCCAACATTTTAAACCCACTTCCCAAGTCTCCCAGCAACAACACTTCCCCCAAAGCCCACAACCCATTATTTCAAATTCAAACTTAAATTCTAGTATTAAATACTTCACTAAGTAATCATCTTTTCACTCCTATCCTAAGTTATCTGCATTTGTTATCAAATGTCAAATTCTAACAAAACCCTCTATGACAATCCGCTTGCAGAGATCAAATTAGGCGAAAGAAGAGCTAGCAACGATAACAATGGCGTGTTAGGGGAGAATAATGGTCAAAAGATTGTGAAGTTGCCGGATGATAAAGAGAATTCGGAACCTAATGAAATGAAGAACGGGTTGGAGCCGGTTGTGGATAAGGAGAATGTGGATGGTAATATAGTTGATGCCAAACAACCATCAATGGCGAAAGCACGTGCGAAAGATAAGGCTTGGAAGTCGTCTTCGTTGCAGCTGTGTATGCAGTTGAATGACCCGAATCCAAACTTCGGTTCGGATTTTTACGAGCCTGTTGATTCAAATAAAAACAATTCGGGAAATATTTGGGATCATTCGGATTCTGAGGCTGCACCGGCGTCCTCGTGGTCTACACTCCCCAACAGGTTACTATTTTTTTTCCTTTTGTGTTCATTAGGTTGATAATTCGAATAAAAATAAATATCAACACTGTTACTTTTTGTGTATGTTTTCAGGTCATTGTTGTGCAGACCTTTGCCGGTGGACATTGGAAGGTGTACTTGTGTTATTGTGAAGGAAAAATCTATAGATGGGCTAAATGGAGGAAGTTTTTACACTCTTTACACTAATGTAACGTTCTTTCTAACTCTTTAATCTTGTAACATGTGCTAACATGATTCTGCTCTAATGCTTGATGGTTGGGTAAAGGGTGAAATGGGTCATTTCTATATGGGTTGAAACTTGAAACGGGCATAGTCAGGCTATTTAACTTATTTTTGTCTTTTTATAAAATGTATTTTAATTAATGTATTCAAGATAATACCTGTATTGAGAAACTGTGTTATTCATTGATGTTATCATTATTTGAAAAATGAATTTAGTTCGAAACAGGCCTAACCAGCCGGGTAAAAAGTGGTTAAAAGTCATTAACGCATACATTTATTTGAATCGTTCAATCCAATTTGACCCATTTCCCTTATAGCTAAACTTTTATATGACCCAAAACATAATCCATATCGACCCATTCATAAATTAACGTGTTAAAATTGCTAACTGTAACTTCATTTATCTGAATGTGCATGTGTAACTTCCAAATGAAGTGACATGAGTCTAATTTCTCTTCTCTTGTCTGTTTTTTTTTAATAGGTCTTCTCCTTTCGACCTAGGACTAAGTGGTTGTAATTTACTCAAAAGAGTTCAAATGTTAACACAATTACACTTATATATAGCCTAGTATACTAACCTACAGTGCATTGTAATTTGATTAAAAATCTTGTGCGAAGTTGATTTGATGTAACAATTTGTCTTCCTGATGGTTTTTCAGTCCCTGTATGTAAATATTTTTTTATACTCTCTTGTTGATCTTTTATGCTTAATTACTTGGATTGTATCTTGAAAAAACATAGGAGGGTCAAGGAAGACAAAATCGGAAACTTGCGGTCGCTTATCATAGACGTCACAATGGAAGATCGGAGTTCATAATTGCTCAAAATACGAAAGGCATATTGTGTTCTACAGATGACAGTTATGTAGGAAGTGTAACTTCCAATCTCATGGGTTCCAAATACCATATATGGGATCAGGTTCATTTTCTAAACTTTACCAAGATCATTAAAAGTTTTTTACGGGGATTTTAGTTCACCTCTTGAGCTTGTTCTTCTATTCTTTCGTTTGGTTGCAGGGGCGACGACTTAATCCAGAGACCAAACAGTCAAAACTTCTAGCATTAGTGTCGTAAGTTCTATCTTTCTGTCTCTCTCTTCATGCTGTAAGTTGCAAACAGCAAAATAAATTGACTCATTTATTAATGAATACGTCTCTTTGGGTTAAGTTCTATCTCTCAAATGGGTCAAATAAATAAATTTTTCATAAAAGCGAAGGGGTTGAAGATTGCCCAGACTTTATTTAAAAAACTAAGATTAAACTTAAAAAATTTATGTTTTTGTAGTCATATTCGACATGTTCATTATTATTTAAAAATGGACACCACCATGTTGACCCATTTCCTGAACCACCTATCTTGCCACCTCTAACGATGATCTCCTTTTACAACTCATGTATTAATGTTCTTAAACCATTTCATTACCCCCAAAATAGATTTGTGCCAACAATAGCAACATGGACAGGAAGTTATAGAAGCATGAAAGCATGGCTTCCGAAACACCAGTCCATGCAATTGAAGAATACAACACAGGTACAATATTGTAAACATAAAGAAGTATACTTCTGATCCTGTAATTATGTAGTACACATTGTATTGTATGAAGATACTTAATGTGTATACTTTTCATCCAGGCACAACATATAAATGGGCTACCTAAGGGTTGGGAAGAGAGAATGGACAGAGTACATCAGCTGTTCTCAAAAGTTCCAAATTACAACAATGTAAAACTTATACAACATTTGAATGATTATTTAGAAAATATGAATATTCTTGTTTAATAAACTCTCTCCTGTTCAGATTTCGAAGCAATATGAGTTGGATTTCAGAAACAGGGGAAAAGTAGGACTTAAAATCTTGAGTTCAGTCAAAAATTTCCAGTTGACCATGGAGGTAAACCCAACTTTTCTTGACTAGATAAAGGGGGATGAAAGCCTTACACTTTATATATATCTTAATTGATGATAAAGTCAAAAATTCTATGTAGAATGTGAGCTTTTTGTGCCTCTTTATTGCATGCATATTTAGTAATAAGTGGCAAAATGAGTGGGTCAGTGGGTTGTGTAAACAGGTTGGGTCAGATTGGTCCCTAAATGTTTCTATATTCTACAAATAGTTAACGGGCTAAATATGTTTACAGAACTTCTATTTCCATTATAATTTATTTTGATATATAAAATGACATAGGAGTCTTTAAGTATTAAGAAGTCCAGCGACTTACAATCTGTTTGACCCGTTGGGCCATTTGAATCATTCCCCTTGTACCTAAGAATATATCTTCGACCCATTTGACCTGTTTTTCTTTTTGGAACACGACCCATTTGGCCCGTCACAGGTAAATCATAACCCAAATCAACCCATTCAGATGCCTACTCATTTTGGCCCGCTTGAAGCTGCCAACTTTTGGCATAAGATAGAGTGTTATTCATTCAAATTATTTATTTTATTTCAGAAAAATGGAAGACAAACAATTTTGCAACTTGGTAGGGTGGGAAAGTCCAAGTATGTGATGGATTACAGGTAAGACAGCAAAATCATATCCAACATTTTTTTAATTTTATTTTTATATATCTCCAAGAAAATACAAATTTTATCCACACTTTTCGTTTTACAGATATCCATTAACTGGTTATCAAGCCTTCAGCATATGTTTGGCTTCCATCGATTCAAAATTATGCTGCTCAATGTGATCATGCTGATCGCAGTCCACAAAAACTCAACTTTGAACTCTCTTATCATTCCTTATGATTTATCTCAATCACAAAAGTTTCTGGAAGCTATTAACTATTAGTCTATCCATCTATACATCTATTTATCGAAAATTCTTGAATCATAGTACTAGGCTACTAGCAGCTAGTTTAGTTGTTTTTTTTTTAAATTGGTGTAGGAAGATGGAATTAGGTTGATATTGTATAACTTATCTCAAGTTTCCAAATGGCATCAATGTATGCAGCTGATATGGTTCAAGTCAAAGTTTGGATTCTAGTGAATTAATGAAAACTAACATATTGTTGAACATCTTTTTGTCTATTCATGTTGCAACTGTTAGTCCACTACCAAATGTAGCTTTAATATGCAACACCATTAAGATAATGGTTCCACATTTTTGTTATAATTTGGCAGGTTTGAAAATTGAGCTGCTGGTCTAAATGAATGTATAAAGCCTACTAGTTAGACCAACCAATCAAAAGCATCATAGACCCACAAAATGTCCAAAAATCACAAGTTCACAGCATACTACTATTTCTGTTGTAGATTGTGAATGATCATGTTGAAGCAACATAAAATAACAAGATGCACAATAATTTTATGACTGATTAAGTGATACTACGATAATTAGTAATGTTCTAAATATATTTTTACTAGTTACAAAATAATGATACGGTCGATATTGGTTTATGTAAGGTTATCAATATCTAGATCTTGAACATAAGATCCTAACTAAAATATAGATGGTTCGTAATAAGATCGGACCTATAATATTAGGATCGTATGGTGATCAAATTCTACTCTCTTCTCATCGTTAGTTTTGGGTTCACCAATTGGGCTTAATTTATGCGGTCCAAAATATCAAACCATTGGTAGCTTGACACTCGAGTTGTATTTTACCTTCAAGGACTAATAATATCAGTCATGTGGTTACTAACAATGGATGTATAATCAATGTCCGTGATTATGTCGAATAATTTGTGTTTGTTATATATCAGGAATGCATTTTTTGTAAATAACGGCCTTTTTTTTTCAAAGATGTTACGATCTTATGATCTCTAATCTTGCAAATACCTAAATATGTCTAATTTAAGTTCAAAGAATTTGGATGCTTTTAGTTTTTGACTACAAAAAGCTTTTACTATAAATACTTTACTAGATAGATAACATTGCTATAAAAAAAATATTCAAATAAAGCATCATACATCATACATAAAAATAAAAATAAAAATAAGGCTTTTGAATGCCTAACATTTTTATTGAGTTTCTTTCTTTCTTTTCTCCAGAAAAAACATGGAAATAAATATAGGAATAAATAAATATCTATGCCTCATAAGGATATCTACAATTACAAACACTTTTTAAACCATCAGATATTTTTAATAAAAAAATTAATAATAAAACTCTCATCTAGTAAAAAAACACATGATATCATATCAAGTCAAACAGTAAACCCTAATATCGTCGTTGAAGCTACTCCGATCACCGGCGCAATTCTTAAAACAGTTATCGCTCTTCTCAATCGATCACTGATTTAAGCATCAAGCTCGCACTGAAACATAGGTGCAACAAATGAATTCAAATCGGCGAATATATTGTCTTCAACTTCAGCATAACTATTCGATTCATCACAATCAAAATACGTCTGTATATCGTCGGGAAAGCTCCGCCGCGGAAGATCCGATTCCGGCGGCGTCGCCGGACAGTCAGCCACCGATGTTCTCTCCAGCATTTCCTTAAACTTCGTTGATTGTAACAGTAACCCTAGCGCTGAGGAAGCCGGTGGTGGTGGTAGGCTGGTGGTGGTTTCGCCGGAGCTTGAGGTTTCCGGTTGGTTGTTGCTGCAGAAGTTTGACCCTGGATCTTGACTTTGACTAGAGTTAGGGTTTGGGTTAAGGTCAAAGTTAGTTTGAATATCGTTTGAGTTGTTGGTGTCTGTTTGGTTAGGTCTTAACCATTTGATGTAACGGCTGAGGTCAAAATTTGTAACGGCGTTAAGTCCTCGGTATTCTATTGCTGCCATGTCGTATGCAGTTGCTGCTTCTTCTTGGGTAGCTGAATGATAATATCACAAAGTTTAGGGGGGTATATTAGAAACTTAATAAATTAAGAATTTACAACGCAATTTAAGATTTTTAGTAAGGATATAAAAACAATTTAACTAATTAAATTAAGGGGATAATATTCCTAATGCTTACGTTAGCTTTAGTAAATGTTCATAAATCATCTTTTCTCTACACTAATATTATGAATTATAAACCAAAGAGGTATCCTTTCTTTGGAGTACTTAACAACGACGTTTTTTTTTTCTTTTTACTCAAATGTGGACAGCTTAATCGGAGTATTTTTGTAATTATTTTTTATCCTATCTCTTGTCACCCCCAAGATTTTTACCTAGCGAGGTTCGAACTAACCGGAGTATTTTCGTGGTCATTTTCGACCATTTCCCTGGTCACCCTAAGATGTTAACCTAGCGAGGTTCAAACATAAGATATTTTATAAGTATACTGAACGCGTTGTCACTATACTGTTTTGGTGATGGTTACTAACATTATGGATCATTTTGCTTTGAAATTAAATTGTAGATAAAGTTATCGGTACAGTTAACTGTGAAATGTTATGTTTTGTAATATTAGAAGTTATAACAAATAATATTTTTTTAATTAACTTTAGATGCAACTTGCAATGAAAAGGAAAATATGTAACACATATGCAAAAAAGATTGGTCTAAAATAAGTAAGTTTATGTCGTTTATTGATTCGAAGGATGAGAATAGATAGAAAACTGGTACAGGACAATAGTACTTTTTTCTAATACGAGATGTCATCGTTTGACTTTTAATGTCAAATTTTTATTTAGTTTATCATTTAGTTTATATGATCAATTTCATTACAGCAGTACTGTTGTATTTGTCGTATGTTAAAGTACCTATTGATTTAAAGAAACTTAAAGAAATGTTTTGATAACTTCTAAAACCAAAAATGCTTTGTATATTATATATTTTAAATTTTAAATGACAATAAAACATGTACAAAATGGACAAAAGAAAGTGTATGGTAAAGTGGTGTGTGTAATATTGGCCTAAAGTGGGGGGCAGAATGGCAGATGTAGGGAAGGAAAAGAGAGGATTTTGGTTGAACAATAATATGTGTTGGTATTAAATTCAAAAGTTATGGGTATGAAAAAATATTTGGTGGAAGGTTGGGGACCAAGGAGTTGACAAAAATTTATATCAAAAACAGCTTTCAATTTTCTTAATTGTCACTGAGTTAGCAGTTGAAGGTTGGCCATCTATTATACCAACTGCTTCCTATTATTTTCTTTTAACTTATTAACCTTTTAATCTATTTCAAAAGTATTTTTTACTGAGTTTGAATCAGATTGCCTATAAAATAAAAAATTAAACTGAAAACAGTTGTTGCGGACTCAACAAGCCACACCACCATGCCGACGCCATGAGCATAGTGACGTCCGTGGTGAGGTGCTGAACGAGTTCTAACACGAGACTATAAAAAGTGCTCTTAAATGAGAAAGTCAATGTGATAGACACTGTAAAACGTCAAATTGATTTCATATTGTTTTCACTCTGTGTGCTTTAAAAGTGTTATTTAATTGAAAAACAAAATTTTAAATCGTTTTTAATTATCAAACGACTTTCAACTCTTAAGCTTATTTGATATGAATAATTTTTTCTGTGAAGTCAAGTTGGCTGAGCTTCTAAACTCTTTTAAATAAACTAACAAATACACCTCCTAAACTGAGTTTCAATGGTCCCCTTGATTTGATCTACCTTTTGGTTTTATTGATTTAAATATATATATTTTGCACCAATCTTATTTCCATCACACACAAAAATGTAAATAAATTATTGGTTGATTTAAGGTCATTTGTATAATCAAGTAGTCCATTTTTCTAGATAGAGATGTTTATAGGTAATAACAAACATAAACTGTCTACTTACATTGTTTTACTTCTATAAATATACACTTGTTTTTTGGTTATGTAGTGTTCGCTGGTACGTAACCATCACTAGATTTGATTGGACGATAGATAATAAAGTTATAACAAATAATAATTAAAATAGAAAATTACCGTATGTTCCGAGATATAAATATTTGTTTCCAAAAACACGTCCGATACGAGCCTCCCATCTGCCATTATGATGATGCCTACACATTAAAAGAACAACAATTAAACCAAATTAAACGATCACCAATATGGCAATATGTACACGACAATATCGTACTACTATCATTCCAAAAATCAATGGACGAAAATGCTATTAATACCTTGCTACTCCTCGGTATTTTGAAACTCCACGAGAAAAACCGCTACTTTTTCTGCATTAAAAATACTTATTAAAAAAAATCTGACATAATTTATTGAATAATAGTAATGTTAAATATACATGTAGACCTTTATTTTGGTAACTATGTCGCAACTATTTTTTTAACATAATTTTAAACATTGAGTCTATTTGACGTAGAACTTTTAGTAGTTTTAAACTTTCAATTTCGATCAAAAGACTCTTTTTATTAAATAAAAGTTTTCTTTAACATATACAAGTAGCTTTAGAATCTAACAAAAAGCTCAAAATCGAAAAGCTATTTGAAGTAGCTTTTCATAGAATTGAGAAGCTTTTAAAGATATTCTTTTACCTATATGTCCTTCTATAATCAAATAGTATGCATTTATTATATTGATGTTCTTTTGTGTCATTTTACATTTTAAAATTTCATCTACAACTAGTTTGCCAAACAATTCTATACAATTAAAAGTTACATTTTACAACGGCATATAACCTACAGCTATAGCTACAACCTACAATTACTTCACTGAACAGATTCTTACAGTTTAACCATATTAATCATTTTCCCAGTGAACAAATTGTAGTATAATTGTTACCTTCTTAAAGATCCGATATATTCCTCTTTTGACAAACTCTCCATTTCTCGAAGCTCTTCTTCGTATGTTTCGACCTGCAATTATCGTAAAATAACTATGAATACCTACTTTTTCATCTTGATAAATAGGAGTTTAAATTCAAATAATAAATATATATAAATATAATGTTAAAATTAAATTATGGAAAAAAATAATTACAGGGAAATTGAGAATGGTGTCTTGTCCCCAGTATTTCAATGCAGCCAAGTCATACGCATGTGCAGCGGCTTTTTCATCATCGTAGGCCCCTGAATTTCACCAATTTGGATAAGTTTTGTGACTTTTATCTTGAAAAATATTCTTTCAATTCAAAATAGTTTTTTTCCCACTTTCTATATTAATATTTATATTTATTTATTCATATCTCAATAATAATAATATTAGAAATTAGAAATAGGATATACATCAACAAAATCTTACCTAAATATACTGTAGATATCACCACCATTTTCATGAAAAGTCAATACAAACAAAAACTTTCATTAGTTACCAACATTATTAAACCATCAATAAAACTAAAAACAAATTATTCATGCTCCTAGCCCAACATGTTTTGCATATAGTGGTTCAATAACCGGTTCGATTTTTAAAACATTGGTTACAGCAAGATTAAATCTTAGATATATAACTTAGAAATAGAAAATATAATAACCTTGTCTTCCTTTTTTGTTTTGTGATTCATTCCAGCAATTCTTATCCCACAAATGAGCTTCATAACGGCCGGTCCATCTATGCCTTCAGATTAAATCAAATCAAATACAATACATATACATATATAATAATGTTAGTTAACATATGGATTGAAAAATGTACCTGGTGACACCTCTGTAAATAGAGCTACGTTGAGGAGGCGAATCTCGTTGAACGGTTTTACGAGTTCGTTTAGCTTTACCAATAACTGGTTTAGTTTCTGTGGTTCCATCTGATACTGCATTTTTCTTTTTCTGCGAGATCTTTGCCATTATTATTTTAATTTAATCACTACGATTCTGTATAAACAAAATGAAATGAAGCTGATGAAAAACAGAGGTGAAAGCAGAGTGTATAAAGAAAGAAAAAAAGTGATGTCAAATTGTGAAGAAATGAGACTGAGTCGTCATCCAATGAGAAAAAATGGAGATATAAAAGCAATTCGATATGAGATATATATATATATATATATATTAATTCAATATATATATTAATATAAATTTATGAATTTTAAGTGGTTTGGAAGGAAGTGAAGTTTGGAAAAAATAGTGAGTGCCGGCAGAGAGATTAATGGAGGAAGTTTGATAGATGAAAATGTGTATATATGTATATGTGTTTGTGAGTGGGTGAGAGGGGAGAGAAGATGGCCGTCTGTAAGCGGCTAAAGTGAAGTGTGTTTAAATAAATTTGTGTTATGTGATGTATTCACTTGAATTGGAATCGATAGTGGAAGGTGGATTATTTTGGGTTTTAGTAATTGTTGTTATTTATATTTGTGCCCTAATTTTCATTGTTTATTTGTATTTTAGGCCCAAATCAAATCTAATCGTGGACTATGGGGATCAACCCATGGTTAAAAGTTTTTCTTTTTTTTAATCATAAGGTTTATATTATTATTGTTTTTTAAGGATTTGATGATAAGTTAATGACACGCATGATTTATTTTTTAGGAGTTAAGGACCATATGATTTTTACCACTTTATTGAAAGTAAGGTTGAAAATACTACTACATTGACGTATGTCTTTAGCTTGTAAGCATTATTCTTATAATTATGTTTATTAATATATGTGTTATGAAAATTTTTAGATTAAACAGAAATCCAATGTTTAAACAGAAATCCAATGTAGAAATTTTAAAAATTTTAAAAATTCAATTTAACCAATAAAAATGTATAAATGGATCTACTAAAGTAAATTTGACATTGAAAGTCTATTTATAAAATTGGTTTAAAGCATTGGGTATGATTTTATGAATCGAATCAGAAAATTATGTCATATCAACACTACATTGAGAAACACATTAAAATCACTTTTACTCTATGATCCGGATGAAACTTGAAAATCACCTATTTTTATATATTCGAAAATGTAAGAAATAGAAAAAATCAAAACTCTTTTAACACTTTCAAAACAACCACATTGATCGAACCACACCGAAAACCAGATCAACCCCTTTTTGGTCACACTAACTTGGTCGAGGCACCTCGACAGCTCCTCCCTTCCATACCAAAGCTTTAAGAAAGAAAAACAAGTGTTGCTTTTTACGTTCATAAATGAAAGGGATATCTCATATAATATAAAATGACTGATTTACTTCTTTTTTTAAAACAAAAAAACAATCAATTTCATATATAAAATGGGAAAACTAGTCAGAGGCTAATAGTGATTGCATAAAACTAATTGGGTTTTCTAAGCTAAATGACTCAACTACTAACAACTTTTATACTACAATTAGACACCTAAAAAAAAGAAAACTCTTTAATGGAATCAACAATGCTACCTTTTTTAATAGAGCTATTGCCATAAATTGTCGCATTTTTGAATCTCCAAATCATCCAAATAATAGTAAACATCGCCTCGATAATCTTCTTCTTTTTAATCGGCATTCGAGTATTGTCAACCCAAGTCAATAAATCTAAAACGGACAACATACCCATAGGAGCAATGTCAAGCCAAACGGTGATAACCTTTCAAGTCCTAAACAAATGACTCAATTGCTCCGAATCAACACTACAAATCGGACACAAGATACCAGGAATATCCATGTCATGGTTCTCTAAATTAACCCTCATTGGAATACGATCCAAAGGCACACGCCAAAACAAAAATGTTTACCTTTCTGAGAACTAGCTTATTTCACCTAGTGACAATTTTGACCCGTAACTAATTAACTTCGCAATTTGATTTTAGTGTCTTTTCTTTTCTCTTTTTTGTTTTTTATAGATGTAAGATTTGTTAGATTATTGTTTGGGAAAAAGAAGATACATCAAGTCATGTATAAAGGATCCGTCTCTTGTCCCTACAAAATGACATTTCACTGTTAAAAGGTTGTTCTTTTTTACAAAAAAAAAAAAACGTAACAGAAAGTTAGAGCACATGTATTATAAGGAACTATTAAGATGTGTCAAGTTGGCAAAATAACTTGAAATTGTGAAAATTGTTTAGTGGTGTCTACAAATATATATTTAAGTTACGGTTAAAGATCGATTTGTTCGGCTCAAATTATAAAATAATTAGTGGAAACAAAAGGACAATCCAAATCTCATATATTATATGGATTATAGTTATACATTTTAAATATAGTTTTGAGACACTCTATTTCAGTTAGGGGTAACAAATTATTATCGCATATAAACTTTCATAATTTCTATTATGTATCTATAACTTTCGATTATTGCTAACCGAATATAATTTGAGTGACGTGTTATCTATATAATGTTACAAGTGACAGCATACAAGTTTAACATAAAAAAAATTGCATACAGTTAGCAAATAAGTAAAAAATTGAATACACATAATAAATACTTTTAAAATCTATACACAACTAATTTTCAATCTAGTTTGCTACATTTCTGGATATTTGGCCCTTTTAGTAATTCCTTATGGTATTAGAGAGACGAGATTGATGCTACCCTATTTTGGTTTTTGGTCATGCTAATTTATTTTCAATATAAATGTGTAATAAGGATGTACGTATATGTAAGTACGTAACTTTATCTCAGTTGTTTAATTATTTTTTTTATATATCGGATTTTATAAGAGAAGTTGTGTGAGATCTCTACATATTATCATATTGATACAGTTGGCATTCATCGCAATGACTTGTAAGTTATGCAACTCAATCTGCACTAAACTACATGATCTTTACGAATACTGAATTCATAAACTGTTACAGCTTTATTTACTTTTATTGATATTAAATTAAATTAAATTAAATTAAATTATATGTTTAGTTAAATACTTGTATTTATTTATGTCTATTAAAGTAAGATGTTAGATGTGTGAATTAAAAATTTAAAATGCACCATTTGGAGGATCACGTGCTCACGTGATCATGACACGGATGTCGACTTTGTAAAAACTATTTGTTTAAAAGATATTGACATCGGACTTATCTAGATGACGCATTTTCTGATATAATATATTTTACAGAAAGATATATATCTTTAATACTTACAAAATGCAATATATGTAAAAGGTGTATATTCTATTTGTGTGTCACGCGATAAACTTTACGGGCTAACATTAACCTATTTAGAAGTCCTTCCACTAACATCTCTAGTTTCCTTTGTGCCTTTATAAAATAGTTTATAACATCTCTAATTTCCATTATATAAATAAAGTTTATTTTATTCAATTTTTTAGTTTTATGTTTATCTTTTGGAAAATTACAAAGCAATATTATTTCAAGTAAAAGCTAAATAACATGAATAAAATAACAAAGAAACTTTTGAGTGGATGAAAATAAGGGCGAAAACGTTTAAACTTGAATGATTGCAATGGATGAATGATTCGAGGGTGTATGGTAATGGTTGCGGAGGAACAGACTGATGACTGATTATGTTCTGGGTGAAGGTACTTGCTAAAATATTTGATGTCGTGATCATAACAATGGACAAAGAGTCTACTAAAGGTGTTGGTGCGTGTACATGTAAATGAAGTTGGTTATATAAATTATAGTTGAGGTCAATGCTTTATTTGTTGGTAAGCTTCTGTACGGGGTAATTCGAGTAGCAAGCAGGGGGTAGTAGTTGTAATATTATGTTGTAACATGTATGTTTCATTTGTATATTAATTAAATGAAATTTTAATAAAATTGTCTTTTAAAAAAAAATTAAAAGAAACAATATATACTTAGCTAAAGCAATAACTATTTTTTAAAGTTAATCTTTTTATAAAAGCCTCAATTATAATACTAATTACATGTTTTTTAGATTTTCAATCAAAATGTCGTTTGGAACAAAAAGCCCACCACCCTTAAAGGCCCACCCATACATCCAATGAAGACACAAAAGTCAAAATAAAACGGCAGGATCCAGATTTAAAGTGAAAATAACTGTTTTATTCATGTACATTTGACTTGTAGGATCTAGTGATTGTCGAGGTTAATTAAACACCAATCACCTCCGCTACAAAATACCTAATAGAAATGATCGATTATTTCTTTGATTATACAATAAAAACACAAAAAATGGTACTAATATGAAAATGCATATTTTGGATGACACCGTAGTTCAAATGGAATAGTGGTCCATATTGGTGTGGAAGTTCGAACGTTCACGTTATAAAATCACACATATGTCAACTTAACAGTGTATATATACATAGTAATGTATATGTATATTTTTTTTTGGGAGATCCTATAAATCAAAGACCCTGGGTAATGCTCACCCTAAAAAATGACCATTTTCTTTTGTTGTCACATGAAATAAAGCGAACTCGATCTAGGATGACTTTAAAACCTCCAATCCATATTTGACTAGGAAATTAGCTCTAACTACATAATATTAAAGCATGGTAAGGGCCTAAGCTAATACATGAAAATAATTTACGTACTTGAAAATACATCATGTGCGTTTACTTATAAAAAAACTCCTTTAATTTCTTGGAAAAATTTAAAAAAAAAACTGAAAAGATATAAAATATGTTCAAGTTGAGGTTTTCTATAACATTTTTCTAAGAACATGGAATTTATAATTTATTGTTTCCTACATTTCCTATAATGAAAAATGCAAACTCCATCTCTTACACTTGAACGTATTTATAGTATTTTCTTTTAGTTCTCAAAGAACACGAAACTCTTGAGAAACTGAAAAGTAAAAATAAAAATACTTTTACGTAACTAAATGCGCGCACAGTTTTATTTTCTATTCTTTTTTAACCCAATAACATATGGGTAGTAGGTTCATGATACAATTATTTAAACTAATTAGCTCGTCACTCATGTTAGACCATTTAGCGGTTTAAATTATTTTTATCTAATAAGAAAAGTTATTGTAGGTTACTATAATATAATTGCCCCTAATAAATATAATAATAAGTAGTTCTATTTAAAAATATTTGTTATGTTTAAATTTGTTTAAGATATATGTGTTAGGTTCTATACTAGAATAAAAACATAAATATTTGGGATCGTTTAACTTGCCGAAGTTGAATAACCACTATGGACTTTGGACGATAAATGAGAAATAAATGATGTTTGTAACAATTTGATGTACCTATCATTATCATGATTAAAACATATCATGTTCATGTCAAGTAGATTTATTAAATAATAAACACTTTAGGTAATAAGTTTAATTAGTAGTAACTAGTAAGCTTCTAGTCAAATCTGATCAAAAAGAGCTTCAAGTCAAATACATCTAAATTACCATTAACATAAAAACTAACAGCGGAGATAACTGATCAACCATACAGAAGTCTACAGCCTTCAACTCTTCAAGTAAAAGAAAAAAAAATTACTTGGAAAGATTAACTTTTTTTTTTACAGTTACCTTAACTTACCTATTCAGTGGCACATATACAGTAACATATTCTAAAATGAAGGCCCATTATATTTAGCCTTTATTAATGGGCTACTTCAAAATATTGGCCCAAGTTGTGTTTTAGCTTGTTGTTAGCCCTGACAAAATAATATGTCAGTGACTACTCAGTGCGTGTTCATAAATTTTTGTATCACATATTTAATTTAAATAACAAAATTCATTTAATGTGCAATCATTTATTGATATGAAGGAAGTTACAGACTCAAAAACCAAGAATGGGAAGAGATGTATTTAATGTGCAATCATATTAATAATATCACTATTACTAATAATTATAGCTAAACTTCTTCCACTCCAACTTGTGAAGAAACAACTTGGATGGATATATTTTTCGTCGTCCATCAGTTAACTCAAACCAAATGAATCGTCTCATTGAAATCTGTTAGTGTCATTATGATTGACTGGTCAAAAGTTCTATTAAATAGTAAATCATATTTGAAAAATCAAAGTAACAGGACAGGGGATTAGAACTATTTTATGATAAGGTGTTGGTAACATTGAAACTTTAGAAATCTTTCTGTCACTGACTGAATACAATAGAGTTTAAGTTTTAACGTACAGATGAAATCTGATCAAGAACATGTATTAGTCATACAAATTTTTGGATTTACAATCAACTAATCATACTTTATTTTCGTTAATTATTTGCCTCTCCCGTTGTTTAAGGGTAAAAGGTTTGCGAATAAAGTAGTTAAGAAAAAAGTTAGCCGGGGTTGGGAAGGGAAGAGTGAAAGGCTTAGAGTTTCTTTTTCAGAACTCTCGGCTGCACTATTGGAGGAAGAACAAATTTAAGAAAACTTGCTTCCAATGTCAATATTTAAGATCTCAGACTAGGTTTTTGAACAAAAGTTCGATAGGCAAGAGATGTAAGCACCGCGAGGTGTGCAGCGATCTTGTACTAAATGAAAGAACTTTCTAAATTGGAAGAAAGACGTACTACTGCAATTGTAGTCAGTCCTGCATTTATGGGTTAGCTCAAGTGTGTTATCATTTTCTAAAAGCCGACAGGTCATGGTAGTCAAGCATTCCTCTATACGAATCTCCATATTAGGATGTGGACTATATCTCTTCAGTCATCAATGTTGGGCGTTCTGATGCTAGCTAGAATGTGGAAAGGTCAACCCTTATCTCATTTTCCTCTCTTGAGAGAGAAAATGTCGGGTATAAAAATACACATAATCATTGGCAACTTAACTCCTCGATATATACCAAAAAAATTATTCATTCTGTCAAGAACAAGTTTAGATTGATTACCAAACACATTTATTTTAGCACCCCCAGATTTGAGGCTTGCAAGAATTAAGACCAATGTTTTGTCTTTGTCAGAATGACTTGCAAGGAAATACATATGATATAACTCACCTGTCACCCCGTCACATCACGCAAGTATGATACTTGTCGCACAATTCTCTTAATAACGTAGACTTCTTGATGAAATTCTAAACTGATAATGGACTTTTTGCCCATTAAAGAAACAAAATTTTCCACTTACTGAAATTGTTATGTGTAGAGTAGTATGAGACTCATGGGAACAGATTATATCAAAAAGGAATTGTTCTAAATTGAAACAAGATGCTAGTAAGTGAATAATGCATTTCAATATTGAACAAACTATGAATATCAACACTTCAAATAACCAAATTTAACAGTGTACAAAACTAAACTCTCAAAACCTTAATTTTGGGTTTGTTGACAACCAAAGAAAACGAACCGATAAAATAAACTTTCGTGACTGAGGGATTAGACAAAAGAGCTGTTACAGAATCTTCACCAAGAAGTTAAAGAAGATACAGACACAATATGTTTTCCTTGAATCTGGCATTACACTTCAGTCCCTGAGATTCCTTTTTGTCCAGCTTCAACTCTCAAACTTTCTCCTTTTCCAGCACAACAACATTAAACTTAGTTTATCTAACTAAAGCCACATTACTTAGATCATAATCAAATCAAGTTATGTATGAATTTCATTATATATTTTTAACAAATATCTGTATGATGATGCTCTTATAAGGAACATATGACATGCCTAAGACCTAATAATTTTGTATGATCAAGAGATGATGTGTAAAATCTAGTTATAAAATTTGTAACAAGAAAATACCGCAATTAGACTATCACACAACTGGACAGTGTACCCTATAGTAGTATGTCCGAGTCGATCCAAAAAACCGTGCAACTAAGAGTGAAGTAAGTGTAACAAATAAGTAAATGTCTCTCTGTGTGTGTGTGTGGGAGGGGGGGGGGGGTTGGCAACCGAATTGTTGTGCTACAATTGTCATAAGTGAAAGTAAAAAGTAAATGACAAAGGCAATTGACTCTGAAGAAATCGATATAGAAATATATCAAATGGTAAAACGACACTCACTTGGACTAGTTCACTAAAGACTTGGGGGGTGTTTATTAAAACGAGTTTATCTTATTTTGTTTCTCAAAATTGAATTAAAAATAGGATTCACTTCCACTCTTCCTAACCGAATGATAAAGGTTGTCTATTGCTTCCGGTATAGGTTTCTAAACAAACTAAATCTTAACTCAATTCGTTAACTTATGATCTAACCTTGTAAAACTACTCCCATGGGGTTACTAAACTTTATTGGATTCCTTTAGTTAATTTCAATTCACACACATTCAAGTTTAATTGACATATCCTATTCTAATGTTTTTATTCCCCCAATCAAATTAACAATCATTTATGAACAAACAATTGTAATAAAATATTTAAATGTAAAAGCTTCTGCTATAAACACTAAACAATTCATCAACAAGACAAATCAATGATTAAAATTCAAATATATATGGTTCTTCGATTAAACACAAGTTAAACAATTGTAAATGTCAAATGATTAGCACCCCTAATCAATAGTTTATATCATCCAAGTGCATGTAAAAGGAATTAGCTCATGATCAGACTAATAAGAACAATAAACAAAAAAAAAATTGGAAATAAACATTGTTTCAAAGAAAGAAATGTAAACCGAATTTGTGAACGTTAATTGTGTTGGAACCTTTAATCTTGAGTAATAATGGTGGAGAAATGATGATGATCTTCCCAAGAATCACCAAAAGTCGCCAAAAGGACCCAGAGAAAAGCTTATACCAGAGTTATTTGTTAAATAAGGTTTAATTGGGATTAAATGTGAATTTTTCGTAACTGCTACACTACCCGGCGGGTAGATAGTAAGACCCGGTAGGTACTCATGTTTTCGGGAATTGCCATATTTTGAAAGTTGTAGCCCTCTGAGTTCCAAGACCAAAAGAATCTGGGCTTTTGAATTAACTCGATAGGAGCTCGTATGAAGGAGTTATGGCCAAAACAATGGACCATCGCCGAATCTACAACTATTCTTTTTCTCGATCATGTCTTCAACAATTTCTATCCAATTTCTTCTCGCATTTGTTCCTAACAATAATTAACACATTTAAAGCATATTAAGTATCAAAAGTTCACGAAACTCATGACAAATACGGATAAAACGGAAGATACTGCGAGAGTAAAACATATATATATAGTGAGCAATATCAAAAGAACAAATCAAACAGTCAAGTTGTCCGTTTGGCCACTAGTTTTGCTTCTTCTTCCATTATACCTTTTAGTTGGGATGATTCCTTTCCTCTTAAACTTACCTCGCTCTCGACTTCTCGAGCATTTGTTTAATTGAGTGATTTTTTTTATAGAATAAAGGATAGCTAAGTAATTCCCTTATTCATGTACTTAATTTGTTTATATAAGGGATCAGTAGTAATTAGTTGGTCCTATGTGTGTTATGTTTTCAGTTCTACATTGTACCTGGATCACTGGATGTTTTTTTTTCTTTAGCTTGCTTCTGACTTCTTGATCAACTCGTTGTTTAAACAAATAGAGCTATTAAAATTTATATTTTAGGGAAAAATGTCATTGATAAAAATGATTCAATCTTTATCATAATATTAGTTATTTATAAGTGGTACAAGTAATGCACAATAATATTATGAAAAAGTAAATCATAACAATTTATCATGTTGTATAATCCGTTGTAGTTTGCATTAATTCTTGCATAATAAATCTATAATCCATTGCAAGTAGTTAGATAGAAACTTACATGATAATCTGATGCTTGCTCGATCCTGTCGATGATGTTGTCCATCGTAGGACGTTTCTTTTGATGAAACCTATTTTAAAAAATATTTTATTTTTAGACTAAAATGATGCTGTATAAAACTTGGTTGTGGTAATTAGAGATGCCCATACGACATGGTGAGTGAGAGAGGTTCCATGCTATCGATTCTTCTTTCATGCTTATCTCTATTAACATAATGAAAGGATTAATGTAATGGAACGACGGTTGGTGAAGAGAACTTTAGTCTTACTTTTTGTTTTTGCTTGTTAATGTTTTATATTTTCATTGATTAAAAGTTAATTTATGAATTATTATTTACAATCTGTTTTATACAAAACTATAATTCACAATAAAAAAGTCACAAAGATTATTTAATGATTGACGTCATAATATCTTAGTAAGAGGTTTCATATTCAAAGCTTACTAGATATATATTTTGGGATGGTCAAAAAAAAAAGTCAAAAACAAACAAAAATATTCTGATTAGAGTGTGCATGTCTGAAAAAGAAATACTCACAATGACCCGTTTATAATTCGGAGTATCACTCATCATACTCATGCATAACATACGTACAATAAATATCGCATATCATTTTCCTATATTATATTTATATTAGATATTAGATGTATAATTTGAAGATCAAAACTGAAAAGGAGAAAATGATTAAATAATTGAAACATGTGATCGCCCATTTAAACTTACAATCTGTCATTTTTTCTTTAATATTCAGTAATTTTGGTTTATGGCATGTTATTCGTGGATACTCGTGAGCCGTGAGACACATGATCGTACACGGACATTTGAGATCTCCGTCTCCCACCTTCTACTGAAAAAGGTAAAACCCTTTGTTCATTTTAGTCAGCAACCTATACTACAGAATTTCTCATGTGACATCGGCAGTTATTACCTACCCAATCCCAATTCCAATCTCAGTTCCAATTCATCTTTTTTTCTTCAAAGTCTCATCTTTGAATCATTTTCAACCATCCCATTACGAAAAAAGATAGCTTTTGAATTGGGTATCTTCTAGGTTTTTGAATTAGGAACAATATCAAATTAAAGCAACTCAATTTAGAAATATAAAAAGGTGACTTTCTTACTTGGGTATGCTACAGGTTCTTGAATTAGGAACAAAATCAAGTTAAAGCAACTAAATTTAGGAAAATAAGTTGTCTTTTGACATGGGTATGTTACAGTTTCTTGGTTTATGAAAAAAATCAAGTTAAAGCAACTAAATTTAGAAAGAAAAAAGTTGACTTTCGACTGGGGTATCTTACAGTTTCTTGAATTAGGAAGTCATCCACAAGATATGGATGAAGATAATAATATTAAGATAAGAAAAGAGCGAGTAAATGGGAATTTGATAGGGAGACCTATAAATTGGTTTAGAATGTTGAGTGAAGAATTAAGTTGGAGATTTGTTTTGGCAGTGGTGATTGTGTATGGAATTAATCAGGGTATAAGTATAGGTTTGTATCGTGTGAGTGTACAATATTATATGAAAGATGTGTTGAAATTACAACCTTCTGAAGCACAATTCTACTCTGGGATTATTCAAATTCCTTGGATCATTAAGCCTCTTTGGGGTCTTATGACTGACATTGTTCCCATATTCAGATTAAGGAGACGCCCTTACTTCATATTTGCTGGTATGTTAAACCTCTTAATTTGCTCGTTGGTGTAGTTTTTAAGGGGAAGATTAATAATAACTTTTCAGTTATCAAATTTGAAGTTGAAATGTAGTTCATTGTGCCAAGTACTTAGCCTCGAGTAATGTAGGAAGTCGTTTTGGTTCAAATTGGCTTTACTCTTTTCCAATACTGATTGGAACTATTATGTGCTTTGCAAGAATGTGTTGTGTGCTAATTTGATGAGTTGGTTACTATGTTGTGTTATTTAGTTTTAGTAATTAGTCACAAAGATTTATAATGACACTCCTTGTTGAATCAATGGTAAATTTTAATTTCTTATAGTTTTCAGTTAGAGGTGGCAAGGTGTGTGGGTTGGGCAGCGTCTCTAAACGTTCCGGGTTGAAAACGTTCATCTATTAGTACGGTTGAAATGGGTTGGGTTAGGTTGACCTACAAACAATTATTGTTCATATTATTACTTTTTTTTTTATTAATAACTAATGTGCTGATTCTGATTAGAAAACAATATTATTAGACACCAATCTAAATCTATAAAGAAAAACAATTTATAAGGTTGCCTGCTTCACCAATAGGCTTCGGGCTACTTTCAACCAGTTTGACTCATTCGATCATTTGACTGTTCCCTTTTAGCTAAAGTTGTTGATTGACCAATTTGACCTGTATGAGAGACACCAAATCTCAGACAGGTCAAGATTGCCACATCAAGTTTCAGTATATGGCCTGTAAATAGAACTCGAATTTATTATGTTTTCATAGATGTAACTTGGTTATTCACTATTTTCAGGGCTAGTTGGTTCCATAGCCATGCTTGTGCCGGCATTTAGCACAAACTTGTCACTTGTATGGGCTGTATTGTCTTTTATGACAGCAGGTGCCGGGGTTGCTATAGCCGATGTGACTATTGACGCTTGTGTAA
The DNA here is from genome assembly GCA_963921325.1 of Logfia minima. NCBI lineage: Eukaryota > Viridiplantae > Streptophyta > Magnoliopsida > Asterales > Asteraceae > Logfia > Logfia minima. The sequence goes on from OY992774.1 coordinate 28,984,030, forward strand.
CAGAGAACAGTATAAGCCATCCTTCCCTCGCTGGCGATATGCAGAGCTTGTGTGGAATTAGCTCTTCTGTTGGCCAGCTTGTTGGGTTTGCTATGAGCGGTCTTCTTGTTCACATAATTGGACCTCAGGTCCCTACTGACCATTTTTCGTTCTCAAAGTTGTCATTTCATATAGTCCCCTTTTGCCCGTTTTAGTGTTTTATCCTTATATACGTATTAGACTTGATATCAACCCATGTGCACAATTATAAATTGTGTTTCTTTACTGCAGGGTGTATTTGGAGTACTAAGTATCCCTGCTGGACTCGTCATTTTGGTTGGAATGATGTTGCAAGAACCTCATGTCCATAGTTATTCTCACAAGCGGGTTAGGTTTCTTCTGGAAATTTGTCGATACTTTTTGTTACCATCAAAACGGATTGGGTTGGACCTACTCACAAACATTCTTTTGTTCAATATAGTTGAGGTCTATAATAAATGTGTTAAATATGATTTACAAGTTATATCCTTACAATGATAACTTTTTTTTTTTAATTTTATTTTATTATTATTTTTTTTAGAACGGCAAGGCTACAATCTAACACACATACTATGTACAACCACCACAAATGTTTACAACTCACTGCCTCAAGTGAGGCTTGAACCCCCAACCTCTTGGTTGAAGGGTTCCTTTCATACTGCTAGGCCAAGGGCCCTTTGGTAAGCCAAAGTTGCAATGATAACTTTGGAGTTTCGAGTTTTGAATATTTACAATGCTAACTTTTTTTTTTTAAATAGAGTTAGAAGGTTTTATGCTTTGGAGTTTTGAATATACTTCAGATGACTTTCGACCTGTTTCCTTGTAGATAAAGAACAACCATATTTACCCATTTGTAATTAAGTAAATGGGTCAAAATTGCAACTTCTATTTCTTATCATCGCTTGAACTATACGTTCTTATGTAGGTAAGCCAAAAGCTTTCTGATGCTATTAAAACCATGGTATCGGCCCTGAAGACCCCAGATGTTTGGAGACCATGTTTGTATATGTATCTATCACTCGCATTGGGAGTAGGCATTCATGAAGGAATGTTCTATTGGTACACCGATGCAACAGCGGGCCCAGCTTTCTCCCAGGTATGCATGCCAAGACTTAAAAATGGCAATATTAACCTTTTCCCATTATTAATTTATAAAAAGTGAAATGCATAAATAACACATAAATTACTTACGAAGAGTATACCGTCATGTCATTTGATGCAGGAGGTGATTGGATCAATATTTTCAGTAGGTGCAATCGGCTCCCTTTTAGGTGTTCTTCTGTACCAAAATGTGTTCAGAAGCCATCCTTTCCGTGGAGTACTATTTTGGACCCAGTTGCTATACGGTGCTTCGAGTCTTTTAGATTTAGTATTAGTATTACGTCTAAACTTGATATTTGGTGTGCCGGATTACATCTTTGTAGTCATGGATGAAGCAGTTTCTAGAATGATCGGACGTCTCAAATGGATGCCTCTTCTTGTTCTCAGCTCCAAATTATGTCCTTCTGGAATCGAAGGCACTTTCTTCGCTCTACTAATGTCAATCGATCACATTGGAATGCTTACATCATCATGGGCGGGAAGCATCTTGCTCCTTGCATTAAATGTCACAAGAACACGATTTGATAATTTATGGGTAGCCATTTTGATTCGAAGCGTTGCAAGACTTCTTCCAATTGGGCTTTTGTTTTTGGTACCCAAAAATGATCCCAATTCATCTATTCTTCCATCTGAACTGTTAACGAGTAAAAAAGGTGATGATGTATTGGAGTCAGATAATGTGGAAATGATCTCGTTGGTTAACAATAGCATATGATCTGATGGCGTGTTGTTCGTCATGAATCCTAGTTGAGAATTAGTAGACCAGAAGATGTATAACTTGATCGACGCTTCAAAACTAACCATGATCATTCAAGCAGGTTGCTCTTGTATGCATTTTTATTCATGTACTAGTTTAATGTATCGCCATGACTTACAATATTCATATCATTCAGGTTACACAGTTAGAAATTTAGAAGCTGCATCCATACATTCATAGTTTTGTCATCAGTGTATTATATAAAAAAAAAAATTGGTAAGAGTGATTTATATTTGTAGAAATAAGAAGACCATTCAATTTAAACTGTATGAGTTTATCTACTTCATTTAATATTTTACTAGCCTAATACCCGCGCAATGTAGCGGCGGCGATAATATTATGTGTGTTCATATGTTGTGTGAGTATCTTATTTTTGCCTTTTGGGTGTGCTTGTGTGGTCATACGGTTGAGAGAGATTGGGGAGAGGTGTGAGTAATTTTAGGTGTTTATTGTGTGTATGTGTTGGTTGGTAGTTTTTATAGGTGGGGTAAAAAGAAAAAGCTAGAAAATAGATGGTTAAGATCAATTGTAGTTTAAATGAATGGTGGAGATCCATTTTACTTAGTCTTAAATTGGGATTTGAAAAAGGAGTATATGTATTATAAATTTAATATTTTATAAGCATCATGGTTCCAATTTTAGGAAACGACCATCTGCTTTCTCATGAGTTATTTGAGTTCTTGTAACATGGTTTATTTTGCAATATATATTTGAATTTTAGGAAATGTTAATGTTTACTTTTTATTTTAATTAAATAATACTAAAAAAAACGTTAGGCCTAAATAATACTAAAGAAAATGATATAAAACCATCGATATTCCGAATTAATTTATATACATACAACTTTACATTAAAAGATTGTGATATATAGTTCAAACATATTTAATAGTTCTTAAATTCAGATAACAAGTCATAAATGAAGAAATCATTTAGTTGTAACACTCTTTCTAAACGAAAATATTATATCATATTATATGAAAAATGTACTTACCAAAAAATTATATAATTACAAGTTATATTATTTTCGTAATATTTTTGTTTTTCTTAACTATAACGTGTCACGTATTTTTTTTACAAAGGGGATGTATAAATGTTATTATTTTTTGTTTAATGTAACTTTTAAGTTTTAATAAACTTTATTATTATTTTTAATTTATTTTAGGCGTAAAGTAATTGCCCCGTTTTTTAATCGACGGCGGAAGAAACGACCTAACAAGCCACAACTTGACCTCCAGATAGATGTTTTCATCATTCGTAGAACCACCACTCTGTTGTCACCGGGTCAACCCGACATAGTTTCAGCAAACTAATTAGGGTTTCATTTCAGTTGATAAAAAATAGTACCGTTTTACCGGAATCTCAGCCGTAGCGTTGTCGACAGATGTCTCCGGTGAAAAGAGAGATTACAGAGGAATCATCATCTCAACATCATCCTCCCAATAAGCGATCTAAGGTACCCTTTTTCATATATACGTATGTATGATCATCTTTATATTTGATAATTAGTTTAAAATTCCTGGAACTTTTTGCGTTTGAAACTTGTATTATCATTATTGAACTACTAATTAGGTCATTATGTAGTTTATTATCTGACGATATGCGGTTCTATTTTGTTTTTAACTGATCGTTTCGAATTAGGATCGACAGTTGTAGTGTAGATTTCGATATCTAATTGTGATTATATAACTGAGAGAGTGATAAGAAGTTCAGAATAGGTGGAATGAAGGCTGTAGTGAATTATTGTGGATTGTAATTGTACTTCTGGTGTATGAATGATCATAGGTGTTGTTTAAGGTCTCACTTCAAAGCTGTAGTTCTATAGATTGTGGAAGATATCTTGTGACTTTTGAGCATTTGTGACTTCAAATTGTTACATTGGTAAACTAACTTGTGCCCCTGGATTCTCTATTCATGTTGTTTATTTATTTATTTACCATTTTGATTTTAGCAGCAGCATGATTTTGGAGGCGATGGTTTTCCTATATCTCAAATGCAAGTGAATCCGTTAGACGAGCCAAGTCCATTAGGGTTACGGCTGAGGAAGACCCCGTCTCTATTGGATTTGATCCAAATGAGGCTCTCTGAAGGAAATGCTTCTTCCAAGGTTGGAGCAAATACTACAAAAGAGCATAAAAGTGCTGCTGCTTCTGCTGCTACTGACAAGCTAAAGGCTTCAAACTTCCCTGCATCACTCCTTCGGATAGGTACCTGGGAGGTGATTTTCTGAACTTCTCTTCACTTTTAGATAGTTGTTTTCTTGCTCTTTTGTTTGACAGAGTCATCAAAAGCAGTTTATGCATCTCTTTACGGTAGCTTGAGGCTGACTAACGTGTATTGTTTTTGTAGTATACATCTAAACATGAAGGGGACCTGGTGGCAAAGTGTTACTTCGCAAAACATAAGCTTGTATGGGAAGTTCTTGATGGTGGTCTTAAGAATAAGATTGAAATTCAGTGGTCTGACATAATGGCTTTAAAGGCAACTTATCCAGATGATGGCCCTGGAACTCTAGATATAGTGGTAATCTCCATGGTTCTACTGTAGCTAGTGTCAGTTTAGTTCAATCATCAGTACTGCCTATAATGTTTAATTGACGTTAATGGTTTGTGTTTCTTTCTTCTGCAGTTAACTAGGCAACCTCTCTTCTTCAGAGAGACAAATCCTCAACCTAGAAAGCACACATTATGGCAAGCGACATCAGACTTTACAGGTGGACAGGCTAGCATTCACAGGTACATGGTCCTTAAGGATTCAATGGTTATGGTGTGTTTTAGAGATGGCATATTGGTCCCATTTACTATAAAGGGGCTGATTTAGGGTTACGTTCTATCTCTAACTGGTTAACTGGGGTATGTTGAAATATCTAACTAGTCAACTGGGGTGTGTTGAAACATCTAACTAAAGACTAAAGAGGAAATGGGCCAAATGAGTCAAACAGGTCAAACATGTTGAAAGTCATCTGAATTCTGAAGTGTATCCATCAAAAATCCTAAGTTTCTTATCAAAACAAGTTACTTTTTTGTCAAATAATAGACAATAAAAGTGTTTGCGGGTTGACCGGATCTACTGTAAAAGATACCCGTTTCCACTTTCGAACGATTAGCCAACTTGCCCATTTTGCCATCTCTATTGTGTTCACATGTTCTATCATCATATTATTGTGGTATTTTGAAAGAATCGGATCTTGTGTCTCTACTGTCAAAAGCTTTCTCCTGCTACTTATCTTTATGTGCTGTATTGTAAAAGGGTATCTCTGCAGTGTTTCTAGGCTACAGCAAGTCTTGTTTTGATTTAACTCCAACAATATCTGTTATGGAAGTGTTGTCCTACCATCAACTAAAAGAGAGAAAACCTGTTTCTCTATGTAGTCTACCAAATGTTGTTTTATTTGAAACAACTCCTTGACCCTAGTGACCGAAAACCACAAATTTATGTAATATGTATTTGACAATAGTTTTTCCACACAGGCGTCATTGTCTACAGTGTCCACAAGGTTTATTAGGCAAGCACTATGAAAAGCTCATTCAGTGTGACCCGCGTCTAAATTTTCTAAGTCAACAAGCAGAAGTAACATTAGAATCCCCATATTTTGAATCAAGAAGATCAGGGTTTGATGAGCCAAGGGAATCTATTGAACATAATCTAAGTAGTGAGGGACCTGCCACCACCCTTGACTTACGAGGAGCAACATCATCAGGAGGTCAATCTTCTTCTTCTATTAGTGAGTTTCTTGATCCTGCTGGTAGACCTACGGAATTCCTTCGAGAAACACCTTCACCCAGCTCAGGTGAACACTGTATACAATTAAATTATATATATATAATACATATATTATATTTTTCCATTTTCTTGGCTATGCTGTATTGTGGAATGTGGAGTTGGCAAATTCGATGGAGTGTGGGCAGGCTGGGTTACAGGTGAAAATGGGTAACCTTTTAGTATGGGTTGAAAGAGGGCCAAACGGTTTTTGTGTATTTCAAAAATGAGCATAATTATTTATGCTTTTTTTTGTTTGTTTCTGCATTCACTTATTAGTTGTATATCCAGTGATGGACAGCTCAGCAAATGAAGAAATGAGAAGAGCCGAGATGAAAGAACTGAAAGGCCTCGGCTGTTGGGATCAGATGCAAGTTCCAGGGCTACACTCATCCATGTCGATGAGTGATTTGGTAAATCACATTGAAAACAGAATCACAAAACACAGAACACCTGGTGACGACCATCCTCTTTCCAACGAAGAACAACAGAGCTTACTAATTCTTGAAGACATTAGTCGATGCTTATTCAACGATGCTCAATACGGACCATCAACTTCTGATGAAAAGTCCATAATGTCAAGAGTTGACTCACTTTGCTGTCTCTTACAAAAAGATCCTGCAACATTTCAAGATCTAAAGGGTGAAAGTGAAACTGATGGTGGCAATGGGAAACTAATAGCAACAGAAAAGGGTTTTGATGATCGGGTCAGCGGAAGCAAGGTTCTAGAAGATTCTTCCATACTTGAGGATGAAGCGGAAGAAAATAAGAAGACACCTGGCATCCCCAGGAATGATTCTGTTGGGGAGTTGCTGCTGAATCTTCCTCGGATAGCATCTTTACCCCAATTCTTCTTCAACCTAGATGATTTCGGCAATCAAAGTAGATAGTTCTATCACAACTAGTCTTCTCATGGATTAGTAAAAACGGTATATGACTTGCTAAATCCTTCCATGGCTTTTGTAAAGTATTGGAGATTCAAATTGTTATGATGGATTCAGAGTGAAGATTATATGCAGATGTAGCTTGTTTTTAATCTTATGATCGTGTATTATATATATATATATATGTTGTTGCCTTTTCCTGGGTTTGAAGGCTTCAGATGTTACTGGTCATTTGATATTAGAATGCACGAAACTTGTAATGCAACAAACCAGAAATGACAAAATGGGCAGGTCAGGTACAGCGTTGGAACATTTTCTTTAGTAACTGTAACAATTGGGTTGGCTGGGTTGGTCCAAAATACTGTCTAAAGATTTAGCTCTGAATTTCTAAATAAGATGTGAAAAATATAATTATAAAATTTATATTATAACAATCACTAAGTTCTTAAATGTAAACTTGAGGTTTTTTACATTGGATTTAAACTTTGGACAACTGTTGGGACATTATCACATAATGTTCATCTATTCTATTTTGCGTCTTTGATTGTTAAAGATAAAATGCATAACCCAAATGAACAGATTCATAGATAACCGGATTCATTCAATCGTTAATCAACACATTTGGGGCGCTAATGTCTATGCCCATTTTCTACTTCTAACAAAGACAAATGTTGCAAATATGCACAGTATCTGGCTGTAACAGTAGAAAATAGTAGATAAATGATATATTTTCTAGCTTATTACACACCAAACAAGATTATTAAAATAAATAAACGGATGTAAACTTAAGGATCTTGTGGGCCTTCATCATCATCCAAGTTCTCAGGTTCCTGAAGCATGTTCATCAGCATATCAACTTGATTCTGCAGCATTGCGTTCTGTCTCTCAACATCTGCACGCTTGCTTCGTTCATCCAGTAGCTGCAGTTGGAGATGTTCAAGGACACGTGAGTCCTCATCTAATTGCTCGTTTAGTCCATCAATCTCTCTGTCCTGTAAAATTAGTTCATGTTCAGAGTTCAATTCGATCAATAACCTAGCCTACTTCATGACCAATTGTCAAGTAGAGATGACACTTTGACCTATGTACTTATTCGTTGATCCTAACGGGCCAAATAAGTAACCTAAAAGTCCATAGAAGTAAACGGGTCAAATGGGTTGAACAAATTGAGAATCTCCAAAACCTCCTAAATCATTTTAGTGAAAAAATGATGTAAAAACTAAAGCTTCTGTAACAACAGTTGAACAGTCGGTGTTTCAGCTCCACCCAGACCGACACGTTCCAAATACATACCATATTTACTTGTTTTGACCCGTTACAAAACCTGCCCTACCCACCCATTTTGACACCTCCACATGCAAGGAAGTGTACCTTTCTGTTCATTTCTTGTACAGCAATTCTGCGCATGCTTTCAACAACATCAACGTTTACAAGCTTCCGTTTCTTCCCAATGAGCCATCCACGAGGGTAACTGGCAGAGTCAAAGTCCGGTGGGGGAAGTAAAGATTCAGCTGAAGGTCTTCTACCATTCAAATCCATTATTGGTTCAAGAGGTTCAAAGAGAGCCTTACGTTTTTCAGAAAGAATAGTCGGTGGAGTAGTCGTTTCTTCCATTTTTTCATCAGTCAGATCCTCTTCTTCCTTGTTTTCGGTTGGTTTATCAGCCTCATCTGTAATCTCCTTGTTCAAGTTCTTCATACTAGCTACAACCATAAAGCTGCTATATCAATAAGAAAAAGAGGTAACAAGTACCAACAACTGTGTTAACATAAGTTTTCCTAATTCCTATATAATTAAACTTCATCAACTATTTTAACATCTGAAAGTTCTTGTAGATAAATTAGATGCACATTTGCACTCATTGGGTTTCCGAGTATTAAGCCTAATTTCTTTGTAAAAACTTACGATGGCTTAAGTTACTGAAAGTGTATTAAACTTTACCTAAAACTCATACAACTTTAAGAAATTTCTATTGTATGTATCAAACTTTAAATTATTGCCAGCTGTTAACAAGTGCAACAACCCCACTATTTTCTTCTACGTTTAAAATTAATGTAAATGTTTGAAAGTACTCATATAAGATGGTGAAATGAATAATTTTTGCATCATTTTCCCCTATAAACAATGCGTTTTCTAACCTAACAAAAACCTTGTTGTGTAAGGCAAGATAATTCATGAGTGTACACCTAAAATGTCACATCAGCATACACATCCAACTCCAACAGCTAGCTTGGCATATAGAAAAAAGTAAATCATAATTGGTAGATGACCTGTTCCAATAGTTCAATAGCTAAAATTCTTAAACATATATACAACTCATTTCTCTCCAATTTTCTTTTAATACTTGATATGTGTGACTAATTTTCATACGTGGTTCCAGGGACATATTCATTATCCATTTCCTTTCTTTTTACATACTAAAGAATTGCAATATTTCATTACAATTAACCTTTTGATCAGTAATCGAATAATATAAAATATTTCTTATGAACTAAAACCAAATGTACTCATTATAATACTCTCAACTAATTAGTTGGAAAAGAAACATAACCACCATGTTAAAAAGCTAACCTAAAACTGATATGGCATTTTTTGAGAAAACCAAAAGGAGCTAGCACGAGGATACTTTTTATTATTATTATTATTATTATTATTATTATTATTATTATTATTATTATTATTATTATTATTATTATTATTATTATTAATTATTAATTATTAATTTTAAATAGCAACAATAAATTTGACTTCTCGAAGATTTGACCTTGAAGACTCAGGTTACCTCTAATGTTTCTATCAAATACAAATATTTCCTTCAAACAAAACATAGATCCACTATTCTTAACAAGTAAATTCTATAACAATTCAAATAATTGCACAGAAAATAGCATTCAAACAAAAACATAGACGAATTTGAAATATGAAAGGTTAATAATTAATTAACATAATATTTACCTGATCTTTTCCTAGATTTCCAGAAAACAGGAGTAGTAGTCACCGGAGAAAAACCATTAACAACAACAACACTCTCTTGCATTTTCTTATCTTCTTCCATTTCCTTTTTAAATGAATATAATCAAAAATAAATATACTCACAGTCAACTTCTTCTCATAAATCTGTTTCTTCAAGTCACAGAAAGATATGCATATCTAACAAGAAGCTAAACTTTGGTTTTAAAGCTTCTGAATATTGTTTTGTTTTTCTTCTTGTTAAACGTGTAGTTGTCACTTACCCACACAAGAGTTATATAGGACCGATTGTATCAATGTTATTATGAAATTGGACGGTTAGGATTTGTTGGTTGGTGGGGCCTACTAAATGTAAAAGTTTGTTGTCTGCTTTCTTATCTATCCATATTGGGACTCTTTTTGTTTTTTATCTTTCCTGCAATAAAGGAATATAAATAATATGTGGAATAACATTTACTAAAATGCACTGACTTTGTGGGAATATTAAAATTTAAGACTTCAACTTCACTGTAGGATGGTCAGCAAAGTAGATAAATTGTTTATTTGGACACACATTTTAATAAAGATATTTTAATATATCTTATAGTTTTAGTAAATTTGTAGGTTTGCTGAAAAGATATTCTTTAGAGCCAACATTATGTAAAGTTTTTTGATGAGAGGTTAAAGCAATAAGAGCATATAAGGTGGGGAGGTGTTTGTCACCGTTTAACATTTAGAATATCACGGTCGCATTCTGTTTTTGCGGAAAGATGTTTTGGACGGTATCTTCAGACACCGTTCAACGCATAACGGTGTTTTTGAAAAGTGATTGAAGGAATAGATTATGGATTTTAGCCATAATTTATAAGGAGTTGTAAATATTACCTTTATACAATTACTAAAGGTAATGTTTAGGGTTCATAACCTATTGATGTTGAAAATTCAGTTCAGATGGTTAACTTGCTATGTCTCTGTGGAGCAAGTTATGGTTAAAAACTAATATTCTAACGTAATCAATGAAAGGCTTTTGTATTATTTAATGGTCATATATTGTATTTGTAAACGTGAAAAGAGTACATGACATCTTGGTAGGAGTAAGATTGGGGTATGACTGCATGGGTAGTAGTCTGCACTTTTGACATGTTAAAAATATTAATATGAAACATTGCATATATTTTTTTTAATATTAAAAACGAAAGGAAATCATCCAAATTTGAGTATGTGCATGCTTGGTAAAACAGATGACTAATAGGTACTACTTCATACTCAGCTAAATGAAGAAAAAAGAGAAATACATTCTCATCTTTTTTGTTTCTTGACGGTTTGTAACATTATATCGTTGACTTATTTTAACTCGTACGACAAATTATTATTATTATTTTTATTTTTATTTTTCTTTTGACATCCCTTCAGTCTCACATTAAACAATCATGAATTAATAAATGAGTTGTACATTACTGATTTTATATTGCAAGGAAATTGCTCTAGACTTCTTAACTATTTCCCATTGACCAATAGATAGGTATAGGTATTTACATTAAATTATCATGAAATTAGTAATACTATCTTTTTAAATGTAAGAAATAAAAAAGTTTAATCATTATTAGCGGTATTGATATAATCTTCTAATGAACTCCTGAAATAATAACAAATGTATGTATTCGCTATTAAATGTGAGTATTTTTTTCTTAAATAAGATAAAAATATTATCAAAATAACTGATATTATGTTTGTCATTTTATAAATGTAAAATTAAGATTGTTATATCAAATCCATCATATGCATATTCATATAACGTCAAATTCCAAAAATGAAAGTATTCTCAGGCACCATGGATGAAAAATAGTATTGAAAGATGAAACCATGTTTATCTAAAAACTTTTTGTACCATCTCTAATACTGTATATTTATTGTTTATACAATTCAAAAGGTGGACTAGAAATGCTAATAGGTCAACCCAACCCATCTTGACCCGCTAGCATCCTGCCCTCCCAGCCCATTTTGCCACCTCTCCATGAACTTACAAATAGAGAAAAAGCTTAATTGAAGTCTTAAATTAATTTTCAGGTCAAGTATAATACCAATCGACCGAAGATTAAAACCAAACCATATGAGTAGTATTTATCGTTAAAAAAACATATGAAGTGTAGATATTTTGTTATGTTTGTAAACAAGAGAGTAAATTTGAAAACTTTTCACTCACAGTAAATGCGGACAACAGGAGAGACCACTTGAGGGTTAAGTTATTAGCTACAATTGCATGTGCATAAGCTTATACAAGCGAAACAGCTGAAATAGATTTGTTCACGGAGGATGTCAGAGGTTATGTAATAATCTTGCATTAGATAATATGCTTCTGAGCTTGTCTTATGAAATACATATATTATAATTCCTAGTTAAAAACGATGGATTGCCGGAAGGCCTTCTAGAATTGATTTAAATCTCTAAGATTTGTCCAAACTATAGAATACAGAGAGAAACCTCCATTTAAATGAGAAGTACATACCGAGTACCAACAGGTGCTCCTAAAGCAATAGCTCCAAGTGCATTGACAGCAGCCCCTGCAAACTAATATGCCAAGTGCTTATGGATATCAAGAACATATCATTACGTTTATAATAATACAAAGGGCATGCTTGGTTGAAATCAATTACCCACCAATTAATATGCCAAGTGCCTGTGAAATAAGTAACTATATCCATTCCCGCCAATTTTTTAGGTGATGCTCAACCACCCACTTTAGCGTAATGAACCATTGCATCATAGCCTTCCAAGCGTCTCTAATCATTACCATTATCATTCCTTACCCTCTAAATTCTTTCACCTAGCACCCCATAAGAGTATACAAAATTCTTGATATATATGAATTGTTTTTTATCTACAAATTTGAGTAAATTTCTGTTCCATAGACACATCACGGAATGATACCATGTCTCCATACTGTTATCCATATATTTGTACGATTCTATATGTGCACATACAGATTTTGATTTTCCGTGTGAAACTGTCAACAACAGCAGAAGATTTAAGAGTGAAGACCAACCAACGGGAAGCCCCAATAAACCTCTAGCTACAGCCTTCAAGTACTGCAGTGTAACATCTTAAAAAATCTAATTGTTGGAAAAAAAATGGAAAAACAAAGTGTATTTTTTCCAAACGAATGCGAACACTTTCTTACGGAATGAACTTCAGCAAGCCAGCTATCCTCGTGCATTGTACTTACAGTCTTCTAAAACCCACTTACATTAAAAAACATACAAGAACAATTAATTATCATATATTGATATCTACATTATCAGGAATACCACCGGTTGCCTTTTTCATTACATATTTAGATGAAATTTCCTAACATCTATAAAAACAATTATTTCCTACACAAATAGATACGATTGCAACACTTCATTGTATTCCTATTACTTCTTCAATCTCATTTAGTCATGGAAGTCATTGATCAATAATATCTTCTTCGTCAATAAAAATAAGATATACTTTTGATAAACCAAGAGCATCTCCAATGATAAAAAAGCTTTTCTTCGTGCCATGTCAACTTTTACAAAAATGACTTTAGAAAAAAGTAATCATTCCAACGTAAAAAAGCTTTTCAAAAGTTTTTTTTTAATAAAATATTCATTGCTATCAATTTTTATAAAGGAGAGGTTCAAACTAGTAGAAAAGCTTTACATGAAAAGTTTGAAAAATCTGAACCTTTTCATAAAAAAAAGGGTTTTCCTCCGATGGAGAAATTTTTTTTAAAGCTTTTCTATATAATTTGTTTTTACAGAAAAAAATTCATTAGAGGTACTCTTATGTTGAAATACAACTCACAATTTTCAATTTACTCCATATCATATCATCTTAGCTATTTATTTTGGCATAAGATCAAAGTCTAATCGTATATACATACATAATTTAGCATAAAATATAAAACGTCAGTACAAAATTAAAAATTGAAAATAAGTTCGCAAAATATGAATAATTTGCAATATTAAAAATTTACCAAACAGTCGACACGATTTATCATAACATCAAAGCCTAATTGTATATACATATATAATTTTTGGTCCTTATACTATTAACAACATTATAATCTACCACTCATTCTTACTTAAACTCATTAAAAATCATAGTTTGAACGAGGGTTTCCATTTTACACCGTAAATTATTATTTAACATACATAATGTAACAATTAAGCAAAGAATTTTAAGAATTGGATTCGGTATATCTAAAGAATGTTTCAAAACTAATATATAAGAAAAGTAAAGGAGGTAATTTAAACATTACGCAAACTTGTAAAGTGTCACTTCGATCTATAATAGCAACAAAGTTTAGCCAGCCAACGCTTCATCTCTATCGCCGGCCTAAAACCACTAACAAATTATTATCAATCACAATGGTTGAAATCATAGAAACCGAAGAATCGACTACAATCACTGAAGAAGATTCACGGCCGTTGTTATCAGAATCAAAGACTCGATCTAAATCAGTACGAACTAAAGTACCGGAAGTAGAGGTTCATCTATTCCGGTGCGGTGAAGGTCCGATCGATACATTCAAATCGAGTTTAGGTGGCTGGGATCAAGATCAGCTTGAAGTTAGAGATATATTAGATAAATATGGATTTAAAGCGGTGTATGCTTTTAATACGCAATCAGGTAGAGGTGTTCCGATTAGGTTTAACGCTAGAAACGGTAGATCTATACTTCCGTACAAGGACGGATCTGTTATTTATATCGACGGCGAACCTAAGGTACTTTAAACTCTTAATTTTGTTTTCCTCAATTTTGATTGATTCATGTTTATTATTAAGTCAAATTGTTGTTGCTGCTGTTATTTATAGATATTGATTGGTTCTTATTACTATATTGTAAGTCCGTATGTAAGCTTAATAGGAATGCATTAAATTCAGGTGTGATAGTGATAGTATTATATATACTTGACTGTTAGTGTGTGATTTAGAGCATTACATCAGGTTACATCATAGGAATGCATCTTAGAGTTTAGGTTAAGCATTTATCCGTTTATATTCCAAGTAGAAAGTGCAACTGTTCTAAGTGTAGAGTCTTTGGTCACAAGAATTTTAGCTGTGCTATTTTTATTTTTATTTTCATTCAAAGGCAGACATGATTAAAGGTTGGTGCCTAGAACCTTAATGAGTATTTCAAATACTCCATATCTATGATCGAAAGATGAGAGAAGATGCATATAAGTATAGAAATTACTAAGGGGCGAGGAGATAGGTGGCAAGATCAAGGTTAGTAGATTGACACTAATGGAAAATAAGGTGTTGTGTAGTGAAAGAATGCATTGGCATAGCACATGGAGTGTCAAACATCTGTTAAAACTATACGGCGACAACTGTGTATTGTAAAATCCTGTTGGGAGTTGTAGGCTTACGGGATTATTAACCATTCGCATGTCATGTCATGTCATACGCTGTTGTTCTGAATGTTGATTGTTGTGAGAAAAAAAAGAAGACCTTGTTTTAGAGAGAAAGGATGAAATCCCTGTTTAATAAAGGAGGTCTTGAATTGTTACTACACCACCAGGCTACAGATTCATATTCATTTCCACAACAAGTTTCTTAGAATTGAAGATGAGGTTTTTCTTTTCTTGATTTATCAGAGTTTGAGTTTGCTTTGATTGGTGACTCGAATCTCCAAACTTTTTGCTCTCTCATCTGTTAATGCTATATTTTACATGAATGTGGTACAATAATCAATTTTATCTGTGTAAATGTCTAGGTTTTATCCACCGAGTTTGTTGTTTTGACTTCAAAGTAAGTACTCCTTGATTAAGTTTTTCAAATATCTGTGGGTTTCAGGACTCCTTGATAAAGCCAATCACCAGGATCTTAATTGGAGTGGCAGTATTAACTGCGATGATTATCCTGGTTATGAAGGAGACTCCAGGATGGGCTAAGAAGTTGAACTTCACAGGTGTTAACTTCAACGTATCTCCATGGGTCCTAGCTTGCGTGGTTATTGTTTTCACTCGTTTGAGGAAGAGAACCAGAGATTTCTTCTCAAAACACCATTGATTTTGTTTTTCATTTGGCACCATCATAATCTAATTACAATTTTCATAAGATGGTTCTGTGATAAATTTTCTCATTTTATAGTCTTTATCCTATTAAAGAGCCAAATTCTCTCCTTTTATGTATGAATCGCTGTTTAGTATTCATTCAGCTGGGTAGTTACTACCGATGGCTTTGCATGCTAGCGAATACAATTTGTTAAACACCATTATCCTCCAGTAATATTATTTGGTGAATAGTATATACATTAGTGTTCCCACTGGGTAAGCAGGATCCATTCTGTGCAACCAACTTTCCTAACCTTAATAACCCTCTGAAGCATCTTAATGTAAAGCTTACTTCACAACTATAGATTAAGTATGATATAAATTTATATAGTTTGGGTTTCTTTTAAAGGAGTAATACGCCAAAACAATTTGTTATTCCCTATATATTTAGAGACAAAGACATGAGTATGGTTGGAGATGAGCTATAATTATTTGGAAAAACATTGTTTATCACATTATTAATTAGTTGGACATCCTTAAAAAGTTCATTAACAAAATTTTACTTTAGATGCCCACATACACTTCTTTTTCGATGTCCTTTATACTTCCTAACATCAAATTTTATTCTGGCATGGTACGTAAGCCGGCTGTTGATTTTTTGTATGTGGTTGATTCTGTTGGTAGATATAATCGAATGGACCATTTATGCCTGTTCAGTTTCAGTTTCAGTACAACTAATTTGAGCATGGACAGTGTTCATGAAATATAAGGAACAGAAGCTGATCACAATTCAAGTTCCTAGCGGGCCAAAATTCTAATTTGAACAAACACAATACAAGGAGGCTATGAATGAATTCAACCTGAAAACAGAAAAATGAATTTCTAACTTCTCACAATTCTGGAAAAAACGCAACAAAGGATTCACATGACTACTCTAAACACAACGATTTCGTAAGATATCTAAATTTAACTTTGTACAAAAAGCGACTTCCTGAAAGCTAGTAACCCTTTAATCTCCCTTCACGTGTTGACGCGAATGATGAAAGAGTACGGAACCAAAAGAAGCTAACATTCCGAGCAAGTACCCAATGATAGCACCATAAGTTACACAAATCGGCCATTCCTGTATGAACAAAAAAGGGCATCTATAATAAGAACAAGAAGATTTAAGGAGTGAATTTGTGAATGGACCGAGAAATTAAAATAAAAACAGATAGAAAACAATTGTGTCCATCATATTTGACTCTAGCTTTCAAGGTTAGCATTCTACTTGTAACAGTCTACCAAAAAAAATACATATTCTAACTGACAAAATTTAACGTTTTACCTCGAGAATTATATCTTTTTCAGCATCTATGCAACTACAATGGTTTCTTTTAAACACTAAAGTCAAGAACAACTTTTTTTCACTGGAAGAAATTAACAACATATTACGGTACGTCAGCGATACGTGATAACATCTTGACTAGTAAAGAGCCTAATGCCAGAATTTGTCAAAAGTAACAGTTTGAAATGCCAAGTTCCAAGAGAGTGATATCAAACACATTTTTAGTTGTGCCTTCCTAAGCATTCATATATCTATACACTTTCTACAGAAGAAAACTGTCCTCTTTCTACATCCTCTCATTGAATATGCCATTCTTTACCTAACAACACATAGAGATGATATACTGTAGTACAACTTAATGTAGGGGTGGCAAGATTGGCAGATTGGGCAAGTTCGGTAACGAGTCAAAAACAGGTTTAGGCTGAAAGGTGCTGCTTTTAGATACATATCAAAATGGGCTGAGTCGGGTTAGGTTGACCCCCGAAAACACTTTTTATTCAAAAAAATTTCCTGTGAATAAGGAATGCATTATATATGTTACTAAAACATTATTATAACAATAATCTAAGTCTTTGTATTAATATGAATTTAGGAGGTTGTCTGCTTTATAAATAGACTTTGAACAACTTTCAGCCTGTTAGACCCGATTATGATGAAAATTAGGCCAAGTTATTGAATGAGTCAAAGCTGCCACCTTTTATATAATCTATCCTACGGGTTCACTTCTGAATGTATCGTAACAAAAGAATACCTGCCAAGCCCTTTCCCAGTCAAGTGGCATGGGCCAGGCCCCAAACCAAGCTCCAATTACTGCACCATGTGCAGGTAAACAAATCATATAATCAACAGATTCAATTAGCCTGCAAGTGAAAAGATGCACATGTAACCATACCGCATAAAAATGGATATCAAACCGAAGTATTAAATACACTCATCTTTTGTAGAGAGTATTATTTGTGTCATGCGGAAGTCATGTGAATGATTCATATAATCAGGAACGTACTTTGTATGTGCGAATATGCGATGCCAATCAACCCAAGATGAACCATAGACGGAAGCTGCAGGA
Source organism: Logfia minima (assembly GCA_963921325.1). Classification (NCBI taxonomy): domain Eukaryota; kingdom Viridiplantae; phylum Streptophyta; class Magnoliopsida; order Asterales; family Asteraceae; genus Logfia; species Logfia minima. The sequence goes on from OY992774.1 coordinate 29,001,910, forward strand.
ACAACCTGCAATCAGAATATGCAACACATACATGAGAAATTACAAACTAAAAGACTTGGATGCCTTAAATCACCAACGGGAACATAGGCTACCGTAAAAGGGGTGGCAACTTCAAAGCGTTTAAGTGAAAACAGGTTGATTCAGGCTATATATTAATGCTAACTGGTCACATGTTACAAACTTAACAGACAAGGGAACTGGTTAAACAGGTTGAGTGGGTTAAGAGTGGCCCATGCTGCCATGCATAACCAAGTTTTTATACTTCATAACCTCCTAATTTGTTTCTTCTCTAAAAGAAATGGATCATTGTTGTAATAATAGTTTTTATAATGATATCTAATATATTTAGTGTTCATACAAATCAGTAAGTAGACAAAAAATGTTAGCATGTCAACCCCAACCCGTCTTGACCCGTTAGCTACCCAGTCCTGCCTGCCTATTTTGCCACCTTCGTCATAAACTACAAACAGAGCAAAATGATAACTAAAGTCTTAAATTAATTGGCAGGTTGAGTATAATACCAATTGGCCAAAGATCCAAAGTAAAACATGTAAGGAGTATTTATCATTCATAAAAATAATAAAAAAATAATAATATTGCAGTATGGATATCTCATTAAATTTCTAAACATGAGAGTAAATTCTAAAACTTTCACTGACAGTAAATGCGGACATCAGAAGAGACCAGTTGAGAGTTCTTAGAAAGTACCTGCACTCGAAATGAAACTATATTAGCTGGGATTGCGTGTGCATAAGCTTACAAAAAGCAAACAGCTGAAAGATATTCGTTTATGGAAGAAATCATAGGTTATGTTAAATTCTCGTATCAGAAGATATGCTTCTGAGCCTGCCTTATGAAATACATATATTACGATTTCAAGTTAAAAATGTAAGATTGCTGGAAGGCCTTTTAGAATTGATTTAAATCACTAAAAATTGTCCAAACTACAGTATACAGAAAGAAACCTCCATTTAATTGAAAAGTACATACTGAGTACCAACAGGTGCCCCTAAAGCAATAGCTCCAAGTGCATTGACAGCAGCCCCTGCAAATTAATATGCCAAGTGCCTATGGATTTTAATCACAGATCTTAATATTTCTATATTAAAAGATATAAAAAATACTACGAGTATACATAATCCTAAATGTACATGAATTGGCTTTCTATCTACACTTTAAGTAAAACTTTTTCCATGAACACATCACTGAATGATACCTATGTCTCTATCCTGTTATCCATATACTTAAATGATTCGATACATGCACATACACATTTTGATTTTTCTGTGTAAAACTGTCAACAACAGCAGAAGATCTAAGAGTAAAGACTAACCAACAGGAAGCCCCAAGAAACCTCTAGCTACAGCCTTCAAGTACTGCAATGTAACATTATAAAACCCTTCTTAATCTTAAACATTTGATTTTACATATAATAACCCAATCAATTAAAAACAATTAAACAAAAAATAAATGATGAATTACCGAGCTCTGATTCTTATCTTTCCGGAAGACACTGTATATCAGAATCACAACTGGAATCTCAATCAGCTGCAAGAACAAAATTAAATTCAGTGATTATAGCAATGAGTTTTTCTCAATGATGAGTAGATATATATGAACCACTGTTTAGTATTCATTTAGCTGGATACTAAATACTGATGACATTGCATGCTATTGCATGCTAGTGAATACAATTTGCTGAGCACTATTATCCTCAAATAATTTATTTTGTGCATATTATAGACATTAGTGTCCCCAATGGGTAAGCAAGATCCATTTTGTGCTACCAACTTTTCTGACCCTAATAATTCTCTGAAGCATCTTAATATAGAGCTAACTTATGACATTGGAAGATACACTATTTTTCGGTTTTCTAGCTGTAGTTTGAAATAATATAGCAGCCTGTTCCTGATAACTGAGAAGGATAGCAGATCCGGTATGAACACTAGACAAGCATAATAAAAGAGATGCATCAACAATAGCAAAAAGGTTCAAGGAACCTCATGTTGTGATCAGGAAATGATATAGTGCAGGACGGAATGTTTTGACCATGATGTTGCAGTTCCTAGCTTCTAGTAAAATATAATATAAAAAAACAGTCCGATTTTATATGCCAAAATATTAGGGACACACCAAATACATAAAATCATAATGTCATGTGTTGCAGCCTAGCTGAATTATACACTTACACTTGACAAACAAGTTTGTGTTTCAAATTTCAGATGACCTACAGGCTCAGTCTGGTGATGCTGAGTCTTTTATACGTTTTTACAAACGGATGATACAACTTCTTAATTAATGTACTTCAGCAGCCCAATCTATCTTCTTGAATTATACTTACTACACTCTTCTAAATCTTATTAACGTTTATAAAAACAATTATTCAGGCATATACATATAATACTCTTGTCATGAAAATCATCAATATATAATAACTGAATTTCATAAATTACGGTATACTTTTGGTAAATCACACATACCTAGGTTAATATTACAACAAAAAGTCATTTACATATCTTATTGTAGCTACTGAAACATAATTAACAGCAACAAAAGCAGATCATCATCGAGATTTAACTCAAAAGTTGAATTAAAAATTGATATCTAGAATAAACATGTCATATGCTAACAAACAGCGAAACATCGCTACATTACACACACATACAATAATAACAGTTTTCATATTACAAAAAAAAAAAAAAAAAAAAAAACTTTTAAAAAACGATGAAATTAAGGACTGATTACCGAGATTAAACGGAGTGTTTCAGCTGGATAATCGATCAAATTAATGGAGAATAAATTAATTGCTAGCCAAAACGATGAAGCTAACGCAATTCCGCAGCTTAAATGCGAAACAAGTACTTTTGTAGGTGATAGGTTTTCTACAACTGTGGTATTTTTAGTGTTCTTCTTCTTACTCTTCATTTCGGAGTTAGTTTTATCGATCTGAAGTTGTTATCGATGAGAAAACACGGCGAGAAGGTGTTGCCGGAATCTGGAACTTGATTTCGGATCGTCAGGTTACCCGAACCCGACTATTTCCTTTTTCCTTTTTGACCTCGAGCCCATTTAGACTGTGTTGATATGGACATATGGTTATGGATAGTAAAAACTAAAAAGCCCAATAAAAAGGGGCGATTTCAATATTTTATTGTTCAATTGTTTATTTAAATTAAATTAAACAAGAAATGTTTGATCATTACACGTTATTTGCAATGTTTTGAAAATTGCGTCGGACTTATCTTTTTTCGATTTTGATCGGATAGTTTTTAGAATTTTTTTGATTTTTATTAAAATTGAGTGAGTGTTAATGTTTAATGATACTCCATATTGACTGTAAATTTTACAAATTTGAAATTAGTATTTTCTATAGCAAGTTATAAACAGTTAAAGTGTTTTTGAAAGTTAAAATAAGTGTAAATTGTCAAAATTAGAGATCAAGGAGACCGAATTTCAAAAAAAATCACGACAAATTGACTTTGGCGGTTTTCAACAAATAAATCTCGAAAAAATACACAAAATTAAAAAAATATGGTAACTTAATCCGAGTTACAAGTGAAAAGATGTGACCTTTCAAATAAAAAAGTCAACAAAAAGTCAACAAAAAGGTCAACCGTCGGTTCTCAATTCGATCGCCGATTGTTGACTTGGTCAACATCGCGCAAAAATCCAGTTCGATCGGTCAGACCGATTTTCAAAACATTAGTTATTTGGCTATGATTATTTGTCCGTTTATTAACAATCTAGACTAGAAGAGTCGAAAATCTTTGTTACAATAGTTTATAAGCTTACGTTTAATCTAATTTAATCTAATTTAGATACATAAGCTTATATTGAACAAACAAAGAACTACTGAACTTCACATTTACTAACAATACATTAATTTTATAATTAAAAGATAAAAAGGAAAAATAATTTAGAAAAATGGCCCCATCATTCTTCTCATTTTTCTAGGTCGTGCTAAAGACGGATGGAGAACACAATGGTGTTTATGACGTCCTCCGTCCTTAACATATAGAACGCAAGGAGAACTGAAACCATATGCATTTCTCTTATAAGCTAAAAAAATATAAGTTGCATTTTGATGTGATAACCTATAGGGTGTAGAGTTGCGTGTCTTCTTTGTAGATGAAAAAGTTCACAATATACAATTTTATCATAGTTAAGTAAACATGTTGCATAATATCAAGATATAGTCACCATCTTGATTACTAGATCTGGATTTACTGAAAGTGTAAACATATCATAATTAAATAAACATTAAAACAAGCAAATATATGCATGTGTGTAGAGATGTAATTAACAGGTACAATTGGTTCTTGAGCATTATGCACCATATGCATAGATATGCAATTCAATTTAATTCTATGATAATGAGTCATTTTTTGCCCCTTTTTAGATGGTTGTGGATGTAGGTCGGTGGGTTCAAGTGGTTCAGGTCATTCCGTTCGAACGGTCAAGTGGTTTGAGGTGGCTCTAGTTGGCGGTCTCAAGTGGTTCAACTCGATGGTTTGTGGTGGTTTCAAGTTGGTTGTCTCAGGTGGTCTCATATGGTGTCATCCTTTGGTTTTAGGTCGTGGTGTTAGTTGGTTTGGCCTGTTGTGATTCCGGTCAGTGGTCCTGTATGGTTTTACGTTGTTCCGGCAGGTGTTTTCAAATGGTTTTGGGTGCTTTCAGGCAGTTGTTGCAGGTTACTCCGGGTCAGTAGTTTCAGGTTGTGGTTTTTGCAGATGTTTCGGTTGGCGGTTTTCAAAGTGTTTGGTGTCGTTGGTTTCAAGTGGTCGGAAGGTATTCCGTCTGGTGGTTTAAGGTTAGCTGTTTCTGGTGGTTTTAGGTCGTGTTTAGTCGTTTTTCAACATGTGGCGGTCCTACATTCTTAATATTTTTCTTCGTTAGACATCCCTATAGTTCACGGTACCACCACTCGGTTTGATAGTACGTTTGGAACTGGTTGGTTTGAAGTTCCGGCGAGTTCATGTTAATGTCAAGGTCGGGGGTACTATTAAGGTTATGGTTGATATTCACTCGTTTACATACTTTTGATAGAGTGATTGCCCTCGAGTGGTCACGTGCGGTCTGTAGGTTGGATGATGTCATGACGCGAGTTACTACTTTGATGGTTAGATCTTCCTTTGGTTGTGGTAATTATTTAGAGTCCTTTAGTTTGGAATTGAGTCTTATGATCGCGGTTTAAAGCAAGTGAATTGTTGTGGTCAACTTTTGGGTTGTTTTATTTGAGGTTGTGTATTACTAGTCATGGATGATAGTATGTTAGGGTCGTTATGGTAGGATGTACCAGTTGCTTTATAATTTCTAACATCTTGTTAGATTTTATTAATACATAATATATATATATATATATATAATTTCTTATTCTTTAAAAAGAAAAATGTTAAAATTGTAAAATAAATGGTTAAAACCAGAATTATGAAATTTGTGATGAATCATGTGGGGTGGCACCGGCTAGCGCGTGAATCCGAAGTTGCAAAATTTGGGCTAATGCGCGCCATCTGGCCACGTGATGGGGGATTCTGGATTCATTATGGTTATGAAGGTTGTGAATTTGGCCATAAGTAGCCTGTCCTCCTGATACTATTTGTTTTTCAACGTGCTTGTGCAACACTTTCTTCAATCAAGTGTGTTATGTGATTTTATACACAGTCTCACTTTGTTTAATGTGCTTGATTTTCAACTTTAAATGCTAGATGTACGTAATATTAAAAGTTCATACTAAAAATAACTCTATAATTAATTTAAAGTTTTGATACATTAGGTTGTTTTTGCATATGTTCCTTTTTGCTTGGATCTTAGGGATCACTTTTCATAGTATTGAATACTTGCCTTTATATAACATGACCAACAAATTGAGCAAGAAGTTCGTTGTTATTTTGCAGTCGATTTTGTATTAACTCGCGGATTGTCAAAACTTGGTTATTTAATTTTTCAAGAATCAATAAAATCTTTGAATATATTCAAATAATGCAAACTAGTCCATAATTATGATTACAAAGCTATTACTTGTAGTATACTTTACCTCTCAATGTGATCTAGTGATGAAATTACCTAATTACAAGAGGTCTTATGTTCAAATTTCACTAATCGCACATTTTAAAGATAGTTAATGAATAAGTCATAAAAGACATAAATGGTCACATGATTATCTTGGTTAGAATGTATTCATCTGAGTAAAAAAAGATTCGCTATCTCCACGTAACACTGAATAGGAAAAGCTACCGTTTAGTGTAACTTAATCAAAATATTCTCTAAAAGCTAAAGAAAGCTATACTCGTTCTCTAAACACAAGGATGTACAGAACAAATACTGTACTCCTTATTCTTTGTGAAAAACATGAAACTGTGATTGGTATTTATATATGCAACATCGAGTATGCTCTTTATGAAAAAAAAGAAAAAAAAAAAAAAAAAAAAAAAACAAGGTAAGCATTCAAAGAATCCATATTGAAGCTTTCTTTTTTTGAGCAACATGTTGAAGCTTTCATAGCCAATATCCCAACTATTACTTTGGCAGTCAAACTTTGTATACGGCTACCTCAATTAACTATGCTCACCTTTGTAATGTGTGTTTCTATGACTTTGTAAAACAATTTAATAGTTCTTTAACTTTTTATTACACATTAAGTCTGATCATAAATTTTAAATATATAAGTACTTCGAACTGTTGTGTCTGGAAGACTGGAACTATGTGTTAATCATTAATTTACTACCAAGTGTATAATGAAGTAGTTATGTTAGTTTTCAACTTTTAATGTTTTTCATTATCATTTGACAAAGGCATATGTTTTCGTTTTGATAAAATGATTAAATAAGAGCATATGACAATATTCAATTTAACAAAATTTATAATAAATATACATATAGATGGAGATGCGAGTTAATAGGAAATGTTTGGCATGTATAAAATTATAGCATTAGTATTTAATGAAAAAATTAAAATCTTAAAATTTCAAAGCTTTTGGAAGTAATTTTCTGTAAAATTGAGGAGTTTTAGAATCCTATAGCTACAACTCACAACTTACAGCTACAATCTACTTCATCAAATACAGACTCCAAATAAACAAAATTGTAAGTATTTGTTTCTTTTAATCATTTGAATTTACAGACTGATTTCAAATAAGGTTTAAGATTGCTTATTTGTCTTCTGCATTTTGTAGTTTACTCATACGTAAATATCTTACAATCTAGATAACAACTCTCATATGGGTCTACCTTAAATTCAACATGTTAAATACATTTTCCATATAGATTTGAATTAATGTTTATTTGTAGCTGACAATATATGACAGTTTGTTATTCCTCTAAAAAAGGAAACTACACACTCTGTCCTGTATTATGTACTTATGTCATGTTTATGTATATATATGTATATATATATATGCATCATCATGTCATGTATGTAACATTATCATGTCATGTCCAACCTTTTGAAGCTCAACTAGACGCGGCTGCCTGTTTGCCATTCCAATCCCCCACATGCCTAATTTTAGAAACATCATAGAAACAACCACCCAATTGCACACAACTCCTAATATTAATATTAACAATAATAAAAATAAACCCTAAATTCTTCGTATATTTTTCTATTTCTATTCTTTCACCTCATAACCCTCTTACCCTAATTTCCATCTATCCAAATTATTGCTTTCTCATTTGCTGTGTATAACAAGTTTTGTGATAATGGATTTGGGTTTCAAGAAGAAGAAGAGGGGTGTATTGAGTAACAATAATTATGAGCAAATTACAAAGAAAAGAAACCAATTACCAGAAGAAGATGGTGATGATGATGAGAGCAAGTATGGAGATGGAATGGTGTGGTATAGAGGTTGTTTAATTGGAAAAGGATGTTTTGGGTCAGTTTTTATTGCAAATTTAAAGAAATCCAAATCAAGATACACTTCATATCCACCAATTATGGCTGTTAAATCTGCTGAAGTCTCTGTTTCGTCTTCAATTCAAAAAGAGAAAGAGGTTTTGAATAATATTCGTGGGTGTCGAAATGTGATCACGTGTTTTGGGGAAGAGATTACAAATGGTGGAAATGGTCAAATGGTGTATAATTTGCTTTTAGAGTATGGTTCTGGGGGAACGCTATCTGATTTAATCAGGCAATCCAGTTTTGCTGGTCAAATTGGATTGGCTGAAGTAGACGTTAAACGTCATACTAGGTCAATTCTAATTGGACTGCATTATATCCATAACTGTGGATATGTTCATTGTGATTTAAAACCTGAGAATATTTTGCTTGTTGGTAATTCGGTTGGTGATGATAATAAGTTTACGGCTAAAATCGGGGATTTAGGGTTAGCGAAAAGAGCGAAACAAAGCAAGAAAAGTAAAATGGTACCACCTTTGTGGAGAGGTACACCAATGTATTTTTCACCTGAAGTTCTGATTGATGGTGTTCAAGAAGCTCCTTCTGATATCTGGGCAATTGGTTGTATTGTGCTCGAGATGTTAACTGGTAAACCCCCTTGGGATTCGAATCGTGACGAGATTTTGACTAGAATTGGTGAAAGTAACGAATCGCTAATAATTCCCAGTACGGTTTCAAGAGAAGGAAGGAGTTTTCTAAAAGGGTGTTTTTCGAGGAAAGCTATGTATAGATGGACGACCGAGATGCTTTTAGCTCATCCGTTTCTTGAAGGGATTGGTGATGATATAGAAGATGATCATAGAGTTGAAGAATCAAGCGATGTTATTGAGATAAACGCTATAACTTCAATAATGTCAGAAAACGACGATGATGAGATCAGTTTCTCTTCGTTTTCAGATAGGTCGAGTTATTTATCTGAAAATGAGCCCGATTCTTGGTATCAAGAAGACGTTGATGGCATTGAACATGACATGAGTTCTTGTTTTTCGTTAGAAGAAGTGAGTAATGATGCACCATTAAATGAAGTACATCAATATCCGATAAATTTCACTATTTCTTCAGGAGTTTAGTATTTATGTTCAATCGTTTATAAGTTATGTAGTGATTGCATCATCATGTAGAACTTTTGTTCCATATCATATTTAATATAGAGATTATATTACATTAATTCTTTGTGTTACTAACATCATTTATGTAGTCACGTAGAAGTAGCTATACCCGATAGGGATGTTGTTTTTGTTCTGTTTTGTCAGTTTAAATGATAGCTGTATTTGGTATGAGAATTTATGGAATGAGATCTTGGTTATCAATTTTCCTTTTTAAGCATTATTGTTCTTTAATAAGGGTAACCTATGTTTATTAGAATACATCATTAAAGATGCATTTGAAAGCCATCTTCATAGGAGATTTGACCAGTTCTGCAGTATGTTAATGGATGATTTATAAAGTTCTGCATGTGAAATCAAACTATATGAATGTTTGGTTATATAATACTACTATTTATGAAGTTTCAGTGTGATAAAACTGAAGTTAAATTTGCATATCTACGCATAGAATTTGGTGTTTTGACTCACTGAAACATTTTATGAACAAAACTTTAAAACCTCTGCATCTGAAGTTTTTATATTGAGCTGATACTTGGTTATATGCATCCGGTTAACGGGAATGAACCATGTACACGCTTTTAAGTTTTTCACAGATGTGGTGAAGTGACTCGGTTTATCTAACATAGCAAAACGAGTGGTGCAGTTTTGTTAAGGCTCATTTAGATTGTGGGCAAACATCAGTTAGGTACATTGCAGGTGTTATAGGTTGTACAGATTTTGTGCAATGGTTACTGATCACCTTAAGGGCTTGATGTTCTGACCAAGTATTTGTGACCCAATATTTTGTGGAAATTTTCAACTTGAGCATTTGCTATCTTTAACATTTACATGACAAACTTATTTTGATTTTAGATATAAAAAGTTTACCACTTTATCCCTTGCAATCCTTGAAAGTTTGGTGATTATAGATAGGCATATCATAAGTCTTGGTTCAGATTTGAAAATTGGTTGGACCAACTTGGTAGATTTGCCGGAATCTCCTATCCATTTTAGGTAAATTAGATGATTTGGATTGGTATATTCTATGGATCAAATGTACAAATGTCTTCTAAGTAGTCTTATCAATTTGAAAGATAGATTACTGTGGCAATAATGTACAGCAGATTTTTGTGATTGGTTTTGATATAGTAGTTTCTATAGAGTTTTTAACTAAAAGCATGTGCGTAGAAAATATATTTACTAAACTCATGTCTCACAAAAAATATATCCTTAGGCACTCCGATGGTGGGCGTGGTTGACCGTCAGTTTTAACTGATGAAATCGAAACCGATGGTATGAGTCCGTCGGTTGAGATTGTTAGTTTTCGACAGAGGTTCAGTTTATTTTTTATTTATTTATTTACTTTTGTTCTTTTGTTCTTTTTGTCCGTTTTGAATAAATAAATTAATTAAAATTTCATTTCAATTGTTCATTCATCAAACGGTTAAATTTTAAATTTTTTCGCAATGCTCTAATCAAACACATTGTGCAACTCCCACCAAATTTCCGTCGACATTAATCGTATTTTTTTTCCAATAAATGTAATGTTTTTCATTACTGTAATTTTTGTTAGGAAATGTAATGTTGTTATTTTAATGAAATGTATTTTATTTAAATTATTGTGTTTTAAATATGTAAAATAAATAATGAAAAAAAAACTTACCAATGACCGATGGCACGGGTAAATAAGTTATTAGTCAGTTTCAGTCAGTTTTGAAAAAAGCTGACGTGACGCTGAATTGACCGAAACTGACCGGTCAGTCTCATTCATAAATGAGAGTGATCATAAGTAGTATATTTGATATTATCTTTTTTATTTTTAATTATAATCGTTTAACTATTTTGTCTAGAAGCAAAAAAGTTAGTAATGGGTTCACTAACTGACTTCAACTATTTAGCACAGACTAAAATTTTGTATATAATTCTTATTGGTTAATATTGGGGAAATATTACATTAAGTCAGGTTATAGTTCAAATTACATGTACTTTTAATCAAGAATTACATGATTTATCACTTTAAGGTTACAATAAAACCGATCGATAATTGACAACAGAGGGTCATTTACCTTTTATATAAAATGATTTATATTACTTAACTTATCTTTTTATGTAATGACTGATTATTAACTTATCTGACATTGCTCATTGGTTACTCAAACAAACTAGTTTTTTTTTTATAAACTGTTCGTTGATAATACATATTTGTTTCAACCTTTAGGATAAACAAGAAAACCTTAATAAGTATATGTTGAACATATATAATACAGGACAAAAGTTTATTTGAGTATACTTTTTTTAAAAGCATGAGAGAAGAAATTTTAACCGTCTATATTAATCAAACTAATAAAATTTTTATAATTTTTAAAATTAAATATCTTAAAAACGGCTTGTCGAAAAATTATAAAAATTAAACCATAAAAAATAGAATTTTTGCTCTTTGATCAGACATCCCTTCGTTAGCGATAATCCCTCCAAAAGATCATTTACTCGAAGAGAGAATCAAGGTTTAGCAACCCTAAAAAAAATCGCTTTTATTTGTGTTGTATGGTGATGGATAAAACTGCAGAGAAGACCACAATCAGAAGATGTTCCGGGTGAAGTTGATTCACTGTATACAATCGTTGTTACCAGTAAAAGAAGCCACTCGTACCTGCGTGTTGTCCAAGTCGTTGTTACACGCTTGGTCTACCATCCCTACCCTCAGTTTTCTTAGACCCTTAGTTTTTGTTGATGAAGAACAAGAAACAGAGTACATGAAGTTAATGGATCGTACCTTGTTAAGGTATCTCCAGGACACCATACCAATCGAAAGTTGTGATCTGAAACTAGACATTAAGTCGCTTTCTCATGCTAATAAATGGATTCAAACCGTAGGTGCTCAAAGTTGTCTCAAGGAGCTTTCCTCGAAATCTGTAGTGCACTTAATGGTAAGTTTATACTTCCAGATGAGATATTCTCAGGAGAAAACCTAGATAATATATTTGTCAAATTTCATTACTGGAGGTCTAGTTCTGTTTCAATGAGTCGCAACCATGTGATAACTGTGTGTCCCTAAGAGTACTTGAGTTGGACCATGTGAAGATAAGTGAAAAGGTACTTGATAGCTTATTCTCTACTCGTACCTTACTTGAGGACTTAGATCTTTCACTTTGCTTCGGTTTGAAGACAATCAAGGTTAGAAATCTTCGTTATCTTCAGGAACTGAGATATTTTGAAAATTGATGATGTCCCTATCTTCGCTTGTTTTTGTACTGTGTGTCATTAGACGTATTTAACAGTAAACCTATAACATTCAACATGGCTTCATTAATGAGCGTGACTGAATTATCATTACAGGGTGTGATCATAGACGTTGCAATTTTTGACATGATCAAATCGAAATTACCTTTTCTCGAGATTTTGTGCCTTGGAATTCTGAATTTGACTCTGGAAAGGGTGAATTTTACTATTTTTTTCGTTGCAAATGCTGACCCTACTATATTGGGAAAACATGAAGATTGACATACAAGTTTATTCTCTGAAGTTACTTCATTTGTGTTACAGTGGCAAAACAATGCCTGGTCTTCTGTTTCCATCGAGTAATGGTCCTAAACATATTAAGCTTACACAAAATTTGTGGGATCATATTGATCATTCTTTCTTTCTTACGATGAGGGGAGTACTCAATTTATCAAGCAAGTTTGATATCAACATAACATATAGTAGTAACAGGCCGCTGAACATCGATGTTAATGATCTCGAAATAAGGTTCCTAATTCCATCTACAAATGTGCAACAACTATCATTTTATACATATTCACATGAAGGCTTGTGGGGCCACCAACCATTTTCTGATGTACTTTTTACGATTTGCCATCCCAAATACGTAAATGTAACCATATATAGTCCCAAGAAGTGCTCTAATGACTTCTTCAAGCTCGTGATAAGTGGAAACTTCTGACCTGAAAGATATTGAGTTCGAGAATCCTTGTAATGGAAAATGGAAATTCTAACAAATCCTTGTACAAGTATTGTTGACAGATCGGATGACTGGCACTATTCACTTGAGTTGAAACTAAACTGGTGTTCTCGATAGAACCTGCTCATCTTTGGTTCAATTATTTGAACTACTATTTGAGTTCTTTGGCATATTATTAAGTTAATCTTGTTTCTTTGTAGCTTTTTTCATACTTTCTAGGATATTTAAGACGAATTGAGCTACTAGGGGTTTATATACATATCATGTGACATGGGGTAATTAATTATATGAATTTATATTCTTTTTCCTTTTTATGTTATTTAACAAAAAAAAGTTGAAATATTAACTAAGCCTAACTCTGTCAATACTGTACGCATATGAGTCTGGTTTTGTTTTATCTTAATTATTATTTGATCCCCAATTTAATATTTATTTGAAAATTCCGTACAAAAAACTTGAAATACTAGTCCCAAATCTTGGTATTTGTTATTTAAATTTGAGTTTATAAAGACTGAACCAAAACTGGAGGTTCATTCTACCTGTGGTGAGTGATGTGCCAAATAGTTTGATCCTCTGAAGAAAGGGCTTTGAAAGCCCAAGCTCGACAACACTAATTGGTTGTGGTGAACATAATCAGTCTTTGTTTTCTCAGATACAGGACGTACCCGATTTAGAATCTGTCTCCAACCTAAAGACAACAGATCTCAGTTTATAATTTTCTATATAAACATGTTCTGAAGTATTAGTTCTACAAGCGCGAGCTATTTCATATGCAATGCAAAATGTGAAACATGAACAGATACTATACTTGATCATGGTTATCAGGGGTGGCTCAAGGGTAAAGCCAGTGAAGCTAGTGCTTTAGGCCCCCGATTTCATAAGGGCTCAAAATTTCAATGCTATGTATTAGATATAGAATAACGACAACAATCTTCAAGATATTTTAGCCTTCAAGGCCTCAAAGAATATAATGTCTAGGAGATTATATCCACTTTATGTGAAAAACAACAGTGTAAGACATCAAAATAGTTTAAGTCGTAAGATATTAAGCCAATTATATGTGAAAAAGCAACTAGACTTATTTTTTGTTACTTAGTTCTAAATGATTTCGTTTAGAAGTTTTCGATGTTCTATTTTGCGTGTCTTTAATTTCGATATTTGTTTTTCATTAGATATCATCAAAGTGATTTTCCCATAATCTTTATGTTTCGCGATTGAATTTCCAAACATATTTTTACAGATGATCATTCATCGTATTGCTCAAATAACCAACTCAATCATTTCAAAAATGACTCAATTTAGTGGATGAGTTATCTGAATTGCATATTGAGTTTAATCTAATCTTTTGATTGGTATATAGTTGTTAAATGACATATAAAACTCAACATTAAGTATATCATATAATGTTTTAAAATGAAATCTCAAAATCTATAATTAGTTGATAATGTGATTCCTTTTACAACTCCAAAATTTTATATTCATATAAGTAAAAGATAAAATATGATTTTTTTTCTATATAAAACTTGCTTTGGAATTTTTTTTCCTTTTTATTATCAAAAGGTAGTAAATTAGTAACAAACTTATAAAGTCGACATACTATATCATAACGGAATGGATGGACTGACTTTTTAATGTAGAAAAGTAGATTTTTTTGTTAACGAACAAACTTTATTTATATGCAACTAAATATATCAAATCGGTAAAGCCCCATATTTTATGGTTCGTTTTAGGCCCCGTAAGACCTTGAGCCGCTCCTGATGGTTATTATGTTTAGTGAAATGATGTGGGATGCATTAGAATTTAGAAAGCAGGTAATCAATATCTCCCATTTGAAGCTCCAAACATTATACACTTCAGGTTTGATAAAAGACCTCAAAAAACAAGATACTTCTACAGTTCTTTTTTCCATGCTTTTATAACAATCCTGTTGCCGTGTTTATTTGATGACATTAATAGCCATTATAAGGAGTTGACGTTTACCAGAGATACATTATCTAGGCAACTTTCTTGAAGTATTTTTTTATCCACCTTTGTGTCATCTCAGACCCCTTTAGACTTTAGAGTTCTATATTTTTAAGCTCTTTCTATCTAGCACTAAGAAAAGATTTTCGAACTATAATTTGGAAGGGTGAGCCAGGCCAAGGCAGTAGTGCAATGCCAAAGCTACTCGTAAAGACCCAAATAGCAAGCTATTGTGGTAGGTCTTTCCCTATGAGAAATAAGATTAATATCGAGTGAACCGATGGTCCACATATCAGATATTAAACTGATAAGAACAGATACTACACTTGATCTTAGCCAAAAGGCCGAGAAAGGTATACTTTTCTAGTCTTAGGCCTCTGTTCTTATAAGCTGTTCCTCTTACTTAGTTTCTTTGGTCGGGCGATGTGGGATTCATCTTAATTAGCATTTTCCTGACTAAACAAATAATCCATACCATTTTCCTTGTGAAAATTATAAGCAAGCTTAATGTCGCACAAAACAAATCATGCCGTTTTCTATTTTATAAGCATCACTACATATAGTGAGATTTTAAACTTGTATTGTGGAACAGGGATACACTGAATGTTACTACTCCATGAGCCTTTCGAGCAGCAGCTAAACTTATTGGTGATTGGTGATATTCTTCAGAATAATGCAAGTAATCATAGATTTAATGACATGGTCTTTCTTTTTCAGCAACAAAGCAAGATCACTAAAGAGTAAAATAGTCTTTTTCATGTCCGACAACCAATTTTTATAAAATATGTGAAAAAAAGTAAAAGTACAAGCTTCAAAATGAAGTTTCTCATAGAGATGCTTTTACATGATTCTTCTTCAAACGTTGGTATCCATTAACTGCAATTTAGGTATCAGCATAAGACTGCAACTATTCATATTTAGCATCTTATCCCATATGAAAATGAGATCAAAAATCATCATATACCTTTTCTTTGTGTTCTTATGCGATCGAGTCTTTTCAAGTAATGTGGCTGATAATTGTCTTCCACAATCAAATAGTCCAAGTATTAAGCAAGAATTTCATGGTTAGTATGCAAATTTGTTCATCCATTTTCTCATCTTTGAACCCCATGCTTACATGCATAATTGTATAATACTTCATACATAATCAATCTGCAGGGCTAGAAACGGCTGCTTACTTAAAGTGCAACGAAATTGAAGTAGTACATGAGAGTGACTGTACTTTAAGACATGGTGGAGGTGAAAATTTTGATCGTAGTCATCGTGCTCCACTTCCACGAACCAATGCACAATGGAAGCTTAAAGAGTCCTTCAGTATCGCTTTTGGACCCTGTTTTCTTCTCTTTTTCGCCTTTTTGAGACTATAATTTCAGATTATTTCTCACGAAGGTTTGTCTGTAACTTTAAGTGTGATGATCAAAGATATATATGTGTATAAGATACTTTGTTACTTACATTGATATAAAAGTCATAATAAACCGATAAGCTGATGAAAAACTGTTTCAGGCTCCATGGACATACAACAATGTGTCTGGGAAAGGTTTTATGGATAATAATAATGAGTAGTATTAAGCCACTTAAATATCATACAAAAACTTGCTAAAAAGCTTCATATGTTCCGCTTGCAGGGATATAGCAATCGACAAACTCCCATCATTAATTGGGCTCGGTAACACAAAACTCAGCCCTTCATAAGCAATCCCACCGGGACCCATGAATATGGGCCGACCCCACCCAAAGTCAGCATCATGAATAGGGAGTCTAGCCCAGCTAGTTATCCCAAGATTCGGGCACGCAAATGTATGTGCACCACGAACCAATGCCTTTAGATCCGGCTGGAGTTCCAAGTAATCAAGTGCTGATTTTAGATAGTCGTTGTCCATTTTCGCTAAAGCGTCGTGAATTTTACTAGCGGCATACCACGTAGGCTTTGACTGTAGCTTGCCAGCTACAGCTATCGGGGTCGTTGTGAATATGACATTACCGAAATAGCCAGGTGGCAAAGATGGGCGGAGGCGGGCCCGCCCGTCGGTTGCTATGTAAAGCTTTGTGTCCTGATCATCAGGAAGGCCACGAGCTTTACATACAGACCTCCAAACATGGCCCGAAAGCATTTCATAAGAACTGTAATTGATTGTGTTGCCATCTTCCTTAGACTTCGCTTTTAGCGCGTTGAGTTGATCTCGAGTTAACTTGAAAATGGAAACTGCGGTTTCAGCGACGGTTTGGTCACCCGTGGATTTGGATGCGGTTTTCATTGGAGGGGCAGGCTGGTACTCGACATGGTCGAACGCGGGCTGGGGTGGGTCACGCGCTCTTAAAAGGGTCCGGTCAATAAAAGGTGGGATAGTCAAGTCAAGACCACGAGCCATATCGGACCATGTGTTAATGAAATGCAACCCAGATGCACCATCTGCAGCATGATGTTGCATCCCAACTCCTAGTGACACCCCACCACATTTAAAGTAAGTGACCTGCATTTATTTTAATATAAGAAAATAATGATTAATACTCCTTAGTTCATTCATATAATCCACTAGAATACGGATATGGTACGTTAAACAGATGGTTAAGATAAAAAGTATTTAAAATAATTAATACATAGCATATGAAAGAATATTATATTATAATTAAAATCATATAATTGAATGGTGTTAATAACAAATAAAAGCAATTAACCAAAAATTTGACCAAAAAATGAGTTAGAATTGAAGGAGCTCACGTTGTTGGTAAGTGGTACCCACAAACTCTATATTGAATTGAATGGGAATATAATAAGATTCTAGTTAAATAATCATATGTTCCAATTTGACGATGACTTTAACATAAAGAAAAAATAAAGTAATTTTCATTAATATATATGTAAACGTCACGATGACGTCAACACCAAGTTTATATTCTGGAACCCAAGTACAATTATACCGAAAGCTGACAAACACATGTTACACAACTTAATTTTATTTATGCAACTATACTTTATCATGCAAAATTTAAGAGTCTTAAAAAAATTAATGTCAACTTCTTATATCATACAGTAAATTATAGATGAATAATTGTATAACAATAAAACATAACAACTGTAATACCTGTAACACAAGCAGAGGATATGATTCAATTCCTTGTGAATAATCAACAGCCGGAATTAGTTTTCGAAGCTCTAACGTGGGCGCAAAGTCACCAAAATCATCAACAACGCCATCAGATTCCGCTTCAACAAACAACACACCTTGTCCTTGACAATCGATTTCAATTCGACCATCTTCGTCTCTTTTCAACCGCCCTCCCATCGGATAAAAAGGAACCAACGCTTTACTTAATGCGTCTTTCATTACCTTAGGATCAAAAAAGTTTGTGGCGCCATTAGGTCGATAGAAATACACACTTGGTGTGTGAAAATTCGGCACCACCAGGTCCACATTTGAATTCCATAGATTTATTTTTGGTGCTTCTTTTGCAGGCTTTATCATCGTTGATTCTCTTACCTCGATATTCATTTTTTATCTCTTTTTTTTTAACGAACTGCATGAAAAAAAAAGAGTTAACTACATAAAATAAGCAAATGTACAAGTTAAAAAGATTGCTATAAATCGATCAATAACATCAAGTGATTTTACCTTTGAAGAAACGAAAAAAAGGTATGAAAAGTGTTTGATGAAAGGTTGGATATCAGAGAAGGTGGTATAGTGGGTTGGTGAAATTTTGGTGTGAAGTGGGTTTGAGTTGGGGACTTTAACAAAATGGGCATCATGAAATGGTTTTTATAATACAACTCTTTTTTTATGGTCTCACCTACCGCGGCTAATGGGGAAGGCCTAATTGCAGTCCCAAAGTTGATTTTGGACAAATTAGTCATTAAGTTAAAATATAATAATATAGCTTAGTAACAAGTAACATGAAAATTTAAGTAAAGACTAAAACAACTAATGAAATACTATACATAAAAGGTTTATTTAGATGGATAATATCACAAATAAACTTTAGGTAGATGTTGTGTCTAATTCTTAGATATATTTCTAAATAAATAATATATCTAGATATGAAATAAATGGTTTAGAAATCATGTACGCAGTGAGTAACTTGTTACTCCGGTGATACTTGCACTTCAACTTTTTATTTATGTATCTAGACATGTAAGATAATTAAATGTTGGGTAAATATTTCGCGAATCTTTTAATGAGAACTTTGTTTATATTTGTTCGTTTAGTTAAATAAATGAACATGAATATAATTTTTCGTTTGTTAACTAGATGGACAAATACGAATATACCTTTCATTCATTGAGTTATTTCGTGAACGTTCGTACGAATATATATTTCATTCGTTGAGTTATGTTCGTGAACGTTCGTTAAAGTCCATTCGTTTTATTTTTATATAATTTATATAATAATATATAAATTTTATGATTTGATGTAAACGTAAAACCTTTATAAACTTCATTTTAATTTTGTTTATCTAAATTATCTTATATAATATATCTAATTTTATATCTTTCTTGATAATGCTATTCATAAGAGAAGTTTTTTATAAGTTTGACTTTGTATATTAATCTTGCGATTAAGCTTTAATTTAGATATTCGTTCATTTGTATTCGTTAATGTTCATGAAAAATCATATTTTCTTAACGAACGAACAAAAACGAGAAAATTCGGCCATTTTTTCATTAATGTTCTGAATATTCATTTATTCAATAAAATCTTAATGAAACAATATCGTACTCCATTTGTGTACATTGAATTCATTTATAGGCCTATGGTGTACTACAAAATCACTTTATCAACTTATAAAGTACAACACATTAATTCATATTTTGTAGTGTATATGTATTAAAAATTGTGATGTAACTTGCTAAGCATACTTAAAAGTGTCATTGTGTAGAAATGAAATGAAATAAATGGCGGGATGCATTTAACTGAAAAAAACTAAATTCTATAAAAAAAACCTTAAAATATAAATTTTTTTTTGACTATATATGTATAACTTTTAAGGGAAGAAATTTCATTGGAAAAAAGAAAAGCTCATTTTTCTAATTTTGATGAATGAAAACTATATTGTATGGTAGTTTGTAATGGTTTTTTTTTTATAAATACGGAAAATTCTTTTCTTTAAACTCTGAGAAAATAAAAAGTAGCGGGGGGTTTTACAAAGGTAAACGTCCGGTAGACTTTAAACAGAAAAAAAAAACAAAATTTGAAACATATCTATGTGACTCAATTTGTGGTTAAAATGATTAGATTGATTGTGTTAGATACAAGATCCCTGCAAGGCCGTACACTTTCATAAATCGTTATGATTCCCACATAATATTTTTTGGGTAAAGCTCAGTATGTTAAAGTTTTTTACTAGAGTTACTAGTTAACATTTACGTGACACAATTTTCAATGCAGTATTATAATTTTTAATGCGGTATTTTCTTTTATTAAACTAGTATATTTAGTAATTCCTTAATTTTTTGCTATGTTTACCGTTAACTGTTTTTATTTTATGATATTGTATTTTTCATATTACTATTTTTTCTCTATACACCACTAAACATGTTTTATGATGTTGTAGAATACAATATCATAAAGCACGATTAATAATACATGAAAGAAAAATAATAGTGTCCGAATCACTATTTCTTACAAGTTGAAAAATATGAAATGCTTAATAATTACTAAAGTATATTTTCTATTTTAAAATTCGAAAATCGAATCTTAAGGCTTGAATGTAGCATACCATCTAGTTAGCCATGATGTCATCAACAATGTAATTAAGTTTATGAAAGAAATTACAACATTCAAAAGGATATATCAGCAACTGTCATATAAAATTTGCAAATTGCCAAGTCCGAGCGTTATTTTAACACACACACACACATATATATATAACATATTTAATTAAATTAAAAATAAGTTGGACTACTAGGGAGAAAAGTGTTGAGAACGAATGGTGAAAATATGATTAAGATAAGGAAGGTGATATTGGTGGGTGTAGAGAAGTTGGTGAGATAGTGACCCAAAACGTCAACACTTCACCAACTCTTATTTACACTAATATTGGATATTGAAAGTATGAGTGGGTCCAAAAGTCCAACTTAACCCGACTAAGTGGTCGCATGCGGTGCACCCAAATAGCTCTTGATTCCTTTTCGACTTGGTGGTGTCTTAGTTGAAATCATAGTTGGGCTAATGTTCTCTTAATATCTTGAAATGGGGTGATTATTGATTGATGATAAGGTTTTTGTTTAATCGGATGCATTGTTATGTTTCCATCAAGCATTTTATCATAAAGTTAGTTCAAGCAACATTGAAATATGTGTCTAATGGTTAAACACAAACTTAAGATTACACCTTACGTTTAATGAACAACTATTCTAAAATGACGATGATAATTTATAAAGTCATCCTGATTTTAAGTGGTCGTTGCGCATATGAAATGCTCATGAAACTAAATTATAGGTACGAAAGATAATAAGAGTAAAGGACTTCAATTCTCATGAGTACTCACGACCCTTGAATGAGATTGCTAGTAGTGCTAAATTTATAGTCCAATAATAATGATCATGGGCCCAATGAGCTTATCTTGACCGTTAGATTGCATTTTTTTGCGGTCATATTAAAGGAAAAAATCGTACTATTAAATCATGTGCTATTTATTTTCTAGTTAAAAGGAATTTAATTCAGTCAGTTGAAAAACTTGAATCGTACGAAGTATAAACAATTATTCGATCATGAGAATTTAAGATAATTACTAATAGAGTTGTGTGGACCCACAAAATAAATAAAAAGGGGGGAACAATTGAGTTGTCAAAATTGAAGACTGCTTTAGTCCGACTGTAGATAAATGCTAGACTAGAATACTAGATGCATTTTATAAAAAATTTATGCTGACCTAGTGGTAATTAGGCATCATCATTTTCTTAAGAAAAGGTTACAGGTTAGAATATGTATGGCTAGTTAAATAACTTGGGAGTTAGACAAAATATCAGACACGGTCACAAAAGTACTTAATTAATTAGATCGTGTATATTTTAGTTATAAAAACAAACTTTTCCTTCCCAATTAATATGAGAGAGAAAAATGTTCCATCTACCCTTTTGTATTTGACGAAAAATATCGACTAAAAAAGTTTTAGATGTATTTAACCTTTGTTTGAGAACATAAGTAACACGAAGGTAGAAAATTAAAAAAGTATCAAAATTAGAAGTATGAATTAACTGAGCTGTGGGATGTTTGGTTATGGAAGGTCTCAAGTACAAGTCTCACCCAGGACTTTTACCCATTCAAACGATAAACAAAATGAATAATAGGATAGTCTAAAATATCATATTGCCCAATTAGATGTCACTATTAGACCTGAATCACTAACATCTAATAAATCATTCTAAAAAAATACAACTTTATTAATTTGTTTTGTGTTTAAACTTTAATCACATCACATCACAAAACAAATTAAAGGAAGACTAGCTGTTGATAGTGAAGTATGATAACTGATGAGTTAAAAAACACGTGTCATTTTAAAATTTTCACCATGCAACTAACTGCATTAAATTATGAAAAAGAAAGTATATATTTTTATTGATTTTCATTTTTACTGCATTAAATTATGAAAAAGAAAGTATATATTTTTATTGATTTCCAAAAAAATGAATAAGAAGTGCATACGCATATATTTGGAAAGAACTTTATTTATTAAATTGCATTTTCATATATTTCCGAAGTTTGTTTATTCTGTTTTATCGGATTGGATTTATTGGACCAGATCAGGACCTCAATCTATTCTATTATATATACTAAAGGACAGTGTTTAAGAAATCTAAGGTTGATGTGTCATCTTCTAAAGTAATTTGTGATGCTAACGTGGTTTAACCAGGTTCAAACTTTTTTCTATTATTTGTTAATTAATTAAATTCGAATATTAATTATTTTGAAATTTGAATTTTAAATAAAGTTGTATTGGAATAATCATAACTTATTGTATACGGGTTTGCTTTTTCGAAAAGACATTAATTGTATTGGAATACTCATATTACAAAGTAGTATAGAAAACGTAATAAAAGAAAATTTACTACATAAAACCATAAAGATAATATTTTAGACAAGCGTTTCTTAAAAAAACCGTGTAAACACGAGTCACTAAACTAGTTAGATGTTAAACGTCATTGTATAAAAATGGATGTCTACATGTAACTATGACAAGTGATTTATAATTACTATTATTTTTTTACTTTTTTTTTAGTAAATGAGTGATTTGTATATTATAAGAAGTATTTTATACACACATGAGTGATTTATAAAAAAAGTAAAGGAGTGATTTATATACATCACAAAAAGTATTTTATAGTACCTATACATCACAACCACTGTTACACGTAGACGAGTGATTTATAACTTCTTTTAACTAAATAAATGATTTCTTAATTTTATCTTAATCTTAATATATAATTTTGATTGAGGGTGCACAACTTTTTAACAATTGAGGGTGCACAACTTTTCAATCGTTCAATTTGTTATTAAATGCGAACTGTGACTTTAAAATAGATTAACATTTTAAATAGTTTATATTCATTGTATTCATTAATCTTTGAAGAGAAGAAATCTATACTAGGTACTTAGATTTTATTTTTTTTGTTTGTAAATAGGTTATGGTCATTTGGTTTGATTGGCTTAAAATTCAATTCATGTCATTTCAGTGTAATGTTGCTAGTTTCCTTCTAGCTTTTATGTGATATATTTAGGTTCTCTTTTATCGAATGATGACTATGTCGGAACTGAAGTTGAAAGGTCTTTTTTTACTGTTAAAAATGTCATCTTTCTCAAACAAATTTTTAGTCGTTTAAGGTTATTAGTATAGTGCAAAATTTTGACTTCGATCGGTAAAGAATGTCAGTTTAGATAATATATATTCGTTTCACACCAATGTAAGTGTTCATCTTTTTTTTTTTAATTTTTTCTTTTTTTTGAAATGTATATTTTAAAAGGTAAAGTATTCTTATTTGACCCTTGATTACAAGTACGTTTGAACATTCTACTCTCGTTTGACTAGGAGGTTATTAAGGCCTAAGGTTAATGCATTGATCGCCGCTTCTGCTCTCTTAGCTTTGGAGCTATGCATTATACTAAAGTAATTAATTTATTCCTTTTAGTAAGTAAAGGTGTTACTCAAATATAATTAAAACAGTGGATGGACAATAACCAATTTATAGTGATTATTATTCGGAACATAAATGTGACAAAATTAAGTGTACGAAAACATTATGTTTCCCGAGTACAACTCAATTGTACATTTTTTTAAACGATATAGCGATAAATAAAAGCACATTTGCGTATTTCGTGTAAAACCTTCAACCATTTGGTTTACTATTTGATTCAATAAACCGTCTTATAAGATGGTCATGCAGCTTTTAGTTGTATGAAAAATTATATATCATTGTGCGTATTTGGAACTCTAGGAGCAAAGTTGTTAACGACTAATCATTGAATAAACTTTTTCTTTGTATTGTAACTTTGTAACGTGCATGAATTATTTCAAGACATATTTAGTGACTTATTAGCACGTATGTACGAATTTTTTAAAAGCATTCTCACTTGATCAAGTTATCTCCGTGGGCTATGCGTAACACAGCTCGGAAAGTACCCAGTGTACATTATAATAAGCACTTCATATGTCCCAACAACAATTTAAATACATTTGGTTTGAAGTATGATTTCTACAATAGTGTAATGTATGGTATATATACATTATATCTTTTATGATTAAAATCAGTTTGAGTAATGTTATACAGATCTAATTAGATGGATTTCAGTAGATCCATGCATAGATCATGGAACAAATAGGGTAGGTAGAGCCAACCACTCGACTAGATTTAATGTGTTCATTAATTGATATCAGTTTTCTCTTCTAATCTTATTAGCTGATATATGTCACTTTTACATTTTTAAACCTACTTTATATTTATATAAATTGGCCTATCTATTATTTTTCAAATCAGTTAATTAATAATACCAATATGAGTTAGTAAATATGAATAGATAGAATTTCAGGGGCGGAGGTGTTTGAATACAAAGAGTAGCACATGCTACAAATAATAATTTTTATATATAAAAAATACTATTTTAGTATAGCCTCATTGCTATACATATTTAGTAGTAGTAATAGTCTTGTAGTAATAATTTAGTAGCTTTTTTGTTGCTTTAAACTTATTCAATATAATCATACAATTTCAATGTATTTTAGTTATAATTTATGTGCATAATATTTTGTGTAACTCTTAAATATTTATTTTTATCTTCGTCACTATTGAAATCACAAAATAATATGGACATGTAAATAGCACTATATAGCTGCATAGTCTTGAATTTTGTCATTTATTATGTCGATATGAAAGAGAAAATTGGTTCCGTGCACAATCACTATCATAATTTGTTAAAACAAGATAAATAATAAATATAAATAGTTGTACTATATCATAAAACAAAATGACCTTTTTATATGTTACAAATGTAATCTTGAGGTGTTTCAGTTATCAATGATTCCACTTCTAGGGTAACTAAATTTGCAAATGTTATAACTTCTTTCTTTCGCATTCTATATCATTGGTGTGAAAAGACCTATTAAATAAACCGGTATATGTTTTCTTTTTCACATTATGTAACCGTGTAAAACTAGCTTTATTCACGAGATAAAGGATATGATCTAATTATAAAAGAATGTTAAAATAGTGAAATTTATTATGATTATGATAATAATAATAAGAATGAATATTTTTATTTTTAATTTTAAAATTAATTAATATTTTTGATAAAAAAATTATATTAAAATTATTAGAATTATATGGTCTTTAATATGAAATAAAATTCTTTTTAAAAAAATGTGTAACATACATTTAACCAACTTTTCACCAAACATGTAATTCATATACGTTTTCCATGCCCCAACACATCATAACAAAATGACAAATCTAAAAGAATTATTTGGACTATTAACAATCTCGTTCGAATCCTCTTGTTCCAAGCACGCTTACCCCCTCATTTTTTAGTTGAGGGTCTTCACATGGTCTTCACATGATCACTTAGTAGATACAAAACTCGCCTTGTTGCTATTTGACACATTCAGCATGTAATAGTTGACTGTGATGAGACATTTAGTCCAGTTGTCAAAGCGGATACTATTCACACAGTGTTTAGTCTTGCAATTTATCGACATTGGCTTAATCATCAGCTTGATGTCAAGAACACCTTTTTACATGATAATCTTGGGTGAAGGGGAAGCTAATCTGAATTGTTAGATTAGCTCGTAAACATTCATCATTGTATATTACTATAAGGTCAACTTTACGTTATCTAAACCGAAAATGATATATAGTTGTATAAGATACTCACAAGTATAACCACTATCTCATATTTTTAAATCGATGTAAATGACTGTAAAATCTATGTGATGGATGCCGAAAATGATAGCATAACAACAAATTCGAATCCGACACATTA
This sequence comes from Logfia minima, assembly GCA_963921325.1. NCBI lineage: Eukaryota > Viridiplantae > Streptophyta > Magnoliopsida > Asterales > Asteraceae > Logfia > Logfia minima. The sequence continues at coordinate 29,028,273 of OY992774.1, forward strand.
CCCCGTATTATTATTTGACGAGTGGTGTATAACAAGTGTTTAGACCCAATTCTTTGACATTTTATAGCCTATTATATTAAAACAAAAACAAAAAAAAACTCAAAGTAGGAATAGGATCTTGAACAGCCCATTATCTAATTCAGTAGGCCGTTGGCCCAAAGGCTATTCAGTAATTAGAAATTTAGAATGGTTCATTTTATCATCGCACACTTGATCAACTTTGTACCACTTCACACTTCAAACAATAATAATTAAATAAAAATTTTAAACATTATCTTCTTATATGATCACTAATTATCTAATTATGTTTATTAAATTTTACTTTTGTACATAACTACACGGGATAGTCTATACCAAAAATAGTCATTCTTTTGGTTAAGATAGACAAATCCATTAAAGGCATAAGTTAAAATTATTTTAATAAACTCTTCAAATCCATTTATTAATATGTACTAATTACAGTAAAATATTTATAGATATAGTTAGTTCAATATCATTATAAATTGATATGACCAGTTAAGTAGAAATATTGAGACAAGAATAGTTTCAAAAGTGTAAAAGTTACTGATATTTTAGGAGCATATATAAGACACTCCACGCGTATTAATAATAAGTTAAATTAGTAAGCTTCATACAAGTCTAAAGTCTTCTATTATGAATTGTTCTTTAACTTGCACTTTTTCTTCGTCTTTTGCACAAGACTGACTTCTTACCAAACCGTAAAGGATTGTGAGGCTAGACCATGCACGAAGAATGAATCTATATTTATACATTCAAGGATCGACGGTCGCTCAATTATTTGAACACAATGCAGTGATATTGATTCCGAATTGTCAAAGGTAAAATGGTTGTAAACCAATATTACTATAATTATTAGTTGAATTAAAGTATAATAAGTATTTATTCGACAATTCAACTCACTCATTTATATAATCTACGTATTTACGTTTACATAATAATTTGTAAAAATTAACATATAAAATAACAAATAATTAAAAATATATGTAACACATATTATTATCATAATAGTGTTTCAGAACAAATAATTGAATATAGTTACACTCCAAATTCATATTACCATTTTGTTAATATGATTTAACTAACAAAAATTTTAATGTATTAAATAGTTTTTGGGTTTCTACGTTAAATATAATACATCAGGTATAAAATGAGATGATAAATAATTTTTCATTAAATATTTACACAATTTTAACAACATAGTCACTAGGAGGTTACACCAAATACCTCGTACTACAATATTTTAATATTTTATTATACACGTTGGAAATGACCTCTAAATCCACCACACTCATTTATTTATTTTAATCACCTATCAATTCTCATCTATAGATCATTTATCAACTTTATATTGCGTTAAATCCTTTTTATCGATACTTCAATCATTATATTACTCTATTGTTGAGACGATTTAACTTACAAATTTTATAATATACTAAATAATATTTAGATTCGCACGTAAAGATAATTTTTAGATTTTTTTAAAGTAAAATTTAAAATAGCTTATAAATATATGTTGGTAAGTTGTAGAATTAAAAAAAAAAAGAAAAAAAAATCTACTGAAAAATAAATTAAAGTATTGTTCACTTCAATACCTAATTGCAGTTGAATACCTACTTATTTATTTATTGATAAACATCATGGACCATTGACATCCTCAATTCTGGTGTGTGAAAAACGTCTTTTAATAAGAAATTCCATGTTTTAGCAAGTTGTTGTGAGTAACCTCACTTTGAACTTATCTATCAAGTGGTAGGTTTACTGTACACGTGATATCGACTTCCCTTCATAAATTATACTGTATTTATTGTATTTTTCAAACCAAGCAAGCTCGTTTTTTATTTTAAAGTGAATAAAATAATACAACTGACTGAGCTTGACGTGACATCAACTTAAAATAAAATAAAATATATGATATTCATTCATACATATATAGATACTTTAATATCGGTAATTATTTATATACTATTAATTTTTATCCAGTTATTCAAATTATTTGTAACATTTTAAAGTATATTTGATAGTGTACGAATAAATATACGCAACGTTCCCTTTTAATACACGTATTAGAAAAAACAAAAATTTGATTCGTAGTCAACAACATAGATGTCATTTTTTATACATCAATGTTTGATTTTGAGTTTTTAGATTGAGTTCGTGTTCTCTTTTCAAATAAATAAAACGAAAAATAAAAGTGTTAGTCTATTTGTTGTCATAAAACATCATTATAATGCTAATCAGTCAATGTCTTATTTAGTTTGTGTTGGATTTCTAATTATGTATGCCGATATAATGACAACTTAATTAATTTCAAACGTAAGTGATGAATGATAATATTGTTTTTATACGTGTTGATAAGAATGAACTTTTGGATCCTTTGAATGTCGTCTATAGTAATTTTGTAATGATAGTACCATTGTTGATAGTGAAAGTTTTTGTCAATTAATTTAATAATGCACCACCATGAGTTCCAATCTATAATTATTTCTATATAATTAATTAATACTACGTTTATTATTATAATTAAGCAATAAACAACCTAAACAAAAATAGCAATACCCCATTATTCTTATTATATCATTTTGTAGTTTGTTATTAAAATGGTAACCTTAACCATCAATTATCTATATATACATTACCTATATATTACATGTACGTACATTTATTAAATTTATAGACTCAACTGTTTTGTCTTTTATTGAACTTTTATTTTTTCTTTACTATTTTTCTTTTTTCCAAGCCTATAAGCTATCGCGCAGGTATATTCATTTATTAAATTTATGAACCCCAACTGATTTGTCTTTTAATGGATCTCTATTTATTTATCTTTTTATTTATATCTTTTTATAAATCTACAAACTCTCATACACATATATACAATTCAAAATAGATAAATAACATTTTAGTAAATTTCTATTTTTTTCAGTCCTATAAACTATCGCACGAATATATACAATTCAAAATAGATAGATAGTGTATCTATGCTTTTCAATTCTATAAGCTATCACACACATACGTACAATTCAAGATAGATAGATAGTTGATAATTAATTGTATTTATATTTCTAAGTATTATTGTTATATATAATTTGCTTTAACATTATTTATCATCTCATTTTATAAAACTTTGTGTAACAATGTTTATGTATGAGTTAAATCAAAATATATATAAAATTAAAATTGTCTGATTTTTAAATTATACTATGATAATAGTATATTTTACTTAATTTTTTTCTTAATTATCTCGTTTGTTTTATAAGTTAATATATGCGGAGTATTGTGCAATTTCATATGCACTTTGATTATAAATAATGTCTAATCTCATTAAAAGAATTTTTAAATAAATAATTGCTATAATGTTTAAATCGATTAAAAATATAAATTTAACGATCTCGTTACAACCCCGCTATAAAAGTCTCCTAGCTATTAACAATACCAATCTTTTACCTATAAGGGAAAATATAATTTTAAAATATGAAACACATTTTAATCATAATTTATAATCATCCAAAAATAAACTATTGCTCCCCTACATTTATCAAAAGAAAAAGAAACAAAAAATAAAAGTGAAAATATAATCACCACAGATTGGTAAAAAAATTAAATTTTTAATTAGAGTACGAGGAGTAGTAACACGAAATCTCAATATTCTGAATAAGGGCACCATATACTTTTGTGAGAGGAGTGATTCAGTATTCTTGTATACTGTTTTCAAAGTTAAAACGAGTCTAAAAAAAATATCGTAAACTAATTAAAAAAAAAAAGTAGAACTCGTCGTCTCGTTTGAAACACTACAAAGAACACCACCCCAAACGCTGAAGTTTGATGTTCTCAATACTGAACCTAACGCCCCTATCCAAGATAAAGGCCCCAACTTGAAAAAGAAAATGAAAAAAAAAAAAACCGAAGCTGAACAAACAATTTTAGACCAACTAAACGAGATATGGTTCGCATCACCACACGCGTCCTGTTGCCGCATCAATAGAAATTAAACTTTGAGAGTGGCCCCTCAACCTTTCAACTTTTGTTCGTTTCTACCCAATTCTTTTTGATATTACAAATATGCCCATATAATCTGGGAATATTACAAATTTAATATTCTCATGATTATGTATTACTCTCAAAATTATTGAAACTTTATTATTTATGGATACGGTTACAAGGTTTGTCACTTATGTATATTGTGCATAAGTGTAACTCAGCTAAGGCCAACATATTAATTGGATGATTTTATTTATAAAAATCGTTTCTAAGAAATATAAGTGATCATTGGTTTTATACATTAACTCATATATTCTATAGACGTGTAAATAATATTCTTTTTAAATAAAACATTTTTATTGAATAAAATAGTGGAAAACTAGAAAATAAAATTTATCATAAACATCAAAACTAAAATAGAAATTATAGATTTAATTCAATTATAGTCTTGTTTATTTCCATTTGAGCAGTTTCATCTTACATCTTAAGAGTTTTAATGAGTACACCCCCTCTTTCTCTCAACAAGAATTTCCGTACGCATACATATAGAAAGTGTGTTCACTATAGCTCTTTTTTTAATGTTAATTGTGATGTGATGTCAGAACTTGCATTAAACTAATTTACATAGTCTTCCATATAAAATATTAATTTTTAATTTTTGCTGTAATAAATTCCTAAATTTATTTATTTCTCATCTTATCTAATTCTTAAATCATATATCATTTTGTATTTGACACGTCATCAAACTTTTTTTCCTTTTTATTTTCACTACATCAAACTTTTTTTAATACAAAATAATAACAACAATAATAATAATTTTACCTAATAAATCTTTTATAATCTTTATGTTTACATTTTTAATATAACTATATCTTTACATTTTATCAAACAATCTGATTTTCTCATTCTATTTTTATAATGTTTTAACAAATTTTATTTAATATACTTTAAAATTAAATTGTCATATTCATATGTTTGCCATCTCTTATCTTAACTTAATTTTAATCTTAAATCTTAAATTATATATAAAGCAAACCAATGCATTCTCTATGTGACATACCATCAAACCTATTTTCATTTTATTTTTTATTTTTTTCATAAAACTTATTTTGAATATACAATAATAACAACAAAAATTAATAAAAAAATAATTTATCTAAAAATTGTTTTTATCACCTTCATGTTTACACTTTTAACATGTTTACATCTTTGTATTTTATCAAACACTTTTATTTTTTCTAACTATATTTTTACAATTATTTAGAAAACTTTGTTTAATATATTTTAAAATTAATTTGTCATATTCATGTGTTCACTATCAAAATGTAAATATCTTATTTTACATTTCTTATCAAACACTACCACTTTTAAAAATCATATTTTAATTCTTTTTAACAAAGTTTGTTTAACGTCCTTCTAATTTGTCACATTTATTTTACCCTTTTGACACACATACATTTATTTTGAAAGTTTTCTATCAAACATGTTAACTTTCTCAATATATTTTTATAAAAAGAATATGAAAAATGCTAACAGAAGCCATAAGAGTTTTCGATAAAAAAAATGAATCAAGAATCATAATTACCTTCAAGTTTCTTCAACAAACTAAAATCTCATTTAATATATGTCATACAAAAGGAATGCTAGAGTATATTAAATGCAACGTTTATTTTCTTAAATGCAATTGTGAATTAAAAATGAATGTCTAACTTTAATCACTGCACTCATTTTTTCTTATTGAATATAAAGGTTTTCGTTATCATAATTTAAAAGTTATATGTCTCTTAGAGTATTTACAATTTACACTTTATTTAGAAGGTTATTGTTAGAACAAAGTATTTTGAAAGCTTTTTTCAATTTGAGATAATGACAATCTAAATAACTTTGAGAAAAAGTCTTTACCCGAAGACTTTTGTTGTAATGTTAGTGAAAAATGAGACTTCAACTAAAAAAACATTAATAGTTTTGTAAAAAATAACATGTAATCCCTTTTTTCAAAAAGAAATTATAACTCTAACATCCTCTCCTGCGATCTGGTAATTTCTATTATTTTAATTGATTATCTAATTGTTTTAGAAATTATTTAATATTATGTGTTTAATTGTGAAACGTAGATAAATAAGCCCTTTGACTTATTGTGATTAGTGAAATATTAGTCGTTTCAAATTTGAAAATTTTGATTTTCTGCGAAATAAGGGTAGTGTCGCAGGTGGTGTCTGTGCGACACAACGGTTGTGTCGCAGGACTGTGTCGCAAAACGGGCTGAACTGAAATTAATTAAGGAGCTTAAGTGTAATTCGATGTTATATATATAATTACGCCGCCCAAACATTTCCATTTAGTTTCCATACGTTCTAAACTACTTTTAAAGTGTAAAACAAAGAGAAAAGAGAGAAAGAAGTGAGAAGTTGGGTTTTGAATCAAATTTGAGCAATTCGCTGTGAATTCGAGGTAAGGTTTCAATTATTATGTATTATAGTTGATTATAAGTGAATTACACGGATTGGTATACGTTAATTTGAGTATTACATGTTTGAATTCGCGAATTTCGAATCTGGGAACTGGTCTGTTCATCATTGCGACACAAGGTTTGTGTCGCATGAATATCCTGCGACACAGTTGGTTATGTCGTTAAAGGCGGCCATTTTGAGTATTGCGACACAATGTTTGTGTCGCAGGATTCTGTTGTGCGACACAGTGGTAGTGTCGCAAGGGTTTGTGGTGCGACACAATGGTTGTGTCGCTAAGTTTATAAAAGAGTTTTGTTTTGCAAATTTTGAAAATGCGCAAGTGTTTTTGAGACGCGGTTTTATATAAATCTCACTAACTTGGATTTAGTTGAAATTTGCAAGGTCACTCAGAAACGACCCAGTAATTAAGGCTATATTCTATTAGCCTAGGCTGTTTTTGGCCATTCGGGGTCATCTAGGGCTCGAAAATGACATTTTTCAGTTTTAAACGTCATTGCAAGATTTTCTAAGTTCATTTCTGATTGAACTTTTGTTTGCCTATACTTCAGGGATTACTTGATTGGATAAATAGGCTATAATGATATTTATGGAACGAACTTCTGACTTGTATTTGATTTTCTGTTTCAGATCAACGTAAGACTCAGTGATATAAGAATCCTGAGTGTGGAGACGTCAGAGGTATCGGTGAGTGGATTCAGAACTCATCATTTGATTTAGTTGTAACTATTTGGTTACAACAAGTAAACGTAGATGTGTATTGGACTGTTTAGTCTTGATTATTGATTATTGATCTACGTGATATGTGAACTATGTGTATTATGTTATTGAGGTCAACATGTAGGACTTCTGGTTATTATGTGTTTTACACAGGTTTTGATTCATTTGTTGTGTTTGAAACCTGTGTATGAGTTTAATAATCATTAGTTATCGGTCTATTCTGTATTGGTCATATGGATTGACGGTAAGTGTTCTTGGGGGAATCCCCGGGTATTATGATATCCCCAGAGCCACCGATCCTCATTGAATTATGTGTGTTTACGATTATTTGGTGTGAACAACTTGTTATGCTAAGTTGAATGGAGTGTGATGAATCTATTCACTTAGCTTCGTGCTAACCCCTCATTTTACTTCCTGCAGGATATGTTTTGATTAATTGTGGGTGCAGGAGGTGATTGGTTGATCAGGGAATGTTTGACTGCGCTCTTGGTCTCTGATATGGTTTTTGTAATAAACCTTGTTTTGTAAATTTTATAATACCCCGTCTTTTGTAGTTTTAAACAGTTTAAATATTGTGTAAATATTGAAAAATGTAAACTGTTTATGTATAATGTTTAATATATACTAAGGTAATGTATTTTAAATTCATGCTTCCGAGTTTATAATATTCTTATATAGAATGAGGGGTGTTATAATAACCTGCCTCTAAGAAAAACAAAATAAACTCGATTTTGTTTATTTATCTGTATGATTGATATTACCATTAAGTATAAGAGTGATATGATGGAGACGAACGACCGAAGAATTATTATTAGGACATACCTAAATTGTTAAATTGATCATCCGAAATGATCAAGTACTAATTATATGAGAAGTCGTTGATATCATTTTTGATGTATATACTTCTAAGATTTTCAATTAATCTTATATTTTCTTTCTTCGTAATTTAAACTTTAAAGTCTATTAAATACGATTATTAAAAGTGTTGATGTTATTGTTGTGTTGTGATAGATAATAATAGAGGAGAGTATATAAATGTTTTTCTTTTGTTTCGATTAAGCACCAATTATAAAGATAATATAAATATAGAATTATCAAAGAAAATCAACATTAATTTTTTCAGTCTATGTCGTGCATCACACATGTCTATTAACTTACTAGTATTTACATAAGTTGAGTTATTTAGGAAGAGTTCAATTGATACAGGACATACATTGAGTAGTCTTATCTAAATTTATGTAAAACAGGTGTTTTTAACAACAATATGTTTAAGAAACTTTTAGAAATTTGAAATTCTAATTTTAAAAAACTCGATATAAAATTTATGTTTAGCATCAATAAAATAAATAAAAATAAAAAATAAAAACTCTTAAAAATAACTTCTAAAATAATTCTCTATCTCTATTTATATTTCCGTCCCATTTTGCCAAAATCACCGAACGTCATCCTGAAATTTATTGCACTCGCACATATGGATATATTTATTTATGTAAAATTATTTGTAACCTATTCAAATCCAAAACTAATTTATCCATTTTAAATCTAATTCAGTATTTAAAGTCTAATAATCCACAATTTATGAAAAAGCAAAAAGAGTTCAAAGTGCAGTTTTTGGACCAACTAAACACATCCATTTGTTAATGTCACTACACGTGTTCAGCTGCGCATGCCCGCATCAACAGAAACTAAATTTTACATGAGACTCCTTGTTCTTTCAACTTGTGGTAGTTTTTACCCTAAAATTCTTTCCAGATTGCAAATGTTAAGGCAAACAAAACTTTTGGTATGTTAGATTTTCTTCCTCCAACTTTTTAGATAATTTGAGTGCTATAAACACTGAAAGAGAAAAAAGGTTGTCAACTTATAGGCAAGAGTTTATTGACCTCTATCATTGTGAATTAATGTTTACTTAAAAAATGTGATTAAAACTATATATAAATGTAACTTAATGAAACAAGAAATTTTCAACGGTATATAACTGCATTATTAAGACTAAGGTTCCCTTTTAATTATCTTAGCTTGCATAAACATCAATGAGATTAATAACCACAGAGGTATATATTAAACTTTTCTTTTTATTTTTCTCGAGAACTTTATTTCACTACATATTTCTGGATGTACAAGCAATGCTTTAAAAATGTATGATTAACATTACAATAAAACATCAAGTAAACCATTTCTCTACGTCGAATCATAAAATAAAACATCAAGTTTAAAACAAAAACACAGGAATATCACCTAACAAATTGACCTAAGTTTTTGTCTATCTTGCCAACATCATTCTTATCCAAAAGCAACGATAAGATTTCATGTGTAGGGAATAAAAAGGTACAATAAATAAAACAAAATTTGGACAACTTGCTTCCCTTTTGTGATATTTTAGCTCATATGTACTTTTACATGATATATTCATATTTCACTACAAACAAAGACATATCAATATCCAAGTTTTATTTATAGTCACTGATTGAATAATAATAATTCACATTCGATATTTTTATTCAACCAAGCTCCTGAAAAATCACTAACAAATAAAGTTGCAACCGGGAAGGACTTGCAAAGTTTTGGATTTGAAAAGATTAAAAGAAGAGGATTTATATGTAAAATCTACAAAACTTACTGCCGTTTATGTAAAAATCTGAAAAATGGAAGGACTTTAAGGAGAAATATAGAAAAGATTCCAAAATCCGAAGTAGTAATCTGACTAGGACTGTAAACAGGGGAACCGGGGAAGCGATAAGTCATAAATAAACCACAAACGTTGGAAGACACGTCATCATTTCACAAGCATCCATCAGTGACCACAAAGGATAAGGACCCGCCATCTCTCTCACTCACAACACCTAGACACACTATTATTTTATATCCTTTTATTTATCCTTCCTGGCCTATATCTATAAGTCTATAACCCTAAGGATGCCATTTCTTCTCCATTATTGACCTTTCTTTCACTCAACAAAAACGATCAAATTATTTTATCCGTAAATCATTGTATTCAACTCTTCGTAACGGAATCGTTTATTGAAATCATTATTAAATATAATATTCAATTCAAATCGAGTATCTTCTTCTTTGATCGCTAATTGACATCTTGTATAATCCACAATTTCACACGCACGTATAAATAAAATCGATTCGTACAGGTTCAATATCATATATCTCAATCTGCAAAATCTTAATTTCGATTTAAAAAATAATGGCGAGTGCGGCTGGATTGATCAACGGATACGTGTCATCTTCGACGTCATCATCATCGTCGTTCGGAAAATTGAGAAATTCGCATAAAAAGAAAGGAAACCGCGGCGGTGATCGGAGGTTTAGGGTTAGTTGTGTGTCTACCAGTCCTGTTGCTTCAGATCCGTATAAAACATTAAGTATTCGTCCTGATGCTTCTGAATCCGAGGTCAAAAAAGCTTTTAGACAGTTAGCTTTGAAGGTAAATTAATGTTTTCATCAAACAATCTATAAACCTCCTGATTTATATTAATTCATTTGATTCAATTAATCGTATGTATTTGATCAAATTTCAGTATCATCCGGACGTATGCAGAGGAAGCAATTGCGGTGTTCAATTTCATCAAATCAATGAAGCTTACGATGTACGTTTTCGTAAATTTTTATTTCATTTTATGGTATTGAATTATACTTCAAATCCGTACTTTATTTTACAGATCAAATATCTGACAGTTAATTAGTATATTATATCATTATTAATTTGGGGATAAATTGAACAGATGGTGATGAGTAATTTAAGAGATGAAACAAGTGTGGTGAGGGAGATGGAGATGTATGGACCGTCGGATGAAGGTATAGATGAACCGATGAGAGGAATGGACGATCCAGATTGGGACATGTGGGAGGAATGGATGGGATGGGAAGGTGCTGGAATCAGGGACTATTCTTCACATATTAATCCATATATCTGAAAACAGATCCATTGGTTTTTATTACCTTTTGAGATCAAATAATTGTTAATTGTCTGTATTTGTATATAAACAGTAGTTTGTACTTTGTAGAGATGATGGTATTAATGTTCACCTCTCATTGTACATAGGTTAAGTCTAGTTTTTATGTTTAATCTTGTGTAATTATGGTTTAATGGTATTCGGGTATCAAAGCTTCCCTGTTAATGCCACTATTTATATGTCTTTAGTGTTTGTTACACGCACGCACGAACAAAAATGTGAAACGTAACAAGGTTATGATTAATAGGGTACACAGTATCGTAATCAATTTATATGTTTTTTTTACGGATCTTAAACCTGTTGATGTTATTTGTTAAAAGAACTAAAGCGTTCTGTATATAACTTATTTTATTATTGCATGACATCTATACTTATAATAGTTTTATCAATAAGAGTTACGTGACATCAGTTTTGTTTTTTATATTTTTGTCAATAATTATTATTGGATGACATCAATAGTTCTAAGTTCTAATTTAGTCTTCGTATACTGATCTACCGCCAATAATTATAGCATGACATCAGGAGTTCTAAATTTGATCAATGACTTGGTTTATAGCATGACATCAGTAGTATCAAGATTGTTTGTAGTAGTTACTTTAGGGCAAAAACAAAATCATAGCTCGCACTTTTTCTTAATATTATCTATAACATCTCAATTCTCAATTCTACAAAGTTAGGCCATTGCCAGTGGTTAAGTCGGTTCTTCGTCGATTTCAACCGACAGAACTGACATTAATGTTACGAACGTGTCAGTTGGACCGTCGGTTTGAAATCTTCAGATTACCGACGGTTAATCGGTTTAGTTTTTTTTCTTTCTTTTCCTTTGTTTCTTTGTATGTCAAACGGCCAAAATTAAAAAAAGAAAAGAAAAAAAGAAGGCAACAGCTAATTCACAAACAAACAAAATAATTCAAATTTTTATAATTTATTTACTTTCTACATAAATTACTCCTATATATATATACCTACACATTACAACTATAATTCACATCAAAATCAACCAATTCACTCTAAAACTTGTATTATTTATTTTAGAAAATGTAATGTTTTTTATTTATTTATTTATTTATTTATGTAATGTCTTTATTTTAATGAAATGTGTTTTATTTTAATTTTGTGTTTTAAATAATTATAAAATGGAAAAAAAAACTGACCGTCACTGACGGCAGTGATTAGTCAGTTGTTAGTAAGTTTCAGTCAGTTTTGAAAAAAATTGACGTAACCCTGAGTTGACAGAAACTAATCAGTCGATTTCAATCACGAATGGCAATGCCTTTAGAATCACAGTTGTTAATGCATATATGCGAAAGTTTAGAATCACAGTTGTTAATGCATATATGCGAAAGTATAAATTTGGCTTAGTGACTTAGGGATTATCTCATTATATAATTCTACCTTGAAGTGACAACAATCATGATCCATGACAACCATTGGTTTAAAATGACCGGCACTAATACTGAAAATGACATGAATATTATTTAAAATGACCGGCACATCGAATAATTCCATTTTGTGAGTATGCTAAGAGACGTCCTCGTACATAAATATTCCTTCCGCTTTGTGAAACTGTTTTTGTGACTTGAAACTATGATCATCCATCATAAAAAAGAAACATCACCAGTTGGTCCAAGGCTAAGGTTGGAGTTTTCTAAGAAATAGCCTTAGCAGTAAAAGATGTTAAGCAGTAAAACATATCTTTCTTTTTAAAAGATGTTAGCTTCAAATGCATTTCAGTTAAGATGACTATCAGTCTATAGCCGTAACCCTTCAGCCTTCTTGAGTCTGCACCAATTTGCTTCACCCAATAGTTCACGAGGTGGCATAATGAGCGGGTCAGATGGGTAGGATAACGGGTAGTGGATTTGATTTGAAACTGATAATTTTTTAGTGTGGGTTGAGTTGGAGTGACCCTCAAACACTCTTTTGCCCACTTCCTAAACTTATTCATAAAAAAGCTAATGAATTATATGTGATAAATATATTAATTAGTACGAAATTTATAATCTAAAAGTTTACATAGAAGAATTCAGGACATTGTATGCACTGAATGTACACTTTAAGCAACTTTCAACCCATCCAACCATTAGAATCAACTTTAGCTAACATTATAATTTGACCCTGTGGGGACTAAGCAAAAACCAAATTGACCCATTCATAAGTAAAAGGACAATTGCTACCTCTAAATTCACCTGGTAAAACAGTTTACGGCCCGGGTAAAGGGTGAAGCAAATAATCCTGATAGAAGTGATGAATTTCGGTTTTTGCTTATATTTATTTAATTACTGAGGGTAAAGAAGGCTAACATAATGCACCAAGAAATATTGCCATGGTAATATTCTGAAGGTTCAAAACCATAAAACAGAAAACACTTAATACTTGATGTATATGGTACTATTGATATGAAAACTGTTGGGTGAATACCTGGTTATGGAGAATCGGAGTCCCTGTTTGTAAAACATATGTCTCAGAGGTTCGCATGAAGAGTTTTACTTGCTCATAGTCAAAGACAAATAGAAATTCCAGAATATAGAATTCAGTGACATGAAAGCAACAAGCGCTTGAAGAGGAATTGCCCTGTCAACATATGAAATAAAAACTCATATACATCAATTTCAATACTAACATTGGAGATGCTCAAGAAAACAGGGAGAGAAAGATACCGGAAATTAATCACGCTAACGGAAATCCAGAACCTAAATCCTGCGAGGAATTTATTCGCATTGGTTTAAACTTCAAACATATGTTAATATTACTAAGTGGAGCAAAATGAATGGTAAGTGAAGTATATAACTACCAAAACGTAATGTGCGAAGAGCGTCCTTTCGATACTTATTTGGAAGCTCTGCAAGCTTTCCTTGCCACAGATTATTCCATGCAAAAACAACAGCAATAACAGATGGACCTAGTATAATTTGGTTCAGTATTACCTGCATATGTGTAAAAGAAAATTTTCATTCTTGATTCTTTTAAACTGGATATGAATCTAGTTAAAAGTGAATACCTTTATCATTACATTCTGTGCTGTCTGTTTTGGCATCCAACGATCAAGATACTGGTACCAGACATAAGAGCCAGGACCATACAGAAGGAGCCCATAAGAACCCATTAGGAGAGCTCGCAGCCAATTATGGTCCACGAGACTCCATGTCACACCATCCAAATTATGGTCCTCCAGAGTACATGAATAAGTTCAATATGTCTAAAAATTATGGGGTGAAACGGGTGATGAGTTTCAAAGTGATGTCCAATATACTGTATCCATTTAAATAAATTTATTAACAAGTGCAGCACTAGTGTTATAAATTTTTAATTCATGTTGGTTTGAGATATCGTCGTATCGGTGAATATCAAGATCCCATGGATTACCGAAACATGATTTGTAAAAAGTTATATAATGAAATGACATTTTTTAGAAAAAACCCACGTCCTTTGAGATTTGATAAATGCCAAAATTGTTTGGTCTAATACTAAATAGTGGACTCGCACATATTTCGACAATGCTTGGTGGTGCCATACATTACCAACCATAGTGTATGCAATCGCATATGGCATATGCTCAACACAAGAATTTATCTGCCTTTAGTTGAATTGTTGATGGACCATTTGATCACCGATTTTGTTCCTTTCGTAGTTCAGGAATTAGATTTTTACCCATAACTATATAAGATAATATTTGATCATATATAAACATTCAGAACTAAATTATATTAATTGAGTAAATTGCATAGATGTACTAATGATAAGGGTATTCTCACATATGGCAAATGCCTCTTTGATATTAGTCCTTTCATCTAGCTAACTTCTGATAAAGAAAGTGCAGCCATTTGTAGTTTCACTATAGTATGCAACTAAATTTACCTCTTAAAGGGTTAACCGTTTCATGATGTATCTAAATTTACCTCTTTTACTATAGTATGCAACTACCTTTTGAACGTCCTATTTTATGTATCGAACTTTGTAAATATGTCTATTGTATGTAATGGATGACCTTAAACCGGCTAAGTGCTTATGTGGCACCGGTTTCGCTACATACAATAGACATTTATTCAAGAGGAGAAAACTGGATACCTCTCGTTCAGGTCACATGTTACATACAATATACACTATGAAAAGTTACACGCATACAATAGGAAGTTTAAAGGTGGTTACATACTATATTAAAATAGCTAAAGTTAAATACAACGTGAAACAATTTACCCTTTCTTAAATATATATCCAAATATATATGCAAATAAACCTAATTGTTTAGTTAATGAGTAACTTTTAGTCTGAATTCCCTCAATTTAATTAAAGGGTTAAAGCTTCTTCATATTTTTCATCTAACCTAGTCCTATACAACAATCATATAAAAAAACAACACAAAAAAAAAAAAGACACAAAACTGACCTCGTGAGCTGAAATGGGGTTGTGTTGCCTTTTGTTTTTAACCCATCTTTCTCGGAGCTGAGCAATGGTATCACCGGTAACTGCAAGAGTGGCGGCTGTGGCTGCTTGTTTCATAGGGAAACCACCCCATGAACTACCACCAACTTCTCCGGAAGAAGAAGAAGATTGAGATGATGAAGATGATTTGGGTGATTTGATTTCTCCATTTTCAGAATCAAATGCCCGCCGCCTCATTCCCCAGATTCCGCCATTGCTAAGCCACCACCACCACCACCGAAAGACCCCATTTTTGTTTTATTTTATTATTGCGAGGGTCTAATTAGTTTCTGTTCGTGTAAAATTCCATTTTAGTGTCTCCATATCTTTTAGGTTTTGCTTCTTGTTGCTTGATTTTTATTCCTTTCACCGTTTTAACATAAATTTTGGTTCGTGCGTTATTAATTTTAGTGTAACAACATATCGATACATTATTAAACGTGATTTATAATATTATACGATGAAATATCATCAAGCATATTTGATTGTATATAAATAAAAATATGTTAGTTTATAAATCGTCACCCATCTTACAATGTATAAAGAATTTGCACCTGTGTAAATGGAGGGTTAATTGTGTTTACTTAATAAACTATAAGGGTTAAAAAATTTAACTTTTATTATTACTATATAATTTGTACTTGATACACTTAATTTTTAACCTTTACAGTTTGTTAAGTAGACATAATTAATCTTTCATTTATACCGGTGTATCACGTAAAAACTTAAGTATTTTTAAATTTAATTCTATTACATATATTACTTTTGATTTAGGTACTTTTATGTCTCATTGTAATAAACTTACGGTTAATGTACATAAATTATATTAATAATTTTCTCATTAATATCTAAAAAGTAAATAAACATATACCGTTATTCATATAAATGTATAATAATATTTAGATCTATATGATTAAGATAAGTCCAAATAGTTGAAGTATATTAACAATTTAACATATATTTGATTATTATATCATTTCTATCATTTATGTTAGTGTAAAAATAAATTAAGTTTTTTATTTTAATTTCTTAATCAAGGAATTTATTCATCATTGCATGGTCTATGGTCCAATATTGACTATTTTCCCTGTTTATAATATTCACAAAAATAATGTATAATTTAAAAAGAGAGTGAACCGAGATATAGATTTAAGGTCAAGGAATATTTAGTAAAAAGGTGTAAACTTAAGGGGTAAAAGTGTAACTTTTTATATTTTCCCCAAAAAACGAAGAAAGTTATTTTGTGTTCAGGTTCGTTAAAAACAAGTTAAGAAAACTGTAAAAACGTACTTTTCGTTGGAAAAGGCGGTCACCAAGATAAAACACAACTGGTAATGCATAAGGTACAATCAATAAAAGAAAATAAAATTAGCGAGACACAACTGACATGCTCGACAAACACTCTTAAAATATTCCACGAAACGCCGCTCTCTTCGATCCCAAGAGGATTGATTACTCGAAATTGCATACAGATATAGATACATCAACTTTTGTACGTATATATGCTCTAAGTTTTTTTAATTCGTGTGTTTATAGCTAACGATTCCGGTATCCTGATCTGAATGTTAATTTGCAGGTTATCTAATCATCATCTTATGATGACGTAATCAAATTCTTTCCAGAGAGAAACCCTAATTCATTTTTAGAGGAAGGCATGAGGTGAGTAACTGCATATTTCAATCAGATTCTTATAAATTGACTCGATTATTCTTTAATTATAATATTATTATTAGTTATAGTTATCATCCTTAGTTATTAATTTCAGCATATATTTTTTCATAAACTTAGTTAAGTGGCTAATGTTATGCTTTCAAAAGGTTCATTTTATAAAGTTCAGCTGCTATTTTATAGGTTATTATCACACTTTATCTAGAAATTACCGTATGTATTCAACTTTTAAAGTTTCCACCGTATGTGTCCTGACTTTTTTTTATAAACAAGTGACCTGGCAACTTATATTGTTGTCGCATCAGCAATAAATATTTGTTATAAGTTGGCTACATACAATAAAAATAGGATTGAAATTTGATACTTTTTTCATATATTTAGATATATTAATATTTAAAATATTTCAAAGTAGATTAATAAGTAACTCTATCCTGCAAAGTAGATTAATAGGTAACTCTGGCCTCTATGCTTATTGTAAATATTTCTGCTGTTAGACATTGCTGATGGGAGACATAAAAGAGCGCTTACTGCCAAAACCTGCATCAGCAGCGAACCTTGGAGATGCATCATATAGGCCGTTTGCATCGTTTCGGCAGCCTTATCAAGGTGTGGATGTTTTAGGCTTGAAAAAGCGTGGCCAAGGCCTTCGTTCATGGATTCGTGTTGATGCGTTAACCGGTGATTCACAAGTTATTGAGGTGGATAAGTTTACTGTGATGCGACGTTGTGATCTACCTGCTCGTGATCTTAGGTTACTTGATCCGTTATTCGTGTATCCCTCAACAATTTTGGGAAGAGAGAAGGCGATAGTTGTAAACTTGGAGCAGATACGTTGCATTATAACAGCGGATGAAGTTTTGCTTTTGAATTCTCTTGATAGTTATGTATTGCAGTATGTGGTGGAACTGCAACGGAGATTGAAAGCTCAAGGGCCTGGTGAGGTTTGGCAGTCAGAAGGGTCAGACTCGAACCGATGGAGAGGGAGTAGGGATATTGGGGAGGCATCTAGGAACACATCTTATGATTATTTGCCCTTTGAATTCAAGGCTCTAGAAATCGCTCTTGAAGCTGCCTGTACGTTTTTGGATACACAGGTTTGATGTATAACCAATTTTCGACTTCATAATTGCTTATCATTGACTGTCAAAATCTTTAAAAAGTTTTGTACAGATGAGATCCTTGCGAGTTGATCATTGATACTCTTCTGTACCCAAAGTAACAAGTTCTTGCTATCTTTAGTATGTCTGCTGAGGCCAACTTGAATGCATCACTAATAGTTACCGAACAACCTGGTCAAGAAGTAGCTTATTCGATTCTATTTTATACATAATTTTCTTTCACCTTGTATGTTCACATAATGAACACAATATACGGTTTGTTGGAATTTTGAACTAAAAGTTGTCACTTCGGTTTTTAGTTATCTTTTTTGATGGAATAAAGAAGACAAGAGGGGAGAATTAAGAATTATGTATAGAAGTAATGAAAGCTACAGGAGTAAAAAATTCAGCTTTATGTGTTTATATGTCTAAGCAATCAAAACTCATGATTTGTTGCATCATTATCCCTTGAACATTCACCTTAAGTCAAGTGGGATGTATTTTATCTAAGCTTGATTTCCCGATGTGCTATTTAGGAAGATTGGAGTTAGGAGCTATTAATAAAGGAACAGGGGATAGCTTCGTAAGAGAAAGAAAATTAATGTTGAACAGACGTTGACTTGGTGTTTTTAGTAAGTTTTTACCCTTTTTGCGAAAAGTGCTAATAGGTTTATGATGTCTTGATGTATAAACTACCCATACCCTTTTGATAACGCCCACAGAAGAGCAATGCGTTTGCTGTCATGTAGTTATTGTATACCATCTGATAGCAAGTTGGTTAAAGATATTGTTCCCTTGGTCCCATATAAATTGCAAACCCTCCCCCCCACCCACCCCATTGAGGTTCTCCCACAGAATGCTTGCCACAGCTGATTATATTTTGGTATCTTTATGTTGAAACTTGTAATTCCCTAAATATTCGTATTGTGTAGTATTCACCATTGCTGGTTTTGTACTCTCTTGTAAAATTATGTTGTTAATTTTATAATAATTTATCTGATAATACTCTGCTCATTAAATTATCAGGCAGCGGAATTAGAAATTGAAGCGTATCCATTGCTAGATGAACTTACATCAACAATCAGTACTTTAAACTTGGAACGGGTTCGTAGACTGAAAAGCAGACTTGTTGCATTGACTCGGAGGGTCCAAAAGGTGCTGTAGTCTTTGTCTTCAATAAATTTGTGATACATTTGGCAATTTCAGTTCATTTGCATTAAAATGGGCTGATTTAGGTCGTGCCTCATCTGAACGAGTAAAATGGGTCAGATAAATAAATTGCTAACGAAGTGACCGGAAAACGGGTTGAAAGTCGTCCGAAGTCTATTTCCAATGTATACAATTTTCAAATCACTTTTATTTTAATACACTGTCTTTCTGATCATAATCAACCCAGTAAATATGAATATTTACATTATAACTGTGTTTTCTTCCAAAATTAGACAAAGAAGTGTCTGCAGGTCAACTCAAGTACCCTACCTAGCATGTGAAACCAGTCATATAAGCTGACCCGTCACCCACCCATCTTGCTACCTATGATTTTTTTTCTTCATGCACAAGGACCCTTGATCTTTAAACCATCATTATTTTGACAATTACTTGCATACCAGGTAAGAGATGAAATAGAGCAGCTAATGGATGATGATGGAGATATGGCTGAAATGTACCTGACTGAGAAGAAAATGAGAATGGAGACATTATCCTACGGTGGAGATCAATCCATGATTGGATACAGGTCAATCGATGGCCAACAATTTGCTTCAGCTCCAGTATCTCCTGTTTCTTCACCTCCAGATTATCGAAAGCTTGAAAAATCTTTTAGCTTTGCAAGGAGTAGGCATGATAGCATGCGGAGTTCTGAAAGCACCAATCAAAACATTGAGGAGATGGAGATGCTGCTGGAGGCTTACTTTGTTGTCATTGACAGCACTCTTAATAAGCTGACATCGGTATTACTTTACCTTAAAACATTCAATTTATCGCTTTCTATACATGACTGGTTCCTGATCACCTGCTTTTGTCATACACCAGCTGAAGGAATACATAGATGACACAGAAGACTTCATTAACATCCAATTGGTACATTTCCTTCTTTTAAAAAAGAATGTACGAGTTTAAAATACTAAAGGAGTCTCTTTAAGATTAGTGATAATTTGAGGCCTCTAGAATGTTATAGCCTAATCCTTAATGTAGCAGATACTTCTCCGAAAGCTAAAGGGGCCAAATGGGTGGGTCAGGCAGTTTGGGGCGGGTCATAGCGGGTAACTGTGGATTATTAATATAATAGTCCGATTTAAAAAATAAAAATAAAAAGCTATCTAGGAGGATGTATCATTAAAAAGTACTCTCTGGGCATCTTCCGACCCATTTGACACGTTTTCTTTTTCAGTTGCTTTTACCCATTTGACCCATTGAAGATTTATCATAACTCAAATGGGCTCATTAATTAGTATTTGCCTCATCAGGACACTGAAATATAGTGTATCTAAGATTTAAGAAGACATGTTGAACTAAGATCGTGGTTGTTCAAGGTTTTGATTGAAATCTAGTACTAAAGCTACACCAGACTGGCTTTGATACTATATTAATATTAATTTCACTTATTGTGTGATATGAAATTATCAATATTGGGTTGCAGGATAATGTGCGGAACCAGCTTATACAGTTTGAGTTATTACTGACTACTGCTACATTTGTAGTTGCCATATTTGGAGTAGTGGCAGGGATATTTGGCATGAATTTCCCGATAACATTATTTGATAACCCATCAGCTTTCGAGTGGGTATTGTTCATCACAGGAGTAACTGGAATCGTCCTGTTTTGTTCATTTTTGTGGTTTTATAAGTCTCGGAGAGTGATGCCTTTTTAGATACTCAACATAGTTTTTTCATTCTTTTCTTTTGGGGTGTAGTTGTAAAGGTTGATTAATGGCATGCAAATTCAGTCTATTTGGTCACTATACTATTGCAAAAAGTCACGAGACTTTTGTTTGAGTAAGTAAATATCATTTGATTGAATTGATTCAATTACTACTTTCTGGCTTCATTGAATTACCAGTGATATGTGTTCTTAGTTTATTGATAAGAAGGTTTGGAAAACAGATGCTACCCTCGCAATTTATTGATCGAAAAGATGAATCTGAACTTCTATAAGATTTTGTCATTACAACGGTAAAGTTCAATTACATTTTATCTTTACTAGAGGAGATTTGTATAACAAATTTGTAGCTTTATTTCAAATTAATGGGTGTTTGAATTAGCCTATTTTTTAAGTTATAGCTTATTTGATTTTTAAAAGGTTAATAAGCTCTATTTTACATACTTACAAGCTTATCACTGTTAGCTTATAATGTCAAAGAATCAATAAGCTTATAGGCTCGGAAAATAAAGTTTATTGACTTTTTCAAAATAAAAAAAGCTCAAAAAATAAGCTAATACAAACACCTCAAAATATTTATTTTTTTCATTTTTATTTTCTTATAAACCTGATTATCTTTTATGTATATATTCAACACTCTAATATTTCAATAGAAGAGATAATTTACTTTTCTACCATTACTAGTACAAAATAAAATAATAATCTTAAATATAATATAGGAATCGAATGATGATGTCATAAAATATACAATTAGCCAACAAAATTCTTTAATTTTATCAAATTGGTTAAAATTTAGCACATAATGAAATCATCTTTTAGAAATTAAAATTTAATTGATCAATAGGTCCCTTTATTTCATTTTATTTTAAAAATAAAACCTCATACTTTTAAATATTAAAAGATAATAAATGATTAAATAATAATTAGTTATAATATATGGCGTCTAACAATCAAAATCTTTAATTTTTTATTATAATTTTAAATTTAATATCTATTTGAATCCTTATATATTTAAGAATTATATTACATACTTATATTTAATATTTATTTTAATCATTATATTATCTCGTAGTCATCTATCTATTATCTACATGTATATTTTTTTAACAATTATTTTTTTTGACTTTTAATCTTTTATTGTAAAGTGATGATCGTATGTGAGTTATATATAGTGAATTAAATGATGTACCGTTGTTACTAAACACAAATTCGTTCAAATAAGAAAACAACATAGCTACTTAAACACGACTTGAAGTGCTATTGGTTCAAAAAAATAACGACACCCGTTACTATAAATCCTACATCCACCACTACTGTGAGGCTATTAGAACTTCTATGTAACAATGTTAGTTATATGTCGTAATTTGATATAAAAAAAAATACTTTTTGTAGTTGTATAAAAAAAATACTTGTAAGGTATGATGAACAAAATAAAAAAATTGATTTTGATGTAAAGTTTTAGAATATATAACTGATTTTTTTTCTAAGGGTTTATCTTTTTATATTTTTAGAGTTAATTTACCAAATTTTACATAATTAAATAAACATATTTATTGTGATTTAAAATATACATGATTTGATATACAAAAATAGAAATTTATATATATATATATATTCTTAGATGAAAAAAGTACATATTTATTTATACCACTAATGTATATACGGGTTTAGAAATTAGTAAGTAGTAATTAGTAATTAGTAATTAGTAATAATAATAAAATGAAATGTTTAATTAACAAGCCTTTTCAGTTTGAAACCCATTAAAGCCGCATAGCACCAAAGCACGTTTCAATTGAAACTATCCGATTAGCACGAGTGTGGAAACCAACGTACCCATTTTCATTGATATGTATTCTGCTTATGTTGCTCGCACAATCAATCAACGTACACGTTCTCATCGCTTGTTTTCTTTAATTCTAACATCACAAACAACCCAACATGCTGTTTCATCTCCCCCCTATTCAAATTCAGCAAATCCTTTCTTTCAGGCATTTCATCGAACACTTGGCACTAAATCGCTAAACCTGAATTACACACATTTTTCAACTTTCAACCCATCCATTGCTCCCAATCTCTACGAAACCATAAACCTTAAACGATTAATAGAGTGTACTGATGAAAGCACAAAGCCGGATGTGATTAAATTAGTCAAATTATTACGCAGTCATTTTAATCCTGAAGAGGGAGAGTCAATGTATTTGCTTGATGGGTCTGGAATCAACCCGAGTAAAGATTTTATTCTTTCAGTGATTTGGGAATTAAGGGATGAATGGAAGTTAGCATTTTTAGTATTTAAATGGGGCCAGAAATGGAAATGTATCGATGAAAAAACTTGGAGCTTGGTGATATGGGTGTTGGGGAATAATAAAAAGTTTAACAATGCTTGGTGTTTAATTAAAGATTTATATCAATCTTCAATGGATACTCAACGCCCAATGTTCATCTTGATTGACAGGTAAATCAAAATTACTCTTCTTTTTTTTTGTTCTTTGGTATTGTTTCTTTATCTATGACAGTTCATTGTAAACTGTTATTTAGTTTGGTTTGTTGTTAATTTTTTGTCTGATGGTATATTAATAGATACGCAGCTGCAAACGAACCAGCTGAAGCAATTCGTGCTTTTCAGATAATGGAGAAGTTCAAATTGAGTCCTGATCAGAAGGCATTCTATAAACTTCTTGATACCCTTTGTAAGCATGGAAACGTTGAAGAAGCGGAAGAGTTCATGTATTTAAACTCAAAACTATTTGCGCTTGAAACTGAGGGGTTCAACGTCATTTTAAATGGTTGGTGTAATATATTCGTGGACATAACTGAAGCCAAGAGAGTTTGGAAAGAAATGGACAAATGCCAAGTCATTCCAGATGAATATTCGTACACTCACATGATTTCTTGCTTCTCGAAAGTCAACAACCTCTTTGACTCGATAAGATTGTATGATGAAATGAAGAAAAGAGGGTGGATACCGAACAGAACGGTTTATAATTCATTGGTTTATGGGCTTGCACACGAGAATTGTCATGAAGAAGCCCTTAGAACATTGGATAAAATGAAGGAGATGGATTTGAATCCCGATTCTAGTACTTACAATTTTTTAATAAGTCCGTTATGTAAAGCGGGGAAATTGGAGGATGCAAGAACTATGCTATCAAGAATGTTGGAAGAAAATGTAAATCCTACTATCGACACATATCATGCTTTTCTTGAAGGCAAAGGCTTGACTTTTATAGAAAATTTGGAACTTCTCGAGCGAATGATGAAATCTGGGAATGGACCAAGCAAGGATACTTTCTTTATACTTCTTGGAAAGTTTTTGCAACTAAACGAGGTTGATAATGCGTTGAAAATTTGGGTGAAGATGAAAGAATATGAAGTTTCACCTGATTCTGCACATTTTGTGATGATGGTGGATGGGCTAGTGAGGAACGGGTTAATAGCTAAAGCTAGGGAACTACGCGTGGAGATGATATCAATTGGAATTAAAGAAGATCCGAAAATTACAAAGATGTTGAAGGATTCATCACAGGATAATGAAAATACAGAAACAAAGAAAATGGAAATGATACATGTGAGCCGTGATGCAAGAGGTGCGCGAGTGCATCATGGGAAGAAATGGTTTCGTGGTAAACGGTCAAGAACATAAACAAGAATCGGTATGACACCAAATTTAGATAAATTTTTATTTGAATAAATTAGCATATAGTTTATTAGGTGTACAGGGTCGGAAATGGTCACGGGATATTCCGGTTAGGCCGCATACATCTTAGTGAAAATACTTGTGTTCCACGGGTAAGCTGAATACAAGGAAAAGCTCATCTGTTTATCCGTTTTATTAGGTGTATAAGAAATTAAGAATATCTTGAATGTACCTGTTTTATATAATCTAACATAACAAAAACATGTACTACCTTGGTTGGTGGAAAGAAAATTCTATAATTTTGTGATGAAGTTGATGCAATCTACCCCGTAGTATTAAGTGAGAAAGAACTTGATTCTAAGATTTAGATGCTTGAATGAATGAATTTAACTTAACATGATAAGATTCGTTTACCAATGGTCATTGATTCCAATGGTTCTATTGAATGTAGACTATTCTAGGTCCAGAGTATGATAAATGATCGATGTATACAACTTTGTTGCATGTGGCATCAAATAATTTTCTACATGTGGCAACAATGCAAATAGGTGATGTGTTTGGGTCTTATGAAAAAGGACAAGAGTATGCAGAGTGAGGGACAAAATATCGGCTTTTTTCGTCAAAAATATCGTCAGACGGTATTTTGTCACTTTGAAATGGCGTCCGCTGGTGGATGTTGCTTCGTTTCGTTCTTTTTTTAAACATTATTTTCAATCTATAAATAACGCACTTCAAATATAATTTAAACACATCAAAACACTCATTCTCATTTTAAAATTAAACTTTAAAAACACAAAAACTCTACTATTCAATATAATTCACAATGCTGAACAACCCAAACAACGTACACTTAACATGGAACCTGTTTCCACAACAACCAACATCTGCAAATCTGCCAACCGACATGTCTGGTTTTGGTACTCTATACCATCCTCTAACTTAATACCAATAAACACCAAACTTATCTCCCGATCAATATAATGCTTTCCAAATGTAGCAAGAATCACAAAACACCTAACAACCCGACGTGCACTTGATTAGGGGATAAGTTGGTATCTTGTCATGCAAGAGTACTATTCACACTACCCTCCATTTGTACAGACCAAAGACATGTTGTCTTCAAAATGGTCAAAACTCAACCTAGCATGTCAAAAGTATGAGGTGTTTAGAAGCGGCTTCAATCACAACAAAGAAGCGGGGAAGGTGCTGATGACTTTTGGGCCCAGTGGAGACTCAACATAGGTTGGAATGCCTAAAGCATCTCCATAGTTTTCTAGCGTGGAGCTTCTTGAAGGAACGCTAAAAGTGGTTAATTCCCGACCTCGTTGTCGTCGGAAGGCGGAACGTTCTAAAATGCCGTGAGAGGTGCACTTGGACGAATTGGATTTGGACGAGGAATCGGAGGCTAACGAAGACAACCCGAATGCCCTGTTATTCGGTGATGATCCGTTCGTACGTCTACGAGGAAAAATAAAGAAACCAGAATCCCAGAAAACGTCTTATGGTTCCGCCGCTTCTTCTCAAGCTTTGTTTGATGACTCAATTACGAATACCTTTCAAGGGACTATAAGTTAAAGGATCTTGAAACACAACTCCCAATTTTGACTATGTCGAGGGACTATATGTCGGGACAAGACAAAGTCATAATATAAATGAAAAATGAGAAGATTCATGAGAATATGAGATTTGAGTCGGATTCGAGAGACACTTGATTATATTTTTTTATTTTTATGAATTTATTTTTTTAGGATTTGTAGTATTTGTTTTTATATTTAACCAATTTATTTCTTTTATTTAATTAATTTTGTTTTCTATTTAAATTATTAAATGTTTTGAATTTAAAAAAAAAAAAAAATTAAACCTAGAACACTCTCCAGAGCATTGTTTTCACTCCTCGTATAATGCAGAGTTGATTAGATCAAACGATAGCCGTGGCTGGAATAAGAAATGGGATTAGGGAGGTTCGAACCTTATACTTCTTGTGAGTACATCTCTAAACTTTACTACTAGATCACGTTGGTGATGGTTTAGGTTATGAAATAGTAATTCTTAATTGACTTTGTAGGTTGTACATGAAAAGGAGGTAAAAGAAATGATGGGTGATGATGATGCAGTTGGCAGAAATTAAGGTAAGAGTTTCCAATTTCATATCACAGTCAATATGTAGGGCACAGCAAGTTTGTTTAACAAGTTTATTAGCACGTACGATTTGGGATACAAATAGTATGGATTAAGTAAAAACCTTAATAAAGATTAATTAGTTTGAGGTTTTCGACAGTAGGCCATGAAAGCTTTCTAGTACAGTTCTGGAACGAAACTGGGAGATGGTTTTTTAAGTTGAATTTATCAAACAAGAACTCACGGATGACCAGAAAACATGAAGTGTCAAAGTCCAAGATGCTTATATTTAGATACCTTTACATTATAGAGTCTTCCTCTTATCAAGGTAATGGCGGTCTTTGAGATTTATATAAAGACTTTAAGTTTCCCTTGTCAGGTCCTAAAAGTCGTCCACATTTATATAAACAAAAAAGTAACGTTGAAAACTAGTTGAATTTGACACAATTTTGCCTGTATGGGGACCACAGGAACACTACTACAATCCATTTTTTCCTTCCAAATTTTCTTAAAAGACGCCATTCGTTGTTGGTGGTATAAAGTTTGTTAAAATTAGCAAGTAAACGGTAGACACGTAGTAGTAGTTTTGGACATAAACTAACATGTGATTTCGAATTATTATCATTATCATTATCATTATCATTAAAAGAGATATTAAATAAAGATTTGCGGTGGTCAAATGGCCAATAGATGTATGTGTGAATTGTGAAGTGTGAAGGCAGTAAAAGCAGCCAATGGGTGATGGGTCTTATTGTAGGCGAGAAGAAAGTACACGGATCTTGATTGAAAAAAAGAAGCTAAACGACCCCAGGTGTTTGTTGGGTACTGGTCTTCTGCTATAATTCGAACGAATAGAGTGACCATTACAAAATAAATTTGCAGTTACAAAATTTCTAAAGTTAATTATCTCTTATAGAACAAATTAATTATATTTTAATACAAAACAAACTCAAAATATTAATTCTAATATAGAAATCTTATTAAATTTTAAACCGATTTAAATTAGAAAACATACCAAGATTAATATCTATCAAAAATCAAATTTATCAAACAAACCCTTAGAGTTCAAGTACTCTACTAGCAATCTCTACCGTAACTTGAACTCCTCCACTTGTTTGGCATCACACTCTCCAAACTTCGAATCAAAGAGATCTTGTTTCATAAGAAACATATTACCCTCACCAAATTTCTAATCAACTTCAAAATTCAAAATGCTAGAGATACAAATCTAATTCAAAACAGAGATTGAACTGCACTAACAAAACAAATGATCGATTTCCAAAAATGAACCAAAACAAAATCGGTCCAAAACAAACGCCGATGGCTTCAAACCGAACAATCAAAAGGTAACCGAAAAATTCAAAACACTCAACCAAACAAAAATAAATCGGTTCAAACAATCTTCAATACCAATCAAATTCAAGCAACAGACTTCAAAAGTCCAAAAATAGAAGATTTAATTTTTCAAAATGACAAATTCCCAACGATCAAATAAAATTCAAACGATTGACCTAATAATAATCAATTCTTCAAACACCAACTCTATCTATAAATTTCAAATATTCAGTTCAAATTCTAATGACCCACTTATTTGATAAGGATTACGGCCCAAATTCCTAAATTTAAATTCAAACGCGATCCACAAACTAATGATCTCATTATAATCAGATCCCAAAATCAACAGATAGCTCCACCAAAACCAAATAATAACCGAAATGAAATTCAACATACGAGATCCCAATCTGGACAACAACTTCGACAAGTTATATATCTCTACTGGAACTTCCAACGAAAGATCCTTTAGTTAGATCGTAAATCTATGTGTCTAAACCTACAGTTCAAATTTTATGACAATCTAACGGTATACGAACTTGATACACCAATTCTCCCACAGCTGTGAACAAAGTGACGAATGAAAACAATAGTAACTTCGACCGATTGCTGTGTGTTTATCAAAACTCCAATTGCAAATCCGAACGGTTAAAAGCTAGACCTATGTGTCAAGAACTTACATTACCAATTTGAGGGTGATCCGACGGTTAAAGAATCTCTGGACACAATTCTCCCAAAGCTATATAGATTATGACGAACCAAAAACAGAACAACGAAAAAGAAAACGAGATAAAACATATACGGAATCCCCCCGGACCGTCAACAATCAGTCGAAGATCGGAGGATGACTAAGTCATGGCAGCTTGTACCTAAGGCTCTGATACCAATTGTTATAATTCGAACGAATATAAAGAACAAAGACAAATTTCAAACGAGAGCTTTTATTCAAATTGCAAAACAAACTCGAATGTACAAAGTTCCTACAACTAATTATCCCTATTTATAGAACAAACTAATTGTATCCTAATACTAAATAAACTCAAAATACTAATCTAAATCTAGAAACTATGCCAAATTTTAAACCGAATCAAATTAGAAAACACACTAAAATTAATATCTATCCAAAATCAAATTACCAAACAAACCCTTGGAGTTCAAGTACTCTACGAGCATTCTTCATTGACATTGCTACTATTACAATTAATTTCTACTTATACAATATAACAAAAATGAAAAAATACAACTCTCACAAAGTGAATACATGAGCTAGAGTCACTAATAAAATGTTTTAATGACTTAGTCTATTCTCATTGGTGCAAAATTGAATATAGACGTTTGTAGTATTGTTGTTTATCGTAAATCTCTGACAATATGTTATTGTATAGATAAACTATAATGGCATTATGACAGTCTTCGTTAAATTAAGGTTGTCAAAATGAAAATCTTATTACATCAATTCCGCCCATCTACACAAGATTACAACATCATTCATACGGTACGTATAACTGTGTAAATAAGTTTTGTCTAAAAGAAAATAAAATAATATTTTATATAATTTATTTTGAAACCAAAAAATTATTAGTTTAGCGGTATCGAGGTGACTCTTTAATCGTGAAATTGTAAGTTCTAAGTTCAAGATAAACATACTCATACACTTGTGGTATTGTGCCTGACTTCGTTAACTTCCTAAAAGAAAAGAACTTATCTTGGAAAAGAGAGCATGCAAAAGTATGGCACAATAAATAGTGCATGTTGAATTTAAGGACCACTTTGAATCTATGGATAGACTGGACCACTTAAAAAGGGTCCTCACGGATCCATTTTTCCACGTGAATTAGATCAAACGTCCAACTATTTTATCTTACTTGAAGTTACATGATTTGATCGATTTATTCATTATTAGTAAGAAAATAATAATAAATAAGAACACGAGAAGAAATCCAAATTAAGCATCAAAGGGTCTTTGGCTCGGTAATATCAAGACAATATGTACAAAATAATGTGTCGATATATAAATATCATATGAATCGAGGCTGCTAGCGACAAAAATAATCAAAAGACGAAATAATCTCAAATTCTCAATCTTTTATATGAACAATTCAAAGTATTGTTGGTAATGAGCCATTGATTGAAATGGGTAACTCCCATTTAAATTGGAAACAAACCAACTTGCCACTACTTGGGTACAAAATTTCCCTTCTAGTTAATCTCATTGCAAATTGAATTGAAGCTTCCTACCACTAGCACTTTCTTTAATTTGTTGTCTTTAACCATGTGGTATCTAATTTGTTGTCTTTAACCATGTGGTATCTACATCATCCATGATCTCATCATATATCTATGGCTAGCTACCACTTTTGTGTATGATTTTGTTGAACCATTCTTCCCGAAATAGCTGCGGCTAATGCTGCTTTGAAGCTAGGATCTTTTGTCAATGAAGAAGCCATTTGATCGATCAAAAATTGTTGAAATTCAGGTGAGTCAACTCTTCGGTTTCCATCAACAACCTTGGTTTCTTCCGAAGGATTAGTTGGTGGTTTTGGTGGGTTTGTTAAGTCTAGAGTGATTGTGGGTCCGGATGAGCCAAGTGAAGCCGAGCATGGGACTGAACCGAGCGTGGTTGCCATTGTTCGGTTCAACCCTGAGCTCGCTTGCTCATGTTTTGATTGGTTTGGATGGTTATGTTCTCCTTCATAAGTTGCCACCAATATTGATTGATCCTCAACACTTCTTTGAACCTAAATAATGAAAAAAATTAGAACACAATATCCATATCGATCATATGTTCGAATATTAATTAGATAATAAGTTGGCAATGGGTTCTCACCTTCTTTTTGACTGGACATGTTGGAGCATGAGAGCATTTAAAATAAGCTCTAGGAGAAGGGTTATCTCTTGTGACCTTTTGTCCATATTTCCTCCATTGATATCCATCTTTAACCAACTGTTCGTAACAAAATATAAAAATATACACTTAGAACTATTGGCGAACACTTAACATACTTTAACTAAAGCTATGAACTTGAACATGTTCTATAACTAATTTTCTTGATTCTTTCTTAGATTAAATCCACATGTCATGCATCTTTGAGTTATATAATACGATTCAATAATGCAAATTTGTTACATATGTGATGTATATTGTTAAGAAATTAATTATGAGGACTTACTAGGCCGGTATCAGAAGCTTCGGTACGAACACAAACCCTAGAAATCTTGGCTTTGATGTGTTGTTCTTGTATAGTTTTTTTACAAGAATCTTCATCACTTGAACTAGTTTCAGAAATGTCTCTCTCATTGTTGATGGTTTGATTCATAGGGTTTTCAGGCTTCCGTTTCTTGAAGTTATTATTGTTGTTGTTGCTATCAGATGGTGCTGGATTCTTGATCATATATTCAGCCAAATAGTTTTGCAAAGCGGTGTAGTTTTCACACATGACAGTCAACGTTTCAGTCAACTTTTTGTTTTCGGAACTCACCCTATTCAATTCCTCTAACAAAGCACCAGCAGCCTGCTAATAAGAATTCCCCACAAAACCCAAGATAAGCTACATAAACATCTATATGTATAGGGGAAGGATATATGAGAAAGCATGTTTTTTTAGAAAAGCTGAGAAGCCAATCATCATTTAGTCATGAATATCGAGTAAAAAAGTGCGTAATGAAATATTCACTGATGAATATATAGGCAAAAATCATTGCTTATCTGCTTCCCTAAAAAATTTCTAACTCCCTATGAACTAAAGATTCCACAAGTGAAAACGGTGTGTACCTCATCTTTAACATTGGACATCTTCAATCCAAGTTCAATGAAGTTGCTATGAGCTTCTTGTTTCTATGAGATAAAAAGCAAGAAACATTGTAAGCTAAAGACATACCAAGATGTATCTGTCTTCATATATGTTGTAAATACATATACATGTAATTAAGAACTTACAGGAACTAGAGATAGGAAGTGGGTAGGATTGGAGTTAAGATCCAAAGAAGTATCAACCAAGCTTGTGTATTCCATTGAAAGTAACTAGTTAAGCCCTTTTTGAATTGAAGTAGATTGATCTTGAAGTTGTTGTTGATGTAGTTTCAGAGAGAGATATTGGAAGGTGAACTGAAGAACTAAACTAAAAGAAATAGTGGAATATATAGATAGGTTGGAAGGTGCAAGTTGAGTGGGAAGAAAAGAGGAAGGTGGCTTGCTAGCTACAGATATTATTATGGTCAAGATGATGGAGATGGGGTATATGTAAATTATTATGTCTGGTTTCTAAATTTATAATGAGCTTCTCATTTGTATTATTCAATATATTTTATTAATTTTATTCTAATAATCAACAATTATCGTTCGTCGTCTACCATTAATTCGATAGTTATAGATGAATCGTTTTATTTTAATGTGATACCACTGCGGTCAAGGTTATAAGATACATCTTTCTTTCTTTTGCGTTATTTAAAAGCTAGTAATTCGTCAACGTCCATGATAAAACGATGTCTAAAAGTACTTTTATGTTTTAACTTTTGTAATTCAAACTATTCAGTTTCATATCTAAAATCTAGATTGGTAAATAGAAAAAACCCTTTAGAGATTATATTAAAAGAGGGCAAGAGTTGTTAAACTCAACGTTTTAATAACTTTTAGAGTTTTTAGTGTTTGATATAAAAAATGATTTATATTTTTAGACAAAACCATAAAAAGTCATGACAAAATAGGTGGAAAAATTGTTAAATGTGGTTAAAAACTTAATAAAATATTAAAATAATAATTTTGGTAGGAGGACAAGAGAAAGAAAAAGGGAAGGAGGAGTGAGATAAAAGTAGAAGTCTTGTCGGCTTTTGGTGTTGTTAGGGTTGTAAGTCTTTGCATTTAGTCAAAGTCAAGCCCACCATTGCCCAACGTTACTTAATTTCAATTTCTTCAACTACTTTCCATTTTTTTTATAATATATTACGGATCTTGTTACTATACACATTATCATGTTTAAAAGAAGACACAGTATACCATCTTTTTTTAATATTATATATTTATGTTAATCTATTAATTAATAAAGTGTCTAAAGTTTAGCTCGTTGATATGAAATGTGTATCTACCAATTGAGTTACAAATTTTCATTTTAACAATCTTTGATCGTACATAAAAATGACGAGTACAAGTTGAGTAGCTCATATAAATACTTCTTTGTCGACCAATTGACGAATATAAATTTTTATATATTTTAGTCAATTTTTTAAATCTAGATTTAGACATACAATTTAAGTATATCTAGCGATATTTTATTTCAAAAACTTGAAGTTGTGAATATATACAATGTACGCAAAAATAGTTAAATATAAATATTCAATATAAAAAAGCAATTTTTAAGCTTGAAATTAGAATATATATATATCTCAGTCGTGGATACTAGGTGTATACCAATAATTACTTAATCATTTATCGTATTATCAAATCAAAACGTGCAGATTTAGTATGATCCCACTAATTATTAATTAAATATCATCAACTTGTTTTGCTTATGTTTATGATTCACAACAAGGTTCTTTCGATTTGAATATGCTACAATGAAGTTTTAACTCACTGAAATTGAAATATATTATTATTGTAGAAGACAAAAAGGAAATAATAAAGGAGCCAAAATAAGTGTATATAAAATTTATACGCCGACGTTGTCCTGACCCCTTTACGTATATCCTTTAATCTAGCTAGCTAATTCTTTATCCACCGTTCTCACGGGCCGACATCCCATCTTTAATACTATACATTGAAAGCAATGGTATTTCGTAAGCTGAGGGTGTCAATTCTAGTCACAGCATGAAACATGACGCTTAACTGTTGACTCGTAATTTGAAACCAGGATTTTAACTAATGACTTGTTTCGTAACTCGATTTATAAAAATCATAACAAACACGTAAAATTTGACATAAATAACTATCACCATATTATATAAATTTTTATTCTTCAAAGTAAACGATATAAATTTATAATATATTAGACTAAATTTATAAAATTTCAAGAGAATTATAATAAACTATTGTGTTTACTATGTGCATTTAAAAGGTTTAAATTTAAAATTAAACGTGATAATCATGTAAATGATGTAAAACCTGACTTTCCAAATATTTCCAATAACATATAACCGTTGATGGGTTAAATATATTAACAAAAATAACAATAAAAATTATGTTGAGATGATTAAAATGTTTGTGTTTGTTTATTAATTTTGTAACATGTATTGTGTGCAAAACTAAATGTTTGTCTATCTACCAAGATGAAAAGAATATGTGGTTTCTTGTGTTTTAAGAATAAAACTTTAAAAAACTTGATCAGCTTTAAAAAGTTGATTTAATTTAGTTTATTAAACAGTATATATATATAGAAGATATGATCATATGGAAAACTTGTGCTTATCCTAAAGTATAATGTAAAAGGAATCAAATTAATTAATTGATTTTTGTTTCTTACAATGACTAAATAAATAGAAATAAGTAGATAGAAGATGGATTTGATGCCACGTATTTTGACAACATTTTTCACGTTATAATAAGAAGGTTTTAAATAATGGAAGTGGCAGAACACTTTAATTAATTAATTAATAGCTTTGTTATGTAGGATACGTGCCTCGTGCGCGTAATCCTATTGCACCGTGTTTATTTTATTAACGGGTCAACATATGTACTATCACATTATGACACGACAACACATGGTGCGTCGGTGTTGAAATTATATCATTTCTTCAAAGTCTCGAAATGGATTCAAGCTTATATTTAGATTGTGGAAAATGTTGTTTGTTCCGTAAAAAGTATGAGAAAAGGTTGGTTTAATTAAAACTGGGGTGGGAACGGGAGTTTTTCGAATTAAGTGTTTGAGTTTTGTGTTATTCACGTCAGGTTATTCGTATTGTTTAAGTTTATAAGTTATCATAAGTCAAATTGAATAAAATTCGTATTATTTCAGTTCCAGTTATGCGAATTTGGTTCGGTGTGGTCTAAATTCGAACAATTTGTTTTAACCCGAATAAAATAAAATCTTATATTTTCATGTCTTGAACATAATGTAAACTTCACAATATAACACTAATGAAGAAAGTTAAAAAAAGAATGTTAAAAAACTAAAGAATGGGAGAACCAATAGGATTGCTCAATTTCAAATACCCATTTCCATATTATTCTTTAAAATTAAATATCTCACAAACCGTACATCAATAAATTATAAAAATTAAACCATTAGAATCAACGTCATTTAATCTTTAATTAGATATCTCACATTATATACTTTCGACAAAAATTATTTTTTTTCCTATTTTTTAATATGTTTTAAAAGTTCGTAATGTTAAATCACATATGATTTAAACATTAAATAATAATCATGCGCGATTATATCTACAATCACATGTGATTTTGAATAATAATCATATATGAATTATCATATATCGGTAAGTTAATTATCAAAGATCAATTATTAATTGAATATCACATGTGATTATATACCAAATCATATGTGATTATATACCAAGAGTTGAGTTCAAATGAGAATGGAAATTTTAGTGAGAATGAAGGAATGAATCATAGACATCCATTTTGCAAAACACAATTTTCCCCCCAAGTTAAATATTTCACAAACGGCTAATCAAAAAATTATAAAAAATGTACCATAAAAATCAACGTTCTTTTCTCTACGATTAGACACCTAATGATATACTTTCGATGATCTTTTTATTTATTTATTTGGGGGGGGGGGGGGTTGAAAACCGGTAACACGTGTGTTAGTGGTTTAGGTGTTACTAGCGACTAACACATATGTTACCAGCAACTAACACATATGTTACGGAAACTAACACATATGTTATCATTGACCAACATATGTGTTACTAGCAACTAACACATGTGTTACCAGCAACTAACACATGTGTTACCAGCAACTAACACATGTGTTACCAGCAACTAACACATGTGTTACCAGTTTTCAAAACCCACCAAAAAATGAAAAAAATAAATTCGTTGAAGTATACCTTGTGAGATGTCTAATTGAAGAGAAAAAAATGTTGATTTTTATGGTACAATTTTAATATCTTTTTGACTAGCCGTTTGTAAGATATTCAATTTTTAAAAATGTTTGGAGTATTATTATCTTAATGAAATGGATGGTTGAGATTCATTCCTCCATTCTCACAAAAAATTTCATTCTCATTTGAACTTAATTCTATATATCAAATCATATGTGATTATATGCCAAATCATATATGATTAAATATCAAACTAGCAAACACATGTGATTTTTACTGACAACAAATGCAATTTTTAAAAAATTTATTTATAATATTCATGTGAATAAATATTAAGTTGTAATCACGTGTTAATTAAAGTATATCATGAATTAATAATCGTTTACCTTTAACTTTGTATCATAAACCACACGTGATTATATTTTTAAGATCCGCCAAAAAAAAATAATTCGTCGGAAGTATAACTTGTAGGATCTCTAATTAAAGATACAAAAATGCTGATTCTGAATATGTAGTTTTTATAATTTATTGACATACGGTTTGTGAGATATTTAATTTTAAAAGTTAAAGTGGAAATGAATTTTGTAATAAAATTGAGAGATCCTATTAGTTCTCTCAATTCTCTAATTTTTTATCTTTCTTATTTGAACTCACCCCTAGCACTAATATTTTTATATAAACCATTATAAGTGATGTATATGTGCAATGTATATACATAGACTCATTATAAATCATAAATGACAAACATATATATAGAATTTTATATTTAATACCTTTTTCGGGTTATTCAGGTTGTTCGGGTTAAACAAATTGAGAAACATTTATCCATAACCCGATCTAAATAAGATTCAAATTGCTCGAGTTCGGATGTATTTGGATTCAATTAGTCGAATAAGTCAATCCTTTCAACATGAAACTAATTAAATACGGATCAATTATTCGAATTCAATTATTTTCGACACCCCTAAGTGGGACAAGATTTGTTATGATAAGTGTAAATATAAATTGATAAACTATGAATAGTAGATGTATTCAATCGGATTTAACTAATCTATATTTATATGAACCTATATTTATAGGTGATAATTATTTTGGTAAATAAGTAATCAGATACTAATTAAAAATCAAATTTAACTAATCTACATAAATATTATCTAAAGATAATTCTAACAAACTTATAAAACCACTCCTAATGGAAGAAGTTTCTTTCAAGCTTCTACCGTGTCACATCAGCGTCACGTCAACATTTCTTCATAAAGACTGAAGAAAGACTGAGCGCTGCCAACCCACAAAAGCTTCTTCAGAAAAACTGGACCCCATAATTTACCAATAATACCTTTACTACACACACACAAAAAAAAAGAAAAAAAAAAAGTAAAAAAGCATTTGGGCCCTTATACTTCCATATTTACGATTTTTGGCTAGGACGGAAATTGGAAGACGGAGGGAAGATATGAAAGATGGACTAAGGATGTCCCTCAAAGACGTCCGTTGACACCACTCTAATACTATCTCTAAAAAATGACCTCTAAAAAAGAAAAAGAGAATTGACCTTGTTTCCACCTATATATCAACTCACAATCAATATGAGTGATAAATCGCGTACCCCACTGTTATGTATGGATACGATTCCTTCAACTGAAAAAGAAAGTATGTTTAATTAAGTCTATTGCCTTCCTAAAATCCTACTTGTGGTGCTATCATCGTTCGGAAATGCGGTTTCTTGGATCTCGAGGGTGGATTTTAGGTGCTGTAGGATGTTACCTCTCTTCATAGAAGTAGATATTTTTCTTGGTTCTAATCGTTCATCTATTCACATTTCCAGGGAACGCAGTTGCGAAGCTGATAAGTTGGCGAAAGAAGGTGTTGATCGTAATGGTCCTCTTAACTGTTCACATTTCAAGGGAACGCAATTCCGAAGCTGATAAGTTGACGAAAGAAGTCGTTGATCGTAATGGTCCTGTTATGGTTTGGGATCCCAAAGGTTTTATGTTTTTGGTGGTATTCTTTGTTTTCTTATGTGTCACGGGTTTGAGTTAGCTACCTCTTATAGTTTTGTTGTACTTTCTGTTGTAAGATCTCTATTCTCGGGCCTTCTTTTAATGAAGAGCATGCTATTTTCAAAAGAAAGAAAAAGGAAAGAATTTTTCTTTTTAATCCGTTTATTTCACCAAATATGATCATTTTATTTCTCTTGAAAATGTGATATACATTTGATTTGAGATAACAATGAAACATAAAAGTTGTTTGTCATGTATAAAAGCTATTAAGGTTCTTTCTAATCAAATTTCACATAAACGATTTTTTATTGGATATGTTGTATATATTTGATAACAATTAGTCGAAGTCGTAAGTTATGATCTAAAATCGTCAATCGAGATGTCGGCCTAAAATGATATCACTAGAAGATCGAATCATTTAATGCTCAAGTCAATTGAGATTCGGCTCGGACATACATATATGGCTAGCCATTCACATTCACAATTCACATATTGACATCATTATCAACAGTATAGGTCCTACAACTATACCATCTATTAATTTGACGTTTTCTGATAATAAAAGAAAAACAAAAAGTTGATTAATCAATAACTTTTCAAAATATAATTATTAAATTTTTCATGATCATTTATTACAGACATATCTACCTTTACTCATAGCAAATACAAATAATGCGGATTTAGTTTATTTTTATTTTTATTTTTTGAGCAAGATATAAGTTATTATTAAATAAGAATCAGTGATGAATTCAAGATTTAAAATGACCGGTTGCAACGGTATCTTAATATTTGTGAATTCGTAACACAAACAAAGAATAAAATTTCTCATAAGAAACTTATACAGAATATTCATTTAACGAATGAACCTGTATATAAAATTATCTTTAACCTTTAATGTGACTTCACCCCTAATAAGAATCTACGAATATATGATGCAAGGTCATATGCAACTTGTCTGGGTGTTTATTCTCGGTCGTTCTGATAATCATTTTTTTCTAATTTAGGACCTGTTTGACATGAAGCTTTTAGGAGCTTTTAAGAGCTTTAACTTTTAGTTTTTGAACAAAAAACTCCTATGAAAATAAAAAGTCTTGTTTAACATGTACAAGCTGTAGCTTTATAATCAAATGAAAAGTTTAAAATCTTAAAACTACTAGAAGTAGCTTTTCGTGAAAAGCTTCAAACCTAAAATTACAACTACAGTTACAACTTATAATTATTTCATCAAACATATTCTATACATACATTTAATTCAATATGTATGTAATTAATACTTATAGAAGGTCAATATCAAAATAGAATTGATCCACTTGATTTATCTTTTCATTGGATTTATACAAAATAAAAAAATACTCAATTATTTTATTCGGTCAAAATAGTTCTATAATGCTAAAACATATTACTAGTCAAATGAGTTGGGAGATACCAAATGGAGATACCAAATAGCCAAGGTTTACTATAGACATGATATTATACTTGTGTATGTATATATAAAGAAATATTTCAATAAGAATTCAAGTATCATAATTGAACTACTTAAGTCGCCAAATTCACAAACGTAACAATATGCAGGTTTGACTGAATCAGGTGTACGTAAGAAAAATAATGTATACGTTACCAAGACCTCTGTTCCAGAACTATAAATGTTAAATGTCAAATTTCTAAAACCGGAAGTTAATATTGATCATCGTGTTGATTATGAGAATTGATTTTACACCATTTTCTTTTCTTATAACGTTAGAATACATTTGTAAATTCTATCGTATTTTGATGTTGTACAAATCATTTCGAATTAAATCACTTACTTTTAACTATTGCTTTGACCGGGCTTTGTAATCATATGCATCAGCATCACTGACGACCAAAACGTTGGTGATGTCACATTTCCATACTTGAATGAAATCTAACGTTCAAGTAAAGAATTATGTAATTCAAAATCTTGTGTAACAAAATTATTTCATCCAATTAAAACGGACAAAAATGCACAATATGATTAAGCACTAGTTGCAACTGTATGATAACAAGAACAAACACCAAACTCCGTTAATTAATGAAGATACAAACTGTTGTAGCAACTATATACCTAATTACTACAAGATCAAGGTTATTGACGACCAATCATGGTCCAAATAAAGAAAGTCAATTAATATTCTTTAAAAGTCAAAATTAGACATTAGTATATACTAGACTAGTTACTAATTAATATTCTTTGGATTTGGACTTTGTATACATTGAACCCTTTAGGTGTTTAGATTTTTCTACGTGTTCCACACATACATGAACCGGTTTGGTAAATGTCCATGTACAATTCATCTGCATGATTGTACAAGTCAATACTCGATACTTGATAAGACAAGTCATTTAAAAGTAAAAAAGCGACGAATTCAAATTCAGTCTTGAAAATGCATGTTGTAGAAAGGTATTCATGACTTTTTGCAGCCTTAATGGAAATTTAGGGTCTTCAAATATTGTTTAGTTAAGGTTTATTGACAAAATTATTGGTTCAACACTTGATTTAAACTTAATAACTATAACCAAGTTGAGTAATATATTTTAATTATTCCTAATCAATGTTAGTGAACCAATTAAATGAGTTCTACGACCGAAACTATAATTAAATGAGTTCTACGAACCGAAATTACAGAGGACCCAGTAGTTTTGGTCACCGATAGTATGAAAAATCTGAAGTTCGATTCACTTTATGGTTTGTCGCAACAAATTTAGAATCTTAATAACGATTGGCATTGTAACGATTGCTTAATCAAACAAACTAAGAGGCTGGTGCTCCGACCTCAAGTATTCAACGTGCGACCTTCAACTTGAATGTAGTCCAACTAGTTAAGCTTATAGGTAAGATTTGTTAAAGAGTGAGTTGCACCGTTTAAAAAGGACTGAAAATATTTTTGTACAATTAATAATTTTTTAAAAGTTTTACAGTATCTCAACTTAATTAATCGGTAACACGCGTTGGTGCCACCAAGTCAGCATATGTTGTTTTTTTTTATCTATATACACATGTCACCAAAGAACTTAAGAAACATACTAGGATTTGAGTCTAAGTTTATCGATTTCAAACACACGTGTAAAGAGATAAATGCCAAAGTTCCCCTAATAGAGAAAGGGAGAAAGAGACCAACTCGGACCTTTCTGGTATTTGGATCTTGTGATGTTTGTCTATTTGTCGGCCCGTCCAATAAATCATTAATAAATAATAATTAATATAAATTCTAATTACGGAGTAAAACCAAATTTTTGTCACACTACTTTAAGCCTACTTTCTTGACTTTAACTTTTCTTTATACCTTTTCTAGATTGATCAAAACCTATATTCAAGTGATTAATGTATTGGTACGACTTTTAAATGCATGGAATATGCATTTAAAAAAGAATCTCATGCAAATGAGCTGAGGTAACTATTTGTATAGTACTTTAAATTATATTACGGTAAATGTTATAGCTAAATAACTTGATTTGGAAGTCGCTTGAAGTTGCTTTTATCATTATTTCACTTATATGCTTTTCAGTCGTATTAACACATACTCACCATAAAAAGTTTAAAACCAGCATGAAACCAAAGGTGTTTTCATTGAAAAATCAAATCTAAATGCGTTTTTATCTGAAAAATAATTTCTTGGATTCTCTTAAGAATTTTTTTTAAAAACTGAAAAATTAAAAAACGTGTTCAACTTATATATTTTTTGAAATAATATTGTAAGAAAGTCGGAACTCCATGTATGTTTTCTCTTTTATAATTACAAATATGAAAGTTATAATATGTGATTTTCTACACTTATTGTTCTTAAAAATGAAAACTCATCTCTAACAATTGAATGAGTTTTTTTTAGCTTTTTATTAGCTTTCTAAAGACACAAAGACTTTT
Source organism: Logfia minima (assembly GCA_963921325.1). Lineage (NCBI taxonomy): Eukaryota > Viridiplantae > Streptophyta > Magnoliopsida > Asterales > Asteraceae > Logfia > Logfia minima. The sequence goes on from OY992774.1 coordinate 29,070,448, forward strand.
GTAGTGTTTGACAAATACATATTATCCAGAAGCTCTTTCGGGTGAGAGCGTTAACAAAATTTAGGTGTGAAAATATCAATGCTTACGCTTTTTGGATTTGATTGCCTGAATAAAGAAAACCGGTAAAGCAATGAAACAACTTATTAATGTAAATCTTTTTCTAAAAAAAACTTATTAATGTAAATAGAGCACCAAGTCATTACAATCTAATAACACATATATCTCATTAAGTTCAATAACACTACGTTTTCGAGTTAAAAATTAAGTATAAAAGAAGAAGAGAAAAAGGAAAAAAATAAAATAAAATAAAATAAGGAAACTTGTAAAGTTGTGTTTTTAAGATGGAAGAAAAAGAAAAGAAAGTAAGTGATTTCTTCCAATCATCTCAAATATGGGAGGAAATGATGAACGAAAAAATACATTATAACGTTCCCTCCTCTTCCACCCCTTTTCTTCCCTTTAAAGAAAAACTCAAAAATAACATTTTATTTTTAAATTCTTTCTATTCCTTTATTTTCCATTTAATAAATAACTCGAGAACATATTGTAAGTGTCAAATAAACGCCGTAAGCATAAGAATAAAAATAACTATTAGTCTATAAGAATGTTAATGTTTATTATAGAATTTAGACTGAAAACGCGAAATATCGTCGTGATTAATTAATTAAAAGTTCAAAACGCATTAACATTGAAAATCATTATGAAAATAGATGCATGTGCACCAAAAATTCTACTACTAAAGTGATTTTCCACTGAATGGGGAGCATAACACAATAATGATATAATTAACAATTTATCACTACAAAAGTTAGAGAAAACAACACTAAAGGACAAAAAAAGATGTTCGTTTGATTGATACGATGTAATATTATTATTTACTACATCGCTCTCTTAACAACTGTGTATGTCATTTTTCATGTAATAGCGTTCACTTTATATGATATTAACAAAGACAGAAAATTATAGGTTTGTAGTGTTAATTAAGAATCTCGACTACAATAATGGTAATAATAATAATTATACTTATAATTATTATTATAATAAAGTAGCAAATGAAACTAAATAACGTTTTTAAGAAAGTATAGTTTATAAAATTGCACACGACAAATTTAATCATACAGTATTGATATTGTAATATTTCGTTCCGGATTGTCTAGAATGTGTCAACTTTTTATAAGTTACGGGATTAATCATGTGCTAAGTTACTAACGTGCTTACGCATAGGACATGTGTTGTAATTAACCTTTACCGGATAATATCTATGTGACGAACAATATTTTTGAAATCGCTTAATATATGTTGTAATTAACTGTTACTTAGTTGATACGAAAATAAGTTCTATTTTGAGTGTGTTCATATTGAAATTCAACACTACCATGATAGAGTAACACTTAAAAACTAGTTATATATTGTTATCGAACTGTTTTAATGTCAAAAACTGTTAAAAGCACTAGTTACATTTATTATTAAGTCCTACTAAAGTTTAATTCTATCATGATAATTACTCCCTACTGAATAAATTAAAACTATTACTTTTTCTTATTTTCTCACATTATATTATTTTTTTTATAACAATTAACTTTTGAATGTTCTAATATTTATATAAATATTTATAAAAAGGGTTTAATTTTTTATTTTTATTTTAATATGTGATATCAATTGTTTAAAGGCGGTAAGTTCATCTTTTAAAATATTATTATTACGTTAAGATTTCTTTTTGAGCAGTTAATATATGAAATTGATATTAATTTTTGAACCATACGAAAATAGAAGTGTGAATATTTATAATAGGACGAATAAAATATTTTGCATATTCAAAAATGTAAAGTTAAGGTTGAAAGCTAAAAAGATTACAAGGGTATAGGTACGTACGCACATGTCTATTTATCGTTGATTCCAACGTACGTATTCCAAAATGCTCTTGATAAAGAGTAATCTATTAGTCAACTGGAGATTATATAAGTCTACTTACTAACATATTAAAAAAGTTATACGTTAGAATTCATTTTATCAATTGAAAGTTGGTTAGTGAATTTGAATTGGCTTACGAATTAAAACGTAAAATAGAAGTCGTCGATCAAAGTCATGGTTCACGTAATGGAACTCACAGTCCACTAATTTTTTTAAATAATATACATGAATTGAAGCTTGGAACTATAAAAAAAAATAAAAAAAATAGCAAGATAATATGATACGGCACCTTCCACCACAACTTTGACACGGCACTTTTCTTTCTTTTATTGGTCTTCTACTTTCAACTAGCCTCCCTTGTCTTATGCTTACTACTCACTTTTGCCCTATTTGCATTTTTTATCGTTTATCATTATTTCTTTGGATTCCAAAAATCAATTTGATCTCGATCTTTATTTTTGTTTTGGCTTTGATATATATTGTCAGTCCAATTCAATAGAAATACTAGGATTGGAACATGAAGCGTTCTAAGGGGATCATCGACATTGTATGTAGACATCGATATCAATCTAATTAAATATAGAAATAAACAATACGACACAGAGTAAAAGTGAATTGTAGTATTGTAATGAATTTATGTTAGAGTAAGTTACCGTCTCTGTCCCTAGGATTCTTCATTTTTTCACGCTTCATCCCTCCAAACTTTTATTACAGTACTCCCTGAATTCGTGGTTGCTATTTTGTCCCAAATGAATAACTCACTCGTTAAATCTAATGGATTGATCGCTAGCTCATAAAAATTGACTAATTGACCCTCATCTTCCACTTCCTGTATCCATCACCTTCAACACAAACACAAACTGATACATAAATTTGTCACACCTAAACACAAACACAACCACCACCTAACTCCGGATCTAGAAATCGAAAATCACTGCAGATCTAGAAATCAACATGATCTGTTTGATATAACATATTTCTGGTGATCACGTAACTCCGATCGATGTGTGTGAAATCGAACATCACTACAGATCTAGAAATTGACCGTATAAGTCTCGTCCCCCCCTCCCCAATTTCTTATAAGCTTAACCCTAACTTTGAAATGAAATCAATTTGTCTGGAGTTGGGATTTCGAATTTATTGGTAGTTTCAATTTTTTGGTGGTGGTTCAAAGTTGCCGAATCGAAGGGTGGTTGAGGCGGTTCGGAGTTGGTAGGTTGGAATAATAGCAAATCGACTGGAAGTGCTTTAACGGCGACGCCACCACTGGATTTCACTGTTTAATGTTCTTGTATAACATCTTGTAGGGTTTTAAATGTGTTCTAGCCGTCGCCACCACCAGATTTCACTCATATATCTGCTTCTGTCCTTAGATCATCTATATATGTTATTGTATGTATTTGTACGTATGTATATTTGTTACTTGGTGGCCCGATCTGTAGATTTAATTTGTGGGTTTTGTTTGAGTTTCAATTTTTAATTTCTCATATTTGATGTTGGATTATATGTGGTACATATTTTCATTTGTGTTTGATTATGTTTGTGAATTTGTATACCTGTGATGTCGGACAAAAAGAAATGGGTAAAGGTGTGAACTTGTGTAAACTCTAGGTTTGGGCATAAAAAAGGGTAAAGGAATAAAAAACTAGGATGAGGGTATTTTGGTTATTTTAACATTGTCGTAAGGGCACTTGTTATCATTTTGTATAATGTGATAGTGTTGGGTCAGTGGTCACTGACCAATTTAATCGCTAGAGAAACTGTCATTAGAAATAATGAAGTCAAAACTCCTATGTTAGGTCATTGTTCTTTGGTCAACCTAGTCATTGCTATCGAAGATTAAATCAAGCTCTTATTAAAAAAAAAAAAAAAAAAAAAGAACATCACAGCTATCACTTGTGTATGTATGAGTGTTTAGCTAAGTGAATGTATAACACCCCTCTTTCTATATAAGAATATTATATTAATAAACACGGAAGCATGAATTTAAAATACATTAAACAGTTTACAATTCCCAAAAATACACTAATTTCAATCTTTTTAAGACTACCAAAGGCGGGGTATTATAAAATTCACAAAACAAGGTTTATTACAAAAACCATATCAGAGAACCAAAAGCGCAGTCAAACATTCCCTTGATCAACCAATCACCTCCGGCACCCACAATAATCAAAACATATCCTGCAGGAAGTAAAATGAGGGGTTAGCACAAAGCTAAGTGAATAGATTCATCACACTCCATTCAACTTAGCATAACTAGCTAATTACACCAATTAATCGTAAACACACATAATCCAATGAGGATCGGTGGCTCTGGGGATATCATAATACCCGGGGATTCCCCCAAGAACACTTACCGTCAATCCGTATGGCCAATACAGAATAGACCGATAACTACTGGTTATTAAACACATACACAGGTCTCAAACACAACAAATGAATCATCCCTTTAAAATTACTAGCTATACATTGTAATTATTGGGATCAACGTATAGTACTTCCAAAATTATTCCGAAGGTTTTAGCCAACATAATTATTCATGTAATTTCTTACGTTTATATATAGTTTAAACGGATTACCTTAAAGATGAACAAATCCTAGAAAAATGTCTCATAATAGATGAAATCATTGCTTTGGCTTAAAAAGAGAATTTAGAATTTTATAATCTTTTAATTGACTTTGATAAAACCTTTTATTCACTCTCGTACCTCCTAAAATCGCTTATGTCTCAAGTAAGTTGTGTGCAAATCATTTGGCACTTGTCTTGGTACTTAGAGAGTCACTCAATCACCTATGTTGGAGTTCAAGATTACAAGAGGTCTTCATCAAAGTAACCCTTATCTTCCTTTCACTTCTTAGCCATGGAAGCTTTAAATGTATATATGTTAGATGGAAAGAAAATGAAATATTCATCAAGAATTTGAAGTTGGTAAAACGAGTATGTCCATTCAACATTTTATTTTTTAAATGAAAAATGGTCTTTGATATGGTAAAAACTTAATGGTCAATTCTACTATATATATTTATATAAGGTGATAATTTGAACACTGATTATTGATAATTAATCTATAGAATGTATATTTGAGTTGAAAATCCTTGTCTTACGAGAGTCGCCTAGAATTTATAAAATTGATGTTAGGTAACCTTGCTATTCACTCGTACCATATTATAGATTTAACACATTTTATTGAGTCTAACAATTAATTAATTTGATAGAGTTGAGTTTAAACGAGTACAAGACTTTTGGTGAGAATGAAAGAATTAATAAGAGAGCTCTATTTGGCAAAATCTTACTTTCCTCTTACCTTCTTTAAAATATCAAAAACGACTTGTTAAAATATTAAAATAATTGCATCATAATAATCAACTTTTTTTTTTTTTTTCAATTAGACATCTTACATGAAATACTTTCTTTTTCATTTTTTGATGATTTTTAAGAATGATTATCATATGTGATATCAACTACTATCACATTTGATATTTAGCTAGTATCACATGTGATAGTCGTTTTCAAAACCCACCGAGAAATGAACAAAAAAAAGTTTATCAAAAGTATATCATGTGAGATAAAAAAATGTTTATTTTTATTGTGCAATTTCTACAATTTTTTAATTAATCGTTTTTGAAATATTAAATTTTAAAAAAAATATAAATAAACATGTAAATTTTATTATTTAAAAAAAATAATAATTAAAGTTAATTCTTCTATTTAGATAAAAATTTTCATTATCATTCTAATTTTTCTCTAAGATGATATAAGAGGAGTGCCAATGGGTAGTCAGTTGGCTCGTCACTTTTCACCGACAAAACTAACGCCATTGGCACGGTTTCGTGGGTTGGCCCGTCGGTTTAGTTTGCGTCGGATATCCGACGTTCATTCTGTTTTTTTTTTTCTTTTCTTCCTTCTTGTTTGCATGTAAACGGATACAAATAAAAAACAAACAAAGATTCAATTTTTTAATTATTTATTTATTTTACCTATTAACTCATACACAATTACTTCCTATATACATACACACTTCAAAACGAAGTTGGAGACGAAGAATCGAGTTCGGATTATACTACTCTTTTATTATTGTAATGGTTTTTTTTTTAGAAAATTTAATATTTTTGTTTTCTGTAAATGTAATGTTTTTTTTCTTTTAGGAAATGTAATGTTCATTTTAATTATTGTAATGTTTTTATTTTAATGAAATGTATTTTATTTTAATTATTGTGTTTTAAATATATAAATTAATAAAAAGTGGCCGAAAAACTGACCGTGACCATTGACACGGATCAGTCAGTTGTTAGTCAGTTTCAGTCAATTTTAAAAAAAAATTAATGTAGTGCTAAATTGATACAAAGTGACCAGTCAATTTTACCTTAACATTGAGATGCCCTAATTATCATTCTTTTTTAGTTAAGATCTTCTAGAAGTTCACGGGGTCGTGTGAACCACGTGATTAAACAAACTGTAAGCAACTCACCGACTCATCGACTACTTTAAGCTGCTATCCAGCTGATATCACATGTATGTCCCGCCCATAAAACTCATGCATGACCGTTGACCATTTATAAATACCTTCAAGAAAACTTTTCATTCCATGATGTCGTGAATGACGTCATCTGCAAACATATACTCTCTTCGTCCCTAATTTATCCTTTATGTTTTGAAAAATGTTTTGATTTTTAAACGTTTCAGTTTAATTTTCTACTTTCAAAATAGATAGAATAATCAATTAAAATTTTTTTTACCTCTGAATGTAAAACATATAACACAAAAATAGTAAAAAGTTAAATGTAAAATTATATTTATATAAAAAATAAAGTGTAATAATTATGTTTTATTAAACTTCGTATTTTTTGTCAAAGAACGATAAAACTAAAACGGAGGGAGTACTTGAATTTTTAATTTATTGTAACCCACGATCACACGGTTTTGACTTTTATGTCCTTTTTTTTGTTCTCTTGTTAATTATACCATTCCGATTTCTTGACTTCTGTTTTTTCATTTTTTTGTTTTTTTCTCTTTTATGTAGTTTTGTGACTGTTGGTCGGGGGTACATAAAAGTCATACGAATAAGTTAAGCAACTAGTATATATTATATCTGAAAGTCACCCAGTTACTGTTATGTTAATTATATAGGCAACAGTTGAAATTTCATAATCATACAATTTCTGTACATTCTCATTTAGTATGTTGTTGGTTGAAAAGGTAAAACTTAGTCACATAAAAAATAGCAATATTCTGGTGTTTAATTAGTGTGCCTAATAAATTCACTATTGCTAAGGTATATGAATATCACTTCATATACACACTTTACCATATCAATCAGTTAAAAGAGATGATAATAGCATACTGACAATTTTAAGTTTTATCTATTAATTAATTTTTAATAAGTATTATCTTGAGTACCTCCATTTAAAATGTTAAATATTTGACAAAACCAACTAAACAATGTTTAATTACTCATAATAAATTTTTCATGATGCCAAATAATGCAATGAAGAATACAATTTATGATAAATGATACATAAAATATGAAATTTGGTGAATGTTTTAAATTGTGAGAAACACGTGCAGTAGGAGAGTGATTAGAATACGTATTACGCCATGTGTTTTGAATTTAATTTTCGTCATTATTAAATTCGTTGATTGTCCACATATAATACACTGGTTTATATTAAATTTTATGTATCTCTTAATACACACACAAACTTGAGCCGAAAAGACCTGTTTAAATTACAAAAACTGCATAAATTGTGTCAGCGTATAATAACCATGTATTTTGAAGTATTAACGTTACCCGAAAGTCAAATGTAGAACTAGTATACATGTATATATACAGAGTGTTTAAGACTAAAATATTTCGATGAATATGATTTCGTCCGCTTTACATTTATATCGAATGATCTCGCCTCCCAAAGAACAATTTTCAAGTTCCGCCATTACCACATAGGAGAACAAAATAATAATCAACTACACTGAGTGTGCATGATCTTGGTCTTATTTAGAAAAGCATTCACATCTCAAAAGAATGGAAAAGATCTATCGATGCTAATGGTTACCAATATTATAATTCTATTATACTCTTACATAATAAATAATTGGCGTGTTTTTGATTAAAAAAAGGTATTATTAGTTTAAGGAATATTTAAGGTTTTAATTATAATCCAAAATAGCATCAAATAACTGATGGCTTAACCGAACAATGGACAAATTCTTTTTACCAGGTAATAACAAACTCATTGGGCTAGCAATGTCAAATTTTGAATTTTGAATACAGAGTACTAAAGTAGAATGTTACGAGTTAAATGACTAAAAGTATATATTTAAATAATTAATAATTAATTAATATTAATAAAATTATCAAAACAAAATAAAAAACATTAGTTGACAAAAATTAATACTCCGTAGTCCGTATCAGCAAAAGGCGAAGCCCAAATGCGATTTACCGTATATTAATGAATGGTTGGTGGGCCATAATTGGGCCGTAAATAACGACTCTTGTACGTACCGGATATTTCGGAACAACACAATGCCAATCTATCTTCCTCATGCAACACTTTCGTTCCTAAATTTTGTTAGATTCTTTTTCTTCACTTTCAACGTATTAAATTCTCGAACACTTCGACATAAATGTTTACCGTCATCGTAAAAAGGTTAATTACTCTGATCAGTTCTTAATTTACTCATTTTGTGATTGAATTGACTGAATTCATTATTTGTGATTGAAAGATCTTAAAATGTGTCAGAATTTGCTAGGGTTTTATATTGATAGGATCAAGATATGTGATCAAAAACATGTAAGATTTATCGAATGATGTGATAAACAGATGGATTCGGTACCTTCATTCTCACCGGCTAAGAAAGATAGGCTAGATTTGGGTTGGATAGAATGGCTTAAAGGATGGTACCGTTTGGTTCTGAAGACATTTTTTGAGAAATATTGGTCAAGAAATTTGCCTAACCCGTTGCCTCTGCCTCTGCCTCCCCTCAATCGTAATAATAGTAGATAAATTGAATTGGTTTAAAAGGTAAAACACTATTAGCTCTTTTGTCTGATTTGTAAGTTGACTGGTCATATTGTCTTGAAAAATGTGAAGTCAATATACAATAGTTGAATGACTTCAAAGCCGACGTCAAAGAATAATTAATCGGATCAATTAAGGAGTATTATCTGGGTACTTCGACACTACAAAAAGTTAGTAATACATCATTAATAATGTTTTAAAATGTTGCATATGATAATACTGTAATACACGATTAGTACTATAAAATAACTTATAGACGTACAAATCATGACTCATACTGTATATATTAATTCAAAAATATCTGTTGTTACCAACAATTGTCTAAAATATCTTTACTTAAGACAAGATAAAGACACTATTATTATTATTATTATTATTATTATTATTATTATTATTATTATTATTATATAAATGACAAGAAAACCTTTTTATATTCAATCATTACAAAGTAATTAAGTAAAGCATTTCGTTTTAGGATGATATTTAAATAATTATCACTAGTTTAGTCGACATTTTTATGGATTTTCATATTTTATTATTAAGCTCAATCAATTGACTAATTAGCTAATGTCGATTCCATCTTTAGCAATTTTTTATATAAGCAAAAATTCTCATAATCCGATTATAATTGTTCATGGTCGTGTTCATTTATTGCCTAAATGGTAGGGAACACTTGCCAACAAGATAGATATAAGTGTAAAGACTATTGTTTGATGTTGATGTTTTAACTTGAACAATAATGTTGGTCAAATGGATAAGTGGATAGATGGAGGTAAATCTGATATTTGATATAGTAGATGAAGACAAAAGGAAAATAACGTGTTAGATAATGTGGTTAAGCTGTAAAGATAAGATTAAATGCGCAAGATTTAATTATTAACTTGGTTGATGAAAATGGTAACAATATTAAATATGCGTCTCTCTAAGTCTATCTTAAATAATATATTATTTCTAAAAAATCAAGTCGATCTAACAAAATCAAGAGAGGTATGCGAGTTATATTTATTTTATAAAAAAGTATATAAGAAATATTTGAATCAAAAGAAAGCAAGTAGATACAAGGGAATATGACCCCACATATCCTCTTCCTGAGAGTGACATCGATTATAACCAAATGAAAAAAATAAAAATAAAAAGTTTAAGGAGAAACATTGTCATGTGACTGATCGAATGTATGTAACTTTATAATTCAATAGGAATGTAAAGTTTACTTTAATTTAATTAGGAAAAATTGCATAAACATTCATCAAAATTACATAACTTTACTTCGATCACCCGATGCTCTAATCCACCTCAATATATCTTTCATATATCAACAATACTGAGATAATGATAATTTATATTTATTAGATTTTTATGAATCAATTCAAAAACTTTAAAAATAAGATGACTCAAATTCAGATTTTTAAGTAACTTTGACTCTTACGAATCAAAAAATCAAACAAACCTTACTGCAGTACCGTACAAAAATTATAAGGATAAAACAGAAAAATAAAAGAATGTCATCTATTTTAAATTAAACATTTTTATCAATTACTAGTCAACGACTTAACTCTCACTATATTTTACTTTTTTAAAAAATAAAAATCTTAACCAATAATATACATACACATATAAATATACATTTATTGTAGAATAACAACTCTTATAAATTGAATGAGTCACAGGTTACAAATTAAAAATTAAAATTTTAAATTCTGAGTTGAGAACTATACGATAATCCATGTAATTAAAATATATAGAAGAGAAATATCTATTGAGCATGTATGTGAATAAAGTATTTACTTTAAATTTTTATATACTTTATTCCAGCATAATATTTATTAATATGTATATGGTAGCCGTTAGATTAATTAACTATATCTTGTCAATGTCAATTATTGATCATCGAATATTATTATTAATAAAATTGTGCTACGATATACTTCAGAATCAATTCATGTAGCAAAATACAGTAAAAAATAAAAAAGAAAATAAAAATAGGAAAACATAAAAGGTCCAGATGTTTAGTCTGTCTTCTTCTAGGAATAGATCACATTATAGTTTAGGATTAATAAAATCATTATTATATCAAATCTTACCATTTTTACAATTGTATGTATCGTATCAAAACTCGACTGCGCGACCTTATATATGGTCGCTTTGCCGTTCGAAAATCCATCACCGGGTTCATAAGCAAGATATGAGAAATTTAAAACACAGAATAAAGAAAAACTTAGTCAAATCTTTATATATAATAACAAAAATAATATGTTATTCTATTTTTTAAACCACCAAATAATACATGTATGGAGGTCAGGGTATGATAAAAAAAAAATCAACTAAGATAGTGAATTACAACAACGGATTAAACTTGAAACAAACATAAAAAGTACTCTCTTCCTTTCAAAATTATATTTTATATTTTACTTTTTATTTGTCTCAATTTAATTGTTAATCTTCATAAATAAATGAGTATAATTGATTGAATTTATTTGATTACTTCTATATGCGTATACATAATATAAAAATGTGTGTAAAATATAAGAGTATAACTGTCATCATATAAAAAATATAATTATATTTTTTTAAACTGTATATTTTTCTTTTTATGGAATATAGATTTAAGACGAATAAATTATATCTTTTTAGTTGTGTGTACACATTGAACAATTAAGATCTTTAATCTTTTTGCCCACCTAATCCATCTTTTAACTCTCGTATTATTGAGAAAAGCGATATTTTTGATAGTATTCGTATAAATTCATATTCTTGACTAAAATTTAGAACTTCAAAAATTTCAAGTAAAAACGATTAATTGTTAAAATCTTTATAATTTTTTTCTAACTCATCGTTAGAATTTTATCAATGTACTCGTCATTAGGAAAAATCCACCTTTTAAAAACTCATGGAGAACAATATTAAGATTAGTTGCCAAAACCAAATTTTTGTCGACATAATTATACGGTCGATATTTATAACCTCGTGATGAAACATATACTCATTGGTCCCATTTATATGGTACACCATCCACCAACACAATTCTTTAACTAAAGATATTTAAAAGATTATTTAATTAATATTTAAAAAGATGGTAAGTATAATAATTTGCAATGGTTATCTTCTTCGCAAAGACATTAATAAAATAATCACATATATATTTATTTTGATAGAATAAACCTGAAAATTTCTTTAGATGATATATAAATAAATAGAGGGGAATTAAGATGAGCATGGGTTTTTTCTTAATTGGAAGAACTAGTAAAGAGGTTTATTTGACAAAATTTTATTCTTTTCCATTTTTTAAAATAATTAAATATTTTAAAAATGAAAAGTCAAAAAATTTATAAAAGTTATACCATAAAAATTAGCGTTTTTTCTTTTCGATTAGACATCTCACATGACATAGTTTCAACGAATTTGTTTTATTTTTTGGTGGATTTTGAAAACTGGTAACACACATGATATCAGTTTTAAAAGCCCACAAGAAATGGAAAAAAAAAGTTAGTCGAAAATATACCTTGTGAGATGTCTAATCGAAAAGAAAAAAGACTGGTTTTTATGGTGCAATTTCTATAATTTTTTGACTTACTGTTTTTGAAAAAAATTAATTTTAAAAAACATAAGAGCTTAGTTATTTTAATAAAAATAAACAGTTGAAATTTATTCTCTCATATTTAAAAAAATATTATACTCAAATAAATTTTTATCCAAATAAATAACAATAACGATAAAAAAAAAGAAGGTAAATTTGTATACGTCCAGTGACAAATGCTACCTTCTTGTTAGATGCAAAAACATTTCACTTAAAAACGTTCTGGATCTGCCTTTGTCTCTTCGTAACAAATGGTCCCTTATATCCCATTATGGCACATCAAAGATTTAGTTTGAATATTAAATTGCATTAGATGCAATGAATATGCATCATTTTGCCCATCGACAAGAGTGGATTTCCATCCGTGACATCATAAATATACTATGATTACGAAATAATAAAAGAGAACGAAAGAGTAAAACAAATATTGCAAAAGATTGGTCCTTTATATTTTAAAAATTAAATGATGGGAGGAAGAAATCCCTCTTAAAATGAACAAAACATGTAAACGGTTAACTTCTGAGTTTTTTTAATTATTATTAGGGACGGTGAATTAGAGAGGGAAAGAAAACGATTTTGGTCGCTAGTTGTATAATTTACAATTCAGATTTGTTCGGCTACATCACAAGTATATTGTATTATGAGTACACTATACTATAATAACACTACATTTTACTCTTATAAATATAACACATGCCGTAAGATGATTGATTTAGTCTATACCCTGTATTTCCCTCTAAGCCTCTCTCCTCATCTAAATGAACACTTATTATTATTAGTATTATTATCCTTCTTTTCCACGTAATCCCTTTGATCGATTTCAAAAATAGATAGAATAACTATAACTAATTTAAAATAAAATAAACACACCCTATCTTGTCGTAGATTACATGTGCAAGTAAATATGAGTTATTTTCTTCTAAGTCACTAATTATTATTGTAATTGCCTTCTTACCAATCTCATTTCATATTGGCCACTCATTAGCTCTGTTAATCCAACATGAGATTTTGATACCAAAGCTTCAAATTTAATTATATTCCATAATAACAACTAAACTCACTATAAAAAAGCTAATTAATCAAACAGAAATCCAATACTTAAAAAACTACAATCATCATTATGGAAAAGACGATCAAACTAACTAGGTGTTTACAAATTGGCATATACTTTATTTTTCATGACATGACACGTGACGAACAACAATTGGTAGAATCCTCATCAATAATGTGAAAAACCATGGGTTGTGGACCTTGTGGTCGCTACTTGAAAATCCAGCGAAACTATGTCCTCCAATCATCACTAAACATACATCCTCACACTATTGGGGCCCTTTTTTGCCCAACACACTTGCTATAAATCCCCCATTTTATGTGGCTTTCCCCTTTCATAAGTTCAACAAAAACTTAGCCTAAAGTCCTAAACAGAATATACTTTCAACTCTAATATGGAGACATATTCACCATACAACTCTAATTAAGTCATAAGCATCCAAACTCCCATTTTTAAAGTTTAGAAGAAAAAACAGATGGAAGCTTGTGTCGAAAATTGTGGCGTTGGGCAGGATGGCCGGAATATTATTTTTGGAAAGTACGAGATGGGGAGGTTGTTGGGTCAAGGAACGTTCGCTAAAGTTTATTACGCGAAGGATCTTGTGACGTCAGAAAGTGTGGCGATTAAAGTGATCAAGAAAGATCAAGTTCGTAAAGAAGGTGAGATAAGATTCCGTACTTCGTTATTCATCTTCATCATATAATTTATATAAAAAGTTAAAGTTTTACATATGTTTAATTAATTGTTTATGAATATTTTTAGGTATGATGGATCAAATTACTCGTGAAATATCGGTTATGAGGCTTGTACGGCATCCAAACGTTGTTGAATTAAAAGAAGTTATGGCAACAAAACGAAAAATATTTTTCGTTATGGAATATGTCACCGGTGGTGAGCTTTTCGCCAAAGTTTTAAAAGGAAAATTAAAAGAAGATGTAGCGAAAAAGTATTTCCAACAATTAATCAGTGCGGTCGATTATTGTCATAGTCGTGGTGTCTCTCATCGCGATTTAAAGCCCGAGAATTTATTGTTAGACGAAAATGGTGACTTGAAAGTTTCAGATTTCGGGTTATCTTCGTTACCCGAACAATTAAGAAATGACGGCTTGTTACATACCCAGTGTGGCACACCGGCGTATGTTGCGCCCGAAGTTTTAAGGCGAAAAGGGTATGATGGTGCGAAAGCGGATATTTGGTCTTGCGGGGTGATTTTGTATGTTTTGCTAGCGGGTTTTTTGCCGTTTCAAGATGAAAATTTGATGCATATGTATAAGAAAATCTTCAAAGCGGAATACGAGTACCCACCGTGGATTTCATCGGATGCACGAAGGTTGATATCCAAAATATTGATAGTTGATCCATCACGTAGGATCACGATCCCGGCCATCATGAGATTACCGTGGTTCCTGAAAGGGTTTCAAAGACCATTAGCATTTCCTATCAAAGAAAATGAGCCCGAGCCGGAACCTGAAATCACGAAAACAAAGTCTCCACCTCCATTTTACAACGCGTTCGAGTTTATTTCTGCGATGTCATCGGGTTTTGACTTATCGAGCATGTTTGAAAGTAAGCGGAAGTCAGGGTCGTTGTTTACTTCTAGATGCTCAGGTTCATCAATTGTTGGTAAACTTGAATTAGTTGCTAAGAAGTTGAACTTCAAGATTTCGAGGTCGAAGCAAAGTGAGTATAAAGTGAGGATGCAGGGGATATCGGAGGGCCGAAAAGGGAAGTTGGCGGTTACGGTTGAGGTGTCTGAGGTCGCACCCAATGTAGCGGTTGTCGAGTTTTCAAAGTCGGCTGGCGATACGTTAGAATATAAAAAGTTTTGTGAAGATGATGTTCGACCTGCCCTACAAGATATTGTTTGGAAGTGGCAAGGAGAAGATAACAATTAAATCAGCTTAACTTTGTTTAGTTTGATAGATGTGGAGTCTCCCTATGTACAAAAAAGTTTTTGTTTAAACTAAGATGCAAGTTTTACTGCATATGAATCAAGTTGTATAATTTGGTTCGGTTCGGTTCTGAATACTCGACCAACGTACATATGGCTAGTGTTTGGTTGATCAGCAATTCGGGTTATTTTGACAGTTTGGGTTCAAATTTGTTCGGTTTTTGCCTTTTCGGTGGCTCGGGTCATATAAACATATTCACATGAGGAACTCAATTGGGTAACTAGTAGAATTTAACTATAACCAGTTAACTTCTATACTGATAAGTTCATTAAGTCGAAAATAAACAGGTCTTTACTCATTTGATAAATATGTCTTTATTATTTACATAACTATCCACTTTTAATTTACTAAATAGTGAGATGAGATGAGATGATATGAGATGAGACGAGATGAGATGAATTACTGTCTTTTCTATTTTGCATTGAATTAAAACTTGTTATAATTTAACTTGAAATAAAATAGGAGCTTCACGTACGCAAAAAACCGAAAAAAATGATGTTTCAATTTGCGTTTTTGGTTGACTCAATCAACAGGTCCGATTCTCAAGTGTCTGGTTATAATTGGTGTAGAAATGTACAACAGAGAGCAACCAATGTACAAGTGAGTAATGCACATAACAAACCATACCCTACTTAAATGATTCTATTGACTAGTATTGTGATATGCACCAATAAATACATAAATTACAATATAAATGGCGTTGATTTTCCATTGGTGTTTGATTCCTCCGAATCATTTTCTACGTGTCGATAGCCGTATATAGTCTCCGTGTCGCACTCTAGTCCCCCTATTTGATTTATATAGAAATTATACCAGCTTTTAAATTCGTGTACGTGAACGAGTTGTTTAATACAAATAACATATTATAATATATTTGAAAGAAAATGATTATAATTTTAATTCATAATATATAATTGGTAAATTTTAAACCTGTAACACTTAAAATAACAAATAACATAAAGCATATAAAAAGCCCTAATAAACTGTAAAACAACTTTAAATGTGAAGAAAAATGATTGACATAGTGAGATCATGGATTTGTTTAGATTCTAGAGCAGGTTTAAACATATAATTGTGTGCAAGTCGTACACTAATGATCATCGGGGATGTTTAAAGAAGTATCACCACCACATTATTATATTACCAATCTGTTAACATAATATGTAAGCAATTAATGTTATATCTTAGATTGTATATATTTCAATAGTTAACATAACAGTATTGTGATGCCCTTTTAACCATGAGATTGAAATTCAAGTCTTAATATAAACATATGTATATAGTTGTAAATTAATGGTATACTTGTATTAGGGGATGTGTGATTATTTATCTTTTTTAAAAAATAAAAATTATCCGATGAAAAAACAATAGAGTATAATACGTTAATTATAAAATTAAAATAAATATCTAGAGATAAATTTAATCAAAATACTTGATTTACTGTTTAAGGGAAACTACAATTATTTAAACTTGAAGTTGTTTGACAAGTATGCTAAAGTTGTGATATAATTTAAATTAAATATTAATAAGATATATTAATCAATAGGAAAAGGATTCACAGGGAAGCTTCAAAATTTAGGGAAGAATGAAAGCAAATATTAGCCCTTGATTTTTGTATAAAAAAACGTTTTTAACATTCATTAGTGATGAATGTTAAATTTTGAAATTATTTGTGATTTTTAAAATTCATTTATGATGAAATCAAGGGTTGAGATTTACTTTCCTCCTTTCCTAATTTTTTTTCTTCTCTCTTGATCCCCACCCTTAATTAATAATTATTTTATTTATTTTGATTATACATACTAAATGAAAATGAATTACAATACAACATAAATCTTATTATAATTATAAATTAATATAATATCAATAACATACCCAACAGTTTAATACTACTAAACGGAAATAAACATACATGGAATGTATTCATAGCATCATATCCTTAATATCAAATTATTATAAGTATATATATCAACCATATCAGTTAAATTTGCAAATCATACATTTGTATAGAAATCTTCTTATATTATTAATGAAATATAAATATAATATAGAAAGTGAATTTATGATATCATCAAAATTCAATTGATTAATATAATTAAATTTCTTTTGAAAAAAAGTGATTTAAAATGATTGTTTTAAATAAATCTATTAGATAACCCATCTTTATCTAACAACATAAGTACAAATATTGGATAATGTTCTTTGTAGCCGTCGAAGTCCATCTAACAAACAGAGCAATTGTCTATATAAACTAAAATATTTTAAATATAATATCACAACAAAGCGATGTTACTAAAATAAATGCCAAGATAATATTTACAAAATTACTCAATAAAGGCAAAATGTATATTACATGATCATGACCCAACTAGCCAAAATCAACCTTATATATAGTAGTATTCATAATAATATTTCTAAAATATATTTTATGATGATACATTCATTAATGATTATACACATACTTTAAAAAGTGTAGTCACTTGTAAGCCGACAAGCTCCCATTGTATACGGGTCTCAAGCTGGTACATAATATAAAGGGTGATTTTGCAAGCACCTTCCTTCCTTTCTATGTATATTTTTCTGTATATACATAAGAAGAGTGTAATATGACAATCCCAATATAAAATCCAAAGATTGATGTAATAAATTTGCTAGACTTACGGGTGAGCTTAACAAAAAGTTTTGAGACTTGGACATGAACGTGATTTGAAATTTGAAAACAGTGATACGCATATAGACCGTAAATATATACTAACCACTAATATAAAGATGTAAGTTGTTTCACAAGAATGAAATATTAAACTATCAGCTAGGGTATGTTGGCACGTAAACTTATTTTAATTTATGAGAGGTTAAATTAAATTTTTTTAAAAGCCTAAGTTATTAACATTGTTTAAATGATAAAAGTTCTAGAGCTTATGAAAAAAATAAGTTATAGAAAAAAACTAGTTGACGTAACTTTTAAAATAAACTCCTAATTTATAAAATGATAAATTACATAAATAAGCTTTATATATATATATATATATATTTATCATGTATTTTTTTGTCATTTTAAGTCAATTCACAACTATAAGTTTTCAGCTCCAGCTACTTTGTCAAACACTTATAAAAATAATAAGCTCCAGCTACCAGCTCTATTTATAAACCTTCAATTTTAACTATCAGCTAGTTTCGACAAACATGCTGAAAAATAGTTATGTGCTATAAACAATTCTTATAAATTATCTTTGTGACAATTAATTAAATATTAAATAAAATAATTGGTCAACTCCTCTTTATTAAAATTGAGTGTTATTTAATTTGAAGATGATAACATCATCATCACCCTTCATATATTATATAGTATTTAAGATTTAAAATTAAGATAAAATATTATAGTTGTGGACACCCATTCAAGCATACATTAGATCAGTGTCTACGGGCGTCTTTCTCGTCCCATCTTTCGTCATCCAAATATGATGCTATAAGCATGACACCGTCTTGAGTGCCATCCTTGGCCAGATCGTCCTTAAAAAATAAAGGGAGACGGAGGTTGTGAGGCCCGATCACATGCAACGGTAAACGAAAAGATTTTTTTTTCAACAGTCAAAACAAATAGTATATATATATATATATATAATTTGAACCCTTTTATCATCCAAACAAAATAAATTATTAGTTAATTACATTATGAACAACACGAAGAAGATATTCTAAGTCATATGTATTAATCAATTAAGCACGACTTAGATGATACATGAGAGAAACGATTTCAAGTTATGAAATCGTGGTTCAAACCAAGATAAAAACATTTATTAAAGACACCTTTAAATGTCTTGGGAACTCTTTATTTATAGAGTCCAAATAATAATTATATTAAGAATACGTGTCCTATAAGGAAACTAAGTCTTCTATTATTCAAGTTTATCGTGAATATCGTTAATCAATCTTAGAGTTATCCCTTAACTTAGACTATTAACAGAATTAAACTAGTCTAATTTCAGTTTACACTTTGTCTAATCAAATTTATAAGGTAGGAAATTTATATTACTTAATTTTCCCAGCAATATCTATATATATATAATACTATTTTAAAATGGTAATATTACCCTTTTTTAACAAATAGACAAAAAATTTCACTTCTTTTTTCAATTAATAACATCCTATATATATATACAACTATAACTCTTTTTCAATCAAAATTCTTACAATCTTCACTTATTTTACACACTACCTATGATGACATGAAATACTGCACTTCTGGGCTCCACATTAACAATAATACATTTAGTATATAGATAATACAAAACAAGAAAATAAAACAAAAGACTTTGGCCCACAAGTTAAAAAGCTTTTGACTTAACAGTATATGAAAAACCTTTTCATTTAAGGGTTGTAATTTCAAAACTCACCGAAAAATAATGTGTTTATAAGGTCTCTCCAATCGTGACGAAAATCAACTGGTTAGTTTCTGCCAACTCTGCACCAAATCAGCTTTTTTCAAAACTAATTGACCACTACCAAAAGTTACTTGTCAGTTTTTATTTCTGGACCCCACACATTATTTTATTTTGCATATTTAAAACACAATAATTAAAATAAAACACATTTCGTTAAAATAAAAACATTACATTAATTCAAAAAATATTTACATTCTCTAGAAAAATATATTATAATAATAATAAAACACGCTAAACAAATAAAAAGTAGTATAATCGAAGTGAATTATAGTTGTTTGGAGTGGATTATATAGTAGTGATAGTATATGAGTTAGCGTGTAACATAAATTTTTAAAAAAGTTTCTTTTTTTAAAATGTTTGTTTTTAAGATTTTAGCCGTTGGGTCAAATTTCAAAATTTGATTCTTTTTTTCAACGGCCAGTTGAAAGAAAAAAGACAAAAAATTTGAAGTTTCGTTGAAAAATTGAAGGTTTTAACCGACGAACCGAATTGACAGCACCTTATCATCAGTGTCGATTTTGTCAGTTTTAACCGATAGTCAAACCGACTAATCCTTGGAAATGCCCTAATATGTGTCGACATATATAATACGTAAAATAGATACAATTAGTTTGTCCTTTTTGAAAAAATGCTAAGGCAACTACGAACATAAGTAAAAGAATTTAGTTGAGTTGGATTGTAGGACCGGTATATGTAAGACCATATATTGTTATTGTAATGGAATTGATTAAGGTGTAAATTTTGATATTAGTAAAAATATATTGATGTTTAGTAAATGGGATACTATGAGTCTTGTTGACAGTGTGTGATTCACCGATCAGATTTTTAATGAGTGTTTATATTTTTATAATATTTTACTCTTTAACTTTAACATACATAATAACTTTATCCTTATTTTTAAGCTAATAGCACTCAATTTTATCCTTATTTTTAAATGATAATATTTTTATAATTATTTTTGATACATTTACTAAAATTGTACATTCAGAATTCATATTATACACATAGATAATACATGGGTTTGATAAATTTATTTAAAAAAAATAATGAAAATATCACCACTCTTATTTTTAAACTAATGGCACCCAAAGTTAGGTGGAGTTCACAACGCCAATTGCTTCCCGTTACTAAATTAGATAGAGTACTATCAAAACCGAGATGTGGTTTAAATTTCACTTAATTCAATATGTATTACTTTCAGTATGATGTTATTATTTTTATTTCTCTCATAAGGGACTTGTCGCTGGCATATATCAATCTATTTGTCTAACAATTGTAGTCACTTCATTTTCATTATTATTGTTGCGTTTAGTTTAGACCTCATAATCATGTACTTACACATCTTGGTCACTTCATTTTCATAATCATGTAGCGTTTAGTTTAAACCTCATAATGATGTACTTACATATCTTCTACATAAAAGTTGTGTCCCATCTACTAATGATCATAGCCATGTGTCTTAGTATCATTAAGGGCTTTTTATACTCGATACACTTGTTGTCAATCAATACATGCCTCTGAAAGGACTTACATACATGTAAATCTAATCTAACTAACATTTATTATACACCTAAAATTATGTTTGGGGGATTAATTATGCTTTAGCTATAAGACAATAGTTGCACACAAATCATTGAGTTTAGAAGTTTACATGACTTGTCACCAAAAACTCATGAAGAGTCTGCTACGAATTATTGTTTCGATTACTAAATTAAAATTATCATTGATTTCTTAGAGTGAAAGTTCTTCCTAAAAATCATGATTAAGCCAACTAATTAACTCGTTTTTTTTAACGGCTGAAAGATTTTATAAGAACGAAACGGCTAGCGAAAAACTAGCAAAAACAATTACAACGAGCTTTGGCACATTGGGTTTTGTAACCACAAAGTCCATGTAGTTTTAAACTTACTATACCTAGTAGAGAACCAATCAAAAGACTGTATAACAATGTTCTCAAAAATGTCACTTTTCTTCATATTAGGATTCTGAAAAATAACACTGTTTCGATACCGCCACATCATCCAAATCGTCGTGGACACTATCACTTCCAAAACTTTTCGTTGATGGGATCCCACATTTACCGAATCCACCCAATCAAACAGATGTTGGA
This sequence comes from Logfia minima, assembly GCA_963921325.1. Taxonomy (NCBI): domain Eukaryota; kingdom Viridiplantae; phylum Streptophyta; class Magnoliopsida; order Asterales; family Asteraceae; genus Logfia; species Logfia minima. The sequence goes on from OY992774.1 coordinate 29,092,505, forward strand.
CGTTATTCACTAGAGGGAACAGAAGATCTAACCACTTCATAACCTTGACCCAAAGTTGAACCGCTATTGTGCATCGAAGGAAAATATGGTCTCTATCTTCTACTTGATCATTATAGGATGGGCATAGCACCATCGGGACATCCACACCTCTTGCCAATAAGTTTACTCGCGTTGAAATTCTATCCAAAACAACTCTCCAAACTAAAACATTTATTTTAATTGGAACGATCGAACACCATCTAGTAGCCTTGTAACCCTCATCGAGAATAAAAGAGTCTATACGAGATTGAGCACTAGCTACCGAGTACACCCCATCACTTTCCAACTCCCAAGTTCAAGAATCCTTCCGATCCGACAAATGAACATTTTGACTCGTTAACTCGTTAGTTGATGCCTAATGGTGTTGTTATCATTAGGCCAAATTACCTTGGTAATTAATGGCTGAGTCAGTTATTATCTATACTATATCTTATATTTATATTAGGAGTTGAAGATTTATACACCTTCAAAGTACTTCATTTACTATCATTTCAGGTTTTACACCATTAATTTTTATTTTTATTTTTGTCCCGTACAATTTGATGGGTATGTAAAAAATTAATAATATTATGGTATATAAAAATCACCATGCATATTTACAACTCTAACCATTTTAATAGCAAATTTAATTTGTCTTGAATGGAAGATTTTTGTTTATCTTTTTATAAGATTTTTTTCAAAAAAAAGCTTTACATATTTTGCTCCAATGACAACTCATCACACCATTGAATTGAACATCTCTATATTTATCATGATAAATATAACTATTCGATAGATAGTAAGAGTCTTTTTCTTTTATGATTAGAAAGTTACGTATATTTGTAAAATTTATTTTTTAAAATGATTAAAATATTCTAAAAGTTTAATAAAAATTACTCCGTACTTTACATTATCTTTTTTAGTAAGGTTTATCTTTAGTATCGATCGAGACTAACACCCCAAATTTAATTTGAATTGTTTGATATACATAAATAATTAATTTTAATCTCAGCTTTAGAGAGTGATTTCTTTTTTATTACGTTTGTCAAATATTTGAAGTTGGAAGATATGGTATTAACTACAAATAGGCTAAATTTTTTAATGTGAAAAATTGGACGACGTAAATAGAAAAATGATTGAAGGTTTGATATACTATATTTGAATGTATAATTTGGAACTTAATAAGCTAGTTGATGAAACTAGAAAAATAATATATTGACGGTAAACTTTAAATATTAATGCTTTAAAATATTGTTAAAGAAAATTATATATTGTACAGGTTTGTTTATAAGAACTTTTACATAAAAGGTTGTAACTTTGTTTAAAAAATTTAACATAAAGTTTATTAAAATATAGATATTCATATAACAAATTCAGAAGGGGTGACATACCGCATAAAAAGATAAAAATTTCGGTCCTTCACAAACATTTAGCTAAAAATGTTATACTTCGAACTTGAAAATAAGTCATTTTTCCTTATTTTAACATAATATGTATTTTATTTATTTTTGCATACGATTGTTGATATAAAACACAAATAACACGTATTTATTATTATAAAAAAAAATTATACTGGGTAACATATCTAAATGTATTAAAAATCAATCTTTCTTATCTGCATGTTGGACTTAAATATTTTACTAAAAATTGAAATATATTTTGTTCTATACTATAGTAAACTTTATATATGTCATTATAATATTTTTAGGTTTGTAATAATTAAGAGCTATAATTTATTCCATAGATAATGAATATAACATCATATTCTGTTTTTTAAATATTAACATGCATCAAAGTTTACAAATTATTAGGAGTATATTTATTTGAAATAAATTTAATATTCAAACTTAATGTAAAATTTTTATTTTTCTATATGTCAAAAAATATATATTTAAAAGTGTCGTTGTAATGCGCGGGTAAACATACTCGTTCAATAAAATGTGTAGGAGAGATATGTTAATAGGTTTGTGTTTAGAAAGTCATTCACTCCCTCACTTACATTTTTATTATTTTGTTGAATTGTATGGTTTAATGAATTTTACCATTTAAGTAACAGGTTTTATTAAATCATTTTATAAAAGAGCTTTTACATAAAGAAATAAAAACTTTTGGAAAAAAGCCTTGCATTGATGATGCTCTTAGAGCACAATGAGTGGTTGCTTATTATTTATGATATTTACAACAACGCTGTGAACAATACCTTTTATATTGTTCCGCCAATCAGATCAAAGAGAAAAGACGAAAATAGAAAATTTGGACAGCATAATGTTGAACGCTTAACACCCTTCTTCAACTCCAGCTTTCAACACCGAGAGTGGTTAACCCGGCGTTGAAGGTCTTCAATGTTAAAAAATGTGTATCCACTCACCATGCTCTTAAAATTGATATTTATTGATTGTTTTGTGTCAATTTTACATAAATCGTGACGGCGACGTTATACATAACCTTTTTTAACAAGAAATATACTCTAACCTACTAATTCATTTATGAAATCTAAATAGAAACCTACATTGTGTACCATTGAATCAAAGTTTTGGTTTGTTTACAACGGTATTGAGGTTGTTCACTTGCTCAAACTTGGGAAACAAATAGATTTTAGGTGCTAAAAAGGAGCCACATATAGGTGGAATTATGCACTCACAGCCAACATTAAACTAACATACTTTCCTAACACGAAATATCTTAATTCTTTAGTGTCCGACCACATCTAGTTGTAAAAACCAGAACCAAAGCAATTGCAAGTTTTGATACACAAACAACTCATACCAAACTAATTATTTATCATACATCCTTTGAAAATAATTGTATACATAATACATGATCATGAGTCGTGACACGACCTAAAATCATACTTGTCCGTTTTTATTTAGACATTAAATTTATTATGTCTTCTATAAAAACAAAATGCATGAATGCATTTTAGAATGTATTCATTATATTAAGGTCACTTGTTAAAAATGAGAAATGTAGTGTACGTAGGTCACTTGTGGTCTAAGGTCCTCAATTGTTTTTTAGTTAAACAATAGATAAGAGACGATGAATATATGGATTGAAAAGAATACTACATGGGCATCATCAAGTACAATTAGCTAACTCATTTTGAGCACGTATCAGCGAAAACATATTAAAGAATTGTATATCCTTATGATAGAGTATATAAAGTTACCCACTAGTAAAGGATTTCATATAAGTTGTTACGCGACAATCATTCCATAAAATATTGAGATTAAGGTAACGATGATTGATGGCTTGGGGTTGAGATCATCAATCTTAATCAAATGTAGGTTTTAAGCATAGTCGCTAAGTTTCAAGGAAAAGATGATTGATTGCCTAGGTCACCACATATATGTTTGTGTTTGTCAAATCAACGTAAACATATTATTTGTCTTCTTATAATTGTTTACTTAATGATTAATGTAGTTAAAGATCTTTAGTATTAACGTTTTCATCACACTTACAATGACAACTTATAAACTTTTTGTTTGCATAATTATTAATAATTTACGTGTGCGGTTATCCGCTCAATAATCTAAATTAAAAATTTTAAGTAACATATTTGTGGGTCCAAATCTTTTCACCAACTTCATATGTGGCACAATTCCGGTAGGTGTGCAATCAAATAGCTTTTGTTCCCTGTTTTTGGTCAAGTTATATGAGCCAGGTGTCACATGCTTTAACCCCATGGCTTGGGCCAAAAGGTCACAAATAATGGAGTATTTTAAACCAAAACACTTGATCTACCTTATAAGACTTTGTCATCATTTGATCTTCTATTATTATTGTTAGTGCATTAATGACTTATACATTATGTATAAATACTATTCCAATGCCAAATATGGCCATGGTAGGACACACCATCTTTGATTACCTCATATGAGCTATACATATGCATATACGGTCATACGGAGTATATATATCATACAAATATAGGTACATGCGTATAAAATACATATGTCGCACCATTAGAACTCCCATCAAAATCAGGGACGGAGGTGTGAGGGTGTGAAGGTGGGCATGGCCACCCCCCTCCAAATTGCTATACTGTTAATTTTATACATATGCATAATCTGTTTGTATGTTTGACCCATCCACATTTATTACTTGTTAGATTTCAAACTCGCATATATATGCGGTTATTGAATTTGTATTTAATTTCATTAAATATGCAAATTATTATAGTGTAATGTACATGTTATCTAATATGTATTTTGTTTATTATTACATTGGATCTATTATCCGAATTAAATGGGTCTTAAAAATTTAATTTTTATTTTTTGATAAATTTTTCAAAAGATTACTTTTAAATTTTGAAGAAAATAAGAATAATTAAATTAGATAAAAAATAATAAACTGGATTTTCTTTTTTGTTATTATTATTATTTTTATTATTATTGCTATGCATCGATGATATATATAATTTTAATTATAATCAAATTTAACTTATAAAGATAATTTTAAATTTAATATCAAATAGAGTTAATGGTACGAAAATATATTAAAGTTTACATTTTTTCTTATTGTATGTATTCATATTTTATAAATTTTCTTTGTGTATTAAACTTTTAAAAATTAAATAAGTTTTTAATGTATGTATAAAATTCATACGTTGTGCATCAAATATCAACATAAATATTTACATTAGACATTTTTAAAAACTTTAATAAACGCAACATAAATTCTAGAACATGTATTAAATAAAGGGGCTTCAAATACATTCATACGAATAATTTTTTTTATCATTAAGTAGAATATAGATAGGTAGATGTGATTTTTCAATAGTTAGTTTTACTTGTAACAATATCATATTTACTTACGTGAAAACTAAAAAAAGTATTGATTGATTATCCTATTTTAGATCCAAGACCATGATTATTCTTAATTAATAGAATGAAAAGAGGTTATTGTTGCAAGTTTTTATGGTGTCGAGTTATCTTTTAACTGATAAGTTCTATATTTTATATTATATATCTTAAAATCATAATCATATAAACATTATGGATCCTACGATTGTAAGTTTTAATTTATGATTTTTTTGTTGTTGATACGATTAATAAAGAAAATAAAGGAATGTGATTGTTGAATCGAAAATTGATTTGAAAAGATGACATATTATTGTTAAAAGATAATTGCATTATTTTAGTGAATTTTAAAATTATGATTTATGATGTCATATTTTTCTTAATTTTAGCCAATTTTAGGAAATTAAACAATCTTATTGGTCAATTAGATTTTTGATGACATCAACCGATTTTTATATTATAATTAAGATTAAGATGTTTCTATTTTTCGTATAAATTTAAGAAGATGATTTACCAATTATCAATTTAGAGGTAATTTACATCAAAATTAATTCCCAAACTCTTTAAGAAGGGTCGGAGTCCATTTGAGAAGGTTGTAGAGGCTATTCTTGATGTTCTTAGGTTGCGGCTTCATTCATTCAGATACATATCGACCCTCTCGTATGATGGAGAGATAGAAGCTTCTAAAGTCCTTACTAGTGAGGGCTGTTTTTTTGCTATGATGAGGTTGCAATGGATTACTGCTTGGTTTTTGAGATCCTTTGTTAATCTTAGACTTCTAGGTTGTTGCTTGGTTGTCATATTCATGAACTGTCATGAATATGTTGTTAATCATTCAATAGCGTTAGATTAAGGTTCTTGTACTTGTAACTCTTATTTTTCGATTTATAAAAGCTTTTCGGGGGACAACCCCTTTTCTTGGAAAAGAAACTATATACGTAAACTACACTGTTGAATTAAAATGGATGAAACAATATCAAGGGTTCAAATTACTTTACGCTATCATTTTTTATATATTTATATAAGAAAGATATTAGATTATATTAATTAATTTACAAATTTTAGAATGATGTACATAATAAACTATAATTTTAACTACTTTATCTTGAGAAAATGTTCTTGAAGCATTTAGAGTCAGTTTTAGATGATTTTATTGATGCAAAAATCGTGTTTAACATTGAATTTCATAAATTTTTTATCTTTACAGCATAAGTAAATATTACGGTTCAAATTATAAAGTCGTATTTCCTAGCACCGATATATTATTTGGCCATCTCATAATTTAAATCCTAGCCGCGTCAGTGATCAACATCTTCATTCACTCTCTCATAACTCATAAGAACCTAAATGCATGTATTGTAGTACCAAACGACCTTTTGATTCATATCATGGTGATATTTGTCTCTAAAATTACCATAATTTTCCTTGCTAAGAGATATATAGGAATAAAGTGCACTAGTAAATATATGCTTGATTTTAGAAAGAACATGCATGACTTGCCTTTAATAATACAACTATATTAAAACCAATAAATTGAAATGTTTGATCCCATACTTTTGATGAAGTTATCAAAAGATAGCTAGGTGAACTTTGAATAAAAAGCCTAATTATACCCCATACTAACAAAAAAGAACATCTTGATTGTAGTTAATGGGTCCACACATTACATATATGATTATGGTACCCTTAGGCGTTACTGTCAGTGGCTAACTACATATATTTTTAATTAATTAAAGGGGAAATTATATGTATCGTAAACAGTATGTTTGTTGGGTACTATGAAGACTGAAGCTTCAAGTATTTTTATACTAGCAAAGATACGTGCTTTACCGCAGAGAAGTTATTTCAGGATCGATCAAAAAATATTTTAATTAATTTTTATATAATTTATGCGAATAATATATCCTATGGTTAGCTTGATTATGTTAAAATTTAATTTTATCTTAATAACAATTAAAAATAAAATTTATATTGTTATGGAACTATTTTAACAAAATAAGAATGGAGAGTATGAGACATATTTGATTTTTAATCCTAATAAGTTGAATTTTATATTGATAATTATTAATTAAATTAGAGTATGTTTGACATGAAGCTTTAGCTTTTAGTTTTTGAAAAAAAACTTCTTGTAAAATAAAAGTCTTGTTTGTCATGTACAAACTGCAACTTTAGAATCTATTGGAAAGCTCAAAATCTAAAAGTTATTAGAAGTAACTTTCTTCAAAAGTTCAAAACCTAAAGCTACAGCTTACAACTATTTTATGAAACATATTATTAATGTTTTTTCTTTTTTCATATGTACTAGCTAGTAGTTCTTTTATATTTTTTATTTTTTCTATTTATTTGTGGAAATTCACTTTTGTATAACACATGCATGATCGATTTTAAAAATTTGACAATAATAATAGAATCAATTTTAGTGAATAGTTAGCAAGAAATATATTTTATTTATTGAGTTATTTTCAAAATTATAAAAAGTTATTTATGGTCAGTATAATATTTCATTTAATATATATATATATATATTTTGCATATTATAGGTTTGTTCCAAAATTAGTTAGGAGTGGTTTTTTCATTGTTATCGTAGGTAGAGTCATTGTGTCATTTTTAATTTTTAAATGTGTAATGCATAAAAGATAACAGATAAATTATTTATAAGGAAGAAAGATATAACTTTTTGAACTTTGATGTACGTACACTTTTATTCTCTCATTTAAAATATCAAAGTCTTACTGTTTATGGAATATCTGATGTGATAAAGTACCAATAGTAAAGAGGTAAGATATAATAGCCCGAATTAAGATTGGAAGAGTGGAGTCGAGAAATGAATAGCTATATTTGTTATTGAAACATTGAGTATGGAGGTCGAATGTGTTCGAAAATAACTATGGTTAAAGAGTAATTTTATATTTGTCTAATCACGCATATGATTAATTATGCTTAACTATATAATTTTTGACACATGTACTTCACTTATTCTTTCTTCTAATCTCATCCAATCATTCTATTATCTACTAATAATATTTTTAAATATATATGTCTAATTAGACATATGTATCATTTTTCATGACTAAATATCTCTCGAGAAATTTACAATCTACCTTTTAAAATGATTAATTATAAAATTATCTCGATTAATAACTCAATTCAATTCATATTTATATTAAAAAATCAATTTCTTTCTCTTTAACTTACACAATCCAACTTATCTTAAATTTTCACACATATTAATAACTCAATCCAATATCATATTCTATTAAATAAATATAATTTATTGTTAATTTTTATTCTATTAAAATTACTAAAAAATAATAAAATTAATTATTTATTTCAGAACAAATAAATTTTTAGTATTTTTTTATTCGAATAAAAATAACAAATGTCATTCAAAATATATATATCCTCCAGTAAAAAATTACCCATTGCATAAAGAAACAAAAAGAAATTATGATAAGCTAGCTTGTATGGACGGCTGAGATTGAGATAGTCAATTTTTATTTTTTTATATTTGTCATGCCACAATCTCGTATTTAATTTCCACAGATGGAAATAGTCTAAGAAGTACTTGTTGAAACTAACATGACTCGTATTTGATTTCCATAATCTCGCGTGAAAATTATACCTTAAAGGATTTTGATTCAACAATAATAAACAAAACGTATATGTAAATTAAATCATCTCCTCATGGCAAGTTCTTTTTAACAATGTTTTCATAACTGGTTTTCTGGTTCAACCGATTTAGTAAATTTGAATAATGACAGTTTGTTGGTTGTTATAATTGATACTGTAATTTTAGACTTTGTGAGTTTATACACCATCAATTCAGAATTTATACCCTCCAATGATTACATTAACACACACAAATATCATATCCATTTCACTTCAATGATCACATCACTCATATACAATAATCACGTTAGAGGTACAAACTCATAATCCTAATTTTAAAACTAGATTATATAAGTTTTTGAGTTTTTCACTCACTTAACAAAAGTAAAAAATAATAGGGTCAATGTAAAGATCCCTCTCTCTATCCCTATTCTTTTCTCTCAGAGACACGTCGTTTCGTACAGAATGTGCATTCATTCAAACTCTATTTTCATTGCACCCCCCTCCTGCCAAACTGTCACCTTTTTTGACTTTTTATTTTTTTATTTTTTTATTTTATTAATAACATTTAAATAATATTTGTATTATTATTTTCACATACGTAGACGTAAATGTACTTATCATCTTTTTAACTTTTATTTTTTCTATTAAATAAAAAACTAATTTAAATAATATTTGTATTATTATTTTCAAATACGTAAATATACTTAACTAGTATAAAACAAACAATTAACAATAATAAATAATTTTATATAATTTTTTAATCATCGAGATTTACAAATCTTGTTGAATTTTATACGGACGTTCCCATATGTAATGTAGTTGTGACTCGTGTAGATTGGACTAAAGTGGAAAATAATTTTAAGCTTTTGCTTCGGTCGCGTCAAATAATTTAAGCTTTTGCTTTGATCGCGTCAAATAATTTAACCTTTTACTTTAATCGCGTCAAATAATTTTAATTTTATTGTTATAATATCAATTTTATTAAATATATAGTATTTCAAAAAAACAAATATTGAAGGAAGAATATGCCCGCACCCCCTGCAAGTTTCCTGCGAGAAAACTCTGCAAGTTTGACTTTCTTACATTTCATTGCTTACATGATTACATTTTACTCTTTTTTTAAAAAGAATTTTATTACACAAATTTAATTGATATTTATTTTGTTATTTTTTAATAAACACATAAATTTTACTTTATTACTATCAAATAAACAACCAACAATAATAAATGACTTCTTATAATATTTTAGTCATCGAAATTTACAAAATCAGATTTATAATTAGAACGTCTAAGCTCATTATATAAATCTTGTTGATTCTTATATGGACGTTCCCATTCCGAGTCAGATTTAAATATAGTCCATGACGGATGCGTTTGAGGTACCGGATAATATCCTTGTAAATCCACTTTTACAAAGTGGTTACCATGTACCCGAGCAATTGCACATACGTAATGTGGTTGTGACTCGTGTGGACTGGACCAAAGTGGAAAACACGTCGAATTTCCATCATTGCTCAAAAATAGCAAAACCACGTTGTACCTTGAAGCAATTAGCAGACCCGTTGTCGGCATATCCATCCAGTACTCACCAACTGCAGGTGTATTTGGTGGAAGGTTTATTGCTTGAAAAAGTTGTAGCAATGCTACACCTCCAATCATATTAGCGTATGTTGCTTCATGCGTTTTTATCTCATAAAGTAACTCCATTCTAATTTGCGGCCAACATTCTTCATGAAGACCTAGACATGAAGCTACTGATCTAAATCCACAATTCCCATCACCGATTACATCATGTATGTTCGATACATACGGCTGAAATATAGCTGGAATTTGATTCAATAATGGATGCGAGAAAAAAGTTCGATGAACATAAGAACTATGCCTGGCAGGCTCTTTGTTCAAGTCCGGTAAATCAAACCCATCGAGATTTGACGTGTTGGAATAACTATGTCTGGGAGGATCGTGAGATGGCGTGTGCGCCTTTTGTTTATGTACCTTCACACTTGGACGTCCACGAGTATTTATGTGAACGGCGGGTTCTTGAATCCAAGATAGCATTTCTAAGTCAGCATCACAATGAAGATCACCATCTTGTGCCGATATACAAGGCGAAAAATCAAGCGTCTTCCAGAAAATGTCAATCGACTCTAGTGGAATAAGGAGACCTGCATTTAAATAACTTGCAAGTTCGTGCGCACATGGTAACCCAAAACATGACCTCAGTTGACAACCACAATTCTCATTTGTTAATTCAAGTCCGTTAGAACGGCCAAGTTCTGCGTGAATTTTTTTTATAGCATTAAGGGAAACCCAATCCCATAATAATTGAAAACTTGGATGGTCATATTTTGGCCATCGAAAAATTCTGCTTCGCTCAAAGCTTTCTTTGATTATAGTAACTTGCGTCTCCACAACTTTATCTATAATAGGCACAAATGTGTCTAATCTTGATTGCGATGAACCCAAATTTAGTTTCACCTTCGCGTGCTGACTTTCAACCCTGTTTGTGGTTGAATTTCCAAAGTTAAGTGATTGATCAGTCGCCACCGATACGAACATGTGGGCATATTTGTTTAACCATACCTCATTAAGGTATGTCAAAACATCTGCAAATTCAAAAAGATATTTGTTTCAAAGGTTGGTCATATATTTGTTAAAATGATTACTAAAATGACTGTTAAAAAATAATACCTGGATAATGGATCAACTTGACTTGAAGCCGGTTATAGAAGTGCGTATATAACGTCATTGTAGGGGCTTTAACTAATGAAAGCCATGTATGATGAAAAGAATTCCATTCGTCTTCTGACTTAAAATATTTTTTGCAATTCTTAAAAATATTTTGCCAGATATGCCATCTACAAAGTAATTTATTAGCTCCTGGAAATATTGTTTCACATGCACTTATGAGAGCCAAATCTCTATCTGTGACGATAACCCGCGGTTCATACGTTTCCCCAAGGGCCCGCTTTAGACACTTTAATGCCCACAGAAAGTTGCTAGTTTTTTCTTTATCTATCAAGACAAATGCTATAGAAAATGTTTTGTTGGTAGAAGTAACACCAACGATTTCAAGAAAAGGCAACTTATAAATATTCGTATTGTACGTAGCATCCATCATCAAAATATGCGGAAATGCATGCAATATTTTATATGAAACTGGATGGATCCAGAATAATTCTTCTAATTGATTAGTAGAATCATTTGTACGATACTGAAAATCATATCCTTTTACCTTTAAAAATGACATTACAACCTGTATAGGAGTCAAATTTGCTTGGCAGATTGTGCGAAGTTTTGTTTTTGCATTGTATATCGTTGTGTTTGAAGAAACATTCTCTGGATTTCGCTCCTTCAACGTGGCAAGAATATCACGCGTCTTTACATTATTTCTTGACAAATCTGCAACTAAACGAAATTCATCATCAGTCAATCGCATTGCATATGCATGACCTTCCATATACATTATGCTTTGATGATTGTGTGCTGGATTTATCATCGTTATCGACCAAACACCTTTTGTCTTTGAAAATTTAGCTACCATTTCAAATTTACAGTCAATTTTTTTACAAGGAATACTTTTTTCGGGTGTTGATTTACTTCTGGATGCACCGCCGCGCTCACACATAAATATAATCTTGGCTAAGTAACCATTTTTTGTTTTTGATCTTTTGATGACAATAACTTGTCTATGAGAAAGTGCCTCTTTTTTCACCCATTCCATTAATTCTTCACGATTATTGAACACCTGAAATTGAGAAGGTATTTAGTCAAAATATGATAATATAAAATATGATTTGGACTACCGTTATATAAAATTTAATACCTTATCGGAGGAAAAATCTGATACACTCGACATATCTTCTTGTAAGAAATGTAACGTATGAGATTGTTTATAAGGTTATGAATAGAAGTAAGTTTTGAATGTTATGAAAAAATGAATCGATATAGGTTCGTTTATATAAGAATTTGATTTTTCACTTTAGTCGCGTCAAATAATTTAAGCTTTTGCTTTGGTCGCGTCAAATAATTTAAGTTTTTGCTTTGGTCGCGTCAAATAATTTAAGCTTTTACTTTAGTCGTGTCAAATAATTTTAGCTTTTATTATTATAATATTAATTTTTATTAGATATATATTATTTTAAAAGTTACAAAACAAATGTAAACGGCATGAAAGTATTATCATGATATATATTATTTTTAAAGTTACAAAACAAATGGAAACGACATAGAAGTATTATCATAAGAGTATTATTAAATAATTTTTATTGTTTATTTGATGGATGATGAGATGTGATGATAATGAATGAAGCGACGTATAATAATTTGGGGGTACTGGTAGTCGGCCCCCTCGATAGTAGATGGAATAGCACGTGTGTAGGTTCCCAAGAAAAATTAATTATTTCCTTGTACATCTATCGTTTTCTTTCACTTTTTTTGTATCACGCACATCTTTATCATCCCTTTCTACAGAACTCCCTCTCTTTTATTTTTCCTCATCTAATAAATTTCTACTACAGGTAAAATTGCTACTCGGAAAACAAAAATTTAAACGCAGATGATGATCCACAATCGCCGGTAACCTTAAATACCTCCTCTGACGAAGAAATTAAACAAAAACCGGTGTGTTCGTATGTTTTTCCTTCGGTTTTGCATAAAATACAATCGATAGTTAGGAATGCAAATCGTTTTGGATCATCACTAAAAAAGAAAAAAGTTGAAAATCGGTTTTTTGGCCGGTTCCGGTTCTCCGATTTGACCGGAAAACCAGCAGGTTCTTGGCGGGTTAAAACTTGGGAGAAAACTGGTTTACAGCGGAACGTTTTCTTTCCGGTTCAACCGGTCAAACCAAACACTGCTTTTTACCCTGTACTGATGCGAGCCTTTATGCAAGTTCACCTGTATTTCGCTTTAGAAAAAAAAAAAAAAGTTCGCCTATGTTTTTTTCCATTGTCTTAATTAATGATAATATTTCAGGGCTAAAATCGTTAGAAGTGATCCAAACTTATTGCAGTTGTTAACTAGAAAGCCCAGATGAATAAATGGGGAAAAGCCCATTAACAAGTTATTAGCCCAAATAATCCAACCTTTTCTTCATTTACTTTTTAAACTATAGATAGTTAAATGTTGACATGTTTATAAGAATCTAGTGTTAAAATTTCTTTTTATATAAAACAGTATTTATATTTATGATATATATTCGAATACAAGGGTTTTTTATTTTATTTTATTTTTAATAAACGTTTGATGTGTTAGAGATAACATACCACTTAAATTACCAAAAAGGATGACACTATGTCATTTGATTATAGCTATTTGGATTGTGTAATTTTAAACATACTTATAAGTGTATTAGTGGTTATTCAAATATTAATATGAATGAAATGATATTTATTTATATGGAGGATTAAGTTAGATAATTACATATTTTCTTATGTTTACTTTAACTTGTCTTTGTTTTATATGTATATGTATCTGTAGGAGTAGGTTATAGGGAAAGAAATTAAGGTGGAGAAAGAGGAGAAAAGTTTGTAGCTATTAGATCTTAGCATCAACGGTGGAGATTGTTTTTCACATTTGAAGGGCAAAAGTGTACATTCCAATTAAAAACCGTTTAAAAATCGTCCATAACCGTCCATGCTTTATAGAAACTACCCTTTCAATTTACTAAACTACCCCTTTTTCTACTTTCTCCCATATAATTTTCTTTTTTTTTAGATCCTCTTCCTGTATATATATATGTATATGTATGTAATGTAATTTAATGTAATTATTGACATAAAACTTCTTTTATGTAACGTGTGTGAGTCATTACATCAAAAGGAATCGAAAGTAACATTTATTTTGTAATAATGGAGGAATTATTTAGTTTGCGGGAAACATGAATATAAACGTGAACAAGCGACCGGATATAAAAGACTAAAAGTACACTGTAGTTTAGTGGGAATCAATCAACTGAGTGTTCAATGGTGATACTCCTGACACGTGGTTACGTCCCGAATCCGATTACTCTGGCGTGTGTCCAACGCATGTCATGGTTGACACTATCAAATCAAAGGCCCAAAACAAAAGAAAAATAGACCCATGTACTTTGGTTTTGAACACTTTTTAATGGAGTTAGAACACAGATATAGAAAGTTAGAAGCGTAGTTATTCACTCCGTTGTCCCGTTCTAAAAGATCTGCCGTAAAATTTTTAAAGAAAAAAAAAGGAAGAAGATAAAATGACAGAAAAAATAAGAAATGACAAAAAAACTTTTTCAAAAGTTTTGTGTTCTCGAGGTTAAAAAAAAATAAAGGAAATTTTCACGTTTTTTGTTTTCGGGTTAATGAGAAATGAAAGTAAATGACATTTTATAGCTAGTTTAATTTATATGCTTCTATTTTTTATTATATTGGATAGAAAGTTCGAAGATAAAATATTGACATAATTGTTCTCTCACTTCTATTTTATCTCTCCGTATGAATTTCTTTTTGACAACACAATATTTTTTTTCTTTCTAATTTTTTTATCTCGAAAAATAACTCAGGAACATATCATAAATGTCATCATTTCTAGTTTGATTTGTCTTAAAATAAATATTCACCTTGTATTTAAACAACTAATCTAAAAAAATTAAAAGGTAAAGATGATATCTCATTGGATAATAGAGTAATGATTACACATTCTTTAAATTTTGTAAATTTTCAAAATAAACACTTTAACTAAGATAGAGAATAATTATTTAATTTGAAAATCGATTAGTTTCGTTTTCATATAGATGTATTAAATATTAAAATAGAATTAGGAATGTTATAATTTTATCCATTATTATTTCTTTCATAAGTCCGCTCAACTCACGTAGATACCAAAGTTGTTTAATAGTTAACAGGATTATTTTGAAGAAATCAAGATTTGTATTTTTGAGGTGCGGCTAGCAACACCTTTGTTGTATGCTGCCCCTCACAACACAAGGATAAAAAGTATATGGGATATTCTAAATGAACACTCTAAAGTTTCTGAATGTATACTCTGTGCGAGTGTACAGGGATACGTGTCAGTCCCATCAGCCTCTATATATGTGCGTATGTGTTAGTCACGTCACAGACTATGAGGTGTCCAAACAGTAAGTCTCAAAGTATATATGTTAGAAACTTTAAGAATAAAAATAAAAATGTATATTATAAATTTTACCTTAGAAGCATCTACGTTAAATGATGCTAGTAGCATAGATATCAATCCCTTATACTTTTATTTACTTTGACATTATTTGTGAACGAGCATGGTTGTCTTAACTCTACAACTCTTACATAGTTAACAGACAGATAGATAAACTCCAGATGAAGTGTTACTCGAAATAGAAAAAGTGATGTACTTAAATGGTTGTGAAGTGTGAACCGTAGAATACAAATCTCGATATATTCGTCAGCAAAGAATCACCTCACTTTTGTCTTATCCACTCACCGTTTAATATCTATGTTATAGTTAGATTTAACACACGAGAATATAGTAATTTATATTTTAACATTTGTAATATAACTATATGTTTAAAGTTATATTATGTATAATGAAATTTTAATTTATTATTATAGTATGTATTTTGATAATGTAACAATTTATAATAATGTCACATGTCACTTCATACATTTGACAAGTAAAAATACCAACGGTTATATACAATAACAATGAATAACAAATTCACTAAACACAATAAAAACATGAATAGTTTGATACACATTATGATAGTGAGAATATAAATAATTACACTTGTATGTACTTAAGTCTATTAAGCATGTATAAAAATTAAAATTACTAAAACTATAAAATATATAAATATTAACACATATTTTTTTAATTAAAAATCATCAAGTGATGTTCATCTAATAATCTATAGAATACTATTTAAATGATCTAAATCAAGTTTATTAAGAATTGTATGAATATTGATTGTACTTGAGAGAATATATGAAATGATAAACTGCTATATAACACACGGAATTTGTAATATACAAAGGCTTTTTCCAAGGGTTTCAGATACAAGATTCAAACGTGGTAGTTATACTCCTAAACTAACTATATGAGTAAATATAAAAACAATGTTTACAATCTCTAATTTATTCATAACAATCTCCCCCTAATTGTAAACGTTGCTCGGATTGTCTTCAATTTAGATATATAACTTTTAAGCTTGAATGTCGAGAATCTTTTGTAAGTTGAGTACAACATTAAAGCACACTTTCCTTTTGATAATCATGACTCAGCCTCATTCTTTGATGTTAATTCTCAGAGACATTCTCGAAGATAAATTCTTTTCTTGTTCTTCAACGACAACTTTTATACTTGAACAAATTGTTGGAATATTTCTCTTCGAGGCTTTAATAATCTTAATTCTGAAACTATATTTGAATGATTGTATTTTGGAATAGGGAGATACAAAATCATTAGTTCTTTGCACCGGATAAAAAACATTTTGTAGTGCTAGTGTTCGACCTTAAATATTTAAATGATTGTCTTTTGGAAGATTTAAGAAAAAAACTTGGTTTTGATTTTCAAACTCTCGTTGACTTTTGGAATCGGGATTGTCTTTTATCATGTTATGTTATGTTTTATTGAGTTGTGTGTAGGGTTGGGAAAGTGTATAGAAAAAGAAAAAAATTAGAAGGAATATTTGAGGGAATTTGAAAATCTTGATTTTTTGGGTGGTGTGTGTTGGTTTTTTTTTTTATATTTTTATATATATATATTTAATTTTTAGTTTTGTTAGTAGAGTATGTTTTAAGGTGTAAATTGTGTGCATTGAAGATTATTATTTGAAGTGAGAAATAATTAGAGATTATCTAATTGTTAAAATTTATAATTGAAACTAATTAATTAAAATTGAAATAGAGAGAAAGTATTTGAAACAAAGTAGGTTAACAGAAACTTAAATAGAAAAACTGAATAAAACTCTTTATATAAAAAATATAAATAACAATAACAATGTTGTACGTTTTCATTGACGTATCTAGAGATATATTTAACCTAAACATGATAGTCTAATATTTGATGTATATATTATGCTATTTATTCTCTTTTAATATTTACTTATGGTACATGGATCGTCCTCCGTATCTTGATGTTATTATTCTGTATAAATTTGTAATTTTGCCAACATGACATACATATAAAGTATGAGTGATATATAAAATTTAGTTAATTATATGCATTTATTTTTAAAAGTGAACAACTAATTTGAAATATTCAAAAAAGAAAATATGAACTTAAATATTAGACGGAGAGAGTATATTATTATAGTATTGTACATTGTACTGATATTATTATATATATTATACTAGATTTAAACTGTGCGATGCACGACAATTTAAGTTAAGTAATTTTTATATTCATAATTATTATAGGTTAATAATTTAGAGGTGAGTTCATGGAAGTATGAGTTTTTTTGAAAGTATCAATAGAAACGCGCCACGTGGCAAAAATCCACTTTCCCCCACTTTTTAAAAAGTTAAATATCTCATAAACGACAAGTCAAAAAATAATAAAAATTACACCGTAATAATCGTCATTTTTTTCTCTTCGATTTAAGATCCCACAAGGCATACTTTCGACGAATTTTTTTTTTTTTTCATTTTTTTGGGGGTTAACACATGTGTTATGATGGATTAACAAAAGTGTTACCCGCGGTTATCACATGTGTTATCAACGACTATCACATGTGTTACAATCGATAGTTGGTGCTAACACATGTGTTAGTCGCCCGTAACACATGTGTTATTTGTTTATAACACATGTGTTACAAATTTTCAAAATACATGTGTTATGATGGATTAACAAAAGTGTTACCCGCGGTTAACACATATGTTATCAACGACTATCACATGTGTTACAATCGATAGTCGGTGATAACACATGTGTTAGTTGCCTGTAACACATGTGTTATTTGTTTATAAGACATGTGTTACAAATTTTCAAAACCCACCAAAAAATGAAAAAAAATAAAATTCGTCGAAAGTATACCTTGTGGGATCTTAAATCGAAGAGGAGAAAACGCTGATTTTTATGGTGCAATTTTTATAATTTTTTGACTAACGGTTTTTAAGATATTTAAATTTAAAAAAAGTGGGGGAAAGTGAAAAAAGTGGGGCCTTTGCCAAATGACACAATTCTATTGGTACTTCCATACTTTCAAAAAATCTCATACTTTAATGATCTTTTGTCTAATAATTTAATATTATTTTTCAATTAGTGTTTGAGTAGGATTCATAGATTTTTTAATTAATTATTATTATATTCAAATATTATCTAAAGCTATCTAAATTTATTTTTTAGTTTATCTTTAAAATTTAAATAATTATTTGTTTTGAAATTATGAGAAGCCGTCACGTGTCATTTTACCTATGTGGCAAAATATGGAACAACTTTTTATTTTCTTTTAGTATATATATAGGGGAGGGATCAAGAGGGAAGCAAAAAAATTAGGGAAGGAGGGAAACAAATCTCAACCCTTGATTTCATCATAAATGAATATTGTTAACATTCATTTGTGATGAATGTTAAATCAAAATTTAACATTCATCACAAATGAATGTTAAAAACATTTTTTTATGAAAAAATCAAGGGCTAAGATTTGCTTTCCTCATTTCTCAAAATTTGAAGCTTCCCTATTTTATTATTATATTATTGTTATTAATTAATGATATCTGGAATGTAGATTCTGCAAGTGTGAAAAGAAGAGCACTGTTGTTAAGCAACTGCTCGTACTATATAGGTATGAATTAAGCCGTGGTGAAATAGTCCAACAAAATCATCGATTTTTCAGAAGTTTCTTCAGTCCACCTTACATGCATATTACTTCCTCACTCAATCACATCGCCTCTGTTTTCTTCACTCCGCAAATATAAGGTTTTAACTTTTAACTTAACTTATAATTCATATATGATATGGATTGAATTCATGATGATTTATTATTTAAGGTTAGGGCACTATTGTTCATGTGTTCTTCCATCGTTCGAATTCTAGATCTGAACTAGTTCAAGTCTATACGTAATCTGTATATATATACAAGTTTATACATATGTATACTTTCCTTTTTAAGTCATATTGCACTGTTTTACTTTTAATTAATCTATTGATTTCAGTGTGGTTGAAACAGAGTCAAAACAGGGAAATTATGGCGGCTTCTTCTCAGCAATCGCAGTTCATGACTAATACGCCGCTAATTAAGACTTCTGATACTAATCAGATTGTTGTTCCTGATGTAAACATTCTAATTTAGTTATTATAATTATGGTTATTTTAATATTAATTGAGTTTTTGATATGATTGTTATTATATTTATGTTGTAGATAGATTTATGAGCTAGTAACATCTTTTTCGAAAGAGGAATTTTATATTGAAAGTGAGATTGTGACAGTTCATATAATTGATGGCTATTATTTTGTTTGTATATGCAGAAGACTAGTTGGAAAAACTTTTTTGCATATATGGGACCTGGTTTTCTCGTTTCCATCGCGTACATTGATCCTGGAAACTGTAACGATACTTATGCATGTTTTTGATTTACCGATTATTTATGTCGTTCACAACTGATTTTGATAGCGTATTCTTGCAGTTGAAACTGACTTGCAATCAGGAGCACAGTATAAGTATGAGGTACTTTTAGAGATCTTTGTTATTCAAATTCAGTAGCACATTCATCTTACAATGGTTGCATATTTTGATGAATGAGCTCGTATTATTAGGCTTTCAGTAGCACATTCATCTTACAATTGTCTGCTTTTTCTTGATGCAAGAGATTGCAATCTAGCTAAATGAAGGCAATCATTGTGAATCATTTTTTGGTTTTATATTTGATCTTAGTTTTAAAATAAAGAACTAACTTATCATTGTCAACAAAATACGCAATTGGTTTTGCATTTCTCATCATCAGTTTAATCCGGTATTTGTATATTTATTTGGCATTTACTTTCAAGTTCACTCTCATCATTCATGCATATATCTCGTTGTTTACAGTTACTTTGGATTATATTGGTGGCCTCAGGCGCTGCACTTGTGATCCAATCCTTGGCTGCAAACCTTGGGGTTGTTACAGGTATTGGATTTAAACATTTTTATAATTTACTTTTTATCTTATGCTTATCTTGAAGGTGCACTTTTATTAAGTATTTTCAAGTACCCTTTTCGTCATCCATGTAGTCAAATGGATGCTTCAATTTTGATGTTTTATACTTTAGGGAAGCATTTGGCTGAGCATTGTAAAAACGAGTATGAGAAGGTGACCAATTTCATTCTGTGGATTCTGGCCGAAATATCCATAGTTGCATGCGATATTCCTGAAGGTATTCCCACTTCTGCTTTTTATCACCCGAGTAAACTTAGTACATTTCATGTTGCATGTGATTGTGCTTTTAGTGAATACAACACATGTTATGCCTAACAATGTTTTCAAAAGCAGTTGATTTGGTCAAAGTATCTGTTTAAGCATATGATGTAGCGATACTAAACAGTTGATCGTACTTCAGATAACTTTTAGTTATTCTCCTTGCATCGAATATTATTGCTTACACATGTTCTTCATGAAACGTAATAAAGACATGCTAAAAGCGTTCCAACTTCTCTTGTGAAACTTAGAGAT
Organism: Logfia minima; assembly: GCA_963921325.1. Classification (NCBI taxonomy): domain Eukaryota; kingdom Viridiplantae; phylum Streptophyta; class Magnoliopsida; order Asterales; family Asteraceae; genus Logfia; species Logfia minima. Next base: position 29,113,544 of record OY992774.1, read on the forward strand.
CTGAGATCTGCATGTGCTACATATTCTTTCTGTTTCTCAAGGACCACAGAATGACCTAAATACATGACACCAGCCATCAAGCTGATGTCATCTTCAACTTTTCTTTAATCCATATCCCTTTTTCATTTTTAATGTTTTTCTCCTTTCTGTATTCACTACTATAAGACCGGTTAAATATTTAATTTAAATGTCCTGCGATTATGTGGGTTAAGTCTGTAAAAATATATCAAACTTTACCCAAAGTTCTGTTGTATATATCCAACTTTAAAATTTTTAATAGTATGCATCAAACTATCAATTATTGCTTATTGTATGTATCCGATGACTTGTTCATCAGGTAAGCTGTACTTTCTGCTGATGTGGCAGCCATATAAGTTGCCATGACATCTATTACATCATCAAAACTGGTGTCACGACACTTGTTTACAAGTTAAAAGAGGTAGTATATATACAAAATAGTCAATAATTGAAAGTCGGATACATATATTATAAATTATTAAAGTTGGATACATACAAAAAATTTCGGGTAAAAAATGATATATTTTCAGCTACTTAACCCATTATTAGTTACTCGTAAGGAGCTGACTTATATTTCAACACTTCTTTTCCATTTTACAACCCTAAAACATAATTTGTCTGTATTGTAAAATCGAATGACCGTTTATATGTCCAAATTATAGATACATGAAGCATACAGATATTAGTTTAATACCCCTGACACTGCTATAAGTGATTCACAGTAATTGGAACGGCGTTTGCTTTGAATATGCTGTTCCATATTCCAGTATGGTGTGGTGTGCTGCTAACCGGTTTTAGTACTTTAATTCTGCTCGCCCTACAACAATATGGGGTACTGTATTCTCTTTTAACTCTCAGGATAACTACGCTTTGCTTGTGATGGCAATCAAATGAAATGTTTTTACTTGTTGTGCAGGTGAGGAAACTTGAATTCTTGATTGCTTTTTTGGTGCTGACTATAGCCGTATGCTTTCTTGTTGAACTTGGAATTTCCAAACCGGATGCTTCAGAAGTTCTATATGGGCTATTTGTTCCCCAACTCAAAGGAAGCGGTTCCACAGGTCTTGCAATTTCACTCCTTGGTGCCATGGTCATGCCGTAAGTTTGCTTCTGTCCCTTCATCTAACATTAAAGATAGCTAGAGGTAACAAAATTGGCGGGCTGGATCACCTGTCAATAAAGGTTCGAGTAAGAAGTATGAAGATTGTATAGTGAGGCTACAATCTGGTTGGGTCAGAGTAGGTTGAGCCAAAACACATTTTTGTTCATTTTTACTCGATAATTGATGCATTATATATAATTGCTAAAGCTCTATTATACTATTAATATAAATAATCAATGTTCTTAAGCAATGGTAATCTAGGAGGTTGTATGCATTAAACCTGCAATTTGGGCAACGTTGGACCCGCTTATCCCATTTGGCATGTTTCCTTATTAGCTAAAATATATATGGTATTAGCCTTTGGACCAATTAGGGATAGAACTAACCCAAATCGACCCATGAATAATAAATTATGGGTTGAAATTGCCACCTCTAGCAGTAGGGTTATTGCAAGCCATAATTGATCATATTTGTGATTCTTCTCTGTTGATGCAGGCACAACCTTTTCCTGCACTCAGCTCTTGTGCTTTCTAGGAAAATTCCGCGATCAGTTAGTGGGATTAAGGTAAATTTTATCTCTTCTAGAAGTACTCAACACTTTTTATTGGAATCTTTTCTCCCTTGTTACTTCTTGAGCTATTGTGTGTCATTTGATTACAAAATATGAACCGATTGTTAACTACTTTGAGTATATAACTATTTGTTTACAGGAAGCTTGTAGATTTTACTTGATAGAGAGTGGCATAGCTCTTGCAGTTGCTTTTCTTATTAACATATCGGTTATATCAGTAAGCGGTTCGGTTTGTAGTTCAGCAAATTTGAACCCAGATGATCAGAAGAGCTGTCAAGACTTGGACTTGAATAAAGCATCATTTTTGCTTAAAGTAAGTGTCATTTATATCTGATAAAAAGAGTAGTGTCATTTAAAACACATCCTTTTGTTCTGTTTACCTTAATGGTGGAGCTTGACGGCCATTATACTTAAGCTATTAACACATCCTTTTGTTCTGTTTAAAACTAAAGGATGATGATGATAAAACTAAATGCCGTTATGTTTTCAGAATGTTCTAGGAAAGTGGAGCTCCAAGGTCTTTGCAATTGCTCTGCTGGCATCAGGTCAGAGTTCCACAATAACTGGAACTTATGCTGGCCAATATGTTATGCAGGTATTTATGTTTGTTATATGTAAATTCCAAAAGAAATTGAAGGGTACTAGTGTATATTGTCTTGATAAAGGCTTAAGCTTTTTAGGAGATGAATATTTGAACTGGTAAGATCTAAAGGAGCTCTGACAACTTATAAAAACTCTGGCGCTTTGTTGGTGACATGGTCGGGTCGGGCGGGTTTGGTAGCAGATCAAAACGGGTATGTTTTTTGTATGGGTTAAAACAGGTCATGTCAGGGTTGATTTGAATCATTTTTTGTTCAAACGGTGTTCAATTTTTATAAGTTATTAGCGTGAAATATGTTTGCGAAGTTTTTTAATATTTTGAGTAATGTTTTTTTTTTCAAATATAAAGATTTAGGAGGTTGTATACATTAAATGTACACTTAAGGCGACTATTGACCTCTTTGACCCATTTCCTCTTTAGCTAACGTTTTTTGAAGTCTCCGTTTGACCTGTTAGAGATAAAAAGTTTTGCCATAGTAATGTCTTACCTTAAGCAACGAAATATTAAATAAAGCGCATATTCATATCTATTTTGCATAATATCATGGTTACGTTTTGCTGCAGGGGTTTCTTGACCTACGCATGAAACCATGGCTTCGGAATTTTTTAACCCGGTGCTTAGCTATAGTCCCCAGTCTAATTGTTGCTCTCATTGGCGGCTCGGCTGGAGCTGGAAAATTAATTATTATTGCATCAGTTAGTTGCCTCAACTCTCTCTCTATATTTGATTCATATTATTAAGAGAAGTCCGTAAGCACCTTTTGTCGTAAGGCCTCAATGCTTGCTAACATGTATTTGTTACTTTGACAGATGATATTGTCATTTGAACTCCCATTTGCTCTCATTCCTCTTTTAAAATTCACCAGTAGCGAGACCAAGATGGGATCATATGCCAACTCAAAGACTGTAAGGATACATCTTCATTTTTACAATATTTGAATTTATATTTTATCAAAGAAATACCTATTTAGATAGGGAAAATTACTTATCAACAAAGTAACATCCTAAGTCAAACTTCACAAAAAAAAAAGAAATAAAAAGAGAAAGAGCTAATTCTCAAAATTCTCAAGATACACTATTTTAAAAATAAATAATAAAATGTCAAAATTAATATTATGAAGAAAGGGCAAATTCACATGAAAAAGTCGAACTTTACAAAAAAAATGGTCAGATTCTTCAAAAAATTGACGAAAGAGCTAATTCCTTGACAATAAAAAGTAATTTGCAAAATGATATCGAGAAATTTAGTGGTATTTTTTCTTTAAAAGATGGTAGATATTATTTTATTACATGACTTCCTACAAAATGCAATTATAAGTTATTTTCCCTTAGTAATTAATGGTTAAATCATATATTAATACTAAATCATGTTACTGCAGATCTCAGCAATCACTTGGATAATCGGCTCCTTAATTATGGGCATCAACATCTACTTTCTAGCCGATCATCTCATTTCAGTGCTTGCTCATGGCCATTTAGTACCAGTAGCAAAGGTGTTCGCTGGAGTGTTTGGATTTTCAGGTATGCTGATTTATTTGGCTGGGATTGGATATCTAGTGATGCGTAAAAACAAGGAGTCATCACATCTTTTAGCACTTACGACTCCTGAATGCCGTGAGATGGAGAGGAGTGCTTCTGCATATGATGGTCAACCAAGACAGGACATTGTTAGCATGCAACTTCCTCAAAGGCCAACCACAATTGATGCTAATTGAGTTGTAGAGCTGATTTAGAATTATTAGTGGTAATTTGAAAACTCCAACTTTCCAACATTGATTATGAAATCCTATTTGTGATCACATTCACAGTTGATGCATATCTTATAACTTATGAAATCCTATTTGAAATTCAATTAACATAATAAGTTTAAAACAAATAACACGATAAATCAATTAAAACCACATTACTAAATTAACAAAAGTGCATTTACGTTAAAAGAAAAAAAAAAAAAAAAAAAAAAAACAATATGTTTAACATGTTAGCCTAGTCACTATGGGATCATATCCCATCCCTCTCACTTGCATCTAAAAAAGACGCCATAGTCACATAAGAACTTTCTTCCGTCGTTTTGAGGTTTGGTTACTCAAGAGACAATTTAGATGCCATAGGCACATAAGAACTTTCTTATGTCGTTTTGAGGTTTCCGATGTTCAAGAGATAGATGAGACGGGGAGAGGTGTGAGCCCAACCTAATTTTTTTTCTTTTTGAGTATATAAGATAGATATGTGAACTTGCTGGTGGTTCGATTCTTCAATTCTTTCCGTCATCATAGTAGGTTTTCTTAGAGTATCTAATCTCAAAATAAAAGTGGCCTAATATTAATAGGCTCAAAAATCATAAAATAAATTAATGTATCTGTATGGTAGGTTTAGATATCACCCCAAAACCTTAGCTGCCTTTACAGACAACCTGCAGTTCATCATCAGCAACACTTAGTCAACAATGGTGAGGTTTTTTGATCTTTTATTTTTTTGAAAAGCAAAAAAAAACTTCAATAAATAGAAAGACAAGCTCAAAAAGTACAAAACAGGTTGCAAGGCTTCAAGTTGAAGCCAATATATGAGCACCTATATATATATCCAAGAATTATATGAATTTTCAACAGAAGTATCATTATAATGCATCCAGTTTTTAACCCGGATTATTAATCCAGTGCTCCCAACTTACATACTTTGATATATACCTGCTTCAAATCCATACTTTTGATAAAATTTTGCAACGAGGGAAATAAGTCTTCATCCAATATTTCTGAAAACGGAATCTAGATTCGCATGAACAATACGATTACGCCATCTCCAAATGCTCCAAATCAGTATCATACATACCGCATGAAAATTCTTGGAGGAAGTAACATTTGTATTCACCAAGCCTTGACCCCTGAATATATTGTATGTCGATGTTGGAATAGGACTGCTATTGTTCCACCAACCCCACAGTTTACGCCAAAGAGCTTTAACCTTCTAACAGTTACATAATACATGATCCAGAAACTCCAATTCTAGGTTGCAAACCGGGCAATATGTTGTTTCGAGAATGATTCCACATTTATAAAGATTATGTCTTGTAGGAATTCTGTCCAACGATGCCCTCCAAGTGCCTATGTTCACCTTTTTTGGGATCCAAGAGTTTTAGTGATGGTGAATGTCCATATATGGGGTATTGTATAACCGATCCTTAATTATTTTTGATAGTTGTTTCACATAGAATGATCCAGAAGAATGCAAAGCCCAACGTCAATAATCTTTGTTAATTGCAGAAAGAGATGTATTGCCAATAATAGATAAAAGTGAGGATAAATCACTTAAAGCTCTACCCTTTTAGAGATGAACGCCAATCCCAATTTCTCCCAAGTCCCGTTTCTACTCACCCATCTCTCACAAAGTTTACACAATTTAGATGACTTGAGAGCATATAGATGAGGAAAAGGTTCCATTAACATACAACCATTTTCACACCAAGGATCTTCCCAAAATCGAATAGAATTTCCGTTTCCCATTTTTCGCAATATTAATGACCCAAAAGCAATCTTGATTTTCTTGATGGCTACGTTTGCAAGGATACCATTCCATAGACCTTTTCTCAAACCCTATCGGAACTGGATTCAAAACTTCCATTTTCATCGTATAGCCCTTTTATGACTTTACACCATAAAGCTTACTGTAACACCCACTCTTATGGCCTAGGGGTAATCTGGTAATTTCTCTAAATTTTATATTTAATTATTTAATTGTAATTCTTTATATTATATTAATATGTCTATTAGATAGGAAAGTTAGATTAAGGTCGAATAGTTAATTGTGACAGGTATAATATTAATAGTTTTGAATTAAAATAGTTGTCGGTGAAATATAAATAACTTGTCTCGCAAAACGGTTTTCAGGTTCCAGACAATAAACCAAACTAGGGATTAAAATTAGCAAGTTTTTGTGTTGGTGGGTGATATAAATCACCAAATTCATCTTTTCATCTCATTTGTTACCTACTTCTTTTCTTTAAATCTCCCTCAAAGTTCCCTTTCCAAATTCACGAAATTAACATCCATGAAGTTGTGATTATAACCTGTTGTGAATCCTTGTTTTGTCTGTCATCATCATCATCATCTTGTTTTTTTTAACCTAATTGTAAGTATTTTGGTATTTTTAGTCAATCCTTGAATTAGGTGTGTAATTGAAGCTTGAAAGATGTTATATGATGTTACTTGATGTATTAGAAAGGTTAGAAAGCTTGTTGGATTGATAGGAAACTGAGTTTTTTGTGTTAGTGAGAAAACAGTTCGGTTTTGGTAGCAGCAGTTCATCCTGCGAGTTGAGTTGCCTTGCGAGTTGAGTTTGACTTGCGAGTTGAGTTTGGCCCTGCAAATTTTAAAAGTGCATAATTAAAAGGTTATACTTTTAGCGACCAAAATTTAACAGATTCTTATTAACTGCGGATCGGACTCTTATTAACAGATTCTAGATTACAAGGATCACCTGCTTGAATTAATAGGTTATAATAATGTTTCAAAATTTGTTAATTGAATAAATAATTAAACAAGCGAATTGTTATAACTTAATACAAATTGATAGTAGTAGAGCGATTATATCCGATAATTGCAAGTTGGTGATTGTTTGCAATTTTAATACTAAGTAATGAAATATGTTATAAGATTATGGAAAAAGTTACTAACTTCTTAATTATTATATTCTCAGATCAGCAGAAGACTCAGTAATATAAGATCTCTTAGTGTGGGCTGAGACAAGTCAGGTGAGTGGATCTGCAACTCATGATTTGATTTAGTTGTAACGGTGTGGTTACAACAAGTAACGTAGATATTGATAGACTGTTTAGTCTGATTTGTGATTGTGTATCTACTTGACATATATGTGGCCTTCGGGCATCTGTGATGTTCAGAGGTTAATTGCGATTCGACTTGGTTACTAATAGTGATCAACACAGGTTCCAGGAACATGTGTTGTTGCTGGAAACTGTGTTGTTGTTTAGAAGTACCAAGTTATCGGTAAATCTTGTATGGGCCAATACAGATTGTGATAAGCGTTATTTGAGGGCCACCGCGGCTGTATGGTTCCTCAGTAACCACCGATCCTCTTGAGTTTATGTGTTTTCGTGCTTATTGTAAACAGATTGTTATACTATGTTGAATTATTAGTTGTACATACATTCACTTAGCTTCGTGCTAATCCCACCATTTCTCTTCCTGCAGGTTATGTATAAGTTTGTGGGTTTGGGCAGGAAGATGGGCTTTTGAAGGAATGTTTGACACGTGCCATAACTCTGATAAATATTTATAGATGTTTTGTTAGTTACCATGTATGTAGATTTCGAAGAACAACAATATATGTTTTGTTTTAGGAATATTTATATGTTGTAAAACTCGTGAAAAAGTTTATGATCATTTTGTAATATAATATATAATATTATTTTATCCATTGCTTCCGTGAAAAAGTTTATGATCATTGGTTCCTGACTTCCTGGCTTTGAGCCTTTGACTATGAAGTAAATTTATTTAAATTAATAGCTTGCATTGAAACTAATCAACTAAACGTATGAAAGCATATGGTTGCTGACTCGCCGTCTGTGATTGTTTTTTGATTTCAATCTTCTCCAATTTTAGTTATATTATCCTCCATAATTAAGGTATGACACTAAAACTTTTAAATAGTTATTTTTTATTTTATATATTTTGATGAAAATTAGATTTTTCACCTTTTAGGGTTTGTATTATTCAACAAATGTAGTCCAATAATTTATTATGTTACATATATATATTATAAAAAAATATATTTAAAGGGCCTCTTTTTGTCATGGCACTGGGCCACCCAATTCCTAGCTCCGGGCCTGCTCCCTAGTGCCGTTTTGACTAAAGTGAGTCTCCCACCTATAGATAGTAGCTTTTCTTTCCATGATGACAACACACAGTGGAAACGGTCTATCAACTCTCTCCATGCCTCCATACTCTTTATATTTTGGGAATTAATACCACGGACGATGGATTACAACCTTTAGCTACTTTTTCAGTTACTTACAAGTGTTTTATGCAGCTAAAAAGGTAAGTTTTAACAATGTTCCAGTAATTTTTATGTAGTTGAAGTCAATTGATCCAACCTCTATGAACCATTTAAAATTTTTAAGTTTTGTTTTGAGTGGAGGTGAAAGGAAGGAAAGGGAAAATCAGTAAAAAGGGTGTTTTTAAATTTTAAGAATGAAATGGATGGATGGAAAGGGAAGGAAGTTGAAGAGAAGTTGAACCATCTTACCACCTACAATCTTCCGTCCAAAACTGGACTTATTTTAAAGGAAATGAAGTCTCAATAGTTTCAAATGTTTGATATTTACTGTTTTACCCCTCTAATAATTCCATGTACCATGTACTACTCCCTTTCTTCTAACAAGAAAGTGACGAGATGTAAGCAGCGGTTGGGGTAGGGTATTCTTCCTCTAGTATCTTGACAAAATTATTGGTGCAAGTTTGGTGTTTGTTACTGTTTTAATTATTATGCAATTGTTGCTTTTCCGGAAAATTTATAGTTGATAATGATGTGATTGAGTTAGTAATGTGTTAAGATTTGTGTTGGTTGTGAGTCATGTTCGTTTAAGTATTTATACATAAAAAAAATTATAAGTGTAAAATTGTTAGTCTTTCCTTTTCTTTCTCATAGAACACATGTAAACTAGTATAAATCGTTTCACGATTACTTTATCGTAGTTAATTAAAGTGCGTTAAACATTGTTTTAATTGGAAACTAATAGTTTTGCTAGTGGATGATGACACAATAGAATAGTAAATGTAAACGAAGTTACCAAAACTTGTTAAAAAAGTATATAGGAGTGCACAAAATTCATTCATTGATATATTAAAAATCGATTCTTAAACTGCATGGAACTATTACAACATCGAATTACCAGTTATCACGATGAATCATTTCCATATATAGTCATAAACATGTATGACCCTCTTAATAAGATAAATAATGATGTCATATTTGTTTCACATACGATGGAAGCATATATAAATTAACTAGCCATGAATATAATTTCAATATCTGGCAAGTTGTAAACTTCTTAGATTTGGTTTTGTGAACAACGGCATCCGTCCTTCCGTCAACATCTATTTTGATGTGTATATATAATGGGAAATGACCTTTTATCTAGCTCGGCAGATCTTCTAATGGACAAATGTTATGTATATAACCGTCGTTGTGAAAGATTAAATGAAAGCAGTTGCTAACTCGTGTAGCTTGCCACTGTCCATGGTCGATTCTGGATAGTCCAATCATATTTGTCGTAAATTTAAAGTTATTATGACTGGATATCAGAATATTGAAGATGCTCTTTTTTGGTCAACGTTTTCTTCCATTTGATAGTTTCATGTAAACGGGTAAACGGAAAAGGTTTTTTCTGTTCAAGTTATCTGAGGAGGGCGAACATTTTTTTACTCTGATGTATGCGTCCTAACCGAGTTATCCCCTGATCGTTTCCGAACCATTTTCCTGACCACCTCAAGATGTGCTGCTAGTGAGGTTTGAACCTGAAACCTCTTGTAAAGATATCAGGACGTTAACCACTAGACCAAGTTGTGATGGTTCATTTGATGTGTCATGTGTGGGCTAATTATAACCACCCTTGAGGTCAAGGGTATTATCAAGGGCGAGTCAAATGGTGCACACAAGTCAATTTAACTAATAGAAGCTTGAGAGTTAGTTGGTACAAATATCGAGTTTTATGTGGTTACAACACGTCATAATAGTTGTAGTATAAATAGTCCGAGTCATGTAATTGAAAACATTTAATCAATTTGATAAATCAATAAGACGCCTCTTTTTGATTGTAACATAAACTTGAAAATCGGATCCTTTTTGTCTGTATACATGTAACAACCTAAGAAAAAGACTAAATAGCACAACTAGAATGTAGAGCCTGTCAGTGGCTAGAAGTGTAACTTTGAAAAGGGGTAAAAATAAATGATTTTTTCGTTGGGGTGGAAGTTGACATGAAACAAAACAGAGAGACCGTTTTGGAAGTTCTTTAAATGAAATTTGATATGAAATAGATCATGATCAGTACTGGTTTAAGCCAAAAATATCGACTTAAATTAGTCGCGCAATTATATATGAAATCGCAGTGCCATTCGCTTCTTCAATCTCTATGAATTAATCACGCTAGTTAGGTGAGTTTTTTGAAAGTCATCGATTCTGAGGTACGTAAATTCGTAAGTGAAACATTGAAGTAATAGTTATTTCATTGTTGTTCCAACAATTTTTTTTTAATAAACACATAACGTTTGTAGATGTAATGTTATTCAGGTACCCCGATCGAGATGAAGAAAGGTACTAAAAGCAAACAAATCCATACACCACAATTTGGAGATGTTCCGGAGTTGATTCACTGTATACAACCGTTGTTGCTGGAAAAAGAAGCCGCTCGACCGTACATCTTGTCAAAATCATGGCTACATGCTTGGTCAACCATCCCTACCCTTAGGTTTACAAAAGTCGCCTCAATGTTTCGTAGTAGTGAACAAGATAGAGAGTACATGATGTTAATGGATAGCATTATTAGCACCGTCCTATGGTGTCTCGAGGACCATATACTGAACGAAAGTTCTGATCTTCATGCATAAACAACAAAAAGTAAATGATGTCGATTGATCACACCTTGCTAAGGTATCTTCAGGACAACATGTTTTGATCTTCATTTAGGCATCAAGAACCACGAGTTGGGTTCTCTTGCTAATAAATGGATCCGAACCGTATCTACCCAAAGTTACCTCAAGGAACTTTCCCTCACAATGTGGGTAACAATAAAAAAAATTGCACTTCCAGATGAGATATTTTCTGGAGATAACCTAAATACTATAATTATAAAAGGCGGTTCCCATATGACTAACTCCATTTGGATGAGTCGCAATCTTGTGATCAACTGTGTGTCCCTAAGAGTACTTGAATTGGTCCATGTGAAGGTAAGTGAAGAGCTACTTGATAGCTTATTGTCTACTTGTACCTTACTCGAGAAAATAAACCTTTCAATGTGCAAGGTTTTAAGACAGTCAAAGTTAAAAATCTCCGTTATCTTCACAAAATGAAATTAGAATCTGAAGAACAATATGTCAATATGATATTTTGAATATTGATGACGTCCCTAGTCTTCGTTTGTTTTCTTACTTGTTCTCAGACGGATATAACGGGAAGCCGACATTCGACATGGCTTTATCAAGGAGCGTGACAGAATTATCTTTAAAAGGTGTGATCATAGACAGCATTTTTTGACATGATCAAATCAAAATTTTCTTTTCTCGAGATTTTGAATCTTGAAATGGGACGTTGGAGTCTGACAAGGTTGCAAAGGTTGGATATCACAAGTGTTTCGCTGAAAAGACTGATCCTAATATTTTTGGAAAACATAGAGATTGACATACAAGTTTTTGCTCCCAAATTACTTTATTTCTATTACAGTGGCCACACAGTGCCTAGTCTCCTGTTTTCTACCTATGAATAGTGATGCACCAACAAGTTTGATCCTAGCATGGAAACGGACTTAAAAAGCCCAAGCTCAACAACACTAATGGGTTCAGTTGATGATAGATCAGTCTTTGTTTTCTCAGTTCCTATTTTTCTGCGTTTTTGGATTTTTGAAATGTGTTTCCTTGGGCTGATTTTCTGTATAAAATACATACTCTCAGATATTAGTTCTACAATCAAGAGCTATTTCATATACTGTGCAAAATGTGAAACAGGAACAGATATTACACTTAATCTTGGTTATTTTGTTTAGTGAAGTGATGTGGGATGCATCAGAAAGAACCTTAACTGCTGCGTAATCAGTATATTCCATTTTGAGCTTCAAACTTCTTACTGTTCCTATATCAGGTTTGATCACTGATCTGAAAAACAAGATACTTTTATGAAGACGTGTAATACTGATCGAAACAATAATCTCATTATTAAGGTGTCGATGGTACACATTCAGTTGCTTTGGACAACATGTTGATGGATCTCCATCGACATAGGCATTGCTTCATCAACATTACTCATGGTAATGTTGATTTTAATGGTTCGAAACTAATAAAGTTGCTTCATCCGATAGAACAAGTAGAAGCTGCACTTCGGAAACCAACTTAACATAAGGTATCCAAATCAACCAATTATTAGTTAAATGGGTCGAAATTTCTACCTCTAACTTTTTCATGAATCCACAAGCAAATATCATGGTTACGTTTTGCTGCCGGGGTTTCTTGACCTACGCATGAAACCATGGCTTTGGAACTTTTTAACCCAGTTTGTAGCTATAGTCCCCAGTCTAATCGTTGATCTCATTGGCGGCTCATGGTTATTTATGTTTCTACTAAATTAGTAAATTATGTTATTGCAGATCTCAGCAATCACTTGGATAATCGGTTCTTTGATTATGGGCATCAACATCTACTTTCTAGTAGATCATCTCATTTCAGTGCTTGTTCATGGCCATTTGGCACTAGTAGGAAAGGTGTTCTATGGAGTGTCTGGATTTTCTACTGCAAAAAAACAAGGAGTCATCGCATCTTTTTTGCACTTACAATTCCTGAATGCCGGGAGATAAAGATTAGTAGTCTGCTTTTGATGGTCGATGAAGACAGGACATCGTTAGACGCAACCTCCTCAAAGGCCAACCACTGTTGATGCAAATTGAGTTGTAGAGCTGATTAAGAAAAATTAGTAGAGGTAATTTAACAAACTTCAACTTCACAACATCGATAATGAAATCCTATTTGTGATCACATTTGATCCATATCTTATAACTTATATAGTCAAGATCTTAAAGATCGGTAGACCTTTCTATTTATTTTCCAAACGAACATTATTAAACACGATGACTTCTAAGATACTCCCAGAGTACCCTGAAGGTCTACAAAACGACTTCTTCGCTAGATAACGGTGATTTTAACCACACCCTCACTGGTCAACCATATCGTCGCCAGCCATCTCCTCCGCCGCCAGGATAATGCACAGGCACCGATTCTTCTTCCATCTTCTTCGCTACTTTTACTAATTTCCTCATCTTATTCGCAAAAGTTTTGGTATAATCCATTGGAGATTTCAACAAACAAAATAAAGTGCTATTGGACATTAATCCGCTAGATTTCATCGTAATCTCACTCAATTCGTACTCAATTAGGCCTAGGGTTTTCATTTTCGTTTGCGATTCACTGTTATGGTTTTTGCCGATGGAGGTGGCCGCTAGTGTGGCCATTGCAGCACGTGTTGTCTCGATTACGATGGTGTCATCTCAATCTTCACGTGAAGAATGACTTGTGGCTCTAAAAATTTCGGCAACAAGGTTAGGGTTTTGAGTAAGGATTAACGTGGTAGTTAGCTTTATGTATCAATTCATCATCTTCAATTCTAGGGTTACGTTTAGCTTTTAATTTAATTGAATTTGAATTACAGAGATCAATCTCGGAAACCGGAAACTGCCCAGGAAAACTTATTTCTAATTCCTAAATTTATGTTTTTAAAATTAAATAAGTATTAAATTTTTCTTGTTTCATAGTCTTGTCGAGATCAGAGCAAAATATATAATTATATACTTATTAAGAAATAGAGAGTATCACAGGAAATTAAAATGCAACCAGGATAATAAGAACTTGATTATTATGTAGGAAGCTTGGTCAAAATTTGCTACAAAATTGTAGGCCCAACCACATCTCAATTGTCATAACAAACATGTATTCTTTGATCATAAGGCTTACCAACCAAGATCACCAACTTTAACATGTCACATATGATGGATGCATATATAACACATCCATGAGTTTAATTCCAATATCCGGCAAGTTGTTAACTTCTTATGATTTGGTTTTGTGAACAATTACATCCGTCCTTCCATCAAAATCTATTTTGATATGCATATATAATGGAAAATGAAAACTTGGTGGATCTTCTAATGGACAAATTTATGTATAAAAACATTTTTATACAACCATCATCATGCAGTCCAACCATAGTTGTCGTAAACATGAACATGGATTTAGTTGTCGACTCACTTTACAGAACATGCGTGGAACATTATGTGTTTGCACCAAATGAATCGACAAACGGTACTGAGAACGCGCTACAAACAAAAGGTAAACAATAATATATGCTTAATGAAGTACAGAAAACATAGATATGACTTGGGGGAAAATATGTGTACAAATTATTATGACTGGATACGAATGCGGTCGTCGGTCTGGGCTGGTTGCACAGGAAGGTGACCCTTCTCTTGTAAGCTCTTGACAGTCTCGTATAAAGACGTTTTTACCGGAGTAAACTCGAGACCCAAATCTTTAAGTTTTTGGTTTGAGAATTTGTACGGTTTTGCTCTTGGCTTCGAGTCATCTTTGCATCTGCAAATTCAACACCATCCCATTTAACATCCTTTTTGTCATTTTCAATAATAAAAGAAGCAAACTGCAAAAGTTCTTACAATTAATATTTAATACAAGCCCGTCTAAAATGAGTGTAGTTGGTAAGTGGGTCCAAATATAAATATGGTTGGTGAGGAATTATTTAGTCCACAAAATATAAATAAATATTTTTTTATATATAATGGGTTTTGTTAAATGTCGGTGTAGTCTAATTGGACTTTTGATTCTTGATAAGGTCAAACATTGCTTTCTCTTAATTTACCATCGTCTTTTGGTTCATCCCACCCACATTCCTATCTTTACATAAAATTATGAATAACTATAATTTATAATTATATTATATTATATAACATATTATAATAAAATCATATCACGTTATCATGTCTACATGTTTTCCTTTTCCCTTTAGATTTAAAAGTTAATTAAGGGTTCTTCTAGAAACTCATCTAACTAAAGTTAATATAAGTGAAACTCGTAGCTTTTACCTTGAACTTTTATATTGGTACATAAATTATTATAACTTTTGGCAGCACATATTTAATGTGCTGCAAGGTGCACAAATATAACAATTATAAGCTAATACAATAACGTAAGTCGAAATTACTTACTTGGTGGGAATTGGGTATTCGGGGAAAAATTTAGACAAGATTTCAACCACTTCACCACGATGAAGCACACTCTCGGCACATAGGTACCGACCAGAAGCCGAGGGAGTCTCAAATAGTAAGATATGTGCTAACGCCACATCTCGTACATGGACATACGCTTGGACTGAATTGGCATAAGTCTTGGTCGAACCTGTTAGATACTTAAGTATATGAATAATGCTGGCGTTGATTGTGGGTTGCAACAATGGTCCCAACACCAACACCGGGTTGACCGCAACTAGGTCAACCCCTCTCGCCTTAGCCTCGTCCCATGCTGCTTGTTCCGCCACTGCCTTTCCGTAACAATACCAGTTCTGTAATATCCATGTCAATATGCACATCAAAGTTATTAGTTGCGATTAAATTTGTAATAATTTGTATGTCAAATAGTATTCATGTTTCAAAAAACATATAGATGGTTAACCTGCTAATTTATATTTAAGTTGAAAATCGTTCTCAAATATGCTCCAAGGTTAGGCACATATTTAACTCCGTAATGCTTAAGAATAAATGGCAAAGTAGCCAAAAGTTATATCAAAGAGAAATGCCCTACTTTGATGCCCAAAAAATGTCCATTTTGTTAACAACCTTTATTCCTTTATATTCCCACTACTTGTTTGCTTGTATTTTTAAACAGAGGTAGCTGCATTAAATATGTTTGATTTCTATCTATTTAATAAATTAAAATGATTTTTATTGTGTGGAATAAATTTTCAAAAGAATTCATTATATGTATTCGATTATTTCTTTATCAGGTATTCGGTATCTTTATAAACATGTCAGCAAAATACATCGTCACATCATCAAAATTGGTTTCATGCAATCAGTTTACAAGTTATGATCGAAAATTATAAGCATACAATATGTTATCAACAAATGAATGTTTATTACATACAACATAGTCATTGTAATTAGTTATATACAATAAAAGTCAATGACACAACTAAATACATTTTGATGCATCTAACCATTTTAAATATGAAAAAGGTAATTAAAAAAATCCAAAAGTGAACATCATTTGTCTAGAAAATTCCATAAAAATGTCGTGCGCGTATAAGTTATGTGTTAATGTGTAAAGCATCTAAGTAATATAAAATTTGTAAAATAGATTGACTAAATTATATTCCAAACAATAATAATAATAAAATATAGACCAAGATGATGAGAGAGTAGTTTATAAGGTTTAGTTGATAACATTGCACCTTACCTTTTATTGCTTTTTCATATAGTGGAAAATAACCACTCTGCACTACTTACTTTAAGATAAAGATGTCTCATCACTTTTTATAGTGTCCAACTTTTGTGACAAATTAATGATAAATTGTCAAATTTAAACGTCTAAAATCTATGATTTACTTCAAAGTAAATCTCTTCACTAATTTGACTTAAACTTTTTATGCCTCATGAATCGACAACTACAACGTGCTAGTCTCTACTTACACACAAGCAAAATAACGTCTATTCACTTTGTGAAGTTTAGTTTTAGATATTAATAATGGGTACTACTAAATTTATTACTATTTTAATTTTTTATTATTAAATTATTTTTACTTTTAGTGAAATCAATATCAAATCAACATATTTATTATTAAATTATTACTTTTTTAATTATTAAATTAATTTTTAAAATAAAATTATTATTAAATTATTATTACTTTTAGTCAAATCAAAATTAAATCAACATATTTATTATTAAAATATTACATTGTAATTAGGGTAGTAAAATTGGAATTTTTTTTCAGTACATAAACCCACTGCCTTAATAATTGAATATTCAGAAGCATGCAAATGGAATGATGTATAAGTCACACCAAATAATGGCAAAATGCAGATAAGATGTCATTGTTCCCAAAAACTTAGTAGTACTTGGTTTAAAGAGATCACATGTTCATAATTCATTATCATGTAATATCAAAAAATTTGTATGTGAATTTTAATGTGAACAAACCTTCGTGTTCTTGCAAAATTCAAGATCACTCCAACAACTTTCATCAACAACATCATCAGGACTCCGGTTAGGATCCATATAAACGGCTCCTATCGATGATGTGAATACTACACGTTGAACTTTAGCTTCAGCTGCAGCTACTATTACATTTCTTGTTCCGATCACAGAGGGTTCCACCATTTGTTCCTAATAATTTGATCATAAACATGCAACTAATTAGTCTTGAGACGATATTTTATAGTTAACTATTGTTCATTGGTGAATTAAGTACATACAGGATCATCGGTCACCGGAGAAGCAGTGTGGAAAACACCATCACAACCATTTATGGCTTCACGTAAGCTCTCAAAATCGAGAAGATCAGCTTTGCATAAAGTTAATCTCTCTTTCGCTCCTTCGAGCTCTCTCAAATGATTATTCTTTTGATCATCTACATAGTATCATATAAAACAAGACATGTAAGCAAACCTATAATGCAAGACAAACTCATAACTTGTGATATGTACGCTACAAAAAGTGATTATGTGATTCCGACATACAGACACAACAAACAATTTTCAATAGACAAATTCTACCCTCCTTACGTTTCAAACAACTTTTCTTTGTCAATTAAATTATATAAGTCAGTTTTGGTTGTGTACAAATCATGCACGAACTCTTTTACCTGGATTTCTAACGGTTCCTCTAACGATATAGCCTTTTTCTAGGAGCAACTTGACCATCCATGAGGCGATGAATCCGCCGGCACCAGTGACACAAATGGTTTGACTAGATACCGGAGACATGATCATATGAAATGTGTTGTGTTTTGTTATGTATTTTAAAGATGTGAATGAAGTTTTTGACCAAAAAGATGAGAATATTTATAACTAAATGGATGATTTCACCAACTTACCTACCGTCTGCTTTGGCCTACCATTTTAGTGCAAAGTCAACAAATGCACGACTTCTTCCTACTTTCTTTTTTTTCACCAATAACATAATAATATTATTTTATTTAGTACACTCGAACTTTGGTTTAGTTAATCAACATATAAAGAATACTTACTGACGTACTATTCGGGAATTGTCATCATTACAACACTTTATATATAGAACAAACTTAGACTGATGTAACTTCTGAATCGTCTTAATTATGATTAGTGGCCCTGTTGCTGCTCAGAAGAGAAGGAATCATTTTAGTCGTCTAATTTAGAAAAATACGCGTTTTTATTTAAGTTTTATATTGAATTACGCTTACGTAATTTCTCTGTAATGGTACTCTAACCGTTAAAATACATGATATATGCTCTGTCACTATTTATATTATTTTAAGTTATTTTTATTCAGAGATGATCTCATATATACATAAAAAAAAGTTACATATTTGTTTTGTAGATTTATTAACTTTACATTTATGAAAATTTACTTGAGACATAATTAATGAATACTTAGATAAAGATTTAGAGTCATTGACCTAACAATATCATTCTCGATCTCCTTACAATCATGATGTATCAATATTTGCTTTTGAAAAGAAATATATAATAATTAGTTGGATTTTTGTTTAGGTTGTGTATTAAATAAAGGTCACAATGATGGTATCACAAAGTACTCTTAGTAACAAACATGAGATATAATTTGTTATATGGAAACTTATATATCATCCTTTTAATCATGATTTTGACAATCAATTTTTTAAACAAATTAATTAAAAATACCAATTCCAGATGTATGAAATATAATATTGTCCAAAATATCATGCATTTATGATTATTACCTATAACTTATTCTAACACTTACTAGAAAGTATCGTAAAACGAAGACTATCATAAGTTAATCATATAAACTTAATTTTCATCTTAATATAGTGGGTGAAGTGCAAGTTATGGGTTATGGACTTATGGGGACGTGACAAGAAAAATAAGTATTGTATCATATCCAAAAGTCACATGACTCACCTCGTACGTTTTGATTAGTGTATTACACCTCCCAACCTTTATTTGAAGATTTTTAACGACATTTGATGATTTCAATTTATTACTATATATGGGAAGGATCTATAGAGAAGTTTCAAATTCTGAAAAAAAAAAAGAAACAAATTTTAGCCATTGATTTCATCATTTATAACATTCATTCCGGATGAATGTTAACTCGTATTTTGTTATTATACATCCATGAATATTATTTAACATAATTGATGAATTTTTAGTGATAACATTCACCCATAAATAATATAATCGATGTATAATAACATATATGAGTTAATATTTATCATAAATTAATGTTTTAGGAATATTAAGTTGAAATTTTGACTAACATTCATCACAAATGAATGATAATGTCGATTTTGAAGTTTTTTGTTTAAAACGTAAAATTATAATAACATTATTTGATTAAATGATGTATATAATCGATTCATTTATATTTCAAGCTTTAATTTGATGAATCTTGCTTGAAAATTATATTTTGATACTAAATTGGTATTTGTTTCATTACTTCTTTTTTTTTTTTTTTTTTTATTTCCTTCTTAATTCCCACCCTATATGATATTTATTTAACAACATTTAAGAGTGTCAAAAGTTATGTTAACTTGCAAGAAGATACAATTACCTACTTCCTTCAGTTCAACTCAATTAAAGTTGTGTACTTATTATTAACGGTTGATTACGTAAGTAGTTTCAATTTTCTCTCATTCCAAAACATATCTTTTTTATCTAAATTTCTCATTGTACTTTTTAATTTTTGTCCATATTTCTTCAATTTATAACAAATTTTTACTTTTATAAGTTTTTTCAAAATTTATTTGAATTTTTTTTATCATTTATCATTTGAATTTTTTTTATCATTTATCATTTAAAGTTTTTTTTTTCATTTATCATTCAGAAACACTTGAAAAAAAAACTTTTTTGAATGATAAATGAGAAAAAAAAACATACAAGAACTGAAAGTACAATGAGGAGTTGGAAAATAAAAAGGTACGTTGAGAAAAATAAACAAAAATGAAAGTACGTTGTGTTTTTAGGTAACTAACATGTTACAAAATATAGGTGCGAGATCAGATGAGCAGTTGCATTTTGAGGAGAAGTATGAGCAGACGATCTCAACCATTAATTTCTTTTATTAGCGGCTCAGATTAACAACACTGCATTTTATGTGCACACTGCATTTTACATAAAGTGCAGTGTTATTAAGATGCAACTAATTTAAACTGTTGATCACGTAAATCAATAGCTAAGATTATTATCCCTTTTTTCTCCCAAAATGTAATTACCCGTCAGCACGTTACCCTGAAATATATAACTTGTAAAGTTGATCAAATGGTCTTGTTTGTAACTTTGGCATACATACATTTCCGTGTATAAGCTTTACACGTTATTTTATTTTATTAACTTATCTAACATTCAAAACTATCAGTGATAAAGGAAAGAAGTAACTAATTTTGAAGTAAATGAATAAAAAATCACCATGGCCATTGTAGATCAGGGCCTGTTGTAGATGGTAACCTAGTAAGGATATGTTTTGCTATTTAATATAAAGATTGAATAATAGTTGAAGGACCAATCTTGTAGTTTATTCAGACGCCATACGCGGGTACTTTTTGCAACTCGTGGTTGTTGTTTTCCTTCGACTGGTTGCCCTTTTGAACATACTAACATGCTCACACTTACCAACCTACAAATTTATTTTAAAAGGATGCTTAAACACATAGTTATATCAGAGAGGATAATTTAGATATAAAACGTGATTTTTACGATCTCATTTTTTCTTTTTTACAGGCACATCACAATTAATATTATTAATGCACAATGTACAATTCTTATAATACTTACTTGTAGCTTACACATCAAGAAACTGGTCTATAAATCACTTCCCAACACATATGAATGATATTATTCCACAATGCCAAAATTTATATAAAAAAGTACATTGGCATATAAATTTATATAGACAACCAAATCAATGACAAAAAGAACGTGAAAAACGACCAAACAAACTGTTAATAGCGGAAATGGAAAATAACTTGAACAACAATCTGCACACTACCAAACCCACACCTAATAGAGGAGACGAAACAACCAAACCAACAAACCTAAGCACGACCAAACGAATGCCTAACTGAGAAAGTGAGAAGTAAACTTCAATAAGCTAAAAAAATGATCAAGTGATTTGTTGTTATAAGAGTAAATACTAATCTACCTCTCTCTCTCTCTCTCTCATTTATCTTCATGATAGAGCATCATTTTACTATAAATTTTATTTGTAAGAATTACTATAAATTTTAAAATTAATTGTCTAAGTTAATATTGTATTATGTTCATATCAAAGTGCCTTTGATTTAGCGACATGTAAAGAATTCATCAAACGAAAGGTTATAAGTTCAAACCTCGTGGAGGACATGTCATATATGTGAATTAGGTAAGTTTGTAGATTTAATTAACAAGCTAAGAAACGGTATAATTAAGATGATTTTAATTAGTTTCACGGGTGCAACGTGAAGGACTTGATTCAAATATCCGCCCCATCGTACGTTTCTCTAGTTTTTGACCTCCAATTTTTATACTGATTTTTTTGGTTAGTGGTTAATCTGGCTACATTCAAATAAAGGTACGCATTTAAAGAGTAGATACCCTTGAAAGAGAAAACGATCGAATAGTTAATTATTTTATTTTATATGATGATGATGATGATTCATGATCCGAAGTCATTAATGCTGCACCAGCTTTTGGTGCCATAACTAGTAGGCCCATTAATTTTCAAACTTTAATATTCCTCTCAAGTCCTCAACATACGATTTAAAGGGGAATTGCATGGAAGCTTAATTGTGTTCATGGCTACCACATAACATGTCCTCCACAAACGATGGTCTATGGTGCTAACCCCCTTTGACCATCCATTAACTAACTCTATATGAAAATTAGTGTTTATTTTATCTATTTCAAACCTTATAAATTAAAATTCAACATTTATCTTTTTTTCTTTTTCTGGATGGATATTTTTGTGTAACAATCAAACTTACATATTAGCTGTATATTGTAGTTGGTTGTTCGTAACAAAAATATACATTGGAAGATACGATGGTCAGCTAACTATAAATATTACTAGTTTTTAGGAATATATTACTCATCAATTAATAGTTATATGCAAAGAAAATGGTTATTTGGATCTTGAAGTTGTTTCATTAGCTTGTTGACACCTGGATATTCAGATCGGAGTCTTGATTATGGCAGGCATAGAGCAATTTATAAACTAAAGGTAGCCCCACGGATCTGTTTAACATGTGAATTGTAAATTTTTTCAGAAAGTGTTGTCGGTTAAAAGTGTTATAGGTGTAAATTAATGGTCCTATCAATTCACTAAATGATTAGCTCGTTTTGTATATTATTTATTTAAAAACTATTTGTTAGATCCTTTCTTAACAAAATTGTACTTGTTCATACAAAAATGATCTGTTTAGTATTATGAAAAAAAATCATGTTACGGGATGCTTTAACTTCTGCATCCGCTAATAACTATAGATGGCGCTTTTTATCTTATCATCATAATTTTCATGGGTCATATTCTGCCTTATCTTTCGTTTGGTGCAGTGCTAATGTATAATAAGCTAAAAATTCAAATACATTAAATAATGGTTACGGTAGACAAATCAAACATGCTTTTATTTTGACATCTACATAACAAAATAAAATACTCCTCATAAAAGAGAAAAAGAAAATTTCAAAAATGAAAATTAATGATTTTCGGTCACTTTTGTTGATTATACTCTGCATTTTTCTTTCAAGTCTTACCAAACCAAAAATGGCGAACTACAGTTTACTACTTGCATATTTTATATAACCTCTTAAATTAAATAGTTACTCCTATAGTATTTGGTCCTGTGTGAAAGGGTACAACTGACCAGCACCCTAAAATTATGGTCACAAGCAAAATCAAAACGAGAACTCCAAAAAATGGATTAAAACTACATATGATCCTTGAATACTCTACTTTTAACATAAGATTATAATCTACATTGCATATCTAACTACTAAGATCACTTTTTGAGTAGGTCTATCTATGTCCCCATCTACATGAACAACAAAACGAATTTAGAGACAAGTTATCTTTTCATACGATCTTTCATCTATTATTCCTGTTGGCGCATTTTTTATCCCAAAATCTTCTACTTATCTTGTAATGTGATCCAATATTGCACAAGCTAACTTGTCGGTTCTGTTATGACTTTTTGTGTCGTATCACTAGATCCAGTCGGTCTCTTTTCTTCCAATTCTTCACTCGGGTTTGGCTCAACATCTTGCTCCACCTTGTTGATCGTTTCTTCGGTTAATTTAAGATCACAAGAAATGTCTGGTGTCTGAACCGGGTCATCCTCCAGATTATCAGCATCTAAGTCTTGCAACTCTACACTCGGGTTAGGGTTACCATCTTTCTCCACCTTCTCAATCAAATTTTGGGTTGATTCAATGACAGGTGTCTGAACAGGGTCATCCTTCAAATTATCAACACTACAAGAGATGCTCGTGTTTGACGCATTGGCAACTTTCATCTCATCTTCTATTGTGGGTTCAGTTTTTAATGAGTCAGCAGATGCCAGGCTGTTAGTAAGATAGTTGACCACTTTAGAACAGGTCATTGACCAAAGTCCAAACACAAAAGGATCAGGCAACTCATTTATTAAAGTAGGTGATGATTAACCTTTTTGGTGAGACGGAATTAACTTCTTGCATTAGCGAGGATCCTAGCTTTCTTTTCCCCTTCTGCTTTAGCAGCCTGAAAATTTTGACCAAACAACAATTAGCTTCCAACATTGTGATGTAGAATTATATAGAACTTAATTTTAACATAAGAAGAAGAATGAACAAAGAAGAAAGCATAAAATCGCCAACGAGCACTTACTTGGTAGATGTAGTCATGGGGCTCTGTACATCAGTAACTTGCTCATGTTGCTAACAAAAAGAAAGATAAAAGCAAAGTAAATAATAAAAAATAAGCATAAACATAACAGCAAAAGAGATAATTAGGAAAAGACGGTAACTTGACCAGGTGACAACTCATCAAGCATCCTCCACTTTTCATGATTTAAATCCAGCAGCTCTTCATCACCATCAGCATATAGTACCTGCAATAATAAAGGAGAGCAGAAATCAAACTATAAAAAAAGATTGAAACAAACTTAGGCCATAAATTGTATTAAAAAGATATATCCCACACTATTTAAACATCATCTAACCTTGTATCTGTCAGTTACATGGTCATAAGATGAGACAACACCTTTATAATACCTGGCCAAAAAGAAACTTATCAGCCCCAAGCATAAAAAATTAATGCTTGCAACAAAAATTGACCACACACGTATAAAGGTACTCACATTTTATCCAATGGCCACCAAACTTTTATCCTATATCCCACCAAATCTTGCTTCCATTTCTTCGGAGTTTCCTGTGTTAGAAATTTAGGCATTCAAGGTTCACAAACAATTCAAAAGGAGCATGAACTTGTAAAAGTGACATAAATCAGTACAAAAGAAAGGTTTAAGTGTTCAAAAATTTATCAAACTTTACCGAAAATTTTGTTGTATGTATCCACCTTTTAAAATTTATATTGTCTTATCAAACTGCTATAGTATACCAATGATGTGGCACCAACGTCGATGATGTGGCAGCTTATTTGGCTGCCACATAAGCAAAAATGCCGCTTAATTGATGAAGTCATCATATGCGTACAATATAAACAATTGAATTTTTTGATACATACAACATAAACTTTTAAAGTTGGATATATACAATACTTATTTGGGTAAAGTTTGATGCTTTTTCAAACACTTAACCCTACAAAAAACATAAATTCTTTATTGTTAATAGAATTTGGCGAGCATTTAAGTAGTACCTTTCCATCAGAACCATTAGTAACACGCTTCTTTGAAGAAGAATTTCTTCTATTTTGTACTTTAACATTCATTTGTTGCATTGGTTCTGCTCCATCATAATCGGATGAGATCTCATCATCTGTTAAAGTCGACTTCTTTTCAGGTTTCCCAGAAGAACTTTGCGTAGCTTTAGATTTTCCCAGCAATCTGGTTCTCCTAGTATCGTCATGTGAACTCTGAACTAAATTAGGACTATTGTCTTCATATAAATTGTCTTTCTTGTTCTTTGGTCGACCCCTTTTGGGAATTTCTAGTTCTTTTCCCTTTAACCGATCTCTGTCAATATACTTTCGCTTCTTTGTGGATCCCCCATTCTCCAAACTACTAAGTCCCCTCTTTGTTGATTTGGCTACCTGCAATAATGATTTAAATTCTGCAATAAATACAAAACCTCTAAAAAGAAATATTGGAATAATAAATAATAAATATAATTATAACAGACCACATGTTCATTTCCATTGGCATTCTGATATAGGAGAGTGACCACTTCAGCATAACCATCAGGATCAGATTTTATGAGTTTCATTATTGTTTCTGAATAGGGTTTGAGCGTATCAACACAATTTCTCAGGACCTTCTCTGTCAATTTCCAAGAAACAGGCGAAACATTCTGAAAACAAAATTGTATATAAATCTTTCAGGACTATCGGAATTACAGCATTTATAAAGAAAAGATTCACAAAATGAATAAGTACCTGATTTTCTTTTCTGACATGCGAAATGAGAAGGGATAGAAGCTCAGTGGAAATTTCGTCACTTTCTTTAATAACGAGAGTCATGATAGTTTCCATGTCTGAGTATACTCTGTGAGGGTGCGTTGACCTGAATTGTCATCAACATGAAAACTTAAATTCAAATGTTCATGATTCATAATTTTGAAGTCAAGCAAGTTACCATATGATTCATCAACAAATTTCATCATCATATGTCCACAATAAGAGAATTAAACTGAACCGTATAAACAGCACTCACCTAGTTTTACTTAAAAATTGCTCGAACATAGCAAGGACCAAAGCATCACACTCTAGGTCCAGCATCAATAAGAATAATTTAACTTTAGCAACAGACTCGAGAATGTGAATGGCTTTACTATAACTGTGACCGCTCATATTCGACAATTCACCAAAAGCCATCACATTTAGCTGGAATATTTCCTGTGTTAGAAAGAAGCAAATAAAACCAGTAAATGCTAGTTACAACCAACACCAAATAATAAAAGGAACAAAAAAAACACTACTATCTTGAAACGGTTAAATCTTTTGGGTCACGAATTACCTTCATGATTTCATCTCTATAAGGTGGTTCTGGTGCAGTTATTCTCGCAATTTCCGAAAGACATGATGCCACTGATACTCTAACATTCATATCTGAATGTTTTATTAATTCATCACTGATTAATGCCCCCATCGAAGGCACAAGTGCACCTTGCATTGATATAGGTGGGGATTGACCCACACAAGTCAAGAGTTGCTCGATTTTCTTGAAACAAACAACAGTTCAAACCTTTAGCAGCTATTATCAACATATAATAGTTAAAAAGTCATCAGCACTCTGAACACATACATACAAAATATAAGCCTTCCAATTATGTATTCATGTTGAAAAGTTTCAAGAACTAAAATCTACTACAAATAGAGAGCAAAATATCATAGTCCTAGCTGCCTACTTAATTACTCGTAGACAAACTCTAATGAGAAAACATTATTTAGCTATCCCGTCCAACGCAGGCGTGCATGCACGCAGACACACACACACATATAGATATAAGGTTCAAATGAGAACCAAAAAGAAGGCAACAACGTTAGAAGCACAACATTAAGTGTTAGTTCACATGCGATGAAGTTCCTATTTTGGTTAAGGGTTCGAATGAGAACCAAAAAAAAGGTTAAAAACCCTAAAATTACATGTAAAAACACATTTTTTCACGGTTTTTTTGGCTCTCATTTTAACCTTCCACTACATTGAAGTAAGTATATGTATATGTATATGTATATTGAACCAAATAGCTAACTAGTGCTTTCTAATTAGGGTTTCTTTGCTGGTAATCAAATAAGCAGCTACAACTATAATATTTCTACACTCCAGTTGTAACGAAAAAGCATAAAGTAACTGCTATCGATTCAGCATATATATTATATATACATATACATACATATATATACAGGGGATATCTAAACATATAATAATCGTAATAATGATGATATCCTCTAAATTACCACTGCAAACAACATGAACCTCAATAAATTGGGGAACTTGGATTCTAATTTCAACTACTATGAAATTAATTACAGAAAATAAACTAAAAAAGGTTAAAATTTTGCTTACATCAAGAAGGTCTAAAAGATGTTTAATGGAAGAAGGGGGAAACGAAAGCTGTTGACCAGCTTCTTTAAGCTGTTGTTCCACCTCATTTACTTGACATTCATAATCCATATTTGTTTTAATAATTGCACTGAAAATACAAACCCTATGGAGTATGAGAAGGCAACAAAATGTTGATTTGAAATTTATTTAAGCATGTGTATATATATAATTAGGGTTTTCACCATCGCAATGGATTAGATTTTGGTGAAATTTGTATGAAACCTATTTTTTCAAAACCCAACCGTACGGAAACAAAACCTATCGAGTAAGGGAATGAGACTATGATAGCAGTGGGGGTGGGGGTTTGATATTTGTTGTACGACTATATTATCACTTATGTTGATGTTAATTAAATTAATATTAATGTTAATATTTATTTATACTGATATATAAAGCATCTTGATGTTTTATATATAGAAATTCTTAAAATTAAAACTTAATATTTCTAAATATAACTTATATAATTTTTATTTAATATTAATTTTATTATATTAATAAGACTCACCATTGGAATCTGAATCCTTAATTTTACATACGAATAAACTACAGTTGTTGAGTCACCATTATAGATAATTAAACATCATATTCTGCTGCATAGCGCGGGTATTACACTAGTAATAATTTAATTCTTTAGATTTTTATTTATTTTGAAATTTCCATTAACCAAATATGATTTGGTTTTTAGTTCATATTTTATAGTGTTAAGTGTTAATGAACATAAGTTAGTTATCCAAAAAAGCTGGATTGGTTTGGGAATTTACTAGCGTAAAATCACTAAGTTATTTTGGAATTATATATCTACCGTTAGATTTTTCATTTATAGTCGTATTTCTATATTAATATCTATCAAAATAAATGAAATTATTCATTTAATAGTTAATACACAATCAATTAATTTAAATATAAATAGTTTCTTTTATAGAAAAATAATTAAAATATATATACGTGCTTTCTATTTTATTATTGTAAATGATGTTAAAAGCACAAATTCTATTCCTTTTTTTAGAAATCAGTATAACTTATAGCAATGATTGAAGTTGTCTTTATTTCTTACAATTTTATATCAATATTTTGTAAATTTCTTTTATAATTGTATGAAGATTTCAAGAAATATTAGCATTTTAATATAAATTGGTAAGTGTAAGAAATTATATTAAAGATATAAAATTTTAAGAAACTAACAATGATCACAAAAGTATATAACTTGGAAAAACTATTTAAATTAATTGTATGCACATTTGTTTTAATTATAAATAGTTAATATGGCTAGGTGATAGTTAATACTAGACGGTCAAAATAATAAAAATACAGGATTTATTAGTTCTTTCTATATTTGTGAAATTGTAGTTGAAAACCATTAATTCAACCCTTATTTATATAATATAAATATAATATAAATTAGAACATCAATATGCTGACTTTTATTTTTCAATATCAATCTATAAATATATTTATTCAAAAAGATACATATATAAATCCCGTCGCAACGCATAATTAGAAAACCCAGTTGTATTAAGTGAAGGACACATTTAGCGGTAGTAGGTATGGGGATTTTTCAATGTGTTTCAGTTTAAAGGATGGGCGGCTGGACGTCATGATATCAGTGGGTAGATGTATTCTTTAGATGTTCATAAGTTGTTAAGAAATATTTGGGTATAAGCAAACTGTACTCTGTGAAGTTTGTACTTTTCCGTTAGTTTGTTTTGCCTCTTTTCGCTTGTCGGATTTGTACCTAATTTCATAAAACAGTTTGGTGGGGTTTCGTAAATCTAAGGACACCGATGAAAAAAATCTGTTAACATGATGATTATTTTGGTAAACTTGTTTAAATATGACTACGGATTTAAATACACACTGGTTACTACTTTTTTTTACATGTTGTATTAGATTCTAATACAATACTATATCATTCGCTATAACACTTATTTGTTTCAAGCTATAGTTTATCTGACAATTGCAAACTGCGTATGTTGTGTAGATAAATAATACCAAAAAATATGGAAAATGCACCTCTTTCACATTAAGGTTGTTTTGAGGTGCAAGTCTAACTTTGATCCTGTACGACTCTTCCCGGATGACCGTGCCTCATGCAATTTTTAATTATATTCTCATAATTATCCTTTTAAATCTTAATAAATGTTTGGAAAAAGTTACTAGTATGCAAGATTGAGTTTTTATACATAAAAATGTCTATGGTTTTTAGGGCATTTTCAGTGGGAGATTCTTACAAGTTTTTTTATTTCTTTTTGTATAAAAGATCATTTTATAAGTTTTTTTATTTCTTTTTGTATAAAAGATCATTTTATAAGTTTTTTCTGGTTGAAGTGGATAACTTTTTAGTAAAGGGTTCTTGCCTAAATTGAGACCTGGGACGATGACTCAATTGTTATTTTGTGTGTAGACTTTTTTAATATAAAATAAATTAGGACGTCTTGTTTTGACATTATTTTGGAAATGAAAATTGATGTCAAATTCAAACCCATGTTGTTTACCATTTTAGTATTAGAGTACTGGAATTAAACTCTTAAAATTCGTACTTCACTACAATGACAGGTTTAGTTTACCTTTAGTGACAAATGGAACCCCTCTCTTTGTCTGTGTCTACCTCTCACTAATCTCTTCTTAATTTCTCTCCCTTCTAAACTTTTACAATAAAATAATGAGATAATTACAAATATACTCCTTTGACCAAGTCCAATTAACATTCTAATCCGTTGACCAAGTCATTTGCCAAACTAATCCTAGTTTGATCGAACACCTTTCGATCCCTTCGATCGGACAACTTCTAACCGTTAATTAGATTAATTAATCAAATTAATCACTAAGTCAAATATTAAACAAATCAAAGGGGCAAAACATGATACTTGGGATCGAAACAGTCGATCAAGAATAAGACAAAAGAAAATAAACAAGATCGAAGGTTTCGATCATGTTGATCGAAATTCAAAAAATAAAATGGGCACAAGATCGATGGTTTCGATCACCTTGATCGAAATTGAATTACTGTTTTATGAATTTTAAACTAGTTGATGTATTAAAAATGAATTACTGCTTGACTTGAACTATTTTATAAATTTTAAACTAGTTCATGTATGGAAAATGACTAAGACTATATGATTAGAGTAATATCTAGTCTGTTTGAATATATCACCTTCAAAGGTAAATAATATATGAATAGCTCAGATTGACTTTTAAGATATAACCCATTGGCACGTTTCGTTTTTGGGTCTGTTTTTACATTCAACGTGTTCAAATCATCCACCGCCAAGTATATGATACACATAAACTGAACCATCGATCTTGTGCCCATTACTAGTAATTCAATTTCGATCAAGGTGATCGAAACCATCGATCTTGTGCCCATTTTATTTTTTTGAATTTCGATCAATATGATCGAAACTTTCGATCTTGTTTATTTTCTTTTGTCTTATTCTTGATCGACTGTTTCGATCTCAAGTATCATGTTTTGCCCCTTTGATTTGTTTAATATTTGACTTAGTGATTAATTTGATTAATTAATCAAATTAACGGTTAGAAGTTGTCCGATCGAAGGGATCGAAAGGTGTTCGATCAAACTAGGATTAGTTTGGCAAATGACTTGGTCAACGGATTAGAATGTTAATTGGACTTGGTCAAATAAGTATATTTGTGATAAAATATATAGATTAAATATAAATAATATATTATTAAAATATTTATTCCTTTCTTCTCCTTCTTTTCGCTCAAATCAATAGCCATCACCAATCCCAGTCACAAAACAAACATCTCCTTAATTAGATGATTTGACAACTAGAAAAATTATTAAAAACTTTTTACATCGGAGATACCGTTAGCTTTCATATTTGGACTTTGAGGTAAGAATCTAAGTTCTATTTCCTTGATTATAACAAGGAGTCAAGGACTGCCATTTAAGCACGGTTAGCTTGAAGAGGGTACAAGACTACACATTATAGAAAAAGTAAGCAACGTCTGGAATTTGATTGGGTTCTAGTTCATGAATCATTCATTCAAATGGCAATATGTAACATTTGTGAGTTTAACATCTTCGCAAATCTTATAACAGACGCAGTGTGTTTATTTATAGCTAAAGACATATAATTACTGCGATATACTTCAAAAGTAATTACAGGATGAATAAGTAGCTGAATTAAAGTATAACCTTTGTAGAAGTTTTTTTTTTCCATTATTGGCAAAAAACCGATTATAGTGATTATAGATTTGGATCACTCTAATAGAAATATGCATGATAGATACCAAAAATTAACAACAAGAAGAAAAGAATTATGAAAAACTTAGCCAAAGCAGAGCATAATATCCAAGTTAAACCAAGTAACCAACAAGCACAACTTTCATAAAGTAAAAGAAATATGAGCTGCAAACGTCAACAATTAAAACGTTGAAAACAGATTTTGCTCAATGATCCAAAATTTCGTACAAGGAACGTTCGGTAAAAAAGAAGTCTGATAAATAAAAACCAGAGTCCCACAGGTCAACTATTTTGATCCGTTGTTCCATCTCTAGTGAGATTTAACATACTCCTGAACAATGTGAAGGCCTTCGCTTTCCTCTCCATAATCCTGCAAAATGTTCGAAAATATTTAGAATAATGCAAACAAGTATTTTGCTCCGAGAGTTGGGTTAACACGCAAATACTTTGAGTCCAAATTTTACATTCTTCAAAAATAACCATTAATACTTCATATATCATCACTAAAACTATATCATTGTCATAGTATTTCTATTTTTATTGTATGATGCTGTTTAGAAAGTTGTATCCATTGCAAATACACTTTGGGCATCTTGCAACCAGATGGAGCCATTTGACAGATATCTTTGTTAGCTTAATTTATTATAATTTCTACTTGACCCATCATATATGAAGCATTACTCAAACCAGCCCCATTTATAAGTAAATGAGGTTAAATTATTTCTCACATAAAAGAGATTGCACTCTGTATTTAGTCTGGCACACAATTTGTAAAAATTTCTTAACGTAAATCATTCATGAATTTAAAATAAATAAATAAATATAATAATAATAAAAATAATAATAATAATAAAAATAATAATAATAATATAATAATAATAATAAAAACAATAATAAACTGTAAAACACATAAATCACAAAAAAAAGAGACCAAAATAGGCCCTGCTTTGTAAGGAGGGATGTAAGCAGACTAACAAACAAACTAAAACTTAATGCCCAAATCAAAGAGATTATAATAAATATCAAATTAATTTAGAATTTGCCAGACAAAACGTGAGACAGAAGACTTACACCAGCCCACTCGCCAAGAGTCTTTGCACTGGGAACTGTAATCAAGTTAACATTCTGGTCAGCACAAAGTGCTTTGACCAATTTTTGGTAGTCTGGTTGGTTACAATCCTCAGCCAATACAAAAAGTTGGGCAGCATGCTTCTCAATCACCTTTGCAGCCTCATGAAGTCAACGCACAAGACCACCATGAGCTAGTGATTTTCTCAACGCAAGCTGCAATGCAGTCATGGTGTCTATTGGCTCACCAAGAGCAGGTGCAAGTGCAGGCGCAACTACCTCAACTGGAACAGCAGCCTCTTCACAGCAAAACCAATACATTTTGAAAATTCAAAACAATAAATTAGCTCAATTGTTCATCCTAGAATGGGCTGAATGGCAAAATGACGAGTAAACTTGTTACAGTATACAGTATAAGATTTGTACATACCCAGCCATGATTTCGAGTAATCAAATCTTCAGATAAAACTGTATCACAGGGATTAAAACAAGTTAACATGGTATATTACAGTAACAATGTAACATCATATCACAAATTTTTTTTTGTAAATTTATAAACTTTCATTCAAAACCTAACATTGGAAAAGAGTTGTATCAACTATTGGCAAGCAACTGACACAATATGTAACACAACCTAAATGTAAATAACACTCGTTCAACAAACTGAACATAAATGATAACATTTTTTGTAGGTAAAACAAGTAGCTTTAATTTGATACATAAGAAATTAAAGTCATATAGCATTAGGTCAACATTCAGGCACATGTAAATACTAAACCACAATTTTATAAATTAATAAATATATATATATATACACTCTTGATCTTTGTATGTATCTAAAAAACCTCAATAGCTAATATCTAATTATATATGTGATCACATAACTATTATGTTAATCGACGAGAATAAGTATAATGATCGTATAAATTATAGATATTCTGTAAGAAAATTCACATTAATTGATCGATTGTGAGATTGAGAATAAGATGAATACCTGTTAGTTATAAAGGGTACCCATTCTAAAACCCTAATTTTAATTATTAATTTCAAACTTGATGCCCTCAAGTTTTGAGTTCTTTAAAATTTGCCCTTCTATGTTTAATTTTTCTAAAGTGAGCTAAAATCAACATTTTCAATAATAATTTTCTAATAATAAAAAAAAAATCAAATTAGATCAATTAAATTAAAGTTTTATATAAATCGTTCTATAATAAAACATTTAATGGAAATAATAATACATCACTTCATCAAACATCGCACATTTAATAGACCCAACTGACTAATAATAGGTATGGCAAACAAAATCCTTTAAAAAAATTTTACCACTCAAACTTTCAAATATACATGTCTTATTTTTATTTTTAAGCTAAACAACACCTAACATAAGTGTGGTTAACTGCATAGTTGATTTATTCAATTATTATAAATAATTTTTTTTATAGTACTGAGAGCTTTCTATTAGAAATATTTAGTGATTTCTATGAGATTTTAATCCATATCTCAAGAAGTTGTAGTGTTACTCATATAATGCTAGAGTGTTAGGATGTATGTCATTTGAGTATGAAACTTCTATTAATTAACAAATTTTCCCCATCGTGAATACAATAAATAATCAATCTTATCATCTATTAGCATACTCAATACATTTTAACTCATTTTAAAAATTCTCCTATTTAAACCCAATCAAATTTAAAGTAGTAACGTGACAATTTAAGAAACAAGTGTAAAGTTTGTAGATGATTATAAGTTTTTGAGTATGGAAGATGATGGTGTAATTTATCATTTCATACTAAATTTTTTAATACAATAATTAATTAATAAATCATAAGAAACAACACCGATAGATATAGGAAAAAGAATAAAAAAAATTAGGTGACAATTATGAAACACCTATTAGATCAAACGGAGTCTTCTGTGGTGGAGGATTCGTGCAACCACCATGGTTCACCACGGTTGGAGTGGTGACGTGGTGATCTGTTGTTGTCAAAAAATTCACGGATCAAGATAAAATTAAATGGGCCCATGCAAATATTTAATTGTTTTTTCACTTTCTTTCTCTATTTATTTTCTTGTTTAATAAATGAAAATGAAGTGAAGGAGATGAAGTACAGTGGAAAAGAAGACAAGAAGATGAAGATGAAGTATTCAAGTGTCTGTTGCTATTTTGTTGTTTAACCTAATGAACTTTTACTTTTGGGTTTTTTATTTTTAGACTTTTTTAGCCCATTAACTAGCCCAATAAGTTAAATATATAAAATTAACTAGCCAATAAATTAAGGAAAATGATTCATATGCCTAATTAGGCATATATGCCTAAAAATGTGATTGGTTGATGAGAAAATGATTGGATGAGATTAGGAGAGAGAATGAGTGGAATCTATGTGTCAAAAACTGTATGGATTAGACTTGTGAGTTAGGCATATTTAGCATTACCCATAAATTAAATATATAAAATCTAATTGTATGTTAAATTTATTTAAAATTTAGAACAAAAATGAAATATACAAAAATATTAATGTTTTTTTATTAATTAATTTATTTTCTATTTTATCAATTAATGTATCTTAATATTTATTAATTAATAAGTAGTTATTAAATTAATTATAATGTAATATATTTAATTAAAAATAATTGTGTTTCAAGAAAAATGAAAAATAAATAAAATAGTTGGTCTCAGCTGTTCGTCGTGAACTGTCGTCAAAACTCCACTGTAGTTAGTGGTGGATGACAATCCGTCATGGCTGACGTGACACCCACGATCATCCGTCGTGACTTTGAGTGGTCTTATGTGAACGGTATATCCTTTCAACATAACACTTCTAGTCCTTCTTGTTTCAGATGTTCGATATAAGTCTTTCAACTTTTTAATCTGCAAGTCTCCACCCTTGAACTTGTATAATCTACACTGCAACCCTTCATAATTGAAGAATAGCTCTAGCAACCTTTAACTATCAACCTCATTTACATTTAGTCCCTTGACAGATATCTTCTTTATAACAATACCTAACACAAAGTTCTAATCATAAGACTAAATGCAATACAAACACCGTTCCAAACTGATATTGTACACTTGTGTATTTCAATCATATCAATTCCACCAAAACAATATCTAATTGTTGACAAGATGAATGAAGAAAATAAAAATAAAAATATAATCTAAAAAGACGATTCAAAGTGGTAAAGATTAATCAAAAACACCCTAAAAGCATATCCATCCCAAAATTATCTCACTACTCTTTTGAACTATCGATTGCATTTAGTCACTCTATAACTAACATATAAAAAATGCATACAAAGAGACTCAACGTGTTAACTAATTTCCAAAATTCTCCTATTTTAGCCCAATCGAATTTAAACTAGTAATGTGATGATATAATCATAGGTGAAACAAGTGTAGAGTTTGTAGATTAATAGTATAAGTCATTGAGTATGAAGATGATGGTGTAATTTATTTTTTCATACTAGAAATTCTTAATGTATTAATTAATTAATTAATCAGAAAAATAAAACCGATCGATCTTTGTAAAATAAATAATCACGTCCGTTACAAAATGATTGCTTACAAAAATAATTTTTACTGCAACCGGTAGCTAAAGTGCTCATCTGCAGCGTATCATTCAATTATATTCAACCGATGGTTAAAGTGATAGTGAAAACTATCATTTTAACTGTAAGTAACAAATCTTGATTTTTAATATTTATTTATTAACATTCAAATAAAAGAAAATGATGTTTATTTATTTTTATTAATTTATTGTTATTTAAAAAAGTAAAAAACAGCAAATAATAAAATGAGTAGGGGATGAACTGTCCCTATAAAATTTGAAGGGGTAAAAGAATTCGTTATTAATTATGAAATTTATAATATCCACAAAATGTTATTTTTTATAAGATTTAAAATTTATTGAGGACAGTGATCTAGATTGTCCGCCCTACGTATAGTTGAATGAAGATATGCATGCTGGATGGTTATCATGGTTTCAGAGAATATCTGCAACTGTTAAATTGTTTAACAATATTATATTATAAATATGAATAAAATATACATCATCAATATACTTACGAAGGGTTTTGGTGATTCGGATGAATGTTTAAATAACAATTATTAAAAATTACTTATTTGCCTTTTTTAATTTATAATTAGAAGAAGATTTTACTTTGTGATATTAATTTCTTAAGGTTGCGTTTGATTCGCAGAAATTTTTTGAAAGAATTGAAATTCATCAAAGAAAAGGAAATTTAAATTTCTTTAGTAGGAAGGAATTTGATAGAAATTAACTTTATAAATTATTTAACCAAACAAACTAAAGAATAGAATTTCAATTCCAATTCCATCAAATTCCAATCAATTCCGTGAATCAAACGCAACCTAAGTATCTAATGATACTTTACATATTTTTATTTCTAAATTAATTTCTTAATTAAGTCGAGATTTCAACAATAATTTCATAAGTGAGCAAGAAAAATCAAAACCAATCTATAATCACCGACTTAATCAACCTAAATTAACCAATCCAAATCATTAACCAAGAGTTTCATTATCGATTTTGTCACGTAGCGCCGATAACATAATAAGGATAAGGACGGTGTTGGGTAATGTTTATTTTTAGCATGACCACAAAATTTCAGCAAGTTCATATCCCCATTTTACATCTGGGCGTACTTTTTTCACTCGTTTTTTCTTTTATAAATAAATTTAAAATCTTAAAAAATAAATCTATATCTATATCTCCATTTCAGTCCGTCTGTAAGACAGGTGTTTTGCTGTCTTTTCTCTTTCTCTCTTTCTATTAATCACAGTTAAACAGGAAGAAGGAAGGTAGATAGAGAAAAGCTTTAAAGCTCCTTTCACCGGAACCCTAATTTTTCTCAATTCCGACCACCGTCTGTCTCTCTTCCCTAATTTCACCTAATTAATACAACGACGTTCGATTTCCGGTAAGAATTTGTATCTAAACGCTTCAATTTTTGTTTAATGAATCGCTTTTGATATTAATTTTGCTCAGTTTTTGTTCAATTTCAGATCTGAATCAATTAATTATGTCGATTCTATCAAAAGTGGATTCGATTCAGATTCGTGAGGTGTGGAATGATAATTTAGAAGAAGAATTCGAATTAATTCGAGGTATTGTTGATGAATTTCCGTATATAGCGATGGACACCGAATTTCCAGGAATTGTTATTCGTCCTGTTGGGAATTTTAAAAACAGTAATGATTATCATTACCAGACATTAAAGGATAACGTCGATATGTTGAAATTGATTCAATTAGGGTTAACGTTTTCCGACGAACAAGGGAATTTGCCAAAATTAGATGATAAGGATTGTATATGGCAATTCAATTTTAGAGAATTTAATGTCAATGATGATGTTTATGCTAATGATTCGGTTGAGCTTTTGAGAGAGAGCGGTATCGATTTTAAGAAAAATAACGAAAAAGGGATCGATGCTCGGAGATTCGGGGAGCTGTTGATGTCATCAGGAATTGTGTTGAATGATAATGTGTATTGGGTGACTTTTCATAGTGGATATGATTTTGGTTATTTGTTAAAGGTTTTGACTTGTAAGAATTTGCCTGATACACAAGCTGGTTTCTTTAACTTGATCGATATGTACTTTCCGACTATTTACGACATAAAGCATCTGATGAAGTTTTGTAATAGTCTTCATGGAGGGTTGAATAAGCTTGCTGAACTGTTGGAAGTAGAAAGAATTGGGATTTGTCATCAGGCTGGTTCCGATAGTTTGCTTACCTCGTGTACATTCAGGAAGTTGAAAGAAAACTTCTTTAGTGGATCGATGGAGAAATATGCTGGGGTCTTGTATGGTTTGGGGGTTGAGAATTGACAGCGATACACAATTGTTAAGTTAAAATAAGAAATTACTTGAAAAAAAATGTTAATTGTATGTTAAGTTACAGTTGTGTTGTAATGGCACCACAGCTTCTATACTTTTTCAGGATAAAAAAGGTTAATTAATATTTTTGCAGTTTCCTTACATGATTGCTTGGTGTTCTGGTTTCTTTTTATGTGCAGTTTCTATCGTTTACGATTTATTTTTGCTAAAGTAGCTGCAATTAGTGGCTGTAACTCGTTTTGAATTAAGAACATGGTGATGCAACAGTAATATCTGTCATCATTGATATCTATTTCTGGGTTAATGATGTTTGTTTCAAATGGGTATATATTTCTTTTTGGCAAATAGGGAATGATGCTAAGGTATTGTTTTGTTTGTTGTTGATGATCCATGGGCTGCTACTCAAGATCACGCAAAAGGTTCTAATGTTCTGTGTGTATCTGACTCGTAATGGCACTTGCTATACACTATTATTTATCGATATTCTCGATACGATGGTGACGTTGGCAAAAGGTGCTGAGTAGAGTTCATAGGGATAATCGTACTGATATCTGTTTTTGTTGTGTTAACCTGTTTCGCTCTATCATTTCTTCATTCTTATCT
Organism: Logfia minima; assembly: GCA_963921325.1. Lineage (NCBI taxonomy): Eukaryota > Viridiplantae > Streptophyta > Magnoliopsida > Asterales > Asteraceae > Logfia > Logfia minima. The sequence goes on from OY992774.1 coordinate 29,152,814, forward strand.
AGCCCAATCAAAAACTATTTAGGAATACTAACCAAATCTGCACTCAAATTATAATATGATAGGAAACTACTAATGATAGTGTCTAACATTATAAGATGTAAGCTTAAAAACCTTAAGTTGAAGATGTAAGCTTGTCTAACATGGGTTATATGCTTGTCTAACACTATAAGATGTAAGCTTAAAAACCTTAAGTTGAAGATGAAGCGCTTTAAATAGGCTAAACGTTTGTATAATATATATTCAAATTCAAAATGCATATACAGATTTATTCAAAGGAAAAATAAAATAAAAAACTAGATGTCTATTGTGATAATAGAGAAACTGTAATCAATTAATCATATATATTACCTTAACTACATACATAATTCAAAACACGAACAAATATATTGTTTGTAGTCTAGGCCATACCAAAAAATTTTGCCTGTTTTGACTGATTACTGAGCTTACCCGGCTACCCATTTTGCTAACTATACTCGGTAGAAGTGAAGGAAAAATAGAACAATATCTTTCTACAAGTTATCTTAACTCGTGGAGCATAAACATTCGACATCTAAATCGCCAGTTCTTTGCTCATTTTCCAGTCCATCATTCTAATCGGAAAATCAAAAAATTAATTCAACATTATCTGGTGGTCCCACATTTGCTTGCAAATGAATCATGAGCAAGAGCGCAAATTCTGTTTACTTCTCCTCACGAGACGCGCCTCCTTGTGTAGCCCTCGGATTGTCGACATGATGTGTTTCTTGCTTATTGGGAGCTTGTTTATTCGAGCAGTCTTCAACTAAAGGTTTGTTTGTAAGCTGTGTTTTGTCACCATCCTGTTGCTCTAAAACTTTTGTGCTTCGTTGGTTTTTGGATAATATCGCAATTTCCTTTACGGTTTTTTCCAAGTTTTCTAGTCTCTCTTTTACCTCTAATAGTTGTGGATTAGACTTTAGTACATCTTCTTCAGTCGCCTTAATCTTCTTGGCTTCTTCAATCTTCATCCTCTCCAAATCCTGCAGAAGATTATATAAGTTTAACAGAAAATAAGAAATAATTGTTGACAAGTGCAACGAATAAGTGAAACAAATGAGGGATGTTTGGTTACTGCATCCATTTTCTTCATTTCATGGCGAGCATATTGTGCAACCAAATAGACAGCTGATACAAGAAAAATGAGCTATTAGATGACATATTGTAGATATTTTGAACTTAATGAGGGAAGATATAGATACATACATACCGAGTGAAGGCAGACAGACGAAGAAGAGCTGAACCAGATGAAAATCAAGCCTGGTGATTAGAAAGAATAATAAGCATACATCTAAATCATACGGTAAATGTAAAATAGAAACAGAGGACCAATGTTATTAATCGCAGATGGTTTGATGAAAATAGTTGACATTATACATTTTATGCGTGAATTTATACACGGCAGATCCATAATAATCTTGATACATATTAAATATGGCAAGTTTTTAGCATGTATGTTGATCACACTCATAAGGTTTATCCTTGAAAAACAATATTTTCAACTGTTTACTGGTTAGTATTCTCGAGTCTTGCTTTCTATAGTCTCCCATGTGACTGTTAAGGATGGCAATAAACTAACAGATGACAGTATCATGGATATTATAAACAGGTAAACTTACTATAGTCTTATACAATTCAACTCGGAATACTTATCAAACAGTCATATAAATTTCAACAATAAATCATATAAAGCGTAAACTAATACTTATATTTTTTCAAAACATGCATTCGAACTGTCCTTTCTAGATTCCCTTGGAATTTCTTTTCTTGTCTTCCTTAGATTATGGGTTCGTGGTCAAAAACAAAACCTTTCCAAGGTACTTTTTGTCAGGCACACTTGTTTTCCAAAGATTATCATCTTTTTATAAATGTCAAGTATGATTACAAAGAATACATTATTTCAATATAAATGTCATTTTTTTCATAGACTGATTTATTGAACTTTATGCATTAAAAGTACAGTTTGGGTGACTTTAGCCCCACTTAATTGTTTACTAAATTTTTCGATCTGAAATTGACATGAAAGTAAATGGGTCAAAGTTGCCACCTCAAATTCTCTTTCATTCTTCATATCTTGGTTCCTGTCTTCAACTCTCTTCACATGAAGTATACAAGATCCAATATAACATTTTTATGTCTGTTCACATCAATTAAGTGCGACTTACAAAGAAATTTTTAATTCTTCGCATGAGATGTAAAAGGAGAAAACCTGACTCTGATTTTGTTTTTCAGGGCAGAAAAATGAGCCTTATGTTATGTTTGCACTTGTTCTTTCCTAAAAACACTAGCTATTTCCCTTTTTTCCATGAAGAGTCTTGATTAATAGCTATATCTTGTTGATATTAACGGAGGTATCATGTACAACTTCACCTAATTCTAGAGGTGATTCCTCAAGTTTCGTGGTTCTAAATGTGCTGGTTTTTTACTCAGAAAACAAAGAGGGCGCCCAAGGTGGAAACTGGAACTCAGGCCATTAATTCATATATGGATGAGTTGTTGGAGGTTAGTGTCTCTCACCTAAAAGCTTCCTTACATTTGTTTATCATTTAATATAGTTCCCTATTAATATCTTCATTCCTTCCAGGTTCATTCAGATTTGAACTTTATTAATGTTTTCTTAGTTGACTTTTCAAAGCAATGTACTTGTGTTTTCTCAGGCAAACACTAAATGGGTAGGTTGGGTAAAAGGTCAAAGTGGGTAAGGGTCATTATGGGTAATTTTTCAAGTACGAAACAAAACCAGTGAGACTGCATTCGCTGACCTGCCATCACCTATTTCATAAGTAGTATGATGACAAAAGCTGTATTACGGAAAATTTAATCTAGGAAAAAACAGTTTGAAGCATTTGAACTACTTTTATTAGATAAATATAATATTATATCCATTTGATCCATTGTCAATAAGCACTCGTTCTTATGAAGGGGTTGATATTTCTACATCTACACTTTAGGAGGCTTTTGATACATTTGACCTGAATTTTACCCATTCTATATGTTAGTGGTGAAGTATAACCCAAATCGACTAGTATTTGTCAGGTCATGATTAGTTTGAATTGTACTTTGCCATTATTTGTATGGGTATTTAAGACAACTAATCCTTTAATGGTTTACGTATTTAGGGAACTGCTTAGACTCAATCAAAACTAGATCAACATCCGTGACTCCGTGTGATATCGAAATAAAACCTTTTGCTTGCTATATAAGTTTATGAAGTACATTCAAAATGAAAACAAGCTATAAATCCTATTCAGCACATTGCAAAAGGAAATTGAATATAATCGAATGGCATTACATTATCGTAGAGGTGATCATATTCTTAACCATAGTAAATTGCTAATATAAATACACAAAGTCTAAATTTACTTCCAAAGTTGCTGTCTCAATAACGCAAGTTAATTCATAAGCAATACACATATAGGAACGACTTTAGCATAAAGTCAAAGATAATTTACATAGTCAGAGTTCATATATGTAATTGCACGCCAAGTGTTTGATAAAATGCGTACCCGAATTTCTTCTGTTTAGGCGGAGTGGTGAAGAGGATCTTCGTAGCGGTCATGAAATCAAGCTTATCTAGGTCTCGATATGAGTCATGGTGAGTTAATGATCCGTCATTCTTCTCTCCATTTGGTTCAATTTTTGGTTTGTTGTTGCTGGTGGTGGTGGTAACGAAGCGTTTGCTTACAGAAAGTCTGAACCTTTCTGACGTTCCGATGCTTATTCTTCTGCAAATCTTTCCCAGCATCATTTTTTAACAAAAAATTAGCTTGATTTCTTCCATTATTGACTGGTTTTTATGGTAATTTTAACCATGGGAAAGTCAAAATACAAATGCCAAATATTGTCGAGTGGAATAAGAAACTGATTCTTTGGAGTCTGGACTAATTAGCCCATTTAAACGGCCCAAACAGTTTTAGTACAAATGTTACAGCATGTATTGTAGCTTTAACTAAAATTTTGTATACGAAACTTGTAACATTTACTCATGGAACACATCGGTTAATCCATAGAAGGAATAGGTGGGTTTTGACGATACATATGTGTCATAGCAAGATAAGATATAAATATAAATATAAATAAATAATGAAAATAAAAATGAACTGTGATGATAAAAAAGTGTGTCGTACACATCGCCTTTGGATATGAGTACCAACTTCAATATAGAATTATAAATTTATGTTGATAACTAATCATTTTATGGTTATGATCTATCTTAATTCAATAATCTAAATAGTTCACTTATCAAACGGTCTCTTTGAAAAGAAACTTATTGATGACAAGTTTTTATATATTTATAGATTTTAAAAATATAATTAAACTTGTCGAGATCCTAGTTAATCACGTCTTATAACGACACACTTGTTATTTACTAATAAATTTGTTAAATCACACATATGATTTTAAACCCATGAAACCTTCGTCTTTCGATTTATAATCAAATTTTTAACTTCGACCAACTAAATTTTTTGGGCTAAAATATTAAAATAAACGTTATGTGATATCACAAGGTATAAAACGCATTAAAATAAATAATTTTAAAATCCATAAATTTAATTACGTAGAATATAATAATTTTATAGAACAACAATTATATATATATTTTCTCTTGTTTACCTCGTTTAGAATATAATAAATTTATCAAATGCAGATACAAATGAAGTCTTCAAATCTATACTACACTTCATATATTTAAGACTGGTAAATGTATAGGTTGTGCAACGCCCTATCCACGTTTAGAAAGATCAATGTCGATTGTTTACAATGTTATATGTATATTAGTTTCGAAGTTGGTTGTTGATTTAAATGAAACGTATCTCTTTACAATGATAATGTTTAAGAAGACTCGAAGAAACTTCTTTATCATCATTAGCAGCACCAGAAGAATTGCCAGTGTCTGATTCACATTCTTAACTCAAGATTTATACGTTTAATCTTCTTTCCATTACGATCAAACACATCCACGTTACTACTACACCACATGACCAATTACATCACATTCACATATGACATATACAAAAAAAAAGTTATATTTTACAATCAAAAAATAAAAATCTTAATTAAAATAAATAAATCATCATTGTCATAAAGATTTGATTAAAAGTGCAAAATGTATTACATATATATATATATATATATAGATGGTGGAGATCAATAGGGAAGTAAAAAAATTAGGGAAGGAGGGAAGTAAATCTCAACCATTGATTTCATCATAAATGAATTTTAAAAATTACAAAAGTTTTCAAAATTTAACATTCATCATCAATGAATGTTAAAAACGTTTTTTAATAAAAAAATCAAGGGCTAAGATTTACTTTCCTCCTCCTCAAATTTTGAAGTTTCCCTATAAATTCTTTCCCTATATATACATATATAATTAACCAATAATAATAACAGAACTTTTAGAATAATTAGAAAGCACGTCAAAAGATATCAAGAAAAATTCATTCGAAGAACCTCTATAATCATTACATCGATCCAAAAACAACTTAAAATGATGCTTCAAAGCTGGAAAACAATCAACATTCGCAACAATAGCAAACTTAGATACCAACACTGTATCACCTTTAACGACTAACTTTTCAAAATGAGATATCAACGGATGCTTCACGGAAGTTTGAATTTTGACCCTATAATTTTAGAATAATAATAAAAAATAGAATTATAAAATAATAATAATAAGAAAAAGATTAAAACCGTAAAAAATATATATAATTGGACCCACACGAACCTTACTTACTGATCAATACGTATACATAAAGATATACTATAATGCGGTACACCAACATATTAAAGTACGTATACCATATTATATTATAACGTCATATTTTTGCAATTAAAACTCAAAATTTTAAACCTAAAATTATATCTACTCCATAAAATAATTTACGCACATTATGTACTAAATCTCTCTCTTAGTCGTCACCGATACCCTTTATACGTGTTCCAATATATTTTTAGCTCTATAGTTTTTCTAGCATATAATATAGGTAGATACATAGAATGATAGAAATGGTAAAGAAAAAACAAACGAATATATTTAATAGAAAGAATTAATAGAATAATACGTAATCATGACTGAGTCAATCAAATTGAATTTCTTAGTCTCAGAGTTTGGTAACATAAATTCGTGCACTTTTTTTCGTTCAGATAGAATTACCCCTTCATATCCGGATAAACATAACTACCTAAATATCCAAAAAGAATACGAAAGTGACGGCTGAGTTATAGTCACAGGTTACTCATTTCAGTGACGTCAAATTGAGGTAACAAGCAATATATACATCGTTACATTTTCATAATTCTACTTTTGTAAAGTTATCAATCACATGTTTGACACTGATGTGATTATTGTATTACTGTAGATTGTTCTCTATATATTATTGAGGTAGAGGTTACGTACATATAAAACACAAAGATGGTGGAAGGAGGTGTTGTTAAAGAGGATAAAACCGAGTTTACGGAATGCATTCGAACGATTTGGCGTACGCCTTATATTATGAGGCTTGCTATCAGTGCCGGAATTGGAGGTCTTTTATTTGGCTATGACACTGGTAAAAGTTTATATTAAATCTGTGTTTTTGTTTTGTAGTTGTTATTGTTGTTAAGATTTTCGTTTTCCATTGTGTATGTCGATTGATTTGTAATGAAATAGGTGTTATTTCGGGTGCTTTACTTTACATTCGAGATGATTTTCAGGAAGTTCAGAAGCATACATGGTTGCAGGTAAATTAAACTAAACTTAAAACTTTCGTTTTCGAATATGAAAAAACTTGTTTTTGAGGTCAAACATTAGTAATTTTCTGAGTTTCTTTTTCTGGATACGAGGAAACGATTTGCATTTTTAGCATTATTGTAGGGTGGAGCTATTTTTCGCATAACACTAATTATGTTATCAAAATGTTAAAATGGCTAAAGCTGTTGGGGCCAACCGGACACAGGGCCGAACAGGATCACTTCAATAAAAAGATATCATATACCTTTTCATTGATGTTATTGTGTGCTTGTTAATTTTGTTCAGTACTATTTGCCATGAAAATGTTTACTTTATTAGTGTGCTTTGATAACTATTTGGGCTTCTTTATAAGGTAGTAATTATCATTTTTAGATATCTTGATCCTTTGCTCCAATCGATCTTCATCAGGCCATGGTTTTGCATAAAGACGTATAAGAGATTTTGTATGTTTAACTGTCCATGCAGATATCTAGTTTAAATAATTTATTGTTGGGCACCTAAAGACTAAAGTGATCTAATGAACAACTAATCATTAAACAAAAGCAAAGCAAAGAAAATATTGTGGTATCTTAGGTTCCAAGAAGATAGGTGGAGATACAAATGCTCATTAATACAAAATCCAAAAATGTTAATAGGCTTGACATGGTTTGTGTATTGTGCTCCTGCTTAAATTGAGGTTATAGTATCAGATAAAATCGATAGAATCAAGAGCATTTTGCGTATACAGCTTGGTGCTCACCCAGTGCCTGCCAAAACTATAAACTGCTGTGAATGCTTAAAATCTTTGAGAAAAGAAGAAACTATGAAACCCAATTAAAGTAGTAGGAAAATTTTCACATTCTTCATAAGTTTGATTTGACATTTTTAAGGGCGGTAACATTGCTAATTTCTTGTTCAAAATTGACGTTTTAAACCGTTAACGTTTTTCCACTTTCAGGAAACTATTGTTAGTATGGCCGTAGCTGGTGCTATATTTGGGGCTGCCATTGGTGGAGGGATGAACGATAGATTTGGGAGGAAAAAATCAATCATGTCAGCTGATGTTCTTTTCTGCATTGGTGCAATTGTGATGGCTCTTGCTCCTACCCCATGGGTTGTAATAATTGGTAGACTTTTTGTTGGTTTTGGTGTTGGAATGGCTTCTATGACTGCACCTTTATACATCTCTGAAGCTTCTCCAGCTAGAATTAGAGGTGCACTCGTGAGCACAAATGGTTTACTCATTACCGGCGGACAATTTTTATCCTACCTTATTAATTTAGCATTTACTAGGGTATATTCCTATCTTTTTACAAGGAACTTTGTTATTTCTTATATTTTTTTTAACTAACAACGATTATGTACTAGACGCCTGGAACATGGCGTTGGATGCTTGGAGTTGCTGGTATTCCACCATTGATTCAGTTTTTCTTGATGTGGTTTCTTCCCGAGTCACCTAGATGGCTTTATAGACAGGTAATCTACGATGCAAACTAAATATAATATTGTTTTGCTTTTTAGTCTTATATAGTTCCCAATTAATGTTATGGCTATTGAGTGACGTCCCTTCCACTGTTGTCTTTGAGGTGGAGCGTGTGGACTGTTTATCGTTATAAGTTATCAACGTTTTTTGAGTTTCTAATTAGTTTAATTATGTTTCTATTCCAGAACAAAGTGAAAGAAGCAAGGGAAATCCTAGAAAAGATCTATCCAGAAGGAGAAGTGGAAAAAGAAATGAAAGCATTGCAAATATCGGTTGATGAAGAAAAGCAAGCAGAAGAATCCATGAAATATGGCATCTTTTCGAAAATTAAGCATGCCTGGGGGAATAAGGTGGTCCGTCGAGGACTTCATGCTGGCATCACTGTCCAAGTTGCGCAACAATTTGTTGGAATCAACACCGTGTTGTACTACAGCCCCACTATTGTACAACTTGCAGGATATGCTTCAAACAAAACGGCTTTAGCTTTGTCATTGATCACGGCAGGTCTAAATGCCCTTGGTACCATCATTAGCATGTTGTTTGTTGATAAATGTGGAAGGCGAAGATTCCTGATCGTTTCAATGTTTGGGATTATTACTTGTCTAGTCGTTTTATCGTTCATGTTCTTTCAAGCTTCGGTCCATGCTCCTGGTTTAAGCATTATCGAGTCGAATCATTTTGGAGCCAACTCAACTTGTTTGGATTTCACTAGGGCTCAAAACCCGTCATCCTGGAACTGCATGACTTGCTTGAAAGCCTCGTCTAGTTGCGGCTTCTGTGCCAATGGAGAAAACAAAGTATGTTTCACTCTAACACAAGTTTTTCAATTTCTTAACTCGTATAGTTTTACTAATAAAAGGTTTACATCCGACTAAACAGTATAATCCCGGAGCTTGTTTGGCTCTAGACTATGTAACACAAGGAACTTGTAAAGCAGAACATCGAAGTTGGTACACCAAAGGTTGTCCAAGCAAGTATGGTACATATGCAATATTTTTTATGGCATTGTACATAATCATGTACGCCCCCGGAATGGGAACTGTGCCATGGATTGTGAACTCAGAGATATACCCATTAAGATATCGGGGGTTTGGTGGTGGGGTCGCAGCAGTTGCTAACTGGACGTCGAATTTGATTGTGAGCCAAACTTTCCTGACCCTGACAGAGACGTTAGGGACCGCGGGAACGTTTCTTTTATTTGCAGGGTTTTCGGTTTTGGGACTTATAGCTATATACTTTTTAGTACCGGAGACAAAAGGGTTGCAGTTTGAGGAGGTAGAGAAGATGTTGGACAAGGGTTTTCGACCTGAGTTATGTTGCACGAAGGACCAAAATACTAAGTCTGCTACCTGAAGTTATAAGTTTCAATTATACATTTGTTTAGCTTTTATGTTCTGTATTTACGGGACTTTCATTTTAGGGGTTTTAGTTTTATTGTTTGCAAATGCTGGATTTGGTTAATGAATTCGACAGTATTGTTATTATTATTTGTGTGCCTTATTTTGGTGTTTGGTTTCTTACACCTTTGATATGTGAACCTAATGTTATATATGTAGCAAACTCTTATAATCTAGTACTTTTGTCGAGCAATATATTCATATATGTATTTTTTAAGACACAAAATTAAGCTAAATCACATGTCATTATAACATACTCAATTATTAATGAACACTTTTCTCCATGATTAACGACACAAAATTAGTTCCACCTTGCCATGATTAACAACACATTTCTCCACTATAGATAATAATGATCCTCTTACTTTCTGGTTAACAACCCACGTTATGTTTGATTATTCTGTAATTCCTTTAAACAATCCAAAATTCATTTTGAGTAATGTCATGTAGACTCAAAACTGGATACCTAAAACTATTATAGAAAGATACTTTTAACTTAAAAGGATTTTGCTAGGGCTATGTCTAAAACAACATTTTATACATAAATGATGGGATACATCAAGGTAGGTGGGATGATTATTCACAAGTTAGTGTGTACATATGCGGCTTACATTATTCTTTCCGTTCTAATTTAAATGTTTATCTTATTCTTTTTATTTATTTCATAAAAATTAGTCACTTATAAAAAATAGATATAAACAATCATAAAATCTTTTAATTTACCCCGTTTATTACTCGTAATAATTTTTTTTTTTAATATTTTAAATTAAACTTGTCTTATATATAAAAGTAAAATTGATATTTTATTAGAGATTATCATAAATCTAACTTTTTTAATGGAATTACTAATAAAAAAATTTTAGACTTTGAAGATCGTATAGAAAAGTCGAGACACATTCTTTTTTGAACATAGAAGTAATAATTCATAAATATTGTGTAACTGCGGATGACGTCATTTAAAACTTTACAATATACCCAAATTTTTTACGCAGATGATTTTCTTCCTACCTTCTTTTAAGATACCGTACTTTACATAGATATCTCAAAAAGTGTGTTTGATTAAACTTATTATCAACAGTTATATAGTTATTGATTGATATTTTAATAAGTTATAAATTAATAATGGGATTGTATATTGGGAATCCACTCAACTATATCATTTTATTTTTGTACGCTATTCATATTTTAAAACAATTTTGTAGGTCATCCAAACATATCATTTTGTTTTTGTAGGCTACTCAAATTTGTATATTGTTCTATATATATCAAATTCGGCTAAAACTCATCGAAAAACTGTAAAATGACAAAAATATCCATGTATTTGAATAAAATTAAAATATTATAAATAATGTTAATTAACAAATATAGCGGTATTTGTATCCCTTCACATCTTTTTATTAATTTTTAATCGAATTTGATATACACGAGACAATATACAAATTTGAGTGGTCTACAAAATTATTTTTAAATATAAGTTACATACAAAAACAAAATAATATATTTATATAACTTAAAAAATTAATATATTTGAGTGACCTTTGAACCGTATTATCCCATCAATAAAATTTTAAACTCTTTTTAATAACATCTCAGTGGCTTGGGTATATGATAGGAGTAATTTTTTATACTCAAAAAAGAAGCAGCAATAGAAAGAGCAATGGTGGTGGTGGTGACCCGCCATTAAAGCAGAAGATGCGCTACTTATATGCCGCCAGTATATCTATTTCAATATTTCTATCCAAATACTTACCACAATTTCAAAATAAAAAAGACTTTTCTCAGTTTCAACTGAAAAAAGAAAAAAATGCTATGCAGAGGAAACTCAAAAAGGTACCAAAAAGACGGAACCGTTCCGGTGTACCTCAATGTATACGATCTCACCTCCATGAACGGTTATGCTTATTGGGTCGGTCTTGGCGTCTATCATTCCGGTGTCCAAGGTTTATATCTATCCATCACGAATCAATCAATTAAACGATATCAATTAAATGCATGTCTGAAGCTGTTAATGATATCCCTTAGAGCTATCGTTATCAAAAAAATTATTTTATTTATAAATTATTTGTAATTTTTGTTTGGTTTTAGTTCATGGAGTTGAGTATGCATTTGGATGTCATGAACAAGCAACAACAGGAATATTTGAAGGAGAACCGAAACAATGTGAAGGATTTACGTTTAGGAAACAAATTTTGATCGGATGGACCGATAAGAATCTAAGAGACGTTAGAGGAATAATGGAAGAACTTGCTGAAGAATACAAAGGGATTTCATATAATCTCATTACCAAAAATTGTAACCATTTTTGTAACGAGGTTTGTGTTAGACTAACCGGGAACTCAATCCCTAGTTGGATTAATCGTCTAGCCAAAATCGGTAAGCATACTTATTAACATTGAGTGATAGTGATTAAATTCTGTCATTAAGTTATTTTATGATAAATTGGTGATGTATGTAGGTTTTTTGTGCAATTGTATAATTCCGGCGAGTATAAGTTCAACAAAAGTTGGAATTGAAGATAACAAAGTGCATAATGAAGGTGAGATGAAAAAGTTGACTAGCCGGTCAAGCAGGTCAACCTCGTCGTCTAGTGGTTCACCGGAATCTGAGAAATCGTCGTTGACATCACCTACTACGGTTGGTCGGACTAAAGGTCATAGAACCACAAGTTCTCTACCTCCACCTTCACCTTTGATTCTAGATTCTTTCATATCTTAGCAGATTTTAATGCTATTTTTATGTAACTAAACTGCTGCTTATCTGATTCTTTGGCATACTCTTGTCATGTATCAATTTGCTTCTCAAAAAAGGCTTTCTAGTTGTGTGTAATAATCATTCATTGCAAATATGTCACCTAACAAGAATTGAACCTTCAATACATTTTACAAGAATGCTTCCATTTGTTTCAAGAGTTTTAGTTAAGCCTTGATATTTGCACTATTTGGTTGGCCTGTTAATTAGGCGAATTTCGCTCTACACATCGTGTAACATGGTTTACCTATAGTTAGGCAAATCTCTCGTTGTCCCTTTAAAAACACATATATATGTCGTTTGGAATACACATGATGTGAAAAATGACGCGACAAGGCACACATGATTTGGACTAGATTGTCCTTTACGTCGACTCTCTTGGGTTGGTCAGTCACTTATGTCGAATGGTCAAGCATTATTGTTGTGATGGGTTGTGTCCTGTTTTTAATTATACGAAAAGAAATGTAGGTCCAATCTAGTTTATGATGCAATAGAAATGAACGTGACTTTGAATACAAGTTTAAACATGATATAAGCTACACGTATTAGACTTTGTGTAAAGTTTCACAAGTTCACAGTTGACACATTGATTCAGAGTCAACTTTGGCTAGACGACTGCAACTTTTCGAGAAACTAGATCAGTTTAGATGGTTTCCTCTAAAGATGCATAATATGAAACTTCGTTGTTCAATCATTCTTCATTGATGATACTAAAATATGGAATTCGGGTATATTTAAGTATGTAACTACTAGCAATGAATTTCACCCACTATTGGGAAAAATCATGAAGAATGGATGTTATTCAGGGACCAAGGACATAATAATAACACAGAATAAGAGCATTTAAGAAAGAACAATATTTGATCACAAAAGATACATCTTTTCTAGGTTACCCACCATCTAAATGATCTGTCTCCTTTCTTCTTGCTTTTTACTTTAGCAAATTCAGAGACTACCTGTAACTGGACCCACTGGAGCCTGGAGGTCCCCAACAGTACCTGTAACAGGACCCACTCCACTCCTAATGGTATCCAAGATAGGATTCCTTTGGTCCATATGGTTCATGATCATTGGCAAGTCAATAGAAAAATTGAGGTTGGTCTTGGAAAATATTTTCAGAAATTAAAGACCAATATTAATCCATTTCTGAATAGACTACACGAATGTTGGATGGATGGGTCCCTTTTAGTAAGTTGTATAATGTAGGAGCTGAAAGCCGCCCTGTCAAAACGGACGGGTCGGGTAACTTTGTATTTGGGTTGACCCGAGACACTCATCTATATTCCCTTATAAAGCATTTACATGCTTCAGCTTAAAAAAGATATCGTAAATATCTAAATTACCCCTATAACCCTTTGTTCTATAAACATGTGTAAATGTCCAAACATTTTTATATCCATTTAAATTTAAATTTTATTATTATTATATTATTGCAAAAATAGACACAACAATTTATACTTATATTAAACTTCAAAATTACTTTATTCATAAATTCAATATGCGCGTACTGAAATATCATCTATATAATAATGAAAAAACTAATTATATTGCGATTCAAGGATAACATGTTGTTTAAAACATACACTTCTACAGAAATAACATATATAACTTGGTGGTATGCGCCGCATTACACGGACAAAATACTAGTGTATAAAACAACAAAACTTATAAATGACTATATCATTTTATATAATTTTTCACATAAAATGATGTAGGAGGTCTTCTGTAGAAAATATAGATTTTTTGTCCCGTATTTATTTTCAGCTAGTTCTAATGATTTTTACCCGTTTGACTGGTTGGAGATAGAACATAACTGGAATCGATCTACACATAAGTAAATGGGTAACTGTTGATTCTTGTACTCCATTTATGTATAAAAGAACACTCTTTTCCTCTAAATGTAAATACAGAATGTTGATAAACAGAGGGGATGTTTTTCATGCAACATATGTGTTGTTAACTTGTTTCAGCAGAATACTGCACATCAATTGAGAGGATAAAATTAATGAAGCTGTTGAAGAAGTCAGCTTCCCTTGGCAACAACACAAATACCTGCTCAAGAATTTGACTTTATGTCTGGACGCAGAGATACCAGGCCCGCGCTTGCCTGATGAAACTTGATCAGCGATGTTTTGACTTCACCCATTCAACAAAGTTGTCTAGGATCAAGGGCCAAGCAAGTTCTTCGTCATAATTGTTGAAATCTGGAAAACTTATCTGGAAAACAAGGAAGAATTTGTAGATAGGGAATCAGAAGATCAATCTTGTTAAATAAAAGTGGTAATTACGACGCATTTACAAATGAATTAGTTGATTTGACTTGTGTTTTATCTATAATGAGTAAAGTCATAAGAAAGCGATTAGCTAAAGAGGAAACGGGTTGAAAGTAGCACAAACTGTATTTTACGCATAAAACCCTCCGAATTCATTTTCTTCAATAAAAAATTAATATAATTTTGTAATCATGCTTGACACAGTAGTTAAAAAAATCTATAATTTTGGACAACAATGTTTCGGGTCAACCCGACCTTATTCAACTTGTACTAAAAAAACTATAAAACACAAACGACCAAACGGTAAATAAAGGTTGGGTTACCTCATTGCAAAATCTATAGAACCCCATCCACTGATCCATGTTTATGACCTTGTAATCAATCTGTGTCTGCAAAATGGCCCAAAAAGACAACAAATGTCATGGCTTGTAGTTTCATATTTGCTACACTTAGCTTCATTATGATACCCTGTTATACTCTCCCTGTTCTCATAGTTAGTTAGGGGTGTTTAGAAGTCTAGTACTCTAGCCATTTATGTGATATCGAATAATCAGAATCTAATAATCATCTGTTAAGAATACGCTATAAAAAATAGTATGTGGATGTGCTTCTATTGAGTGAAGTTGTAATAATCAGATGTTTTAATGTCTAGCAAATAATGGTTATTCAAGACATAGTTACATAATATGAACAAAAAAGACAACTTTTTTTGTGAAAAACAATAGGTACAGTGTGTGAAGTGGGACTAAAGTCTCTCAAATTAAGTTAAAAGAAGTAAACAGCTAATAGTTTTTTTACCCTTAGATAATGAATTGTGTTGCCGATGATACGAATACTCATCCAAAAAGGACCCAAACTGAATATTTGACCCCTAAATAATAAGATAGACAGAAACAAAATTTGTTTATCCAAACATGAAAAATGATTATTGCGACTTCAGGAGGCAATAATCAGATAATTAATTCCAAAAGGAAAATCCAAAAACCCACTTAATCCAAAAAATTCTCTTAATCATCTTTGTGCCTGGGTTCATCAATCGGATGAAAATGACAAACCCCGTATTTTTTTAAATAGAATGAAAAATAGACGAATTATTGCAGCAGGGACACGTATACATCCATAAGATTTCAAAGGAACTTAAGGCTCACCCTTAGATACTGAATGAACAAATCCACCTGTTGAGGAAACTGCGAGCCCAAAACAAGCTCCAATAATTCACATATGCTCTCAATATCTATGCTCTTTTGCTTCTCCTCTACATAAGAATAAATAACAGATAAACGATATCAATAAGCAATAAAAAAAAGAACTTGACAAGTTAAAAGTTATAGAACATTAGACAATACAATGTCATACATTTATTATACCTGTTAGGCAATATCGAAATGCATAAGAATAAAACTCCACATAATTCGATGGCCTGCGGACCTTTTAAAGAAAAGTAAACAAACAAACATGTTAACAAAACACACATACTTCTTATTCTACCCAAAAAAGCTTGCCGAAAATGAACTATTATGTCAAAATACCTCGTTCTCCAGCTCAGGTAGTGCTTTCTTTAACTTAACTATAGTATCAGCCCGTAATGCTTTAAGGCCTTTTCGCCACTCTTCCTATAAATCATTTACCCATTTACACAATTCAGTTATAGTCCACTCTTCAATGAAAGTAGAACAGGGAAAGCTTGAAAATGTATTTTTCATGTTATACCACTACTTAAATTAAACATGCTAATATAATATTACCAGGGTGAAGTATCCCTGCCTTTCTGACTGCATTTTCCTGAAAGATATAGCCAATCAGTAATGCAAATGACAATATGATAAAATAAAATAAAAATAAAAAGTGTGGTAGAATTGTCTTCAATGAAACATACCAAGCAAGCATCAATATCCGTACATCTGTATGCTCGACTTCTAAGTCAGAACAGAGATACTCTATTCCTTCAGGGCTGTTGACAGAAAAACGAATGAATTAGATATGATGAATCAACATGACAACTAGGAAAAAGAAAGAAATAATCAAACAAAAGAAAAAAAAAAGAATACACAGATTGCAGATGGCACTTACTCAATCATACCAGAAGACTCGTTCGCATATGAATAGAATAGCTGATCAATGCGTTCCAACTCCTTGGTCGCAGCTTTACCTGAAGCTGAAGAGAAAAAAAGGTTACGTTGAGAAGTAAAACTCAATAAGGTTCAAATCTTATTCTCATAAGGACGATTTGTGATCCAAAATTATGTAATGAACATACAAAACAACCATATACTTTATATTAACGAATTGCACATTACATGGTACATATTTAATATTTTGGCTAAACTATTATATACAATGATTTGTGGACCTTATTCTCGAAATTATTGTTTCAGTAATCGGTACACGAACAATTGTAACAAAAAAATTTACATTCTTTATGGTTATCTGGTACTGCATGTCTTGTGAGGGATCAGTAGCATGTATATTGTGAATTATATATACATATACATATTTAAATATATATTGTTTTATCATTAAATTGAGCTTAAATCAGATCAGGTTAATTAACATCTCAACAGAAACATAGCTTTATACTACTTAATTAGTTAGTTAAGTATGTTCACAATAATATTAACACTTCCTCAGTTGGTCAATTATTAAAATTAAAAAAGAAAACTCCATTAAAACTTATTTGGCAAGGTTTAAATAGATTACATGCACCTTAATTTAACTTCGAATCGAATGAAAACATCAAATTGAACTTATAATTAATAAATAAAAACAATAATAAATAATAACCTAGTTATCATAAAATTGAAATTAATAAAAGTGAAACTGGATGAATACCGGAGCGGAAGAGATCCATGGCGGAAGAATTAGTGGAGGAGGTGGTGGAATTAGCAGGGCCTTTTTTCGAAGAACCACGACGCATGTTCAAGATAAATTGAGTTTGGAGCGAATTAGGGGGAAACTAAATTAAATTAAATTGAAATCGATTTGATAACGAAAAAAAGTAGGGATTGTTGAAGAAGGAGATGATCGGAAGGAAGTCGGATAACGAAGATCGATGGTGCGGATGGTTTTGACTGGTAAGATACGATGGTCGGTTGTCAAGGTCTTGGATTCCTTGTTGGAAACTAATTACCTTTTTTTTAATCAAACTTGGTTTTTATTTTTAATTTTTTATATTTTAAGGAATATAATCAATTTAAATCGAATCATCAGATAACGGAATATATCGGTTTCGATTTTTTTAATAAATTTAATCGTATAAACTGAATTAGATCACAATTAGGTTTTTGTAAGTTCCATAATATAATAATACTGTCCACAGTATACTGTTCAAAACATATGACATAATACATGTGTTTGGTGACACGTAGCAGTAAGCAGTAAGCAGCTAGCAGTTAGCAGTAGCTGTTTGTTTAAAAAAATGTTTGGTAACATAGCAGTAGCAGTAATTATAACGTGTAAAATTACAAAAAAGGGCATATACATATTAAAATAAAAAACTAATTAAAAAAATAATAAAGTTATTATTTATAATGTACTCATTATTTTTACATGCTTGACATTACATAAACACCATGATATGCTAGTTATGAGTTATCGGCGACGTGTATTCCATATTGATGTGGCAATATCATTACGAATTTGTTTCATCTCATTAGATGTTCTACTAGAAATATCTTCATTATCAGTAACCGATCCACGAACATCACGAAGTTTATTGCATCCCATGTAATTTGGATGTTGTTCGAACGTAGTAAACACCTTGTCTTCCCTGTCATTATTACGAATGTAGTTATGCAAAGCAAATGTAGCAATAATTATATCATGTTGAGTTTCCACACTATATTTAGGCATTCCACCGAGTATTTTCCATCGTTTCTTCAAAATTCCAAATGATCTCTCAATAGAACTTCGTAGAGATGAATGAGAACGATTGAAAGCCTCTTGCATGTTCTTAGGCGGCTCATTTTCAAATTGTGATTTATGATATCTTGTCTTTGGATATGGAACCAAATATCCCTTCCTCTCCGGATATCCTTTATCAACTAAATAAGATTTACCTGGTAAAACTTTAGGTTAAGTCGCTTATAATTTATCGTGATAGTTATGGTATAATAACACATGCATATAAAGTTACCTTCTGGCGGTTTTGGAAAGTTCATAGATGGATTGTGAATGACATTGAGAAAAACACGTGTGTCATGTGCTGAACCTTCCCATCCAACAAAATCATCTTTAGTAACACCGGAAGCATCGGACTCCAAAATTTTAATAACACGATCTTGTTTTTCATCTTGTTTAGCCATGTACTCCTTAAATAGTTTTGATCCTGCCGAGTCCCTCCCTTTTCGTTTCATCTGAACAATTTTGGGTTTTGTAGTCACATTGGTGGACTTGTTAGGTTGTCTAGAAATTCCAGTTAGACATGACGTTGGGACATCTTGTCCTACATCCTCTCATTAAACTTGAACAGAAATCATTCTCTTGAACATCTAAATGCTCAGAGTACTGATTATAACACAAAACAAGATATCAATAACTCCCTTCAACTCCCACTAAAAATTGTGACCTTTTTCATAATAATGAATTACCATATTCTATAGCTCAAAAAGATTTACGAACATAAACCAATAATCGAACGCTTCTACTGAACAATGTATGGAATCAATTATTAGCAGGACATATTACAATGTCTAGCCATGCAAATTATTCTAAAGATAATATAGTAAACACATACGTATGACACAAATTCAAGGCAAATAGTTATACACATTAAAATATAATATTAAGAGGCATCAATATTTTAGAAAGAATGAATTGATGATGGAGGTACTTACTTTTGATGACATGTGTTTGACAGTGGAATCTCCACGAAGATGCTAAACAATGACAATGTTCGGCACCTCAGAAAACTAGTTATGCTTATAAAAGGTTGATTAGGTTTTTTGTAGGATTGATTGATATGCAGCCCGTTAGGTAATTACGTGCTTAGTAAATATTATTTTTAGGGTATATAGGTAATTTCAACAACAAAATGCTAGTTGCTAGTTGAAATGCTTCCTCATCAAGCATTTGGAATGGGAGCATTTAGACAAATCTCAAACGCTAGTTGCTTCGTTGCCAAACAAGCTTTTTAACCAAATCGCTAACCGCTAGTCGCTTGTCGCTCCAAAACGCTTCCAAATGCTTGCTACCAAACACAACCAATATACATATTTAGCTCATTACTCTCTTCACAATACAATTTTAAAAAGAGTTAATAAATTTGTCAATCAGAATGTACAGAAAACCTTGTAAATATGTCACATCTAATTATTATTATTATAATAAGCAAGACATGTCGTGACCAGTAAGGCTTGGTTGATTTTGTCAGAAAAACAAAGAGTAGTTTTAGGGGTAGCAGTTAAACAGGAAACGGTATACAGAAAAGACATATTTAAAAGGATAAATAGAACTATTTTATAGGATTCTTTAGTAATGAATAAATAGACTTCCGTGCTTATTGGAGCTATTAGGCATCCTAGACTATCCCATTCAATTTTTTAACTGAACAGATAAAATTTTTTGTAAAGAAAATATTAAAGATGTAAAGTAATGTTAAGGAATCGTTTAGATTTTATGAGTAGATATACCTAAGTAAAACTAAGTAGGGATATCAATTCACAAGAGGTAATTTAGTGATGAAAGGTTGGAAAATTTAAAGTTTGAGTTTCAGTTCCCATGAGCTGTAAATTTGAGGTCAACTATTGAATATGTAGCTTAATTAGTTAGTTATGGGATTAAAGATTTGCAAGAAAATGATCATGTTTTTCTTTATGATGGACATCCTCATGAACGATGCAAAGATCAACCTGAATATTTCTGTAATGTCTTTAAAGCATGCAGTTTGAGTCAGCCAGCATTATTGATTGTCAATATTTT
The DNA here is from genome assembly GCA_963921325.1 of Logfia minima. Lineage (NCBI taxonomy): Eukaryota > Viridiplantae > Streptophyta > Magnoliopsida > Asterales > Asteraceae > Logfia > Logfia minima. The sequence continues at coordinate 29,173,358 of OY992774.1, forward strand.
AAAAGAAAAATCATATGCATAGTTATTTGGTAAATAAAGTCATACCAATAAGTATAAATATATGAAAACAAATATAACTTAAATTACTACTAGTGCTTTTTAAACTATTCGGTTATTGATATGATTATCAAAAGTAATATGAATAATAAAACTTATTTAGTTTTGACCTGATCCAAATAAAAAATAACAAAGAGAAAAACTCTAACAGAATAATTCAATCCAGATTATTTGACTTTATATTTATGTAATGTTCATATGGTAAACATCTCTAAAATGATACTTATATCATTAAAAGTTTGCTAATCATTATCATTATCTACAATTAAAAGGCAATGACTAAGAGTTTTTGAACATGCTTTTTGAAGCAAAGTTTGAGATCTATCAAGTCATAGTTATATTGTCATCAAATTACCGATAGATCATTTAACTTGATTGATGTTCTCTCTTTTATTTATCTACATGGTGTCACAAATAATATTTAGCTTAATAGTATCGATTAGTAATAGTACTGCTGATCATTAAGATGAAAGCCGTTCCGTTATACTAATTCTATAATAAGGAAATATAAATATAATATAATAATATAAGATGTAATAATTATATGGTAATTGTGACGAAAAACTTTATGTAATTTGGAGTGGACGACAATTCCAAAGTTGCCCCCATGGTCATCGAGTTTGAGTGAACTTCAAGCAAGTTACTTTTTTAATTTGGTCTTTTTTAAATTTATATATATTGTATATCTTTTAATATTACAAAAAGATGATAAATAGGATTCTCATAGCACGCGTGATCTTAGCTTTTTCTTTTTTATGCGTCACAAAATTCTCACTAGCCTTCCTTGCCATTTAATTTACATACATGTTTCAAAAGAATCAAGAATGTTTCATTTGGAATCTTCTAAAACTTATTTGCAGTATAAAGTTTTTTACCATTCGTTGTCGCATGTATTTCATGTCTTTAAGATGATATGAGAACTGTAAAACTTACCGTTTTATTCCACTACGTTATACACTTGTCAAACTTGGTGATTTTCTTAGGGCAATGATAAATATAAACATTGTTTATGATAAATACATCAAATTTGTGTAATGAATAGTTATACTTTATGCATAATTAGTTGGACATTTTTATGTATGAAATAAAGCCAGGTGTTACTGTCACCTCCTTATTTTCTATGTTATCGAGAGAAAACATATGTTTCTTCGTGACTAAACCTCTAATGGATAGTGTAATAGTTTTCATATATATATATATATATATATATATATCAAAGATCGTAATGTTCTTTCTTGAAACATAATGATATGTCAAGCATTTTTTTGCTTAAAATTACTAGTCAATATTCTAAAATAATAACTTTACTATCTTAAATGTAGTTTTTGCAATTGATATATGTTATTAGGACCTACGTTATAAGAATATTAAACTAAGTGTTAGAAAATAAGTTAAATTGATAAATGAAAAGGTTAAGGGATCAAACTTGACATCTAACTAATAACAAGGGGTATAAAAGAAAATGTGTGGTCATCTTCTCAGTATAATTTATGCAATACGGTTAGAAAATTGTATGGGTGTTGATAAATCCACCACTAATTTTGATAAATCCATCAAAAATATACATTAACAAATTGTACAGTACAACTTATTAATGCATATTTTTGGTGAATTTATCAAAACTAGTGGTGAATTTATCATTAATCAAATTGTATAAATTACCGCTACATTCTGCTTTACAATCCACTTAATAGAATTTTAACGCTAAGGTAGTAGCTAACATCCTCAATAGCTACAACTTTGGTGCTAGACATTAAACGTGTAGCTCAATTAGTTTTAAAATGAAAATATAAATTTTTTTATATCACACAAGACTATTTTTTATTCTCTTTATTAATTACTAGCAATGTATCCATACAAAATAATGATGTTGAATAATTGGTTCGACATCATATTTATTAGTGTTTAATGTGTATTTTTGATAAAATAATAAATTAATTATAATGAACTTTGAAAGTGAACAACTAACTAAAAGACTTCAAAGAATAAAAAGTAAATTATAAACATTGGACGGAGAAATATGAAATTTGACCTAAAAATAGTATATAAGATATAAACCTGAGTCTGATTGTGAACATGGTTATAAAACAGTGTCAGTGTCATGCTTGGGACTGAAATATGGTCAAACATTTCAGCCGCATCATATCACGCTTACTAATCCTAGTACTTGTACAGTATGCTAACAATCTTACTGTGGGAATAGGAAGGACATCCCCATGTAGAAACAGTAGACCACGTGTCATGGTCAAACATTCAACTGTAGATACCCATTTGTCACATATGAATTTTATAAAAAATAAGTTTACAAAATAGTCGGTATATTTGATAATGATATTTAAGCAGATATCATATTTGTGTTTTAATCCCACTACTTTACTAACTAAATCTATCTAATCTATCTAATACTCTAATTAAATTAACCTATTTTTATTGTTTCATCTCTTTGTAAGTCATTATATTATTTGTAAGAATAGCTATTATCACATGCAGTAGTAAAATTAAGTTTCATTTGATAAGATATATTTTAGTTATCAGCTTGAATGTCCTTTTTGCCACAAACATTGAAATAACTGATTGTCTTATGACCACTTCAATTCCTTAAACCCACAAAAACGCTCACACACAAACACATCTTTGAAGTTAAAGTGTTTATTATGGTGTCACAACATATATTTAAAGTTAGAGTGGTTATTATGGTACGTGACACTTACAACTTATTATCACGTGGTTTAATGTCACATCATTATCACTTACTTATCACTATTTAACTCAAAAAGATATCGAAAATGGTCCATTTCACTCCGCCACGACACCCACAATGCCCATGTGCCTATGGTGACACGCATTGTGTGGGTAGCAAAATTTGAACACAATGTGTATTTGATTTCATGTGATTGATTATGTTATTATGTTGTATATAATCATTCTTTGAACATTAACAATCCAACGCGGAACATCTCAAACTCATCATGTGTTCATGTTACATATAAGAAGGATTTTCTTTTTATTTAATTTTATTTGAAAAAACAAATTTATTAAAACTTCAACAAAAGCCGAAGAAAAATACAAGAACATGAAAAATCTCCAATCGAATGATTAAGCTAAACATTAACATCAATTGAGAATAGATCTAACTCCCTCAAGAAAATGACTATAGAACTACCAATTTAAAACGTAAGGTAAACTTTTGATGATAGCAAACAATTTTCTTAGAATTTAAGAACTATCTTTGAAGTTCATTTGCAACTTCCAGTTTGTTGATGCTTTAAAATGGTAGAGGCCATGCTTGACATCTTCAAAATAGGAAGATTTTATCATTTAGAGGAGGGTACACCTTCATTCTTCAATTCGGACGGAAAGTCACTAATTGTATCATTTTCTGGACGTGCTGGATTTCCGTCTAGAGTAATTCTAATAGATGTACCAATTAAATGAATGTTTTCAAGTAGAGTTCCATCGGTATCATCGTCTTCTGAAAATAATACCTTTCTTAGATTTGCAGCTTGGTTTCCTCACAGTCTGGGCATAACTCTTAGAGTATCTATAATGTTATGGACTTTATAACACTATTATATCATGCCACATCAACTTTCTATAACACTCATACTTTTTAGAAACTTACCATTTTACTCCTATAAACTTCTCAAGTCCATAACTCGATCCCACTATTTCATTTATTTCTTTTATAAATATTGAATAGATAACAAATTACTTATTTATTAACAACTATTTAATTTTAAGATATATAAAATATACAATTTGTGATATAAACAAACTTTGTTTTTCAAAATAAAAATTAATATGTTTTTGGTTTATTATATGAACAAACTACAAGTTAAACTTCTAAACTTTTTATTTTAAATTTTAATACTTAATTATAATAAATAACTTTATCCTATTTACAAATTAAGCTACATGATTTTTAAATGACAAACACTTAAGTACTCAACAATAGTCTTTTAAATACAATTTTTTTAATTAAAGTGGTGTGAACTTATTCTAATATTCTCTCTTAAGTTGATGACTATGGATTTTCATATATAAATTCTCCTATGTACTTTTTAAAATAGAACAATGATATTTCTATTATTACTTTTGATAAATGCACTACAACTGTACATTAATAGATAGTACTGTACACACAATCAATGCATACTTTTGATGAATTTATCAAAAACGATGATAAATTTATCATTGCCTTTTAAAATAATACAATTTTCCATACTGACATGTTCATGTCACTATCGACTTAGCTATGAATCTACCATTGCTGATTGTCTTAGTTTTTACTTTTTCTTTGCTTTTTTAATATAAGAAGTTATTTTATATATTTATGTAAAACTAAAGATATCATACGATTAACGATTCGGAGATTGTTATTGATCTTGCCTTCAAAATCATGTCTCATCTACATGAAATAGTTCTGGTTACAATAGTGCACAATTTTAAATTATTCAGATCCATAGTTTTAGTTATTTGGTGTTATAATCCAATCAGAAAATTAAAAACACTTTCATTACTATTACATCTTTTTCATTAATTTTATTTTTAATAAATATCTGTTTTCGTCTACTCATTTCTCCTAATAGTTCACAGAATACCTTAAAGTCTTGTCATGGGTCATACATTTATTCTCTCGACTATATGATTAGTTAAAGGTATTATTAAATATACTAGTTTAATAAAAGGAATACTGCATTAAAAATTATAATATTTATATTAAAAACTGTGTTATGTTAGTATTGACTAGTAAATTTAGTAAATTTATTTAGTATATTGAGTTTGAGCCATAGTTAATTTTGTTACATATTATAATTTAGTTGTTGGAATAATAATTAGGATAGAATAACAAATTAGGAAACTATAGCATTAGTCAGATTCAAATTGTCTCAAAATATAACCCAAACTATAAATCAAAATCAAATCTTATATGCAAAACCACATCTACATAAACCATAATCATGTTACACCTAATCATTATAGAGATGATGACAATAATCGTTTGCACTATATCCATAAATAATCTAATCAGAAACAAAAAAATAAAAATTACGATGTACATTGAATATGGTATCACTTGTGTATTTTGACCTTATCAATTAGCCACATGGGTTGTTTCCTATAATTAGATAGTTTAACGTGAGGCATGTAGCATGTCCTTTGTATTTAGTACAAATCATACATTTCGATGGGTGGTTTGAACTACATTCTTCTGATTTTATTCCAAAAACATAAGTAATGCTTAATTAATTAACATGAGGCGTATTAGTTGGTGATATATTGATTCTCTCGCTTGGTAATCAATAGTATTTGAGACATAATAATTTAACATAAATAATGCTTAATTAATTGCACTTTTAGTTTTAAATAATAATTGTAAATTAATTTAATAACGAGTATAATATTAAAAAGACATTACAACATGTAATATATTGTATTTTTAAGGATATATCTATTTTTTATCTCGAAAATAGGGAGTATATTTTTTTACGAAATGAGGGGACCATACACATTGATCGACGGCTAAAAGATATGACCAAAATCCCTATAAAAAAGGCAATATAAAAGCTGCACTCTCAGCTCCCAACTTTCATCACTCTTGTTCTACTGTTCTCACTGAGACAATTTCACAAACACCTTCAAGACAACTCCATCAAAACCTCTTGAAATCAATCAAACCACCATGGCTAGATCTCAACAACGATATAGAGGTGTTCGTCAAAGACATTGGGGTTCTTGGGTCTCCGAAATTCGCCACCCTCTCCTGTAAATTCCTAATCTTCAATGTCACTGTTACAAAACACACTGTTTGTTGAAATGCCTCAAAGAAAACAATCCAGAAAAATTCGGTGATGGGCATAAATCCAGCACCAATTTTCTGGATGTCTTACATTTTACTCAGAGTTAAGAGCGTGTTTAGTTGAAGGAGACTTTCTGTAATTTTTCATCATCATTTTTCTTAGAAAATGAAAAGTTTTTAAAAATCAGTGAAAGTTTTGAAAACATGTACTAAATGTTTTGGTTCTTCAGTTTAAATACGTAACAAGTTTTCTATGTGTTCTGGTGCTAATATATGAAGTTTTGAACAACGTAGCTAGTTCTTAATAAATAAATAAATGGATTTTTCATTTGTAATGAAAATTTCTTCGAAAAAATTAAATTAGAACACGTTTTTTAATTTTTCAGTTTTTTATGAATTTTTTTCCCTCAAAAAACACTTCTATTTGTCTGCGCCTAAACATACCTTTTAACACTTCGTATCCAACTTGTACAAATTGTATCGTACTTTAAGCTATGACATATACTAGTACAGTACAACATATATTCGAGTAAAGCTACCTTACATTGAAAAACACTAATCTCTTTAATTTAAACTTTTGTTTTCTAATATTTATCATATTTGTTTGAACAGGAAAACAAGAATATGGTTAGGCACATTCGAGACAGCCGAAGACGCAGCACGAGCATACGACGAAGCGGCTAGACTCATGTGCGGCACAAGAGCGCGAACAAACTTCGCTTACGATCCAGAAATATCACAATCATCATCTTCAAAACTACTGTCTACAACATTGAGAGCTAAATTACATAAATGCCACATGTCATCTCTTGAAATCACAAAGAAAACAGTGGCGTGCAACAAAGAAGAACAAGAAACACAACAGCAGTCTCCTTGTTCTGACACAGGGGAGTTTATGGAACATAGGGGCAGTTTTGGAAATATGGTGAAATGGGAGGGTAAAATTGAAAATGTGCAACATTACAAGTCTCCTGAAGATGAACATATAGAGCAAATGATTGAAGAGTTACTTGATTATGGGACAATTGAGTTTTGTTCTGTTTTGGAAACTTAGGCTACTTGTGTTTCTATTGTTCGAATGAAAATGTCGTCACACGAGTTGTAAAACTTTTGTGGTTCAACATTGACGTACGCTTAGTAAATATTGTGTAATACCTGAGAGCGGGCTCGAGTTTAAGATCTTTAGACTTCAGATGACATTAAGAAAGTCGCAATCGTCCGGACAAATCGATCAAAATTGATGATATAGTTGGGTATTTGTCATATTACGGTTGATTACTTAATTTTAAACTTTGTACCGATATTTCCTCTTTTTTATATACTAATTGAAGATCCTCTACCCTATGTGGTTGTCTCGTCCTTCGCCATGTATGCAAAAATCTTACTTGACATTCTCTTAATATTTCTCTATCAAAAGTTGTCCAAGTCATCAACGATAATTTGTCATTAAATAGCTTTCAATGTGCATCGATTCAAATTCAGTTAAAATAAATGTAATTTGTCCTTGATCATTTAGTAATCATAGTTAAAGAACTTCTTAAAGATTTTGGGATGGTTAATTGCAAATTATATTCCAAGTGATATCACTACTATTATTCCACCAAAAATACAAACATGAATTTTGGGATATGTATACATGTGCTCCTATATTTGGAAGGATTCAAGTGTTGTGCTGATACATGACAAAATTAGATTGCCATCTTAGAAAAAATATTATCTATTGCTTCATCAATTAAAATAGTATTTGGAAATCTGTAAGATCTAATGATAGTGTTTTATTTGGGGATCTGGATTAATCATACAACTTGAAAAAAGAGACCCTAATATGAACAAGACTAGAGAATATTGGCCCATCCTTATCATCTCTTCTGAGAGGTTTTGTCACTCCCTTTTGATCTGATAAAGACACATTTTATTTCATTTTACCAAAATTGAAGGTTAAAGTTTTTGTTAATACTGTAAAAACTCTTTAAAATATAATTTAATTTAATTAATAATAATAGTTTAGAAAACGAGGAAAGTAAATCTTAGCCTTTGATTTATTCATAAATAAATGTTTTAAACATTTATTTATAATAAATGTTAAATTTTGAAATTATTTGTAATTTTTAAAATTTATTTACAATAAAATCAAAAGTTGAGATTTGCTTTCCTTCTCCTCTAATTTTTTTTCTCTCTCAATTTCCACCCTAATAATTCCCTAATAATAGTAATAGTAATAGTTAATAGTAATAGTAATTAGTAATATATATTTCTTGAAAAGGCACAATAGTTGCTTTCCAAAGTTTAAGCATAAAATTCCTACTCAGTGTGAACAATTTTATTTATTTATTTATTTATTTTTTTAAAAGCACTGCATGTGAACAAATTACACGATTTAAATAATATTAGTTTTACTTTTGACAAAAAAAAGTATTTTCTTTTGACCCACTTATCAAATAATAAGGTGGCATATTACATTTTTTTTCTTGGTTAGACAAAAGCTAAAAGGAACATCTTCTATTGTTGGCCCCTTTTTTTTCAAGAAGAGACAAGCTTTAAAACTCTAATTTGTGAATTGTTTTCAACAAACAATGCTTTAATTCGTTGTCAAGGATATATCAGACAAATATTTTAGTTTAGTTCAAATTAATAAATGATAGAGTAGATAACATAAAATTTACATTTTGACGAACGTGGGGTATGTAAAGTTATATTGTTTGGTGTAAGTGTCCCCAAATGTTAAGAAGTTTAGAAGATCTATATTAGTATTTTTTAAGAGTGACAAAATTGTATATACACCAGATTGACATATTAGTATTCTATGTTAAATTTGTTGGCGATTCCTTGTATAAGCTATCTTTACAACTTTCGAGAAATATATTATTTTGATTTTCAATCAAGAAATAGATCATTTAATATTGAATACATAACATATTTACCATTAAGACTTGAAGTTCAGTCTTTTTGAGTTCGACTAACACACATTTTATATATTTTTAATAAAATTTAACAATAGTATAAGGGAATATTTATGCAGGTGTTGGTTGCATTGTCATCCTATTATCTTGATCAGTCCACCTGATTGGTCCATTTCAATACAGATCTCAAAGAATGTTTGCACTCTTATACCATAAATTGGCATTATTCTATAACTTTTTAAAAGGTAGGGTTTCACTCTAAAAACTAATGTTTACCCTAATCTACACCAAGCATTTTACACACTTGGAAATATCCTTGCATATATATTCTTCACGGATTAATACTTAGTCACCTTCGATTGAGTTAATCTTGAATCGGACTTGCACGTGAATCAGAGCATTGAGGATTAATCATCCACAAACTCTCATCATTTTACACTCAAGATAAAATATTCTTGATCACACATCAGAGCGGAAAGTTGTTTTACCGGGATCCAAAGGTTTCATTTTGCAAATTAACGACTAATAATAAATTAATGGAATATGTTCATACTCAACTATCGAGAACAAAATATGCTTCTCCAAAGAGGATAGTGGCAATCTAAGAGAGAAATTAGCAAAATTATTGATCCATAACATATCACTTAAAAACTTAGACTAAATCAATTTATTCAGCCTAACAACTTAGATCATGGAGCGGTGCAGCGTGAAACTCTACAACAAGTATAACACTTAGAACCGTTTTTAAGGATGGTTCAGTGTGAAATACAATGTGAAAATGAATTTATAATTTCATTTTTAAATAATAAGATTGAAAGGAAAAAGTTAAATAAATTGTACACAAATCACGAAGACCAATCCCTTCCAAGCTTTCACCCAGCGTTCGCCCGTTATAACACCCCTTAAATTCAGATAGGGTTAAATTAGTCATTTGACTCGGAAGCGATGGATAACAATAATATTATATCTTATTTTACAGAAAATTCCATATTTTTTTTCGCGAATTTATAACATTTAACTATTTCCGAAACAAAACACTTATAATTGTTATACAAAGACCACATACATGTTAATTTACAAAACATCTGTAAATATATATCAGAGTTAGCACGTGTCAAACATTCTTCAAAAACCATCTTCCTGCCTAACCCACAATCTTAAACATAACCTGCAGGAAGAGAAATGGTGGGATTAGCACAAAGCTAAGTGAATGAATGTACAACTAATAAATCAGTTTAGCATAATAATATGTTTACATTAAGCACAGTAAACACATAAACTCAAGAGGATCGGTGGTTACTGAGGAACCCTACAGCCGCGGTGGCCCTCAAATAACGCTTATCACAATCTGTATAGGCCCATACAAGATTTACCGATAACTTGGCACTACAACACAACAACACAGTTTCCAGCGACAACACATGTATCTGGAACCTGTGTTGAACACAGTAGTAACTAAGTCCAATCGCAATTGACCTCTGAATAACACAGATGCCCGAAGGCCACATATGCATAACAAGCAGGTATACACAATCATAACTCAGACTAAACAGTCAATCAAGGTTTACGTTACTTGTTGTAATCACACCATTACAACTAACTCAAATTATGAGTTGCAGATCCACTCACCTGTCTGCTACTGTCCACCTCTCAGAATTCTAATATTACTGAGTCTTCGACTGATCTGAGAATACAACAGATAATGAGTTAGTAACTCATTTCGTAATCGTATAACATATCTCAACGCATAGTATCTAGATAATAAACATTTATCAAGTTTAAATCATCATAATAGCACATTCTTACAAGCAGGTAATTCCCTGAAGTCTAAGGAAATAAGAGTTCAATCTGGAACGAAACTCGAAAATCCCGGAATGTCATTTAAAAAACTGAAAAATGCCATTTTGAAGCCCAAGACGACCTCGAAAGGCCAAAAACTGACTGGGCTATGATACATAGTCTTGATTACTTGGTCGATTCCGAGTGACCATGCGAATTTCATCAAAATCCAATTTTTAGTAAGATTTTCACAAAACTTAGTAACACTTACGCATTTTCAAAATCTGCGACATTAGAAGCGATATTGCCAATATCGCCAAATCACTAGCGATATTGCAAGCGAAATTAATCGCGAAATTACCTGCGATATTGGTGGCGATATCACCAATATCGCCTAAACCAGTTCATCTGCGTTTTTGCAGAAACTGGGCTGTTTTTTCACCAAACATTCCCAAATCAAATTCTAACAGCGTTTTTCTACCAATTGAACGTTCCAACACTTCGTAAATACATAAACAAATACTCGAAATTCATCAATTTAACATAAAAACACATAATTAAATCCAACCTACTAACTTTTCTCTCATTTTTTTGTAAAAACCAAAAACTAATCAAAACTAACCTTAATCTGATTTAATCCACAGAAACAAGTTGTAGGAATGATCTTCTATGAATTCCGAATCTAATGACACAATTTGGAGGTGTTTTGGGCTTGATTTGAGCTTCAATTTTGCAAGTGTGTGATCTAGTGTGTGTTTGTGTGTGTTCTTGGTGTGAGATGAAAAATGAAGATGGTGATGATAATGGGGCTGATTTCCTGATTTTGGGTTTATATATATATATATGATTACGTATACTACGATGTATTATTATCATTAATCTAGCACACGATTGTATTAGTTCTAATAGTTAGGCTAATCCGTATTTTAAACTAAAAATACTGTAATTCCCATTTAATCATTCCTAACAACTACCCACTCAAACATTTCATATAAATTGATCCAATTAAATAAAGTAAATAAGGAAATGAATTTACCAAAAAATACTAGGCCGATGAGGAGGATGTTACACCCGTCCACTTCGACCCTTCCATTCAGATAATAATGCCAGCCAGGAGTGAAGAAACTGATGTAAAAGAACTATTTACGGTGTGATTTTACGCAGTATACACCGATTTCCTTATCCGCAAAATCAACTAATTTAATACATAAAACTAAATAATTGAATATAAATATCATATCAGATATAATCTCAATCACATTTGATTCCTAAATTATGTTGTAGCCCATGAGTCACATGTGTAAACATGTTACCCATAGTCATTTGCCATGATGTTTCTACTCCGCGTTTTGACGCACATGCATATGTGTATTTTCATATTCATTCAACAAACAATACACGTGACCACAATATAAGGGTCCATCACTCTTGATCACATGATGCATATATGTCAGGTTTAAGGATCCACACGCGTGAGTTGCCTATTAATTATAACCGGCTTACCATCTTTTATCCGGTCTTTAGATCATAAATAAATATATGAATTAACATCTAACTAGGATACCAAACTTTGTTTGAATGTTCATTTATATGAACTATTTTTATTTTAATTTTATTGGATAATTTGATTTCTAAAATTATTCAACAAGATAACCAATCTAATGAAATTTACTCATCAAAATAAACTATCTTGATAAATTTTATTCATTTACATGAACCTGATCGATAATCTAAGTGAATATTTTAGAAGTTTGTTCTCTAATTGAATTGAAATGAAGATGAATTATGTAAGTGAACATTTGAGCAAAGTTTGACACCTTATATGTCTATTAACCTTAGATATATAGATGTGTTGATAGTTTTATTATTTCTACATGTTTGATTCGAATTGGGATCTTATCACGAAAAACCAATATGAAAGGTCACGTTCTCTTACAAACAAATATTGTAGATCCTATGGTTCAGTTAAAATTGAAATTTTGATTCATTTAATACTACTATATGTGAGGGAACATGATCTCTTATATTGAAGTTGAACATTAGAGAACTCAAATCCGTATGAAATCTTTATAGTTATGTACATATCGTACAATATTGGAGATGACATTTGAATAGGGATCAATGCTCCCAGTGTTGGTAAATCATCATATTTGAATCTACAACAAATATGACAATCTTCATTCTTTGATCTTGTAGCATATTAAATATCAATCTTACCGTTGAGTCTTTATGCTCTATCTTCAACATCATTTCTGATTATATCTCAACACGATGTTAGTTTGAGCCACAATAAATTCGGTTCAACATTTGTTTCCTTCAGAAACTTTATATTCGAATTATCAATAACGGGGACTATTTATTAGATACCAATTAACTTAGCATCTGTTTTCGAAGTTTTGATATTTTCTACTCCGAAATTACTATATCTTTAACGTATCTTTGCCGTAGAACTTTAATGTAACTAGATTCGATATAAAAAGGAGAAAATATTGTCACTGTAGTATATAATTAAATAACTATACTAATCTAAACACAAAATTGAATTAATTATATACATATGATAAAATAATGAGAAAGACGAGAAAAAGAAAGAAACGAAGAAAACAATAAACGGATAAAGGGAGTATAAGGAAAAAATAGCAAAAAGTAAAAGAGAAAAACATAAGATCATCTCCAAACCAAGGCTTCAAAGTTTTATTTTTCTTTAAATATGGAATTTGAAGCACTCAAATATGAAGATAAAAATTCAAATATCGTTGGAAATACACTAAGAATTGAACCCTAGACCTCCTTGATAGTGAGGCAGCTACTTCACCACAAAGCTAATATCGAATTACTGCAAGAATTTCAACTTGTTTCTTATTTATTTTTACGGGGCAAGATACGGGTTCTCTACCAACTTCGAAAAAAATCTGATAGCTTGTAAAGTTTTCGTGAGCAGCAACCCACACCGCTGCCAGTGTACTAACGTCCATGCGACCAATCAAATGTCGATTATGAAATGGGATAAAGCCTCTAGCTGTTTTTCATCGATCAGTAATTACTTGAGCATATAGCCTCTAATTGAGTGTCTACATCTACTGTATATGGTTCTTGTAGTTTGTGGTTTGTTACGACGTACAGATTCAACGATTGAGCTCACATTAAGGGTTTTAGAAGCAATTGTTAGATAGATAAAAACATCAATGCATCTCAGTTTGTGTTCAATTTGCCTCAATATGATGTTGTATTTTGCTAACATGTGATCCTTTGACGACACCTGTTAATACATATTTATTGAAGTAAAACATTCCTTATACTATTAAAAAGCGTTTAATCAACACAAATTTTCCTAGAATATAACGTGTATAATGTTTTTTTTTTTTTTTTTTTTTTTTCTGTTTTGAAAGAATATTAGGTTAATAAATGCTTCTTAACTTATGCTATAGGAGCACATGTTACCAACTCCCTTTATCATCTAAAACTAAACATTTCTACTAGCTAGTATTATGCAAAATACAAACCTTTAAAAGTTTATAGACACTCATAAGGCCAAACTCATCGGCTCTATTTTGAACGAATCATAAGGTGAGTTGCAAATAGGAAGCATAAATAGTCAAATTGTCACATGTTGTAAATTACCGATTTTTAAGTTCAAACATGTTTTCCCCCAATGGCACCTACTATTTATTTCACTTTTAACACATTATCATACTTTAGCAAAATGGTTTATTTTTTCTTTTTACAATAACGAAATATCTAAATTTAATAAAATCTTCTAAAAAGTCTAAACAATACATAATAAAGGATTTTAATGTTACAAGAGTTTAAGTGAGGAGAAATTAGTCACGTGTATAGAAGAGAATAATATACGGTATTTTATTGGAATAAATACAAAAGGAGATGTAAAAAAGTAGTGAAGTGTAGGCATATGCGTAAATATAGTGTCCTAAACTATTGGGTCTTCTCCTAAATAACATCCATTAGTTTGAAAAGGTAACCAAGTATAGAAACACATAATATATGCATGTGAATTGTGATGGTAAAATACTACGTAAACTGCTCAACTCCTTTTCCTATTATAGCTCTGTATCATACTTTTATTTGATTACCAACTTACTATATATCTCTTTCTGCCCACAAGCTTTGAAAAGAGCTTTTTTCAGACTTAGAAATGGCGGAGGGTGAGGGAATTACCTGGGATGATATCATGAAGGAGAATGTTGATTTAGTATGATATTTCTATCTTTTTGTAGTATTATTCGAATGAAATTTTTTTGAAAGAATTGATTGACATGCATTGTTTGTATGATTGCAGGAACATATGCCGATGGACGAGCTGTTTGATCAATTGAAATGCACAAAAGAAGGATTGACAAATGATGAAGGCAAGAGAAGGCTTGGCATATTCGGTCCAAATAAGTTAGAAGAGAAAAAGGTATCTTCATTATCACAATTTACCGCTACAATGTATGCGACACAACAATCTCTTTAACCATTTGATGCAACATATTTACTATTTCTTACCAAAGTATGTAACTTGCTGCATTAAACGGTAAAAAGAAAATGTTAAGTATATATTGGTAGAAATGAGCAGTACATTCAGATTGATGTTTCATGACAACATTGATGCAGGAAAGCAAACTTCTCAAGTTCTTAGGTTTTATGTGGAATCCGCTTTCATGGGTCATGGAAGCAGCTGCTATTATGGCCATTGCTTTGGCAAATGGAGGGGTCTCTATCTCTATCCCTCTCTATTGATCTTTATATATATACATACACACATATACATATACGTGATGAGTCCCTTCTCTGTTTGTATTTTCTTTCCTCCTCTCCCTTTTTCGGGTTGGAGGGTTTTTCTTAATATATGCTTGCCGTTCCTAAAAACAAAACATATATGTGATGAGTTGATGGTGAAATAATAATTGCAGGGGAAGCCACCAGATTGGCAAGATTTTGTTGGAATCACAACATTGCTATTAATCAACTCAACTATAAGTTTCATAGAGGAAAACAATGCGGGAAATGCTGCAGCAGCATTAATGGCAGGTCTTGCACCTAAAACAAAGCTTTTAAGGGATGGAAAATGGGCTGAAGATGAAGCTGAGTATCTTGTACCGGGAGATATTATTAGCATCAAGCTCGGGGATATAGTCCCCGCTGATGCACGTTTGTTAGAAGGGGACCCACTCAAAATCGACCAGGCTGCACTAACGGGTGAGTCATTACCAGTGACTAAGAAACCAGGTGATAGTGTGTTTTCGGGTTCAACATGCAAACAAGGTGAGATTGAAGCTGTTGTGATCGCTACTGGGGTCCACACTTTCTTTGGCAAGGCCGCTCACCTAGTAGATAGCACAAATCAAGTCGGCCACTTCCAAAAGGTACTTCCTAATTCCTATATGCTAGTTGCCGATGTAAAAGATCAGCTAGATTGAGACAGTTGTGATGATGTGTTTGGTGAATCTTTATTTTAGGTGTTAACAGCCATTGGTAACTTTTGTATATGTTCGATTGCGGTTGGACTAGTAATAGAATTAGTGGTGATGTACCCGATTCAGAAACGAACCTATAGAGATGGAATTGACAATTTGTTGGTTCTACTCATTGGAGGAATCCCGATTGCAATGCCAACCGTGTTGTCAGTGACGATGGCTATTGGGTCCCACAAATTATCACAGCAAGGAGCTATCACCAAGAGAATGACAGCCATTGAAGAAATGGCTGGGATGGATGTCTTGTGTAGTGACAAGACTGGTACTCTCACACTCAACAAGCTCACAGTTGATAAAACTCTTATCGAGGTGGGTGAACAAGTGAAGTCAAAAGTCAAAATACAGAATTAAGAAGAACTATTAAGGTATTGACTCCTATTATTTGTCTCTAGGTTTTTATAAAGGATACGGACAAGGAGATGGTAATTCTATTGGGAGCAAGGGCTTCAAGAGTGGAGAATCAGGATGCAATTGATGCTTGCATTGTAGGAATGCTTGCTGATCCCAAGGAGGTAATGAAATAAAAAAAATTGTTTACAAGTATTAAATGATATTCACCAAGCAGTATCATTGTTATTTTAACGCAGGCAAGAGCAGGGATCACCGAGGTACATTTTCTGCCATTTAATCCTGTGGATAAACGAACAGCAATAACATATATAGATCAAAGTGGAAATTGGCACCGAGTGAGCAAAGGTGCGCCTGAGCAGGTACAATAAACTACGTTTAGACTCTTAACTATAAGCATTAAACCAAATCCTATTTGGGTCACATACTAATTTAGTATTTTCAAAGCTGTCAGATTGTGGAACTCTGCGACCTAAAGGACGATGCTAAGAATAAGGTTTTCAACATCATTGACAAGTTTGCTGAACGTGGCCTTCGTTCTCTTGCTGTTTGTCAACAGGTGCGTTTCTATATTTCTAGTTAGAGGTGACAATTTCTACCCATTAATGAATGGGTCAAATTGGGTTGCATTTAATCTCAATCAGGTTAAAAGAAACAAAAATTGATCAAATGGGTTAAACGGCTTGAAACTCACTCTATTTTCAATGCCTACAACTGTTAATATTGTTTAATTCAGATATCAGATTATTACTGTGACGGCTTTACCAAAAAAAAAAAAAAAGATTATTGTTTTGATGATATTGTTATCTTAACCATGATCAACGCATTAGTTATTTATCAACAAATTCAAAAATATAAAAAGTATCACCACTCAGTCCAACCCGACCGACCCATTTTGACCCGCACTTACAGTTGACCCATTTTGACACATTACCCAACCTGCCCAACCCGTCCATCTTGCCACCTCTGTTTCTAGTCTATGGAGCTTGGTCATTTTCGTGTTTTTTATGCAGACAGTACCTGAAAAAACCAAAGAGAGTCCAGGAGGGCCTTGGGTGTTCGTTGGTTTACTGCCTCTGTTTGACCCTCCAAGGCATGACAGTGCTGAAACCATTCGACGGGCCCTCCACCTTGGTGTTAATGTCAAGATGATCACGGGTGACCAGCTAGCCATTGGGAAAGAAACAGGCCGGAGGCTTGGAATGGGAACAAACATGTATCCATCTTCGTCTCTCCTTGGACAACACAAAGATGCAGCTATTGCCAATATCCCTATTGAGGAGCTAATCGAGAAAGCTGACGGCTTTGCTGGTGTTTTTCCTGGTAAGGACTCGTGAACTTATTGTTTTCAGAGTTATATGAATAGATATAATATAGAACTAAAACTGTAGAAGGGGTTGAGTGCAGAGCACAAGTATGAGATAGTGAAGAAGCTACAGGAGAGAAAACATATATGTGGGATGACAGGAGATGGTGTGAACGATGCACCCGCACTAAAGCGCGCCGATATTGGTATAGCGGTTGCGGATGCCACCGATGCAGCCCGGAGTGCGTCCGACATAGTCCTGACTGAGCCAGGACTAAGTGTGATTGTCAGTGCAGTACTTACTAGCAGAGCAATTTTTCAGAGGATGAAAAACTACACCATCTATGCAGTCTCCATCACCATTCGTGTTGTTCTTGGTTTCATGCTAATTGCTCTTATTTGGCAGTTTGATTTCTCGCCTTTCATGATTCTGATCATTGCCATTCTCAATGATGGAACCATCATGACCATATCAAAGGACAAGGTGAAGCCTTCACCTATGCCAGACTCATGGAAATTGAAGGAAATCTTTCTCACTGGGATTGTTTTTGGCACTTATCTAGCTGTCATGACTGTAGTTTTCTTCTGGCTAGCTCAAGAATCTGACTTCTTCACTGTAAGATGAACTGCCAATTTTTTCATTCACAATGTTCAGCTGAAAGTTTCACTGAATATAATTGTACTTTTATGTTCGGATTTCAGGAATTATTTGGTGTAAGATCGATCAGAGACAATGATTATGAGCTTACAGCAGCTCTTTACCTCCAAGTTAGCATTGTCAGTCAGGCACTTATTTTCGTCACCAGGTCAAGAAGTTGGTCATATGTTGAACGGCCTGGTCTTCTGCTCGTGACAGCCTTTTTGATAGCACAACTGGTGAGCTTTTTGTGGAAATTAACATCATAGTTACAAATCCTAAAATTTTAAAAAATTGAGTTGTGTTTGTAATATTCTTGTTTAATGAAGATTGCTACACTGATCGCTGTCTATGCAAACTGGGATTTTGCAAGAATCAAAGGAATTGGTTGGGGATGGGCTGGTGTTATCTGGATCTACAGTATACTCTTCTACATCCCTCTAGATGGATTCAAATTCATGATCCGATATTCATTGAGTGGCAAGGCCTGGGACAATCTGCTCCAAAATAAGGTAGAATAAATTTTTTTTGGTCATGTTCTAAAAAAATGTTAGCTCTAAGTTGACTGACTTATTTTTCTTACTTCTGTACGTATGAGAAACTAGACCGCTTTCACGAACAAAAAGGACTATGGACGGGGCGAAAGGGAGGCTCAATGGGTCATGGAACAACGAACTGTCCATGGTCTCCAACCGCCAGAACAGGCCGAAATTTTTACCGACAAAAATAGCTACATGCAGTTGTCCGAGCTAGCTGAACAGGCCAAGAGACGGGCTGAGGTGGCTAGGTACTTCAACTACCATTATACAATGTTAATATCTCATCTTTTATTTTATTACTTTTCTTATATTTACTTCTTTGTACAGATTGAGGGAGCTTCATACACTAAAGGGGCATGTTGAATCAGTAGTGAAGCTAAAGGGTCTTGATATTGAGACCATTCAACAGCACTATACAGTATAATGTTACTAAGGTGGAGGTAGTTTAGTTGTTGGCCTGAGTAAAGATTTTGGCAAAGAGAAATAAGATTTAGGTACATTGGTAAGGTTTCATTTTTAGCTTTAATCTCATCCAAGATTGCATACCAAATGGATGAGATGGTGGAATAAATCCAGCAGACGAGATCGGTTACAGATGATCTGCAGTTGGCAAGAAAATGTAATAAGACTAGGTCATTAGAAGCATAAGAAAAGGGTGACAACAGTGCACCAATGCCCCTCTGCTTTGATGAATTGGAGGAGAGAGTCAGTGTAGGCAGACTTTGTTTATAAGTTTATTTTCTTTTCCTTGCTAAAATCATTGTACTTGAATCTCAGTTCTCCCTGTAGAAATGTAACCTACTGTTCATTTTGTCTCTCTGCGCTAGTTCAAGAAGTGGTTATCTTGTTCATACAAATATGTCAATCCCAAATTCGAGAATGACCGAATAGTGCAATAATATAACAGTCTAACACGTGCAAGACGAAGTCAAACTTAACTTAAAAGATCAGAAACTAAACTACATATTGCTTTGATAGAAATGTAATAGTGTAATACCATACACATTACAGTTCAGACATGCAGTAGCAGATAAATACGGTTTCAACTACACAACAACTTCATAATGACTAAAAGAGTTTAAACTAAACTACAAACATCATCTTAATTTCTTGGAATGGTTAGGCTTTTTGTGACAACCTATACGCGCAAGGTACCATAAAGCTCCTTCAGCAGCTGAATCTGCTGCACTTTTCTTGTTTAACTGAGGCTTACCGATACACTCAACCGTTGTTCTTGACCTTGAGCTTTCTTTCATCTCAACAGTGACCTTATAGGTAAACCTGTTTCAAGTAAATCATCTCTAAGCTTTATATTGAATAATCCCTATGATTAAACCTATTACAAAATAAATCATCATTTACTAAAAACTATATTTAGAGTCAATTAACTTACAATTTGAGATTACTCGGACCTTCTTCGTTGCAACAAGTGAATACCGGACGTTTCCAGTGGCTTTTCGCACAAATTTCGTACAAGCATGACCTAGATGTTAATTTCACTGGACCTAATTTCGAAACAAAATCAAATTTTCAAAACCTAAATAACTAAGTAGATACTCGTAAATATCAAAAACCTAAATAGGACCAAATATATCATCAACAACAAATTTGTGGAGCTTAAACCCTAACAGCATGCAATTATGAGCAATTACAGTTGTAATGATTATATACCTTGAGGAATAGGGGAAGATGATGAACTGATTGATTGAGAATCGAGTGATAATGGCGGGGCTGAGTGATTAGTGCTCCCGTTATCATTATCGGCGTCATCTCCGGCGGTTGGTGGCTGAGGGAACGGTACCAGGTTCATCGTTTTTCTTTTCTTTTTACGGTTACGTAAACAGATTCACGGAAGAATCTTTGCATTACTATGTAATGTTTATATTCTATGTAACTACAATTAACTAACTAAAAAGGTAAATCTTTTATGTTCTAGTGAGATTACTACGATTTAAAAAAAAAAAAAACAGAGATATGACAGTATTACATTTTACTTTAATAAGGTTATATGATATGATGTTAGTGATATATCTTTTCAAGTTTATCTTTTATAACTATAAACTAAATGGAAATGCATGGGGATTTAATTTGTTAGTAAGAATTACTATTATGAATGTGCACATAAGATGGATAAAATTAAGAACAATTATCAATTTGTAAACCTAACTCCGTTTGTAGTAGGCTTAGTTTTTGGGTTTGATACTCACTTTTTGAAATTGAATTTTGCGAATCAAATACTTGTAAAGAGAATGATACTCGTGTTAAGGAATCTAGATAAGGGTGTAATGATAATTTTGAATATGTTTTGACTCGTTTAATTTTCCAATAAAGTATTTTGACAATTCACTGTCTGGGTTCACGAAATATTTACAGGAATATAGACAAAGAAAACACTTAGAATTTTGACAGAAAAACTGGGTAAAACCAGAAAGAATGGTTATGTTTTCATGTGTTTAAATGAGGACCAAATGATTTTGTTATATCCATAACCATTTTGGTAGTTAAAAGCATTTGACGGGAACCAACAATAACATTTTTTCGCTAACAAGTGCGATGTTTCAGGAAGGTATACCATACCTATTCATTATGGCGGGAAAAAACAAAGGGATCCAACTAGGGACTCGGCCACTAGACCCCTCGCAAGGGGCACTGCCCCTTAAGTCTCGCTATTTATTGACGATCCATGCTAATTTGAATAGTGTTAGCTAGATCTTATACCAATCGGCGTGTGTTTAGTCTAGTTAGAGTTTCACTTCAAAAATGGTTGGTTAAGAAAGGCGTTTGACTCACAAGTGGGTACCTTGTTATTAGTGTTAACATGTAACAAACATCTTAATCAAATCATTACCGGATCGAATATGGTAACGTATAGCATTCAGCCTTTCAGCGTATCAATTAATGAATTGAAGTTAAAGTATTGCACGTCTCAAAATGAGGATGTGTGGTTCGAGTTCATGTAAAAGAAGGAACCTTTCATATAAATGTTGACTCATGTAACATCATACTTGTTCCAAAAGCTACTATGACCCCTTGTCCCCAATACCTTTCCATCTTAGACCCAACTTTTTAAACCTGGTACAGAAACTATAGCCATACAAGCAAGTGCTACTATCATGTAACACATGGGACATGGCTACTTTAAATCCAAAAACATTAATAGAAAATCATATTTTTCACTCATTTTGACACGCCATGTAAAGATGAAAAGTAGAAACTAATAAATGTACCCTTGTAGGCAACTATTTGGATTTCGGTACAGTGAATAGTCTGAACTTAAGCCAATACAATACATGCATATTTGTATAAGGTGGTTGTAATTGGCTTAATGTTTAGTATTTCGGTAGAAATATATACTTTCTTAGTAAACCGAGTTAGGATTATCACCAATTTTGAAAACACTTGGGGTGATTTACAACCTATTAATCCGTTCCTATTTTAGCTACTTGTTTACCACAAGAGTAAAAAATATAACTCAAATTGACCGATTTACTAAAAGGGTTGAAATTACCACATCTAGTGTAGTAAATTAGTCAGCAAGCTCAGAGCAAGTTCGGTAACTTTGAGTTGACCTTAGAAAATATATTGCTCCAGACTTGGTAACTCAATGAATCATGCTGCTAACCCGTCAAAGCTAAAAGGTCGATTCTGGTTCTTTAACCCATTGGTTTTATCCTGTTTGAATTGTTTATAATTGTCATTTTCTCTAGGCATAGTTGGTATGGGTTACATTTGAATTTGGCTTCATCCTTAACAAATATCTCTTCATATACGAAAGTGACACGCGCTCAAATTAACCATACATATACAAAGGACATGTGCACGCTAGATTTGGCGACAAACATGTGAATCAAATCAAGTGGTACCAAATCGAATGTGATAACATGGAGCTTTCATCCTACCAATTCAATAATTAAATTGCTGCAAATGAGGATGTTTTGTAGGTATGTACATAAAAGAAAGAACAGAAGAGCCCGTGTACTCTCTTCTTTTACATTAAATGTTTTAACTCATGTACATCGTACTTCCTGTTCCTAAAATTATTTTGACCCCTCATCCTCAATCCCATCAATTCAGATTTTGTCGTTGGTCCGAAAAGTAAAGCCATAACAGCACACACTACAACCACATAACATGTTACAAGTCCCTGCAAGAATTTAAACAACGATTGTTTACATAACACACGAAAGAGTAATATCAAAATCTATAAAAACAAGAAAGATCTAAAATGACCTAATTTGAAGATTCTTAAGCTCTTAGTGACCCTCCAAGTTCAACAGGTACTAATGGGATGAACGAATGCAATACATCTGTAATCAACGGCCTGTAACTTGGTTCAGGTTGCACACAAAGCACAGCTACAGCAGCGACCTATTACAGAAGCATACAAATCCATTAACCATTTAATAAATGGTAAATCAGTTTTATGAATAGATTAATGAAGTTTAGAGAATATTGGACTAACTTGATATAAGTGCTTCAAGTCCATCGTATTTCTAATCACAGGATCAACAATGTTTGGGAGCTTTGATCGGTCTGTTAGCTGGGGCATCGCCTGTTTGTAAAATGATTTGTTTCTTAATATCATAAACTTATTTATTTCTTGGTACTACTAACTATACTCAAAATTACCGGTTACGTGATTAAATTTTTTTATAGATAGATACAATGGCAATAATGAAAGTTTGATGCATATGATGGAAACTTTTACCGATTGGATACATAGCTAGAATAAAATTTTGGGTGAAGTATGATACTTTTTGAAAAGCTTAACCCTATTAAAAAAGTTATGACTGCATAACATGCTTACCCATGTAACAATAGATTGGAATAATGATGGTGACATTTTCTCTACGGGTCTTCTTCCTATCAAAAGCTCAAGAAGTACAACTCCAAACGCGTACACATCACTTTTATCTGTAAGTTTACCTGTAACATCTACCAATCTTAAACCTCTAGAAAAAAAGCTAACAAAAAGGGAGCTATTTCAGATAACTAGAAATGAACTATTGCATACCCTCGGATAGGTATTCTGGAGCTATGTAACCCGAAGCACCCGAAAGCTTTATTTTGTTCTTGGCATGATGCTCGGTGGTAGCAAGTCCAAAATCAGAAATCTGAATCAAGTGAACACAATTAAGTCAAGCAATAGCATGTCGGATTCTTGTTAAACTGCAATGAGGTATAAACTACTATAAAGATTCTTACTGTAGCATTGAAGTTGGAATCTAACAAAATATTAGATGATTTGAGATCTCTGTGAATCACGGGGGGATTGCAACGTTCATGGAGGTACTCCATTCCACTGTAAAATTTGAACCAATAATCTGTTAAATCCCATAAAAGGATAACTGGACAATATAAAAAAAAACGTAAGTAATTTTGTTACCGTGCAATGTCAAGTGCGACTTTCATTCGGCGATGCCAGGTTAATGCTCTTCCATGAGTAGGTCCTAATGATATGAGATAACAAATCAACACAAGTGTAACCTACGCCAATTTAAAGTTGTACTCCGTAGTTCTTTTGTTACAAATGCAAGACATTATCTTTATCAACAAATCAAAATATATCATCTACTAATTGTAGAATGCTATAAATATAAAAATGAAAAGAATAAAAAAACAATTATATAATTTGTCCAAAGTGATTTACTTTTAAAAAGTTGACGCCTTTATGAAATGTTTGCAATGAAAACCAAAGCACAAAGTGCAAATAATAGTGTTTAGAGTAAATACACTTTACCGTGCAATTGGGATTCTAAAGAACCTTGATGCATCATTTCGTAGACTAAAAACCTGGTGTCATCGTGTACGCAATAACCCAAAAGATTGATTATATTTTGATGCTTGAGTTTACCTAACCAATCTACTTCATTCTGCAAACAAAATTCATAAGCTAATTGTTAAAAAGCTCTAACCATTATAAAAAAACATATGTTAAAAATTGAAAATTGACCTCAAATCGTCTTTGGGCATCAAGTCCTCCGGTCTGGAGTCTTTTCACTCCAGCAACGAAATGATCGTTGAAACGAGCTTTGTACACATGCCCGGATGCGTCCACACGAACAATATTATCTTTATGAAAATTGTTGGTCGCAAAAATCAACCACTCATAGTCAATAACAGTAACAGTCCCCTTTCTACCAGCAATCCTTGAAGGAGTAAATCTATCAAAGATTGGACCTAATGACAACCCTTTTGAGTTATCTATGTCAATATCAACACAACACCATAATCAGAATTAGAATAAATAAATAAATAAATAATTCATTACGTTATGCAAATAACAAAACAAAAAAAAACAAAAAAAATTTAAATAGAGAGAGAGAGAGAGAGAGAGAGAGAGACTATCACGTACCTTGGGTTTTGGGGGTTTTCTTTGAATTCAGGGGTTCAGAATGCTTTTGCTTACAGATCCATAAACAGAATAAGAAGACCAAGATTCCAGCCAGCAGAGTTGAAGCAACAATTAGGGCTACAAGGATCCTTTTGTTTAAATCTTCATGGTGAACAACTTTAATTTCTGACACTCCTGAAAAAAATAAAAAAATAAAAAAAAACTTTTTATCAAAAGCTAAAATGGTATCACAAACTACATTTGGTCAAAATTTAAGTAAAGATACATGTCAAAAAGCAAACACATTATGGTTGAGACATATCATCAAACGGATGAAGTGCATTTAATAAAAAGAGTAAAAGATTTCATGCTGCATTTGGAAAGTATAAATAATATCAACATTACCTGGAGAATTAGCTTCATTATCTTTGGGTATTTGAGAAAATGGAGGTTTTTTCTCAGTGGGAAGAACAGGGTCGGTAATGGAGGATAGAGGTGGGTATGTTCTACTTGCATGAATTGGGATTAAAACTAGAAGCAAAAAGAACAAAACCCAAATGGGAATCATACATTTTTTCAAAACAAGATGCATTCCCATAATTTTAGTGATAAAAATCAAGAATCTTTTGGGTATCAGGAAAGAAGAGAAACAGTTTGTGGAGAGACAAGAAATGTATGTTTTAGGATATCTTGTGTTTGGTCTTGATTCTGTGTGTTTTAATTTTTGAATGGATTGCTACGTCTTCATATTCTCTTTCCTGTTTTTGTCTCCATTTAAACCTTCATTTTTTAAATGTTTTTTATCCTTAATTTAGGGTCTTTGACATATTGCCATTTGCATTGCGAGTTGAACCTTACACCAAAAAATGATGCATAGTTGCATACAGATATGGTATACATGTATACATATCATTTTGCCCATGTAGAAATCACTGTTTAGACAAAAAACATATATATATAAAAGTTATAAACTTTATGTAAAAAACTTTTTCTTGATAAATATCCACTTAAATTGGTAAAAAAAAATTATCATTGCACAAAAAGTTAAGAATTCTTTTACCTATTGATAAAAAGAAAGATTTAGAACAAAACTACCAAAAATGCCCTAATCATCTTTCTAATATTGCATTTGACAAAAGAAAAGGTTAAAAATGCAAAATAGCATTAATTACTTTGAGATAATTAAATGTGTTTTAAGACATTGTTTTGAACTATGAGAAGTAAACAGTTTTTTTTAATACAAACTAAAATAGACATATATATTTTAGATGCATTAAGTATTTTATTCACTTTAGTATTTAGTATATAAGTAAATAGATAAATATGTACCAACAAAATGCTTTCACTGCGTACTTTACTTTAAAAACATAGATAAACACCTATAGTTACCTATATTTTAAAACTTAAATTTTAAATTAAAAATTTAGTTAAACTATATCATATCATTGGTATTATATAAAACATTTGAGATATCCTTTTTATATTGAAATGACTAATATACCTCTACAATATTAATTAGTTAATCTTTAAATAAATAATACTAACATATCCCTAAGTTTATAATGTAATGAATTTTAGTTTTATTTGTATTTATAGTGTGTTTGGGGTAGGATAAAAAGGTTAAAAAATAAAAAGATAAAATTATTTTTTTGAAAAAAAAAAGGAAGATATACATTTGTTTGTTAACGGATATAAAAAAAATTAATTGTCCAATGGTCAATCTTATCAATGCGGTCAACTGACACGAATATAAAAAAATCAAACTCACGGGCCCCACACCAAATCGACACCCCCTCTCTTGCGTCGCTAAACCGGCTCAATCTCATCGACACGGTGGTGCCAACACTGTCGGTCGGTTGACGCGCGTCGGTTCCCAAACTGATGGGTGTGTTGGTTGTTGTCTAACATACCCCTACATATTTTTAAGTTTTTAAAAGAATAAAAAGTGAATCCTTAAATTTCTTTTGTTCATAATTATTATTTTTACACCTTTATTTACATGTTTAATTTCGTTTTTATACTTTCTATTTCTATATACTGTAATTTCAATTTTTGATCAAATTTTAAAAATTTAAAATTATGTTTTATATCATTTACTTTTTTCATAATATTTAATATCACAAAAAAGTCAGCGTAAGTCAAACCTTGTCATCGGGCAAAAGAAATTGCATCTTACAGCCCAACATTTGCAATTCAACCATCGATTTTGCAGCTGGGCGGTTGTGAACTTGTGAAGTATTATATATGTATATATGTATGTATGTATGTATGTATATACATACATATATGAGTAGGTTCAAGGGGGAAACAAAAAATTGATAGAGAAAATAGAGAAGAGTTTCTTTTACCCTTTGATTTGGAAAATTAACCCTTTTAATTCAGGAAAATTGTTTATTAATAACAACTGTGTGTTTTTGAATCATAAATGAATGTTTTTTTTAATCACATAATTCATTTTTTGAAATCATACTTATTTTTTTCTGAATCAAACTTGCTTTTTGTTATGAATATGTATTCCTCCTTTTCTTCTTCAAATTTCTTTTTCTTTTTAGACTCAAGTATTATATATATATGGGGCTGATCTAAAGGGAATGGGTAATCCTGGGGGAAGGAGGAAGCTAATTTTATAACACCCCTCTTTCTATATAAGAATATTATATTAATAAACACGGAAGCATGAATTTAAAATACATTAAACAGTTTACAATTCCCAAAAATACACTAATTTCAAACTTTTTAAACTACAAAAGGCGGGGTATTATAAAAATTCTCCAAACAAGGTTTATTACAAAAACCATATCAGAGTCCTTGAGCGCAGTCAAACATTCCCTTGATCAATTTATCACCTCCCGCACCCACAATAATCAAAACATATCCTGCAGGAAGTAAAATGAGGGGTTAGCACAAAGCTAAGTGAATAGATTCATCACACTCCATTCAACTTAGCATAACTAGGTAATTACTCCAATAAAACGTAAACACACATAATTCAATGAGGATCGGTGGCTCTGGGGATATCATAATACCCGGGGATTCCCCCAAGAACACTTACCGTCAATCTGTATGGCCATTACAGAATAGACCGATAACTAATGGTTATTAAACCCATACACAGGTCTCAAACACAACAAATGAATCAAAACCTGTGTAAAACACATAATAACCAGAAGTCCAACTACACGTTGACCTCAATAACATACAGCACATTGGTTCACATATCACGTAGATCAATAATCAATAATCAAGACTAAACAGTCTAATACACATCTACGTTTACTTGTTGTAACCAAATAGTTACAACTGAATCAAATGATGAGTTCCGAATCCACTCACCGATACCTCTGACGTCTCCACACCCAGGATTCTAATATCACTGAGTCTTACGTTGATCTGAAACAGAAAATCATACACAAGTCAGAAGTTCGTTCCATAAACATCATTATAGTCTAATTATCCAATCAGGTAATCCCTGAAGTCTAGGCAAACAAAAGTTCACTCAGAAATAAACTCAAAAAAAGTCCGCAATACCGCTTAAAACTGAAAAATGCCATTTTCGGGTCCTAGATGACCCCGGATGGCCAAAAACTGCCTAGGCTATTAATTGCAAAACAAAATATAGCCTTGATTACTAGGTCGTTTCCGATTGACTATGCGAATTTCAATTAAATCCGAGTTAATGAGATTTTCACAAAACCGCGTCTCCAAAACACTTACGCATTTTCAAAATTTGCAAAACAAAAATCTCTTTTATAAACTTAGCGACACAACCAGTGTGTCGCACCACAAACCCTTGCGACACAACCACTGTGTCGCACAACAGAAACCTGCGACACTAACATTGTGTCGCAATACTCAAAATGGCCGCCTTTAGCGACATAACCACTGTGTCGCATAACATTTAAGCGACACAACCTGCGACACAAGCCTTGTGTCGCAATGATGAACAGCCAGATCCCAGATTCAAAATTCACGAAATCAAACATGTAATACACAAATTAACTGATTCCAATCGGTGTAAATCATATATAAACAATAATAACGCATAGCAATTAGAACCTTACCTTGAAATCACGGATTAAAAGCTCAAATATGATCAAAACCCAACTTAACTTTACTTTCTCTCTAATTCTCTCTCTAAAACCGATTTTAAGTGTTTAGAAATGACTGGAAATGGTCAGGAAGTACTAGGGCGGTGTATATATATTTTTATCATCGAATTACACTTAAGCTCCTTACTTAATTTCAGTTCAGCCCGTTTTGCGACACAGTCCTGCGACACAACCACTGTGTCGCACAGACAACCTGCGACACAACCCTTGTGTCGCAGAAAATCAAAAACTTACAAATTTTACAATAAAACACATAATATTAAATAGTTCTAAAACAATTAAATAATCAATTAAAATAATGGAAATTACCAGACTGCGGGAGAGGATGTTACAAATTTGGACCGTCCGTTAACATTCATCACGAGGAATGTTAGTTATCATTTATCATAAAGAATGTTAAAAATAGTGGGCATGGGTTATGATTTAACATTCTTAGTGATGAATGATGATAACTAACACTCATCGTGATGAATGTTAACGGACGTTCCAGATTAACTTCCCCATTCCCACAAGATTACTCCTTCCTTCTGGATCATCCATATATATATATATAAATATATATTCAGCATCAAAATCTAAAAAGAAGAAATTTTAGGGGAGAAGGGGAGAAATATATATTTAAAACTATGATTTAGTAAAAAGCAAGTATGATTCAATAAAAAGTAAATATGATTTCAAACTGAATCAACGGATTATTTTGCTGAATCAAATGGTTAAAAAACTCTTCTCCACCAATTTTTCTTTCTCACTTGAACCTACTCCTATATATACATATGGATATTTTAACAACATTTGAAAAAATAAAAGAAAGTGACTCTCTTTTTAAAAAAATTATATGTTAATGTGTTGACATATAATTTTATTTTAAAAATAGTATTTAAAATATAATATTATTAATCGAACGAATGAAATACAATTTTCATCTTACATAAGATGAGTATTCTGCTAGTTTCAATAAGCAATTTAAATACTCTTAGTAAGATATTTGCAATTAGTTGTTTACCTAAGATTTTTAATTATTTTATGTATAAGGTGAAGACAAAAAGGAACAAGATAATATAAGGTGACAGAAATAAGTAGGGTGGAGGGCACTAACGGCATTGCTTTATTTATGGCCAAGGGGGAAATCATGTGGCGGTTATCAAAAGCTGGATGGAAAAGCAGAGGAGCTTTGTTGGGTACTCAAATGACGAATCTACCCTTTTGACTTTTCAAACCAAGTAGGATATAGAGGTAAAGTATAGGTCCTCAATTTACGGTATACTAATTGGATCAATTATTAGTCTCTCGATCAAATAATAACAATAATGAAGCAATCTTTACCTTTTAATAACAAATCATTTTACTTTTGAATTATTATATACTTTTGAATAACTAAAAATCATTTGTATCCGTTAAAAGATGATGGATAAAAACATATGTTATATTACGTTTTACATGAACTTTTTTATACTTATGTGTCTTCTAATGCCTTAGAAGTCACTAGTAAATATTTGTTATTTTTTAGTTTGAGTTTAGAATTATCTCATGAGAAATAATTTTTGAATTAGTCCTGATTTTATGGTCCAAGTTTTATGTTTTATATTGATTTAAAATTTAACCTATCATTTTTTAAATTATGTATAGATTTTTTTCTTCGGATAAACAAGTAGCACACAAGTATTATGAATAAGTACATCTTTTTCGATCCCGGTACTTAAACTCACAATTCCATCGGTATAAATTTATTTTGATACCTCTACACCAATGACCTTTTGGTACATGATGATATATGACATTTAACATTGCACCTGCATCTTGCGCATGTCTTGTTTAATGGAACAACATACTCTATAGTTACATAAAAATATATTTTACAATCCTTAAAACATAAAATATAAAAAATGAAAAGTTAACCCAAATATAATCTCTTTCTTA
This sequence comes from Logfia minima, assembly GCA_963921325.1. Taxonomy (NCBI): domain Eukaryota; kingdom Viridiplantae; phylum Streptophyta; class Magnoliopsida; order Asterales; family Asteraceae; genus Logfia; species Logfia minima. The sequence goes on from OY992774.1 coordinate 29,204,561, forward strand.
ACATACACCTCTATTCATTGAACTATCATTATAACTACCATCATCAAACCTTTAATTAATCAATATATCTCATAACTTTTGAATCGTTAGGAGTTACGAGACATGTCAATTACGGACGGAAAGGTCGAGACGAGATGAATGTAGACACAAACTACCAAAGGCGGTATATCCACATTTTGTAGTCAAAATCCGCCTCTAAAATGTTCAATTTTAAGTTTCTTCGAATTTCGCACATAGTTAAGTTTTTTCAAAAATAGAAAAGGAACCCTTAAATGGGTTTTTCATGGAAATTTAAATTTTACACCTAAAATTACATATATTATTTATTTTAATTTAATTTTTGTGTTGTCAATTTCAGTATTCAAGAATTTCAAATTTTCGATTATATTTTAAAATTACTATTTATCGTACCATAAAATACATATTATGCTTCATAAAATTTACAAAATTTTTAATGCTTAGTATCATAATACGAAAGAAAAAAATAAAAATAAAATGAACGAAAGTAAAACTTTGTGATCTTATCAACGACTCTGCACCTCTCAACTCACAATTCATAACTCGGCCATCAACGAATACAATTGTTTTGAAAGTTTATTGTATGCATCAAAATAATACACTCAATAATTAATACTTTTAAACATATATTTATGAAACTATAGAAACTCAATTTAAAGAACTATATATATATGAAGATCAAGTGATACACAAATAAAATTAATTGATGCAAATCATTTAATACTTTTTTACATCTGAAAATTAATTAACTATTCTCGCCGCATTGTGCGGATTTATTATTTATTTATTTTGATATTAATTTTATTTTAAACGGTTGAATCTTTGTTATCATCGCACATACAATAATAGTAGTCCGAAGAAAAAAATCAGGTAAAATAAATATACATCTCGTGCTTAGATATATATCAGTCTATCTATTATACATTATCATATGATTAGATCTCTAAAATTACATAAATTACTCCGTATCAATTTACATTTGAAAAGGTAGAAGGCATGAAGACTCAGCATAATGTTTGAACTTCAACTAATAAGAAAAAGAACAAACATTGTTGCCAAAGTTGAGTGAAGTATTATGAAATAATTCAATCAAAAGTAGAAACATGATAATAACCTAAATCAAATGCTTATTATAAGGATGATAGAAAGTGGAAAGGCTGAGAAGGGCAGAGTATTAGTATTATTTTATATTATATATGCAAAAGATTGTATTAAAATAGAAAAAGGAAAGTGCCAAAAAAACAAAAGAGCGGATCCTTCTTTTTCTGAAAATGTCAGCCATTATTCCTCATCTCCATAATTACATGTCCCAAATAATTCTTAAACTATAAATAATAGTAATATTTCTTATTTGTATAAAATAAGTTGGGAGGAGAGTCTTAAGTAATGCGAAGGAAAAAAGGTTCAAGTATTATGTGCCAATAATTTACTTACGTACGTACGATCTAACTTATGTTTGTTGTTGATATGTTATGATGTTGCATTGGACATCACCTTAATAAGCTAAACATATTTCTTACCAACAATCATGATTTATAACTGGAAAAAATATAATAAAAAAATACTTGAAAATTTCTAGTTAAACGTTGAATATGATTTTATTTTGATTTGTTTAATTAATTAATTAATTGGAAACTGTGAATTGACAAAATAGCCCAAAGCACTGAACCCCAGTGGGTAAGCATGCGGTACGGGTTGCAGGAAGCTGTTCAGCTTTGTTTCCTGCCTTTATTTATTTATATTTTATCTGAATTAAATAAATGTAGGGGGAAGAGCAATGCAGCTTTTGTTTTTCTGGTTGACAATTGTTTCCATTTCACGTGTGTTTTGTGTAGTCTATTTTTGTTGCTTCTCTACATATTTCCTTGGTTCTTTTATTTATCACGGGTCTATAAATCTTACATTATTCCATATTAGTTACAATTTCTTATACCGTAATTTATAAAATAAAATGTCTGGAATTCATTTAATTTGTATAAAACCAGTAGTTTTCATTTTATTTTTTTATAAAATCAATCTAAAATACCCATTAATGGTTTTTGTATAAGCTTAGTAAAATCAAGGTAAGAGATAAACGTTAATTGGTGTTTAGGTGAATCTGGATAGGTTTCCACTTCCAACTTGAGATTAAAATAAAGAAGAAAATCATATTAAATTAAAGTTTTTTATCGTTAATTTTGATTAGTTGATCTGTATTTTGTTAATTTTAGAAGAATTTGTAGTTTTGAACTCGTTAAGTCTGGCCTTTAATGGGCTGAATTTATTGAGCCCAATCTACAAACCAAAAAAGTTAAACTTAGATAAATGGCTCGGCCTAAACCTTCGTGCGATTGCTGACTTTAACATGACTTTCAGATTTAAGTATTTAAGGATATGAGATATAATCTTCCATACAATTTATTTTTGGCTCCTTTTGATCAAGAGGCAAAAAAGAAAATGGAATTGACCCATTTAATGTATCCCGTAAAGGTTAGAGATTAGATATATAAATATTGTTCGATTCTTTTGGTTATATCGTTAGGTTTCTACTGGTCCTATTCGAAGTTATAGTTTTCTTCAATAAATTTTCCTTGTCACGATATCAAGCGACACACACGTAACTCTTATATATATCGCGTGTTTAGTTTTATTTACTTTTATGCTTTGAAAAACCGAAATTCCCAAATGTGTTATATCATCACAAAACTTTTTCAATACATATCAAAAGAAAATAAGCTACTATTAAATATAATAATGTACTTATAACTGTTATCACTCATATTTCATGTTATCTTTATTTTGAGTGAAGTTATAACTTTTGTGAACCTTTTTTAGCCCAATCCATTTACATTACTATTCTGAACCTCTAACTATAAAAACAGCATCTTTTTGTTAAGATATATGTCATCAAGTTAAATCAAAGGTTCTACTTTCTTTATAACTCTAATATTTAAAACAGAATAGTAAAAAATAAACTTGCATGCTTGTGTAACTTGAGACCTATAAATAGAAACATAGTAACAAAACCTAGAAATCAACAATAGTAGTCATGCAACACCACATTATACTAACAACATGCATCGCATTACTCTTTATAACATCTTCCATTTCACAACCCATCACCGATCACCACCATAAATACAACCTCGAGAAACGGCACACAACCTCAACATCACCTAACAGCAACGGTAAAACACAAAGCCGTAGTAGTGATCGAAAATCAGGTGGTAAATCAAGAAACAATAATGGATAACCATCAAATTGTGATCCACTATATCAATATCTATTTTCAAAATGTGATCAATGGCCATTCTCTCGAAATTCACCAAACAACCCATTTACTACCCGCCAGCCATCACCTCGCCGGCCACCACCATTACCTCCGCCGGTGATCCCATCTCCACCACCATTACCTCCTGCGCCGGCACCTGCTCCACCACCATCTCCACCCCCATTACCACCACCGTCTCCGCCACCGGAATCTCTGCCGCCTCGCCACCATTAATTCCGTCACCTCCACCACCAACTCCGTTACCTCCGCCGCCGGTTGTTTCCTCACCACCTCCACCAGTAGAAACTCCGCCACCTGTATTATTATCACCACCATCTGACTACATTCTACCTCCGATGGTACCTGAGCTGCCACCTGATGGTCCATTTCAGGCACGACCATTAGTTCCGATATTTTCACCGCCGGTTTTTGGTGATCCTAATCCGAACCCAGCGCCGAATGTTCCGATATTCTCACCACCGGCGGACGATATCAACCCGTCGGGCTACACACTGCCACCGATTGTACCTATACCAAATTTTCCACCACAAATAGACCCCGGAGATAACTTTCCTCCCCATATAGACCCCGGTCAAAACTTTTCGCCGCAAATAGACCCAGGACAACTATTTCCGCCACTAATAGAACCTGGACAAAATTTTCCTCCACAAATACACCCCGGTCAAAACTTTCCGCCACTAATAGACCCCGGACAAAATTTTCCACCACAAATAAACCGGGGACAACAATTTCCGCCACTAATAGACCCCGGACAAAATTTTCCGCCACAAATAATCACTGGACAAAACTTTCCGCCTATAATGGACCCTGGACAGCAGTTTCCGCATAAGTTTCCGGGGATTGGCCAGTCGCCGGAAGTTATATTACCACCGCCAGTAGATATGACTCCGATGATAGGAGGGCAACCGTTCTTTTCAACGCCAGAAACACCGCTAGTTCCAATAGATTTGCCTTGATACGATCAATGTTGTTTTGGTTGACTAGTTAACTCGAGTGTACTAGTGTTGGTATATGAGTTTTTACTTTTAGTGTATGTAACATATTTTATTTGGCTCTGTCGTTTTATTCAACTACAGCTAATGGTTTCAATAATAACACAACATGTAATAATCTGTGTTACGTACATTCAAATCTTTAGGAGTCGTAGTGACGTATATAATTTTGATGAATAGGAGCGACAAATTTTCTATTAACCATCTAAAGAAAAGACATTTTATTTCATTACAACATTAGATCATTAATGCTTCCTATTTTGTGAAAAAAATATGGTAACAAAATTAAACATTAACTAGTAAAATAAAAATATGTTATATTTTAGTGTTGATGGATGATGGGTCAACTAATTAAAAGTATAAGGTGAGAGGGATGGGGCACTTGAGAGAAATGGGGACAATACAAGGAGGGGTTTGGGTCATACATGGGGGATATCATACGGGTGAGAGGGGAAGTGAAGGGGCGGTTTTATATCACATTTTACAAGAAAAATCGGGGATGGGTCACAGACGATCTTTTGAGAGGATCGATGGGTCGGCAATGATATTTCAAAAGAAAATTTTAATAGATTATATAATTTAGAAAGGAACAAAGCAGCAAAGGTGATGGAGAGAGGTAAATCGGTTGATGGATCTTGGCGATGAGAGTGGGATTGGTTAGGGAACCAAGGGGAAGGGCTCGTGGAGAATTTGAGGAACTAACTAACGCTCTTGTATCGGTTGACTTAGCTCCGGATTGTAGGGACAAGTGGCAATGGACAGCGGATGGCAAACAAGTTTTATATGGTCAACAAGGTCACAAAGAGGATCCATAGGGTACTAATCACGAGTGGGCAAGCAAGAGAAGAGACAAGAAGAAACAAGTTGGTGCCTAACAAAGTGTGGATATTTGCATGGAGGGTTAAGAGGAAGAGATTGCCGGTTCGTGTGGAATTGAATAAAAGAGGTATTGATTTAAATTTCATCTTATGTCCATAGTGTGAAAATTGCATTGCATCTATAAATCATTGTCTACTTTTGTGCAATGAGGCTATGTTAGTATGGTCAAAAGTATTTAAGTGGTGGAATAAAGGGTGTGTAATTTGATAGATATTGGAGATTTGTTTGAATCTGTGTATGCGGGTAGTGGTAGAAAATTGATTATGGAATTATGAGAAGGTGTTGCAAGGATTATTATGTACGGAGTATCTTATTTGGAAAAATAGAAATGATAAAGTATTTGGTGGAAAGACATTGAGAGGTGAGGGACTGTTGTACAAGTTAGGAGTTTTGAGTACAGGTAGTGATATGGGTTAAAAACCCACAAAATAACCCACAAATTATTGGGTTTGCTGTGCTTTGATGCAGGTAGTGATATGGTGGCATCTGCAGGTTAACAGTGGGTATATGGAATGGCGAAAAGCTTTCTGATGTGCACAAGGGTGCAGCTATCGTGTTGTGTTGCTGATGAAAGTCTGCATACATGGAAGTTGTGTTTGAATGTATACAATCCTGTGATAGTATGGAAATTATGGACTGATATGATCATGGCTGTATGTACCTGGCCTAATAGTGGTGTTGCTGTATGTGTAGATATGTAAGATAAGAGGGTTGTATTGGTTGTAAATATTCATTTTATTAATAAATATATATTGTTACCTTTTCAAATAAATAAATAAATAAAATAAATTAAAAGTATAAGGTTAATTAAGAGGTTACAAACAGGACACAAGAAAGGGGCCTTGATTTCGACTACTTTAAGCAAGACAAGGCAAAAAAACCTTCATTCGATAGGAAACCAATACCCACACCCAATTTGATCGGAAATCTCCGAGTTGACCGGGAATGAGGATGCGTAATCTCCAAATTTAAAAATCAGAGATGGGGTCGGGGATGAAATACCCCTCATGTCTTCATATATAGCCGCGTGCTCGAACTTATACCCGATGGTAATTTTATCAGGTCCCTGAACTCATACTCGAATTATATATTATATGAATATTACATAACATAAATTATATACATTTTTATAATATAAACTATATATGTATATATCGAAATTCTTAATTTTTATAAATCCTAATACATTATCATATTGTACGCTTCATTTTTTCAACCCGACACTTTGTATTGTTAAAGTCAGTTTTCCATTTTACTAATGTCTTGCTCAAACTTGTTTCAATTCACCAAAAGAACCTTAGACACCTTCTTAGATCTCTTCGCAATAATTAGTCGTGTCATATTTAGCCCTGCAATAAGTCATAAAAGTCTATATGATATATTTTATTCGTTAATGTTGTCATTTTGATAGTTCGTCTATTTATTTATAGTTAGATTGAAAGCAGGGAAAAAAATCTCCGAATACCCGATAGGGATCCTCGATCTTCTTAGGAGGTGTTTGGTGTGTTAGATTGAAACCAGAGAAAAAATCTTTGAATACCCGATAGGGATCCTCAATCTTCTTAGGAGGTGTTTGGTGTGTTAGTGGAAATGGTAATAGGTATGGGTATAACAAAGAAAATGAGAATCAAATTATTGAAACCCAACCCCTTACATTGGTTTAGAGTAAGCATAAGTTTTTCGGATTTGATTCTCATTTTAAAATTTAACCTCATAATTCAAAAACGTTGAATGGAAATAAAACCCATAGATCCATTACATTCATACAAACCAAACACACCCTAATAGAGTACATGTACAACTATACTAATATATGAGTTGGTGGTGTATCAAAAAAAAATTATGATATATAAATCATTTTCGATTTTTTATGGTGTACGACTTTTGAATTCAATAACACAAAAGATACATAAAAGACTACTAAACTATGGGTCATGAATAATCATTCACACAAGTTTAGCGACAGTAATATCAAGCAATAACATCATTTACATACGGTCGACTGCATGAGCTAGAGCTAGATTGTTAAACTCGTAAATCGTAATTAACTCCAACTTGACTAAACCCATAACTTGATCGAGCTCAATCTCAATAGAATGTGGACTCATTTACATATTGCGTTACATCCAATCCGTTATAATGACAATCCCATCTCATACTTGGTAATGGATCTTGTAGCGTCCAACTCGTTTGAGCCCATTATTTCATTTAGACCCACTTCTTAGCCCATAAGATAAGACTTCGATATAATCTTTATTTGATAGCATTTTAAAATGACTAAAAAAATTAGAAAATAATAACAAGGTCTATAATTGTGTAACTAAGGGTAGAATAGACTTTCTCACGGTTTTCATCGACCGGTTTTACAGTTAACATGAAATAAGTAAATCACATAACTTACGATTAAAAGCACATGAAAACGATGGAAATTAAACATATGATATCCGCTTTTATGATGCGTGTCCCTCACCACTAAGCCCCGTCTTCTTGAATATTCCCTCTAAATTTTGATTAAACTATCATAATTTGTAGATGTCCAAACTTATTAATAACAACCCATAATGTTATCTATACTCCCTTATAAAGAGTTTGCTTATTTTCTTTGAAAGTTTAAATTTTTAAAAATGCGAAATGTCTATTATACCCTTGACTTAATATATATGGAAAGTAATAAACATTAAATAATTAACAATATGCCTATTATAATTGAATAATTGTTAAAAAAAATTTATCATTATTCGACCATTACCAGTGACTATCACCATCTACCATTGTTATGCTTTTATCATTTGTTACCGCTTCATTGCGCGAGTAATTTACTAATTATTAATAAAACCCAATAAGTTAATCTAATTACTGAAAGTTAAATATCTCCCTCGTTCATTATTTGCAGACACCAACGAACCGTATTGTAGAATTCGTTCAAACTTCAAATCAAATAAAAAGGCTAATAAAATGGTGAAATATAAATAGAAAATAAGATAAACGATAAGGTAACGTCACTTCAAATGTGATGATGAGATCACTCTGTTTAATGTTATTCAATTCCGATATTAGAAATAAGTTAAGATAAATGATAAGGTAACACCACATGGAAACTTGATAATGAGATCACGTTGTTTAATGCAAAATAATTCTATTATTAACAAATAAACGATAAGGTAACACCGCTTCGACACACTATGACATCATGCTATTACTTGTTCATATTTTCAATTTAGTTTGGTAAATTAAGCTAGTTAAAGTAAACTTTGAAAAGAAATTGAATCTACGAGAAGTAAAATTACCAAATACCTCTTATTTCATTATTTATGTTTTTATTTATTATTTATTATGTTATTTCATATTTTAAAGCTCTAACTCCATCTAATTTGTTGTATACTTAAAAAAAACAATTTAAACTATAACTTATATTGAAGAAACTTCAATTATAAGTTTCAGCCATAAACTTCTATTTTTTTCATAACTTATTTAATTATAGTATTTTAGAATTGAGTCAGGTTATAAAATTACTCAGCTTAAAAAGATTAAAGATTGATCTGATTATAAAAAGAGTATTTGAGTCGACTTATTTTAAATATTTAACTTTTAAAATAAATAAGTAAAATAATAAATTTTAAAATTTTCTTCTAAGTAACAAAAAGCTTATCTAAACATTAAATTCAAATTTTTTATATCCTTATCCTATATAAATAAATAAACTTTCAAAATAAATCATAAACGCCCAATAAAAAACATATATGCACGTGTTATATTGAAGATTCATTCAAAATCTCAAATAAGAAAAGCAAAATAAAGACGGAAACAGAAGTAGAAAATAAAATGAAAGATAAGGTAATACAGCTCAGAAAACGTGATGCTGACATCATGTTGTTTAATGCTATTCTAAATTCCGATATTAACGATAAATCAAAATTTACACACTCACTGTTTTTGTGTGTGCAATTAAGCTCAATTTTACTCCTTTGATCAATCAAACAATCAATCATTTCTCAAACGAAGCTATGGAACATGAATATAGTTATGATGAATTACCTGAAGAAATTTGGGAGCTAATTGTACACAATTTAGGCGACGATCATCCTGCAGAATTCGAATCACTTTCACTCGTAAACAAACGATTGTTATCGTTAACCAATCGTCTCCGTCGCCGTTTAACCGTTGTCAATCAAACGTATTTCATTCACGGTACAATTCGTCCGTTACTTTACCGTTTCCCTAACCTAAAAACCCTAGATCTTAGTGATTTATTGTACGGTTATCGCGATATGGCGATTCGCGAGATTGCGCGTTCTTCGATCGCTTTGAATTTAGAAACACTTGATATATCCAGTCATGATGTGTTACCAAATGATAGATTGGAGGAGCTAGGGTCAAGTAATAATTGTAAAATTAAGGTGTTGAAATGTGCTAATATTACTAGGCTTTCTGATACTGATTTGATTGATATTGCAAACAATTTTTCGGATTTGGAGGAATTAGATATTAGTTATCCGCAACATAAGTTTACGATCGATGCGTTTAGAGCCTATACCATAGCTGAACTAATGATTACTGATTATGGAGTTAAACGTTTGGCATTAGTTTTGAAGAATCTGGTTAAAATTGATTTATCTATGAATATTCTTTTAACGGATAATTGTTTATTTAATCTGTCTCTGAATTGCTTGCGTTTACAAGAGGTGAAATTCTTAAACTGTACGATGATTACAATGAAAGGCTTGAGGTTTGTGCTGCAGAATTGTCCTGATATAAGAACGATATCCATGTCACTTATTACGAGTATTAATGGAAATGATCCGCTTTTTACGAACAATGCTACATCTTGCAGGCGTTTAAGCAGTTTATATTTTAAAGATTCTGATATTTCCGATGAGTTTCTTGGGTCGATTGTGGAAGCTCATATTCCGTTAAAGAGACTGTCTCTTCCTGGTTGTGAAAGATATACTATAAGCGGAATTACAACCCTTTTACATGCGTATCGGTCCCTCACATATTTAAATCTTTCTAGGAACAACTATCTCAGTGATGAGGCTGTTATAGCTTCATCTCAGTATCTTCATGATCTTATTAAGATAAAGCTCAATTTTTGTCGTAAGCTAACAGGTAAGGCTTTATTTGCTCTCATCAAGAACTGTTCGTTTCTTGAACAGATTAAAATGGAGCATACAGATCTGGGTAAGGAAGAAGTTGCTGTTATGGATGTTGTAAAGCGCAAGAACTTTAGTATCAAGACGTTGAAATTGGCAGGGAATTCACATTTAACTGATGAATGTCTTTTAAAAATCACTTCGGTTTGTCCTAATTTAAAGTTTCTTGACGTGAGCTCTTCAGGTCTTGCAGGGTCCGTAGGTGAGATCTTAAGTGGGTGTCCTGAGATTAGGCATTTGAACATACAAGATTGTGTTGGGGTTATGAATATAGGACTAAAGATGGAGCATTTAAAGTTACAAACTTTATGTATGGCTAGGTCTGGGGTGAATGACGAAGGGTTAGTGATGATTGCAGCGAGATGTAATGACCTTATGAAGATTGATCTTGAAGGGTGTCGACATGTGACGACAAATGCGGTTAAGTACTTGTTGAAGAATTGTGAGAAATTGAGGGAACTTAATTTGATGGGGTGTCCCAATTTACATGTGTTTATTGTTGAGTGGATGGTGACTACACGGCCGTCATTAAGGAAACTGATTCCACCCTCTTTTGCTGTTACTAATCAAAGTCAACGAATAGAGTACTTGCGCGAGCACGGATGCTATGTTTGTGATCACTAGCTCCCTAATAGAGTTTATACCGCGTTAGTTATGGTGTGTGAGCCACTTGTGGTTCAATTTGCTCTTTTTTTTTTCAGTATCCAATGTGTTATATTAAAGCTGCATTTCTCGTGCAGCTGGATGTCTATAATATCTGTACGAACAGTTTATGCATCTTTTGTTGTGTAATTGTATAAACTTAACGGATGCAAGTTGAACTAATGTATGAACAGTTTGTGCATCTTTTGTTGTGTATGAACTAGTTTATTTTAGATCTTATTTTGCACTGATCTCTAATCTCTAATTACATATAATGCATTTTTACCATTATTTTAAAATTAGTCTCAACACAAGAAAATATTGAAATTATCCTTACCTTATTTATAGTATTTCCATTAATAAAACTATCCCTATTCATAATTCATAATCTATTATCTATTGTTATATATAGATATAGATATATAATGCATAAATACAACTTTATGTTATATAAAATAAGATAATAATCCATACAAAATACATAAAACAATTAAACAATTATTAGTTTTTTACTACCACCATTGTTACCTACCATCATTATTTCTACCGCCGCATTAGACGGGTATCATTTTAGTTATATTAGCAAACAACAATTATAACCGATCTAAAAATAGTTGCCGTAGTAGTGATAGCTGCGACACGCATCTAAGTTGCATCATTATCATCATCATCATCATGCTGCTTCGAACTATATTCCCATACTGCTTTCAACAGTTTTACCACAGTTTTACCACATTCGCCAAATTAACTATATCAAGTAACAATTTTAGGCTATTGTCTTCCTCCATTTCCGAGACCACTCGTACCCAATCCTTCTCCTTCATATCCCACAACAATACGCTTACCCTCTCCTTCTCCTTATCTTCCCTCGACCATCTCATATTGTTCACGTTAAGCAACATTGTTTTTTTCCTACTCTTAAATTCACTCAACTTACTAAAACACCAAAATCCAAACTTCCCGTCTTACTCTTCTCCTCCATTTCCTTCAAAATTTTAAGTATCTCCTTTCTCCTCCGTTTTGATCATCATTTTAGCCTTCTCTTCCATATATCTAGAATCTTTAATTTTCCCGTTCCATCTCCTAAACCTCTTTACGTAATCATCGTCATTTTCAAAATTCAGCAACCTAACCTTCTGGTGAATTACTACTTTTGTAATGTTTGTACCATTCTCTCTTTTCTTTCTCCTCTTCGACAATAAAAAGTCATTAGTATGCGCTGGGGGCCTATATTTCACCATCTTCTCATATAATTCCATAAAAATTTCCAACGTCTCAATATATGTTTGCTTATTCGCAATATCTGTTTCCATGTTTGCACTGTGCAACCATATCGTCCAAAACCTCTTTCTTCTTGTTAGGTGAATTGTTATAACTATTCAGCTTTGCAAACAGTGCTTTCATCGTATCCGAAACCTTATTCTTATTATTATTCTTCTCATCACCCTCATTTAGAGATGAATCAACGTTGGGAGGTTGAGTTGAAGATGATGAATAAAAGTGAAGTGATGAAGTTGTAATGGTTTGAAATAGGTGTCGGAGTGGCCGAAAATGGAGGCGAATTGCAGTTGATGCCATTGGATACGGTGGTTGTTGGTGTTTCAGAAATCGAATATGTTATCTGTATCAAAAAGATAAAAGGTGATGGTGACATGGTTGATGATGATAACGCAAAAACACCTGATGTGGGTATCAAGGTGAAAGTGAGTTAATAATTTTTAAACGGATAAAACCTCTGATATAGGATGGCCCTGCTTTCTTGTGGGCTCAATTTAGTTGATGATTGTAAGCCCACGTTGTTTAAGTCATTTGATTGAGCCTTTTAACTGCGTTCATAGTTAGAATATGGAGTGGTGGTCAACCGTTTACTGGTCTTAAAAATGAAGGTTGTAAACAGCTCGTTAATAAGAAAATATGTAAGATTTTGTTTTAAAAAAATTAATGCAAAGGAAGAAATCAAAGTTAAGAGTCAAGGGAAAAGGCAAACCCATGATTGGCAAGCCTAAGTCATGCAATCATTCTATTCGAATACTTCAATAAAAAAAATGTACTCGTTGAATAATACATTAATATTTGTTCTTCTTTATCAAGAGAAAATGAAAATTTATAATCGTATTGGCTTTGAGACACGAAGTATGGAAGAGAAAATCGGACAATTATCAATTGAGGTATAGAGACAAAGAGTGTAAGAAGACAACTTGATTGAAGGAAGATACGGAGTAGTAGGTAAGTTAGACCACTCTCAATAGTGGACTGAAGAACTGAACTGTCAGTTCGGCGTTACATCAGTAATTTCTCATAAAGACTGAACAAAGACTGAACTATGTCAATGATAAACTGAAAAAACTGAATTTTTAACCTCACATTTACCAATAATATATTTATCATATACTCAAAACAAAATCAAATAAACAAAAAAGAGGTTGGCCCCACCATCCTCGCATCTTCCTTCGTCTCCACTCAAACCGCCACGCAACCAAACACGGTAGCAAGAAGCTATCGTGCCAACGGCATCTTCTTTGAGACGCAAAAGACGGAGCCAAGGATAACGATGAATGGGAATTGACAAAAGTCATTCGAGAAAAATTCTTTCAAGGACGATAAAAGATCAGGAGTATTCTTTGAAAGATCTCCAAAAGATGTTTTTCGCTTTAAATGAACAAGGAAAATACGTGAGTTGTACGCAAAGGCTCCGATATAATATTTCTCACTGGAATTGGAAAGAAGTTGGTAGGGTCTTAGTGAGGGATTCAAGGTTTTTTGGTGCATTCTAGATTTCTTTCAATGTTAGTGTGGGGGCTTTAACTTTAGTCTTGAATTCAGTCGTGTTTATAATAACCTTCAATTCAGTCGTGAATTTTAGGTTTTGGTTTGTAATAACCTTCAATTTATTGTTTGGTGTTCGTATCTTCAAGCATGTAGCTAGGTGCTTTGATATTAATATGTTTGCCATTCAAAAAAGAGACAGGCGGTCGAGGAACTCGTGTACAACAACGAATATTTTTCTAGACCTCCTTTTCCTCTTGGGCACTTCGATTTTGCATAGTTTTGATAGTTACATAACCCCCTCTCCGACCTTGTGGTGTAAGACACCCGCTCAATGCAGACTTGTTTATCTCTTCGAGAAATTTCCTCTTTCATCATCATCAAAGACCAAGTTAAGAAACTTTATTAGCGAGTTCATAAGAAAATTTAGTTATATTTGTATACAAATTTAGCAAGTTTATAACTAAAACAAAATCCCAACAGGAAAGCAATGGGTACACAATAAAACCCAACACAAAGGCCTCCTAGGAAGAGTCTCCGGGGATCAGAGATATTTGTCAGGCGTCAGTTGGGAGAAATATCAGGTCTCCAAATCTCCTCCACTGGCTTTAATCGAGTAAGACACTGCTTTTCTCACACTCCTATCTCCAACTACTCATAAATAGGACAAGATTCAACATGCAGCTGCAAATTTATAGTTTGTAATCTGCACTGTCACGAAGACCAAGTTCTGAGAGACAAAAGCAATAGGAATCCCAGTCGGTTCTTCTAAGGTACTTCAATAATTTCTTCCTTTTCTGTACCATTGCTTGAAGACCCTTTCGAGAGTGTTTATCCTGCACCATTTTCATTAACATCAATGAATTTTAGTTAAGCAGAAGAATAGAATCTGAAAAACACAACCCTGAAAACCAAGTATAGGCGATTATCTACCATGAGTACAAGGATGGAGTTGCACAGCGTATAATAAACAATTACTTCCAAAAGAGAAGTGTGTTGCATATAAGCATAGTTGTCTCTTAATAGCAAAGAAAAACAACAGCTTCTTCAAGTTTTTATCATTAGAAAAACTCACAACTGTGATGTGGAGCAACGTTTTGAAAAGTAAGATGATGCAACTAAGCAGTTGACCATTAGGCAGATTTACTAAACATGTAGATTAGGGCTAACCTTTTTATGTAGGACTGTAGCAAGGTGCTTGATCTTCGTTGTGAGTTGGGCCACTGAAAATATGAAATAAACCCAATAAACAACTCATACAGACGTAAGCAATAACATAAGAAAATTATACACTTGTTGATAACATCATGCTGCTTACTGCTTAGAATAAGAAAGGGATAAACTAATAAACAAGTAACACATACATAAGCATTAAGCAGTAACATAAGAAAGTAGTGCCCTTACTTATAACAGCTTGCGAGTGAAAGATGATTCCACAAGTTTAAAAAAACAAAAGAGATGTTTCGTAAACCACTTTTTTACTCTATAAACAATCCAACTACTATGAATCATCAGAAAAATATGATCCAGCAGGATATGCATAAAGTAAGATACTGGAACCCATAGAAAGAAGACTGGAATAGGGGTGTTCATGGGTGATTTAACCTCAAATTTTATATAACCTCAAACCTAACATCCAATGCAGGCAAAAAGCTTAATCTAAACCTAACATCATTTTGCAGCTAATCTTTCGGTTGATTAGCAGTTAGCACGTGCAAAACAAAAACACTACGCATCTGTATGACTAATGATTCCATGGCAATTAACATTTCAAAATTAATCATCTCACTAACCCTTAAAATATCGATTACATATTAAGAACTACGAAAATGAAAAACTAGCTGATTATCAACTTCAACATTATAAAGGAACATAAGGAAATCATTTTTTGTCCAACCAGAAATTATACACACAACTTGTGGTTTCAGGAATATTTAACTTTGAATAGATTACTCATCTTACATAACCAATCTAGTGAAGAAATGTGTTGATTCATGATCTAATTCATTAGTGAGTCTGTCTTTTGAAATCTGTGATTTACTTGTCATATGACCATTTAACAGACACTCTAACGTATAGTTTTTAATTTTTAAATAGTCATCATATAGTTACGAATATTATTGAAACGTCATTTGTGACTTATCATCATCTCATTTGAAACTAAACGGCCATTTAAACTAATATTAATATATAAGCTTATCGATCGAGACCAACTCAATTTTTTTAACAACAAAAATCTAATATACTACAAAAAAATCAATAAATAAAACCTTACATATTTGCAGAGATGATATAGAATTGCAAGGCGAGTATAACAAGAACATTATTGTTTTAGACTTTATCTATATCTAATTGATGAAATCAGTAGAATAAGTTATTAACTTTTAATAATTATCACAAATAATATATGTATTTTAATAATTATCTCAAATAATATAGGTTGATTTCTATTTTCTGGGGGGGCTAACTTGTAAATATATATAATATATAAAATATATTTGAACCCTTCTAATATATGCAAATTTGTTAATTGTACATTCAACTTTTATTTTTTTTTTGGGGGGGGGGGGGGGGGGGGGGGGGGGGGGCTGGACCCTACCCTGCCCCCCCTGATGTTCCGCCTATGTCTCTCACACATAACATTTCCTAATCAGAAAAATGTCTTTAGTTGCATGATCAGCATTCAGAAAAGACAAATTAGAATAGAGCATGAAATATGAAGTCATCAAATTCCTAATGCACAGTGTAGCACAGCAACGGATACAGAAAAAAAGTGCTGGTCTATAAATAGGACAGTTGATTTGGAATCCCACATACCTTGAACACGAGCTGATCCACAGTCTGATTCAGAAATTTTGAATTTGTCCCTTACATTTTTAAGCTCAATCTTCTGTTTCTCAGCAGATGACATATGATCTGGATGGAAATACTGTCAAGGAAAACGTAAAGTCAGAACTTTCTATAACAACAATAGGAAACTTCAGTGTTTCCAATCTCTCACAATTCACACCTATATCAAGCAGTGTTATAGAAATTAGACATGCTAACTTTACTTGCTAACAATTCCACTAAACCAACAAAACTATGAAACTCTACCAAGTTCTAGAGACAGTTGCAAACGAAATTCAAGTGCTGAAAGAGGACTTGAGTCTGGTTATTCATTGGCCAGAAAGCTGGTGTTACAAACAATAATTGTAACATACAATCATTACAAAAAACTTATAACTAAATCTGAGCGGTTGAATAAGACATAGAATAGAGGAGACTTCTGTAAAACATAAATACTCCATGATAGAACCTCACACTTAATGTGAAGTTAGCTTGAGTGCTTGACCCTGCTCAAAATCTCACAAAATTTTCAAGAGCTATGCAAAGTGTGAATGAGTATAACAATTCAATTTTAGGATATACATAGAGGGCACCTAATTACAACCATAAGAATCTTTCCAGCCTAATATCAAGGCAGACATACTAAAGATGTGTTTAAAGGAAAAATCTGTTGACTCCATCAATATCCACAGTTTCTTAACATAGAAAAAGCATGTGGAGAAAGTACCATATCTCTCATCATAATCTCTCCCTCAAGAAGAAAAAAATGGTGAGTGTGATGGTAATTTTAACATTACTCACGTGTATACAATCTTAAGCCTTTAAGTTCCCTCGTGGCCTTGTTTACTTTGAAAACAAGGCCAAAAGATTTTGTTTGAAGCGAGAACACAAAGACATCTACACATGCTAACACAGGTCATGATCCAGTTCCAGTGATCCATTGAGTTGAACTGATGCATATAAGAGAAAATACCAAAGCAAAGTATGTATCACTTGCCTTTTCAACCAAGACCTCCTTAGGTGGAGCTAACATAAAGTTAGGAGTTCCAAGCTCACCCAGTATACTTCTCTGAGCTACAAATGTACATAAAGCTATTATGTGACAAATTGAATAGCAAAAACTTGTATAAATCCTATCAACATATGAAAGTATACAACATCAACAAAAAAATTCAATTTACAAACTATATAGATCATAGTCATAAGTACCTGCAGTCTTTTTTATAATGTCCCCGTCCTGCAACTTTACAAGGCTCTCCCTTAAGTGATCAAACTTCAAACCATTTGTGTTTTCCATCTCCTTATCATCCATTTCCCTCACCTTTTTCAACCTCTCGTTCAATTCCGACAATGAAAATTCACTGCTCTTATTCACTGGCCTCAATTTCCTCAACTTATCCCCTAAAGCAACATAACCATAACCCCTCACAAAGTCTGTTCTTGTCTCATTCGACACTGAACTTCTCTTATTATTCTTTGCAATCGATCCAGGCACCTCATTCCCAGACGTAGGTCTCAAATTTAAATTCAAACCAATTCCATCAAACGGTGATCTCGGACGAACATCTTCAGTTGACTTCGACTGATTCACTTTCATGTTTTTCAAGCTCATTCGGATTGAATCTAACGAAGCCGGTTCTCTTTTCACTTCGGATCCGGAGTCGGGTTTTGGCATTGCATTAAGTTTGTAAAGCTCTTGGAATGAAATAACCGGTGGAGATGATTTCGGTGGTTGTACGGAGGACCCGCGACGGAACTCAGAGAGATTTTTACGGATCTCATCTAATGAAGCGGGGTTTTGATTGTTAGGGTTTGAGTTGAGAAACGATGCACGACGCGGCTGTTGAGGTGATGACGTCGTTTGTTTCAGACTGGCTTTTACGTCACCGAAATAAGATTGTGATTGTGGTTGATTTTGATTGTTGTCATCGGAATTAGAAGATGACGATGATGAATAGAAGTGAAGTGAGGAGGTAGTGTTTTGAAGGTGTAGTTGACGGTGTCTGTGTGGACGGAAACGAAGGTAAATCGCGGTGGCCGCCATGGAAAGACGGTGGTTGTTGGTGGTTTGTGGTGTTGGTGTTTGGGAAACCCTAGTTGAACCCTTGAAGTGCGCTTTTGATTCGTTCCTGGGCTCGTCGCTAGTGTTGCTCACGTGTCACCTTCTTTACACAATAGTGGTTTCAAGACTTTTTAGGCTTTTTATTTTTTAGCTGGATTTATTTTTTAGTGTTAGTAGAATAACGATCGTTTTTATCTTGGCCTAACACACATGGATAAATACAGATTAGTCAGCTATCCGTGCAAGCAGCGGAAGCATACGAAAAGGTAGTTAATGGTAACCAATAATAGCGCCTACGATAATAAGAAGTAAAACACACTGTTTGTAAATCGTATTATATCACGTGATATAATTGTAAACTATGAGATATATTATCTCTTCGTAATGTCGTTAGATCACCTCCTGTGCAAGCGTCCTCATTCCCGTCGAGCGAGCACGGGCCCAATACGGACTGAGTGTGAACCGTGTTTGTTATTTGTTGTCATGAATATCACATAACCAGCACGAAAAATGGTGAGCCAGGCTTCATTATTTTAATATTTGTCTGATTTCTCGTTTAAATAAAAAAATATAATTTAAAATGTACAACAAGTAAAGCACGAGGTACAACTTACTTGAAAAAAAAATGTGATTCTCAGTTATTAGTCGTGAGTAATCTTAAAAATCCCACTGTAATTAGTCATGGAATGATTTTTAATCGTACTAACGTGACACTCATAAAACAACGGATCATCATCACTGCCTTCTTTGCTAATAAATGTATAACCGTGGATTATTAAGATCAACAGTTCCTTAAGTACCATATATATCCAAATCATTTTCTTAGATACAAATATCATGTTTAGTAATTAAGAGAGGTAAAGTAGTCACAGCTCATCCTTCAAAATTTATTTGTTTGATGCTTAATGTTTGGTGAAACTCCATGGACGCATAATATCTGATGAGTACGATATTGGTTCTAACATTATATAAAAGAACTGACGTGGATAATCGTAAGTGGTCAATACCTTTATTGACTATGCCGACGCAATCGGCTTTGGTTTCAAATATTTACAAACTGCACTTACTAGTTTGATGTGGATTTTCATCAAATTCGGCAATTTCAATTGTGAATGCACATAAAATAACAATGTCGCACCAAATATTTCATAATGAGAGATGATTGTTATATCAGAAATTCTGATACGAATACTATTTATGCAGAGAGTACAATATGTAATACATACATGTTGATAATATGCATTAAACTAGTTGAGGTAAAAAAGTAAAAATTATTTATATCCAAAAAAATAGCTACGGTACTTGCATTAAATAGTAGTTTAATCAAGTAGTTTGACCCTCTTTCATTTAGACAAATACCTTTTGGTTAAAATAAAAAAACATTGGAGTTAAATGTATCAGTATGACACTATCGTCGAGTGTCGGCCAATCATATATATGTGGTCTACACCCCCAGTCCGTCATCCTCTATGTTTCTCCGGCCAACTTATACGCATTTGTCCTCAAACCTTTATAAGTTACTCCTTGCAATAAAATAATAATAAAAAAAATTCCTCTATTATTTAAACAAAATTTATATACTCTTCTTCCATCTTGAAAAGAATGCTACTGAATTTATTTTAGAAAATAGACCATTAAAAGTAATAAATGAGAGTAAAATGAAAATTTCAATGACTTTGAATGAGAAAAAATCTGAAATGGTCTATCAAAATGGTCCATTTACACCCCACGGTGCGTGTTCGAAAAATATACATCAAATTGTCACGAATCTCACAACAAAATGAACCGCGGAACCACAGGATATGTAACCCAATAAAAGTCTGCCACGTCGCATGAAGATCCTACAGGTCAAACAAATTATCGCGGTCAACCACCAATTCCCGCTGGTTTTTTTCAAACGAGCGAATACCCATAGTTTATGTTCTGTATTAGTTATAAATATTGTTTCAATTTGCATGTTAACGTTTGATGTGGTTGGAGGTTGATTTTAGTATTAGAGTGTATGCCACATGGGTATAAATATTTTATGTAAGCAATAAGAAAATAAAAAATGTCAAATAATGTTTATTTACTGATTCAGTAGGTAACTGGTTACTATATTAATTACATCAATATAATTTTTTTTGATATATTGCATATATAGTCAATAAAAAAAAAATTGTATACATAAAACAGATAATAACATTACATTGTATACTTATTGCATTTACCTTTCACACAAACATAACACTTTTTCTTTGCTTATCTCAATATTAACGAAACAATCCACCGACAATAAGTTTGGAATTTAAAGTTGGAATCTTGTTTCTCTTGGTGTCTCCATAAATTTGCACTTATATGCTGCATTAATTATATTTATATACGTCTCATTAAATCAGAAAAGATGCATATAATTCTCATCGAATGGTAATGATACCTTAGAAAAAGAACTGCATCACCAGAACAAGATTCTTTTGGCTTACAATATGGTCCACCCTGTAGTAAGCAAATGTCTGAATTACAAAACCAATGTTGACAATAAATAAATAAAAGAATGACAAAATCCAGATTAATAGACCTAAATCACCTCTGTAAATGTGCCTAAACTTCCACTATGTACCATGAAGGTCTTTAGCAAGTAATCCTTGACTAGGGCTCTGCTGCTTATTATCCTCAAATGGAAGTAATTCAATTACAATGTAATTATATAAACTTAGACATTACACAAAATTTTAACTTAATTATCAAACGGGCTAGGATCAGGAGCGAAGGATGATGCATTGACGCCACACTTTGGTGAGTTTGGTGACAAGTCAGAATGGGTAGTCAAGATTAGGAATGACTTGCCAAAAATCACATGAACATCTAAAAATCAAGTTTAAAACATAGAAACACCAACTTTCTGCTTGATATAAACGGTCGGGAATACCGTGGGTATTGATGTTTGACTGAGGTATTTGACTATTTAACGACCTGTGACAATTGATAGTTGACCGCGATAATTTTTGTGACAATTGATAGTTGACCGCGATAATTTTTTTGACCTGTAGAATCTTCATCAGACGTGAGAGACTTTTATTGGGTTACATAATTCGCGGTTTTGGGGTTCATTTTGCTGCAGGACTTGTGATCATTTAAAGTAAATTTTTCTACACTAATCATGAGGTGTAAAGGGACCGTTAACCGACTATATCAATATTTTTTCATTTTTAATAATTATTTTATACCCGTGCATAATTATTTTGGAGCATATATAGATAATAACGTGGTTTATTTCTTTTGGGAAGGAGGAGTAATTGGCACGCATTTTCTTTTAAGGTAAAATGACAAGTTACATCCTTGGCACAACACAATTACTTGATGAAAAAAAGAAGGTAGTAATCAGGAGAGGTCAGGTACTACGAAATTTTAAAACCACTAAAACCATAAAAAGGAAAAAGAAATCAATAAAATAGAAGAGTGGGTTGTAACTGAGTGTGGCCCCCACCAGACTCCAATCCATTCCTCCTTTCTATTTAACTTCACCCATTTCACCCTTCTTTTATTTTCCTTTTCAGTTTTTTTCCACTATTCCCTCACTCCGTAGCAAACCACCAACATGTCTCACGATGATTGGCTCACCGCTGCCATGTCAGACTCCGACGTCGTCGCTAAACTCCTCGTCACTCTCCGTTCAACAACATCACCACCACATCGACCACCGCAAAACTGGACCATTCATCAACGACGTTCACGAACACAAACGCTAATTCTACCGACTAATAAATCGGAACCACCTAGAGCTAGCCCTAGCACTCCCTTATCATGGAGCGGTCCCACTTCCGATGCTGCTGTTGACTCTAGTCAACAACTTATTCTTCATAACCAATCACATACCTCAAGATCTAAGGTTCGTAGTACTCCAATTCGTTATATGTTATACGACGACGTTTGTTCTTATTTTATTTTCGTTAGTCAGCTGATTGTGAGTTGTGTGTGTGCTCATTTGCTTCTTGTGTTTTCCGATGCGGTTATTTACTTTTTAACCATATTTACCATACTACCCCTCACAAGTCACTAATTTATAAAATTACCCCTCACGCTTTCGTCATTTGTCAGATACGGTTTTTTCAGTTTTCTAGTTTCACCAATTTACCCTCCACAGATCTCCGTTGACCGAGTAGTAAGTTTAAAATTATAATATTAATTTAACATAATTTTTTGGTGGAAGAAAATAAAGAAACGAAGGTGACTTCCGTTGAAAGCATAGGAGTCAGAAAATAGAAATTAAAGTAGCCCTTTATATTAAAAGGGTACTTATGTCATTTCAGCAGGTGTATAAAATGATGACTCATGTATATATTCTGTCGAAATCATATCCATCTACCTTTGGGGAAAAAAGGGGATGCCACTCGAAACATTCCTGTGGATGTTGTGTACGGTTAGGGGTATTGTAGTAATTGTATGTAACAGTTTTTAATGGGTGGCGTGTTTTCGTCGCAAGTAAGAGAGTGTGTCTGCGTTTAAGTTTGGTGCGAGTGTTGGGGGTGGGGGTAGTGAGTGTTTTTTTTTGTATGTATATTTGTACTTTTATTCATGCCACTTCTGTGATATATAATATTTTAAGTTAAATTCATTTGTTTTCCTGTTGTAAATTAAATGCAACTCTTCAAGTGAAGTGGATTAATGTATTTATTTTATATAATTGAAGGGTTAAAAATGTTTAAAAATCAGCCATTTGTAGATAATCATTATCCAATATTTGATTTATTCTATCATATATTTATGGCAAAATGTTGATAACCAGTAATCAATATCGGTTACATTCGGCTATCTATCTATAATATGAGAATATATTCAATTTACTCGGCTGTTGTGGCTATAGAGTATCAGAATTTAAACTAGTGATTTTATACTATTTGTGATAAAAATGCTACACCCCTTATTCAACTAAACTAGACGTCGTCAGCTATTCTATCATGTACTGTTTGTAGCTTTATGGTAATCTAGGACTAAATGTATGAACATTTGTAAGAAGTTTAACATGAAACTATTATTTTAAATCTTTTTCAAAACTCAAGAAAGTCAAGTTTGAAAAGGTCAAAAGTGAAAAATAGTCTACAATTGTTTTGAGGGCTTCTGTTTATTATACTCTTAGTTAAACACCTCTAGTTAACATTAGCCCTTTTTAGTTTTTTCTTTATCTGGGTTGGTCCCAGCTAGTGCACTTACGGTCAAAAATGCAAGTAGTTATAATATTATATTGTTTTTTTTCTTCATAAATAAAAGAAAAAAGAAAACAACATTCCTTTTTGGTCACGTTAGTCACTTCAATGGTGTGAAGTAGAGGTGGGTAATTCTTTGGATATCCTGAAATCTTTTGGATTCAAGTTCAATAAGTTCTTTTTGACTTTGATTTGTTATTTGGTTTTATTAGTACCCAAGCTTAGGTTTTGTTCATAACCGAACGATAAGACAATGGTTATGTTTTTGGGAATAAAGTAAAAAGGGGAAATTATGTGGACTGCTAGGTGGATCTTAGTTTAGGTGCAAGTTGGTTTAAGCGACAAGTATGTTTGTTTGTAATAAAGTTCAAGTGTAAATTTTTATTCCTTTAAAATTTGCTTTAGGAGCACATAATGTATATGTTGCTAGTGACATATATGTCAAGCCAAAATTTAAAATGCAGAAATCAATTGCATAATGCATATATTCAGTTAAATACAAGGGGACCCTGAGTTTTAAAGGCGACTTTGGGTTAAAGGAAATCATGCAGATCAAGGCAGGCTTAGAGTGGCACTGGTCAAACAAACATGGTTTTGCATGTGCTTTAAAATACTGATATAAAAGGATTGTATTTTTGATTAAAATAATGTGTAAAGCATCCGTCTTTGAGCAAAGATGTTGGATTCTTGTAGCTTTAGTACTTTACCCAAGATCTAACCTCCTTAGTTTTATTAAAATATAGGTAACTTGTATGTATTGTGGCATTCCTTGTACACAAAATGTAGTCTTCATTACATGGGTTTCTTTTAATTTCACGATTTAATAAGCAAAGCCATCTGCTTTTTTTGTGAAATATTGGTTTGCATTTAGAAGTTTGGATCCGATTAAGACTTGTTCACTTTATGTTTTTGTGTACCGTTAACAACTTCTGACTAGTTGTTGTAAACAACATCTGTCATTTGCTTCTAGATTGCAAGCAAAATTTATTTTTCTTTGTTGATGATCATGTTGGCTGTTTTGCAGGTTACTCCAGCTGGTGAAACTACCCCAACCAAGAGGCCAAGAAAGAAAAAGGTGAGCTATTTAACATACCTTAAAAGAATATATTTGATCAGTTTTCGTAGATAGAGTTGCTATTGATCGATTTTTTAAGAGATCTTAATATCTAATTGATGTAGTTCTATTGTATGTTTCTAGACTTTGGCTGCACTTAAAGAGGAGGAGGTGTTATTGATAACGGAACAAAATGATTTAAAGAGGGTACGTTATGTCAAAATTGTCATTTTTATTGGCCAAACATACTTGCCATTGAATGGATGCTGATATTGGTTATCATACAGAAACTTGCAGCCATGCAATCTACCTGTGAAAAACAGAGAAAGAGGAATGAGAGCCTAAAGAAGATGAAGGTAAAACATATTTGATAACTCCATAGTTTATACAGGTTATATTAAGCTAAAATTCAACAAAAGATTCTATGACTTGAATCACTAATATAATTGTACTTATTTGCTTCAGCTGGATATACAAGTTGAGAGACCAAAGGCATGCAAAAACAACCATTTTGAAGTGGTGAATGAGCGAAATGAAGGATTTGTCCTCCCTGATCTTAATGTTCCTGTTGGGGAAGATGTGATCATGAGTTATTAAGAACATGGAAATAACCATCGTATATTCAAGAATAGAAAATAAGATCTAACGTCGAATTTGAGATAGAAGGACCTTACAATTAACTTCTTAATGAAATATGGAAACTTGTTAAGGTAATATAGTTCAATGAAGGTAACTGAGGATAATAGTTCAGAAATCTATAAACCCCCTTTTAGATGCAGTTGGACATATATTGTTTCATTGCAGGTTTTGTACATTTACTATCCCACTTTGTTTCTTGGAATATAATTTTTACAGATACTACGTAACTTCTACATATGAAAATCAATGTTTTTATGATCCGTTGGACAAGTTTAATATGTTCTGTTTCATGACATTTAGTCGTTGTACATTTGGTTCAAACTCGAGGACATGGATATGTCACAACACACCCATTGTTCACAAAAAAGAAAACGAACCTATATCCTATTTTGCTATTTCTTGATAAATTCTCACAAATAAGCAAAGCTGCAGAAGGCCATTCGTATATTGCTCCTTGTTAATTTGTTCAAGATTTCAAGTTTTATGAAAATGAAAGGTTCGGGTAAATGAGCAAAGTCAAAGAGAGTTTAAACCATCCTACTTTGCCTTAAACGGGCCAGATTTACCCACCAACAATTTTTATTTTTTTATTTCTTTTTCATTTTATAGAATCTGCACCCGACACAAAATTCTGAAGGCTATACTCATGACACTATGTTTCTCCCCTTTTGAAGGTACCACTTTTAGAGGGAAAAACTTTAGACATCCTTTAAATTCCTAAAAAAATCCATACATCGTCTGTTTTGTTCTTTTGAAATTTTTTTCTTACAACTATAGTACTCCGTAGATTAAAACAAATTTAATTAAAAAAATAACACTAAGACTAGTGTCACTGGGTGTGTCAGTTTGACAATCGACGCTCATCGGTCGACCGATACAATTGGCACAGCTGTGTTGGTGGGTTTGGATCGGTATAGCGATTCAAAAAGCGACGCAGGAGGTGGGGCCGGTGGGATCAACAAACAGATATATATCCGTTCTTTCTAAAAGAAATAATATATATTTTTTTTAAACCTAGTTATCCTACCACAAACACACTATAAATATACATACAACTAAACGTCAATTCACACACACTTTTCATCATCTTTTTACATTCAAATACATTATTCCACTCAACTATTCTATATAGTTCAAACCTTTTCATTATCATATCGTAAATGGAACCAAACTTGTCTTCCAGCTCCGATTCCGATTAGGAATCGGATTTTTTAGCAGTCACGTCATGTTTCGATCCAGTTGCGATGCTAGATATTGTTGATGCGTTATACCCAGAAGATGAAGGAAACGAAGCCGAAAGTTCAAGTTGGCCGTCAAGAGCACCAAGAAGATACTTACCGAGAAATCGTCTCGCTGCCAACAAACTTTTGTGGCAAGACTACTTTGTCGAGATCCCAACATTCCGGCCGGATTACTTTCGAAGACGATTTCAGATGAGTCGGACATTGTTTGTCCATATATGTGAAGACATGACATTTTACGCTCAACTACCGCTAACACGTATTTTGCTTATTTCCATCAATGAAGTGACACTACGGGTTAACTTGGTTTCAACATTAACCAAAAGTGCACCTCCGCGATACGTCAATTGGCGTACGTTATTGCACCTGATGCGTTTGATGAATAGTTACGCTAGGTCAACAAACATCATATGATTGTTTAAACAACTCTACCAAGTGTGTATTTCATTTATATTCCACCGAGTACCTTCTAAAATCAACACTCCAAGATGTTCAACGTTGACATGTTAAACAACAAGAGTTACATGGTTTCTGGGTATGCTCAGTAGCATCAATTGTATGCATTGGCCTTGAAAACTTGTCCAGTAGGATGGAAAGGTCAATACACGAGGCGATCAAGGGTGTTTAACAATCATGCTCGAAGCGGTTGCCTCTAACGATTTGTAAATTTGGCACGCTCACTTTTCTCCGGCGGGTTCAAACAACGACATCAACGTCCTTAATGAATCGGATTTGTTCAACGATTTACTCCAAGATAGAGTACCGGGAGTAGTGTATAATGTTGCGGGGACTCAATTTATAAAAAGATATTATCTCATCGACGGAATTTATCCGAAACTGGCGACTCTTGTGAAGTTGTTTAAATACCCGATTGAGGAAAAGAATATGAAGTTCAAGAGTTACCAAGAATTTGTAAGAAAGGATGTAGAACGAGCATTCCGAGTGCTTTAAGGACGTTGGGCACTTGTTAAAAATCCGGCATGACTATATAACATCAAGAAAATACGCTGCATCATGTACACTTGTGTTATTTTACATAACATGATAACCGAGGACAACTGACGCAATATATGTCAACTTCAGGAAGACTATATGTCAAACCCGACAAATACTCTAAGATGTTCGTGGGCGGAGATGGTTGAAATACAAATGCATATGGACAACGAATTACGTGACTCGAGGGTTCATCATCAACTTCACAACGCTCTTATCGAACACATTTGACACCTCCTTCCAAATTTCCTTTACGTGCTTAATTGATGTAATCATATCCATTTTCAATAATTGTAATGTTTTACTTTTTATTATTAATAATGTATTTTTAAGTTTAAATGTGACCTTTTTAATTAACGTGTTGATTGAAGGTGTGAGCCCTACAAATAAAAGTGACATAATTATTGTTGGCAGTACTGTGTTAGTTTTGTGTCGGTTTGAGAAGTGATGAAGTGACACAACTGACACAAAACTGATACACCCACTGTTGGGAATGGTCTAACGAATTTAAGTGTTTTATCGTTAAAAAAATAAATATTTATAGAAAACGTCGTTTAGAAACGAGTTTTATAAAAAAGGAGTTTTTATAATATAAAAAATGAATTTATTTATAAAAAACTTACTTTTATAAAAATTGAGTTTTTATAATATATTAAAAAGTATGTTATTATAAAAAATGTATTTTTTATATAGAGATTCAATTATACTTTGTTCGTCTCAATTTAACTGCGCACTATAAATTTGCGTACAATTTTAAAAAATTTAAGTAATTGCACTAATGTTCAATGAAAATTTATTATTCTACATTTAAAAACTTTTTAATTCGTAAAAGTTGACAATGAACAATTAGTTTTTGATATTTAAAAAATAAATATAGATAATAAATTTGAGAAAAAAAAGTGAAATATGACCTGATGGACGAGATTGATGGGACTAAGTTGTGAGGGTTGATTGAAAAATTGGGGTGTTAAAAATATGACCATTTTTAAATGGGATGTACTCTTCATGCCAATTAATCCATTCAATCTACTAAGTGAATATTCACATAGCAAAGTTTTCTAGACAGTATTATAATTTTCAAAATTGTATTTTCTTTTTAGATTAGTTTTTGCCACTACCAACACCTGTTAAATTGTTCTTTGCTTTCGTTATTTTCGAATCCTTTAGAGTTCTTTCGTTTTCCATTTAAGGAGGAATTTGGTCTTGGAATAGGTTTAGTAAAGAAAAAAGAAGGCAATGATTGTTTGGTAATATTAATTGTTTGGGTTTGGTTCAGGAGGGCAGCCCCTCTTAGGAGAGAAGAGAGGGCAGCCTCCCCACCAACCAAAATGTGACACATGTCACCAAATATATTTTCATTTTAACCCCTCTTAATTTTCATATATTATACATTATACCTCTAACTTGTTACTCACTCACACACTCACCTCCACCCCACCACCTGCTGCCAGCGAATGGAGGATGGTGGCCGGAGGTCGGCGAACGGAGGATGGTGGCAGGAGGTCAGCGAACGAATTTTAGATTTTCAGTTTTCTCGTGATTGTGTGAATGAGCGGCGTCAGAAACGAATTACCCAATCTGCCCATTAATTTTTGTAAATATGTCCACATGAACCCAAGAGTATTGAAAGTCCAGTCCAATAAAGCCCACTTAAAAAAATGAAGTCCAAAATCACCCATTAAGCAATCCTTTTTAGCCCATAATCACCCAAAATGTTTTAAATGAGCTATTTTTGCCAAGTATAATGTTGAAGAAGTGGATCTTGCCTAATGGGTAGTCAATGTTGAGTCCACCTCTACCCATATAGACCCATTAATTTTTTTAATCATGTCCGGTAAGACCGACTTGAAAAAAATGTTAAACCCAAAATTACCTATAAATCTATTTTAAAAGTCCAAAATAGCCCATAATTAAACATTTGGGCTAATTTTGCCACCTCTAGGTTAAGCAGTGAAAATGGCAACACCTAGAATAAATGCATATAAAGTAGGCAAGCGACTAAAGAGATCATATTCTCATCCATCGCCGCCGCGCCTTCTCCGTCGCCACCGCGCCGTCCAGGGGAGGAACCAGGATTAAATGTCACGGCTTGCACATATTTTTATGTAATATTAATTTAAAATAAAACATTAAAAGGAATTTGAGCTTATTAAATAGTAGAATTTTTTGAAAACTGGACCGATTGTATCAAAAACCTTGTTTTATAATAAAACTTGCATAGTTTAGTTAGTATTTTTATAAATAACTTATTACACTTAAAATTTTTCACCCATTAAGCAATCCATTTTAGCCCAAAATCACCCAAAATGTTTTAAATGGACTATTTTTGCCAGGTATAATGTTGAAGAAGTGGATGTTGCCCAATGGGTACTTAATGTTGAGTCCACCTCTACCCACATAGACCCATTAATTTTTTTAATCATGTCCGATAAGACCCACTTGAAAAAAATGTTAAACCCATAATTACCCATAAATCTATTTTAAAAGTCCAAAATAGCCCAGAATTAAACATTTGGGCTAATTTTGCCACCTTTAGGTTAAGAAGTGAAAATGGCAGCACCTAGAATAAATGCATATAAAGTAGGCAAGTGACTAAAGAGATTATATTCTCATCCATCGCCGCCGCGCCGTCCAGGGGAGGAACCAGGATCAAATGTCACGGCTTGCACATATTTTTTTGTAATATTAATTTAAAATAAAACAATAAAAGGAATTTGAGCTTATTAAATTGTAGAATTTTTTGAAAACTAGACCGGTTGTATTAAAAACTTTCTTTTATAATAAAACTTGCATAATTTAGTTAGTATTTTTATAAAGAACTTATTACACTTAAAAAATTTCACCCATTAAGCAATCCATTTTAGCCCAAAATCACCCAAAATGTTTTAAATGGACTATTTTTGCCAGGTATAATGTTGAAGAAGTGGATGCTGCCCAATGGGTACTTAATGTTGAGTCCACCTCTACCCATGTAGACCCATTAATTTTTTTAATCATATCCGGTAAGACCCACTTGAAAAAAATGTTAAACCCAAAATTACCTATAAATCTATTTTAAAAGTCCAAAATAGCCCAGAATTAAACATTTGGGCTAATTTTGCCACCTCTAGGTTAAGTAGTGAAAATGGCAGCACCTAGAATAAATGCATATAAAGTAGGTAAGCGACTAAAGAGATTATATTCTCATCCATCTCCGCCGCGCCGTTTCCGTCGCCAACGCGCCTTCCAGGGGAGGGAACCAGGATCAAATGTCACGGGTTGCACATATTTTTATGTAATATTAATTTAAAATAAAACATTAAAAGGAATTTGAGCTTATTAAATTGTATAAATTTTTGAAAACTGGACCAGTTGTATCAAAAACCTTCTTTTAGCACGTGCTATCCCCATCGCTATAGTGGTTCCGCCCCTGGCGCCGTCACTGTCTCCGGCGTGTTGTGTTTCCGTGGTTTTCATTAGGTAAAACTTTAATTTTGTTACGAATTTAGGGTTTCAGATAATGAAGTTTCGTAAAAATTGAAATCTTGATGTAATGAATTGTCATATGAATTTAAACTTTCATTTCTAAAGAACGATGGGGATAATTAGACGTAATCCGATTATAATCAATCTTGTTAGGGTTTCTATATGTGTAGTAATAACACCTGAGGTATACATGAAGAAGTTTTATTCCACACATATAATTCATTGTGGAAGAAATAATCATATATATTTTGTACAATAATTGGTTATCTATATTGAAAATTTAACCAAACCTATGTTGCTGTTTCTATTAAAAAGATCAATTGTTTAAATTGAAAGCTAAAAAAAAGTTTGTTGTTAGGGTTAAGCTAAGGGTGGCAAAACGGGCGGGTGGGCTGGTTTGGGTAGGCGGGTCAAAACAGGCTTGGGTATAAACGAGTTCGGGTCTAAATGGTCACAGGTCTAAACGGGCTCGGGTTTAACGGGCTCGAGTTTAAATGGACAAATAAAAAAAATAAAAAAATGATAAAAAAGCGAAAAAACGAAGAAAAAAAACATGTAGTTGACAAAAAAACAACAAATACGAAAAAATGTTTAAAAACGAAAACGAAAAAAACGTTTAAAACATAAAACGAATAAAAAATCGACAAAAATGAAAAAAAAAACGTTTAAATTAAAAAAACGTTTAAAAACAAAAAAACTAAAAATGTTTAAAAACGAAAAAAACAAATAAAATTAAAAAAAAACGTTTAAATCGAAAAAAAAATTAAAAATGAAAAATGTTTAAAAACGACAAAAACAAAAAAACATTTAAAATGAAAAAACCTTTAAAAACGAAAAAAACAAAAAACCGTTTAAAACGAAAAAACGTTTAAAAATGACAAAAAAGAAAAATGTTTTTAAAAAAACGTTTAAAAACGAAAAACAGAAAAAAAAAAGAATAAAAAAAGGACAAAAAGGAAAAAAAACATTAAAATCGAAAAAACGTTTAAAACGAAAAAAATGTTTAAAACGAAAAAATAAAAAATGTTTAAAAACGAAAAAAAAAAAAAATGTTTAAAAACGACAAAAGCGAAAAATGTTTAAAAAAG
Organism: Logfia minima; assembly: GCA_963921325.1. Taxonomy (NCBI): domain Eukaryota; kingdom Viridiplantae; phylum Streptophyta; class Magnoliopsida; order Asterales; family Asteraceae; genus Logfia; species Logfia minima. The sequence continues at coordinate 29,236,833 of OY992774.1, forward strand.
AAAAAACGTTTAAAAACGAAAAAAAAATAAAAACGACAAAAATGAAAAAGCATTTAAACCGAAAAATTGTTTAAAAACGAAAAAACATATAACTTAAAAAAAAGACAAAAACAAAAAAAAAAACGTTTAAAACGAAAAAAAGAAGTTAAAGAATCGAAAAAAACAATAAAACAGTTTTAAAACGGAAAAAAACGAAAAAAATAAACGTATACGAAAAAAAATTAAAAAAAAAATGAAATTAAAAAATATTATATAATGTTATGTTGAAGAAGTGGATGTTGCTCAATGAATACTCAATGTTGAGTCCACCTCTACCCATATAGATTCATTAATTTTTTTAATCATGTCCGTTAAGACCCACTTGAAAAAAATGTGAAACCCATAATTACCCATAAATTTATTTTAAAAGTCCAAAATAGCCCAAAATTAACAATTGGGCTAATTTTGCCACCTGCCCACCTGTAGATTAAACAGTGAAAATGGCCGCAGCAGATGATGGATATAAAGTAGGCAAGTGACTAAAAAGATTATATTCTCATTGGCGCGAACATATAGAGGAATTATGGGGATCTTGTAATGCATTTGCTATAGTTATGCCACCAGCAGATGATGAACGTGAATTTAAGTTTTCTTTTCTCAGCCTTTGGTTGCTTGGCTATGTGTTCCCAAACATAATGATGGTTTTTTCCGACAAGCAGATCCATTTCTTATGCAGAGAAAAGAAAGCATTAGTGTTAGATGTTGTAAATCGTATTGCTGAACGAGCAGGTATAGATGTTGTGATGCATGTGATGGCTAAGGATGAGGATGGGTCTACCCAAATGGAAAACATATTACGAGCTATTGAATCTCTTGATTCCCTTGTTCTTGGGCTTATAACAAGAGAGGCTCATGAAGGAAAACTTTTAAAGATATTGAATGCAAAACTTGAGCCACGTGTCTTGCAACTTAGTAATATAACAAATGGATTAGCAGATCTCTTTGCTGTTAAAAAGGTTGATGAGTTGGAAAAGGTGAGAAAGGCTGCAATTTTTACTGATGCTGTAATGAGACTTTATGTTGTTCCTAAGCTCGAGAATGTAATTGATAAAGAAACTAGAGTAACCCATTTCGGTCTAGCGAATGATACGGAATCGACTGTTAAGAACCCCCATGAACTTAATGTGGAGATTAAAGCCAATCATCTTGAACCCTGTTATCATCCTATTTTTCAGAGTGGTGGGAACAAAGATCTTAGTGCTTCAAGCAATAAAGATCATTTGTACTATGGTTCAGCCAGTGTGATAATTTGTGAACTTGGGTTTGCGTATAAAAGCTATTGCGCGAATTTGGCTAGAACATTTCTTATCGATCCCAATGCTACACAAAACAAAGCTTATTGGGTTCTTCTCAAGGCCCATGAGGCTGCTCTCGGTGCGTTGAATCCTGGCAGTAAGGCTAGTACTATTTATGAGGCTGCACTTGCAGTTGTTGAAAAAGAAGCTCCTGAATTGACTACAAATTTGACCAAATCAGCTGGTTCGGGAATCGGTCTTGAGTTGCATGAGTTGGCTTTGAGACTTGATAAGAAGAACATAAAAATCTTGAAAGCGGGTATGGTTTTCAATGTTTCAGTTGGGTTTCAGCGCTTGCAGTCAAAGAGTAGCAAAGCAAAGAGTCAAGACTATGCACTATTGCTTGCTGATACTGTAATTGTTACTGCTACTGGTCATAAAGTGGTGACTGGTTTAAGCTCCAAAGCAATTCTTGATGTTCGATACTATTTCAGTGATGATGAGCAAGAACCAGATAAAAAATCGCAAGAACCAGATAAAAAAGAACCAGAATCAGAAAAAAAATCTCATGAAACAGAAAAAAAATCACAAGTGAGAGTTTATTCTCAACCGGGTAAGGAAGCCTTTGTTAATCACTGTTGAAGGCTAAGGCTATGTATGTACAGGTACTCCAATGGAGTTTACTATTCTAGTCACTGTTGCATATCATCAATAATACTCTACACAATCTCACTTTTCACATTTCATCATCATCATCTCCGTATATCTAAGGTTAATTTTCATTGCGGATATAAACGGGTAAATGGTCCAAATGGATCAGATTTCCACTATTCATGTTATATGGACGGGCGATTTTTTTTGTTTAGATGCATGCGGTTTAATCGAATATTATTCTAATAGGAGCCCTTCAATATTCTTGTGTGCCCTAACTTTGAGTTGCTTTTTCATTGAAATGGTCAAAGATATGTTTTCTTTTGAAGAACATTTTTTTATTACCAAATTTAATAAAAATCATATAAATGGCATATCAGATACAACTACCAACTACTATCAAGTTAAACAAACTGAAAAATAACACTCCATATATGATATACTGTTAAATTTAAAAAATAAAAACACCAAATTACATACCCATTAAATTAAAATATTCTACCAAGAACAGTGACCAAATATATAAACAAAGTTTGAACTTTTTCTTTTTTCTGAAAAATAATTTGAAAGAGTGCAGAAAATCCTCTTATAACATACGCTATGCATTGAAGTGTTGTACTAATTTGTATTGATGAAATGAGTTCATATCGTATTTATAAAAAATTATGGTGTAAACATCACCTCCTTAAACAAAATGTCCTAGTTTGAATGAACACATATGGTTAAGCCCAAGTGACTAGCTACCCACTGGATATAGTAAAATAATCCTAAAACAGGGCAGCCTACTACTAAAATATAAATGGGCCTAAATATGAAAAGAGATAATACTGATATGAGGTTATGGAACAGTCAATAGTGGGCTAACGATAACTTCCATTGTAAATATTAATTTGTGCGTAACTAGAGTTGCGTTGCTAGTGTCGTGCAATAATCGATATAAAAGTTCATAACCCTATATTGACAATTGGAACTTGAAACCTTTGCCAGTTGAATCAACTCGATAACGATACACTAATATCTTTGGGTAACTATGATATCACCATTAATAATGTTTTGTATAGATATGTAAAGTGTTTTGTACATAAATGTTTAACTAATTTGAATATGTCTTAAACATACGTGGAATTGGTAAATCAAATTACGTTTTACTTTTAAGTAGTTATTGATTGATGTTAAACACAATATATATCAACTCACTAGAAAGAGATTTGTTCAAGAAAGTACAAAAACACATGTTCAAGCACTGGATTACATCTCAATTCAATTGATTGAAAATTGTAGTGTGTATTTGACTTTCATTAGACGTTGAAGTATACTTTTGAACATGATTGGAGTGACACTAACTTCACCAATCTATATAAACTAAACCTATATAAAGCTAAAAAGTAATGCTATATAGGACTACTTACGTATTACTAAAACTAGATCTAATTATCTCATTTGATAAAAAAAATTTCTCTCTTAATTTCATTCAATTTTGTTTTTTACATTTACAAATCACGTATTAAAGGTAGATTTAGTCTTACAAATTAAAACCCATATATAAATTTTCAAAGCTAAATAAATTATATATTCCCTTCACATTTAAGTTTAAGAAATTCCAATATGAAAGTTGGGTTAGAATTACATAGTGGGCCCAAATTCACATTAGCTTCCAGGCTTCCATTGTGTATCTTTTTTAACCACCTTTCATTATCTACTTGTTAGATTTTGCTTTGTAAATTGGATGCAAATTCTTTGTTAGATTTTGTTTTGTAATTATTTTATTTTGTAATGTTTTCTAGCTTTTTGTTAATTTTTAATAAAATTTTACTGTTAAAAAAAAATTAATTATCTAGTATCTAATGATGTTTAGAATTAGTAATTGCCACTGACTATTAATTATAATTCTTTTTTACTTACAATATATACCTAATAGCTCTACATAATATGTAAATTAACTGAAAGTAAATTACTAAGGAAGTATTTGTTTTGATCTTTCTTAAAAATTGGAATGGGTGTCATGTACAAACTCTTGTTTGTTTACTAACTAAAACTTAAAAAGTCAGGATTAAAACCATAGCCTCTAAAGGGAGGTTTACATCAACTTTATCTCATAAGTGGATCATTTTCCATTGTCCTCTCTATATCTCTCTTATTATTATGCCTTGCTCTAAAACTTATATATAATAAAATAATCTAAATTAAAATATATATTTACCGAGTATTAAACATTGACAAATTTACCTAAACGGATGGTCAAACGTACCGTTTTCACTAAATCGACAGTGTCAGAATTTTTTTAACAAAATTGGTCATGAATCTTGCCTGAATACAAAGGCAAAGTAGACGAAATAAGATGATCCACTAAAAATACACCACGTGTAATGAAAATTCACAATTGCGGTCGAGTCATTAGTGGTTGCAATTGCGGTCGAGTCACGTTAGCCATATAAAATTCACAATCTAAACCCGAATTAATTTGATAAGTTAGTGTATAAAATAAAATGATGTACCACAATTGTTTTTTATAGTTTTCATTCAAGTACCGTATATCGTTAAATAAAAATATTAATCAAAAGTAAAACAGGTTATGTCGCTGTCACATTACGTGAGTTACATGTTAGTATATGATTACGTAAAACGATTATTTTATGTGAGTTACACTTCCTATTTTTATTATCATTTTTGAGCATCATCTGAGTTTATTGAAAAGGCGCATTTAGCAAACCTAGTTACAAATTCGGATCTAAAACTCGTAATGAGTTGAAAATCGATTTCTTTTGAATTAGGGGTAATGTGTTGCACCTTTAATTAATTCTGATAATAAAATTATTATTATTATTATTATTATTATTATTATTATTATTATTATTATTATTATTATTATTATTTAATCATGGTTTCGACCTTCAGGCAACTAATTCATGGAGTTTAAGCCCATTGTCACACAGACTCAAACTAGATAAAGCCCTCCCTTTTCAGAAGGTTGGCGTGGCCATTTCAGACTGATTGTACCCAACGAAAATCGAACTTGAAACCTCTCATTATTTAGTGATAAAGTCTCAAACTTTCTACCAATAGTTATTATGTTAAAATTATCATTGTTACTTTAACTTGTTTTTTTTCTTAAATGTAGATAGTTTAGCCATTAGTGGCCCATTAGGACGCTAAAGTTTTTTACTTCTCAAGTAAATCTCACTTGCGTTAATGTTGATTTTTCAGCAATTGAGATTCCTCTATTAATTTGTGATTAATGAATGATAATGATTAAATAAATAAACTTTGGCTTCGACACTCGATCAGAATCAATAATATCTTTATCTTTCCTAATAATTTACTGATTTTTACAAACTCTATCTTATAACTTTTATATATAAAAGCTAATTTGACATACGTTAAAAGACAATTTCTTTCTGGATATGATCAATAATGTTTACCATAAGATGTCTTGCTAATCAGAAAATAATGCCCTTTTTTTGGCAAAATATAAATTTAAGTAAAAGGCATATTAAAGAAAAAGGTTTCAGAAGGTTGTAGAAATGAATCTTTGTAGGATTTATAAGAGTACAAAAAGAGCCTGATATTTTTATAATGTTACATTCTGCGTTAGTTTAACATTTAGTTTAACATCGAATATTAAAAATATATGAGGCGTTTGAAATTACTTATTTAAACAATTATCTGTTTATTTACTTATTTTAATAGAAAATAAATAGATACGAACATCTCTTATTAACTGTTTATCTAGTTATTTTGTTAAAGAATAAATACTTAAAATAAACATGTTAAAATATATTTATTTTTTAAGTATATAAGCACTTATAAGTAATGTCAAATACTCTCTAAATATTAATTAATTCAGCGTAAAGAAAAAACATATTAAAATATTTTTAACCAATTAAATTAGAAATTTTTTTTAACTCGACGTCTAGAATTCAACTTCGATCTTTAACGTACAGTTTAATGCCGATCGAAGATCGAGTGACTAATCTCGACCGACCGGCGTGAAAGAACATTCATTTTGGCGACCTCAGCCTACTGTCCATGCTGAGCATTTTGTCACGTGGAGTATTATATTTGAGATCTGAGAGAAAAGTAAAAGGCAATTGTCGTCATTTCTGGTCACATCATGACAACCATTATTGACATGTGTTATCACCATTGATTCTAGATATTTCTCATCACTCACATGAAATACACGAGTGTACATATATTTTTTAATTAATTATTTGGACAAATTAACACAGCCAGTACATGTGGCATTAGACAACCCGGCCCATGCCTTTAGTTTTGTACTCTAGCAATTTCCCTCCTTATCACCATTACGCCGCTTAAATGTGGCTTATTCTTATTATAATTTTGTTATTAATTATTTAGATTATTTAGATGGCAACTAAGCGTATTTACAATTATAATGGTGACTTTTGTATATCTACGTACGTTTTGTACTTATATTATTTCTGTCATCAAGTTCAATTAATCAACCGTAGATCTCGAGAAACAAGATAGGATATGCATGCAATGTCATCAAAAATGCCTAATAAGTTTAAAAGTTGAAATATATGCAGATACTTTAATTAAAAAACAAGAAATCAAAATTCTTGTCAGTTGTCATACACTTTGTATTGATTAAGAGATATTCTAAACGAACATCCTAATATTTTTGAATGTAGACTTTGTGTGAGTGTACAACCATACTTACCAGTCCTATCACTCCCTATATGTGTGTATGTGCTAGTCACGTCAGACTCTAAAAAGTGTTTAAAAGATAAGCCTCATTGATTAAATCTTCTTCTAAGAGCAATCTCCTGATCAACAACTTGTTTTTCAATACTGCTATTATTTTTGCTTGAGTCCCTAGTTAATATATAGTTTCTACTTTCAAGCTATAGTAATAATGGGGGTTCTTAAAATTTGAGGCCCTACAAAATTGTGGCATTTGTATGATTACACACACCAATACTGCACTTGCAAAAACCGACAGCAGTGAAAAGAAGAACGTGACGACAATGCCATAGATTTGAAGGGGCGGAGCGAGAGATTAACGAGAGTAAAGAACGTTCAGACAGTTTGATCGAGGGAAAAAAAACCATATATGTTATGTTTTGATGCCATGTTATCGTGCATGAAAACGTCACGATGATATATTGATATCATAAATCGCTATATACAGAGTGCGAATGGGATCATATAGACAAAATAAAAAATTAACTGTAATTACTATAATATGGTTGAATTCAAATGAGAATGAAAATTTTAATGAGAACACGAATTGTACATTGGTGGATCCTGTTCCATATACAAATTGTATATCGGTGGTTCCAAACCCATATAGGGACTATATTGTGGTGGTTCCGGATCTATATATGAACTATGTCTTGATGATTCCCGGTCTACGTAAGAACTATACCTTGACGGTGAATAGTTCAAGTCAAATTTATAATCGTTGGAATAACTATTTATGTATGGTTGTGGTTGCAGGTTAGGGGGGACGAATTTTGAAGGTTTAATTAACAAAATTAATTTTCTGTTGTTTATCCTTCAAATTTAAATTTCCCTGAGTATTCTTTTGAACAACGGTTTCTACAACAAAATTTGCCGTCATTTGAATTTCTTTTTTGAAAAATGAGGATTTATAAAAATAACTATAAAAAAGGTAATAAAGAGAGAAAAAAGGTTAGTAAAAAACATGATTAGTTAATTTGACTAAGAAAATAGTCACTTTAAAATTCTTTTAAAGATATATATGTAAAGGTATATCCATTTTTATTGGACATATGTCCCCTCACGACGGACCACCACTTAACATAGCAACGTAGACTAGAGGGCCACATGTACTAATATGGACGTGTTCGATTATTGTTCTTGCCATGTGAAATTTCAATACAAGTTGAAGTCGACTGCCCTTATTATTAACTCATTTTTGATATTTTAAACGAGGGATTAAAAGTGTATATCCATTAAAAAGAATTTATAAATACAAATAATTTAACCTTCACAATACATGAGCTATGTACTGTTTATGAGTAGCATCCTTTCCCCTTTTGCTAAAATCCCTTTATTTTCTTAACTATTCCTAGTGTGAACCCTTTTTTTTAAAAAAATAAAAATATAATCATCCTCTTCTTTTAATTCTGTTCATTAATTTACTCGTTAATGATGATACAACTCGTTTCACACAAGTTATTGACTCCAAGTTTCTGCATTACTGATCGAGCATTTTGGGGACATGTTTGAACACGAGTTTGTTTTTCTTTTATAAAAGTGGGTTTGTCTTTTATTATCACTAGTAAAAATGGGTTCATTTTGAATCCATGCGCAAAAATGGGTTTGTCTAACACCGGTTGCCCCCATCAACCTACTACATACCATATCTTTCAATTTAAGAGTTATTATCGGTGTAAACTAACGAATGAAGTTGTAGAGGAGGAAGTGAATATGATCTTTTGATTTTTTATTTAATAGTTAATTAAGTTAAATTGTAAGATATAAATAAGAATAAATAGTACTTTTCAAAATAATTATTTTATATGAATGAATTAAAGAATTATAAATTAATTTGTTGAGAAGGGAGCATCATATGGATAAGGATCGTAGTGCCAAAGTATTGGTGAGTCATCGACTTGAATCCGCAACAAGTGTAATGATCTTCATTTTTCTTGCTAGCTTCAAGTAAACTTCATTTCAACTTCATCTTTGATTTAGTTGAATGTATTGAAGCATCGGTAGCCCATGAAACTACTTTCATTAAGATGAAACAACTTTGATTAGGATGAAACATGATAGTTGCCCAAGGGTTTACTTCTCTGTGCTAACTGCACATCAGTTTTTCAATGCTGGGTGGACGTACACCAAAACCCTTTGGACCTAGCTTATAGAAAACACTTGTGAGTTGTGTTAACTATCTTTTAAGATTTCAATAATGGCTATATAAAAAATCACTTTAATGTTACAAACAAATTATTGTCATTATAAAATCAATATAGAATAATCATTTGTCAATACTTACATTCTAACGTCCCATTTGACTCTCTTGCATTTCTTGCATTGGGCTATGCATCTACTACTTTTACTCTCAAGAAAAAACCCCTTTTCTATTTTGAGAGATTGACCGAAGTGTCACCGCCCTTTTCACTTGCTTTTTGCTTTCCAATTGCATTCCTAATTCATTTTTTTATTCACTCCATAAATCTATATGAACGTTGTCTTCAAAATCTCTTGCACTATCCAATCCTGCCTAGCCAATATCATTCATATAACTCATTACTGCCGGAGAGTATGATTGAGCAGGGACTACACTTTCGTTATCTAAATCATCCCTAACATCGCACACAGGCTCACTATTATCTTCACTGTTGTTAGAGGCGCGTTCGTCAAACCTAATGTCACTGTATTCCTCAAACTTATCACTATTTGGAAAATTAAATGGTGCATTTGAAGGACATGGTGTGAAACTACAAAGAAGATTAACAAAGCTAGTATTTGGGAGATATATTATCTGTTCATGAGCAAATTTTTGTGTATAAATTTGTTATGAAGATTGACAAAAATTTGAGGAATAAAATAAATATTTTGAATGATATCATCTCTGAGAATGTAAGAAGCTTCAATGAATAATAAGTTGGTGAACGTAAGAGCAAAGATACTGGTCATTTGATTACTTCGAAAAAAGATTGAGATATCATCGTCACATCATTTTCATATTAAAATTACATTTTAATAAACTTTTAATTATACTGAAAATTGGACTCACATTAAACATTTTTTAACTTTATAAATAATTATACAAAAAGAAAAAAAGTAGCTACCATTAAAAGTGGTAGCCGCCATCTTGATCCGACTAATTTGACAAGCACTTTGAAAGATGAAATTATTTAGTCCTTAATCACTTTGTGTTACATATTATCGTTCTCTTTCACTCTAATAATTTGAGTAGGTTACATCTACTATAATGTACTTTGGTTGTTGACATAAGTAGCTTTAAATTGTAACTTTTAGTACAACAAATTTAATATTTTTAATATAATATAATAAGTTATCAGAAAGTTTCGTTGCAATCGTAAAAGTGTATTTAAATTCAATATCGTACGTCGCTTTTTTTCTTATGTTATAATATAAAATATAGTAATATAAAAAATATTAGAAGGAGCTAAATGGAACTTCAAAAAGATATTAATGCGAGGATTCTTTTCATCTCATACCACACACACATGGAGTGATCTCATTGTGTGCCTTCTAGGGGCCAAATGGTGTCAGACAAACTCATTTTTGACAATGGATCTAAAGCTAACCCATTTTTACTAGTAATAATAAAACAAACCCACTTTTACAAAAGAACTCGTTGGAACACAAGGTATTGGGATTTTTAATTTTGCAAATATAATAAAAGTCACATATGTAGCTGGGTCTTTCGACTTTTCACATAGATGCATGGTTAAGATACTAAGCACGTCGCACCTCATATGGACCACTCGTTTTGTAATTGACTGACCGCAAAGTTGTTGGTTATTTTAGTGTAACTGAAAGTCTGAAAGTTATATAAGACCGAATACCAGATGCAAAGTGTAAATTTTAATCTACTAAAGGAAAAATGTGATTTTAACCTGTTCTGCTTCTGAGCGTTATGTTTAGCATCAGATATCAGCCAAACTTTATAACTTCATAATAACCACACTAGATAAGCTAGTAGCCACCAAAGGTCTGCAATAGGTAAGCACCCGCATAAGCAATTTAATAAGTGCATCAGTAAAATAATATTTGATGTATGTCCTGAACTCTCAATTCGGGTTTATTTACATAAAGCCTTCTCTATTATTACAATTGTTCCCTTGCTCATACTGACCGTAGAGAGTCTATATGATAGCATGATAAACATATAAATTATAACAATTTACATAACATGTATGACTCAACCAGATATTTGCAATAACACATCATGCCATTAGAATCATTTGACTACTATACCTTTCATAACTTTTTCTTATTGAAATATACTCTTTTAAGCTTTTAAACCACGTATGGCACACCTTAATCCTACTGACAATTATTTTTGCGAACATCTCAAAATTTGATAATTTGATCCAATATAATACCTACCATTTTCAACATATTTTCAAGACAAGTCTTATACTTAGTTCACAATGTTGACCCAATAAGTAACATTTTAAAACCACTTTCACCATTTCTTTTAGCAAGACAACCGAAATCAGGTTTAGTAATCTATAATGATGTTTTATATACACTAATGACATTACATTCAAGAACTTAACTAACTAAAGTCAACACCCAACAAGCTTTATTAGAGGGCGTTTGGGTTGTTTAAATAAGTACTTATCTGCTTATTTGCTCATTTTGATAGTAGATAAACATATTCAAACATCTTTATGAAACTGTTTATTTGCTTATTTATTAGCAAATAAACACCTAAAAATAAGTAATGTAACACTTTGACAAGGACTTTTGTCCAATTAAATAGGAATTATAGTTCTATTTAATTTTATTTTAACTGATAAACAATAATCTATATTATCTATACAGACGCAATAAATTTTAGCTAGGTTACCGACTTACCCCAATGAACATAAACCCTAAAAATTGAGTTAGAGTGAAAAGTTTTATCGTCTTGAATTGTGGATGATTGCTAACAATGAGTTAGTTTTAACTCTTCCTGACGTACTCTTCAATTATATTAATACACACTCGTTCTTATTTTATTAATTTATAAATAATACAACACATTACAATTTCGGCACGTGACACCATGGAAGCAAGTAGATACTAGGTTGGGAATTTTTGGAGTTTAAGATTCAAAATGAGTGGTCGTCATTTGCAAGTAGAGTACCACAACCTTCGTATCTTAATTGGTTTTTGCAGCTGTAACGATAAGAATGTAATGAGTGACTATATCAATTCATGAGATGAAACAAAATCCAATCCAAGCTACTGATATATACCAAGAAGATGATGGGCTGATCCAAAATTTTAAATTTAATAAAAGCAAACAGTAATTAATTAGCATAAAAATTACGCACATGTTACACAGTATACTACACTTCCTAGCTAGGTTCCTTCAGTTACACCTTGTATATCTGGCAGCTGATGAAACACACGAGCACAACTATACACCGTGCAGAACGATTGTAATCCCGTTAACAACAGCATAAACAAAGTTGCCAAAATCGTTAAAAACTTCCAAGATCCAAACACATATGTGTTCATGAAATTTGCAAATTTCACCCTCCATGTTTCACCATACCTTTTATTCACATCCTCAATCACTTTATCCATTTTTGGCACTTTTGTTAACTTCACTGACTTACTCATTCCGTTCCATAAATCGGCAACTTCTTTATCACTTTTCAAATGATTCAAAACTATCCCTCTTTCTCTCAGATACTTTGCATCTTCTTCGGTGTCGATTATCCCATTCATTAACTCGGTGTAACGAGCCACAACCAATGGGCCTGCTGCAACACACGCTTCGTATGCTACCAAGTTTCTCAAATAAACCTCCGTGTTTACGTCCAAATCGACTACTGGTAAGTAGAGTGTAGATGTTGTCTGATCGAAACTAATTTCAAATATTCCACCGTTCACCGGTGAGAAATGGATCCCTGCTTGAGCCATTTCGGTGACTGATGGGATTGTGATTTCTTCAATTGTTGGCGCCTTTTGTTCGCCAACATCTTCTCCGGATTTCTCCTCGCCTTCACCTTGGAACTTCTCGAGCATACGTTCCATGGGTTCTTTCAACATTTTAAGTATGGGAAGATTAGATATAATCTTCCATGGTAATTTCATAAACAAAGCCATTGGTTTCCCAAAAATAAGTTTCTTGAATAACTTAACTAAACCCGCGTTCGATTTAGAGAGAATGCTCCATATATAATTCATAAAATGTCGAACTGCACTTTCTTTCGCGAAACTATCTTTTTCTTGTTCTTCTTCATTGTTGACCTCGGTGATACCTTCTTCTTCGATGTGGATTTCAGCCTCCATGATCCCTAACTCTTTATTATTTGGCACGGTTAAATGATAGAGAAAATCGAGCAAGTGATCGCAGTCATTGATGTCAACATCTGGCAACTCTTTTTCTTGAAAAGGAGTAAGCTCATGGTACAACCCCATCAACATCTTTTTCAACTTCTCTTGAGCGACAATTTCATGATCGTCGCTACTCTTCTTATACTGATGTTCCAGCATCGTCTTGATAAGAAACAACGGAATCTGATTCTCTACCATCACCAAATCACGAAGAATCGCCATATGAGATAGTTTTTTCCCAGAACCATCCACCAAATGAGACATCGAAGAGTTAACTTTGTTAAGAACCCGACCTTCTTCTTTCATGGAATAAACCACAAGAAATTCGAGTAGAAACGCCATATCAACTGCCATCATCCATATCAAAGCGTCTCCAGACATATCAAGAAACTTATGGTAGCAAGCACGAATTCGAGCCTCGTCTTTTTTCTTCATTGTTTCGACCATATTTTCGAAGTTAATATTATACATTTTTTGGGTTCTTCGTGCGGCTGCAAGCTTGTACCTTTGCATGTCGTAAACCTCCGGGCGCCAATGATGAAACGGGCCTAATGCGATTTGTTGTGGGATGTATGATCCGGGATCGGTAGCTAAAAGTACTTTTGGGACAGTGAAGATACAAACGGGAACTTTGTCAACTTCTTCTTCATGCTCGAGAATTGATTTACGCATGGTTTCGACCCATTCTTCTTCGTCGACATTCATCTTTGAGAAAGAATACGGATTGGAGATGGATTTAGATTGGGTTGTCATGGTGTTAATTTGTTATAAGAATTGTTAACTGTGTTGTGCATGTATTTAAGCTAAAAATCACAGTTGGTTCTTATAGACAGTATTGTGACTGATTAATTATTCAATGCAAGCTGACCTGTAATTTGGGCTTCCGGTGTTTATTTTGGTATCCACATATTACTTTCTGGTTAATTAATTCATTTTAACCACGTTTATTTTATTTTAAAGTATATTTGAAGATGGAAAACGAAATGTATTGTATATGATAAATTGGGACATTTGTAACAAGAAGTTAACGAGTTCAACATTCTCTCATGAATGTGATAAAGTATGCTACTTAGTTTGATTTAAATATTTGATATATTTAATTTAATTTTAAAGTATATCAATCGTTAAATGATGAGCTAATTAGATAAAAAAATCAATGAACATTGAATATCTTTTAAAGAGTAAGAAGGATAATTATATAATTTTTAAATCTTTTTTGTTGGTTGATGTATATACTATTTTCATGTTATTTTATTAAGGTTTATTCTATTTGATCTAAAGTATACATATATATGTATCATGATGAATTGACGATCTGTACGAATGCATTTGATGGATTCAAATGTTTTGAATGTTTTTGATTGATAAATCAATAAAATAAATGCTTTAATTTTGAATTTTAGACAAAAATTAATGAAATTAATTTTGTACAACATTGTTTCTTTTATGAAAAAATTATGATAAAATTAAAGATTGAGATTTAATTTTCTTTTTTTTTTTCGAATTCGAAAATTCTTTATGGATCGTATATATATATATATAATCAATATAATATTCTCGTTTTTAATTTTTGAATTGCCTTGACACCTACCATTAGATGTTTGAAAGAGAATAGCGCATAGGTTCACTCATTACAAATTGTATACACATGCATCACGTGGTATTAAATAATTGAAAGTGAAATCAATTAGTAATGTGGGGACGATTTCACAATGTGGCCAATTATTATTTAATTGGTTTGAAAATATGAAGAAACATAAATATGAAAACATTGAAAGTAAAAATTTTAAAGTTATTAGCTTGAAAATATGAAGAAACATAACATTGAAAGTAAAAATCTAAAGTGTGACTAGTGGCAAAATCATATTGATCATCAATATGTATCAAATTCAGATTTTATTTTATGTATTTAATTTTTAATTTAGAGATATTATATTAAGGGTAAATAGAACGGATATACAATGTATTTTTATTTGTTTCATATATGTAAGTTACTTTTTTTATTGTTTAAATATTAATCAAATTAAAAAAATTTAAAATTAAATAAGTAATATGATAATCAGTTATCTTAATTACGTGGTATTTTTTATTTTATATAATTATTAATGTGGCATCATATGTCCTTTTATTTACCACACACAAATTGAAATCCATGCAAGTCAAGAACTTCATATAAGTCAACACACAAATTAAAGAGATGAAAAGAACAAGAGATTGAGAAACGGAGAAACATCAAAGCTCGTCAAAGTTAAGATCCATCATTCAAGAGCTTTCTTTGTTTGCTATTTATCATCATCATCATGGTCATGGTCAAGTTGTTGGTACTGCCGTACTGATGATCATCATCAAAATATACCCATCAAACCCTTTCTTGCTCTCTGCAACTTCCTTCTCCATCTTCTTGGTCACTATCTCTCTTTAATTTCTTTCCTTTTTTAGTAAAACATGTTTATATAAGAAAGGTAATTTGATAAAGTTTCCTTTTCCGATAGCATGATCCGATGCGTTTTCCGACGACTGAACGACGTCATTTTCCGGCAACACCTCCGATTGAAGTTAGTCACCATATGTGGTGTTCTTCACGTCAGATCTACAAGATCTATCATGATGCTGCTGTCTTGGTGATCTCGTGGAGAAGGAGACCGCGGGGGAGGTGGCCAGAGTTGCAGCCGACGGAAGGTCTGGGGTGTTCTTCTACTATTTGGTTTTAGATTTACTCACATAAATAATTTGGGCATAGATCAGATTGTTCCATTGGCGTTTTTAAAAAAATCTTTTAGTTGGAAGTATTATAAAGACGAACAATGAAAAAGAATTCTATGTGTTTTCGAATTTTAAGTTACGATAATGATTTGAATTAGAGACTTACCCCCAAATACACATATATAGAGTTGAAGGTTTCTTGGTGATAGACACATAACAAAAAAAATCTAGCTAGCATCTATGTGGTTGTCTAGTCATTATTTGTAAGTGTCGAACGTAAAAATCAATGTTACAAAGATATCGACACGTTTTCTTCCGGTTTGGTGCATACCTAGATAATAATAATGTTAACTTATATACATGAAACAATGAATGAGAGTATGTTGCACATCTCCACTCTAAGCAGGTCTTGCATTTATTTGATATTATCGTATATATGAACCAATTCATAAAAATTGACCTCTTCGGACCACAAATAAACCAACTGTGGTAGCAATAAAGAGTGAACATATTCTAAAATTGTGTTGAACCTATAAAAGAAAATTCTTACTATATAGTGATGTGCATTAAAAATACAGCCTCAAAAATATGTTTGACGAAGAAACATGAAACCTATTCTATATCCTCTAATAAATGCAAGAATATTTAGATTCACAACTATAACCAGTACCTCAAGCAAGTAAACAAAACCCTCCAATTACAATGGTGCATAAGTATTAGAATTTAACCTTGCCAAAGAATTTCACAACTCATAAAACCATGACTCAAAATATTAGAAGTGATGTAAAGTTCTTCAACTACATACTTATGTAGTTATAAATTCTCTAAAAAAACATAAAACATGACAGTGGAATCTTATACCAGAGACAAGCAACAAAAAACTATCTTTTTCCCTTTTTTTAAAAAAACTTCCCTTTAATAGATAGCTAGCTTCAAATTCAAAAAGTACAAAATCGTAGACTTCAGGGTGTCAATGATGAAAAGGTCCAAATGCGATTTGTTGTGGGATGTACGATTCGGGATCGGTGGCTAGAAGTACTTGAGGGACAGTGAAGATGCAAACGGAGACATTTTCGTCTTCTTCATCGCGTTCTACTTGAGGGACAGTGAACATGCTTTCAACCCATTCATTTTCGTCTATATTCATTCTGGAAAAGGAGTATGAATTGCTGCTGTTGCTAGACAGGGATTTAATGGCCATGGTTTTGGCTATAAGAATCCTCAATGGAGTTTTAGTTGTTGTTTCTAATGTTTAAGACCAAACGCGGTTCTTATAGACACCATAACGTGATTGTCTAGTTAATATAAAAATGATATATTGGGTATGCATGTTATGTTATTGATCTTAATAAGTTATTGCTTCGATATGAAAAATAACTTTTTAACTCAACAACAGCATACGTTAACATGGGAGTACAACTCAGTTAACAAGAAGAAAAATAGATGAATTCTGTACTTTTTTGATGAAGGTGTAACTTGCATGTATATTACTTAATTAATAAGTCTTAGATTCTTATCTAACTACAAATACAATATTTGTTTTGTCTTAACATCTTAATTATGGTTATTGACACACAAACTTCCCTCATTTTATACACATGCTCTGTTCCATATCGCGGTAACTATACTAGCGTTTTAATTACTCCACTCCTTATATTTAGACTAGAATTCTATCTGATAGGAATTGGTCAGCTTTGATTAATTCAAATAGCTCGTTAGTATTGGCAGAATAATTGGTCTTTGATTGACCTACTTATTTACGTTTAATTAGGAGTTAGTTATTTCCTTTCTGTTGAAGTAATTTGCTTTGTAAGCTCTCTATATAAAGAGCCAATTTCATTCAATAAAATCATCAGTTCAATTGATCAAAAGGTGTGTGATTATCCAATTTCAACAATTGGTATCAGAGCTCTGTTCTAAAGTTTTTTTTACCATAAATTAGAGAGAAAGGTGAGAAGCAACACTAATGGGAGAAAACAGTGGTGCTAAGGGTTTCGTTGTGCCTTCAATTCCAAAGTTTGAAGGGCACTACGATCATTGGGCAAGATTGATGGAGAATTTCATCAGATCTAAAGAATACTGGGATCTCATTGAGAATGGGATTGCAAAACCAGTAGGAATCAAGGCGACTGAGGCCGAACAGAAAGCAATTGATGAACAAACTTTGAAGGATCTGAAACTCAAGAACTTCTTATATCAGTCTATTGATATGGATGTTCTTGATACAATCCTCAATACTGAAACAAGCAAACAAATCTGGGATAGCATGCGGCAGAAGTTTCATGGTTCCACGAAGGTGAAGAGAGCTCAATTACAAGCTCTAAGAAAGGAATTTGAGATGCTGAACATGAAAGAAGGAGAAACTGTTAATAGCTATTTCGCTAGAACATTGGCAATAGCTAAAAAGATGAAGACATGTGGAGAAACGGTTGAACAGACTACAATCACAGAAAAGATTTTGAGATCCATGACCTCAAAATTCAATTATGTAGTCTGTTCAATTGAAGAATCCAATAATATTGATGATCTGACACTAGATGAATTGCAAAGTAGCTTATTGGTTCATGAGCAACGTATGAAAGGGAATGTCGAAGAAGAACAAGTTCTCAAAATTACCAATGAAGAAAGAAGTTTCAGAGGAAGATCACGAGGTGGATACAAAGGAGGTTCTAGAGGAGGGCGTGGTCGAGGTAGGAGTTATAATCGTGACACAGTTGAGTGTTTCAACTGTCATAAATTGGGACATTATCAATATGAATGTCCTAATTTGGAAAGGAGTGCAAATTTTACAGAATTGAATGAGCATGAGGAGGTGCTGCTGATGGCATTTATGGAGAAAGAAAATGCACAAAAGAATGAAGTATGGTATCTAGACTCGGGTTGCTCCAATCACATGACTGGTAACAAACAGTGGTTTGTTGAACTTGATGAACAGCCACTACACTTTGTGAAGTTAGGAAACAGTGCAAGGATGCAAGTACACGGACTTGGAAGTATCAAGCTTACTATTGGTGGAATAATTCACATAGTAAGTCAGGTACAATATGTACCTGAATTAACCACAAATCTATTCAGTCTTGGGCAATTTCAGGAGAAAGGATTAGCCATCTTAATTAAAAATGGTAGATGCAAAATGTATCATGATGAGCTGGGAATAATTTTGCAATCACAAATGATATCAAACAGATTGTTTGCCTTGAAAGCAGAGTTAGTTACTTCAAAATGTTTGCAAGCATCAAGTGAGAACATGGCTAACATATGGCACAAGAGGTTTGGGCACTTAAATCAGCAAAGCTTGAAGGTCATGGGAAAGAAGCAAATGGTGATAGGAATTCCACAAGAAATGGAGACAATTGATAAAGTATGCGAAGTGTGTGTCAAAGGAAAGCAGTATCGCACATCTATTCCTAGTGAAGCAAGGTGGAGAGCCTCAAGAAAACTTCAATTGGTACACACTGATCTATGTGGACCAATCTCACCACATACTGCAAGTAACAAAAGGTATCTGTTAACTTTCATTGATGATTTCAGTAGAAAAACTTGGATATATTTTCTAGCAGATAAAGATGAGACATTTGAGCACTTTAAGGTGTTTAAAACAATGGTTGAAAATGAAGCCCAGACAAATATAGAGTGTCTCAGATCTGATCGTGGTGGTGAATTCAATTCAAAGGCATTTAATGATTTTTGTAAATCTTATGGTATAAAGAGACAGTTGACAGCGGCTTATACCCCCCAACAAAATGGGGTAGCCGAGAGGAAAAATAGAACCATCATGAATATGGTTCGATGTCTTTTAATAGAGAAAGATATGCCTAAGAAATTTTGGGGAGAAGCAGCCAGATGGACTACACACATCTTAAACAGGTGTTCAACCTCCGCTGTAAAAGATATTACTCCTCAAGAGTGTTGGAGTAATATGAAACCTGATGTCATATACTTTAAGGTGTTCGGATGTGTTGGTTATGTCCATGTTCCAAATCAGAAGAGAATAAAGTTGGATGACAGAAGCAGAAAATGTGTGTTCATTGGGATTAGTGAAGAATCGAAAGCATACAAGATGTATGATCCAGTAGCAGATAAAATCATTATCAGTAAGGATGTGAAGTTTAATGAAGAGCTCGGTTGGGATTGGGGAAGGAGTTCAACTGAATCTGATTTATTACTAAAGGACGATGAAGATATAGAAAATATTGCAGTAGGTAGTACAGAAGAAAGAGATGATCAAGAAAAAAACTTACAGCAGAGTGTACCGGTTAATCCAGGCGAAAACAGTAACTCAAATGAAGAGATTGAGCCTAACATATATCAGCAGAATCCGCATGAAAGAAGAATAAGGCGATTACCAGCATACTTACAAGATTATGAAAGTGGAGAAGGGCTCTCAAACGAAGAAGAATTACATATGGCAATGCTTGCAATTCATGATGATCCACTTACTTATCAAGAAGCTGTCAAAGAAAGAAAATGGAAGGAAGCAATGGATGCAGAAATAGAAGCCATTGAAAGAAATGAAACATGGGAGTTGGTGGAGATACCTACTGGACAAAAGAAGATTGGAGTAAAATGGGTTTATAAGACAAAATTAAATGAAAATGGAAAGGTAGACAAGTATAAAGCAAGGCTTGTTGTGAAGGGATATGCACAACGATATGGGATTGATTATGGAGAAGTTTTTGCTCCAGTGGCTAGATGGGACACCATTAGAATGCTGTTATCCGTGGCAGCTCAAAACAAATGGAGTGTGTTTCAACTAGACGTTAAAAGCGCTTTCTTATATGGTGTCTTGAAAGAAACGGTCTATGTAGATCAGCCTGAAGGGTATGTTAAAGCTGGAGAAGAGCAGAAAGGGTATCGTTTAAAGAAAGCTTTGTATGGGCTTAAACAAGCGCCGAGGACGTGGTACAGCAAGATTGAAGAATATTTCTTTAAAATAGGTTTTCAAAAGTGTAGTCATGAACATACATTGTTTATTAAAACTGCAGCTGACAACAGATTTTTGATTGTGAGTCTATATGTAGACGATCTTATTTTTACAGGAAATGACTTAAATTTGTGTGATGAGTTTAAGTCACTGATGAAGAAGGAGTTTGAAATGGCAGATCTAGGAAAGATGCACTATTTTTTGGGTATTGAAGTGCAGCAGTCTACTAAAGGTATTTTTATATGCCAAAAGAAATACGCAGCTGAAGTACTTGCAAGATTTGGAATGGAGAATTGTAATCCGGTTAATAATCCAATTGTACCAGGCACCAAGTTGTCAAAGGAGATGAATGGAAGCTTAGCAGATAACACTCTTTACATGCAACTCATTGGAAGCCTAATGTATTTAACGGCTACAAGGCCAGACATAATGTTTGTAGTATGTTTCTTAAGCAGATTTATGTCATGTCCCAAGGAAGCACATATGACAGCAGCAAAGAGAGTGCTTAGATATATCAAAGGCACAATTAAGATGGGTCTGTTATATGAAAGTGGTGAAACAAACACTATGAAGGCCTACACAGACAGTGATTTTGCAGGAGATATAGATAGTGGTAGAAGCACTTCGGGGTATGTTTTTCTTATTAGCAATGCAGCAGTAGCATGGAGTTCAAAGAAGCAACCATTTGTGACTTTATCGTCAACTGAAGCTGAGTATGTAGCAGCATCTTCATGTGCATGTCAAAGTATTTGGATGAGAGAAGTATTAGCAAGTTTTAATCAGGTTCATCATAAATGTGTGAAGATTCTTTGTGATAACAGTTCATCAATCAAGCTCTCAAAAAACCCGGTGTTTCATGGAAGGACAAAGCATATCAAGGTTAGATTTCATTTCTTACGAGATCTAGTTAAAGAAGGAGAAATTGAGCTGGTGCATTGTGGAACTCAAGATCAAGCTGCGGATATTATGACTAAACCTCTTAAACTTGAAACATTCATGAGGCTGAGAAGAATGATTGGAGTTCAAGACATTGAAGAATCAAGTTGAGCAACTTACAGTTTGCTCAGCTTGGGGAAGGACTTGATAGGAATTGGTCAGCTTTGATTAATTCAAATAGCTCGTTAGTATTGGCAGAATAATTGGTCTTTGATTGACCTACTTATTTACGTTTAATTAGGAGTTAGTTATTGAAGTAATTTGCTTTGTAAGCTCTCTATATAAAGAGCCAATTTCATTCAATAAAATCATCAGTTCAATTGATCAAAAGGTGTGTGATTATCCAATTTCAACACTATCAAGCATACTACGTTATATACTCATAATATATGTTGAAGCCTAAAAACATATCATGAACAAATTTAACTTGATATAAACTACTCTGTAATATAATTTAAAGATGTTCAAACTTTAAACCTCTATGTTACCAACACGATATGTACTTATATAAGAACAGCAATCGCTTAGAATTAACATTATTATATACTGCAACCTAACTATGTTATAATAACAATCCCAACTTGCATTGTACGTTTTAAACCTTACCAACACTATATGTACTTATATACAATGTTGTAAAGCAAGATCGGTAATTGGACAATGAAGTCTTCACCTCGTTAATCATTGATTCATTTCATCAATTAAAACTCTGTTATTGCAATAATAGTGTAGAGTACCAATGAGAAACACAACTTGCCTTTTGTAAGTTATAGTTGAAGAGAAAAGATTCCTTACTAAACGTATGTCTCTATCCATTCAAACCGTGACACTTCAAGTATTCCGGCATCCCATATACTTGGGCCCTACTAACCTATTAAGGTCAGATATAATAGGGTTTAAAAAGCTTATTCGGAATATACGGGTCAACTCAATTTACCTGAATGCTAATTAAGATTAGGTTACGAGTTAGATTATATAAGATTAATTGTGTACATATTTAACCCGATTAACCCGATTTACACAATTAGTAATTTTTTTATTATATTATATAATTGATCTAGTCCGCACATTGTTAATCCATAAAGAATAAAAACTCAACTTACATATTTATTAGTGTATTAGGATTTATTAGGCCAATTTACATATTTCTAGTCCATTACCATTAATGATTTATAATTAAAATGTTTAAAAATTACTAACAATTGTCATGAAACTTAGATTAAGAAAAATGTTTAAAGAATGACTGATGATATAATACTCCTAAATAACCATAAATGCTACGTTGTACTTAACAATCAATCCTAAGTAGAACTTAAATGATCATTCCAACGTACTAGCCGCGTGGAGTATGATTCATCCCGATTGAAGTTAAGTGCTAACATCCGTTTTTTGATGGTCGCTTGTTTTTTTATCTATCGTTTCCTTTTAGTTTTGAACCAATGTTTTACCTTAAATCTTTCACTTGATATTTTCATCTTTCATTTTATTCCATCAATTTTTCACACTCTACAAGTGATATCATATTGAGTAAGGTTTTGGTAAAGATAAGTATTTTGCATAGTTAAAAACATATAGATGAAACTAATTAAATTATACGGGTAATCACTTGAAACCCAATTTAACCATACCCGATTCACCCGCAACTCAAAAATCCAATTGCTTAATAGGGTTGGCTTGCTGGTATGTTTTTGATTTTCAAAAACCTGACTAATTCGATTCGATTAACTCTTATTCGGATCGGATTAACTCAATTAACACTCATATATCTAATAAGCATAATTTTATTATTATATATATATATATATGTGGTGGAATGCTAAAACATGTGGTAGTTTAAAAATGTATATCATGGTCAATTATATTTCCGTCTATTATTGAGCTTAGTTAAATTTTAAGACAATTTGCTATGGTCACAGGTAGTGAAAACTTCACTACGAGTTATGTCAGCCTCCCCTACATATCTGGGATGACTATTCGTAGTGCTAACCTCATCCATTACACACTACTACAAACTAGGACTCATTATTTAATAATTATTTTTTATGAAAATACAATTACATTTAATTAAATTAGATAAAATAATTAAATAAAACTAATAACACAATAATTTAAAATAACATTTCATTAGTAAATTAATTATTTTATATATATATATATTTTTTAAGTCATAGTAATTCTTTTTATATAAAAATCAAAAATAAATAAAAAATATCAAAATATTAGTGGTCCCGCATTTTGACCGTGCTGCTGCCATCTTCCCATCACAATAACAAACCATCACAACCACCATACCATTTGTGAGACTCCACAAGTCCCTCTCCACAGATCCGTCGCAAATGGTCTAAGTACTCCGTCTATATTAGCTATAGTACTTAAAAAAATTGGCTCAATTAATTTTATTTATCTTATATGCAGAGTGCAGGCTATATGAATAACAAATGCATGAATAACTAATTAGTCGGGACATAATCCGACACATGGCTAATCAATTAATTGGGTTTGACTTCGATTTAAAACGTTGAACTATAAAAGTCAAGAGGGTAGAGAACAAAAGCCAAAATGTGTTTTCATTGAAGAACATGCACAAAAGCATTTCTATTAGTTCTTTCGGGTACGTAGACTACAAGTAATGTAGAGTTCAACAAAATAGAAGTTACAAATATGCAAATAAATTGATTTCTAAAATTTCGGAAGCATATAAATTTGAATACGTAATTTCTGTTAGCAAAATTAACGTCATAAATCTTGGCTTTTAAAGCTTCCAATATATACGAAATTTGTGCAAAATTCCCGAAAGCACTCCCCAAAATACAATCTCAGCAAATATCACGTATAGAAGTGTCCCAACTTTTTCGGACTTCCAAACGTCAATGAATACATGATCTTGGATCCAGTTTACCTACATCACAACAAGTAATTTATATTTATGTTACAATCAAACATTTACTTATGACTCCGTATTTAAATAGCTACGTAACTAGAATTTTGATGTTCGATGGTTACGTTACCACTTACCAGGTTGTTTTCGGGATTCTTGTAGTACCATCCGTTTACAAACCCTCCTAATATGCCTTGTGCTCCGAGTACAAAAACCAACATTGCATTCATTCCAATCCATTCAAAGAGCAAAAATGGTGTTCGTTTTCCCCAAATATCGATCTGTACAGTTTATCAAACAATTCACAAGTTGGAATTAGAAAATTTTATAAATAAGTTTGGGAAAAACATCTTCATGCATCAAGGAGTAAATGAGGGCCTATTGTGTTCATTTTGTAATTTCGAGGTTAGAAATGGAGTAAATTAATATTTTTCCTTTTTGTTTTTGATGCATCTAATTTAGGCCATGTTAGCTGCATATTTACAAACCAATTAAATTGGGATACACTAATTTGATTACCAGGATATAAAAGGCTGAAAACACTAATCCGGCAGCACCCCCGGTGAAACAGACGTAGCTAAAACTGTAGAGTTGCTTGTTGATAGGAATCGCTAAATAAAGAAAAAAAGAAAAAAAGAATTCAGATGGTCAAGATTTAGTTACGGATCAACTAAATTATGTCGTTAGAATCGAAAAAATATATATATATATATATATACCATCTGTAAAATGAAGAAGAATTCCTATGATCAACAAACCAAACCCCATTGAGATCCATTGCTTCAGCCTCTCTGCATGACCCTTAAAGTGGATCAATACATGTCCATAGTGAATGCCAATGACACCAGATAAAATTGCTGAAATTGAACTGCAAAACAATATTTTTTAAATTATATAGAAAAAAGTAGAGTAAATAAATAAATGAACAAATCAACTTTTAAGAGCAAAAGCCCATCGTCTAACGTTATGATTGTATATATATTTTTCCCAGTAATCTTTTTACATTTGAAAGTGTAAGGATCAATATATTATTCAATTTCTAAATGCAAGTGGAAGCATGTAGTTAACAGTTCTACACATTCAGCTTATCTTTTTGTGTGTTGTGTGCATGTACCTTAATAGGCCTTCAGGTTCGAAGGGAGCACGACACCAACTGGGAGCGTCTGGACGGAAATCACTACTATTCGGAGAGTCAAGAGAGCAAGCCTGTAAGTTTAAGACCGCGAAAGCTTGGTGAATTTCCAAGTGTAAATAAAAGTGAGCATAAGGTAAGGTTCCTCTATAAAAATCAATTGGTGATAATGACATTAACCAATAAGCTTATATGTTTACATGAGTTTTTTATATTGTTTGATATACGACATGAGTTTGCATCTAACACAAAGTTATATATATATATATATATATCTTTTTCGATCTGATGGATATATGAGATTGAGTATTGATTATTTATTTTATCAAATTCTATATATAAAAAATGAACCTTTAATCGTCTCCATTCAGGTTGTGAGTAAAGATGATTGATACCCCAAACTTCTCTATCGACATAACCTACGGCGTTACAGGCTGGACCAAGATGCCCTCTCATACCACATTTAACCTGAAAGTACAAACAAAAAATACTTTTAAGTACACATTTATTTTGCTTATCTCAATATTTTATCGTAAATCATGTTGATTAATACTTACGGTGAAACCTTCTGATTTATCGTCATCGTGGAACGTAAAACTCCAATTGGGAACGTATACAGAAAATGTCGTGATCATGTAAATAAGAAACGAGATGAACCCTACAAGCCTAGTTTTGCACACGAGATAAAAAAAATAAAATGAAGAAAATACCCTTGAAAAGATTTAATTAATTAGATCGATTTGGTGTAAACTGAAATAAAAAATATTAAGTGAGATTTACCATTGCCATTTGTAAGCTGAGAAAATGGAAAAATAACCAGGTTGTAAAACTGTTGGTCTGAGCTTTGTTGTAAAAGTTTCTACTAGAGCTACAATCATGTACACCAACGCTATTCTCTGCAAAAAGATGACATATAAATAACCTTTAGAAGTGTCAACGGTTAGCGGATTTTATAATCGGCTAATCTTTTATTACCAATACTTTTTCAAATGTAACGTTCTATATGTGTAATACAAACTTGTTTGATGAAAATTTGGGATGTTGCATATGAAAGAAATAAATGTTTGCATGTAAGTTCATAGGCTACTTCATATTCTACTAATTGGTTTAAAGTAAAACTTGGGTGGACTTATATGTTGAAAATCTTGTTTGGTTAATTTATCTTAATAAGTGGTATCAAATCGAACCTTTTAACGAAAGTCTCCCTAACAGATTACTGTCATAAAGCGGTATACTTATTAAAATACGTTTGCAATTACAAAGAAATTAACTAACTATACCTGAAGGATGCCACACCATCTAATAATCTTCATGTCAATTCCATAAACCAATTCATCTGGAGCATGAGAGTAACCTCCTGCACAATAATTAAGTTCCATCATGAGATTAAATACTTCATGCATGTGAATTAATGACCAATTCATACATCCTTTCATTTTTAATCTGTAATACCTTGCAATAAAATCCCCCAGAACAACATCTTCAGAGTTCTTATGATTATCTTTCTTACTGCATACTTCGTATTTGGTACTCTCTGCAAATTTGATGAAAATTTAAGTAATGAACAAGTGTTGTAATTATACTAGATAGGTGTACCTTGAGAGCAAGGGCAATTGCGACGCCAACAATGAAGAGAAAGAACGGCATCACGAGATCAGCCAAGGTGCAGCCATTCCATGGTGAATGATTTATTCGCGCATATACACCGCCAGCGTCATCTACTAATATCATTAGCTGCAAGAAACCAAAAATGTGTTTGTAGGCAATTTTTTTGGTAACATTTTTTAAAAGTGCAGTAAAATTTCCCCAAGGTTCTATTGTTCGAATAGAATTTTAAAGTTTTTTATGCATTTTTCAAAATTTCAATTATTATCGTTGTGTGTATCTAAAAACTTTCAGACTCAGACAACCGAGATTTTGTTGATGTGCGTGTCAGCCATAAAAGTTGTTAGGTTATTAAAATTGTCACATCACCGGTTAAAAGTTATAAGAGGTTAAATAAGAGCTTAAATATATATAATGACAATCAATAATAAATACATTAGGATCTTTACTCAAGTTGGAGACATATTCATAAAATTAACTCTATTTATAAATGCATTCTATGTCATTTTTTTTTTATCGTTTATAGTTGTGAGGTTTGCTAATTAATAAAACCTTTAAAACAATAACTTACTACAATGGTTAAACCTCGAAACGCATCCAAAGTTGCAATCCTTTTACTCTTTTCCTTTGGCAACATCATCTTTTCGTCGACTTTCATTTCACCTTGTTGTTCGATTGCCGTTTTACTCTCTTCTTTAGTGTTTTCTGTAGTGTCGACGATAGAAGCGTGACCCAACCCTTCTTCTACTTTCTTTAGATCCCCCATACTCAAATTTCCTGCTTTTCTCTCTTAATAACTTTTCTTTTGTTGCTTAGTAATTAATTATCATATGCTATACACACACACATATATATAGACACGTATGTTTACATATGCTATGAATTAACAATCGATCATTCAATGTTACGTGTTTTTTAAGGGAAAGAAACGAATGTGAGCCGGCCATTGCAACGGTCTATTGTTTGACTAATAGGTTTTAAATTAAGACAAAGAAGAATTCCCAAAATGTTATTCCATTGTTAACAGGTTAAGGACAATTACAACTAATGCTCATCCTCATTGGTTTAATCATTAGTAGATACTTGATTGAGATTCTTGCGTTGGTGATTGTCAGATCCCCTTGTTGTATACGGCTACCAAACTATTATATAGAAATCTATTTATTAGCAATAGTTTTAGAGTTAAGTACTTAAAAATTATACAACTAAGTGTTGACCTTTATAGTGTATATATAACAAAATAGATTGTCATTGCGTGAAAGAAACTATTAAGTTTTACATTGTATGTATAATAAAATATTAAGTTTTACATTGTGTGTATAATAAAACCTTAAGAACAGGTAATCAATCATTTTTTTTATTTTGTTAACATCAGCATCCACGTAGACATTCACACATTATAACTCATTTTATATATAAAATGTAAAAATTTAATAGTTGCATTGATACAAACAGTGATTAAATTTGTTACGTACATAATATGAATGTCAACATTTAGTTATATATTTTTTAGTGAAACTGTGAAAATATACTAATTCCAAAGTATATGTATGTATTATGAAAAGGGGTCTCTTTTACTATAGCGACCTTGATAACTTACATGTGAGCTCTTTTTTGTCCAATAAAAAAGAACAGTTTTAGACTTGTTTAAATAATATATAATGCAATAGTTAACAAATGTGTCGCATAGACAGAGTGGTAGATGGTGTGTCCACCTTAATCCAAACATTCTGGGTTTGAGCAAGGCAGTAGCAAACTTTTTTTTCCTATTTGAATTTCATCTTTTTTCCTCCTACTTCCCGACACATCATTCTTTTTTATATTCCTACTTCCTGCCACATCATGTCTTCATACATTATCCTTGTTAATTTCTTATAATTTTTTTAGCAAATTTTAATTGCAAACTTTAACGTTTAAGATATATATATATTTTCAAAAAATTTGTTGAATATAATCCTCGTAATTTGTCATGTCACTATTTTGACACGTATTCGTTTGCACTTTCTATTTCTTTAACAAACACTTTTACTTTTTCAATCTATACTTTTTTCAATTATAAAAAAATAAAAAAATAAAATTATATATCTGCACTTCACTTTCTACATCTTTTACCTTTTAAATCCTCGTAATGTAACATGTTTATACCTTCTTTTACCTTTTCTAATAATCATTTTTACTTTCTACGGTTTATACCTCTTTTTGAATTGTCAATAAATATAATAATAAGCATATATGCTCACTTCAATTACTTAACTCTTTCGATACTTGTACATTTCTATTTATTTTTTTTAGCAAACTTTTTTACTTTCTAAATGTATAGCTTTATGTAAATTATCCAAAAAAGAAGGTTATATTCAATGTGCACTTGAGTTACTTATTCTAAACAAGTTAGCTCCTACAAAAATAACGCGTAATTTTCCGAAGTGATCAATCCTATTTGTTTTTTTTTTCCTTTTTAGAAAATAAAAAGAATGTCCACTTTACTTTCATCATATGCACTAGTTTAAAACCCACGGATTCACAGGATCATGTATAAGAATATTATATAACGATGTACCACAATTTAATTAAAATGTATATGATTCTGTTAGCTAATTATCAATGTTTGTTGTTCACATCTAGAAGAGATTGGTGTACATTTTTATGGCATATTAGTGAGTAGATTGCTGTCATTTCCAACTCTTAACTATGTTGTAGTATGAATTTTTTACTATTTGTCTTTACGTTCATCATGTGCAAACATGACGTAGCTAGTAGAAAAAAATAACATTAGATGAGTAGAAGGTGATTTGTCTGAACTTGTTTTTGACGATAGTACTAATGGGGGTAACAACTTGCATTTGACATTAGTACATCTTTTGTTAGATTGTCTCTGTAAGGATCGTCACATAGTCCAAATCTATATTAGTGCCACCTAAACGCCATTTTAATATTTTAACTCTGTTGTTATCCTTGAAACCGAAATAATACCTCTCAAAGGTCGGCCGTTAATATTAAAAGAACACACCCATTCGAACATGCAGCTCATTATTAATTAACACATATACCATTTCAACTCTTCGTTTCAAATAATCAAATGCATACAAACTTTCAAACACGTCAAAACATCTCCAATAATAATTAATAACAAAACAATAATAATGCTTTCTCCAAAACCTTTGTTATTTCTGCTACTACCAATTTTGGTTACGTAGTTACCTCATGGCTCATGCCACATCACATATACAACATTCTTCGGGTAAATTAGTGTTGTTTTTCTGATGTTGTTCATCGGAATATTGAACGGGCTGTTCCTGAGATGACGAGTGGTGATGAAAATTCGTCGCTAATATTGGCCGATAAAAGAACTCGAAGGAAAGATCCCAACAATGATTTCAAGTACTACACCGGTGGATGGGATATCAGTGATAGTCATTACATTTCTGTAAGTCAAAAATTGATTTTGATGTAAACATGGTTGATTTTAACAATCATTTATCCATGTCATAAGTTTTCAATGACAATCGTTAGGTCAGGTTGTTAAAATCCTTTTTCTTGTTATTATTATTGTGATGTTATTGTTATTTGGTATAGTGTGGTATAGGGGCAGAAGCAGAGCAGTGTAGGTAGTTGCGTTCAAGATAAAACTTATATAATGTAAAAGAAATATTAATAAGGGTATTTTTAGAATTTTCCTTCTAAAAAAAGATATTTAATAGTATCTTAATCTTAAACCCTTATAAATTATTTAATTATAAAGTTTAATGTTTAAAATTGAAAGATTTTACATTTATGCCTCTTCGAATAGTATATAAATTTAGAAATTAAAAATCAAATCAATCTATACTTAATTGATTTTTTTAGTTTATACGTATTATAATTATCTTTATTTGAAATATAAAATAAAAATAATTAAAATATAATTATTGTGATAATACAAAGTATAAATGAAAATGAAACAAAAATATACAATTATTATCATAAGATGACTATCGGTCTATTATTATATTATTTTTATTCATAACCGCCCCTATTGATTTTTGATAATTGACCGAAAAGAATTTAAGTTCGCCCGGTTGAAATTGTTTTTTGGCTCCGCATTTGTGGTATGACTTAATATTTGTATGGGTCACAACTCACAAGCTAATTCAAACAGTAGTTATCATTTTTCTTCGTATTTAATTGTGGCTCAATTCTTTATATTCTAATCAATCTTTCACCTTGACAATTGGTGATGATATCCCTCCATGTTCAAGCTAGACATTTGTATTTTTTTGCTTTGTTTAATCACAAATGCACGCATTCAGGATTTCAAGATTGTTTGACTTGGCAATTTTTCGAATGATTGGCTGTGCGTTTTGAAAATGATTATATGATCTTGAATAATCTAATCAGATACCTTGAAAATTATTTATTAGGACATTCTTGCAGAAACGAATTGAATGAGTAAAATTTCTATAATTAGGTTGAAAAAATGGGTAATTAAGTAAAAATAAAAACTATAATAAGTATCCTTACTTAAAAGTGATTCTTAAATAATCAAAACATTGTATAATGTTATGATTTCAAAAGTTAGAAAAAAGATGGGTTCAAATTCTTAAACTTTATGCTAGTTTTTTACTGTTTGGATTTAGTGTGTCTAATAAAATTATGAAATATGTTATAATGTTAAAAATTTTTATGTTTGGGTGTTACGCAGTCTGTTTCATCTACTGATGTCCCCTTATCTGTGATTGCTGTAATCTGGTTTTTTGGATTTGGCGTATGCTTGCTCTTAATCTGTTGCTGCTACTGCTACTGCTACTGTCGAAGAAGCCCTTACGGCTATTCTAAAATTGCTTATGCACTTTCTCTTTTTTTTCTTTCCCTCTTCACCATTTCTGCCATGTGAGACACTTTTTACAAATCTATGTGCTTAGATGTGTGTGATATGTGCGCCTTTTATGCTCACATTGTTGGTGTATTATGTGTTGCAGTGTCGGATGTGTGGTTTTATACACGGGTCAAGGGAAGTTTTATGAGAGTATAACGGATACATTGAACTATGTTGTGAGGTCAATCCAATGATACAGTTTACAATCTCAACAATGTGTCTTCAATTCTCTCTGTAGCAAAGGGTATTGAAGTAAATCAAGTTTCTTTACCTTCAAATACTAAGAATGATATTGATAGGGTTGATAAATTGATTAGTGATGCTGCAACAAATCTCCAGTTCTAGACTAGAAAGAATGAGAAGGATATACAACAAGTTTTGAATCATGTGTGAGTTTAGAAGTTATTCAGGAACAGAGGGAACCTTTTATAGTTCAGGAACAAGCATCCTAAACAAAAACTTTTCAGAGGTGGGCAGACTTGGGTTGTCTTTTATACCAAACGGGCAAATCTGAAAGTTTGGCTAAAAGGGTAATGGGTCAGATGGCTCAACTGGTTAAAACATGGAACTCTAGTTCTAACGCATACAACCTCCAAATTGTTGTATTCAATTCAAATTCAAATATGATTAACATTATTGTAACAATATTGCTTTTGTAATCAAAATTAAGACGTTCCTTATTTATAGTTTTTTTCTAAGGATTGGAAAGTCACATACATTTGAAAAAATAGTGTTTGAGGGTCAGCCCAACCTGACCATGCCCGTTTGACTTGTTGCCCAACCCGCACATCTTACCACCTCAAGCTGTTTGTTTTTTTGCAGGTTCATGTAGCTATTATTTTATAGTGTAACTATTGATTTATTGCAGACGACTTGCTCTTATAATCATTGCCGCAGTCATGCTTCTAGTAGCTCTTCTTGGTTTTTGTAAGCCCGAAGATTCTATCTTTTCGTTTGAGATTTAACTCAAACTTTAGTTTCATTGACTCACAATTCTGATTGCTTGCAGTGTTCTCCATACTAGGATTCCAGTTTCTTGTTTATTTGTAACTGATTTTAATGACTAGTCATATTTTATAACAGCTTCTTTATTCAGAATGTTATATATATGAGTTTTCTTAATAAAATCTGCATTGCAGCTTGGTGATTCTTGGATAGATTCTTGTTACAGCTACATTGACATTATGTGGCATATTCCTTGCACTCCACAAGTATGTGACTTCTCGATCTTTTTAAAGTTATATCTTGAGGTGCCAATTTGGACCCATTTACCTATAAATGAGTCAACTCGTGTTATATTTTTTATTTAACAGGACAAATGGGTAAATCAAGAAAATTAGCCTAAGAGGAAACGGGTTGAAAGTCACCGTATTCCTAATGCATAAAACCTCCGCAATCATTTTATTAAAAAGTTTAAACTATTATTGAATTCATATAATGTCTGTAATCATATATATGTGACACATTAATTATATATAAAAGGATAAAAATTTGGGACAAAAGTAGTTTCGGGCCAACCAGACCCGTTACATATTTTTCCATCTATCTTTCAAGGTATCATCCATTAGAAGCTAACTACCATTGTTATCCATGGTTGTAGCATTGTGGGAGACAGTTGTGTAGCAATGGACCGGTGGGTCGAAAACACGATGGCTCATACAATTTTAGACGATATTCTTCCATGAGTTGATAATGCAACTGCTCAACAAACTGTGTGTCAGACTAAAGACGTAACTTTTCAATTAGTGGGAATGGTGAATAACATCATCGTAAACATCTCAAACAAAAATCCACCACCAATTCCATTGTCAAGTTCTGTTAGTTACAATCAATCTGGCCCTTTGGCTCCCACACTTTGTAATCCATTAAAATGCCAACAAAATAGAACGAAAATGTCAAGCCGCTGAAGTTGACTTCAACAATGCCACCACGGTAATCATCAGTTAAAAAAGTAACAATCTTTATAACTATAAAACTTTCAAGAAAATTTTAATTTGATACATTATGTGCAGGTGTGGATGAATCATGTTTGCCAAGTGAATGCAAACGATACCTGTACAAGTGTGGGGTGGTTGACTCCAAAGATGTATAACCAGATGTCGACTGCAGTCAATGTGAGTGATGGGTTAACAGAATATAACATGTTTCTAGCAGGGTTACTAGACTGTGACTTTGTTAGAGAGACTTAAATTGGAATTCATAAGGACCATTGTCCGATTTGAACAAGTTCAGTAAATGGGTCTACGTTGGGTTAGCCATGGTGTTGGCTGCTGTGATGCTTTCGTTGGTGCTGGGGGTACTGTATGCGAGTGTGAGGAAGCATTGTAAATATACTAAACTTGTGAACGAATCAGCTTGAACTCCGGTTTCAACACATCGGTAATGGTAGTAAACTGATTGTTTTTGTCATTCTTTAAGTATAAGCCAAAAGTAGAGCATGAACCAAAGTAAGATCATGAAGATTGTAAAAACTATTGTTGCTTTGTTAGTTGGTCTAACGATTGATTATATGATGTTTTAAAACATGGTATTTTGAATGATTATATGGTATTTTAAAACATGTTAGATTGTTGCACTATTTTTTGAATGGTTGTATATTGTTATCCATTACTTATTTACTTGGCCGATAAAATTGAAAAATAAAATAATGATACTTGGCCGATATAAAGAATTAAAGGTAGTTGCTTACAAACTACTCCCTAACATATAATAATAATAATAATAATAATAATATCAACCTTGACCACTTACACTAAAATTAGTTAGTAATTTAAACCCAAAGATAATGATCCGATTAAAATTAATTGTTAGTATTTATCTTTTGTTTGTTAAACTTTTTAAATTTTTAACTTTATCATTTATTTAAAACCAATAAAGTAACTAACTTTTGAACACGGAAGAATACATACATACATAAATTAATAGAAAATAAAGAAAAAAATAGCTCAACAAGTTAAATGAAATATAATAGGGATTTCGATCTAAATAATTTTTCTTTGTTTTTTAAATTTCAGGATGAACACTACGAACGTCACGTGAGTTTCACGCTGAGCGTGACGACACAATACCCTTCCCAAGGACTAACTGCCCGTACTTTAAACTCATTAACGGACCCCACTTATAACAAACCGACTCAAACAAAACTTTTATTTAACAATAAATGATTAAATGCCACTAAAATGACCTTTTAATTACACTTTTACCCCTTCCCTCACATTCACCACTCTACTATATAAACAACCCCGCCCCCTGTTTCTTCAGGTTTTGCAAAATTGAAATTCAAAACCCTAATTCCCAACTTTTCAACCCAATTCTCAAAATTCGTCTTTCAATTTCATCAATTCAATCATGAATTCATCAAAAACTAAATCTTACAATTCACCAATCGTAACGAAAAAGCTTCAACGATCAATTTCACCGTCTGGAAGTTTCTGTTCATCCACAATTTCATCATCTTCATCCGCGTTCGCTTCATCAATGTCAAGTTTCTCTTCTCCGACGAGATCAACGTCTCCGAATCGAATCACCGTCCGCCGCGGTTACAATCACATCGTCGCATCGTCACCGTCCGTACGGTTTTCAATCGATCGTCGCAACGACTCCGCCACGTCAACATCCCATAAAAAAAGGAATCAGAATGTTAATAAGAGTATCAGCAACAGTAGTTCTAATAAGGTGTGGAGTAATGGAGCGAAGAAAACGTGCATGTGTTCACCGACGACTCATCCTGGATCGTTTCGTTGTAGTTTACATAGAAACGGTAATCAGAGTAATAATAACGGTACAACGTCGTCGTATCATTCGCATCGATTGTACGCACGGAGATCGGCAATGACGAATTCGCTTGTTAGGATTGGGACAGTTGAAGGTGATTTGGTGAAACGGGCGTTAGCAACGTTGATTCGACCGTCCTCACATCAACAGAGACGGCGTAGCGATTTTCAACCGAAGCCTAGTCGGCTTTCTGTTATGTCAAAAGCGGATGATTGATTGATTATGATAAAAGGTTTGTTGATAGTAAAATTTTGTTTGCTAGTAAAAAGAAATATAGTTGTTGATAGAAATGGTGGATACTGGAAACCCTAAATTTTGTAGTGGTTTTCAGATGTTTTTTGCAGGTACATGTTTGATTGCTTTGGTTTTCATACTGCTCGAGTTTTTGGTCATTTAGAAAATAAGTTGTTACGAGTTTTGCTGATATTTTATTTTATACCACTTCTGTGGCGCGAGTGGCGTTCTGCGCTACTCATTAAGTTTTTTTGTTAATGATGACAAATCTTGAATGTGTTTAATTCTTTATCTTTAGAATATAAGATGTGTTATATTCTAATAGAGATAGAGATAGTATCAAATTGATTGATTGATAGTATCAAAATGGCTTAATTTATTATCTTCCATTTTAAATGAAACTTAATTTACAAATTACATCAACGGATTATGAAAACTGTAAAAGAAAAAAAAAGGGACCATATTTGATAATTGAATTTCTTTTTACAAGAGAACTGGTATAATCAAATACATGGAACCTCCAAAATGAAAAACATTTATGGAACCACAAAGTTGGCCAAAAATTGGCAAAACTCGAAGAAAAAAATTATAATATGAAGAAAAAGAAAATAATTACACAAACAAAGTGACATGCATGAAACTCAAACCATAATGAATATACCTATAAGAGCACACAAAGTGGTTCGATGTTGAATTTAGTATTGAGTTTAAAACTTTGTTCGATATCGAGTTCCATTTCTTTAAGAAGTGGTTCAGTGTTGGAATTGAGTTCGGAAGAGTATTCACTAAATTGATTGGATCAACGAGAATAAAGAAAAGAAAATAAAACAAAAGAAGGCAAAAAATCTTCAATGTGTGGAAGGTTAAATTTTGAGCTTCGATGCCGACAACGAGTGAGAATCCCCGGGGTCGATGGTCGATCAAGGCTAAACTTTGAGCTTCAACTCCACGTGCACTAATGTTCGAAGCACTATAATTGGATCATATGCTCCCCTAAAAATCCGGCGAGTTCACCATTTGAATCACCACACAATCTCAAATCGCCCTTTAACTTAGAGAAAATTACTAGTTACATATGAGTTCCTAAAGCCATTTTACTTTCTTTTAGCTAAAGCTAAAATTTAATGAACTTCAGAGAAGAATCACATTTTTTTGCCGAACTCTTTATCCAAAAGTTACAAAACGAGGCCTTGCACCTCTTTCTCATTTTCATACAGATTGATTTTGACACCACGTTGTTAATTCATTTTTGACTACTCCGTATAATAATATGAAAGACTGAATAATTAAACTGTCAGCTCAGTATCACGTCAATAATTTTTCAGAAAGACTGAACTCCTATAATGACATAAAAGACTGAACGTCTGGAACCCACATTTACCAATAATACATTTATTATATACCCAAAACCAAAAAATAAGAAAAGAAAAAAGTTAACCCATATAATTGCGTTTTTCTTCTGTCTCGCACAGAGCAGGCAAGAAGGACGGAGAAAAGACTCTACCGTGCCTATAGCGTCTTTCTCAGGACATGATAGACGGAGGGTATAAGATGCTTCATAGGGAACGGTCTTGGTAACCCAATATTCTTAATTTTCTTGCAACAACTCCATGAAATCTATTCTTATATTTATTTTTAATAAAGAAAGGACTGTCTTTTTGGCCTGTTCACTTCTTTTTTGTCCATATTGATGTCTTTTGCACTTCTTATGGTGCCATCTCCTGTTGAGTCTTTTTCTCACGTTACATCATTCGAAATTTTAAATCAACTTACCTCCTTGTCCACGTTGAACAACGTTCAATGCTACAAATTAAATAGATTCAAAGCTGAGACGTAATTCATGCCAAAAATTAGTAATTTGTATTACATAATATGAATTAGAGTGCGGTGATAATCTATGCAAGAATGCAACCAAGTAGGTTACATATCTGAAGTAAATGGTATAAAATAGGATGATATCTTTTATCATTTCAGGGCATTTCCACATGGCACTGCACGTGTAGAAACTGTGAAGTACGGAGTATTAAATTTCTCACATTTGGGTGTAACATAGTTTCCAACTTTTAAGTTTTCATTTAGCATCGTTCAAATTTGTAAGAGTATCTCCATTGCATCGGTAAGAAATAAAGGGTTCAGAAGATACCCAAATACTCAATAACAGAAGTGGAAGCGGAAGCAATGAACCACCGTTTAAATCACCGGTCGAGGTAAGCGATCACAAATGAAAAGCTTACATGATTTTACAACCTAAAATTCCCCATAGACTCGGTTGCATTCCTTATACACAAACCCAGTGAGTACTAACTCGTTTCTCTCGTTACATCTCATGTGTGTGTTTGGTGTGTATTTTTGATATACCACTCATGCACATAGAACACTCCGTTTAGTTTATGTACTCATTCACATATAACCCACAAGAAAGTGGATGATCTCCATTCAGTACCGGAGCTAGGGGGGTGGCTAGAGGGTGCTCAGCCCCCCTCAATCAGCCCAATAATTGAATAATATATAGAGTCCAAGTCCATTAACACAATTAGTATATTGGGCCTACTAATCAATATTATAGTATACCGAAGGAAATAGGTAGAACAATTACACAAAATGAACCAAATCAAAAAGTCATAAACCTTTTTTGAGTTGAACTTTCAACTCACGACTTTCTCATATAACTGTTCCTTTTAGTATTCTTCCATTTAGATATTTTTTATATTTTTA
Source organism: Logfia minima (assembly GCA_963921325.1). Classification (NCBI taxonomy): domain Eukaryota; kingdom Viridiplantae; phylum Streptophyta; class Magnoliopsida; order Asterales; family Asteraceae; genus Logfia; species Logfia minima. The sequence continues at coordinate 29,275,536 of OY992774.1, forward strand.
TTTACCTTTTTCTTTATCCATTCAATTCATGTTGCATGTTTCTTTGGTGTTTTTCATTTTTTAATATCTTTTATTTTTCTTTTCCTTATAGGCTATTATTTGAAGTATCATGATAAATACTAATTAAAAAATTATTTGGAGTATTCGACATTCAATTAAGAAATAACTCAATGCTTGTTTGTGAGGTCTTTAATTTGTTAAATGCTATGGTTAAAATGGCTTTTTTGACATGTAAATCCATAAAAAAGAAAAAACGATGATCATATGAAGGATGCTTAAGGCCATTACGATACTTTTAATGATTGATTTTGAAAACAATTCTTTGTTATAATAAGATGTAAGTTTCTCGATTCACAAGAATTTTCATCATAAGACTTCTTATTAATTCGTGTATGATAAATATCGTTATCATTTTGCAACAAACTTAGTCCCCCCTAATTAAAATTTCTGGTTCTATCTCTACTTTATTAAACACAATTATAATGAGACTTCATAAATATTCATAAGTATTTAACTATAAAGGTTATAGCCCACATGAATATTCGATGTGTGATTCGTTTCCTTCTAATTGACAAATGGTTAAAAATGAATATTTTGTGATCCCCTTTTGATCATATGTTTTACGTATGTTGATTTTCCACCAATCACAATCAAACTAGATGTCACCTACCATCACTTTAATTCTGAAGGTAACTGACACAATATTGATCAGGGACCTCACACTAACGAGTTGTAACTTATCGAGACTTTATTCTATTATTTTTGAAGCCATTGGAGGATCAATAAGCTTCTTCACTCACTGCGAGCTAACACGCTCTTAGGCCATCTCCAATGTATGCATTGGTGTTTTGGTGCAAAAACTTATCTCCAACCAACTCACTATATTTAGTGCAAATTATAGTGTACATCAAATTTTTGAATATTTTGCATCAAATTTGGTGCAACACTAAACTTTGCACCAAATTTTTAATTTTCATTTTAACCTTTTTAATTGAAATAATTTTATTTTACAAGTCCAAAACCAAAAGAAAATAAGAGCAAATGATCCAAAAGGATAATGTAAGTTTTTAATAACTTTATCATTTTAATGTCTTAGTTATTTATGTTTAATATTATAATCAAATTTGAATTTTTATAAATAATAATAAATTGTAAGTATAAAAATATATAATAGGGGCAATATGTAAATGTAAGTAACTACTTGGTGCAGAAATTTGGTGCATACGTTAGAGATGAATCACATTTGGTGCAATCATTTTCTTTAAAGTTTTTTTTTTTTTTTTTTGCACCAAATTTGGTGCAACTTTTGTTGCATACGTTGTTGGAGATGCCCTTATAGAGTGACTTGAGTTGTTATCTTCCAGTGACCTCCCTTGATTCTTCAGCAGCGACTATCGTGTTTATTGTTTGATTGAGTAAATCCCTTCTACATCACCAGTGAGAAGAATACACATAGTTGAGATTTATTCACTCAGTGATCTTCTTTTTCTATAATGAGAGCTTGGCTTCATCTTAATAGCAATGACTAGGTTGACTAGTAATCAGTGACTCAACTTATAGTTTAGGAGTTTTGACTTCATCATTTCTAATGATAGTTTCTCCAATGACTAAGTTGGTCAGCGACTAGTAACCCAACAGCCAGTGTCGATCACATATCATTACCAAGATCAAGCTTGCTTAAATCAAACTATGAGATCGTCCATACCACCCAGCAACATAATGTGAGCAATTATGTTCTTATGATTGTCTTCCTTGAATTCTTCTGTAATGCCGTAAGAGCATTTGGAGCCTTTTGCTCTTCCAAACATATTGAATTTTATGCTATATAAGTTCAACAACAAAGCATACATAACGTGAAAACCACTTCGAACAATAAGTCCTAATAAATACTAAGTTATAATGAACACAAAGTTCAATTAAGTACACACTTTTATTAGAGACGAAGTTCTACAAAGCCCCATTGAACATGAAGATACATTGAATACTAAGTTCTAGCAAACACAAAGTTCGATTGAACACGAAGTTCTATTAAAAATATATATATATTGAACACAAAGTTGTAAAGGGAGACAATAATGCAAGAGTTTTTAATATCCATCTTATATACAATCACTGTGCAAATAACTAGTTATGCTAATTAGAGTTTTCAATAGGTTATAAAGAAAAAAGTCACTATATTACCAATTATCGTCTATAAAGCCTACCATGAAACCACAATTAACATAACCAATTAAGATGCAAAATCATTAGATAAGAGCACATATTCATGTTTAAAAATATATCGAATTTCACTAAGAAATGTAACTTTCATATGAAAAGAAAGTTTAATATAATCATTACACTAAGAAATCATTAATTAATATGTTTCAACTTCATATAGAAATAGGGTCCTATTAAATGTACCCAGATTTTATTAAATGTACCTAAAAAAATTAGTCAATTTCTTGATTATTTAAATTTACCTTTTAATCAGCATTTTGATGTTTTAAAATTTGACTTTGTAGTCAACTTTTTTAAATGTTGGACACAATTTACTATGTGGGACATGCATACTAAAGTGATATAAAATGAGAAGATTACTTACTTGTTTTATTACAACTTACAATTCACAATATACAATTTAAAGAGAAAAATTATTTAAAGAGAAAAATTATTTGCTCTGGTCAGTAAGGGAACTAGTGGCGTTAGAAGACACAATCGGTGAGATCACTATCTTTTGTTTCCTAACATTAATTTTAAATAATTACTTATTATTCATTATATTATTATTTATTATTGCAAAGGATTTTTATTGTATTTATATATAGATTCTGACGATAGAAAGGGACGTGTTTAAAAGCACCCACAAATCCCACGATAGAAAGGAACTGGTGGCATTAAACATACAATCTATCTACAACATTTTTATTCAATAATTTCATTCTAAAATGAAATGTCTTCTATTACCTTTATAATCAATGAATTTTTTAATCAATCTAATATCTATATGATTCATGGAAATTGTCTCTTAACCATATCGTTGATGACCAAACAATTTTTTTATTATTCGCGGAGCTAATTAATTAACGGAAGTAAGACTATATATAGCACTTAGAGTTACGATACAATAGTTAGAGCATGTTTAGTTTTATAAAGCTGAAACATTTTTGTAAAAAAACATTCAAGAAATCGAAAAATTAACAAAAAAAAATGAGTGTCTTCTAAAAGAGTTTTTTAAGAAAACAGAAAGCTTCACTTTTCACTATTACAAAATATGTAGACTCTATACAAATAACCTATATGTATTATGTATTATTTTTGTTAGTTTTATGATGGTAATAAAAAATAACAAAATAATACTGTGGAAAAAATAATTCACTTGAGTAATAATTTGTTGTGTAAAAAGAGATAAATGGTGTATATTTATGTATTTTTGTTGTTTCACTTCGTATAAGTGATAGTCATACATTTCAATCAAAATTTTGGATAGTCATAAATTTAAAATATATTTTATTATTGCTTTATGATTTTATTGTTTGATTTATGCTCTTTTTTTATTAATAGAGTTGAGAGCCAACATGCCAAGTTAAAATTGTACTTGAAATCTAAAAAATATACCTTGGATCAATTTGTGGGTTGTATTAATCAAATCGTGCAGTCTCAAGTTACGGAAATCAACGCAAGCTTTGGAAGAAGTACAACTTATCGTTATCATCAGCATAACCTACCGATTTTAACTTTATTACGGGGTCATGTTTCAAAAGAAGCTCTTGATATGATTTTAAAAGAACTTCTTCGGTTGAATGATCTTGAGTTCGACTATTCAATGTGTGGTTTTCGACTTTGTAATAGTTGTGGGTTACCATGCGCTTGCGTACTTTCAACGTACTTACATTCAGGTCAGTATATTTAACATCATTTGCTTGATTAAGGTCTTTTGTTTTCAACAACTATAAAACTATTTTTATTTTGTGATAGGAGAGTATATTCCCTTGGATTCGATTAATATCTTTTGGAGGACGCTAAACGTTTCATGGTCAGAAACGGTGGAAAATGAAGATATTCGATGCGACGATGAATTACACCGTTTCAAATAAAAGTTCAATGAGCAGTCAGGCCTTGTAAAAAAGAGTCTCTTAAGAAAGCTTGTGGATATAATTAATCCGAGTAAAACCTTGATTAAAGAATCATCGATTAAAAAAAATACCCGTGGACGACCAAGCTTGAAGAAACACCAAGAAAAGAAGCGTGTTGACCCGAAAGTCAAGATCTTGGTAAGCGTAGTTATTCATGTAGGTTTTTCGAGATAGATCCGAATATGTAACCTACAAGACATAGTCCATTTTTGAACTCTCAAACAGGTCGAACGTATAATTTAATCCCAGACCTAAATGAAGAACTGCCAAGACATAGCTCATTTGTGAATCAAACGTCTACATGGCATGATTCATCTATGGACCTACCAAGTGAGACAGAAAGACTTCGTACATAAATTCCGAAAGTTGTCCATCCTTATATTTTGGTCTCGGGTATACAAAATGTCTTGCCTGATGGAAATTGTGGATTTAGATCAGTCGCTCTCGGTCTTGGTCTCCCTGAGGATCAGTGGCCTAGAATTCGGTCCGATTTGGTGCGCGAGTTAGAGTCCCGCCAACAACAGTACAAGTATATATTTGGAACTATCGGTTATGAAGAAATCTATAGTACCGTGAAATTTGCTGGAAAATGGATGGAAATGCCAAACACACGCTTGGTTATTGCTTCGGCATATAACAAAGTAGTTGTAAATCTTTCCGACGATGGATGTTGTACTACGAGTTTTCCTCTTTGGTCTCGTCCACCGCAATCAGACGCACATGAGACCATAGTGATTTGCCATGTGAATCATAACCATTATATTAGAGTTGCATTACGGGAAGGTTTCCCTTTACCGTTAACTCATCCACTTTGGATCACATATAGAAGTGATATTGCATCTGGGTGGGAAGACAAATATGTTACTCGTCAAAATAATTTTCACGAATATTATTATCGTGCTCCTGAAAGTCATGATCTAACTTAATGTAATTTTGCAACACTTTTGTGATTGAAAAAGTAAATGAAAATTAATTAATAAAAGTTGTAATATTTAATTTCGAATTTATGTTTATATATTTATTTATATATATATATATATATATTTGGAGAAGTAAAACAATTAATATAAGTAATGATTGAAATAATCATTTGAAAAATTTAATGAAAAAGTAAAAAAGTCCTACTAAATAATTATATCATCATTAGTGTTTAGTTAGTGAAAATAAAAAGTATATTAGGAAAACTATAATAATTAGAGTGCTACTAAATTATTATATAATCATTAATGTTTAGTTAGTAAAAATAAAGGGTATATTTAAGCATACTCTAAAAATATTGTTTTCAAACAAAATAAAAGATATTCATAATCATTACATAAATGATTGACTAATATGTTCAAAATTTCTCAAATATAACTTTAACATACAAGAAAGTTTGATTTAACCATTTAATATAATAAATGATTAACTGATATGCTCGGTACTATACAAAAAATATAATTTTCATTCAAAGAGAAAGTACAATATAATCATTTCACTAAGAGATGATTAACTTATATTAATCAAAATTTCACAAAGTAATTCTTTTTTTTTTTGTGTGTATATGATTGCAATAAGAATGATTAACGAGTTCTTATCAAATTTCACAAATAAATACTGAGTACAAATTTGAATATATATAAATCACTATAATTATTTTACTAAATAATGGATAACTTAAGTTGTCACGATAAAACAAAAAATTTGATTTTTCAAACACAATAAAAAATCATAATAATCATTTAGTGAAAAATGATTAACTAGACTTGATACAAAAATCATTACACTAAATAATGACCGACGTACTTACAATTTTACCAAAAAATCAAGCTTTAGTGAAAAGAAATCCTATCATTATACTTGATAACGATCAATTAAAGGGCTCATAATAGTTCCTTATAATTATTATACCGAATAGCGACGATCAATAGAAGGACTTGCAATTTCACAGAGAAATCGGTCTTTCAAAGACGGGAAAATCAGTACAATCGTTTCCACTAAGGAATGATTAAGTTACATTTGGCCCTTGTATTAGGGTGTGCTTGGTTCAAATAAGGGAATAGGAAAAGGAAAGGGAAAGGATATGGAAAGGAATACTAAGGGTATTATGATTATATTAGAGTTGCTTGGTTCATGTAAGGGAATGATTATAATTACTATATATGTTGTTTGGTTGTTCCATACATTATATAATACTAGAAATTAATCCATCTTTACTCATTTCATATTGTAAACATATGACTTCTCAGTTATCAAAAAACGTTGTGTAATAATAAATAAAAATTATGTCTATTATCATTATTATGTATATAAGTATATTATTATAATTTAGAAATCAAATGAAAATTAAAGCACACCCAAATCATAGTGATCAACTTGTGAGAACCTTGTTATTCAACACACTCAACCTATCTGTACGTCACATAGCCAAATAAAACTGCACCTGGATGATGTAAGTCATGCAACCAATATATCAGTACGTGTGTTGACCAACAAATTAAATAAAATACAGAGTCTAACCCGTCTATAATAAAAAGAAAAACGACATAAAGCATAAACAAACCCCTCAGATACGAAACCCTTGCACATAAGAACGTCATTCAAGATACGACTCTTGAGCTAGATTTGTATATTCAAGAACCCATGCACATAAGAACGTCTCATATGACTTGGCAAAGTGAAGAGGGTCTTAACTTTGACAGGATCATTGTAGCATGCCTCGACTACCTTTCCAATATCCAAGTGAGATATACCAATATTGAGAAGTTCATTCATGACCTCTTGCATTTTCTCCTCGCTTACAGATTCAGCTTTATTAGCATCTACCGTCAAAGCATCAGCTGCGACACCAATTTTTGATACCATTGCACTACAAACATCCTTAAAATCAGAAGCAAACATATCTAACTTTCCATCAATTGTTTCTCGAGGTGTCACCGATTTCTTCTTCTTCTTCTTTTGAAATTGTTCTCCTTTAGGTGATACTTTTTTCCGTTTCTTTGTAGTTAGAGGTTGTTGTGGATTAGAGACCATCATAAATTCATCTTCACTATCAGAGTCAGAGCATACCAATGCATTATCTGCATTCGTTGTATCTTCACATGCTTGGGATACATCTTCGGCTTTTAGTCCAGTTGCTCTATCTCTTCCCCAAACTTGGTCTAGTTTTTGTAGATATGGAAATCTGAAGTTCCACAATCCAATTGCATTCTTATGGTTCTACAAAATTACAGCCAACATTACGAGAAAAAGAATTATACACTTGAATATTATAAAAACAAGATTGGATTATATAGCCATTTTCATGTTACTAATATAGTACTAATTTTGGGAGATATGTGGTGTATTATAGCACAAAGTTGCTGTTATTTTGCCCCTGCAAATAAATCTTGTGGGAACAAGTGGGCAAAGAAATGTTACCTTACATCAGTCATCATACCATTGTTTCTCACAGTTAATTTTGTTCTCAACATCATCCCATTGACAACCACTTTGCATCAACATCTCATAGATTGGATTATACTCATTTCTGAGATATTTGATCTTAGAATCAATGTGTGGGTTAACACCCTTATCAAAACTAGGAATTTTTTGAACCATCCTCTTGCGTACTTCAACCATATAATTGTTCTTAAATCCTCCATCAACCTTCCATAAAGGATCAGCAGCAAGTTCTTGCAAAACATCAACCAAAGCTTCAGCTTCCCGTTCAGTCCAAAATTGTTTGTTCTTTCCCCTCCCGCGATCACTCGTAGCTGCAGCCATGACTGAACATGTAAGAAAGTGTATTAGTACTATCATCGAACTTGACTAAAATAATATGAATACATGTAATCTACATAATCCAAACTAACATTGCAAGCATTGATAATGCAAAGAACTTACACAAAAGGTAGTAATATCAAATAAACCATGAAGTCAAAAATAATTTCTAACAAAATTAAAATACAGAAAACCAGCTAGCTAGCTGCTAACAAAATTATCAAAATTTTAATAAGATAATCTATCAACTTGTTGCTGCATTATACATATTGGTTGCCATATTATTTCTAAATGTTTGCCACTCATCACTCGGACTAATGTTGGTAACATATTCCACTTCTTCTTCTTCTTCTTCCTCATTTTCTTCTTCGTCTTCATCATCATCATCTTCTTCTTCTTCTTCTTCTTCTTCTTGAGGATCACTGCTCATATACTTGCGAATCAAATTATGCAGAAGGCAACACGCCATTATGATTCGAACTTGGGTTTGAATTTTAAAAAATGATAGGGATGCAAGGATCTTCCATCTTCCTTTTAACAATCCAAAACATCTCTCAATCACATTTCTTGCCTTAGAATGTTTCATGTTGAAATACTCTTGAGGTGTCTCTGGAGTATGGCCATCAAATTCTTTTAGGTGATATTGTTGTCCTCGAAACGGGCAAGAAATCCATTTGCATTGCAATATCCAGCATCAACCAAATAATAACAACCATTAGGGACTCTTAGACCTCCAGGCCTTGAGATTGCATCTTGAAGCACACGACCATCATGGGCTGAACCTTCCCACCCAGGTAAAACGTATATGAACTGCATGTTCGGGCAACAAACACCTAATACATTAGTTGAAATGCTACCCTTTCTTGTGCGATATCGAGACTTCTCGTCACTAGGAGGCGTAACTTTAATTAAGGTCCCATCCAAAGCTCCTAAACAACCCTACATTTAAAGCAAGCCATATAGTAAGGGAAAATATTTCACAAGTTTTATATTTTTAATATATAGCATATGTTAACTGATCACTACTGAAGTTATATATATAAAATACCTGAAAACATCTCCATCTATCATCTTGACAATCTTGATTAATGGACTCCGGTTTCTTCAACAAAATATGATGCAATTTCAAAATCGCTAAAAGAACTTGATGGAATTGTCGACTTACTATCTCTCCACTGCGAAAAAAAAGATAACCAATTGTTCTGCTCTTTTGGTGGTGAGCCAAAGTGTATAAGAACATTGCTACTACTTCTTCTATTGATGTATTTCTAGTAGGCTTTAAACCCCCAACATCTCTTATCATCTCGCACAATACAATAAAGGTTGCTCTATCCATACGAAGCTCACTAATACAAACACGATCACTTATTTTTGTCAATCTAAACATCCAATTCATCCGCTCTATCAGTTTTTCTTCCTTTGTCATAAGTTCACGACTATTAATTCGAAGATGAAAATAGATAATTAAATAATAGAAAGCAAATATCATGGCCAACATAGTATTTGATATTTGCTGAAGCAAAACAAGTTGTCTTAATTTGCGCCTTCTGTTAAGCGGTGAACGAGCCATTATAATCTACAAAAGCATTAGGTTAATTACCATTACTCTGTGTGGGTAATTATTCTAATAAAATCCCACATAAACCTAACCTCCACAATATGATATAATCAAGACCAATAGTACTCACAGTTTACATCATCAAACATGACAGAAACATGAAAACGAAAAAAAGAAAGGCAACTATGAAAAAAATGAACATGTCATCATATATAGAACAAAAAGTCAGTGAGCATATCAATTTTTGTTTTTTACTAATATAATTTAACAGCTATTTGCTAAAAAATGACCATTAATTGTGGTTATATTACAACTATATCCACAATTAAGCAATCAATATATTGATTAGCATATTGTTCCAATTCTGTACCAAATTAAGAGAAGAAAAAGTTGAGATATAATTCTCGATGCTTCAGTTGGCATTTTTTTAAGGTATAAAAGAAACCTTAAGTGAAAGAAGAAGAAAAAATATACCTTAAGTGAAAGATTTTGCTCACAAATTGATTAGTTTGAGATGATGATAGTGTTGAAGGCTTTATACTTTTATGAAGATGAACTGCACAGGAGTTAGAGAGAGAGCCGAGTCATCAGGAAGTAGATGAGAACGTGAGAACTTTTTTCCCGGGTAAAATTAGGGTGCAATCATAACCATTCCCCCCAATTTATTGGGTAATGGCCCATTACTCACTTCTAAAGAATTATTAATTTTAATTATATTCAACCAAACCCATTTATTTATTTCCTTACCCATTGCTTAGTGTAAAAACTCCCAACCAAGCACACTTAGTTTTCCTTTTACCATATGGTTTTTTTTTTCTCTTCCTTTATAACATATACGAAAACTATAAAGAGAAACACTATAAAAAACAATTATCACAAAAATAATTTATGTAATCATAAAGATCAAAATTCTTAACTGGTTTACCATGTGTCACGATTTACAAACAAATGAGAATTACAAGTTAATTATTACACCAAATAATAACTTATTAAAAGTTTCTAATTATCACTTAGATAAATAATAACATTATTAAAACCAAATGATCCAAACTTTCTCATGTGCTTTGTCATTTAGTACTATGAATGCTCAAATATTATTATTCAAATAATTATTTTAGGACCATTTTTGAAATTAATTCGACAGTACAATCGTATAAAGCAAATTGATATTATTATAACCAATTCAAAAACATGAAAAACTTATTTCGTTAAGTACTTAATTTTTCACAAAAGACCTCTCAGGTTCATGAGTATCGAATTTTCTTGACACCAATTTATTAATTAACTTGAGGTTCTATGGTTACAGTAGAACTAATCCACTTATTCCAAGTGTGATATATGACGAAGTTATTTCCACACCACAAGTTGCAATAAAATAACAACTCTAACCAGTTGGTACTATAACTCGTATTCACAATTAGCAAGTTCTAGCTAAAATCTAATATTTATTCTCAAATGAACATATATGAGAAGAACATTTCAGCCGGAATAAAAAACCAGTTGAACTACGATAATTAAATGCCACCATGGGTAGTAGAACCGTCACCCGTCCCAAAATGGTTAAAAAATTCTGATTCTGACGGTCCAACTAATCCACCGTATAGTAGAACAAGTCTAGCTTATATCAATACTATGTTCAACGTCTTTTTAGTTCTTGAAATCACAACACTATTAAATTCACATTCAATATATTAAGGTGTTGTAGGCATGTGATCATGGCAACTCAGTGGTGATAATGCAAAAGAAAACAGTGAGCAAATCATGTAATCCTATGAGGCATGCTATAATCACCAATTAATTTTGTTTATAAAAAATAAAACTACGATCCTCTTATACGTTAGACATGATTTCATACAGTTGGACGGTTCATTACTCATAACAGAACACAAATTTAAAAGTAAAACAATAGCGATCATGCAATTTCATCAAACAAATTGACGAATACCTAATGGGGAAATAAACATACGACTCTGATATCAATGTAGAAAATAAAGGATTCAGAACGTATTCGAATACTCAATAGTGAAAGTAGAAGCGACGAACCACCATTTAAATCACCGGTTGGGGTAAGCTATCACAAAGGGAAAGCTTACACGATTTCACAGCCTAAGATTCCCCATAGACTCGGTCGCATTCCTTATACACGAACCCAATGAGTACTAACTCGTTTCTCTCTTTACGTCTCATGTTTGGTATGTATTTTTCATATCTACTCATGCACATAGAACACTCACTTTATGTACTCATTCATATATAACCCACAAGAAAGTGGATGATCTCCATTAAACACAATTATAATGAGACTTCATGAATATTCATGTAATATTGGACGGGGTAAATTAAGTACTTCCGATACTTTTTTTAAGTATAAAAGTGTTCCTCAATTATAAGGGAGTATAGATAAGTATTTAACCACAAAGATTTATAACCCACAGTATATTATTAGTACTTAGTCAGTGAGCGGGCTGAATCCGGATTGAACCGGATTCATGTTCCAACAGCATCTGTGATCTATGTGGCAAAGTTTAAAGTTTTGTTGAGTGATGAGATGGAGAACAAAAATGTATTGTAGCTCTTGTGCATATAAAGTAAGTGCAAACTTTCAACTACTCACTTTAAACTTTTAAAACGGATCGCATAGTACTTTTTATATTTACAGAAATGGGTTGTAGATTGAAATGATGATGTAATTTTTCCTTTTAAATTTTATGAGTCAATGCATTATAGAGACTTTATGTAAAAAAAATTGGATGATAGCGGCTTTCGAAGATGTTCTAATGATTCTTTTAGGTGCACAAATGAGTGTATGCACCGATATCTGTTCAATGCCCGGTCCAAACAAATTCGATTGGACCCAACTCCACCCGAATTATGACTAGGAACTTTTATTAATTAAAAAGTTAACGCACTACTAAGTAAAGTCAGCGTGGTCTATTAGAAAACGTGTCAACCTGCGGCCCGAATAGCCCACGATATTGAGTAAGCAGTAAGAATAATAACAAAAGAATAATTATAAAAAAGTCAATCAAAACAAAATAAAATAAGCTAACATGATTTTTTATCCAAATGTCAAACCCAAAAAAAGAAAAAAGTAAATAAAAAAGAGAAATTATTTAAGCTACTACCTTTTTCTACCTCAACAAAATTTAATCACAAATTCTATATACTATATTATTAGACAAAAGATCATTAAAGTATAAAATTTTTTAAAAGTATGAGAGTACCAATAGAATTGTGCTATTTGGCAAAGGCCTCACCTTTTCACATTTTTCTCCACTTTTTTTAAATTTAAATATCTCAAAAACCGTTAGTCAAAAAATTATAAAAATTACACCATAAAAATCAGCGTTTTCTTCTCTTCGATTTAAGATCCCACAAGGTATACTTTCGACGAATTTTTTTTTTTTTGCATTTTTTGGTGGGTTTTGAAAATTTTTAACACATGTGTTATAAACAAATAACACATGTGTTACGGGCGACTAACACATGTGTTAGCACCAACTATCGATTGTAACACATATGATAGTCGTTGATAACACATGTGATAACCGCGGATAACACTTTTTTGTTAATTTCATTTTTTGGTGGGTTTTGAAAATTTGTAACACATGTGTTATAAACAAATAACACATGTGTTACGAGCGACTAACACATGTGTTAGCGCTGACTATCGATTGTAACACATGTGATAGTCGTCGATAACACATGTGATAACCGCAGGTAACACTTTTGTTAATCCATCATAACACATGTGTTAACCCACAAAAAATGAAAAAAAAAAAAAAAAAATTCGTCGAAAGTGTGCCTTGTGGGATCTTAAATCGAAGAGGAGAAAATAGTGATTTTATGGTGCAATTTTTATAATTTTATGACTAACGGTTTTTGAGATATTTAATTTTTAAAAAAGTAGGAGAAAGTGGGTTTTTGCCACGTGGCGCATTCCTATTGGTACTCCCATACTTTCAAAAAAACCCATACTTCCATGAACTCACATCTATATTATTAACAGATATATGATATGCATGCGTTAAAAAACAAGAACCCGGCCACCATGGGTGGGTTCAGCTGCAGCCGTATGGGTCCAAATCCTTTACGGCAACCCTTACGCTTTCTCACTTTACTCGCACACTTTGAAATCAGTTCTGGGTCTATCTCAACAACTTACAATACTTGGTGTTGCTAATGATTTTGGGGAGAATGCTGGTATACTTCGGAGCATTGCATCTAACAAGTATCGACCGTGGGTTGTTCTTTTAATCGGTGTTCTCTGTTTTTTTTTTGGTCATGGTGTCATTTGGCTCGCTGTGAGTGAAACCATTCACAATATGCCTTATTGGATTGCAAGTATATAAACGTTTTTGTTACATGTATTATCAAAAGATTGGATTTTTTACCTAACCAATTGAATCTTAGGTACGATTAATTATTGAGCTTAAAAATGTTATATGTTTGTGTCTTGATGTTGTTTCAAGTCAATACTTTTTAGGTCGATCGTCCTGGTAGTTTGCACCAAATAATACAAATCTCCTTATCTATCGATAATTACATTGATCCTCCCCAATTATCTAAGAAGTGCACGAAGGTAATTCTTCACTAACTTCCATTAAATATATTGGTTAAATTTGACATAGTCAAGGCATTTGAGGCTAAAAATATATCATCACTCTTTCCTTCTTCTTTAGCAAAGCACCTGCATCTCCACCCTATTTATCATCAACATTTTAACAAACAAATTGAAACTTTTAACTAAAACCTATAGATCCAACGTGGACAAGTGAGGTGGATAAATTGGTGACATGGATATGTTAGAAACTTAAGTAACATTTTAATCACATATTTAGATATATAGTAATTCTATTGAACAAAATAAAATTCGGTAGCGAAATTAAACTTTTCATTAGACACAATAACTAACTTGTATATTAACCCTAAATCAAATACTGAAACCTCATATCATTATATATTTAATATTAAATGTATTTCAAAATTACAAAGAAACTTAACTTTATCCAAAAGAAATATTAAATTGTTATTACATAATTTAATCTATACAGTTCTTATCTAAACATCAACAAACAAGAAAAATCATTGTTTCTATTTTACATATGTTCTAAATACACTTCAATTTTTAATAAACTTGTGATATTAACTGATACTTTAAAGGAATTCAATGGTCAAAGACAAGGAAATGAAAAGAGAACTTGTTTGTACATATAATCAATTTGGTTAGTTATTAGTTTTGCTGTATGTTTAACAAGAAATTTGAATCATTCTTTTGCTTGTTTTTGACGGTCCAATCATACTTTTGTGGTAATGGCCGAAACTCACCTTAATAATGATGTTTTTTGTAGGCCAGGTTTAGCAAAGTGGGTATATAATATTATTGTTTGAGTAAGCATTACCACTTAACTATAAAAATAAGGAAAAATAATTTTTTAACATTACAATATTTTTACTTAGGGTGTATAAGCGCATACTCAACTCACCACCATGTACATCCGTCACTGAGCATGAAGCATGAACCTTATTTTAAATTTTATGCTATGGTATTAAGAATTAACTACTACTAAGTTTGTAGGTTTCTTGAACTTTGTTGTTTGTGTACCGTGTAAATCAGGGATTGTAACTTGATATGCACTTGTGAAAGAGAAATAAAACAGTGGGTTGATTTTTCTATTTTTCATTTAAATTGTTTCAATTCGTCAAGATGACCTTTCACGTTGCTATGAACATGAAATGATTTCAATTTTGAAGTATTTATGATCTATGTTGAAGACAAAAATTCCAATTAGCATTCGATGGTTAGCAGTCAAAACTCCCGTTGTGTACAAATATCGACCCATGAGGCCATGACTAATAAGTATGTCCACCACCTCCCTTTGGTCCAGTCGAATTGGAACCAAACTTTCAAGAAGCACGGGTTGACATGACTCATGTGCACAATTCCATCGAATTGTATTAAGGTGCGCCACTCTAGCTCATGATACTCAAAAGTGAAATGTTTTGTCCACCGTCTTATTTTATTCATTCGATACTAAATATATTTTACATTTTTGTATTGCACAACATTATAAATGATGTACAAATCATCGTGCATAAAACATTTAGAGTCTACAGGGGAACATGTATATATAACAACTGCAGTAAATATTTGTTAGCGATGGTAAGAACTCTCACATTCTCAAACACGAATTTAAAAGACTCACGCATTATATATTTCTTAATCTCAATTGGCGTATTTTAGGAAGTTCTGAATCATTTGATACTAATGAAACTCAAGAAATGCACAACTTATATGACTCGAATTCACACTTAATCGGTTGTTCTTATACACTTTTACCAAATACTTAGTTCTCATTGAATTTTTTGATCGGTAATTTGTTGGAACTTGGGTCAAGATACATTTTTCTATTACACAAGACTTGACGTACTGTTCATCACCTCAAGAGAGTAAAATAAATATTTAGAGTTTGAATCTCTTAAAGTAACACAAACAATCTTGATCAAGACAGTGAGATACAGTTCTATTTTTATTTCATATAGTAGTATGACCTTTATATCATTACAAGAATACCCTCCAAAGGCAAGTCATGCTACACTTTACTAAAGTAAATACAAAGAGAAAAAAACAAAAAGAAACTAGTGCTACAACTTCTTTGGTGGAAGAACATTGAAAAATAGCATTTCTCTCACTATTAATTCTACTAATTATTTATTTCAAACAAGAAAATAGGTGAAGTGTGATTGATCAAAAAGACTATTGCTTCAAGATCAAGTAGGTTTCAAATTCTGAAACATGGCGTCCCATTTAATTTCTTGAACACCACCACCGGTCCAATAATCACCACCACCATGTTCTTCATCATCACTCTCATGATAATCACCGTCTCCACCGTCTTTTCTTTCTTGATCATCTTGAATATCGTAAACCAATGGGTTTGATAAACTATTTATTCTAATACTGTTGGACTTATGGTTTCCATTAGTGAGCAAAAGAGTAGGGGAAGTAGGTTGTTTAAAGGTGCCCAATCTTTTGTTCCTTCTTAACATGGACCCTTTCCATCTTGAACCATAACTCTTACGAACCAACACTAAAGCCAAGGACTCATCACGGTGCACCAATCTTTGGATGTACTTAGCCAATGTCCTCTTGGTTTTGTTGATGGCGAAAATGAGTTTTGACATAGGGTGTGAACCATTTGATCCTTTTTGTTTCCTTGCAAGTTTGAGTATCTCTAACCTATGTTTGGCTATAGAGATTCCCATACTTTGAAGGAATTCATGATTGAAATAAGCCATATCGTCTTCTTCTAGCTCATTTTGTGAGAAAGACATCCCATATTCATATACAAGTGAAGGTTCGAGCCCGGTTTTTGATAGCCAAGAAAACCAGTCAATGGCTTGATGCATTTTGGCCACTTTGTGTAATGATATGAGACTATGAGTGAAATATGAAGGTATTTATTTGAAGAATGAAATGAATAATGAGAAAGGGCACCTATGACATTTCATTTCTTTGTTTAAGTGGTTTTTTGGAGAGACTAAAAAGTATAGGGGTAAAGTGTTAGTGTATGTAAAGTGCATGGTAAGAAATGTTAATTTTGGAATTTATAATTTATTAATTTGGCATCAATCACGGCATCATGAGTCACAAGCTCACGGGACATACCCACCATCACTAGCCTACATATTTCCTTTAGTTTGTGGACGACTACATTCAAATTGTCTACTGAATTACAAATTTGTAATTACATTTTATGTTGTGAATTTGAGTTGTATCTGACTTATTGATTTGACCGTTTAAAGGGTAAAATTATTAAATTTTTAAAAGTTAGATGATTAAACTAAATATATTTAAATAAATAAAATTATTATAAAATATAAATTTAAAGGATAAAACTATCAGACTTTTGAAATATAAAAAGTAATTATCTTTACAAAGAATTAAACCATCAAGATTTTGAAACTTAAAGAATTAAATAATGAGAAAAAAATTTAAAGAGATAAAATGAAAAAGATAAAATATTGAAGATTAAATCATTGTTAATCAAACTTAAAATACATAACTTTGCAGAGAAAAGTAATCTATTTTGTCAAATTGTTAATTTAAGATACAAAACTTTACTTTTTTTAATCTAAGGTCAAAACCTATCAATTTTTCATTAAATTTAAGAATTGTTTTAGTTTAAGGTACAAAATTTATTTTATTTTACTTATCATCTCACAAATAATGATTTTTCAACGAATTCTTATTTAAAAATAACCTATATACTTAACTAATCCGTATCCCTCAAACAACTTCAAAAAATATTGAATGAAAAAAGAGAATCAAAATTAAAAGTGGTGATGATTTTTTTTAAAATACTCAAATTCGACTATAATATTAAATCAACATCAGGTTATTTTGTATATTTAATTTTATTTTTGATATATCTACTAATTTATAGTACTTTCGCAAATGACAAGATGTCAATTTGAACCGAGTTGCTAGTGATATTTGTAGAGTCCTTGATTTAATTAAGTTGAATATTGAGCAAAATAGAATACAGTTTTTTCTGTATTTTTCTCAAAAACACACGAAGAGACTTTAAATTTGTAAAAAGTGTAGAATGAGATCCAAATTGTGTATACTCATAGTGATGACCCCCTTAAAAAGCCTTTTTCTTGTTTTAGTTACACGTAGATCTCGAGTAACAAAAGGAAGACAAAGGGAACCGTTTTCTGATGCAATGCATGAGATATGTTTATCCTAAATATTTCTTAATATATATTTAAATTTAAATTTAAATTTGTACAAGGTACCTCGAGATCCAAGTTCCAGCACACTTTCCATTTGTTTTTTCCAATTAATCTGCAATCAATATTACACAAAGTTAATTTGGCCATATAAAACTATAAGTTAACGTGACCACAACTTTACTTTAATATGCAATATCATAATTAAAATATCAACACGAAGGCATGTAGTGAACTAGAGTGTGATAAAAGTAAATGAGTACTAAAATCTATAATTGAGTTATTGTACATTAAAGGTTCATCATGTTCTGTCTACAAAGATTGAACAGTGAATTATTTTTTCAACTGAAATCGGAACTCAGAAAGGATTCTAAACTTAAACCGTAAGATACTATTTTGTAGCTTTTTGGCCAACACTTTATGTGAGGGTCACTAAGGATGGCCATCGCCCATCGACCACCGTAATTTATTATGTAAACAACAACTTATATGTATGTATTAGTGACTGTTTTATAGATTTTGATGTAAAACAAATATGATTTGACATGGTTGTCAAGTCACACTTGTCAATAGGTGCATCAATAATGTACATCAGTTTTTTTTATGCATAATGATGCACGATGATACACAAATTGTTACGGTCACCATTATATTATATTTTATGCTAATATATGTTTTACATAAACTGAGTTAGGTTGGGTGTGACATGTTATTAGGAGAGATCATGCCCGTAACTTGGAATTTGGTGATCCGGTGATACGATAAAAAATATTACTTTAAATAAAATTTTATACATATATTATGTAGTTAAAGAAAAGGAACCAAATTTCATGCTGAACTTATAAAACAAAATTTAAATTAGAGATAATATTATAGGGCCTAGTAAATTTAAATAGTTAATGAAAAATGGGCTTAAAACTGAACTCATATTATATATATAAACTATTTCTGAAATTTAAAAGCCCACTACAAATCAGGGCCCTGTGCGGCTGTGCCCATTAGATACTTCCTCATCTTCAGGTCTGGGAGAGACATCACGATCAAAGACTCAACATATGTTTTGTTTCTATAACTATATGTTTTGTTTACATGGGCTAAGGTGATGACAGATGCATGGGGATCCATCTATGATTATAAATTTATAATAAAGCATGCAATGCACGTTCAAATTTCAATGCTGAAACTACAAACTTCCTTGAAATCAATAAAGAATGTATTCAAACTTTGAGTAAACGAGGTCCACGTGTTTTTGTATATAAGGTGCATGTGACAAGAGGGACCTTTATTCAGTTATTTGAATTTGAATGATTGATGTCCCTTGATTCGAGATTCCAAGATCCTAGCTTTTTGCATTGTGTATTAATGCTTTAGAATCAATCAATGGGGTCACTATGTGAGCAAGTCATCAAGCAATTATTGATGTGCCCGGGAAAAGAAAATGTAGTAGGTGTTTCTATGTTATCGGTGATTGTTTGTGAGCCCTTTTCTTAATTACCTTCAAGATCTTTTACTTAAAAGATTTAAATTTAACATATCTTGTAAAGACAAACTGTGTTACCACTTAGACCACTTAAGTGCCCGAATTAGAGTCGATGTGTATTCAGTTAGGTCAGATGACCTCGCTCAACTATATTTTTCTTTAATTTTAGTGTGTAATATTATTGTAAAATTAATGTAAATCTACTATAACTTATAATTATGAATCTGCTGATTTTATCTACAAACATTACTAGTTCTGATTATGAACCACTCGAGAATTTTTCTACCTCCATCCTTAGGACATGACAGGGGCCGACGCAATCTAGTGTTGACCAGTTTTCTGCTTAAAATTGTAGTAGGCATGTAAAAGATAAACTGTACAAATAAAACAGGTTGGAATAATCTTGCAGGATCATTTGAAAGAAAAAAAAATCATGTATATTGAACTTATAATGACCCATCATCCATAAAATAATCGATTTATCGTTTGCAGCCGAAAATCCTAGCCACGATTATCGACCGAATGTCATGGTTAATTTTTGTCATACTGCAACCCACAAAAAGAATGCTTCTGACTCTTACTTTGACTTGTAAAAACAAGTCACTCGGAATAACTCTGCAAGCTATAAATATTGCTAATAACTCCAACAACGCTAACCAAGATAGCCAACAATAACATTAACCACGATAAAAGCCTTTCTCGATCGGTCAAACCGTACTAACTACCCAACTTGAGTGCAATAAGAGCCGGGAAAGTAAAACCCAATGCTACAGCTGTGGTTGCACCTGTAAACTTAAAAGCAGTCCATATACTTGGAATCATGGTAGACCCTAAATATACAAGGGCCAAAAGCGTAAAAGTCCAAATCAAACATCGGTTTCTACTCTCCTATAATGGAGCCAACCCTTCAAAAGCTAACGCATCCACTGTTTGACTTAATGAAAAATGAATAACTGGGAAAACAAGAACCAGATGAAGAACATATCCAACACGAACTATGTAATTCAAAACCGTACTAAACTCCATCCCAAGTGGTTTGTCAAAATTAGTCAACACATCTGACCCTATATCATTCCCAAAAAGAAGATAACCCGATATTGGAGTTGAACAGAATACCAAAATACATAACACAGTAGTGATCCGACCCACTTTATTCATCTTTTGAGGTGAGCGTCCTTCAAGCTCGTTATAGATAGGCTGCAAATTAAAATGACAAACATACACATTCGACATGATGGGAATCACAACCAAGAGGTCAAGAATCGCTTTTTCTGACCCAAAATCAGGTGTCATTCTAGGCGGTTCGATTTCACCTCTAACGAGCTTAATAAATGCCACAACAAAAGCCACCACCACAAATACAACTGCAAGAGCTACAGAAGCAGCCGAAGTTAAACTCAACGAATCAATCTTATCCAAGGCACAAAGTGGTGTAAGAAAAATAATCACCACAATCAAAATAACTACCTTCCTATAATCCCAAAAACCGTTACCCAACCATTGATCAAACACACCAATATGATTAAGAGAACCCGACACTACATCGCCCATAATGATCAAATAAACCACCAAAATGCCCGCATTGTTAATTATAATACAAATTTCGGATAATATCCTAGCTGGTCTACCTAATGCTTCTTGAACAATCTCACCATACGATAAAGCCTTACATTGAACTGTAAACTGAATTAACTATTCGACGCTAATTTCGGACAACATCCCCATTAGAAAAAATTAAAATAACTCCAACAATCAAGCCTAAAACTTTCATTGTAGTAGGTAATGCCATAATTCCAGCCCCAATTACAGTTGTGGTTAAATTAAACACAACACCACAAATCCTGGAATTCGAGTGTACTTTATCGGAATCAAACCCTAAATCACGATCCATATAATCGATTGGGTGTGTTACAAGCCCTTGTTCATCCTCGTTATGAATTAATT
Source organism: Logfia minima (assembly GCA_963921325.1). NCBI lineage: Eukaryota > Viridiplantae > Streptophyta > Magnoliopsida > Asterales > Asteraceae > Logfia > Logfia minima. Next base: position 29,297,110 of record OY992774.1, read on the forward strand.
TAGGGTTTTGAGATCCGTAATTATGATTATTGTGTAATTGTAATTCAATAAATGAATCTTTAGGAACAATTGTATAATTACTTTCCATGGTTCGTTTAAATCGACATTTATTTACAGAAAAACATGCAAATTAAAACAATGCGAGTGGAAATAGATACTTACAAAATTGATGATTTAATACCAAGAATATTGAGAAATTTAAATATACATGTGATGATTATTGAGAGATTACTACTACATCTCAGGGTTCAATGAGTCAATCATTGGGGAGAAAACAGAGGAATCAGATGAATTTGATTTGCTCTGAAACTTGGCGATTTTGTATGGTTGACATTTTGACTAGCATATAACTATTTGGGTCATGGCCTGTAAGCCTGACCCAATCTCTTTTAAAAGGCTTCTTTTTGTACTCTTTAGGCCATTACCAATAACCATAAAACGGTCATTCTTTCAATTCCATAAATCATTGAAGAAAGATTTTTAAGATATGCAATTGTGTTTTTATGGATACGAGAAAGATAAAAAGAAAAAGGGATCTTTTAAGATAAGGTAAAAGAGTGTAAAAAGGATTGTTGTGTTTGGCGAATTCGCATCACATTAATCGCTTTGATACATAAAAACAATTGTACATCATTTTGAAAAAAATATATACCAAAATATAAAAATGATGCATCACAACGCGTGTTAACAATATATTTAATTTGTTTGCGTCTAATGATCATTTTGTTCTGAAACATACCATAACGGTCATCATATTATAGTAATCCAAGTTTAGTGACGTTGATATCAAACTCCTAATTAAGTTAGAGTTGTAAATGTTTTATTCTAACTATTATTTAGTCTAGTTGGTTAGTAGACACTTATAATGACCTGTTCAATTTGTCATAAATCAAATAATAAGAAAAGTTGTTTGTAGAGTTAAAACAATACCAAATGACATCGAAGGCGTCATTGTCACAAACAAGTTAAATGCATCCAGCAGTCCACCTCTCTATATGAAGCCATTGGTGAAACTTCAAGACAAGATAAATATGTTTATATATATAGTCAACTTTGTTTTTCGGTCATTGTTGATTTTTCTAGTTATTTAGTAAACGATTGATGGGTCATATCCTTTGGGTTTGAAATTTGGGCTCTATATTAATTATAGATTAATTTTATTGACTTGTTGTACTGGGCTTAAGCTATTATCACTTGTTTTCAATTTCTTGTTACGTTTATTGTCTTAAATCTTTATAAATCTTTCAACTCCTTGCTTACTTATCTACAATTTAAAAATATAATTAACTATTTTATCTCTTTTATTCGCTTCAATTTTGGTATTGTTGTTCGATATTACAAACCTGTAAATTATAAAAATATGTCTCCATAAATAATAATGATAATAATAATAATACTAATAATAAGTCGACTAATCAATTAACATATAAATAATAGTAATTAAAATCAATTAAAAGGATGTCAATGATGTGTTATCAAAATATATCATAAACAAAATCATCTCCAAAAAAATAAAATATGACTATCAAAACTTACCGTTTTAACTTCAAATCAATTAGACTAATAAATGGTAAAATAACATAAATCAATTTCAAACTCAAATTGACTCAAACACAAAGTTAACTATAATTACTGGCCCATTTTACATGATACATATCAATTAAATATTTAACAAAATACCAATAACAATAATCGACGTATAGCTCATCTTTATAAATTCTTTTACTTTTTTCTATATATTCTTTATCGATTACGATTATATAGGATGGAGTTTAAACAGTGGAAGGCAACTGATCACGTGTCATGGCAATAGGCCAATAGCCATGAGCCAAGCTTAGCCAAGCCGAATTCAATTGTCTCAATTCATCTTATTTTTTATGTTTCTAATTTATTTAATTAGGAAAACGTGAAGACAAAAACCTCATTATCAGAGGATGGTCCCATCATTCTCCACTCATGCTCGATCTATATATCCTACTCATATCGCGATAAATTCATTATTCAACGTGATATATTGATGCCGTGATGTGATTGCCAACCCACCTTCACTAATTTAAACATCCACCTTCGCTTTCACTTTTGTTATTTCTCATCTGCTAGATTAATTACTTAATTTGTCGTTGTCGTAACAAATATTGTATTTATATATCCTTTACAAAAGGTGTTTAATGTTAATATTTTATTATTTATTTATTATATTTATTAAATGAAAATGAATGTACTTACTTTAACTATGGTTAAATGTCTTCCACCTTTTTTCCAAGTTCAATATATTAAAGAATTTTTCTTTTTTTTTTTATAATTTAATGAATTTTTATTTATCATTTCTTTTTCTATAATTTATATATACCCTTTTTCTGTTTGACGATTTATGTTCTATATAGTTGTGTGTGGTTATAGACTTCTAGATGATTCTTTTTTCTTGATCTTCCATCAAGCGCAAATCTAGATCATTGGTAGTGGGTCCAATGGCGCCATTATATTTTCAATATCTTTTACAAATAGGTACGTAAAAAGACATCGTTCTAGGTAAATAGGACCACATTTATTTAATATATATCAATAAAAATGTTCACTTTGTATTATTTATTTGGCTAACCCGAAATCTTCTGGTACGCCACTGCCTATGCAATATAGAATATAGTTTTTGACCAGTAAGATAGATGTTATATTATACACTAGATAATTAAAAACTCAAGAAGTCAAGAAATGTGTTACTCCGTTATAATGATTCTAACAAATAGTGAAATGCAATATATTTTACATCACGAGACATGCTAGTGGACGATATAAAGTTAAACTTTTAAACAATGTCTTAGTCGTGTAACATTCTAGTACTGTCTAGCTACTTTAATCACATATAAATAAAAATACTGTGATTTTAAAAATGGTACGCAAATTATGGTCATGAGAGGTATACGTTTAACATGTGGGTATTTGAGTTTGAGAAAAGGATAGAGGTCTGAAATTTCAGTGGTCCAAAACAAGAATGGGCCGGCCGGATAGTAACGGCTAAGTTAAAAGATGGCCTGGGACCTCTATTAGGGTTTCGCCCATTAAAGCATGTTCCCTGGCGTGGCTTCTCGTGTTACATTTATTTTGATTATCTTTAAAAATAAATACTAAATTATTTCGATCAAACAATTTAATACGAATATGTATTTGTAAGTTTAACTAATTTATTTATGTATTTATAAGAGAAAGTAACTCATTATACGAATTCGGTCTAAGCCTAATACATATAATTATTTTATATGTCTAACACGCCCGAGGAGGGAAAATGAATTGTAACTTAGATTTCAAAAACAGAAACCGCGGAGTCAACAATGGCTTTGTGGAGATATCCACATCTATCATTTGTTGATATATATAATACACGAAAATCTACCTGAGCAACCTTTTCTCTAACAAAATGAAAATTAACTTTGACATACTTTGAATGTGCATGGAATATGGGGTTAGCTGAGATATGGGTTGCATCAAGATTGTCACATCACAAGATAGAAGTTGAAGTTGCACAAACACCAAGTTCACGAAGAAGAGCTTGTAGCCACGTAAGTTTAACCACTATATCAACTAAAGCTTCGACATACTATACAACCTTAAAGCCATATAATAACACATAATTGTAGTTTATTAATTGTATATAATATCAATCGTGCATCAAGATATATATATATATATAGAGGAGGGTTAAGTTCAAATGAAAATCAAACAAAAAGTGAATAGTGTAAGAACCACTAAATTACATTTAATTTATAATATCTCAAATCACAAAATAAAAAATACATATTCACAAATAAATCATAATGTAAACAAATTGAAAAAATATATTTTAATATGTAACTTTTAAATTTTTAACTTTTTTTTCTTTATCTATGAATATTTACATATAAATAAAATTAGTCATATGTGAAAAATATGTAATTTAATACTTCTCGTAGTTCTCACGTTCATTATATATATATATATATATATATATGTGTGTATAAATGCTAGAAACCTTAAAGCCTTTTATATGAATTGGGTCTAACCTTAACACATATACGTATTTTATTTCTAGCAAAATATGTTATAGCATGACTAATAATCGACCATACGTATCCTTCTTCAATTCAGGTGAAAGATTAAACGGGATACGAGTTGGTTCAACTCTCTTGAACCATTAATTAAGAAATAAAAGTAAAAGGGCAAAAAGAAAACTCCATATACAAAGACCCCACATGCTTTCATTATTAAAGTTGCATTTTCCAACCAAACTAATACGTACGTTATCTTCTTATTTTATCGTTTTAACGATATTTTACACGAAGAGAAGAAAAAAACATCAATCAATCAGGGTCGAGTTTACATCATTTGTCCACATTTAGCTTTTGATTCCTTTATACTATACGGGGTAACATATATATTTTCCGCCTTTGCCGACCACACACGTCAATATCCAAATGATAAACCAAGTCACCCACTAAATAATTACTATAATTACAACACAACTATCTAATAAAAGTACGCTTGAGAGAGAAATAATCTCTCTTAAAAGATACTTACTGTATTCACAATTCTACGTCTTCTTTTTCTTTGCAATAAACAAATATATCTATATCTATAATCCATTCTCTCTCAAAATATCTATAATGCCACTTCTGTCTAAATAGTAGAATAGGTAATTAATCCACTTACTAATTATATCTTCAGTTTCCAGTGAATCATCTAATTAAAACTGATTATTACTTGGCCAAAATTTAGAAGTGCAATAATCAGATATGTATCTAATAAACTTTAAGAACCCATATTCCATATTCTCTACACGTTTATTATTGTTAATATATTTTTCCTAAATATTCAATGTGAGTCGGTTTCCAATTCAAGCATGTTTACGATTCATTAACCATTCGTCAACTCCGCTCATATGGTCCAACAACTATGTATATTTTTTCCCAACAAACTCACGACATCCATATTTATACCAACTCCCTCGTATTGAACTTGTACTTAATACATTGTAATCAGGTAAAATTGACTATTTGGCTGCTTGACCGATTCTTGTTGCTTCAAGTCAAGAGGATTATAATTGAGAAATAAAATGCGAGCACACGCCTGAAACAACAAGATCACTAGAACAGGATTAAATTAGAGTGTAAATGAGTCAAGTTTACTCGCAAAGTAGTTGAACTTGGCTCGCTAAAAGCTTGATTCGACCATAGCCTAACGAGCTTTTCATTTAGGTACGTTCAATTATTTTTCCTATAATATTATATATAGAATAGATAATAATTAATTATTATTATATATATAGTAATTAATAATAATAGTAAATCGTATTATATATTTAACAATTATATAAAAATAAATAGATATCATAGATTGATATTGATAAAACAATAATAACATAGAATTTATTAAGGAATAAACGAGTATGAGCACGGTCATGCTCAAACTTTATATACTAGACTCGAAAGAATCGTGCTCTAGCTCAATAAATTTTAAACCAGCCTACTCAAGCTGGGGCATGGCTCAGCTCGCTTACCCCTAACTAGGATCTAGGGTTTTCCAATGAACTCAAATGTATCGTCACAAATTACTTTTTAAAATGCATGCTACTATAAGATAAGGAAGTCATCTTTATATCCTTTAAGACTGTTATTAATCAAACTCATAAACCCAATAATCAATATTCAGTCAAAAAAACCTCATTATAATTAAAAAGTAGCAAATTTCGAGATTTACTACGGAGTATAACAAAAACAAAAAAGTTCCTGAAGAGAAGAAATTAGAAAACAACCATGAGTAAGAAAAGAAAAAAAAAAAAAACTACATGGTCCGTACTATTCATTTACGTGGACTGCTATCTTCCGGTTGTGTAACCGGCTTGCCACGTGGATGTGTATCAGAGGGGTTAGCAACACCAGCTGTAACTTTAGCAACATCAAGTGCACTAGCTTCAGGTTTTTTAGATGCATACAAAACGGAATACCCAATTCCGGCAGCCATAAGGAAACCAACAATAGTCATGCTAGTGGCGTTAAACGGCAGACTACGGCGTTGATGGAGGACCCCACCAGGGTTATGACCCGGTGGTCTTGTTGATGATTCAACCCCTAAATTCTTTACTTCTTCTGGACTCATTTTGTGAGTATCTGCCATTTTTCTCCAATCTTCTCCACCGCCCATTTTTTATTTTCAGTATATTTCTGTTTAGTTGTTGTTGGTGGCATTGTGTACTCATGGAAGTTTAAAATGTTGAATGAGAACGGGATGGCGCTGCCACGTTTTGGTTAGGTGGCTTAAAGGTTTATATATTGTCGACACGTTGTATTAGGTAAGGACACATGTCGATGTTTAAAGTTACAAGCATAATTGTTGATGGAGTTTAAAAGGAAATCAATAAATGAGATGCATCTAGTGGTATGTTACCTTTCATTTATTTTGTTTAACTAAGAGTTTTATGCAATAAAATGTGTCACGTTATACATTTACTGCTATACGGTAACGGATATTTTCGAATTATCGTTAATCAAATGTATTTGACTTTCTTATAATTTGTACTCTACAATCTACAATATAACAATTAGATGACGATTTCATAATGTGAATATAATATGTCGAATGACATGAAAAAGAATTTAGCTATCATACAAGCAAACAGTATTGAATACCTATTGAAAAAATCATTGATCGAGTAGATACAATATAAACTTTTAAAAACTTCTTACGTACGATAAAAATCGTTCTAGTTGAATATGATAAAAACTAATTAAAAGAAATAATACTTTTGCACCAAAACGTTTTAAAACATACCTAACTAAAAGATGTGTCATTCTGAACATTAATAATTAATAAGAATGTTTATAACTATAAAAAAGTTTGATAAATGATCCAGTAGATGAATATATGATTTATTATTCTACTTACCTAGCTTCTAACGTTTATGATTAGCTCAACTCTCCAAGATTTCAACACACGGCGATCTTCCGTTTTATTATAAGTTCATAACATGCAAAACTAGTTTCAAAGTTTAGGTAGGTTAAAACGTAAAATTTTATAAAATATAAAAGGATCAATATTATAGTCGTTTAAGAGTAAAAAAAGTAAACAACTAAAATATAACTCCGAGTTTTACAAGTTTAAACTACTGTACAAAATATTGAGCATGTTTGTATGTAAATATATATATATATATATTATATATATATAAGTGGGTTTAGAGGAGAAGGAAAAATTGATGGAGAAATGAGAGAAGAGTTTTTGAATGCTTTGATTAAGTAAAATAACATTTTGATTCAGTTTGAAATTATATTTATTTTTTATTGAATTATATTTGTTTTTTGTTGAATCGTAATTTTAAATATATATTTTTGTTTAGATTCTAGTACTATATGTATATACCTTTTAAATTAAATATTTAATTTGAATTTTCAAAAAATAAATAAATGTTTAGACAAAACGATATGTGAAATTGCCCAAAAGATCGATGTAGGAGAAATCTCAATACAATTGCTATCAATTTACAAATTAAAAAGCCATTATCTCATGATATTTTGAAATGTTATCATGATATTATCAAGAAAACATATAACTTGAGATCTCTTGAAATTTCATCAAATTCTTAACGATAACTTTGTTTTTGACTTCAACTTCCATTGTAAAACCATGAATTTCATATATATATATATATATATATATGGTGGGGAGCAAGAGGGAAGAAAAAAAATTAGGAAATAAGAAAAGCAAATTTCAACCATTGATTTCATCATAAATGAATTTTAAAAATTATAAAAAATTTCAAAATTTAACATTCATTATCAATGTATATTAAAAACGTTTTTTAATAAAAAAATCAAGAGCTAAGATTTGCTTCCCTCATTCTCCAAATTTTGAAATTTCCCTATGGATCCTTCCTATATATATATATATATTTATAAAATTCTCAAAGGTAATTTAGTCAACTTTCATAGTAAAATATAGCTGCTTTTTTTTTCTTCCGATATCATTATTCATTCATCCAATTACTCGTAATATTTTCGTACTTTAAATTAGAGAAAGCCATGAAAAATACAATATAAACTAAACCTAAGCAACAATAACTAACATTTCTTGTATATTTCATCTTCTAAAGTTCAAACTGCTAAATATATATCACATACCCAAAAGACAAAATTCAATGCACATCCTACAATGATTTTTATAAGTGTTTGAATGTACACATATTTCAAAAATAAGATATATGAAATTACTCTGTAAAATAAATAATAAATATATCTATATATAAACATTTTTTTATGTGTAGGAAACACGTACATATTCAATCTAGTACCACTATGCAATATGCTTTTTGATAAAAGAAATAATTCATTTTTTTCTAAAGTCTTATTGTACTCTTTATATTATCACAATTTACCATTTATAATCGGTTATTATTAAAAGTTACAAAATAAGACAAGTAATAACTATAATAAACTTATAGAATAAAAATAGGCATATCTTGAAATATATAGAAAATAGTTAAATATTTAAATATTAAAAATTAATCTTGATGGAAATGTCAAATATTCCAAGCAAAAGAGTTTTGACTACATTGATTTCAAGAATACATACAATCTAATATTTATTGAAAAGTCGAAATTAGCAAAAATTGGAACGTGGGGTTACGATGAGGTGCATAAAGGAAAAGGACCACTTCTTGAAGTTAACTCGCGAATACGTTGTTTATATCGTGTTACTCTGTTACATGAGATGAGAGTACGAGACGATAAATTGACAAACTGTCATCTCGTGAAAGAATACGAAAAATATTAATAATGATACTGTCCTTGTCACTTGCTGACTTGGCAATGCAAGGTTCTCCTTTCTTTTCATGTTTGTTTGCCCCTCCTCAAAACACCACCGAATACAATTTCTTTTTTTTAATAATATATTATATTATTTATTTTGAAATATATCACCTTTGCTTTCTTATAGGCCATACATTTTTTTAAGTCTCCTTGATTTGTATATCTTTCAAGATATTAATTAATTAATTTTAAGGTTTCATTACGGAGTATTATTTAGCTATAAGTTATTTATTGATTGATACATCACAAAAGCTTTATCACCATTCCACCATAACAAAGACTAGTGTCCAAAAAGAAAACAATCAACACACTTGATACATACGTATCTAACATATATGCACCTTTTTCTTTCGAACACTGTATAATGAATAAACACAATAGAGTTGCTAAAGGCTAGAAGTCTAGTAGAAAATAATTACATAGAATTTGAACAAGCGAAATTTGGGTTGCAAGTTTATGTCATATATGTTTGAATTTTTCTAGTTCTATTTACAATCTAATTGAAAGACGTTTGAATTTGTTCTAGACCTATAAATTTAGACATACATTCTCTTTTTTAGGATATATAGTATGTTTACGTCATCACGTACATTGCAAGTTTAATTATCACCCGTTTAATGAGTCATATTTGTTCCTAAGAAAGAAATAACCGAAAAAAGAAAAAAGAAAAAAAAATAAAAAAAGACACCTTAAAAAAAGATTTTTTTTATAAATACAACCCTTGAAACTATTACTAAGAACATTTTTATACATTAATTAGTAGTTTATTAACCGTCAAATCATTAATCAGAGTAACATTTAATCATCATAGTTCATACGAACTTCTTCGTATTTTTGAAAAGTCAAGTTTTTCACACTTTAATTTATAATATATTCACGCTTATAAACGCAAAGAAAATATATAGATTCATATCAACTTTTACATTTATAAATGTGAAAGAAAGTGTTATCATTTACAAACGTGTATAAAATCAAAACACATTTATGCTATAAAATATGAAAATCAATTTATAACACCTAATTTTTTCATACAATGAAAGCGTGAAGAAATTAAGTGTCACAAAATAAATTCACACTTTTAGTTAATTATAGTTTTATTATCTTTGTTCACACTTATATGTGTGAACGTTTTTCTACCATCATAAGTGTAAAGAATATTATGATTACTTAAATTTCTTCGTACTTAAAAATTGTAAATATTTTGTGTACATTTATAACTGTAAACAATTTAACAAAAAAGTTTACACTTTTTAAAAATGTGAATTCTTTTTGTAAAAGTTAGGCATTTTTTTAGTGGACATCGATAGTTATTGACAGTTTACTATCATCATTTCCTTCAAAATAAAAGTCAAATAGAAGGGTTAAAAACCTGAAATAGACTTGCTATAAACTGTTATGAGTTTGTTTACTTTACCATTTTCAAATATTATATGCTTTAAAAAATTCATCTACCTTCTCCTAAAATGGATGACAACAAACTTCTTGACACACGCATTTAACGAATTATGAAACAGATGAAAATTTTCCTATTAAGATTATTCGAGTAGGGTGAGTATTTTTACTCAGATGTACAAAGCCTAACTAGGTATCACCATAACCGTCTTCAATGCTTTCTCTAGCCATCTCAAAATGTGCGCATATGGTGGTTTAAACTTGAGACCTTTTGTGAAGATAACATGACGTCAACCACTAAACCATATTGTTGATAGTTCATTTAACGAATTATAACTTGGTGACTGCCACTTATTTTAAACGGCGAGTATTTTTTGTTCATCCCAGTTTGAGTTTTTAAATAACTTAAGCTGTTGCAAAAAGAACTTCTTTTACACAAGGAATGTGTACAAACAGATCGATTTGTTTATTCAAACTACACATGCTCATTAAATTTAAAAAACACACCCTAAAATGTTTGGCTTAAAGGGAAGTACATGATCGTTTTATTTTATGCCATTGTTAGCAATGTTACAGTATAATGTGCATACACGAAGAAAGAACTGTCAGTTATATTCGTCCACTTCTAGTGTTCCAATAATGCAAGTAAAGTATCCAATGTTGCAATATTTGGAAACCTAAATTAAACAAGAATAATAAATTTATACGTATATCTTGCAAAATAAAAAAGTAAAGATGGAACGTAATATTGTTTCAAAAATTGAATGATTATTGATTTAGAAAGTGGGAAAAAGAAAAGCAAATGGTTGATAATTAAAAGTAACACCAAACCAATAAGAGTGGAAAAGGTCTATCTTTGCATCAATCCATGATAAAGTCTCCCATTAACAAATCTATTATCATTCATTTTATCCTTGTCACGATTTATCGTATATATATAAGTAAAATAGTTATTCTTTTTGTACAATATGAACAGAAAAAAACTTTCTGTTTACCCGTTTATTTTATTTTTTTAAATAAATATAAATATATATATAAAAAGACTAAAAATTGAATACAAGACTTTTCTTTGATTATATAATTCTGAAGCTTTCTTAATAGATATGTAGTAAAATATTTATAAGGGATTATATTAAATGTACTTTTTTATCTGTGTATGAAAAAATATATTGAAAGAGAAAAAGAAGGTGTTTACATTAGTACCTATTTATAAACCTGTGCTAGGGCTTTAGTATTATAGTATGCAACATATAACTCAATATAAAAATACGTGGCTTCTAGGGTACAGAATCTATCAAATGCTCCATTGACACGTCAAATAAAGACTTGGCTCAAAAGTGGGGTCATATAATTGTTCTACATCTTTGCTTTTATTTGTTTGGTACGTTTTTAATTATTTTATATAAATTAAACAATTAATTCTAATAGTACTGTACGAGTACTATACTTTTGCATTAATAGAACTCAAAATTACGTTGTATATATCCTTACTTTTTATGAACACAGTTATGAACTTGAAGATACTAAAATAATACTCGTATCTATAAACATAAAAACATATTGCAAAAGTTTTAGTCAAAAAGTCTAAACCGATACTTTTTATATTAGTGAAATTGTTCTTAATAAAGTTAACAACTTGTTTAGTTGTCTTTCATATATTTATAACTTAATTTATAAATTCGCATATATACATGTCATTTAATGTTAGTCTATTACGTTTCAAAAAAAAAATTAATAATTAAATATTAAATACGTCATCATCAAAACAATTTTTGTTAAAATTAAAAATTTCAATTGATTAAATTTGACTATGATAATATCATCAACTAACTCCTTATATTATATTTAAAATAAAATAAAATAATGTTGACTTTATGATAAATTGTAAAATGAAAAATTATAAAGTAATTAATAATATTGTTATTCTTATGGAGTAAATATTTTAAAAAATATATATATATTTACGTACATCATTATCACTACCACAAATATATATGTATATATATTCATAAATATGTATAATTGTCTCGTCTCTAGAATTTGTCACATCATGCTAATAACCCTTTGGTAATTAATAATATCATTGTTTTTAATTACTTTTATTTTAGATTACATTTGTCGAAACAACAAAAAAATATAAACAAAAATTTGAGTTACGTCTTTATACTCTTAGATTTACTACTATATATCTATTATTGATTTATTTATTAACTCCATCGTGCCTACTCACTTAATTTAACCACCTAACATATGTTAATTAGCATTTATTGGTTAAGATGAATGACGTTTTATCTTCCTTATAGTGAATGAGCTAGCCTACACATACATTTTAAAGCGGACTTATGTTGTGACATTCATGGATTAACATAAGCAATAATGCCCAATATACTGTGATTTTGAAGATAATAAGAGCATGTAGCGTGATTTTTGGAACGTATAAATACAACTTAACTTAAATGACCGCTTACTTTGTTAACTAAAAGAACGTTTGTTATCTTGTTGATAGCATCCGTGAGGCCATAATAGTGAAACATTGTATCACGGCGTTAGCTTTTGTAACTCGTTTTCATATATTTTGTTTAAGATAATGTTTATAAATTTGTATATTAATGAGCACTTAACATGAATATGCACTCATGCAAGTTAACGCCATATATCTTTCTCATTAATACCTTTTTAGGTTCAAATTTGTTGCTCACGGATAAAAAAATACGATGATTAAGAAAAACTTAATTATAATATTATATTTTTATATAAGATAATAGTTTTATCGTTACTTTTATCCACCTTTTTAAACATTCATATAAAGTATGGGTAATATAAGAATTTTAGTTAATTATATGTACTTATTTTTAAAAATGGATAGTTAATTTAGAACGTCTAAAAAAATATATACGATAGATATTAGAATGGAGAGAATAGTTATCAAAGGTTGAATAAAATCTTACATATATCTAAATTGATATACATGCAGATAAATAGTGTAATAGAAGTGTCAAAAAAGTATAGGAAAAAATATATGTGCCATTACTAACAAATATTAGGTACTTATTGACTAATCACAACTATTATATTTTATAGTTTTTACTTTTTAATTTGGATACATATTTACTTTATCTTTTAAGTTTAATAACACTTAAATTAATAATTTTTTAATTGTACCAATCATTTTTCCGACGATATATCACCAACAATATGTTATCAGACACATATTTAAATCTACGTTATGAAGTCTATACAACGTTACTCTTCACGAAAAGAAAAAAAAAAGGTCCTATTAAATGTACCCCATTTTTATTAAACATACCCAAAAGAATAAGCAATTCAATTCCCAACATTTTGAAACTTGTGCATGTCATCTACATGTTCACACTAGCTATCTCATTAATTCTACAACTTTATTTAATTTGCTAGATATTTTTGTTTATATTTGTAAGTTTTAATTAAGAATTCATTCATCTTTACATGCATATATTCACACTATCTTTTTTATTCATTTTTTTTTGTTTATCTTCGTTTTTTTCGATTTTCTTTGTTTTTTTACGTTTTCTTCGTTTTTTATATTTTTTCGTTTTTCTTCTTCTTTTTTTTTTTTACGTTTTTCTTCATTTTCTTTTACGTTTTCTTCGTTTTTCCGACGATATATCACCAACAATATATTATCAGACACATATTTAAATTTACGTTATGAAATCTATACAACGTTACTCTTCGCGAAAAGAAAAAAAAAGCACGATTAAAATACGGACCAAAATATAAAGTGAAGTTATGGGAAAGTACACGCATCTTTATAGAATGGGAACACAAAGATGCTAAAAGTGGACCAACCAAGAGACCGGACCCACTTTTACATGGATGTCACTGTTGTACTATTTAACCATAACCATCTACATTATTGAAGTCGCCAATCACCACCATCCCAAGTACGTGCAACTCACGCACCAATTATATGCGTCTCACCCTCTACTTCGCGTACCCATAGACTGCTTCTGTTTTAGTCACTCCAATCCTTAATAAATATTCATAGTTAGATGATATAAATTTTTTAAAATAACATCATTTGTATTTTATATTTTTATATATTATATAAAGAAAGATAAAAATTTCCGTTACTTTTTACGCACTTTTTCATAACTCAATTTTTTTTAAAAAAATTGTGAATAGATTAATAAAGTTAGTAATATTATTATTAAAAATGAATACATATTTTGAGATAAATTAAAATAAAAAAATAAATACTTATTTTGAGACGACAAAAATAACATTTTCTATGAAAGAGAGAAAGTACTTATTAGAGTAACTTTCAACAAATAAATTTTAAAGCCAATTTACTATGTGAAAGAATATTTTAACACAGGAGTATAAAATTTTGAACAAAGCTTGAAATTATCATGTATAGATATACATATCCTTTCTCCTTACATTTTTTTAGTACCTTCCTAATAAACTTTGAGTACTTGAAAGTTTTTTCTCAATCACTAGAGTGCAAGTGAATTTTTTTAACAAAATAATGTTATGAACAAACTTTAGGAAAAGCTTTAATTGTGGATGTTGTAAGTTGCATTTGTATGTAGTAGAGTAAATGAGGTGTTGATTTTGTATACCTAGTAAATTTTAAGATTAAAATTAATGTAAATTTTTGGTTTTCCTGCTTTTGCTTTGGTGCACCTAACTTTTCTGATATTAGTTATATTTTTTTTGTCTAAGTTATTATCTAATTTATATTGGGCCATTTAATATTATATATATTTACTCGCATGGAATGTTGTCGTTTGAAGAAGTATCAAAAGAAGATGTGGCAAGCGGTGGTGTGGACGTACTATGTTATTTCATATGGGACGCTTGAATAAAAGAGTCTTTGAGAATCGTCTAACAAATATTACAAAGATATGCGACGAAGCTCAATTTTTAACACATTTTTGGATATCTCATCGATCAAAGAACGCTATTTCTTTATGGATTGAGTGGGGTAACCAATCCATACAATGCATGCAAAGGATAACATGGTTATTGCAGTGGATTTTATTTTGATATACAGCGGCTGTAGATTAATATTTAGAGGGTCAAATTAATATCATGTACTTATATTTAAAACATTAGTTGTAAGTTTAAAGAGTCACGTGACTTGAACTATACCTTTGGGTCAATTTTTCTATCATACCCTAAGTCAAATCTACTACTAGTAGATTGGTAGGGAGGAAAATATTTATATTGTTGTTTTTAGGTGTTTTAATATATATTGCCTTTTGAATTATTTTCTTTATTTATATTATATTTAATCAAAATAAACAAAAATTCAACATAGATATATTAAATATATTCACTCCTAAAAAAGAGGAGGACAACAATGTACAAGAAAGAATCTTAGAAAGGAGACCTCAACTAACAAAAAAGGATAATAATCCAAAACAACAAAATAAAATATAAAACGAAGAAAACTACATAATATATTAGACAATGATTAAGGGAGACAAGATTAAATCTATCTTAATAAGTCGCTGAAATAAAGAAATGTTGCTTTTTTGAATATTTCTTTAAAAACATGTATTCTAAATAACAAAATACAATTTTTTATTTGTAGTAAAATATTTATTTTATTGTCAAAATTTGGGTTAAAATCATGAGATAAAAAGTGATTGTATGCACACAAAAAAAATCTACCTTATTATTAGACATAACGGATATGAGAAATGATTTTTTTATTTTTATTTTAGTAGATCTAACTACTAATTTTTCTCACAAAACATAATATTAATATGTGTAATTAACTAACCCTTTTCCCATTTTGTTCGATTATTTTGTTGTACATCATTGTTTTGTAGTTGGAATTTAGAAAGATAAATAATAAAGAATTGTGCTCGTAGAATGACATATAACTACTACCATGATATACCGTATGTAATATGCTCTTTTCGTCCAAAATTACAAATCACTGTCTTTTTTTCTCAATTTAATTATTCGCACTTGTAAAATGATCGGTATAATTAATTAAATTTACTTGTTTACTATAAATATATCTATATCTATATATTCTACACTATAAGAGTAAAAGATTGCTTTAGAATTTACCACATGTATAAAGATGTCACGTGACAACCTTTAAATTTTTTAAATAAATGATTAATTAAATTTAGATACAATTTATGTTTCTTAAGTAATATATAAACGAATAGCTTAATTCAAACTAAATATCTCATGATATTAATATTATACTTAATTTCTAAATTCTAGTAATCTAATCTTAATCTTAAGGTTTACGTACATGATCTTTTCGTAATTATCCCCTTCGTACAAAAAATATATATACATGTAAATAATGAAGCTATTATTTTGTTATTAATTTGATTATGATTATTTTTTTTGTTCAACCTTCCTCTCAAGCTTTTATCATTATCAACCATCAATTGCATTCTAATTTTCTTCTTTAACTATTATGTCGTTGTTATTTTCGTATTATAATTGTTTTACTTTCTTTTCTAATGTAGATTATGAATATGAATGCTCTCAAAAGAATAAGAATAATTTTGTAGGAAGTTAGGTGGTCTATTAATATTTGGACTCAAGTTAAACTTGTAAATGAAAAAATAAATTAAAAAACCTAACGTCAACTACAACATAGTTTGATGTATGGTCAAGGTATTTTGACGTCGCATTTTATAGTTTGTCATACTTTATATTAAGAGATTATTTAAATTAAGAATAGCAATTAATTAATTAAAATTAGTTATAACTGATAACTAATCTATTTTATATATGATAAAAACGTATAGATTAATATTCTCAAACAATTATTAGAAAATATCAAACTATTAAGCATACATTTATTAGAATCTATAAATATAGTATAAGTGTGAGAATCACTAACAACGAATAACATATATAATTGTTGTGTGTCATACGAGTTCGTAACTAATATATATATATATGCATACATATAACATGAAAAGATGTATAAAAGGTAAGAGTAGAACTTATATATTAAAAAATAAATTATAACAGTTATATTTTTTTAAGATTACATATTACCTATAAGTAAACAATGATTTTGACAAGGAAGAAGTGGTATATATTAAAGTTCTACTTCATATACAAATCACTCAACTAAACTTTAGCAAGTGGACACATGTTTCTAGACACGGGAGTAAAAATAAATATATATTTTCCTGATATTTAGGCACCTTTTACTAAATACAAGTAAGAGTAGGCTACTTAATCAAACTCATATCGTTTACCTTTTACTCCTTCCCAATTTCTCATCTCATTTACTCAAAATCCCATCAATTTCTCGGTCATGGTCATAAACTCACACCACCAATAAATCTGTACAAGTTTATCATTTAAAACAAATAAACGGGGACCCACTCATTACCCTTATCTTTCATAAATCCCACACCGTTCGATCATCTCAATACACTGACTCACCCGGACCCACATCAAATCGACGGTTACCAATATTTCATTATTTTAAGTAGTGAAGTACGCTATCATTACTTTCCCATAGCTAAGCCGAAGGACACTGTCGGTCAGAGATTCCAAGCCGTTGAGCCAAGCCGGCTCGTGTGGGACCTACGTAAAGCTGTAGCTATCATAAGCCACTACAACTTATCAATCTGTCATTCGCTTATATCATTGATAAGTAGCCTACTTATCATAGGTGATTCTGCATATCATATCCCTCTATCCTCATCCATTTCTATAAAACCACCATTTCTGCAAGTAATGTCATATTTTAATTTTCTCCGCACAATAGAGGTGGTAGAGAGAGAAAGAAAGGTACCCAGAAAGAGAGATACATATAGATATATAGAGAGAAATCTCTCTACTTTCATCTTCACCTACTTGTTTCTTCATCCGTGTTTTATCATCAATCAATCTTGCTAAGGTGAGTTTTCCTTATATTTCTCTTGTTATTTTTTATTTTTTTAGTATTTTCTCTCTCTTAACTGTGAAGCCTTTTTCTTTATTTTTGCATCTTAGATACTCAGTGGTTTAAAGCTGCTTTCTTTATCTGATTCGTCACACGAATTTAAATTTTTATGAATATTTTGTCTACAATTTATTATAAAGATTAAAACTTTAGTAATTTATATATGTCGGTGCATGCTTAAATAATCTTGAAAAAATTGGGTTTTTTGTGAAGACTTGAACTTTGAAGATCAAGTTTTTTAAGGATCTGGTTTTTGGTTGGGGGGGTTTGGGGAAATTTTGCTTTAAATAATAAAATAAAAATACTATATTTAAAGTCTTTGAATTTCGTGTCTAAGCAAGAAATAATTAGTTTACTAATATGGGTATTTTTTTTTTTTCGAAAATAAATAAATTTAGATGAAGTTAGTGGTAGCTGAAGCTGACCCTTTTTTTAATTTAATTATATATATATATTTCTTTTCACAGGGGGTTTTGTACAGATCTGCTTTCTTATAACCTTAAATATCATTAACCTGATTTAGGGCTAAAGGGGTTGCAACTTGCAATGTCTTCTCTGAGTAGAGAACTAGTGTTCTTAATTTTACAGTTTCTTGATGAAGAAAAATTCAAGGAGACCGTTCACAAGTGAGTCTTTTACCTTACATTTCCCTTAAGATAAACTATTTTCTTTTGTGAAAGTTATTTCAAAGATATTAACTTTCATGAATTTATCATAGGCTTGAACAAGAATCAGGGTTTTTCTTTAACATGAAGTATTTTGAGGATGAGGTGCACAATGGTAATTGGGATGAGGTTGAGAAATACCTCTCTGGTTTCACTAAAGTGGATGATAATAGGTATTCAATGAAGATATTTTTTGAAATTAGGAAGCAGAAGTATCTTGAAGCATTGGATAAGTAAGCCTTAATTTTAGTTTGTTTAAGTTTAATTAGTATTATTACTTAATGTTTCTTGATTACACTTGAATAATTTGGAATACTTGAAATTTGTTTGATAGGCATGACAGGTCCAAGGGTGTTGAGATACTTGTAAAGGATCTTAAAGTGTTTGCTTCATTTAATGAGGACCTTTTTAAAGAGATAACTCAACTATTGACTTTGGAGAATTTTAGGTACTATATACGTTAACAAGTTGTAAATTGTTATATCCTTTTGTGAGTACTTATAGATGTGTTTATATCTATTTCATTTGCATTTTAGGGAGAATGAGCAACTGTCTAAATATGGAGATACTAAGTCGGCTCGAGCTATAATGTTGGTTGAGCTTAAGAAGCTTATTGAAGCAAATCCTTTGTTTCGTGACAAGTTGCAATTTCCTAATCTAAAGAATTCGAGATTACGGACTCTCATAAACCAGAGGTAAACTGTCAAGCAATTGATTAGTATCATTTCTTTATATGTTTCACATCATAAAATGCTTACTATATGCATTGCAGCTTAAACTGGCAGCACCAACTTTGCAAAAACCCAAGGCCAAATCCTGATATCAAAACTTTATTCGTAGACCATTCGTGTGGACAACCAAACGGTGCACGTGCTCCATCACCAGCTAACAATCCTCTGCTTGGTTCATTACCAAAAGCTGGAGGCTTTCCACCACTCGGTGCACATGGGGTCTGTAATTTTCCTATAAGCTTTCACCCCGTTAGTATATTTTGATTTCATTCTTATAATTAATTATTTATTTTTTCTATTTAGCCTTTCCAACCTACACCGGCTCCAGTACCAACTCCCCTTGCGGGTTGGATGTCTAATCCACCAGCTGTATCTCATCCAACAGTATCTGGTAGTGCAATTGGTCTTGGTAGTCCCTCTATTTCAGGTAATGTAATGTAAATTGATTCTCTACACCAACCTCTCACTGGCTTGTTAACAAATTTTTGTTCGATTGACCTGTGCAGCTGCTTTAAAGCATCCAAGAACAAATCCTTCTTTGGATTATCCATCCGCAGAGGTTGATCATATGAGTAAAAGAACAAGGCCCATGGGGATAACTGATGAGGTAGTACAATGGTTTCATGTTTTATATTAATCGTCCATGGGGTTTGCATGTTTTACCATGAAAAGTAAAGATGAGGCATTCTGATCATTTCACTTGGCTCAGGGACAAAAAGTAACTTAATTAATTCTTAATAGGGGCCTCTATAGTTGAAACTTGCAAACCACAGGGACGATTTGTGAAATCTACTCTTTTCATTTTATAACAACATTTTTACCTAGAGTGTAGTATTGATCACTTCTTGAATCGCATAGGTAAACCTGCCGCTTAACGTGTTACCCGTGTCATTCCCTGGGCATGCGGGTCATAGTCAAGCTTTTAATGCACCTGATGACTTGCCAAAAACCGTTGCACGTACTCTAAACCAGGGTTCATCTCCTATGAGCATGGACTTTCATCCTATTCAACAAACTTTACTTTTAGGTAAACATTCTGTTTAAATGTTGTAGCTTTCTGTTGTGTACCAAAGTTTGGATATTGACTTCGGTTGGCGTAAACATTATTGCATCAGTTGGAACAAATGTGGGAGATGTAGGATTGTGGGAAGTTGGTTCACGGGAAAAGTTAGTTCTTAAGAATTTCAAAGTTTGGAATCTTAGTGCATGTTCAGTGCCTCTCCAGGTACGTAAAGATTCATAATAGGTCAACATAAGAGTCAACTATTAATTTCATAATTCTTGAATCTTTAACAAGAGAATGCAGGCTGCTCTAGTGAAAGATCCTGGTGTCTCTGTGAACCGTGTAATTTGGAGTCCAGACGGTTCATTGTTCGGTAAGTTCTGCTAACTTAATGTTATGTGCAGCATTGTATATGTCCCTGCACAAACATGATAACAATCGATCTTTTGGTTTCTTGTTATTATGAGCAGGAGTTGCATACTCAAGGCACATCGTACAAATCTATTCATATCATGGAGGTGATGACGTGAGACAAAATGTAGAGGTAAATTTGCTTTCTTCTGCTGACTGCTGAATCCGCATACATGTGTAAAATGAGTAAATGACAATTTTTTTCTTCATAAATGTAGATTGATGCTCATGTTGGTGGAGTAAATGATCTCGCATTCTCTCATCCAAACAAGCAGCTCTGCGTGATAACTTGTGGGGACGACAAGACCATCAGGGTATGTTTTTGCATTAGATTATTTTTGGTCAACGTATACTTGGTGATCTTTGATTTGCTAATCCTGGTTTTTTTATTCACAGGTCTGGGATGCGACGACAGGTGTAAAAAAGTACACTTTTGAAGGTCATGAAGCTCCTGTGTATTCTGTATGCCCTCACTATAAAGAGAACATTCAGTTCATATTTTCAACGGCTCTTGATGGGAAGATAAAAGCGTGGTTGTATGATAACATGGGCTCACGAGTTGATTACGAGGCTCCGGGTCGGTGGTGCACGACGATGGCATACAGTGCTGATGGAACGAGGTTTCATGCCACCTGGACTTATGTGATATAATTTATGCCCTTCTATAGTATTAAGTTGTGATTTTATTTTTTTTTATTGTTTTTTCAGGCTTTTTTCATGTGGGACTAGTAAAGATGGGGAGTCACACATAGTAGAATGGAACGAAAGTGAAGGGGCTGTGAAAAGAACGTATATGGGTTTCCGAAAACGATCTTTAGGTGTTGTGCAATTTGATACAACCAAAAACCGATTTTTGGCAGCTGGTGATGATTTTTCAATTAAATATTGGGATATGGACAATGTTCAGCTTTTAACAAGTGTTGATGCTGATGGAGGTCTTCCGGTAATACCTTCTTTTCATATGATGATTATATCTTTTAAGATGAAAACGATGACAAATCTAATATTGTTCTTGATAATAATTCAAAAAGGCAAGCCCACGCATCAGATTTAACAAAGATGGCGCTCTCTTGGCTGTTTCTGCCAACGACAACGGTATCAAAATCCTGGCAAATTCTGATGGTCTTCGATTACTGCGCACTTTTGAAAATCTTTCATTTGATGGTGCTGCTTCTAGAACTCCCGAAGCTGCAAAGGTAGCTGTTTTTGAGATTAACTACAACTAAGTACAAATTAAACCGTTTTGTTTCATGTCATAGACTCATAGTCACTATGATGTTATTTTCAAATGCAGCCTACCATAAACCCAATATCAGCTGCAGCCACTAGTAGTGTTGCACTAGCAGAAAGGGTTGGATCCGGTGGTTCCATATCTGCAGTGGTTAGTGCTCGTGTTTTACTTTTGACTAAATGTCCATAGTATTGTTTTAGTGATTCTAGCATGGTGAATTGTAAATGCTAGAATGGAGAGGCTAGAAGTATGGCAGATGTGAAACCTAGGATTGGGGAAGAATCTAATGACAAATCAAAGATTTGGAAACTTACTGAGATAAGTGAAGCTTCTCAGTGTCGGTCATTGAAACTCCCAGAGAACATGAGAGTAACAAAGGTATACTGATGTTATTGCAGTTCCAGTCAATTTGTACTTTAGGAATTGTACTATTAGAATCAACATTTAAGGGCCTACATTATAAATTTATAATAAAATATGGGACCACTTAACTACCTAAGGGTAAACTTATAACATGTGCCTGTATATGTTAATTGAAAGTACGCTTCCTATAATAGTAATTTAATGGAAGTACGTTACTTTTAAATTGTTTGTGTAGATATTAACAGGTGATTTGTTGATGACACAGATATCAAGATTGATATATACAAATTCAGGAAATGCTATTCTGGCATTAGCATCGAATGCTATTCATTTGTTGTGGAAATGGCAACGTAACGAGCGTAACTCAAGTGGCAAGGTGAGAGTGATGCTAATAAATTTACTGATTAAGAAAAGCTTTGCAACTGAAATGTGGTTGTGAACTAATCATAAAATGCTCAATCCTTACTGTAGGCAACAGCTGGCGTTTCACCACAATTATGGCAACCTTCAAGTGGAATTTTGATGACTAACGATGTCGCGGATACTAATCCTGAAGAATCTGTCGCCTGTTTTGCGTTGTCTAAAAACGACTCTTATGTTATGTCCGCATCAGGAGGAAAGATCTCTTTGTTCAATATGATGACATTCAAGGTGATATTTTCTTCCCTATATGTTACACAATGTTTTTGACTTACCAACTGTCCATTTAACCTCAAGGTCAACATTTTTTTTACTGTTGGAACTGATTTGGCTAATCGAGTAAAATGATGTGAACTGCAGACAATGACAACATTCATGCCTCCGCCACCTGCAGCAACGTTTCTTGCTTTCCATCCGCAAGACAACAATATCATAGCAATTGGCATGGATGACTCAACAATCCAAATCTACAATGTTCG
Organism: Logfia minima; assembly: GCA_963921325.1. Lineage (NCBI taxonomy): Eukaryota > Viridiplantae > Streptophyta > Magnoliopsida > Asterales > Asteraceae > Logfia > Logfia minima. Next base: position 29,320,563 of record OY992774.1, read on the forward strand.
TGTTGATGAGGTATACAAGGCATCCATTTTTATCACTTTATGATTACAAAACAAAAAACCTATTGTGTCAATTGTTGTACTTAAGGCCTTTAGCATGTTTTATATAATTTTCGAACCTCAAATATTCAATTCATATAACAAAAATCCCATTTTTCTTGTAAAGGTTAAAAGCAAGCTTAAAGGCCACTCCAAAAGAATCACGGGTCTCGCATTTTCACACGTGCTAAACGTCTTGGTCTCATCTGGTGCCGATGCTCAGGTTAGTAAAGATACGAGCTTCTTAAACTTCATGGAAACCTACTTAAGATTTTCATTTCGTGTCTATTAACTGTTTTTATGTTAATTACTTAGATTTGTGTATGGAGTTCTGATGGGTGGGAAAAGCAAAAGGCAAGATATGTCCAACTTCCACCAGGGAAAACACCATCGCCACAATCCGACACTCGTGTGCAGTTTCATCACGATCAGACCCATTTTCTTGTTGTTCACGAGACTCAACTTGCTATTTACGAAACAACAAAACTTGAATGCGTTAAGCAGGTAATACTTCGAATGTCTGAGGTTCTTCATTTATGATAACTGTAACATTGTGGTAATTATACAATAATTGTTCTCTTTTTCAGTGGATTCAACGTGAATCGTCAGCACCAATATCGCATGCAACTTTTTCATGTGATAGTCAGCTGATATACGCAAGTTTCTTGGATGCAACCATCTGTGTGTTCACTGCCTCCCACCTCCGCCTTCGATGTCGGATTAATCCTTCTGCATATCTTCCGAGGTAAAATCCCCTCAGCTTCGTTAAAATCATAACTTAGGGAGCGTTTAGTTGCGGAAACTTTTTCCTAATGTTCATCTCCATTTTCCTAGAAAATTATAGTGTTAATCTCTTAAAACCTAGTGAAATATTTGAAAACGAGTTCAAATGTACCTTTAATATTGGGTTCTGTCAAAAGTAAGTTTGTTTTTGATCTTTGACAAAAAATCATTTTTTTTTCTAGTAACGTGAATGTCCACCCAATGGTGATCGCTTCACATCCACAAGAACCAAATCAATTTGCATTAGGGCTTTCAGATGGAATTGTTCATGTTTTGGAGCCTCTAGAATCTGATGGCAAATGGGGGGTGACACCACCGGCTGAAAATGGTTCCACAAGCACTGTACCAGCTACACCTCCAGCCACAGGTTCAGGTTCGGAACAACCGACCCAGAGGTGACCGGGTTGACTTCTTTACTGTGCAGTTCCAATTTAGTAGGTATGTTGCTGCATTTAGTGCTGTTGTTATTAGTTTGGGATATTTTTATTTACTCTTTCTTTGGTTGTTGTAGTTTGTAAGTGCAGGTAAAAAAATTGTAATTTAGTTGGTTGATTGACTTGATCTAACTTGTTATGTAAGATGATGTGAAGGGTAAATGCCAATAATCTGATGTTATTTCTCAATCTTTTAGAATGAAGCTGAAAATTGGTTCATTCTTCAATTATCGACTCTGAAGTTCTGGTTGAATAACAATATATGTTCAATGCCGTTTATTATTTATCATATTCGTCTCGATTTGACTTGTCTGTATAACAGGAACTTGATAAATTAGATTTCCACCTTTTGACCTTGAAATTGGAACATTTTCTATAGGAAAGAAATAGTGAGCAAGAGAATTGTGTTGCGTGAAGGCTTGCAGCAAGGGAATGTAAGCTCCATACATTTTGCGAAAACAGACAGAAAGATGTCTGATGTTTGCTCTGGCTGGCAAATACATCATTACATATTTACATTCCCGTTGGTTCATGAAAACAAACATAAAGATGGTTTGGTTGTGACACGAGGAAGCGAAACGGGCATGTTGGGTAACTATCAAGATGGTCTCGAGTTAAAAGAAGTGATCTTTATGTATGAATCATGTTTGGTTGAGCCATTAAATTCAGTTTTCTCTCCAAATACAACAAAATTTAATACAAAGGCACCGTAGTGAATGCTGTTAACGACCTTTCTGAAACATATTCCAAATAGGAGGTTGTTAAACTTGATAGAAGGTAAGCACTTAAGAAGAATTTACAACATCTTGAAATGTCAACACAAATCAGGAGCCAAGAAATGTTAAGGAGCATAGCAACAAAGAAATAAACTATTAACCTAGTGAATTTTGATTACTGATAACTTGACCATGATTACCTTAAAAACCAGTATTTTAAGTTTTTCGGTTTTCAGACTTTTTGGTGCTATATCCTCTCACTATTTCTCACCAGTAAGTTGTAACCAATTTATATTGACAGTTTCTGGTAACTCAAATTATGCCTTATAACTGGAAAGTAGAATAATCATATGTCATATGTAATAGTCGACCATGAAAGTAACTATGTTAAAACTAACCTTAATATTATCGATATTTTATTACAAATAACCACGTAAGAGATACGACCATTAAAGTAACTATATTAAAATTAACCTTAATGTTATTGATGTTTTATTACAAATAACCACGTAAGAGATATACGAGGCCAAAGCAATAGTGCAATGTGGTGGGTCTTTCCCCCAAAAAAATTTAAGTTTAATATCGAGCGAATCATTGGTTCACACATCAGATATTAAACTGATAAGAAGAGATATTATACTTGATCTTAGCCAAAAGGCCGAGAAAGGTATGCCTTTTCATATCTGAGACCTCTGTTTTCATAGGCAGTCTCCTCTTACTTCGTTTCTTTGGTTGGGAGATGTGGGAGTACCTTTTCTGCTGATTGTATCATTTTTGCCATATGAAAATTGCTGTAATTTTTTATTTTTGATATCAGCTTCAATGGGACCTCAAAACATGTTTTAATCAATTGAGCACTTGACATAAGGATCATTACAATCAAACTTCTTTTGTGCTTAATTGCATTTCATCCACGATCCCTTTATATTCGATAGCCCGATGTATTCTGATATTTCCTATGGTACTCAACGTACCATTACTACATAATACCATAAAAGGAATCATATTTGTTGTATGTCTATATTTATATATATCTTTGGTTATCAAAACATTCTTATAGCAATTTGTTTGTTTTGGGACAAAATGTAGTTTAAACAACGTCCGATTCTAGGTGAAATGTGAACAAGCTAGAACTATTGCGTTGAGTTGTTACCCAACAGGCCAACAGGAAACTATGAAAATAGTGTGACCTTTTAACTTGAAGCCTTTAATTTGGATTTAAGTAAAAGTTAACAAATGCCCTTTACTTGATGATCAAGATTTGTTCCATAAGCTCGTTCATAATTTCTCTAGTTTGAAACCATCTTTCAACCATGCCATGCTTCATAGTTTCATATATGGATTGAGCAACCGTGTATACTACAAAAGTATGCTCAGTGCTTGTATTCAATTTATTTTCAATTGACGTAGTTGCATTAAACACATGGGATAGATCCATACTCAAGTATTAAACTACTAGTTGATGTTAGAATATGACGTGCAACTGATGTTTTCTAATCATTACTTTGACATTATTGAAGTGTCTTTTATATAATTAATATTATATTTATATATATATATATATATATATATAGGGATGACCCATAAGGAAGAAGTAATATTAGGGGAAGGGGGGAAATAAATCTTGGCCGCCCATTAACTTTCACCGCGGGTGAGTTAACATTCATGAATTTTAACTCACCCGTGATGAATGTTAATGGGCGACCTAGATTTACTTTTCAGTTCCCTTAAGATTACCCATTCCATGTAGATCAGCCATATATATATATATATACTAGATAATTTTATGGTTGTGCAAAAAGCACATCCCCTTTGATGGATATTACCAAATATATAGAGAAAGAACATTATGACCTTTAATTTAACAAAAAGTTATAAAAAATAAATTTAATAGAAATTTATCGTCGTATAATCGAAATTTTAATACATTAACAGAAGTGAAGGGTGATTCTTAAATACAAGGACATGCTAAGGTTTTAATACAACACATAGTAAGTGCTAACTGTCTTCTTTTTCGTACTTCCATCTTAAACAAAATAAAGACGATGATAAATTTTGTGATAACACCAAAAGAAAAATAATAAAACGAGATTTAAAAGTTTTTAAATGTAAATAAGTATAAGTACAAGGATATTGATTCATACAAACTAAGACATGATAAAATGATATGCATATTTATCTATCTAGTATGATCATATGAACTTAAATCCTTTCGAGAAGTTAAGAAGCAAAGAGAAGTCTGGAAGGGATAAATATGGATTAAGGTAGTAATGACGTTCGGTATATTTATCATGATTTACAACACATGTTTAGATTAGGATGAAACAACAAGTCTCTTGAAAATAAACATGCGTGTATGGAAGAACTGAAAAGCCATAATTTATGATTAAGCAAGTAATATATTGTTATGTATTTGAGGAGGTCTATATCTGTCTGGAGAAAGAATAGAGAAACATAAAATAAAATAATATATATAAAAGCAAACAAAAAAAAGAAAGAAAACATAATATAAAATAAAACAAATAGCAAAAGTAAAACAAAAAAAGGTTGTTGCTAACAAGGGGTTGAACATACATGCTCAAGATAAAAGGTGGAAGGCTTAACCACCTCAACTACCGTAATATGTGTTGAAAAAAAAAAAAAAACTTTGTTGTTGGCATGAACATGCGGTCTTTAGGCTAAGATGGTATGCCATCTACCAATTCATTTAGGTGAAACATGTGTTTAAATATTGCAATGTATGTTTTTTAAATAACTTCCAATCGACTTGCGTTGTGGCTCAAAACTATCTACTTGTCAACTACAACGTTTGCTATAGTAAAATGATTATCTTATATATATAAATATAATATAAGGTGAAAATCAAGAGGGAAGTAAAAAAATTAGAAAAGGAGGGAAGCAAATCTCAATCTTTAATTTTATCATAAATAAATTTTAAAAAATTTGAAAATTTAACATTCATCAAATATGAATGTTAAAAACATTTATCTGTGAAAAAATTAAGGACTAAAATTTCTTATCTCATTCTTCAAGATATGATAATCTTTTCCCTATATATATATATATATTTTTCTTTGTTTTTCGGTTAAAATAAAAATAAAAATAAAAAAAGTGTGAAAGTGTCACATATATGTTCGAAAGTCACAACCTAAAGATAGATCAGCAAAAACAACCTAATCTGATATTAGCTCATCAAAACCAGATACGGAGTTAACACTTCACATCCATAAATCCACCATACAAAACTGCTTTTGTTGCGATAAGAAACCATTTCCGTAATTTGGCTAGTTTGTTTCTTTTAGGGATTATACATTTGGAGGCTACGCAAATATATCATTTTGTTTTTGTAGGTCACCCATATTTGAAAACGATTTTGTAAGCCACTCAAATATATCATTTTGTTTTTGTAAACCACCTATATTTACAAAACAATTTTGTAGGCTACCCAAATTTGTATATCAAAAGAAATGTGAAAGAATACAAATACCTATGTATCTGAATAAAACTAAAATAATATAAATAATGTTGATTAACAAATATATGGGTATTTATGTCCCTTCACATTTTTTTGATGAGCTTTCAGTCGAATTTGATATACATGAAACATTATACAAATTTAGGTGCTCTACAAAATCATTTTCAAATATGGGTGGCCTACAAAAACAAAATGACATATATAAATGACCTACAAAATCATTTTCAAATATGAATGGCCTACAAAAACAAATAATATATTTGAGCGGCCTCCAAATATATAATCCCTTCCTTTTATTATTATTATTAATATTATTTAATAATTGATAACCAACGTTTCAAGTAAGCATACAGAATTATACTTTGAAGAATCAACTTGGAAACTAATAAACGGGTTGGGGCTGCGCGAACACAGGCCCGCGCTGACACAAATTATGACGTAGGTTCGACTACTTGGGCCAACCTTAAATTAGCACCTCTCCGATATATGCTATAGAGATCACCAGCCTAGACCATGGGCCTTCTTGATCGCCCAAAAACCCAGCCCGGGTAAGTTATTAATCCAATGCCATCCCTCACTTTTTATACTACCATCTTCCCTTCATCTTTTTTTCTCCCACCCGATCTGGGATCAACAACCACAGCAAAAACGAAAGCATCAACTCAAGTCCCAAGTATACCACCAAACACAACATATACTCTGTGAGTCTGTAATGCGACTTCCACTAATGAAACGTTTTTTTCAAGCAAGTTTTGAAAAAAATTTAGGGTTAATTTTGTTGCAAGGATCCACTTTGACTACTTATTGTCCATCCGTAGTAGGTCTTTAATGTTAGAGGTAGACGTTACCCACAAAGAAGAAGAAAACCCGGATATAACATAGCGTTTAAAGTAAAACTACAATATATTTGGTTAAATGTATAATATGATGTGATTAATGTGAACACGAACATCTAAATTGTCAACCTTTTTAAATAAATTGCAAGTATACTACAGTTATACTTTTAATGTACTTAAATGGTCATGCTCGTGTTATTGTAATGCATACCTTCTCACATAATTTATTGCATATGTCTGTTACTGGTGCTTTGGCTCATCACCGGTTGAATACAACTGACAACTGAACTCACAGGAACAACACGCAAAGAGATAATATCAGTTAAATAAACAGCAATACACCCAGATATAAAATACACCAATCTATTAATATAATCCCACCACAATCTTGCAGCTGATAGTTCTAGATAATCTTAACCAGAGAAGCTTTATTAACCCTGTTTGACTAGAACCACATGATATGAACAAAAAAAAGGTTAAGACTCTCACCAAGGGTGTTCGTCTTGATAATGAAATCTGCGAATCGAGAAACACTCCCAGACGAAAGGTAATGAAAATAACGACATTTACAGTTCTATCAACTTCCCAACTATATATACAAAAAGGTCCTGAAGTATCGGTCTTCTTCAAGCTACTCAGGACGCAAGTTTATCAGATTCGGAAGGTCATATTCTTGGAGTCTCTTTATATCATTTGCAGTCACTTTGGTAGATTCTAAGCTCAGCGATTTCAACTTCTTCAGTGGCTTTAGATAGTGCAATCCTGTACTGGTTACTCTGGAATTTGATAAGTTCAAAGACACCAACTGTGTTAAACCTGCATCCAAATTCCAAAGTGACCCAGATCAATTTTACTGCAAGATTGATGACTTATGTTTGACCCATTCTAGACAAAGTCAAAAGCAAGGATATAACATATAAAAACACTGCATTATCCATTTTAAATTTTTTTTACCAGCAATCAACTCCAGTGATGCATCTGTTAGGCGGTTGTTTTGTGATAGATTCAACAGCACCAGAGAGCGAAGATCCTTGATATTCTTCACACCAGTGTCCGTTAATCCTCCACCGCAGATTTCCAAAGACCGGAGATTTGGAAAATCTACATGAAAAAGTGTCAACATGAAGCAAATTCTTTATTAAACATCAAATCAAATACTGATTATTGTAAGTGTTGTGCAAAGCATACTGCGAAGATAATTTGTTCCAACATCTGTTATTTTAGCACAAAAGAGATCAAGATGAGTCAATCCAGTCAAACCTACATCCAACAGATAAGAGCTTTAATATCAGAAAGAAAGTAACACTTCAGAGTAACTTCCTTCTGTTGGTAAGTCCGTGCCCTTACTTGTAAGAGCAGCGAGTCCGGTATCTGTAATTTGGCGACAATCCAAATTAAGTGATCTAAGATTTGACAACTTAGACAGATATCCTAAACCTCCATTGGTTATACCAGTAAAGGAGAGATTTAAATTCTCGAGATTCACCAACCCTGCAAAGAACATTTAAGACACAATCCATAAAATGATCGCCATGGTTTCTAAGGAATGAACTAACTAATCAGAAACACATGATTAATATACATCATGCTAAACATGTTTCTCAAGCATCAAAAGTTGCTATCTTTCACCAAATTTTTAAAAAAGAGTATTCTGCGTTGCCAAAGCTTATGAGAGGTGATATCCTTTATACGTCAATTATTTAATTATATTATTTATCTATTGCATCAGAAAACAGATGCCATAAAATGTTTAACCTGAGAGATGACATAGACCATCGCTTCCAACTTCTGTATCAGACAACTCCAAACATTTCAAACGATGAAGGCCTGTTCTTCAAACACAGTCACAACTATATATAAGCATCTTTATACAACACCAGTATGCATAAACAATGGAAATAAAAAGACCAATGGAGTAACTGATACTCCATTAGACTTAAAAAGACCAATGGAGCAACTGATACTTCATTAGACTATCCATCAGTGAGGAAGAAGACCGGCTGAAATTATAACACCACGTTCTACTTGTAGATCATGTGATGCAGGCCCAAGTGTGGAGGAACGGGCCCTTTTGTTTCTAGAGGCCCAAGATCGCATGAGTAAAGGAGCTTCGCTAAAATGAGCATAACTTGGGCTACAGGGCTCCGTTTCAGGCCCAAGACCAGTCAAATCGAAGCTTGCAACGAAGAGAACATCGGGGTAAACCGCCGTACGGAACTTTCGGGCTCAAAAACGCTGTATTTTAGGAGTTATTTTCATTTTTATGTTTTTTTCCAATTTGTTGGTCTTTGTTTGTGGGCTAGTTTTCGGGCCGTTTGTCTTTTTAGGCCCATTCAAAATTTTGGGTCTATTTTAGGGTTCTATTGTGATGCTGGAATATTCAGGCTTTGGATTTTATGAAATTTCATTTTTCTCTCAATTCACAAAATCTGTGTTTGATTGGAAAAATCACCCTGGTTATCAACATTTGTTGAATCAACGATAAATTAGAAGAATTGTTCCTGGTATTCGTGCGAATCAATAGGTTCAATTTGTGTTTTTCTCGTTTTTTACCCTACATCATGCCGTTTAGACCCGTAGCGAAGTCACCAATAGTGACCCATTACCTGACCAGCAAATTTTGCAAAATCCCTAGCCCGAACTTTTGTAGAATACACCAACACTTATTTTCATTATTTGTGTCCAAATGTTTCGTTTAACTTGGACATACATGATGACATGCAGACAATAGTCTACAAGAGTAGAAGAAAGATGGCAGACATAAACAATTTACACAAGAAAAATAGAAGACACCTGCTAAGTTAACCAGTCCATCATCCCGAATAATACATGAATCCAGGTTCAAGCTTTCCAAATTTATCAAACCTGCATCAAGCATTATAAATGCTATAAATCTATATGAGCATAACCTTCAAGTAATCTAGCATTGTAGACTTCAATAGATTACCTTTCAGATGTACCAAAACATCATCTGAAATATCATTGAACCCCAAGTTGAGCACTTTCAAAGACTTCAGCCCTAAAAGCGAAAAGGAAAAGGATGTTATTGACTACCACTTTCAGGAATAGGAAGAAAACAGTCTAGCATTAAGCTATACTTGTCAGCACAAGGATGTAACAAAAAAGGGACTATAGAAGACTTACCCGAAAATTTATCACATCCACTACTAGTCATATTACATCTGCTTAAATTCAAATAAAGCAGGCCTACAATAGCTGCATAAAACAGGAAGAGACGTCTTGATGAGATTATGGAAAATAACTACATAACAATACTATGTAACAGGGAAATAGGCAATCATAGTGAATTCTGGTACCTTAAGAAACGCCTATGATGACCCCTTAATTAACAACCCACAAAGGTATTATTCACCTACTATCATGATTCCTATAGTAGTAACAGAGATGTACAAGTATCTGGTCCTCCCTTTCCCCATTATTATTTGCTGTAAGATAAGTTGTTTATATTTAAACCAATGCCTAAAATCTCTGCCCTTAACAATTGACAAAGCAGAGAAGCTTGTAGATGATAATTAATAAAAAAAAATTTTGACTGATGGAATTTTGAAATGGAATTTTGAAATGTAATTTTTGCCTGAAATTTATCTTGAATCTTTCATATCTTTCTTCACAACACCAGGATAGCTTTCAAGCATGCTAGCGAACATTTATAGTAATAAATGTACCCGTGCAGCACTGCACTTTAGATGTGCTTGAATTGAATAACTACAGTATTGCATGCTAGAAGACACAGCTATATAGAAATCAAGAATAGCAGAAATAAGTTGTTTCAAACAACTATATGGACCTGAAAGTGAATCTAAGCATGCTGCAGTGACAGGGCATCGCTCCATATTCAGCAATGCAAGCTTGTATAATCCTGAAAAATGTGCATACCATTTTAGATATCAATCTACAAGGATAATATTGCACTTGACACTCAAGTGAACAAACTCACAAGTCTTACACTGGAAAACTAAAAATATTGACTAAAACAACTCAGTTGAGCCAATTTCACTGTCATGAAGACCTCAAATGCATTCAATAACCAAAAAATATGTTTGATTTTGGTATCATCTGATATAGTATGTCTATATGCTATTAGTGGATGGTAGATGGAAAAGAAGAATTTCTTGCATCATGGTAGGCATCATACAATTGTGAATTCAGCCAATAACCACATGATGCAAGACAATAAGGAACTCCATAGGCTAACGCATGTATCATCTCCAAAATTGCAAATCTTGATCCTGATCTGATTTTAGTTTGAAACTACCTATCCTAGAACCTTTTTTGTCTTTGTTCCAAAATTAAGAAGGAAAAAGAACAAGCTTTTACCCAAAATGATGGCACAAACAATGAAAAGATCATACATATGAAACAGGTCCTAGTTTGGCAGCTCATGGCGAGTCTAGCTTCTAAACATCTATTGTAAATGTAGGTCAAACAATAACCAAGACTGGAAGTTTCCTATAAAGATTAGAAAATGTAAATTGACGAAGTGGAATAACCTTTCAAAAATGTGACTCCATGGTCGGTCACCTTGCTAGATGCAAGTTGCAGCTCTTTCAAGTTTGTTAGCTCTGGAACATAAAAGGGTGAGAATCATCAGCATAACATGGATCTATATATTTGCAAGGCCATAATAAGCTCCCTTCGCCATAACAAGCTGCCCAAAGGCCGTACCTTGAGAGGTTAATCTACAGTGTAAAACTTCTAGGCATACTAATGGAGCAAACTTCAACATGAATACATCAGATGGTAGGCGAGTAAGCAAGTTACCTGAGAGAGGCTCCATATCAGCATCAGTAATGCAATTGCAACAGTTAAGGTTGAGAGCCTGAAGCTTAGATAAACCTGCCAAACAGAAAGCATTTAGGGCTTCATGGTTGCAACATTCAGTAGTCATTAACTCATTATATGTATGCACTATGCTGATATACACTCCACCATTGATGTACTTACATGCTGCAAAACAGAAGCATTTAACACTTCATGCTTGCTATATCTAGTCGTTATAACATGTATGCACTATGCTGATATACATTCCGCCATTGAAGTACTTACATTACATGATTGACGTGTATCTTCTAAAGATGTTAAATGTTCGAGTTCCACGACCAATTAGCGTTAAAGCTACATCAACATGGATTTTTAAGAGACTACATTGGGGTCAAGTGAATAAGTGATCAACTTCAAGTGAGTTGATCAGCTTATCTAACATCAAGCATTTCTTCCTTGAGCTTATTGCCTTGTTTTTTCAATCAATCCCTAGCGTTCACCAATCCAGAACATCACACATTTCTTACTTACGGATATTCAAGGAAGAAAGCTACTGTCCATGAATCTCAATTGTTGAACAAAGACGAGTATGCCACATGCTTTTCTGCTACCAACGTCAGTCTTTACACCAACATTTCAATTATGCAACGCTATTTCTTTGCATCATCCATCAATGATATTTTAGCAAATTAAATACATACTGAGCCTTTTTGTTGATAAATAATAATTTTTATTATCTACATATCAATCATTAAGGACATTTTAACTCATACGTTCCATCTCATTCACCCATCAAGATGGACGATCAAGGTTGCAACTTCAGAAGAGTCAGAAAAACTTAAATTTTTACTTTAAAAATAAATTATGTAAAGGAAGACAGCATTACTCATCATGACAGGGTCTGCTACACACACATTTACACATCCCAATGACAATGCATCTATTCAAATCTAAATGAAGAGAGTGTACCTCTTAAATGAACAAGACCACCATGGATCCATGGACATCTTTCCAAGTCCAGATTTAACAAGTTGACTAAACCTGAAAGCAAACTCATCCCATTGGCAGTAATATTGTTGTTCCTTTTAAGACTCAAAGTGGTCAAGTTTGAAAGACCTGAATGGAAAAGCAAAAAATTTGTACATGAGAAACGATAAGACATGTATGTGCCATTTAACCAAAATGGCCTTAGTTTTCATGCTTTGGAACAATGCGCTCAAACTGCTTATCTTATTGTTAAAATGAATATCATGATAAAAACCCATTATTATCTATAGGCCTTTTTTCTTTTCCAATTTTAGTGCAACAACAAAGATATATTATTGTAACCTCATTCTAAGAAATCTCCACTATACATTTCTAGTGTGATATGATCAAGAAATAAGAAAACTGCATTCTTCATGTGGCATCAAGTCTGCTATAGTGATAAAGCATAATAGCCTCAAAAAAGAAAAGTACCACTAATAAGATCAAGCCCCTTATCTGAAATCTGGTCACAGAAACTAAAGTTCAAGGCCTGGATGTTCTTACAGTCTTTAATATGTACCAAACCACAATCACTAACATCAGAACCAGAAAGATCTGCTGAAAGTAAAGATGATCCCTGTGAAGAGATGACCTCCATCCAACTATCATCAACTCCAGGATATTCACACAAATCGATATCCTTCAAAAATAAAGTAGAGACATTGAATGCATATCAAACTAAGTTAGTGCGATGCAACAAGTTGCAAATACAGATATACATCGAGCTACTAATTGTTGCATACCTGCAGAGCACAACGTCGAAAACCCTCGAGATTAGTCCCTATAAGGCGTTGAGAACAGACCAATTCATTAAATATCAGCTGGCTAATATCTCTTGGAAGCATAGAGAAGGTATCATACTGATAAATTCGCTGTTCACAACAAAATAAGAATCATCAGAAAGTATCCTAATGCAGCCCAATGTCAACTCTTCAAAGGGAATAACATACTTCACAGATTTTATAAATGCACAGTTCCATGAGAGACGGGCACATCCCCTTTCCCTCTTTATTATCAACAGCTGCTCGATTAAAAGAGGCTCCCAGCCACTTCGAGCTTCCATTTCTAGAATATCTTCTAGAAATTCCTCTAAATGCACCATCTTCATTGACCTGTTGGCCTCGTTTTCTAGAACAAGCTCCCCCCATGTATCTATTCAACCCTTAAATCTGAATAAAGAGATAAATATGAAACTATACCAGCTGCCAGAGTGGATCGAATTCATTCAACCTTTAGGTACAGCCCATTTCGAATAACGTTAATCTGCAAGTGAAAGTTGCACTGATTTCAATGACATATTCACTCAAATTCTTTTTTTGTTTTTTTTTGTTTTGAATAATATTAACTAGCACCATCACATTACCCTAACATGCATCAGTCATTTAAAGTTCACAATAACACGTTCACAACTTGCATAACAGTCTAATGCAAAAAAACTGATCAATATGCAACCGAAATCGTCCCTTCAGAAGTAAACGTCCTGAGTTCACATATCACATTATTGATAATACTAAGATATACAGTATAATTCATTTTAAGTTTCACAAAACAAACTCTAACTCCAGAACAAACAGATTCTAATACTTACAACACACCAAATAAACCCTAAAAACAAAACAAAACTAAACAAACACACATACTAATACTATCAACAATTCAGCATAAAGCATAACTATCATCATCATACAATAGAAAGCTACTACCAAATCACTAATAGTTAGCTACACGGTCACTATACTTTAAATGATCAGTAAATTACATTTTACAAATTCGTACCAAAAAGTTTGCAAAACTGAAACCAAAAAGGCGTAATCAAATAACGAAATAATTCGTTTTTTAGCAAATCAAGCCATACAATTCACCGATAGATAGGTAATATCGTATCGTGATAGTATAAAATAAGGAAATTTAACAAAATATATAAATAAATAAATAATCAGAATGAATGAATGATTAAGCATAATATTTAATATGAAGTAGAAGGAACAACCGATCATTTACTTCGCGACGATCAGTTTAATAGGTTTTCCGGTGTGCGAGCGTCTGTTTGATTAGAAAGAGGATAAATGAAAAAAAGGAAGGTTTATCACACAGAATGAGGAGGTTGCTGACGAGGCAAGATACGAGCCACCGGTGATGGACACGTGGAGGTTCGAAGTGGTTTTTCTTTTGAGCTATTGATTGAAAGGGATGTATGGGGCCCATTTAGAAGCGGCTCGGTTCGGCTTTGCTTTATCCTCCGCTCCAAGTCTCCAACTGTATTTATTTAGTGGTACCCACCGTCTTCGCTTATTTTGGTAGTGAACAAAAACTTCGAACTTCATCATTTTAAGTGTAGATATATTCTTTTAATAAAAAATATATAATCACTTTGTTATTATCCAATGAAATGTAGGTGTTCACTTTAAATAATGTTTTATTAGAATTTGAGATTAATAATTTAAAATTATGTGAAAGGGCATAGTGAAGAAAACATTGTGTTGTTTAAAATATGTAGTTGTGCCTATTATCTATTGTCAAGTATATGTGTGAAGTGTGCTTATTATAAAAAATGTAAGCATATACTGTAAATCAAAAAATTACCCAAAAGATTGGTGAAATGTGACGAACGTTTATTAGCTTTGTGAGTTAAAGTAGGAAGAACATATTTGAAGCTGAGTTAGTCAGGGAATATCACAGTTTAAGTTTATTTTTTCCATTGGTTAAAACATTAAGTATATATAAAATTATTAATTTCCTTTTTGATTAACTGGTATGAGAATAATCTATCAATAAGGAACTTATCAACTCTCATTATTATAGTGTGTTAGATTATATAATTATTGTTATAAAGAAAATCTTTAGAGATGTTATTTTCTTTGCGAATGAATAGTCACTTTTGACCAATAAAATGTATTTAAAAGAAAAAAAAAAAGTTAAAGATTTGACTAACTTATATTTCAAGAACATAAGTTGATAATGATTTAATGCATTAAAAGTTTCCAATTAAATTAAACTATTTATTTAATAAACTTTTAAATTCTTTTCATAATTATATATTAATTATTTTATTATTTTAAATATATACAAAGCCTTTAATATTAATGTCCGTTAAATACTCTTATTTTATGAGTTGTAAAATACATAAAAATGAAAAATGATATATATGACTAATTAGATTTGTTTAAAAATGTGATTGGTAACTGAAAAAATGATTGGATAAGATTAGGAGAAAAAATAAATAGATTTTATATGTCAAATTATATAGTTAAATAAATTTAATCATATATAGACCGATATAGGTATAGCGTTACTTGGAAACAGAAATAGATAAGAAAAAGGAAAGGGTAAAATAGAGTTAGTACGCACTGCGCAGGCACTACTGGAGCCAAAGTCCACCGCGCCGACACGAGTGAAAATTTACAGGATAAGCCCTTTGTGCCCTATCAATCGCGAAATCATAAACCTCTATCATCACTAAACTTAACCGCCGGTAGCCATGGCGTCAACATCGATGAACTTAACTGGCACCTTCGTCGGACTAGCCAAACTACACAATAAAACCTCACTCGCAACCAATCATTTCCAAACCATCACTTTCCGTCATCGAAGATGTACAACTTCCATCCATTCACCACTCACTTATTCTAGACCTAAAAGATTCTTACGCAATTTATCCGTTTCCGCAACGCCGACGCCGACGCAAGAGGACGAAGATTCCGATGTCCTCACGAAGATTCCGCCGGATAATCGAATTCCTGCAACGATCATTACCGGATTCCTAGGTTCCGGAAAGGTTATCATTTCTCTTTATGCGGAATATTAATTTGTTTTTAATATTGTAATTTCTCTTCTTTTGGGTAATTGACACCAAATTATCAAACTTTACCGAATTTCTCATTTCGGTTATTCAATTTTTATTGATTAATTTAAGATATTTTTGTACCTTCAAAATGTGATATTTTTTAGCAATTTAAAGATTTAAGGTAGTTAAGTTTTTTTCTTTAATGTTAAAAAGGGTTCTGTGTATTTGTGTTGTGATGTTTTTCAAGGTAAGAATATATTTATTTATTTTTGTTGGTAAAAAAATAATGTTAGTAACCTCAAGTTGTTAAAGAAATTTGAGTACTTGAAATTATGAATTTGGTAAACTCGGGTACTTTTTGTGCCATTTACCCCTTCTCTATGTCAGCAATGTTAAGTTAAGATAATAATTGACAATTTTAGCTGATTAAATTTGATGTTATGTTATTTGGACAGACAACATTATTGAATCATATACTTACAGCTGATCATGGTAAACGGATTGCAGTTATTGAGAATGAGGTAAGATTATGTTCTGATCTTATGTGAGTCATCGTTATGTAAATTACACTTCATGTGGTCATGTTTATGGCTGTATGTGTTAGAATGTGATATATTATTTTGCAGTATGGGGAGGTGGATATTGATGGTTCATTAGTTGCTGCGAAAGCTGCTGGAGTGGAGGATATTATTATGCTTAATAACGGTTGTCTATGCTGTACGGTCAGGGGTGATCTAGTTAGAATGATAGGAGAGTTGGTGAGTAAAAAGAAAGGGAAGTTTGATCATATTGTCATAGAGACTACAGGTAGAAAAAGCAGTGGCTGATTCAAACTTGATTTGAAGTTTATCTAATTGTGGGCACAATGTTTGATAGGCTTGAAGTATGTACTTGTTTTTTTATAAATTTGTAGGACTGGCAAATCCAGCACCTATCATACAGACGTTTTATGCTGAGGATCAAATTTTTAATGATGTAAAGCTGGATGGTGTTGTCACTTTAGTAGATGCAAAACATGCTAATATTCATTTGGATGATGTTAAGCCAAAAGGAGTTGTTAATGAGGCAGTTGAGCAAATTGCTTATGCTGATCGTATAATAGTCAATAAGGTATATGTTTATCGATGAGGGGAATTTTCACTATGCAATTTAGTTGTTATATGATCAAGTTGTAATTGAGGCACTGATAAAAGCATAGTAGAACTTAAGTCTTTTAATGCTTTTCAGACTGATCTTGTCGGAAATGGAGAAATTGCTTCTTTGGTTCAGCGGATAAAGGTATATGGTTATTTATTTGGTTAATTGAATCTGTTTTCTGTATTGATTTCTTTTGTGTGCTAATCATCTACTTCTACCTTAATGACACTGAAATACAGGGCATAAACCGTATGGCTGAATTAAAACGTACGGAATACGGAAGAGTGGATTTGGATTACGTTCTTGGGATAGGAGGATTTGATTTAGAAAGGTTGATTCTCTCTTCATGTCTATATTGTGTAAATAATTGCTTGTACATGGGAAAATGCATCCAGGTCTAGTCATTATCATATCTAGTCACTTTTATAACAAAATTCATGCATTTCATTGAGGTGATGGTTGGTGGATTTGTATTGAAAATGTGAGTTGAGCAAACCAAGATATCCATCAACCTTGGTGGTTTTATTAGCAGACGTTGCTCGAATGTTTGTCGCGATACAGGGTTACTACTGAAGTTATGTCATTAAGACATCTTTACTCTTTGGCTTTCTGTCTGGTTATTATTCATTTGGGTCTAGATAAATTTTCTGCATTTTTCTTAAAAGTTTGTGTTGAATTGTGAAGGAACTATTGTAGTTGAAGTCCTGTTCCACATGAGTAGATGTGTTTCAAATTTTATTACTTCGTATCTCATGGTTATCTCATGGGCGTGTTGATTAACAAATATTTATATGCTTGCTAGAATTGATGCTGCTATTGAGAATGAAGCTGCAAAGGAAGATGAGCACCATCACGACCATGAGCATGAACATGATCATGACCATGAAAACTGTCATGATCATGATCACGATCACCACCATCATGACCATGACCACAAACATGGTAACCAAAACTTAATTTGTTTACACACTTATTCACACACACATAATTGTCAGTGTTCGATAATGAGTGTTGGTTTTTTGGCTTTCTCCAGAACATCATGATCACACTCATGATCCTGGCGTTTCTTCAGTCAGCATAGTTTGTGAAGGGACCTTAGATCTAGAAAAGGTTGGTTATGTGGCTCTTCTATATAAAGTGCCCTACTGTTATTGTAAAACGGTGTCCATAGTTTTCCACATGGATTGACTGTCAAGTGGTGTGTATATGCAGGCTAACCTCTGGCTTGGTACATTACTAATGGATAGGAGTGAGGATATATATCGCATGAAGGGGCTTTTATCTATTGAGGGGATGGATGAGAGATTTGTCTTCCAGGTTATTTCCTCACAGCTACTCTTTTTTTCTTTTTTCTTTTTAAATTTTTTTTTCCTACTAGCTTACACTTCAGTTCCTTATCTTCCAAGCATGTTGAACTAATGCAACTTATATTTGCGGCATTTTAAACAGGGTGTACATGACATCTTTCAAGGCTCACCAGATCGGTTGTGGAACACTGATGAAGTAAGGGTGAACAAGATAGTATTTATAGGGAAGAATTTAGATGCCCAGGAATTAGAAGAGGGCTTTAAAACATGTTTACTGTGAGCTATAAAAACCGAATCATACATATGATTGGAGGAGAAATTTGGACTTGATATGGATGGTATTACCTCATTGGTGATTTTGTTGTACAATAACACTATAGTCAATGATCAGTGTCATACTTCCCTACTGTTACTTGTTAAATCTTTTTGTAGGGATTTTATGAATGTACTCTACTGGATTGTGTATGGAATAGTTTGTTAGCTGCTTATTGGTATGGAATATCGGGAAGCTATTTACTTCTTGATACAATATTAAAAGGTTGCATACATCAAAACACATCAGAATGCCTTTGATCCATTTGACATGTTTGCTGTTTTTTTTTTGTTTGTTCTTTTTTTACTAAAAACAAATCTTGTAAGCAAATGGATTGAAATTGCTACCTATTGTCGTATCAAGCAACATTGAATGTCATTATATATTACGAGTTATAACAAATTTGTATCAAGGTAGACTCACAACTTCAAGTCTAGTTGCATTTGTGTTGCAGGTTTACAAACACATTTGGAAGGTCATAAGAAGTTCAAGACCTGTATAATTGATAAACCAGCAACTGTATGCTTTACAAGAACTTCTAGTTCATTTTTTTAGCAGACATTGTTGCTTCATTTGTTTATCTCAGAAGAAAGTGGAGTGTGCACAAGTTACAATGGAAAATTTCTAACTAAGATTTGGAGGGGTGAGCCAAGCCAAGCCAAGGGAGTAGTGCAACACCAAGGCGACTCGCTGAGACCCCAATACCAAGCTACTCTGGTGGGTCTTTCCCCATGAAAAATAAGATTAATGTCGAGTGAACCCGATGGTTCACATATCAGATATTAAACCAATACGAACATATGTAAATCCTATATCAAGCAATCGATGTATCGATATGATAAACTTATGAGTGAATTGAGAGCGTTTTGTTCCTTGAATCTGTTTTCTATTGAGCTTAGTAATGATATAACAATGTAGAGTGTTACATAACTAACTCTAGCTAACCCTATTTATACTCCTCAAGTGCTAGCCATATGATTGATTATAAAAAGCAATATTTACAATCTATTTATTGATCCTAACCACAAATACTAAACTTGATCTTAGCCAAATGGCCGAGAAAGGTATCCTTTTGTTACTAAGAAGGTTGGTTTTTATTGCCATTGGCATCTTCTTTGTTGTTATACCTCAAGCAATGTGGGATACAACATTAGACCAATGACACATTTCTTACCCTATTTATTATTCAACTCCATCATATCTCCAAAGAAAAAGCCCTTGCAATGCACGGGTCTTATTTAATTCAATTATTGAATAATTCATGTTTTGATAATTGTTTATACTACTAATTCTTATATTATACATTGAGGAATAGAAAGTAGTTAATTAATTACGGGTCTTTATATTAATATCATTGTTAAGATAAGATATTAAGCATTCAAGAGTGATAACATATTATTGTTTCTAGAAACAAACCCCAAAATATACCAAAGATCATAAGTTGTGTTCTCGTACACTCAATAAGCGAAGTACATATCTGATATGACCCAAAAGTATATAATTTTGTTGTTGCCAACACTCCGATATGACATCAATGGCGACCATCTTCAAATATTTATGTATGTCTAAATGAAAACTCATTAGTTGTCTTATCTCTCTTATATGTTAAAAGAAAGTTATAATGATGTCATAAGTAATTCTATAAGTTAATCTTAACCCTTGAATATTTTTTTTGATTGTAATCTCACCATTAATTTTAATTGATTAAATTAATGATGTCATTGATTGATAATGTATTGAAAGATGAAACTTTAAATTTTAAATGAGAATAGATTTTTTAAAAAAAAATAAAATTACCAATTAGAGAGTTACATTTGGCAAAAACCCACTTTCCCCCCACGTGCTTTAAAATTAAATATCTAAAAAATGGTTAGTCGAAAAATTATAAAAATTACACTATAAAAACAAGCGTTTTTTTCTCTTCGATTAGAGATCTCACATGATATACTTTTGACGAATTTTATTTTTTTCCTTTTTTGGTGGGTTTTAGAATGACTAATAACCTATGAACAATATAAATTTAAATATTTTTATATTAATAATTCAATTATTAAAAGTTTTATGTGTAATCCGCGTAATTACGGGGTAAGTAAACTAGTATAAAAGAATACAAAAAATATATATTTCATGTAACATCCTCTCCTGTGCCCTGGTAATTTATAGTATTTTAATTGATTATTTAATCGTTTAGAAATTAATTGAAATTATGTATTTCATTGTGAAACGTAGATAAATAAGTTCTTTGACTTATTGTGATTAGTGAAATATTAATTGTTTTAAATTATTATAGATGACGGTAAAATAAAATAATATTTCTCGCAAACGGTTTTCAGGTTCCAGACAAAAGATTTGGGACGGGTATAAAATTATACCACTTTAAATCTAAAACCGACCTTGCAATCTATATATATCTCATATCTTCTCCTTCTTTCCATATTTAGAAGCTTTTCAAATTCAAGAAACCAAAACTTGCAAATCAAAGAAACCCAAAACCAAAATTGAATTCATACTTGTGTTCCTGTGATTCCGAAATCAAACAACAGAGCTATCATCATCCATAACTAAATCAGCAACTCTTTCAATTACCATTTAAGAAGAAAAGAAAGTAAGTTTGGGTTTTGAGTGAATAAATCAAATTGGAGCTTGATATGTTGTTATTAGATGTTATTTGATGCCTATTTGATGTTAGGAAGTTTGTGTGATTGAAAGGAAATCAAAATATTGAGTTTTGGGTTGAAAAAGTATGATTTTCGGCTGAACAGCGTCTCAATTCGCAACTTGTGTTCATCCTGCGAGTTGAGTTGGCTTGCGAGTTGACTTGCGGTGCGAGTTGACTTGACCTGCGAGTTGACTTGCGAGCCGAGCTGACTTGCGAGTTGAGTTGACCTGCGAACCGAAACTTGCGAGCCGAGCTGACCTGCGAGCCGAGTTGAATCTGCGAACCGAGATTCCTGCGAGTTGACTTGCGAGTTGACTTGCAAATTTTGAAAATGCGTAACGTCTTAAAAAATATCACTAACTCAGATTTAGTTGAAATTCGCATGGTCACTCGGAAACGACCTAGTAATCAAGGCTATATTCTAATAGCCTAGGCAGTTTTTGGCCATCCGGGGTCATCTAGGACCCGAAAATGGCATTTTTCAGTTTTAAACGTCATTGCGGGATTTTTCTGAGTTTATTTCTGATTGAACTTTTGTTTGCCTAGACTTCAGGGATTACCTGATTGGATAATTAGACTATAATGATGTTTATGGAACGAACTTCTGACTTGTATTTGATTTTCTGTTTCAGATCAACGTAAGACTCAGTGATATAAGAATCCTGAGTGTGGAGACGTCAGAGGTATCGGTGAGTGGATTCAGAACTCATCATTTGATTTAGTTGTAACTATTTGGTTACAACAAGTAAACGTAGATGTTTATTAGACTGTTTAGTCTTGATTATTGATTATTGATCTACGTGATGTGCGAACCAATGTGCTGTATGTAATTGAGGTCAACGTGTAGTTGGACTTCTGGTTATTATGTGTATTACACAGGTTTTGATTCATTTGTTGTGTTTGAGACCTGTGTATGGGTTTAATAACCATTAGTTATCGGTCTATTCTGTATTGGCCATACAGATTGTTGGTAAGTGTTCTTGGGGGAATCCCCGGGTATTATGATATCCCCAGAGCCACCGATCCTCATTGAATTATGTGTGTTTACGATTATTTGGTGTAAACAACTAGTTATGCTAAGTTGAATGGAGTGTGATGAACCTATTCACTTAGCTTCGTGCTAACCCCTCATTTTACTTCCTGCAGGATATGTTTTGTTTAATTGTGGGTGCAGGAGGTGATTGGTTGATCAAGGAATGTTTGACTGCGCTCTTGAACTCTGATATGGTTTTGTAATAAACCTTGTTTTGTGAATTTTTATAATACCCCGCCTTTTGTAGTTTTTAAACAGTTTGAAATTTGGTGTACTTTTGGGAAATGTAAACTATTTATGTATTTTAATTCATGCTTCCGTGTTTATTAATATAATATTCTTATATAGAAAGAGGGGTGTTATATTTCAGTAGGTGAATGTCATGGTAGTGTCTATTTATCAATGATTAATAATTTTATCCCTTTTTTAACCATGGAGAATTTTCTTATCACTGTAGTGAACGTTAAATTTGAGTTTAAACCCATGAGATCTCTCCAATATCAAAAGGAAACTATCACTTTATATGGATGTTTTATGTAAATGACTCGTCAGTTCATCACAAAAGTTATTTAATATGAGTGTATGAAAACTATTTGATCCCAATTTAATTTAAAGACGTGTATGCGAAAAATCATCACCATGTGAGAGTATCAAAATTCACAACAAAATTAAAACAATAAGTACAATAAAAAATATCATGTATGATAAAGGAATTCTCATGAAATAATTAAGTTAATAATAAACTCTATAACCAAAACAGAAATGGACATGTATTTAACAAATACAAATAGTTCTCATATGTAGTGTGCACACTTTATTATAAAATCATAAAAAAATACATGAACGAATACATAGACACATTGAGTACATTAAAAAAATATTGTATCATGAAAATGATAAGAAAAGTAATCAATTACCAACATGTTTTACTTATTTACTTATACAGATCATTCTTATACAGTTGTACATATGTAGTTTGCACCCTCTAGTAAAATTTGAAAATTGTCATGACCGACTTGCAAATACACATCGAGTATGTTAAATAAAAAATTTAGTATGAAAAAATGATAAAAATATTAATCAACAGGCAACATGTTTTAATTATAAAATTGTGTACCTTTGATGTATCTATCTCTCGTAGATCATCACCGACATAGATAAGTCTCTAAACCTATTTTTAATTAATTAAATATGAGATTTAAATCAAAAGGAAATCAAAAGATCAATATTTATATTTACTAATAATTAATGAAGTCATTGCCATTATTAATTATAGAACCTTCAAAGTTTTCTTACTATTTGTGGCCATATAAGAATAAAAAATAATAATATTGTTATTGATATATATAGACTTATAGATTATTTAGTACTACAAATATTAAAAATCTACCATATTATTATATTGATTATTTATATTACATATTATTAACTTATTTAAACATAGTTATATATAATTTAATTTTTCTACCATTATATATGTCAAATTTCAAAAAGATAAATAAAAAATTATAGTGTTAGATAGATACACATGATTTATATTATTGATAATGTATTATTTTATTGATATTACACATTATAACACTTATTTTAACATACAGAGATGTAAATATATTAATATGGCTAAGAAATTAATATAAAGATTAACTCAACACTGATTACCTTACCATTATTTATTATTATAAAACTTTATTGGTATTGTTGGTCTAGATTCATTCATCATTATTACAAATCATGGTTACAATGATCTATATTTATCTATAATATTATAATAATTATTATATTATTATAACCGTTTTAAAGAGTATATTAGTTTTATTCATAACTAAAAACTCAAATAACAGTTTTTCCGGTTTGAAATTCATTTTGCCTCCAAATATGTTTGTTGTTCCTATCCTTGCATAGAAAGAGTGGATCACCTCTCTCAAAGTGATAATATTATATGACCTCTCTCAAAGTGATAATATTATAACAATTATTATATTATTATAACCGTTTAAAAGAGTATATTAGTTTTATTCATAACTAAAAACTCAATATTTGTAGAATTTATTTATCATTATCATTGTTAAATATATTTGTTTAGTTAAGTATTTTTTTTTTAATGTTATTCATAACCAAGAACTCAATATTTGTATAATTCATTCATTCATTTATCATTGTTATTATTAAATATCATAATTACAATGACATATCTATATCTATGACATTATATAATTATAATAAATAATTAAAAGAGTATTTATTACTAATATTTAATATCTAAGAACTCAAAAATTATAGGATAGTAGATATCTAAAATGAAAGGGGCACACCACAATACATACAAGTTGATGTTACAATTGAAGTTATATGAGCATGAAATAGTTTCATAACCATACACACACCATAAGTCTTCACAAAAGTGTTCTCACAAAAAGAGAAACAACGGGACTAACATATCACCAAAATAACAAAGAGATTGAATGATCCTACTAAATTGTTCCAGTTCATTTTATGTGTGTATTACAAAGACGTGACGAGCTAATGAATATGTTAATAGTGTAAACATGATAGTAATAATACAATACAACAAACAGTAATTTACATTACTAAACTTTTTATTTAAAAATTTAGATTTAAGTTGTTATTTCTCAACCCTCTAAAATGAAACCAAAAATTGGTTTGTCATTCGACTATTCATAGTTCAATTTATTTTCTATAATATCCCTCTCAATTTGACTAGTGTGTATATACTCTGGAATTGTGATTTTTCCACGATAACATAACAAGACGCCCATACATTGGATTTATGTTAAGATGTTATGTGTATCAAGCTTATAACTAAATAAGTTATTCTTGTGTATCAAGGACTAATAAGTGGTGTTTTCTACCACTTTACTTTTCAAGGTAATTAATCTAGAGTTGGAGGCTAATTTGGAATATATAAAAGTTCAGGGTGTTGTGAGATGTAGCTGCTAAAGTTGGACATTTGAAAACTATAAATACATCTTATTAACACACACATAAACCCTAATTCATATTTGTTTGTGTGTGTGTGTATTCCGTCAATCACTCTCTGGCTCATCATCATATTTATTCATCTGTTGATTCTGAGTTTTGTATCATCATCATCATCATCATCATCATCTTGTTGACGATTTCTGAGATTCATTCTTGTTATGAATCACACTTCGATTGTGTGATTTATTTTGTCTTTGTCGTGTAAAAGACTTGATTACCTTTCTAGGTTGTTTCTGTGATTGATTTTGTATTGAAGTGATTCTGGTTATATGCTTGTATAGATTTTCACATAGTATCAAAGCGGTGATCGATTCATAGCTTGATTATCATCTTCTAGTTCGTCCTTGACCGATTAGGGTTACGGTTTTTTCTTGATTGATTTAGGGCTTTTATGGTTATTGAGGTTAGAAACGATTTCTATTTGGGTTACGACTTGAATCTGTGGATTTTATTGAGGTTCATCGGTTTGATTTGAAGAAACCCTAAATTTGGAAAATTAGGGTTAGGGTTTCAAAGTTCATATAAACAATAACTATCTTATTATCACTTCTTCTGGTGGTTTTCTTAGATCTATTTGTTCATAATAGATTTTATATGTTTTGATCTAGGGTTTAACATTGAAACCCTAATTTGGTTGTCTTCCGCTATAAGTTCGTAATCGTTCTTAGCAATAACGAGCGTGGATACCACTGTAAGGATTTCTGTTATCTCTCGTGTGGTGGCTAGTTCCTGCTATTGGGAGTTCTTGTGCTTACCGGGATCAACTGCCCTCACTAGTCATACTTGGACCATAATCGAGGTTCTTTGTTTGTTGCATTTGTTTGCTTACATGTTACGTTTTTTTTTATATTTGCATTTGTTTGTGATTATCTAGATTATTCTAACTTTTGATTGGTATTTGCATTTGCATTTGTTTGGATTTGGCTACAGATTTATTAGGCATATTTGTGTATCTGTTAATTACTGTTTATTCTTGTTTACCTACCTGGTTACATCTGTTATATGCAAAAACTTTTATTTGGAGATATGGATGATGAAACTACTATCACTTTGATTAATAAATTGGATTTTAGTGATCCCTTGTATTCACATGCAAGTGACACTGTTGGTACACCATTAATAAGCTATAAGTTGAATGGGACTAAATATTCTAATGTGTAGAGTAGAACTATGTTACTTGCTTTTGGGAACTAAAACAAAACTGGATTTATTGATGGTACTTGTATTAAAAGTACCACCAATGTTGTTCTTGTTAGTCGATGGGATTGATGTAATTCTATTATTCTTACTTGGATTTTGAGTTCTATTTCTAAGGAACTTTACTTAGGTCAAATATTCTCTAATGCTGCATCAATTGTCTGGAATGAATTAAAAGAAACTTATGATAAGATTGATGGTTCTATTACTTTCAATCTTCATCGTAAGATTAACTCCTTGGCTCAAAATGGATCTTCCATTTCTGACTACTATCATAAATTGAATTCATTATGGAAACAATATGATGCTTTAGTAAAAATACCAACATGTACATGCAATGCTGCAAATGCTTTTCAAAATCCTTGTCAACTTATTAAGTTGATGCAGTTTCTTATGGGTCTTGATGACCTTTATCAACCTGTTAGAAGTAATCTTCTAACTAGAGATCTTTTGCTTCTCAAACTTTTAAAGTTCAAACTCCATCTTTACTACCAAACCTGGTTTTGATAACAGGAAAAGGGGTCCAAACCCTAATTAGATATGTGAACACCGTAAAAAGATTAGACATACTATTGGGAGATGTTTTGAGTTAACAGGTTATCCTCCAAACTGTAAGAGAAAAATTCAAATAAAAACAAAGGACATTCTAACAATTTTGTTGTTGATCATTCATTTAATCATGATCAACTTTATACTTTTGCTGCTCCTGTGTCATTTACTAAGGAACAAATGTTAAAGATTATGAGTCTCATTAAAAACCTGATCCTATGGGTATGGATGCCAATATGGCAAGTGAATTTTTCAATGCAAAGGTTAAGATCGAGTTAACTGATGGTTCACATATAAGATATTAAACTAATAAGAATATATACTACACTTGATCTTAGGCAAAAGGCCGAGAAAAGTACGCTTTTTCACACCAAGGGAGTTGATTTTTAAAGCTGCTCACAGATATCTCTTTCTTTCCTCAAGCCCATGTGGGACACATGTGAATGAAATATGAGTACGGTTATTTGACCTCTGCCCATTGTTAGACATTGGAAATGCTACAATTAAAGTTTAAATCGTGATGCTACAATTAAAGCTTAAATCGTGATGCTACAATTAAAGCTTAAATCGCGATGCTACAATTAAAGCTTAAATCGTTACCACTTTCACAAAACTAGCAGGACACCTAAAAAGGATGTTTTTACAACTTCATATCCTGAAAATCACGAGTACGAAACTTTGGTCTTTTTCTTAGTTCTATGTTCTGTAATCCTACTACTATAGTTGCCAAAAGTACTAATCCAAGTATTTTAAAATATATATTTTTCCAATTATAAAACCTTGTATTTGTTAAATGGTACGAAACTGAAGAAATAACTGATGCAACATTGAATTGAGTAAAGCAAATACTCTTTATGTCTATAAATATCATATGAATCATTTATGGCAGATTAAGGATAACGGGTTTACAGACCTACCAAATACCATTTTCTTTTTGAAAGTAAAAGCCAGCTTTAAGTCCACCCGGAAAAACACTTGCCTCACCATTTGTCATAGGCTAAATGCCTACATGTCTTAGTTTCATCTATGGTCCAGGTTGGGTTAGTATTTAGTAAGATCATAGAGTCCTAATGAAAGGATTGTTTTTAGATCTTTATAGCAACCCATCAAGTATTTCCTACTCCCTCCGTCCCATTTATTTATATAAGTACGTACAATTTTTATTTGTCATAAAATAATTGTTCACTTTACAAAAACGCATTTATTATTTACTCCTTATGTGTTACCATTAATTAATGGGCATTGATATTTTCACTATCAATTTTGAAAAATCCACCACAATAGTTCATTAACAGGTAGTAGTACTGTACACACAAACAATGGACACTTTTAGTGGATTTATCAAAAATGACGGTGAATTTATCATTTCCCTTAATTAATGGGTTTGCTAACAAAGGATCAATTCACTCAACATTAGTAAATTTGGAGGGTTGAAACTATAACATTAATTTAAGAAAATGCTTTCAAAATTACATAACATTCGTACAATTACCAGCACAACCTGCACAAATGTTATGCCTTTTATTAACTGTCAATTTTATAGCCTTTTAAAGTCAAAGATGTCTTAAATGTAAGAGTTAAAGTGATACTCTATTAATTAAAATATTATTGTTAACTTATTTATATCAATTAATATTAAAATGTTTCATTTGAGCCCTTGAATCTAATGAACAAAAGGATCAAAGAGCATCTACATCACATAAAGATAAATACTGTAAATATTTAAATTATATAAATAAATTTTAAACTAGATATTGGTTAAGGGCCGCGCGAACACAGACCCCCGCTAACACAAATTATGACGTAGGCTTGAGCACTAAGGCCAACCTCAAACAAGCACCTCTCCGTTATGTGCAATGGTGATCACCAGCCTAGGCCATGACTTTTTTTAACGCTCAAAGACCCCATCCAGGAAAGAGCCTTTTACATTGCCCTCACTCACTTTTTATACCACCACCTTCCCCTTCCTCACTTTCTTTTCACCGATGAGGGATCATTGTCACAATTTGCAACAAAAACTAAAGTTTTGTATCCTTCACTGTCCATACTCCATGGTTTCTTTTTCACTTTCGGTTACTAGAATTCTCGATTTTTCGTGCTTTGGAATCTCTAAATCTATGTCAGATTTATTGGACTGGTAAGAGTTGTTGAAGGTATGCCTACTTTTGCTTTATGGTTCTTTAAAGTGATTGCTTAAGATAGTAGATAGCTTCAACTTTAAGGACTTCCACATATTCTTGTCAGAATTTTAATCCTAAAGCAATGATGTCCCAGAGATTTGAACGTAAATTTTACACATGGTTTTCATCAAAGTAAGTGCAATCATTAGTTTATGGATATTGTTATAGAGTTCTTTAATTGTGCACTGAAAACATCAAAATAAAATGTCTTATGATGTGTACACATCCCTATGCTCCCAGAGTCTCAGATGTTTGTTTCTGTGTTTCGTCTTTACGTTCAAATTTAAACTTTGGTCCCACTCCTTGTGAACAGATGCAGCCAAAGTTTTCCTTAGTCTCTTCTGCCTTTTGGAGCAATTTAGTCTAATTTTTGTCCTACCATTCTAAACTAAATGTGGCGCCGATTTCTTCTGCCACTCCCATGTGACCAGAAAAACAGAAACAGAAAAAAACTTGATCTTTGCTAATTTCTATGGCATCTATGCAAATTTTGTTATATAAGAAACCATCAATGATTATTGTTTAGACAAGCTAAGTAAATTCCTGAATCAAAAGCTAAGATGTGTACAAGTGAAGTAAAATTGCAGCTTAAGAAGAGACTAACATGTCTTGAAGAAGAAACACACACGATGAAGCAAGAAATGTTACAGAATACTGCAGAAAGGAAGACATTGTTGAAGGACTTACATAAGCAATTGAAACTTATACAATTCTCTCTTCACTCTGAAAACCAAAACTCGAGATACAAATGCTCTAAGGTAATGTTTAATATATAATGATCTACTAAAGTTACTCTTCCGTGTTTTTTACTTCCACACTAAACTGTTTTTCTATATGAACTTTTTCAAGAAACAGGAAAGAGGGAAGTTTGACGGATTGTCTCAAGTTTTATACGAAGATTGGAATCCATCGGTAGTTGTGAGAGGAGGTTCGGGAGCAAACACAGTGGCAGCTCCAGGTCCTTCTGGAAGTTCAATTTTAGACATAGAGTATAATAATTGAAAGCACAATCCATGTTACAACTAGTTTCACTAAATAATTTGCCAAGCTTATTACTATATGATTTGAATATCACCATAGTTTCTTCCTGTAACTTTGCAGAAAATTACGGAAAAAAACATTTTCAGTAGTTTCAATATACATCTGACATGAAATATTTAACTAAAATTAGAGGGGTGAGCCAGGCCAAGGCAATAGTGCAACACCAAGGCGAGTCGTAAAGACCACAATAGCAAGCTATTGTGGTGGGTCTTTCCCCATAAAAAATAAGATTACTATCGAGTGAGCCAATAGGTCACATATCAGATATTAAACTGATAAGAACAGATACTACACTTAATTTTAGCCAAAAGGTTAACCTCGTGGTTTGAAAGGTTCACCACTATACTGCTAGGGTAATGGTCCTTTCGTATAAGACGAAAGCAAGAGATACATCAGTGGACAAACATGTGAATTCCAACCCCTAAACAACATTTTTGTCCTAGCCAAACAGGAAATAAATACCAACTAAACTGAATAGAAACTTCTTTGTTGAAAGTTGAACATTGAATAGAAACTTCTTATTATAAAGCTTTTATGTCTATAACTAACTTTACAATAATCCAAGTTAATTATGGAATGCACTATTTTTTAATATAGAAAATGAGTGTTTGATAAATTCTTTGGATCTATATAAAGAACACTTCACCATTGCCATTTATTTATTAAGCTTTAAAGCAACTTATATTAACCTACTTATTATAAACTTGGGCTACGTATCAAAATTTGAATTGAAGGATCTTAAAAATACAATTTTACCTTTACGTAAAGCCTTTCATGTAATAGGAAATGATATTTTCAACCAACAAAAAGCAACACATATTTTAATATAACCCGAAATAATAGGAATGCATATATGGCGTTGAAAGCTTGAACCAGGTCACTGGATATAGTTTTTTTTTAGTAAAATTATTCAAGTTCATGTCGGGAAGCCTTGAACGTACCATTGATATGTCACTCATTCTTTTTATAATATTATTCTTTCTTCCCATGAATTCCATGGCTAAATGGTATCTATTATGTTGCTCCATCATTACACCACACGTCTCCAACTCTAAAACATATTATCATCACGTACTAATTCATTATTAGAGATTATTTATAGGAATAACAAAAAAAATATGAAATATCATACTCTGTATACTGTAGGAACTCAAAAGAATGCGTAAGAAAGTGAACTACAAGTCAGAGAATAAAATACTCTTTTTATTATGTTTAGACATTTAAATTTGAGACTTTATATTTGTAGGGGCCGCGCGAACGCAGGCCCCAACTAACACAAATTATGACGTAGGTTCGACCACTTGGGCCGACCTTAAACTAGCACCTCTCCGTTATGTGCAATGGAGATCACCAGCTTAGGCAATGGACCTTCTTGATCGCCCAAAGACCCCGTCCAGGTAAGTGATTTTTCCATTGCCCTCCTTCACATTTTATACTACCGCATTCCCTTTTCCCTTTTTGTTCTTCACCAATGTGGGATCACGTTCACAATATAGACACATCAAAAAGACAAAAACCAATAATGCCAATACTATACAAGCCTTTCCAACAAGCTCATTTGGAGGCATTCCTTCAGCAAAAATGAAATAAAGAATGAAATTTTCCAGCTCATCAGGGACTTAAAGTTGGTACAAAGGAATACATCAAATGAAAAGAACACCAGAAGTCCAGAAGCATGACTTCGAGAGACATAAAGACTGAAGATATGCATGTTAATAATATCATACGCAACAATATGTGAAAATGGTTGAAATATGAGCACCAAAAAGCAACTGCAATCATCATTGTTATCTTCAATAATTTGATGGATCAACTAATGAGCTTATCTAGGGGTGTTGATGATCCGAGTCAAGTCAAGTATCCTTGGCTCGCTTAATCATTACTTGGATAGATTAATAATTACTTGAACCAGCTCATTTAGGAATTACTCGGCCTCAATGCTCATTTAGTTGTTAATCTTATTAATGAAATAAATAGTCTTTCAATCACAGAGTTGTTAGCTTACGAGCTTGACTCGTTAAAGTTGATTAGCTTGTTTGACTATTTAAAGTTCTAAAGCACAAAATCCTTATATATAGTAGGCCCATCCGACTCATTAAATCCAGCTAACTTGTTTGACTCAATAATTAATCAAAACGAACCAAATAATTGAGCAAGTTTCTGTTTGTTCTTGCTCAAGTAGCTCAATCTGCTCAATAACAACCTAAGCTTATCATACTGTTGAAACTCATCCAAAATTATTTTGAGGCGCATTAAATCACAATAAATAAAAAAGATTTTTTTTTTTCATTATTATTATTTGGGGTGGAAGTTGACAAGGAATAAAACATAAGAGGCTGTTTGTAAATTGTATAATCGATTTTGATTTTTGAAGTTAAAGATTAACTAAATTATTTTCTTATGAATAAAGATTTGGAAAATTCAAAGGATTCTATAATTAGTTAGCTAGACACCGCGGCCATTATTTTCAACCATCGTAAAATAGGGTTTGTTGCAGGCCATTCTTCTGATGGAGGAAGGGAAGATAAGCAGCCGATTGTGCGATAATTAGAAGATGTTCCGGTGGAGTTAATCCACCGTATGCAATCGTTGTTGCCCGTAGAAGAAGCCGCTCGCACGTGCGTGTTGTCTAAGTCATGGCTACGCACTTGGTCTACAATCCGTACCCTCAGGTATTAAAGATTATAAATATATGATTCATACGGAAGAACAAGAAAGAGAGTACATGGATTCGAACTGTAGCTACCCAAAGTTGTCTCCAGGAGCTTTCCCTCCGGATACAGTTTATGAAAAATGAATTTGAACTTCCAGATGAGACATTCTTAGGCGAAAACCTAAATACTATCATTGCAAACGATGATGTATCCTGGGTGATTAATACCGTCTGGATGAGTTGCAATCCTGTGATCAAATGTGTGTCCCTAAGAGTACTCGAGTTGTTCAGTGTGAACATAAGTGAAGAGGTACTTGATAGGTTATTGTCTACTTATACGCTACTTGAGAAGATAAACCTTTCAATGTGCAAGGGTTTTAAGACAACGAAGGTTAAAAATCTTTGTTATCTTCGCGAACTGAATTTAAAATCAGAAGAAGAATGCGATATTTTGAAAATTGATGATGTCCCTAGTCTTGGCTTGTTTTAGTATGCGTCATCAAATGCTTATACGAGGACACCTATAACATCCCACATGGATTCATTAAGAAGCGTGACTGATTTATCATTAAATAGTGTAATCATAGACGTAGCATTTTTCGACATGATCAAATCGGAATTACTTTTTCTTGAGAGTTTGAACCTCATAATTGGGCATCGGAGTCCGGAAAAGTTGGATATTACAAGTGTTACATTTAAAAAATTGATCCTAAAATTGGAGGATAGTAGGCAAATCGACATACAAGTTGATGCTCCAAAATTACTATATATGTGTTACCATGCCAACACAATTCATAATCTCTCGTTTCTAGAGAGTAATGCTCCCGAACATATTAAGCTTATA
Source organism: Logfia minima (assembly GCA_963921325.1). Taxonomy (NCBI): domain Eukaryota; kingdom Viridiplantae; phylum Streptophyta; class Magnoliopsida; order Asterales; family Asteraceae; genus Logfia; species Logfia minima. The sequence goes on from OY992774.1 coordinate 29,354,348, forward strand.
CTAATGTTGCAGAAGCCCGTGGATCATTCTTTCTTTGTTAAGATGGGGGATGTACTCAATGTATCAAGCAAGTTTGACAATGAGATAATGTCTAAGACTCATGATCGTGTAGTGCAAGTGCCAGTGAACATCAATATTGATGATCTCAATTAAGGTTTCCATTTCCGGCTACAAACGTGCAACAACTAACGTTTGATACATTTATACATGAAGGCTTGTCGGAGCACCGCCATATTTTGATGCACTTTTTATGGTTTGCCATCCCAATTACGTGAAGACATATCACATGCCTCACACATACAATTACTTGTGCAAACTAATTATAAGTGGAATGATGAAAAAGTCTAATCTGAAAGATATTGAGTTCAAAAATCCATGTAATGGAAAATGGGAAACTCTAACAAATTCTTGGAGAAGTATTTTTTCACAGAACGGATGATTAGTACTATTCACTTGAGTTGAAATTAAATTGGCGTTCTCGATAGAACCAGCCCATCTTTGGTTCAATGATTTGATTTACGAGCGTTCTTTGGTATATTATTAAGTTAAATTTGTTTCTTAATGTTTTTTATACCAACTATAATATTTAAGACAAATTGAACTAGTAGGGGTTTATTTGCAGATCATGTGACATGGGTAATAACGATTTTTTATTTATATTATTTATCTATGAATTGTATGATGATGTTTCATTTGATATTGTATTTTTGAGACACCTGTAACATTAAGGTGTACCTATGTTGTTATCAGTAGAAGAATTACGATCGAAATCTGCTCTACTTTGTGAAGATTGTTGGAAATGCTCCTGGTAGTAATTAACATCTTCCATTCTTCAAACGTAAAATCTGACCTGTATAATACACAAAGAGTAGTTCATTTATAGATCAAATTACAGCTTCATTTAGGGACGTCAAAAATGAGATGCTTTTGCAACTTGATATAAGCACCCTCACAATGGACCTTTTTTGATTGATTGCATGATACCCTTCAATCTATGGTTCAGAAAAAACGATAGTGACTAAGACATACTAGCGTTATCATACAAGTATAGGTTATTTTATAGTTTTATGCATATATTTCCTTCGGCTTTTATAGTACAAGTTGATACAGACCAATTTCCTTTTAGTATTAGGTAGATACAAAGTGCCATTTTTACCACAGTACTATATATTATTGTTATCATTATACGGAGTATATAAAAAACCTTCACGGTGTAGTTTGAATGTTCTTTGGTGGGTTAATCGTTGGACTAAGGGCCGCTTTATCAATTCTTGTGACTTTGAACTTCCAATTTATAACTTGTCGGTATCCTAACTTAACAAATAACAATTTATTTATGAAGATTATACGCAAGTTTAATGCCACACTAAAAGAATTATAGGTCTCGTTCTCTGTTTTTATAAGCATTATCATATTGGAATTTCAAAGAAATGGGCTTCATTTTACTATCCTTTTTCTTTTTTCGTGTGTTAGTTTGATCAACCAAATGCCACAGATAGTAAAAGTTCATCGAGCTTCAATGAAAAGAATCAATCTTTCTGAATCTTTATAGCAAACCATCAAGATTTTCTTTTCAAATTCTTCAAGTAAATGTATGTTGGTCAAGGACATATTACTTAGAGGCACAGAATTCATATATTTTTCATGTTAATTTTTCAAACTGTAATTGGGTAGGGGCCGCGCGAACCACCACAGAAGAATGTATAAAATGATGTAGTGATATGGTCCAATATATATATATATATCATATTATAAAAAGAATACCAGAACCTTAACCTCAAAGCATTAAACATATCAAATGAAATTTTCAACAGTATATATGTTCAGGAGTCCCAAATCATAGAGTTTGAAATGTCACCATATAATACGGTTATGGTGTGGAACTTGAAAGTTAAGTAGCTTAAGAAGAGATTTAACACATCTTTTGAGAAGAAAAACATGATGAAGCAACAAATGTCTCTTTTACTCTAAAATAGTTATGTACAATAATATATAAAGTTAAATGGGTGAATAATTGATTGTTGATAACTATTATGTGATTTAACACCTAGCATGTCTATTTTCATCTCCAACGTTTTTACTAAGAACTGGAGGGATGAGCCAGGCCACGGCGATAGTGCAACATCAAGGCGACTCACAAGACCCCAATAGCAAGCTATTGGTGATGGGTCTTTTCCCATGAAAAATAAGATTAATATCGAGTGAACCGATGGTTCGCATATCAGATATTAAACTGATAAGAACAGATACTACACTTGATCTTAGCCAAAAGGCCGAGAAAGGTATGCTTTTTCTCATCTTAGGCCTTGGTTTATATAGCTACACATCAGTTCCCTGTTTTTTTCCTTGAGGCTATGTGGGATCATTCGAGTGGATCTTTTTCTACTGGTTTCTTTAATTCTCCCTTCTGCCTAAGACTCCAGCATTATACTTAATGATAACGTTACTATTCGATTCTCTATCTTCAAAATTTTCTTTATCTCTGTTTCTTATCCTAAATCCTAATTTTGTTGTCTTACGTAGTAAACTGCACAAAAGTTGAAGAAAATAGAGATCCCACATTGAATCAGGTAAAACAGTACTTGGTTGCACAGTTGCACTCACCATCTCATCAGTTTTTAAGTTTTAGGCAAATTTGTGTCTTTTTTATAAAATCATTTAACTTGATCAATTCAATATTCAGGTTATCAATTGATTTGTAACTTTTTTGTTACTTTGATGTTGAAGCGACGTTGGCTCTGCATCTTCCATTCTACATTACTATATTGAATGTAAGGGAACTGCACAAAAGTCGAAGAAAGAAGAGATCACACACTGAATCAGTAAAGCAATACTTGGTTAGTTAGTTGTACTCACTATTTCATCCTAATAGTGAAGATCTTCAATGACACTACAACAATCCATGTAAAAGTAAATCAGTTATACATACGCGCACTCATTTTTTACTTTATCACTCTCGAGCAAGAAACTTTTTTCTTAGTCGTCTGAAACAGTTCTTCCATGCCAGATTTATTCAAATCTCGAGGAAGATGTTAATGATATTTCTACTTTTGCTTTATGGTTCTTTAAAGAGAATGCTTAACATGGTTGATGGCTTGAACTTTAACAACTTGGATATATTCTTGTTGGCTTTTATTCTAAAGCAAGAATGCCTCAAAAGATTGAGCATAAGTTCCATAAATTATTTTGATCAAAGTAGGCGCCAATGATTGGTTTGTGAAGCTTACTATACAGTTCAAATTTCAAATTACTGATTCCGGTATCGGTAATAGAGATGAAACAAAGAAACTTGCAGCAAGACCATATAACATTTTCTTAGGAATAAATAATACAAAGGTACAACCCCATAAAACAGATCATGTTCAAGTAAGGTCATAACACCAAAAAACATTTGATTTTCATATCATTAACTTACATACTATAAAGCTAGAGGTTCATTAAGTATACACATCCCCAATATTTATTCACAAACGTAGCAGCCTCTGTAGCACAGAAAAGAGTTGTACAGGAGCGTGTTGGAGAAAACGGATGCTGAAATGGTTGGTTTTGTGCTTTCAAAACTCAACCTAGTCAACTGGGATTTCAACCTCCATCTTCAATCCAGGATGATCAAGAATCTGGAATAAATTCAAAAGCACAATTTCAGAAAACAATATTAAATCTGTGATTTATTAAATGCAGGGCTTAAAAGCGAATCGTGAGGAATAAAACCTTAACGAAATCATCCAACAACAGAGAAGACTCTTTAATGTAGCCAGCTTCCTGCATGACTTTGATCAAAACTTCCTGCAAAATCAAAGCTGAATTTATCAAAATGTGTTGCAGAGTGACAATATTCTTTACACAGACACACACCCCTAAAAATTTTAAAAATGAAATTAGTTTATAGATCATGCCTCTCTTTGCTTATCTGACATGAACGAGCCACTCAAATCCCGCAACACCTCCATTATGTCATTAAAAGTCACCTTCCCGTTATAATCCGAGTCGTATACTTTAAAGATAACTGAGATTATGTGTTCACAAGTGTCAGTCGATACTTAAAACAGCTCCTTTTGAAACTTTGAGCACAACAAATTGACTAACAACCGACACAAAAGTAACATAAATACTTTAATAGGGTTAAATGTCTGCAAATGTATCGAAACTATACCTAAATTCTAATGTATTTATCCAACTTTAAAAGTTTCTATTTTATACATCAAACTTGATATTATTGCTAAGTTATGTATTTGACCATGTCAGAAACGTATACCAATTACCAGAAGAAGAATTTACCGGATGCATACTATACCTGTTTCAAAATTTGATGCATACAACAGAAACTGTCAAAGTTGGATATGTACATAGAATTTTGGGAAAAATTTTGATACATTTTAGACACTTAACTCTTGCACATAAACACCAATTATAGCATTTATTTCAATCATAATGAGATGTAAAGCTTACGTTCAATCTTCTGGCGCATGCTTGCTTTAGGATTAAAAGCAGACAAGAAGATCACAAAGTCTTTAAAGTTCAAACCATCCACCATCTTAAGCAATCTCTGTTAAAAATAACATAAAAAGCAAAACCAACCATTTCATCAAACACCTTCTACGCATCACAATCATAACCTCAAATAAAATTTAAAAAAGCATCATACTTGAGTCAGAGGATTCATTGAAAACTCAGGTACAGATAGAAACTCATCGGCAGATATAAAACCCTTTGCAGTACGATCAAGCTGGCAAAATCTTTGATATAAAGAAACGATTTCTTGCTGGGAAACTGTATTCAAACACACATACACATATATATCGTAAGGCTATAAATAAATCAAAAAGTATGTACGTGTAGAAATGGATACTTACATAAATTATTACAGTGTTCTTGAACATCTTCAATATCATATTGAGTTAAAGTAGAAGAAGCACTACCCATTTGTATTGTATGAAATCTCACGATGAAGATAATTGATCGATAAGAATAGCCCTATCAAGAAGAGATTTGAAATTGATGATTGGGGGATATGTATGGGGTATTATCGGATGGATTTTAACGTTGTCTTTATGGAAATACTAAAAATGTGCTTTTGAGATGACGGGGATACTGATGTATATTCCCTTTGCTACTTCCCCTAATTTTATTAGCTTTCCCCAATTGCTAGGTGTATCAAACCTTATTTGAACTAAAACCAAAAAAGCTAAATGAAACTAGTAATTTTATGCATATGTTATACTCCCTCCCTCTAATAGTAACAATCGGTACATTAAAATGCATAATCAATATCAATCAATTCAATATATTATGTAAAAAGAAAATAGTTTTACTTTTACTTTTTCACAGTCAGTTTCATAGAAAAGTAAATTATGAATAAATTGATAAAGTTAATATATTATTTTTGAAAGTAAATACTTATTTTCGAACAAATTAAAATGAAAAGATGGACACTTAATTTGAGACGGGGGAGTATATTATAGTCAGGTGTATATTTGTTGTGCAGTTTAACTTATTATAGCTAATCAAATCGAATTAAAATGGATTGAGTATTATATATGTAACATCCCGAATTTCACGAGAATATAAATAAAGATTATAAATTATCTTTCATGTAATATAAAAGATAAAACAATGAGATAATTAAATATTAGCATTTAATAATGGTCAAATTGGACTTAAAATGTGATGAAAATGATATCTTGGGTTAAAATTGTAAATTAGGGAACTTGAGGGGTCCATTTGTAACTATTATGTTTCGGATACTTAGGGAGTTAGGAAACCCTAACCTCCCCATTTGTTCCCTGTGTTTTTATTTGCCCAAGAGAAAGAAAAGGAGGCACTGTGAATTGTTGTAAAATTAAAATTGAAATTGTGAAGTTTGAACTGTACAATTCGATCGTCCAAACATTGTGATCATTTAGGTAGTTATCTTGTTCATTTAATTATGTTTATAATGCCTTTTGGAGGGTTTAATTTGTAGTTTAAGACCTCTAATTTTCGCCCTAGGGTTAAAATGAAGATAAAGAATAATTGATAAAATTATGTGGTTAACTTGTAATCTGAAATCAGTTTACTAGAAAATTTGTATAAAACCAAAAACTACTATGATTAATCTGAAAATTTGTTACTGGGTAGAACTTGATGTTCTCTACAATTTGTAAGTTTTAACTTTGTGTTAATTTGGACTCTAAATAGGTCAAGCAGGTCATTTAATAAATCTAGACAAATTGATGATGAATCTGTAACATATTTTTGTTAAATTCATGTAATATAGAGTGTAACTCTAAAAGCATTGATTTTCTAGAATATGATAGGTTGATGTGTTCTTTGGTGACTTGTAGAATATTATAAAATATGAATGAATGTAAATAGGTCTAATGTGTTGATCTTGTAACGATATATTGTTGAATTGTTAGATTGGAACAATCTTCGAGATTGATTAAGAATGAATAAATGAACAAAAGATGAAACGATGATGTTAAAGATTATAATCAGAAAGACAGTTGCTAATTAGTATTTGAGAAGATTAAATTAAGGGTTTATGGGTTTAATTGCATATGAATACATATGTTTCTGATTATTTCAGTCATGTTCATATACTCATATAAAATCAACCTCAATTCCAATTGAGATGAATCTTATACATGTGAAATAGGGAGATCATCGATGGTCAATTCGAACTCCAAACGTGAATGTGTTATCTATATTTTGTTGTGAGATGATTGATGGTCAATTCTAACTTCACATATGGAGAAATTAACGGTTTTCAAAATGGATCTGATTATGGCCAAATTCAGCAACATGATTTTATAAAATTCATCTTAAATAGGATCTATATCCCAATGCTCTGAAATTTGGTATACAATAAGATTAATTGGTGATTGAAGGTTCTGTAAAATTTTGTTAAATTTGGACAAGTAAAAGTGGGTTAAATGGACTAATGAACAAAAGCTGTAAAACTGAATTATTTGTGAGTTTTTTCGGTTTAATTACGATTCAAAAAGAGGTCAAACAATTAAGGGATGTTTCCACCCACAATAGGAGTAATGCTAGTCTTCGTACTCACATCTAATCAAATAAATGATCACATTACGATAGATATAATATCTAATCGTTGGATATGTTTATTTAATCTACAATTTAGGTTACAAGAGCACTTAAAAGGGATTCTATCTTATAAATTGGAGAGCTAGCACCAAAGGTAAGAAAATTTTTACGAAAACCGGGTGCATGATCAAAACAATAACGATTTCATAAGCTTAACTTGTGTTTACTTATATACTTGTTATGCTTTTAACGAACGATCATTATACTGCCATGACTTGCGGGTGTAACCATGAGAAACGATAATTATACGAGGGATGGGAAATCAAGGGTAGTATATTGTATCATACATGTATGTTGTGACTTCTTTTAATTAAATGTACTTGTTGCTTGATGCTAGTACACTAGACATATTTGCATGACACTTAGGTTTCACGACACAATTATGGGCCCTATATATGAACTTAACGATTTAACGAACAATAACGAAACTTAAACATACAGAATACGATATGAATAGAGATATCTAGGTGATTCCCGAAAGGGTTTCATGATGTTTACCGGCGAGGGGCCATTACTTTATGATCATAACACGGGATATCTAGACTTTGTCCCGTAGCACCGCCCGATTTGAGCTACACGTGGTTCGCCACACACTAGTAGTACTTGCTCGGGAATGAAGGAATATGTAGTGACGTGTCATTCCCTAACGACAACGATAACGATAACAATAACAAAAATACTATACGAATACAATTACGATAGGCACGACTTAGGATATAATTGTCATATGATATCTTGCCTTGTACTTACCCAATTACATTGTCATGATTATATGCATGTACTTTACCCGATTTATATTGTCGTGGATTTTGATAATTGTTGCTTACGATACACAAGTTACCGTTATACTTAGCTTTTTAAGTTAATACTTGTTTTCTACTTGCCCGATTATGTAGATGTTATTACTTATGTATCGCATATTGTAGTTATTTGGGTTTTCTTTTATTATTGTGATGATAAGACATGTAACACCAAAACTTTGATTACTTTAATGAGACCTTTCGGCATTTAATTTAATTATATATATTAAAGAAAAGTTTTTGAAAACCTATATTTTGAAATCAGGGTGTTTCAATGTCACATCTTGATAAGAACGTGTTTCGCTTTCAGGATTTATGGATTCACTGAAATTTGGAAAAGCTTGTTAATAATAAATTTGAACCTATGAACTTAGTAAACTAAAATTTATAAGACTATAAGTTAATAAAAATAAGTCATTTAATTGAAATAAATCAAATGTGTAAGGTGTACGTTGCTTATAAAAAAGATGGAAAATGATAATGACGGATTTAAGGACCGTTATTAAAGCGTTGGAGCATATTTAATATATTTATACTTAGACTATAACAAAATAATTTTGAATATTGACTAAAGGACAATCATTTATGCACGTCTTTAACGAAAATATGAATGTCTGAAAAGATGACACCTTATTTGTTTTCTAGTTGGTGTATATTGCAATGAAACCACTGCTTGCTATTGCAGCAGCATGAAGCCAACTTGGGATTATAGTTTTGGATTTTTATGTATGACTTGGTATATGACACTCACCTTTCAATAAACAACTTTCATAGAAATTTCCATCCAACCTTCGTATATTTGGTTACATCACAAATCAAAATGTCAACAATGCAGTTACTTACAACCTTAAACCTTTCATAAATTAGATAAAGGGCAATACTAGTTACCCACTAATATTTTTGCATTTGATGCGCATAACCTATTCGCATCTAAAAGCATATAGTCAAGTAGGTGAATAATGTTTTAAGAGATAAAACCCCTTTAATAAAATAACTTTAAGTCATGCAAGAAATAGATGGAACGCACGATTATGAAAAATAACATGCTCCTGCAAGCCAACTGCTCATAAATGGTATCAAAAACTAACACAATGTTCTTGAATCTAAACTCTCCTCTGTCATAGGCAAATCCCAAGTTATATCATCAAAAATACTGATCAGAGCTAACCTAATACTAAACATAAATAGATATAGAGATGCTGCAGGGTATCTAAGACATACTGCTACAAAAGAGGTCCCCCATGCTTGCCCTTAAAAAAGCTTAAAAAGCAGACCACCATGAGTCGCAAAGAAAGGTGCGAAGACAAGCGATTCTACAGCCATAAGTTTGATGAGAATGTTGAGAGATGGACCCGATGTGTCCTTCAATGGGTCACCGATGGTGTCACCTATAACAGCAGCCTTGTGTGAATCAGACCCCTTTGGCCCAAGTGACTGTGCATGTTCCGAGGCTCCAGCCTGATTCAAATTCATAAAAAGATTAAGCTTTTCGAGCACTATTTGCAACCCACTTGATTATCAACCGTTAAGATAAAAGAACCAAATTACTCATTATATTCTATCCTATTAATTAACCTAATAAGAGACTTCTACTCCAATATCGAAACATCACAAGAATGTCTTTTATGATCATATTACACCTAAAATGGGCTAAGGTTCTTGGGAGAACACTATCAAAATAAGAGAGGTAATAACATTCAAATAATTTAAATTTGAATCATATCAACAGACAACTTCAAAGTTGACATTTTCATATCTCAAGTATACATTGACGTAGATTTTCATATAAGTTGAAAAACTGTAGATGCACAGATTCACATTGATGCAAAAAATCAAAAGTTGTTACTTCGTTGAATTTAATGCTTCAAAATGTTAATAAACACTTTAACGGGGATATAATAGTATAAAATAGGCTAGATTTGTAGACTTATATAATTCAAATTAGAAATAACAGAAGTGTTTTTACCATTCTTATTCTGTAAGTGTCCTCAATGGATTACCTCTTAATATATACTCCATTACTTAGTTACTATGTACTATGTAGCATCAAACGGCAAAAGCGCATTTTAAATTCTAAGAATTACCTCAATGTACTTCTTGGCATTGTCCCATGCACCACCAGTGTTCGATGCAGAAATCGCTACCTGAACCAGGAACCAGAAAGTTAAAAACAAACAGCCCCTATATCAACAAAAAATATAAAATAAATAAACACTCTATGAAAGTTACCTGAACACCAGAAACTAGAGAACCAGCAAGAACGCCTGAAAGAGTTTCAACTCCGAAAAGGGTCCCAACAATAAGAGGAGTCAGCATAACAAGTGCACCTGGGGGGATCATTTCCTTGATTGATGCATCAGTCGAGATTTTGACACAGGTGGCGTAATCTGGTTTGGTAAGGCCCTCCATGAGACCAGGGATGGTGTTGAACTGCCTACGAACTTCTTCGACCATTTTCAAAGCAGCACTGCCTACACTCTTCATGGTCATGGCCGAGAACCAGTAGGGAAGCATGGCACCAACGATTAGACCAATGAACACCTTTGGGGTCAACACATCAACAACTTCAATTCCTGCACGGCTCACAAATGCGCCAAATAGTGCCAGTGATACCAGAGCAGCAGAGCCAATAGCAAATCCCTGTAAAAGGAAAAAAAAAACGTAATTAATCACAAAAACTACTTGATATACTGTATACAAAGATTACACTAAGCCCACCCAGATTTCAAAACAGTATTTTAGGCCACCTAAAATTCAAAACTATAGGCCACCCAGGTAATCAGTTTGTTTCTATTTGTACCGATTGTGGCCAAAAGAACTTGCCATATGATTAACAAAAGGCCCTAACATTAGCAAATCAACCTAAACCAAGATTATAGTATGTGTTTTTTGAAAGGGTGACCATTTCCGTGAAGTCCTCTCCGAAACCAACTAAGCTACCCACCTGAAGGTTGGCCCCAAAAGTAGCAGCCAATGTGCCTAGTTTATACTTTACTAACAACTTTTATAACCCACAACATGTTGACACGTCATCAAGGGTATTTACATCTTTTCGATTTTTTAGGATATTTTTATATACTATGGTGTCCTATCTAAATGAAAATTGAATAAAAAATCACCTTTCCAATGGCAGCGGTGGTGTTACCGGCAGCATCAAGGGCATCGGTCCTCTCACGGATTCTGTGGCTCATACCAGCCATCTCAGCTATGCCACCAGCATTGTCACTGATTGGGCCATAAGCATCTATGGCTAGTCCAGTGGCAATGGTGCTGAGCATACCAAGAGCAGCAATTGCAATACCGTACATGGCTGCAAAGCTAAAGCTGACAAAGATGCTGACTGCTATCGCAAAAATAGGAATGATGACAGATTTGTATCCCAAAGCAAGGCCAAAAATAACATTTGTTGCAGCTCCAGTTCTGCAGGAATCAGCAACATCTTGCACGGGACTGCACAAAAAAAAAAAGTAATTAAATTTAGATCTATTTGGATAAAAACGACACACTGTCGATAAGGCGATAACACAACATACCTGTATGCGTTGCTGGTGTAATACTCAGTAACAAAACCAATGATAAGCCCAGCCCAAAGACCAACACACACGCACAAGAAAAGTTGCCTGCACACAAATTTGATTAGATATGAAAAAAGGTTGCAACTTGCAGCAAACAATTGAATGGCTTTAATGAACTAATTATATGGAAACAATTTCTTACCAGTTATGTACAACTTTTTGTACACCAAAGTTGAAAATGGTGAAGGATGAAGGCAGTGCAATAAAACTGACGACTGCAACTCCAGCAGTCATAAGAACAGTAGATATGATAAGCTGATTCTTTAGTGCTGGCTCGATATCATTGACAGCTTTGATTTCAAAAAAGTCTGTTGCGAAAAGTGTTGTGATCAAGCAAACAATAATTCCCACAGAGCTAACAAGCAAAGGGTAACACATAGCAGTGAACTCATGGTTGATTCCAAAAGAAGAAATAGAAGCAACAACGAGTGCAGCACAAGATGATTCAGCATAAGAACCAAAAAGATCAGATCCCATTCCCGCAATATCACCGACATTATCTCCGACGTTGTCAGCAATTACCTGGAAACCAGCAAATATTGTTAGTAAACATGCGCGTAAAAAAGAAAAATATTAGTAAAACGCCATAATATTAATAAGTTCATCATAACATAACCATAGCAACTTACAGCAGGGTTTCTTGGATCATCTTCTGGAATGTTCCTTTCGACTTTACCAACAAGATCAGCGCCGACATCAGCGGCTTTAGTGTAAATACCACCACCGACTCTTCCAAACAAAGCCATTGAAGATCCACCAAGTCCGTAACCCGTTATCGCCTCGAAAAGGCCTTCCCAGTCATCTCCGTAATACAACTTAAACAGATTGATAGTAATGTACAAAACCAAAAGACCATTTGCAGCAAGGAGAAAACCCATCACAGCACCAGATCTAAATGCAGTAATGAAAGCTTTCCCAACACTTTTTCGTGCTTCAAGTGTCGTTCTTGCATTTGCGTATGTGGCTATCTTCATACCAAGGAAACCAGATACAACAGAGGTGACAGCACCAAGCACAAACGCTATGGTACTAAACAAAGCGGTAGCAAGTGCAGGCTTGCACATACTGTGGGTATCATAAGTACATTGTTGACTCTGGGTGCTGAATCCCTTGACAGAACCCAGAAATAGAAACATCAAGATTGCAAAAGCAATCATGAAGATACCAACATACTGATACTCAGTAAATAAAAAGGATGTTGCACCTGTTGTTTTGGTTTTTTTTTTTTTTTTAAAAAACACGTTATCTATTAGCCTCAAATAGAGTAACTAGAATCCAATTTAACATAAATTAGCAGATCTATTAACACGAAATAGAAACCAAATCATCATCAAGAAACCATGTTTCCCATTTACTCAACAAACAATATAAGTAACTCACATTCACACTAACAGAATGAAATATACACTAATTAAACCTTAAAGTTGGATACTTGATTACTTGTCATACATTCTAACATATTTGTCAATATGAAACTAAACAACTTTATACTGTGTATATGTTTTACATTTTAGTAACTTTAACTTAATAATTGGGTATTTTCATAAAATACTAACATACTTTCCCATATATAATATGTAACACTATTTTATACTATATATAAATCTCATAACCTAATATATAAATTTAACTAGACATAAATCTAACAACTTTATATGTAAGTTTAACATTTTTAGTACACTGCTACTAGTAATTTTAATTTTTTCGTTTAGCCATTAAAAGATGGCTATGTGTACACATTTCTACATAATATTAATATATAACACGATATAAAGAAATAACAACTCTATATATAACTTAAACCTTTGTAGTACATTGCTACTAGTACTTTTTTTCACAGATGGTGTTGTATACACATTTCCATATGAAAATTTATCAACTTTATACATAGATTCAACATTTTTGCTACATGGGTACTACTAATTATTAGTATTATTTTCAAAAGATGCTTTTGTGTACGCATTTATATAAATCTAACAACTTTACGCATACATTTAACATTTTTAATGCATGGGCATTTATAAAACAACTTCAAACTTTTACATTTTTAAGAATCAAGAATTACAGATCTAACTAACCTTCAGAAATGGCATTCTGTATTTCAGCACATTTAAGAACAACATTATGTTCATTAACACCTTCTTCTTCTTCAATCAAAGAATCATTAAACCCATTTTTGTTAGTGTTTGGTGGGCCCTTACGGTCAGGAGTGAGCTTAACTCTCGAAACCAAAGCCCATTGAATCAAAGAAAAAATTATACCGATAACGGCGCACACCGGAATAATTATTTCCGTCGCAAAATCTGACAGTAACGCCGCCGACACCATTCTACCGGAACCCTAATTAAGTACAACGGTCACACGAAAAGAGTGAGTGTAGAAATGGGAAAGATGTATGTATGGAAAGTGTGTGCATTTATAGTCAGTGGGGATAAAAGGTAAAAATAAAATACGGAGTATGTGAATGTGGTAATATTAGACTTTTGCAAGATTGAATACTTTTTGTTTTTATTTTGGTTAAAAGAAATTTTTACATTCATAGAAGAGCTTATAAAAGTTAGGTATATTTGGTTTTGACTTGGATTAATGTAGAACTAAATTTAGTAGGTTATTTAGGGATTTATATATGTTTAGTTTTGAATTAATAAAAAATAAAAATTTTAATATTTTAATAATTTAAGTATTAAAGATATGAATTTTTATATTTAATCATGACTTTTTCAAAACTACTGACATAACTGCATTTAATTGTCTTATATAAATGATTAAATTGATAATATTTAATTATTCAGTCGATTTATTCACCATATAAAACAAATACTATAATTTATCTACGACTTATTCATAACAACCATTATTTATTAATATATACACATTATCAATTAAGAAGTTAAGAAAAAAAATAAACGGAATTGCAGTAGTTAAACTAACATAATATGAACCAATTAGATTTTATTTTTTTATCTTTTTTACTTCTCACTTAGGGTATGTTTGGTGAACTAGCTGTAGGCTGTAGCTGTAGCTTTTCGCGAAAAGCTACTTCTAGTAGCTTTGAAAATTTGAGCTTTTCGTTGGATTCTAAAACTACAGCTTGTACATGACAAACAAAGCTTTTATTTTCATAGGAGCTTTTTGTTCAAAAACTAAAAGCTAAAACTCCGAAAAGCTCCTAAAACTTCCACGCCAAACAAGCCTTTATACTATTTATTATTTTTTATGTAAATAATAAAAATAAAATAAAATAAAGTTGTGAATGTGTAGCATTTCTTTGGTTGGGAAAGGATTTAGCGGAGTTAGGGGGCATAATTAGTTCATGTAATTAGTCAGGGGTATTGTGGGGAAGGCTTTATTTATTCCTTTTCTATTTATCTGATATTGTCGTATTTGGCATTTTTATTATAAAAAATTTATAGAATCAAACAAATTGAGGGTTTTTATGGTGAAATTTGATCTGAAGATGTAGTAAGACATGTAGAATCTTGATGAGCTTTAACAAAAGCAACAAAATTGATTATTACAATTTAAATTGAATCTATTATAAATAAAAGATATGATACCCTTTCAAACTATAAACTTGTTTGACTACTTATCATAGACTCTCACATGGTATGTACTCTTATATTCCGCATAAAATTTGATACACTTTCAAAATAACCATTATTTAGAGTAAAGATTCTAGTCATAAGCTAGTACAAACAAAAGGATATAATTTGAGCTGTTTACAAATTACAAGGACCAATAATGTAAGTTACAATATTGCTGATTCATTGATTTGTATGGGTTATTGTTTAAGAGTATGATTATTTTGATATTTATTTAGGATTAGCTATGGGTTTAATAAACATATCATGCTTTTTTATTTATTCGCAATCAAAGATTAGAAATGAAAGTATCATTTTTCATATCTCATTACAATGGGTGGCTTCATCCACTTGTACGCAAAAAAACTCATAAAAGTTGACCCACATCATTTCCTTTATTTAATCTCTTTCTACCATTTCTACTAGGAGTGAACAAAGTTAATCATGAACTAATTCACAACATATTAATTGAATTAACCAAACTAAATTAATCGACTCAAATTAGTAATTGACTGTTCGATTTTGAATTTTAATTAATTGACTAATTTGGGCCGGTTACCGTTAACCAACCATAACAATCGACTCAAATTAATCGACATTAACCGAACTTCCCAATTATATGTATTTTTAATTTTTCATAAATATATAGTTACATACACTTGAATGCATATAAGTTTATAAAGGCAATACAATTTAAACAAATATATACGAAGGCATAAGACATCCTTTGTAACAAAATTAAAATGTGTCTCTATTTCTCTCAAACGTTAGCGGTCTAATCATTCATCTTTTGTTTTGACGTTTCACGCATAGTCATAAAGTGTTGTTTAATGACTTTCATAAGCATTGATATTAACAATAGATGATGTTCGATGTTTTACAAGCAAAAGTGAGATGTTTTATTTACCTTTTAAGGTATTTTTCTTTCATCACCATATTGCATTTTATCTTTTTATAATTTAATAAAAATTAATAGTTAATTGTTAACCGACTATAATCGACAAATTAACAAATAAGTCAATTTATTTTTTCTTTTAAGAGAATCATAACTAACTCATGCTACCCCTAACATCTACAACTCTCATAAAATTTAATATTAAAATAAACTAACTTATAATATCTAAACTAAAAACAAATAATATATATTACAATATTTATTTCTCGTCTTTTTCTATTTTTTTCAAATCAATACTTATTATCAGACTCCGTTACAAAATAAACGCCCTCATGTTGTTTTGTGTCTATCCCTAGAGATGCGTGCCTGGGGATTTTCTGATTCCGGACACCCAATTGGTCATTACCGGATAACATAAAGCTGTGGAGATGTTTTGATGCTACTGCCATTCCTTAACTCCACCATTTTGAAATTTTTATACTGTAGAAAATAGAAAAGTTAAATAAAGAAAAGTTAAATGATATACAATGATTTATTCATACGCCATTTATTTTTATTTAAATATTTTATATTAGATATGAGATATATATTTATTCATTTTGGTTATCTTATATATCTCAATTCTCTTAAAAATATATGTCTAACTCATGGACACTACACTTTAAAATCATATGTGTAGATGAAAGGCATCATTTCAATCCTTAAAAAGGTTGAAAAATGTCACCTTTATACAAAATAACATTATAGCCTTCTTATATAAAAACTAATGATAATGAAGTTTTTAAACATACAATGTTATAAAAAGTACAAACTAAAAAATTAATAAGCATAGAGCAATTATTTGCATATTCTCTGAACATACAAAAACATACGTTGTACCATTTTTGAATTTCCAATAATAATATCCATTTTATCAAATGTCATTTATCTGTTAATTGTTACACCTTAACCTTTGTTTTTTGTCTCGTTTAACATCACTGCAGTGGCATCAAATTTCAACATATCATTGCATGTCGAAACAAAATAAGTCAAGAGACTTACTTAAACATCAAGACAAACAAAGTGTGTCAAAACAAGCAAAAGCAACAGAGTAGTGACAATTTGAACCTAATTCCAAACACCTTCTAGAAACAAATTCGTAACCGGGGCAAAGGCCCGACCGCTGACCCATTGCAGCCATAAGGCCCTTCGGGTCTAGCGTTTTATTACATAAACCACTTAACCTTTAAAATGAATGTAATAAAACATTATTTGATTAGAAGAATAATATCAGTAATCTAGTTCACATATGATCAGTTATGTATAGTACGTTGTGAGTCAGTATCGTGGTAACTCGTCGATCAAAAGGTAAAATAGGAAGGAGAAAAAGAGAAAGTAATGAGTCGGTCTCCAAGCCCACCCATTTCCATGTTATGGTAGTTTATTATTTTGGTAGCTTCCGTATATATCAAACACCCCATTGTTTAATAACAGGCATTAATTTCTTTCCACAATTTCTCTTATTTGATCTTTTCAGATTCCAATTTTGGTGTCTAGCTTTCATGGCTTCCTCCTACGAAAACAACAAAGAAGGCCCCGACCCGAACCTTAAAACCATCCACCACCTATGTCCAAGCCGACCCTTTTAACTTCCGGGCCATCGTCCAAAAACTAACTGGAGCCACCACCTCCCAACAATCCATCTCTATCCCTACTCGCCACTCTAAAAAACCAACCCTTTCCAAAGTTAGTGGCGAGAAATCCGGCCATAAGCTTTATGAACAAAGGAAATGTGGTAGGAAGCTCGAGATCACTTTGAACAAAGTAGCACGGGCGGCAGCAAGAGAGACGGTGATGGTGTCACCCGCGTCCACGTTGGATGTTTGTGGAAGACAGAGCCCATGGATGGCGGAGGAAGAAGAGATTGTGATTGCAGAGAAGGGTTTTTACTTGCACCCGAGTCCAATCAAAGGATCCAAACCCGAATTACTAGTCTTGTTTCCTCTTAAGTCACCGAAACATAATCTATCTTATTATTCTTCATAGAAGCCATGTTGTTTACTCGACTCCAACCTACTATGGAGTTTTTTCTGAATACCAAAAATAAAACAATGAATATAAATTGTATTACTATCGTTCATTTAAGACATGTCTGTATGAACATCTCTGTCTCACCTTCTTTTCATGTACGTAGTACAAGTTCCTTCTGTTGCAGATAAGCATAGGACAATAAGATCATAGAACTCTAATGAAAAGACTGTCATTTCGAATCTTCATTGCAATCCACTTACCTTGATTTAGTAAACATTATTCCTCAACACATTGTAACAACCCATTGAACTTAGGCTAGTTAAGTATACCAGCTACAGCTAAAAAGACTACTGACTTGTTTCAACTTAGAAACTTAATAACAGCCATTGAATTTAGGCAAGTCAAATATATCAGCTATAGCAGAAAGCTTACAATATTGTGTAAACCTAGATATTTAAAGACTAGTTAATGGGTAGGGGCCGCGCGAACGCAGGCCCCAGCTGACACAAATTATGACGTAGGTTCGACCATTTAGGCCGACCTTAAACTAGCACCTCTCCGTTATGTGCAATGGAGATCACCAGCCTAGGCCATGGGCCCTCTTGATCACCCAAAGACCCCGTCCAGGTAAGTGACTTTTCCGTTGTCCTCCTTCCCTTTTTATACTACCACCTACCCTTTTCCCATTTTATTTTTTCCCGATGTGGGATTAGCTTCACATTAAAACACAACAAAAACCAAATAGAATTAAAGTCAATGCCAAGGCGTCAAAAGGGAGATGTGATTACTTAAATTGATTTATAATGGTGGATGCAATTTCAACAAATGGAATGTGTGAGCATGGATATAAATGATAGCATGCAAGACTGTCATCGATATCAGAATACAATATACATTAGATATAATTTCATAAAACTCATACCAAATAGACAAAATTACCGCTTCTTGAAACGAAATAGACTATAATTAGAAATAAAAATTAGTATACACTTTGTCAGAAACAAAAAATACTACTACTACTACTCTGAGCATTTCTACAAAACTTATTCAGAAACATTTCTCAAGTAAAGTAAAATTAGTCAATGGTTTTCAGAGTTCAGATCAACGTGTCTAATTATGATTCAAAACTTCCAACTTTTGTTCCTGGTCAATTAAAAGGATCTGATTCAATCTCTTATTGCATACATTCATTAAGCAAAGTAGCATCATTGTATAACAAAGTCATCTATCAGCAATTAAAATCAAATAACAAACAGTAAATTTTGGAGCAAACGAGAATTTAGAAAGAAAAAAAAAATTAGTACTAAGAATTGGAGGGGTGAGCCAGGCCAAGGCAGTAGTGCAACGCCCAGGCGACTCGCAAAGACCCCAATAGCTAGCTATTGTGATGGGCCTTTCCCCATAAAAGATAAGATTAATATCGAGTGAACCAATGGTTCACATATCAGATATTAAACTGATAAGAACAGATACTACACTTGATCTTAGCCAAAAGGCCGAGAAAGGTATGGGTATTCTCATCTCACGCCTTGGTTTTTATAGGCAGTCTCCTCTTATTTTGTTTCTTTTGGTGGGTGATGTGGGATTCATCTGAAGTAACTTTTATGTTGACTACATCCTTTCTGCATTGTGCATATATCAACCATCTGGAGTTGTTTCAAGAACTTGATCTTCAACCTCCATTCATCAAAAGTCCAAGTGATTTGCATGATGAAGGCATAAGAGATTACAAACAAATCAATGGTTTAGAAATGTCTGTGCGAGTGTACAAGTAGATTTTATAATTAACTTGCTTTTAATTAAAATATTGTGTACGTATAACTTACTCAATGTGGGAAAATTGGAGATTCACCAAAAAATTGGTTCGAACAACGTTCTAAGAGCTAGTGATATTAATTTAATCATCATACAAATAATTGAATACAACAACTATACTCTACCTTTAACAATGTTTATTAGTAGCCAAATGTTATTTGAAAGGTAGAAACCTCTGTCATATGATTAATGCACATTTATAATTTCATTATTAGTCATACAAAACCTCCTAATACAGGAAGAGGAACATTAAAAACAACAGCCTCTCTGCACATGTTAACAAAAAATAACCACAATTAATCTTAAAATTAATCTTAATCGCAATTTTGCTTGCTTCCTTCCTCACTTAAACCAATTCTCTTCAGCGTACTGAAGCAGGTACAGATTGTTGCTGAGCATGGTTATATAACCCACTAACCCCGCTTGCAAACTGCTGCTTGTTTCGTCTTCGTTTTGTTACCATCACAAAGCCTTCACCATCACCATTTTTATTGTTTTTCGAGTCATTTGTGTTTGTCTCTTGTCTTCCTTCAGTCCCATAAAGAATCTTAATGATTGCACTGTCGTTCGCGATTGCTTCTGTTGACCCGTCACTGTACTCGGGCCTTTTTTCATTAACAGAACTGGGCTCGGGTTTGGTCTCAGAGTTATCATGAACTGACTTCACAATGAAACTAAGCAGAATCTGTCTTGCTATTTCTGCCTTCTCAGCGTCTGAGATGGTCTTTCGTAACTTTTCGTCTTCACTTTTACCACTAGCTGCACACTCTGTACCTTCATTGAGCTCAGAACCTTGCCAAGCTCGTTGTGGTACGAATTCAGGTGCATGTGGGTTCATGATTCTTGGGGTGTTACCAAAACCACTGCCTGGTATTTGATACTTCAAGAACCCATTTTTCATGCGGAATGACTGGCTCATCCTGTAGTATAAAGGTGATCTGGGCCCACATGGAACACGAGCCGCAATTGGTGGAAACCCAACAGGCTCGCTTAACATGCCTTGGCTAGCTATAACGTCGTAAACATTTGTAGTCAGGGGATGAGTCAAAGGAACAGCAGCTGGGCTGAATGGTTGAGCTGAAGCTGAAAGTTTGCTTTCAGCTTTGTTAGTTCTAGCTTCTGAATCTTCAACTTCTTCAGATGATACTGATTTTGATGCATTCTCATGAACTATGTCGACTTCTTTAATAACTTCATCATCTAGTATCACATCGTTTACCCCGAGTTCTTCACTTTTGACTTCCTCTGGTGCATCACCCGAACCAGCAGAAGTCATGATTTTATCATTTTTAACCTTCTCTTGCTCCTCAACTTCTACTTTTTCAAGTAACGGTTTTAAAATCGTACCTGGTGGAGCCACTGCAACTTCTTTGTATGACACAGACTTTGAAGCCATTGCATTAGGTGAAATTCTAGAAACTGGAGTTCTCATGGGAGGCTTAATTAAGTCCTCACCACTGGTTAAACTTGCCTTTGATTGCTTTGGCTGAGTTAACTCGGTTGAACTCGGTCTCGGTGTTACTTTCTGCCCCTTGTTGTTTTTTTCAGAACCATTAACATGTAGTCGGGTCAATTCCGGTCGCCTTCGGCTAAACTTTTTTGGCCCGCCATTTCCTGACCGCATCTTTGGATTGGCTTCTTGCCATCCCTCATCAGAGATCATTTCTTGAAACTCTTCTGCGATTACTGTTTCAATTTTAGTGGCATTTTCCACCATCTTCACTTTTTGGACAGCCACCTCTTGTTTATCCTCCTGAATAGTAGGTACTGCTTTTGTTACAACAGTTTCAACGTCGTCATGAATTGCCATGTCATCATTCCGTGCCTCAATTTGTACTTCATGAGACTTCTCGCCAACTGGTGAAGACACCTATTAAGAGAATGGATGCAAAGCAGGATCATCACTTAGAATTCAAAAAGGTAAGCATATATTTTCAAACACTTAACCCTTGTTAAAAAATAGAAAATAAAATTGGATGTCGTTGTTAAATGATTTTCGAAAATTCTATTTAATTAATTTTCCCTAAAATATACAGTATATGGTTATGATGAAGCATTGGAGGTGGGTGATAATGATTAGTATCTCTAACCAATTTTACTTTTATTATATTGCTTTTGTTAGTCTGTAATAAAGTACCTTGGGACGACGTTTCCTCTGCGCATCTGCTCCCTTGGAATCCTGATCTGGACTTATGAAATCAAGAAGATCTGATACACTGCAAGAATGAAGTCAAAATGGTCCACAGATTTAAATTGTTAGACAGTTATCACTGAGTAAATTGTATATACCATATTAATACCTAAGGTGACCCTTGCTGGCAATAGATGCATCTGGTTTTGGAGTTCCGTTTCTTGCTGCTTCTTGCTGTTCCAAGGCTTTTGATTCAAAATATTCAAGCCACGCCGCAGCATCCTGTGTATAATGGAACATAAGTCACGATCACATAGAAATCGAAGCAAGATAAATCAAGTATAATCAGATATTCCAAAGTTTGTTCGCACCCGAGTACGAAGATCCTCTGTTCCCAATTTCGCTTGAAGAATTTGTAACGTAGTTTGTTCATGTTGCACACTCAGGGAATAAGCTTCCATCAGAGAAAGAGCTATGGCTATTGCATGATAGCTGGCAGCAGTTTGTATATGATCCACTCCTAGTAATCTTTGGTTGCACTTTAAGGCTTCATGAAGGTATCTGAGAGCAACATGGACATTTCCCATCCCCTCTTCCATCATAGCCACATTAATGTAAGTCGCAGCCGTGTTAGGGTGAGAGAGCCCACATGTAAAATATAAAAGGAACAGAGCACGGTTGACATATCTGTAAAACACAATGTCATAATTATCATCGGTGGAAAGCTAAGTAAAACATTTAACGAAAAGAAATCCTCGGTGATGTTATTACTTGAGTGCCAACTCAATGTGTTGGAGACGGTAGTAGAAAACTGAAAGATCCCCGTAACTTTTCATCGTATCAGGATGGTCAAGCCCAAGTTCTCTCTCATTTATATCCAATGCCCTTTGTTGATAAATGGTTGCCTGTACATAAGATCCTTACAAGTCAGGCAAAAAAGGTATATTTTCAATGATCATCAAAAGTCTACATTGGATTATAAACTCTTGATTCCTTAAGCGCATACATGGGGAACAGCACCATCAAAGAAAGAAGAAAACTATATGTCACCTGATTAAAGTCACCAGTATGGTAAAGAACTACAGCAAGGAGGCTGTATGCACTAGCAGTGGTTCGGTGATAAGGACCGCACACAGCTATCATCTTTGCAAGTGCCTTCAAATATGCATGTACAAATGTTAACGACTTTTGTTTAACTAAAGTATGGGACTTTCTGATTGCTTTTATGGGACAAAATGTTACCTTGGTTCCACAGTTAACTGCATCTTCTAGTTTTCCTTTATCCAGGGCAATCTTGGATGACTCGAGGAGCGCCCGCCCATCAGCAGAGGAACATAGTACGTGCTGTTACATATATATCAATATTAGTATAAGTCTAGAATTTTGTATGTGCATAAGTGTGTGTGTGTGTGTGTGTGTGAGAGAGAGAGAGAGAGAGAGAGAGAGAGAGATGTACCTTGCATACAGGAACCATGCTGATAATATCAGAACTCCTAAATGGATTTGAACTTTCCATATCAAAGTCTCTTGAAACCAATTCCAATCCAATCTAGATATGGCTGAATCTATTAGCATTGATATACTTAACAGAGTTTACGAACAATTGAAGCTGATCTAAATGGTACCTTGTGACATAGTCCGCGGAGAATTGATAACTTCCTCAAGTTTAGGTATTCATCCATCATCTTCCAATCATATTTTTTAGCAAGAAAAGCTTGTAACCATTGTAACTTGAGAATTTGATCTTCAAGAAATTCTTGATTTCTATTGTCTACTGCCCTGGCACCAAACAAGAAATTTAAGGTTGAGACTATTGCCGCCGACAACTCGCTAAAGTTTTCAGCAGAGGCAATAACAGCTTCAAGAATATGCTTAAAGGCACGTGTGACCATCTCGTGGATACATAGTGATCGTATATGAGGAAGTTTATCAGCAAGCTCAACCTAATTAGTCAAATTAGAGAACATGTCAGATAGTTATTATTCATAAGTAAACCTTTAAATATTGTCCGAAAAAATGGAAAAACAACAGTAACAACTTTCTCTATGGTCAAATAGAAGCCTTGACATTATTTTTTTTCAATTACACGTCGAAAACATAAGATGTCGTTTTTTCCAATAAAAGAAAAAAACAAAAGAGCGTACGCACCACACGTCCCAGTGAGCGCATCTGTAACCCTCTTAAGTGCATGAAATCGGTGAGTGTGCGCCCATCAACGGGAGAAAGTTCAAGTGATCCAAAGTCTGTTACCTAAAAAAGTACCAAATTTGTTATTGTGCCATTAAATATAGGGTTTATAGTTTGGGAGTGTATGCAACTTTACACCTTTTACTATTGTATGTATTCAACTTCGAAACCTTCTATTGTAAACTTCTTAAACCGTCTTTTGTACTCATTTAACTAACTATTGTATGTATAGAACTTACAAAAAACACGTCAATTTATGTAGGCAAAAACATGCAAAAAACATACAATAGACAGTTTTAAAACTTGAATACATACAATAGGAGGTTTCGAAGTTGGCTGCATACAATAGTAAAAGGTGTAAAGTTCGATACACTACCAAACTATAAACCCTTAAATAACATCCCTTATGAATTAGATGCATTCTATAAACAGAATAATACCAGCTTAGGCAATGCAACCTCATCGTAATATCTGTGTGCCATCTCAATAAGCTCATCTCCTGACTGTTAAAAGAAGCATAGAGGACTTAGCCTTTTCAAATTTCTTTAACAAGGACACATTATATCTTCACTTCTAATAAAGATGAACAAACCTTCAGGTGAAGACCAGCTCCACTTTCTTTCAACCGTAAAAAAGCTTCTTCTGAAACCAGTTTCTTCAACTCTGAGTCAAAGTTTGACTCTTGGCTGTCTGGCTCTATAACGGTGCTTTCTTGACTTACATTGTTTTCTTCTGTATCCGAACAATCTGCATCGCTTTGCTTCTTCTCACGCTTCTTCAGCATTTTAAATTGTTGTCCTAAGCCTTTGACCACTGTTTCAGCTTTATCATCGTCGGATCTTTCTGCATTGTCTCCTGCTGGTGCTTCCTGCTTTTGCAGATGCTGCACCCAGCACGAGCCCAATTCCCATCTGATAGGTCTCACAGAATCTGTTGACTTTTCCAGGTTGGTCAAACTCTCCTTTATTACTCGCCTAACCAGATACCTTGAGGATTCAAAATTGCCCTGTTCGGACTGAGGTGACTGGGATCCTGATAATTCCACATCTCTCGAGTTGGGAAGCAAAGCTCTTAAACTGTAAAAGGTTTCCATACAAAATAATAATAATAATCAATAAATAAATAAAATAGAAAAATAATAATAGTAAAGCAAGATTTCTTATTGGAAAGATAAAACAGGTATTCAACATATTACATTGCTAATCGATAAGCCAAATACATGAGGATCAAAGGTGCATACCTATTAACGTTAAGGGCATCGGCTCCACCTTCAGGTTGATCATCAATCACGATATCTTGTGATATGAACTTTGCCTTTTTGATGTCACCGACGATCTTTACGGTTGCTGTGTATCCACAGTGTCTTACAAATACTGTGCCCATCGAAGTAGTGTCCTGCAAAAGTTTACTGCATTTATTCAGATTTTCCTAGCCGGCAGCTATATGAGTAAAAGATAACATGCTTCCAAAAATCAAAATCATCAAGTTCTTTTAAAGGACTCAAGCACTTGCACTCAAATACGTTTTAATGTTAATCTTTAATTTTTACAGCAGAAGAAAAATGTATCAACTGGGGTCGATGCATACTTACATGGACAACTGCACTCTCATCTGCGGTTACTCCCTTAAGTAAATTCCTTATCGCAACTTCCTCAGAAGACATACTAGGAGATCCAATACCAACTACCTTCACTTCTGAATTTAAGCTTACATCACCTGCATCTCGTCTCACTGTAATACACAAGTCCCCTACACGATCCTCACACATGATCGATCCCGGAGGATAACTCGACGTTGCAGCAGAATCTATGACCTTACGTATCGATGAAACAGCTTTAAAGATAGAAACATCAACAAACAAACTATGAAGCAAGAACGCTTTTCGGTCACGAACCACCCTTTCTTCCTCGGTCTTGCAAGGAAGACTAGCTAATATCGCAAACTCTGTGGCCCAGGCTCTACGGTCATGTTGACCATTTCGGCCTTGACCTCCACCATTTCCACCCCAGTTCTCGTCTTCTGATGGAAGTAGCTGCAAGTTCGAACCTGAGTCCAAAATCGACGGATGTACTAGCCAAGTGTTTGCTCGAAAACCATACGGAAGATTACCAAACTGAAAGTTATAACACAAGTTTCTCATTACACTCTTATTAACATTAACATCAAAGTAATGTTTATCAAGCACATGGATAAACAAACAAATGAATGTTACCTTATTATGTTCTACATATGCTTTCATCAATGATTCATACGCCTGCATAATAATAATTTTAAGTAAATATTACTCCCATACATATATCATTTTATTTCAATCAGAGAAAAATATGAAACTTACATTAGCAAAAGCTTGGCTAAGCTGTTGAAGCAGATCCACCAGGGAATGGCTTTGCAAAAACTGCTTTCCCAAGGCATAGAAACCTTTTGTAGATGCAACTACTTGAAAAAACTTGCCATTGCATATTTTAATCTGCGTATCAAAACGATATCATCATATGTAAAAAAAACTCACTGTTTTTCCTCACAAAAAGAAAAATGCTCCATGCTCCTAGCAGGAAATAACCTTACATACTATTAGGCTAAATAGAGGTATCGACTAAGTATATGTGAGAAACTTGAATGTTCGGTTCTGTTAACAGCAGCACATATAATTCAATTCAATAAATTAATTTATAATAATTAAAATATGTCATGATCACATTGTATCTTCCATCCTAAATTCAATAATTGAATTAACCTGCATTTCGAAGTGATCGCCATCACGGTGCTCCTGCGCATCATGTCGATCAATTCGTTTCAATTCTGCGAATCAAAATTACAGATAATTCAATTAATTAAACCGGCGATCATTTAAGCTGATAACGAAAACTCGAAACAAAATCTTATGGCTTACGTAAGATAGGTGGAGAGAGATTTGAAAACGAGAAGAATTCGTAGAAATCGGAAAGTTTTGGAACCGGATGAATCAATGCCATATCGAGATTCTCCGACACCTGAGACGCCGCCGTCGTCTCTGTTTCTGAAGAACCGCCGTTTTCAACGGTTTCTGCTGCTCCATCAGACAACTGCACATTTTGAGATCTTCCTTTTCTGGATCGAGCTTCTCCAGCTCCGGCGCCGGCGGTGGTTCTTCCGGCCTTGGGCTTCGTGAACCGCGTTGTGCTTGCTACAATGTCCAGTAACCGCCGCACGTGCGCCACCGCATGTGCCTCATCAGTGTACTCCTCTACAAAAAATAGTCAGTGGCGCTTTTGTAAATTAACAGAAACTCCTCAAACTTTTGTTTGTTATTTAATTATTAATTAAATCAAAATTAAATTGTATTGTATTTTTTATGTGCATATTTATTAAGATTTGCTAGCAAATATACAAAACAATATTCTCGACGTATCAAAATGACCGAATTGATATGCTTAATTGAAGTACCCGACAAAACTGGGCCAGTGTTAATTATTACTTTGAATAAGTTAAAGTGTCAGTATTACAATTGTTTTCGCATCTTTATTTATTTTTAAAAATGAAAGTTCTAATGTATTGCATAAAATATATATATCTATCATCGGACTTTAGTGTTTACCAACCCAGATAAAATACTTCTTACTTTACTTCTTATAATAATAAGATAACTTAAAAGATATAATAATATAACTTCAAAAGATATTACTCCGTAGCATCTAATATCGATCACCATATATATAGCTTTTACAATAAGTTGTTGTTCGGAATTTTTTAAAAAGAAATGCAAACAACTAAACAAAATATTCATAGCACACCAAGGGTTATGGACTATCTTCCTAAAAGATAACGTATACATAAAAGTGATGAATATTAAATTTTCATAAAAAAATAAAAAATAGGTTATATTCTAATTTATTATTATTATTAATTGATATCTAATCTAATTACTTTATAAGAGTATATCGCC
This sequence comes from Logfia minima, assembly GCA_963921325.1. Lineage (NCBI taxonomy): Eukaryota > Viridiplantae > Streptophyta > Magnoliopsida > Asterales > Asteraceae > Logfia > Logfia minima. The sequence goes on from OY992774.1 coordinate 29,382,353, forward strand.
ATTATAGACTCTGGTCTTTTCTATTAAGCGTTTATAATTAGGGTGAAAATGAGGTGACTTATAAAACATAAGGGTCAAACAGGGTTTTTATACTATATATAAGGGTATTAGAATGATGTTGTGTAGAAAAATAACTTTTTGACGTATATTTGTTATCGGAAATGATCTATAAGGAAGCTCTAAATTTTGAGGAATGAGGGAAGCAAATCTTAACCTTTGATTTTTTTTTCATAAATAAATGTTTTTAACATTCATTAGTGATGAATGTTAAATTTTGAAATTATTTGTAATTTTTAAAATTCATTTATGATGAAATCAAAGGTTGAGATTTGCTTCCTTCCTTTCCTAAATTTTTTATCTTCCCTCTTTTGATATTAAATATATATGAGATAATAGTAATTTATAGAAAATATAATATTTTGTACCTATATTTAAACAACTCAAAATGCATGCATTTGGTGAACAAACAGAAGTTTATGTAAGCAATACAATAAATTTAAAGTACTTTTGGATTTAATTAAATTGAAGCCACCTAACTCTCGAGTCTCCTATGCGTGATCGGTGATTGAAATAAACTTAAAATTAATCCTCGATTTCTTGATTTCATATTTGAAAAAATACATACAGTTTTAGTACAAGTATCGATATCGATATCAATATTTATAAAAACTCCCTGCCGCTAAAGCAATTATTTATTAATTTATATGTCACGATGAGAACAAATTAAATAAAGAAGTTTCTTCTACCTAACACTTATACAAAGGAACAAAGCATTACCCTTTTTAGAAATTTTTATTTATTCACCTAGATTTTTGTAATTAATCAGTATAATAATTTTACGGATGTGATTTAGAATTAAAAAGAACTTTCGAGAAACTCAATTTGAATTGACCGATATGAAATATCACGGGGATTGTCTTTCAAAAGTGAAGGGAGTGAGCTTATGCGACACAAAAACTACTTTGAAGTGATACTTCTTCTTTCAAAATGATCAACAAAGTGATTATATCAAAATGGTTAGAATCAAGTTGAATAAGTGGGTCAAGTTCAATTTAAAAATAATAAATTCTTCACCTTATTATATTTTAAATTAATAAATTAATAGTTAATATTATGTGAGTCTAATTTTCAATGTGAAAATAATGTGATGAATACATGTAAAAATGAGTGTTAGTGTGATTTTAGTGTGAAAATGATGTGGCGCTGAGCTGACAACCTTTTTGAGTGATCACGGACTCTTTGCTCTAAACGTAAAAATTAAATAAATATTAACAACGGCTATTAAAATATTTTAAAATGTATATATTAAAAGTAGATTAAGTTTGTTATAATCCGAATACAAAGTGTTAGATGTATTCTGACATTTTAATGATAGTTTTTAAAGACATTGTTATCATTTCTACAAAGTAAAAATAATGACTTAAATTGTTATCTATATCTACTTTACTATCTAATTTACGTTACTATATTTATTTGTCATCGATACTCTAATGAATATCAAATAATATAGGCTCAAACGTTAAGCTATCGATCAATGTACACATGTATTTATGTACATGTAAGATGCAATGAATGATTTATGGTTTGTAATTTTGTGAAATATTGGTGAGAAAGACAACCTACCTTCAACCATCTTCATCAAACATGGTCTTAAAGTAACCAAATCCAACCTATCATTTAATTTTGCTCCTTTAACCTGTTCAACATTATTCAGCGGTCACTAATAACTACAACAATTATTTCCTATTCAATACAAATAATAATTATAGACATATTATTTCCACTTTTCAAATGCATACTCATTATGTCTCAATTATTATTAAATATATATATTCTAATGTAATAAATTCAACCATCGTGAACTTCAATGAGAAAACGAACCTCGTGTGACAGTGAGTAGTTTGTAATATGGCAACTATCGACATTAACAGCTAGTAATTTCTTCACGTCAAGAATTTTGTCTGTTGAGATACCCTGCATTTTCGATATAAATTAAGTTGATATCAAATCAAACTAATAATTAAAATAAATAAAAAATACTTTCATTAAACATGAAATAAAACTTTGGTACCTTGAGTATAACTTGTGTGTCATGAGGAGTTATGATTGTTATATCTAGAACACTAGGAACAACTGCAAAAGATTACCAAAAAACCCACAATATTGATGTTACTTTTATAAGTTTATTGATTGATGATTCAAAGTGATATGACAACAATAATAAGATGATAATGAAGATGACCTTTTTCTTCTTTCTTTTTCTTATCAACTTTGGTTTTATTTCCTTTGCCTTTGCTTGACCTTGGTGCCATATTGAGTTTTGTTTATTTGATTAATAATAGGGATTGAAATTTGAGAAATGAAATGAAAATTAGTGGGGAATTGAAATGGTTATATAAAAAAGACAAAGATGGTGAAAATGAAGAAGATAGGAAGATAAGAGTGTGTGTTTGGAGGTTACCCTATTTGTGGATTTCTAAAATTTTCCTGACCTCTCCTTTGAAACTTTGATTGCCCACAGAGTCTCTCTCTATTTTACAAGATACATGTGATGTTTCTTTTATGAGCAACCTGAACCTCTGAGAAACAGAGATAATAATTAAATAATGTTTTTTTATAGAAAAAAGTAAATATTATAAAAAAATTGTTGATAAAGTGTCACGTGAAAGTCGGGTTAATCGGTTGAAACTAGAAATGTGTTGGGTTTTATATAAAACTATTATAGTACAAACACCATGGAATGAAGTTTAATAATTTTACTATATATTATTTTATTATTTATTAATGGATTATTTATAATTGTGAGTGAATGATGTTAGTTTATTTATATGTAAAGTTTGAAATTTGAAATATAGCTCGTAAAGAGTAAAAAGAAACAAAATAGTATCGCAAAGTGGGAATTATATGACGAAATATAAAAATTATCTGAGTTTTAATCTTAAAGTTTTCAAACTTAAATTATTAAAATATTTTATATGTTAGTAATAGATATTATATTTAGGCATAGGTTAAAAAAGTGACTGATTTTTCATGACGTGGACATTTTTTTTCTTTCAAGAATATGTGCCTTTGTTTTACATATTTTCCTTACCATTTGTTGGTGTACATTTGGCATTTAACATATTGAAATATTTAATTAAGCATAAATTAGTAGAAAATCGTCAATAACTTACTTATATTTTTTGCTTGACAAATTTCTCATTCTTTTCTTGTCATTTTGTTTTTTGTTCTTTTAATTTTGTTTCTTAACAATATAGTAAGAATTTATATATTTAAACAACAAAAAAGAGACTTAACTTTTTATATAGGGCAATTACATATGCGCTTATCTTATAAATACCGTAATATAATTGATTTTAAAATGTATTTTTAGTTTAAGGTTTGTTTGGCGTGAAACTTTTAGGTGCTTTAATTTTCAGTTTTTAAATAAAAGGTTTTTGACATGTACAAGTTGTAGTTTTAGAATCCAATGAAAAACTCAAAGTCTCAAAACTCTTGGAATTATTTTTCATAAAATTGAAGAGTTTTAGAATCTTACAGCTACAACATTACAGCTTACGGCCTACAATCTACAACTATAACTTACAACTGCTTCACCAAACAGACTTTGAATCTAATTGATATTTACATGAATTAATATTTCATATCGAAGAAAAACGTTACCATATTGATTTGTATTTAACTCAAATATATGCATTAGATTTTCTTTGTGTTTAGTACGTCTATTATAGAAAAAACACTCAAATTTTTTTATTAATAATCATCCTTCCTTTTATAAAATAAAATATATGTATATTCAGCTATCATATACTTTTCTACTAACAAAATCGTCTTGATTAGAGAAATTAAAATAATATAAAATAAAATAATTCAAAAATAATATATTTTCTACCCTACACCTTAAAGAACTGTACTCTCTACGCCCACATAACAACAGACAATTTAAAAAATATATATATAATTAAGTATCTAAGTATTTTGCAAATACAATTAATAACCCGTTTTTTTATAAAATAAAATAAATTAAAAATCATTACTCACTATTTTGTGAGAGGGATTTAAAAGAGGGACCTCTAGCAGGGTGACACGTTTCAGATTTTTGATAGGCTGATGATGTGGCCGAGTATTTTGTTTTTTCGCTCGTTGGGACCTTAGTTTCACTAAAATTATTTATATTATTATTATCATTATCATACCCACTTTTGAATCTTTCCTTATATGTGTGTTTTATTTACTGTATTATTACTAGTAAATTTAAGCTTTAATAATAATCAAAGTCTATAATGATCATAGGACACTAGTGAAATTAGTTACAAGGTCAATTCCTTTTTAACTTTATATGACGGAATAAAAATAGTTATATGTATATATATTTAAGAAAAATGATATATATGTCTAATTAGGCATATATGTTTAAAAATGTGATTGGTAGATAAGAAAATGATTGGATGAGATTAGGAAAGAGAATAAGTGAAGTACATATGTCAAAAGCTATATAGTTAGATATAATTAGTCATATGCCTAATTAGACAAATATAGCAATACTCTATATTTAATAATGAAAAAAAGATTAATACTACTTCAAACAAAATGTCATATGTTTGTAATGTTATATGTTGTTTTTTGAAGTGTATAATGAAGTGTCCAATTTACATAGATACTAATGTTCATTTACACTATTTCATCCGCATCAAAGCAATCTTAATTTACTCGTGTGGTATGCTTGGCGATAAATTAGTCGGAATTATAACTTGTGGCTGAAGTTAAAAATTGTGACTGAAAATAATTATATGCATATATATTTTTTAGGTGTCTTTTTATTTAGATTCACTAGAGTATATGTTGAAAATAGTTGTATGAGAATTTGACTTGTTAACTTTTCATTTATTATACAACTTTCTTACTATAATACTAGTTTCATTTAAGTATTATGATCGATGATCGACTTAGTTCTAACTTTGTCACGTTGTCTTGTCAACTAGTTTAAAAAATCAAACAAGGCAAGGCGAGTCAATGATTATTTGTTTACTACTTATATGGTTGATATCGAATGCAACATTATTACATTAATAACACCATATAATATTTGTTTAACCTCAAGGAATTAGTCGTTATTGATGCTTAAATGAACGGCTACTTCATGTTGAACCAGAATCTCTTTTGACCTTGACGGCCATTTCACTAGAATCTACCATTTGTTTTTTACCTCACGATTAAAGTAATATGGCCGAATTTGTACATTAAATTTAATAATTTTATTTAAATTAAATATGAAATGTATGTCAAAATACCTGCAACAATTTTCATTCTATGATGCGCAAAACATTGATATATTTGTCATGATAGGCATTCAAGAATCACCGACGACTTTATTCACCTGTTATTCATTTTCACTAATTGTATTTAATTTCATATAATTTTCAATTAACCAATTAAATACATTGATTTATCTAAAAATTCCTTTTTAATTAGTTTACTTACTTCGTTTTTTTTACGTATAATATTAGTTAGTATTTATATTTGATAAATATGATAATTTGTTTGCATCCTTATCCAATTGTTTTTTTCCCTTTGACACTCCGTATCTATATATATACTAAAGGAGTATAAATAATTGCTCCACAATTTGCCACGTAGGCAAAATGTCACGTGGCGACTTCTCATAATTTTAATATAAATTATTATTATTATTTAAATTTAAAAGATAAACTTAAAAAATAGATTTAAATAGAGGTAGATAATATTTAAATATAATATTAATAATTAAAAAATCTATGAATCATACTAAAATACTAATTGAAAAATAATATTAAACTATTAAACTTATAAAAATTGGATAACTTATATACTAAAGGAGTATAAATAATTGCTCCACAATTTGCTACGTAGGCAAAATGCCACGTGGCGACCTCTCATAATTTTAATATAAATTATTATTATTATTTAAATTTAAAAGATAAACTTAAAAAATAGATTTAAATAGAGGTAGATAATATTGAAATATAATATTAATAATTAAAAAATCTATGAATCATACTCAAATACTAATTGAAAAATAATATTAAACTATTAAACTTATAAAAATTGGATAACTTATATTGCTGTACATTGTACGAGTTTAAATCTAATTTTTTATATTTAAAAACTTGACGGTGAATAATGAATAAAAGACTGATTAAGATTCACAAATCTTATTTTGTTATTGACTAGCGTTATTTTGTTTACTCATGACGAGGAGTTTAGGACTGAGACGCATTTATTAGTAACGTTTGATCTAAAAGTATGACACGATCTAACCCTATATATATCTACCGGTTATTAGCTATAAATATAAATATAATTATAACAATAATAAAATGTAAACCATGAAATCAGTTTTTTTAATTAATTAGTTTCGCTCAAATAACATGATTTAAAAACAATTGATTAATAAGATTTAAGTGGGAAAAAAAATATTTGACATTCAAATAAAATTGACATCTATGTGTATTTACGAATTTAACATTCAAATAATTAAAGATAGTTTTATTTGACATCTATGTGTATTTAATTTAACATTCAAATAAATATAATTTTATTCGATATATGTATTCACAAGTTTTAATATTCAAATAGATATAGTTTTATTCAATATCCATATATATACACGGGTCTCAAATCTAGTTAATTAATAATAAATAAAAGTTCTTAACGTAAGTTAAATAATTGATTTGTATCATTAACTTTGGATCATTTGGATCATCAACGCTACACTTTAATGATTTATCAACAATGCTACACATATGGTTTGATACGAAAACCATCTGTTATCAGATTCAACGATATTAACTACGTTTAAAGTTGAGTATTTAAAATTTTCATAAAAGATCAATGGCTAGTACGTCTAGCGGGCACAGGTTAGTTGCCTAATTGAAATTACTGAAAATTGTTTGAAAAGTTGAGAAATGTGTTTAATCAAGTGGGCCTTTTTCATTTCTTCTTTAACCTTAGAAGTAGTACCACATTAGTTGGTTGATTGATCAAAACGTGTATGTAAGTAAGAAAACTATCGCAAAGTAGTATTAATTATGATTTAATACACGTGTTAAACATGTGTACGATGGTATATAGCTTGCTATTGGCCATTTAAACGAGATAGTGTCACTTCTTAGAGTAAGTAACAAACTTGAGACCTTTACGGAAGGACATACATTATTGTATCTTTTAAATGGTTTTCATACTTAAATGATGAAACTTACTTAAAACATAATAAACATGTTTAACATCCTTTAACATTATCATTATCATTATCCATAATTTTAATGTTCAAAAAGTTATCTTATAGCTTTTTTGATATAAGTTATTGTTGAGAATTTGGAAAAACAAGGTATATAATTTCAATATAACCGGATAAAATTTTGTTAGTTGTAGAAGATATCATTTTTCAAAAGAGATATATATTTCAACTCTATAAGTGTCTTGGTTTACAAAATTCAGTTTGGAACAAAACTAGACAAATCAATATATTTTTGACATAAAATCATATTACAGAGTGTTTATGTGTGTGTTTTTTCATGTTTGCCTTATGCCTATATACATATCACTATTCAAACAGCAGTTATTAGACATATAACTGTCCAAACTAATTTTCGAATTTACTGAACTTGATCATTTTTCAGGTTCATTCAATGTGGTCATTTTTCATGTTGCCCCTCTTGACTCTCACATTTTAATTGAACTCGAAATATAGTAACTTAATTGAGTATATACTTTGAATCATTTAATCCGAATCTATTAACCATCAATACACTTAAATATTAAAAAACGATAACATTATTATTGAACTACCGTTTTATCTCCAAACATAAAGAAACCACACTTTATTTAAATCACGAAATATTTCATTTTTTTTTATATATATATGATATGGATATTCCTTAGTACATGTGCACTTCACATTTGAAACTACAATTAATGGACCAATTTAATATTTATTTTCTAACATGTCTTTTAAATTAGAACACATATTATGAAGTATTATATTATTAATATTTGAGTAAATTACAGTCCCTGCCCCTGTGATTTATCATTTTTTCACGCCTCATCCCTCCCAACTTTTTTTCACAATCCATACCCCGGTACTGGCACTTTTGCATCTTTCCCTGTCTCTCCTTCGTTAACTCTAACGGATGACCGTTATCTCATAAAAAATGACAAAATTACCCTCATCTTTCTAAAAACCCTAAATCCAAAAAATTCCGCAATTTCACCAAACACAAACAATTAAAACAAACAAACTCAAGCACCTGATCTTCAAAACAAACCAAAATCAGCACACCTAAATCAGATCCATCAATTGCAAATAAAAAATTAAAAATCCATTAATACAGATCCAGCCTTCCATCTCTGCATTCATAACATAAACAACTCTTAGTATCTGCAAATGCATATATACAGCAGTACATGTACTTGATCCTCAGTTAACATAGCTACAAACCCTTTAAAACCATGTAATAAAAAGATATTCAAAAATCAACAATTAAATTAAGAAGAATAAAATCTTGAAAATCCTTACTGGGAAATTAATTAGAAAGTGGGAAGGAACCACTAATTACCTTCCATTATGAACAGAAGAAAGGATTTTATGGTTATATATTAAAATTTCATCTGGGTCTTTAATATCTATGCTAACCATATACACCACGAACACCTACACCAAAATCAAATGAACATTATTAACAAAATAAAATAAAATAATGAAGAACATATGCAAGAAAAAACCACTGCTCGATTTCCGTTTCATCTAAGGATTTCATCAGATCTATAGAATTAGAATTTATAGAAAATTAGAAATATAGAAATAGAAATAAAAATAAAAATTATTACTATACTACATCTATATCTCTCCCAAACACACATTTCGCTGTATTAATCAGCCCCATCTTCCGGAAATCATCGGCCTCATCTTCTTCTTTTCCGGTTGACTCCGACAAAAATTCCTTCAATCCCTCTCGTATCCCCCCGTATATCCTCATCATCATCCACACCAAATTGAAACCCTAAATTAGAAACCCTAAATCAAAACCCTAGATTTACATCCCATATCAAAACATTCTCAAAACTCAAATAGAAGCAAGCAACATATATGTACTTTTAGATATGGATATAAGTATAAACTTTGCCAGAAATAAGAGCCTTGAAGCCTTCGAAATGGTAGTGGTTTTGTACAAATAATACATGGACTTCGAAAGAGACATAAGCTTTGTTTGATGGATTAACTGACAAGGGGAATGGCTGGAGTTTTTAAACGACAATGGTAACGCCGGAGGTGCGGATCAAGTGGTGGTAATTTCAGGGTGGTGGCGGTCTTGGTGGTTGGTGGTGCCTGGCGATTGGTGGCAGGTGAGTGATATGTTGGTTGAGGAAGAATTTTAATGGATAAAAGAAGTTTTTTGATATGTATGTAGATGTGTTCATATCTGTGTTCAGATCTGGAAATTGCAGTGTATGGTTTGTGTGTCCAGATCTGAAAAGAGAGTATGTAAAAAGAAGAAGGGTATTTTAGTCATTTTTGATGAGTTAACGATGTATCCGTTAGATTTAACGGGGGAGGGACGAGGAATGATGCAAAAGTGCCAGTACCGGGTTATGGATTGTGAAAAAAACTTGGGAGGGACGAGGCGTGACAAAATGATGAACCACAGGGACAGGGACTGTAATTTACTCATAATATTTATTAGTACATGTTAATTATTTAATATTGTTGAGTACAAATTTTAGAAGATCAAAGTTGTAATAAAAGATATGAACTCATAGTCTCATACCAACAAAATATGAATCTACAACACCATACCAGATTTATCCTTAATTAATTCCTATTCCTAATTCCAGAAAATTTCAATTACAAGAAAAGTAATATTGACAAAGCACCAAATAAGCTGTGTTGCCATGACAAGTTATTTTTCATATTATCGAAAGAACACGAATCGGGACTAAATCTAACAAGTAACCACGTTGATATTAAATGCGTCAAAATGTGCTCTTTAGCAATAAAAACATATTATATTTTATTTTCATAAAACTTGTCATTATACATAATTAATAAGAATAATATATGTCATATAACTATAAAGTAATAGTTTTTCTTAGAAATATATAATAAGAATTGGATGAAACAGACAAACGAAGCAAAATTCCTGTAAAGTCCGCGGCCAAGTAAAAATCTAGAAAAAGATTAGTAGGATATCCGTGTATACAACAGTATGTACAAAAATTTTCAAGTTTGCAAGTCATTTGACTAAAGTTAGACTAGTTGGTACAAATAAAACGAGCTTCAGAAAAGAAGTATTACTAAATATATCAATTTAATAAAGGGGATATCACATTGAAAATTATAATAGTGCATTGGAAACTGTGTCATATGAGTGGTTAACTTGGTAGATTGAATAAATCAATTAGTACGTTGAACCTTTAAAAAAGTTATCCACTAATGTTATACAAACATTAATAACTTTTTACATTGAGTTTGGCGATTGAATACTACAAATATTTTTTTTTTGAATATTCTTAATGAAAATAAACCGATGAGAATTATTTTATTTTTTATAAATCATTGTTCGTCAAAGATCAAATAATTGTCGATTTAAGACGGTGTTAAAGAAAACATGACACACATAGTGACAATATCTGATGCATGGAACCATCGTAATGTAAATATTTATATTTCTAATTATGTGGGCATGGATGATTATGACGAACTTTAAATTTCAGCCAAGGATCGGATGAATATTAATTTCGAATTTTCTATGGTTAGTTAGGAATTTTATTTTTGGTGATTATCTTTTTTGTTTCCTAGTTAGATTATAGAAATTAAGAAATAAGATGTTTCTCTCTGCAAGAAAATATCCTTATAAATATTAGAATTTTAGATTTTATTATTTATTAGTTTATAATTTGATAAAGTTTATGAGTTAAAAAGGAATTGCCCACTAGAAATTCATTTTTCTTTGTTTTTTGTTATATGTTTATATGTGTACGACAATTTAATCATGTCGATCATTCATCAATATCATTGCACTTTACGACATTACTTGTCAATTTAAAATTGTGATTGAAACTGGAGCTTATTTTTTTCAGAAGCTACTTATAAAACCTTTTATGAAGTTGGATTTTAAAGGACTTTTGGAGATTCTTTTTCCGGTAATCCCTATTATTTTTTTATTGTCAAATAGAAATTATTCATTTAGATGAAATTGAAATTGTTAAACTAGAAATTTAATTTACTATAATCTCCTAAAAACCTTGGCACCAAATACACCCTAAGTAATGTTGATTAAAAACAATTGATTTAGATATACGACTTGTGAATGTTAATAGGAATTGAATGTTTCCCTATTGGTATTTAAATCAATGAAAAGCTTCCATGTTATTTAAATGGAGAAAAGGTAAAATTGTAACTTTTAATTTTCAACGTGTAAATTTAAATTTAGAGACTAAACATTTTATAAGGGTTAAAGATTAAAAATAAATATCAGAATAAATCATTTATGTAACTTGCAAAAATTGCATCAATCATCCTTTTACTTATAAAATTACGTTGATTATTTCTCTTTTACCCGCAATCTATTTTACACGTTTCAAAAACTTTTTGAAGGCAAAGATCATTAATTCCTTTGATATAGCCTAAACTTGATAATGTTACACTCATCAAATTGTATTTAATTAACATATTAAAAAATTATTTATCCTCTCCAGATAATTATAATAATAAAAAGATAATCTGTTTACACATTTATACAGAGACATGATACCTAGGCCCGCATATCAGTGACTCGAATTACTTTGTATGCGTAGTACTACACCACTACTACCGCGTACTAATGTCTTTAAAGTAGCCCATTATAAGTTATACAGGGAGTAAAATACATTTGATCAATTATCTCTTTTTACAAAAAGAATTGGTAGCTGGTATACCTACAAGTAACTAACCAACTAAAATTAAGTTATTCAAGACTTAAAATTACAATAAGCTTTTCAATACAATCATGGTTTACCTTAATTATTCATGCCCTATGTAATATGTATCTCCCTCCTATACCTATAATAATGTCTTACGGAGTATTTGATATAAATTTTCATGCATTAACTTTTTTTGGCTACACATTTAATTTACATAAAAATAGAGTAATAATTGGATGCAGAACTATATTGAGATAAAGACATGAAGTCTACGACACCCGTTATTTACCTTCAATACGCTAAAAAGGCATGTGACCGTCGCAATGGTGCTCCAATAATTGAAGTTTTATTTACCGTTATTATGGCTATGATTAGTAATAGGGTGGTGATATTATTATTTCCACCATTGTTTGTGATAAATTCATCTTAATTATGTGTTAAGTATCTATAGTGTATACATAAATTATGCATAGTTATGGTGATTTATCAAAAATAATAATGAAATATCAACACCCTCTTAATATGTAGTATAATACATCCATCAAATTGAAGTACAAAAACAACAACTTGTGTTGAAGATTTGAAATAACTTTGCATTGACTACGACGATTTTGACATATTGTATTAAACAAAAGCCTAATGAGGTGTTTGGATTAACTTATCTTTTGGATCTATAGCTTAAACTTAAGTTGATAAGCTTATTTTGTTGAGCTTAATTATAACTTTTCATGTGAGACAATAAGTTAGAGTATATATAGACTTCATTTTTAATACTTAGTAAGATTATTCCCATCAGCAATCCAACTCAACTTACCTTTTCTATTAAAAAATTAATTTCTCTATCTTCCACTTATACAATCCAACCTAACTTAAACTTTCACACACATTAGCAACCCAACCCAATCTAATATTTTAATAAATAAATATAATTTATTATTAATTTTTATTCTATTAAAATTATAAAATAAAAATTATAAATTAATAAAAATAATTATTTATTTCATAATAAACTATATTTTAAATTTTAATATAAAAATAAAAACCTATATTTTTATCAATCACACTTAATAAAGTAGATAAAATACATTACAAACATAACAGTAATCATAAAATTAAAGATACAAACTATATAAATAATCATCAGTGTCAAAATTTTGCCATATGTGCTCAATCAAATCTCTTTTAAGAGCGTTATGAGCTTCTCTATTACGAAGTTGTTCCCTGTTGCTCATATAATTGGATAGGCTTGCAATTCGTTCAGTGGAGTATTCAAAATGATGTTCCCCATCTCCAGTAGAGCTTCCTGGTTGCCGGTTTATAGGTACATTTAGAAATTCCGATGGATCATAATAGTTAAGATATGTGTCTCGCTCATCCTCAACGATCATATTATGAATGATGATACATGCAATCATAATCTGACCCATCGTATCCTTGTCCCAAACAAGACATGGGTGTCGAAGAAATGCAAAACGAGCTTGTAGAACTCCAAATGCTCATTCAACATCTTTTCTAGCAGCCTCTTGACGTTCAGCGAATAACTTGTGTTTTCGAAGTAATGGAGAGGTTATTGACTTCACAAAGGCAGCCCATGAAGGATATATGCCGTCAGTGAGATAATACGCCTTACTATATTTTCGACCATTGACGAAGTAACTAACATTTGGTGCTCGACCTGCCAATATATCACTAAAAATAGGAGAGCGGTGGAGTACTTTAATATCATTGCACGAACCTAGTGTTCCAAAGAATGCATGCCATATCCATAAGTCATATGATGCAACAACTTCCAAAATGATTGTTGGTTTCCCGCTTCTCCCTGCATATTGCCCAGACCAAGCTACTGGGCAATTTTTCCATTCCTAGTGCATGCAATCAATGCTGTCTATCATACCTGGAAATCCACTTTCTTCCCCTACATGGAGTAGTCTTGCCAAATCAACCTCATTGGGACTTCTAAGGTACCGTTCACCGAAACATGAAATGACACCTTCTACGAAATGTATAAGAGCATCCCTTGTTACAGTTTCACTCATTCTCAAGTACTCAACTTGTGCATCTGCTGATGTTCCATAGGTTAACACACGCATAGCTCCGGTACATTTCTGCAATTGTGAAAGACCTTGTCTACTTGTGGCATTACGTCTTTGCTGAAAGTATTTGTCATATGTTGTAATAGCATTCACTATAGGAAGGAATAATGGTTTTTGCATTCGAAATCTACGCCGAAAGGTTGCTTCGTCATATGTTGGGTTGTCGGCAAAGTAGTCTTCCATCAAACGTGCCTCGCCCTGTTCACGAGCTCGATCACGATACCGCCTTCTTGCTCTCTGAGGATCATCATATATGATCATATTTGGAATACTTATGAGTAGTTCACTAATGAGGTGATCCATTACTTGATTTTGTTGAACAACTCGGGCTTCCCATTCATCATATTCATTCATATTTGATGAATTTGAACTTGAATCGGAACCCTCTGATGAGTTTTCACTCTGAGACATTCTTTTACATAAATTATATATGGAGAGTTGTTGTTGGATATGAAATTATACAATACTATACCCTATTTATAGTGATCTGGATATGAATTTGATTTTTTGTATTTTCATTTAAAGATAATGTTAGATTTTTTGGATGATAAATTCTATCGGTATGAAATCCAAGCAACCAATTAGAATATTGACACGTGACAATGCAGATAATGTTAGATTTTCCATATTATTTAAGGATAATGTTAGATTTTTTGGATGATAAATTCTATTCGTATGAAATCCAAGTAACCAATTAGAATATTGACACGTGGCAATGCAGATAATATTAGATTTTCCATATTATTAAAGATAATTGAAACAACCACAAAAGCTGATACTGACAATCACAAAGAAATGATACTGACAACTCCATGTGCAATCACATTCCATACAACTTTGATAATAGATATCGCTTTGTTTCTTCATCTTCAGACGACAAGTGCTCCTTTGCTAACAGTGTATTTAGAAGCATAAGTTGCATCTTCTTTATCTCATTTTCTTCCCTTTTTTTCTCCCTTTCTTCCTTTTTTTGCTCCTTTTGTTTATCTAACTCGAGTCTGTTTTTCATGACATCAATTTCATCGATTCGAGTAAGCCTCAGTGCACGAATTTCTTCAACAATTTCGTTAGATACCTTACCTTTTCCTTTTTTCTTAGCCATATCTCTACCCATAGGACGTGACGTGATGAATCACTACTGGTTGGCGTTTCTGGGTTGGAAGGGACACTATATCCACCTTCCTCACTTGTCCTAGATCTTTTTGTGCTACCACCACTTTCTCATCACCCATTTCACGTTCGGTACGTGTTATGCCTTGACCTAGCTGTAAATTCCATTTCTCATGATTACACATAACAGTATTAAAAACAATAGAGTCATTAAACTTACTCCCCCCTGCCTCATAAATTTTATGAGCGTCATTCTCAACATCTTTCATGCTCATTCCACTTTTTTATGTCTATATGCTTATCGAAATGCAGCAACCCATTTTTGTGCATCTTCGTTAAGCCGTTTCCAACGACCTTTAATTTGAGCAATGTTTCTAAGCTTTTTTGGGTTTGGGTTTTCCGCTTGAGTTGCATCATACAATTCTTTCACAGTTGCCCACAAAAATGTACCTTTTTGGTTTTTGCCATGAATGTTATCTTCGCTAGCGGTAACCCATGCTGACATTAACGCAACATCTTCATCAGATTCCCATTTATCGCCTCTTGAGAGTTTTCCAGTACTTTGTGAGGTTTGGGTATTTTCAGTGACAGAGAATTGATTAGGAATTGAGAAAAACTGAGAGGTTTCATAGCCTTGAAAGTTTGTATGCTCTTGAGAGTCATTAAGATTGAAAACGAAATTTGAAAATGAAGGATCCATGATAACAAAGAAATCAAATGAGTTTAAAAATGAAAAGTTGAAATTGAATACGAATTATATTAATATTAACTGTATTTATAGAGAAAAAAATGACAAATTATAGTATTTTTTAAAAAAGAAATTTATTAAGATAATTTTAGATTTATAAGGATAACAAATATTATCCAAATATACAAACCAACCACTAGAAATATTACATGTGTCATAAAATAACAAAATGATATATTTTGAATAAATATACAATTTATTTAAATACAATATTAAATATAAAATAAATAAAATAATATGGTGAGCGTGTTTGTGATCTTTGGTTTCCCACCCAACCTAGTTCACTGAGTATGCAACTTGCTATCTTGTTTTAATATTAAAATATTAGCCGATCGTTCGTGAATATTTCCCGATGGGAGTAGTCTAAGTCTATAATAAGCTAATTCAAAGACCCCGTAAGTGTCAAATATGATTTGATAACTCATTTTAGGAAAAAAGACAAATATATTTTACTATAATTGATTATCTTGTACGTAGGCAGTCGACTGCTTAAAAAAAGGTAGTTCATTTCTATTGATGATACTTTTGTAAATTAGTTTATTAAATAGATAATCTAATAATAGTTCATTTTTATTTTCATACAGTTTCTCCTAGATATTAATTTGTAAATCACGAGATTGTGAGTTTAAGTTGTACGATCGGACAAATGTATATATCCGTAAAAAAAGATGAATATATATTTGTGTTGCTGTGTTTGTTATAGAAAAGCTAATCATATGTAAGTTTTGTAAGAATTTTGAACTTCAAATATCATAGTATCAATGAAATACAAACAGATTCAAGTTTTCAACATCTATGGAATAAAGAAAGTAAGGTCCATGAAGAATAAGAGTGGCATGTCTACTGAAATGGATGCAAAAGAAATAAGTCTGTGACCTTTTCTTTTCTTTATTATTATTATTTTTTTCAATCGCAAATTCCACTTAAAAACAAGTTAAATGGTAGCCCATTTAAAGTCATTAAACTATTTGAGAGCTTTTGATGGGCCCTTAGAAAACTTAAATCGCAGCCCATTTATAAAAATACTTGGAATTTGGCCTGATTTGTACGATCTACTAGCTAGTCGATCTTAATTCTACTTACAATTTTACTTGCAATCTTATAATGTAACGATGTTACTACAATCAGCATCATTTTAGGTAGCAAAATCCAACGATCCTACGAGCAAAGTCGTAATTTGGTTAACATTGCGCTAACGGCTAACTCATTATAATAATTTCGTATCTCATAATCAAAATTTAGGAGGATGAAGGCTTTTATAGTTAACATCCAACAGTAAAACCTAAATTTTCAATTCATGCACTTCATTTATTTTCCCCCTTTTTTATTTTTGAACAATAAATCACGCTGTTAATTAACGACGTCAATTATTTGCCAAACCCCCCACCCCCAACCAATTTTAAAGAAGAAAACTAGGGCACGAAAAAGGTCACACATTTTGAAAATTAAGACACCACACACTCGAAGATGAATATAGACTGGTTGTCTTGATATTTGATCAATGATGATTCATTCGCGAAGCCATAATTCTCCAACGGAATCAAGTAATTCATATGATCTACACTTACAGTAATCTATTACTAGTGTATATATATATATGTATTTGAATTAATTAATTATCGGATTAATCAACACATTTGTTGTGTGTTCTGTAGGTGATAATCTGCAGAGTTTGCATGCGCTTTGTAGCTTACCATTGTTGACCTTCCAATTTTATGTTGATTGATGAAGAATTTAATCTTCATTTAAGGTGATATATATATAATTATATTTTGCCTTTTTCTATTATTATTAAATGATGAATACTGATACTGATTCCTGATGTTTTTTTCTCGTTGTTGTTAATATTATGTTGCTGATGTAAATTCTTAAGCTTTGTGAACCTTTTTTAGGATTTTTTTTCCCTAGTAAAAATGCTTTAGCCAAAAAAAAAAAATGCTTTAGCAATTTAGGTTTGAGAATCTTTGTGCCTATTGCTAGTCTTTCGTATATTTTCCTTAGATATGCGAAAAGCCGTGCGGCATTCTTATATTGGAAGTTTCTGATTGCTCCAAAGGTAGGGCGCAATGCACTAGGTCGTAAACTATGTGAATCGCAATATTAATGAGTCATTACTACTCTGACCAAAAATGCAGAAAAGGAAAAGTTAATGGACTAAATTTGTGGATTGAATTGTTAGTTGGGATGACGTCTTGACGTCTTGACCTAGATTTACTACAGGTGTATCTCAGCTGTAAAAGTTATTAATATAAACTCAATTTTGCCAATGAGGAGCTGAGTGATTAGTTCTTTGAGAATGCATCCAACACAGATGCATTGCATATTATGAGAATTTAATTGATAGGCATGCATCATCATACCTCACGATATCGTATTAGATTCAATTACCATCCTCAACAAAGATTAAATATGTAACTTCTTTTCGTGAGGAGATCTTATCATATAAAGCCATTGCTTTTTTGTAGGGTTAAGTGTGTGAATATGTATCGTACTTCAGCCAAAATTCTATAGTATGTACGTTAAAAGTTGCTACTGTATGTATTAAATGTTCAATTATTGCTATTATGTGTATGTTAGTAAGTAAATTTTAGCTGTTCAAATAAACTTCATTAGGGATTGACTTTATCTATCTAGCAGATGGAACAAGATTCTCCTAACAGGAAACACTTGACCAGTTACGAGGACGGGGAGAATAATTTGCAAATAAGGGAAGAGAAAACAGAACTTGAAAGTGAAAACAGCCTTCCTGAAAGAAAAAAGGAATTTGTTGCACCTGCTGTTGGAATGGAGTTTGAGTCATATGATGATGCGTACAATTATTATAATTGTTATGCTCGGGAGGCAGGATTTCGAGTACGGGTAAAAAATTCATGGTTTAAAAGAAATAGCAGAGAAAAATACGGTGCGGTATTATGTTGCAGCAGCCAGGGTTTTAAACGAATAAAAGATGTGAACCGGTTAAGAAAAGAAACACGAACCGGTTGTCCTGCAATGTTGAGGTTGAGATTAAGTGACTCGAGTAGGTGGAGAATTCTAGAAGTTACACTCGATCATAATCACTTGCTTGGTTTAAAGACCTGTAAGTCAGTTAAGAAAACGGTGCAGTCAGATTCTGATGCAGAAGGACGAACTGTTAAACTATATCGAGCGCTTGTAATTGATTCAGGGGGTAATAATGGGAATTCAAATTCAAGTGGTCGAGAATTAGGTTGTTCATCTGATCATCACATTGATCGGTTGAATTTAAAAAAAGGCGATTCACAAGCTATCTATAATTATATCTGTCGAATGCAGTTGACTAACCCTAATTTTTTTTATTTGATGGATCTAAACGATGAAGGGCATTTGAGAAATATGATCTGGTTAGATGCCAGGTGTAGGGCTGCTATTGGCTACTTTAGTGATGTGATTTATTTTGACACCACATATTTATCCAACAAATATGATATCCCACTTGTGACGTTTGTTGGGATGAATCATCACTGTCAGTCTGTGTTATTGGGTTGTGGTTTGCTTTCAGGGGAAACAACTGAGGCTTATATGTGGATTCTGAAAGTATGGTTGACTATCTCAATGGGACGGGTCCCACAGACAATAATTACAGACAGATGCAAGATTTTACAGAGTGTGGTTTCAGAGGTTTTCCCGAAATCACACCATCGGTTTAGTTTGTCTCACATCATGAAGAAAGTCCCAGAGAAATTAGGAGGCTTACGGAACTATGATGCAATCAGAAAAGTTCTGGTCAAAGCGGCTTACGAGACGTTAAAACCTTTTGACTTTGAAAATTCATGGGCTTTTATGATCCAACAGTTTAACATTGGTAAACATGAGTGGCTTCGATCTTTATATGACGATCGAGCCTGGTGGGCCCCCGTGTATCTAAAAGATACATCTTTTGCTGGAATGACTCCTAGTGACACCCTGCAACCAATATTCGATAAGTACATCCACAAACAAACCCCTCTAAAAGAATTTCTCGACAAATATGAACTCGCCTTACAGAAGAAACACAAAGAAGAAGCAGCTTCTGACATGGAATCAAGAAACTCGTCACCAACACTAAAAACAAGATGTTCGTTTGAGTTACAACTATCAAAAGTTTACACACGAGAAATATTTATAAAATTTCAAGTGGAAGTTGAAGAAATGTATTCTTGTTTTAGTACCACACAGTTGCATGTTGATGGACCCGTTATAATCTTTTTGGTGAAAGAACGTGTTCTAGCAGACGGAAACAGGAGAGAGATTAAGGATTACGAAGTTCTTTATAATAAAGCAGCAGCAGACGTTCGTTGCATTTGCAGTTGTTTCAATTTCAGTGGGTATTTATGCAGGCATGCGTTATGTGTGCTTAATTTTAATGGGGTTGAAGAGATTCCTTCAAAGTACATTTTATCGAGATGGAAGAGGGATTACAAGCGACTGTACATTTCATCAGATCATGATCACGTTGATGGTACTGATACACTTGAGTGGTTTAATCAATTATACAGAAGCGCATTGCAAGTTGTGGAAGAAGGTGTGATCTCATTGGATCATTATAAGGTTGCTTTGCAGGCGTTTGAAGATTGTTTAAGTAGAGTTCATAATATTGAAGATAAAAACATGAATAGAACATAGGATTTGTTTTTCTTCTTCTTTGCTGAGTATGTAATGTAAATCACCATTGTTTTCTTTGTTTTGCTTGAGGCCATTCTTGTACAATTGTGCGTAATTTTTCGTATATGCCCTATAAGCTTGCTATAGAGGATTCTTTGTTTCATGCGACAGCCTTCCATTTCTAGTCCATGGTGGACCTATATTTCGCTTCTTTTGTTTGTCCAATGTGTCAAAAATGGGCCAGGTGAGTAAGTAGCAGTAGCAAGTTTTTATAAGTAACCTTGTAGTAGGATTTCAAACGGGTAAGCTTAAGTTGATAAAATGTTTTCTATAAATACCTTGTGTTATATGAATACAAGACAATGGTAAGGAATGTATACATAAAATTACACTTTTA